>CM066031.1:571058551-572321294 GCA_033557465.1 Ichthyophis bannanicus | reverse complement strand
CGGTGGTAGTTTATTTTTGCATAGTGGCGTTGGGTTTGTGTGTACAATATGGTTGTAATTTCTGATTGTTTGTTGGTATTATAGGGATTTGCCATGTGGTTTTTGGTTGTTAAGCTTAGTGGTTAGGTCAATTAAGAGTGTCAATAATATACAGCTGGTAAGATATTTTTTAGTATCATGGTGTTTGAGCGCGGCATATTCAATGTACTAGAGGGGGTTGGTTATGATTTATATAGCCGGTAGTAGGTTCGTGCCTAAGAGTAACAGAACAGTAATCTAATACTGGCAACAGTGGTAAAGTTTACAGAGTCCAGTATGGGAAATGAGTGGATTTGCAACAGTGACGATTCAGACCCCCCCCCAGTGGTTATAAATGACTTACTGGCAACAGTAGAAATAAAATAAGTTACTGGAAACAGTGACACATCAGATAGTGGCAGTTTGAAGTTATAAAGTTGTATCATGTGAACAGCAATACTGAGTTTTGAGTTCCTGGTGGGATATAGAGTAAATGTACTTGCCACAGAATACTAATAAAAACCACATTAATTAGAAGTGCTGGTGAGTAGTTATACATGAAATATACACAATGATAAACTAGCTGATGATGAAGGGGTAAGTAATCTAATATAATTTAAACAATAGTCTATTAAGAATATATCAGTATAAGCGTGTTCAAGGTAGGATATACATGCTGACATGCACCTTCTGCTGGTGGTGCTTGGTGGTCGTGCAGTCTCAAGCCATTCCAGTGTGAAGGTAGGCAGGCTGCCTATGGTGCGTGTTCTGGGGTAGTAGGGGTTTGTCCTGCATAGATGTCCACGCTTCCCCCCAACCACCGCCTGCCAATGTCTGTGCCCTTGGAGGTACCTGCTGGGTACTATCCCCTGTGACACTAGTGATAACAACTACTCTCGTGACCTCATGTTGGGCCCTCATCAGTTGCTGTCTGGCTGCTGTACAGTTTTTCAGCATTCCTAAGTGCCACCCTAGGCATCTGCCCCGCTAGACCGCACTGTGCCCCAGCTGCACCACAGCATGTGCCGCCTGCAGCCCTCTGTATCCCCTTTCCCCCAGCATCTGTCCAGTTGCCCATTCCGACATGCCAACCCTGCTGTCTGTGGGAACATTGTGGCATGCCATAGGAACCCTGTTCCAATGGATTGATGGGAAACCCTGATCAGTGCTATTTCACTGTGGATCATTCACCTTGTATGGCGGGATTGGAAGCGTAGACCCTTCCAACAGCATATCTTTTTTTTGGGGCTTTCTTGGGAGTGTTTTTTTTTGGATCGTTTCCCATTACTATCACTATTGCCCAGCTTGGTTATGTTTTTTTTACATTTACTTCTGTTCATTTTCAATGTTTATATTGCCCCTGTGTGTTCCGTGGCACATGTTATCACACTTATCACTTTTTGTAGGTTTCCCTGGTTTTGCTGTACATTGCTGGAACGGAGAATGGTTTTCTTTTTCCCTTTAAATCAGCTCTAACGCCAGGGTTTCACTGGCGTTAGTTTTGTCAGGCCTCAGATTTCACCAGTGTTGGTGTGCGGGGAGCCTCTCCCCTCCCACTCTCCACCCATTGACTCCTTGTCTCCGCCCCTGGGGAGCTTTCCCTCCGCCCCTCCGGGGAAGCCTTTCCCCGCCTTCAGTGCTGCGTCTGCGCCGCAGCACGCGTTATCGCGCGATATGGTACCTGTGTGTCTTAAAAAGTGCCATCATCACGCGATAAGGTACGTGTCAGAGCGCACGTTAAGACAGTTTAGTAAACATACTCTGTACTTCCATATCCATGTGGACGATATAATGATTTACACACCATTCAACACCAAAATATGAAGGTATAATAAGTTGCTTCACTGACATCTCCCTATGGTGGCAAACTCCCAAAAAATCAGCTAAAAGAAAATGGAAATACTATTCATAACTAAGGACACTGACTTCAAAGCCCGCCCTCAATAGTTTTAAATGACACAAGTATGAATGTACAACCCCTGTTAAGTACTTGGGCAGTATCTTAAATCAACAACTCACCTTGAAGCCACATATAACTGCAACAACAAAATTAATATACTATAAAATCAGCACTTTTTATGATCTCCTCCCTCTCTTGGATCCATCCAATTTCCGTTCAGCCTTCCAAGCAATCATAACACCGTATTTTGACTACTGTAATTCCATGTATCAAGGATTGCCAAAATCCACACTTCTTCCCTTACACACTGTATTGCATACTGCAGGATGCATAATTCAAGGCGCATCAAAATTTGACTATGTTAACCCCTTCCTATGACAGCTCCATTGGCTACCATTACTGAGTTGTATACACTACACAATTCTGCTCCTCACCTTTAAAATCATCAACAGCTACTCATCACAATATCTAAAGACACTGTTGTATCCTACCAACAGAAGTAGAATGAGAAGACAAAATACAATAAATATGCTGAACATACTACAGGAAAAAACTAAGGGGTATGTTTACTAGACCGTCTTAAAACGTGCGCTCTGTAATGTTATCGCGCGATAAGGTACCTTATCGTGCGTAAGTGGTGCGTGACAAGGCGCGCAGGTACCTTATCGCGTGATAATGTGCGCTGCGGCGCAAACGAGCGCTGAAGGTGGGGAAAGGCTCCCGGAGGGCGGAGGAAGGCTCCCCAGGGGCGGAGAGAAGGGGTCAATGGGGAGAGAGTGGGAGGGGAGAGGCTCCCTCCACACTAACGCTGTGAAATCCAAGGCTCAAACTAACGCCAGTGAAACCCTGGCGTTAGAGCTGATTTAAAGGGAAGAGAAACCATTTCTGTCAGCCAATGTACAGGCAAACCAGGGAATCCTACATAAAAGTGATAATTGTGATACATGTGCCCGGAACAAAAGGGCAAATAAACCTTGAAAATGTACAGAAGAAAATGTAAAAATAAAATAACCAAGCTGGCCAATAGTGATATCAATGGGAAACATCAAAAAACACTCCAAAGAAAGCTCCAAAAAAAGGATATGAATTTTGGAAGGGTCTATGCTCCGTCCGCATACAAGGTGAATGAGCCCACAGTGTAATTGTGCTGAGCAGGGTTTCAGACTCCATCGGCCAGGTTTTCCTATGGCGTGCACATGTTCCACAACAGCAGGGCGGGCATGTCGGAATGGGCAACTGGACAGATGCTGGAAACAGGGGATGCAGAGGGCTGCAGGCGGCACATGCTGCGGTTGCAGCTGGCCCACAGTGCAGACTAGGGTGATGCCTAGCTGGCCCATAGGAATGCTGAAACAGTAGAGCAGCCAGACAGCAACCTCTGAGGGCCCAACATGGGCACGAGTGTGCTTCCCACAGTGTCACAGGGGATAATACCCAGCAGGTACCCCGAAGGGCACGGAACATTGGCTGCGGTGCTGGGGGGAAGCGTGGACAGCTATGCAGCCACCTCTACCCCAGAACCCGCACCATAGGCAGCCACCTACCTGCACACTGTATGGCCTGAGACTGCGCTCCCCAGCACCACCATCAGAAGGGCATGTCCGCATGGTGGCAGAGGGATACCGGTGGTGGATTGGGCAGTGGCAGCTGCACAGAGCAGACCGTGGCCTAGCCCTGTGTAGGTGGGGGCCATGCACTGCAACAGACAGGCCCTGTCTGACGAACAGTCATGGCATCACCAGGGAATGCATTGTCTCTGTGGCAACACAGTGGTGCAGTGCACACAGCCAGTGTGTTCAGAAGCAGAAGGTCACAGGTTCAAGACCCAGCTGTGGTTCCTGACAACCCAGTCCCCATATTTTACCCACTACTAAAACGTGCTAATACAGGCAGAACCTTTATTGCAGATGACGTAAACATGCCCAAAACACCTACATTTTAACCCTACAGAGCAAAGACACCATAAACAGGCGCATTACCTAGAGCAGAGTCTCCCAAATGCAGTCCTGGAGGGCCAAACACCATTCAGGTTCCATGCTGCCTCTAATAAAGATGCCTGTGCTGCATTTCTAAGCGCCGCCCCCCATGGTATGCAGATGTATCTCATGCATATTCATGAGGGACCCAAAATATCAAAACCAAACCCTTAAATAAACCCCTTATTCTAAAACATTATTTTTGTCAGAAGAGGCTGGAGGAGACTGAAATGGAAATCCAGTCACACCAAACAACCCATTCTTTTTTCTTTTTTATATAATACGATAACACGCTATACTTAGCTCATAACCATAGTCCAGTGAAGCTTCATCACACCAAAACTAGGTTTTCAAGAAGCGGTCAGGTAATCAATCCACGACGTACGTTTTGGGCCAACGGGCCCTGTTTCAAGTGTTTGTACTCTTCCAAGATACACCGCTGTAAAAAGCTTCCATCCTCCACAGCTTCACTGGATAATTAAAGGGGAAAAAGCCATAATCATTGGCTAACATTCACTGTCACTCAAGAAGGAGATCCAATCAACCAAACGGGAGACCCCATTGTCATCGGGGAATCCCTTAGTGTCATGGATTACGTTATAGCAAGCTGAATCATTCAACTTCTTTGTTTAACCCCATAGGTTGGACAGCCTGTAACTCAAAAATCAGCTGTTGTTCACACCGTTGCAATGCTAAAAGCCGATTACCCCCCCGAGGGTTTGGAGGGATAAATCCAATACCGTCCAAACAAAATCAGTATTAAATTGATGGTGACAGTCCTCACAATGCTCAACCAAGGGGGCTGACAGAACCTTTTGCCGGATTCTAGAGGCATGTTCACTAAGGCGGACTCTAATTTGTCGAGAAGTCCTGCCTATATAGATTAAAGGACAAGAACACTGTAAGGCATAGACTACATACGCTGACTCGCATGACGTCAGCCATCGACGCTGCAGGACTTTCCCCGTGTTAGGATGCACCCATTCCGTTCCAGTCAATGCCATCGCACAGTAGGCACAATGTGAACATGTGATATGTCCCCTAGTTTCAAAATCAGGAGGCAAAGGGCGATCTAAAGGGGTTTGCAGAATGAACCAAACGATCTTGTAAGTTGCTACCCCTAGAGAAAGCTATCCGTAGGGGTTTCTGAAAACATTTATGCAATCCCAAAACTCCCCAATGTTTTCGAAGTACTGTCACAATAGAAGAACTCAAGGTAGTGAATGGTAACGTCTCCACTATGTAATCTGACTCCTGAGTCCCAGAAGATAATGTTTGATGATTTTCATCCAGAAGCCATTCACGGTGAGTATACAGGGCCCGTCTATAGGCCAACTTGATGACCTTCTCTGGATATCCCCGTTGAATCAATCTATTAATAAGATCACAGGCCTGAAATTTAAAATCGGATACTGTGGAACAAATCCTTCGCAACCGAAGAAATTGGCCATATGGTAAATTCTTCCGCATAGACCCGGGATGACAACTATGATACATAAGGAGACTGTTCCGCTGAACAGCCTTCCTGTATAAGGTTGTACGAAAGGTTCCCTGTTCCTTAATCACCATCATATCCAAAAATTCAATTTGTTTCAGATCAAAATGGGCAGTGAACTTCAAATTAGGTTTCAAGGCATTAATCCAGGTGAGAAAAGCCTGAAGACGCGGTAAGGTGTCAAACCACAAGAAAAAAACGTCATCCAGAAACCGTTGCCAAAAATGCACTGGTTTAAAGAAAACAGAAGGATATAACAAAACTTCTTCAAAATGAGCCATGTATAAAGTGGCTATAGAGGGGGCTACAGAGGCCCCCATTGCTATCCCATAAATTTGATGGTAGAATTGTCCCTCTGAGAGAAAATAGTTCTTAGTCAAAACCAGACGTAATAAATCACACAAAAATGCCCGAGGTAATCGCTGAGGAGCAAATTGAAAAAAAGAAAGCATCAAATCCAAAACTTCGGCCTGATCAATATTAGTATATAAGGCTTCGACATCAAGTGTCACTAGATAAAAATCCCAGGATGGTATAGATTCTTTAGCTAATTGCTGCAAGAAATGTGATGAATCCTTTATAAACGATTTGACCAGTGCTGCTTCTTTTTGCAAAAAAACATCGCAAAATTGCGATAAAGGTTCCAGCAGAGATTCTCTGCAGGACACGATAGGTCTTCCAGGGGGGGCAACGAGAGATTTATGAACTTTAGGTACCATATATATAATTGGTCGAAGTGGAGCTTCCAATTTCAAAAAAGCATGTTCACGTTTAGTCAGCCAACCTAAGGTTAACGCATCATCTAAAAGGACATTAATCTCTTGTTGGAGCGATATGGTAGGGTCCTTTGTAAGCAAACAATATGTTCGTCGATCAAGCAGATGATTTCGAAGGACTTCCATATAAGCCCCTGTTGATTGCACCACCACCGCCCCACCTTTGTCGGCCCGTCGAACTGTAATGTTAGGATCTTGTTGAAGTGTGGTTAAGGCCCGCCATCCAGCCTTGCTTAAATTGGACCAATCATAATGTCTCTTGCCCTCCAAACTTTGCAGATCCTTGAAAACCAAATTCTGAGGGACAGCATGAAAACCCGAACAGTGTTTGGCACACCAGGACTGGAGTTGGGAACCTCTGCCGTAAAGCAGCAGCCAACAAGGGCAGACACACCCGCACCCACGAGCTCCATTATCCAATGCCTCCTGAAGAGGCAGGACATTGGGCCCTGCGTGCATCTCCCAATACTAGCACTTGCATACCTTAGCAATGCCATCCTAAACCTGGGAATACGGTACACAGCTATCAAAAGGTTGCTATGATTACTGGCAGATAGCAATTCCGAAGTTAAGTACAATTTTCTGATTGAGCTGCATCATGGCAACCTTTCTGATGTCTGTGCTACAGGTCTTGTGTCTGACAGTGTTTACCACCCTGGGGAGTGACCCCAACAGTATTGCGTACCATAGCCATGCCTGCACTGTGCCCAGGACTGGAGCGGTGGCCAGGGCTGCCAAACACCTCTATAGTTGTACAATGCTGGCATAGGTGTGGGAGTTTGTGTCTGTCTATCCAGTGTGTGGTGGCTGCAAACACCCTCCACAGCCCACACTGCCAGCACTGTTGTCAGTATTGGCCTGCCAATGTGCATAATGAGGAGCAAGGTACCATGGGTATAGCCCGGACAGGGTGGCCTGGCCAGGATGCATCTGCACAGGGCATAGGGCACTGGCTGGGACATTGTAGTGCCCGGCCACCACCTGCACAGACAGGGTGGCCACAGCATGTCCTGCTGGGAGATCACTCTCACCCTGACTGAGCAGTGACCACGACATGGCTAGGTTCCCCCATAGTGTTTCTCTCATATGATATTTCTGGGTTTCCTTTTGGGGGCCCAATCACTGATTTATCTGCTTAGTGTGTATGCTGACATCCCAGTTCTGGGTGCATACATCTCCTCCAGGGACATGCACTATGGATTAGCTAGCAGACTGTCTGTAGCTAGTATGTCTTTTGCTGGAACACATTGCAGGGTGCAGGGTGCAGTGGCTGGAGGCTTGCTGCAGGAGAATATCAGATAGTGGTGGGGTGCAGCTGAGCATTTCCAGGCCTAATGTCTGTCAGCTATTGTTTTATGGATGTGTACAGAGCTGCATTGACTGCCCTGTAGGGTGTCTGTTCCCCAGCAGGACTGGGTTTGATGGTCCCCTCCATTGCAGGGAGGTAGAATGTGGATCTGTTGGTGGGAGACCCTGTTTCCCACTCTCAGCCCCGTGGGGTGGGGTGGGGTGTGTTGGGTTGGGTGGTGGTACATAATCTGCCTATGGGTCCATAAGGGCTAAACCTGACTGAGAAATACAGATGTATCCAGGGTGTGTCTGCAGGAACTACCTATCTCACACACTAGCACTGCTGGCGACCTGCAGCATGGTCTATTTCTGCCATGCAAGGTGCTGTGGACCTGGTGCTGGGTGCCACACCTCACCCTCAGGGTGAGCACAGTACCCGCACAATGTGATGGTGTGTAGCTACTCTGTGCCAGTAACACACACGGTCAGTTCCCCCTACCCGGCCGTTGTGCTGTAGGGGTGCATACCCCATCTTGTGATCATCTGTAGACTGCTGATTTGCATGTGCAGTGCATCATGGATACGGGTGGGTTAACCCTATCCTGGTGATCACAGCAAACTGTTTGTGTGGTGCTGTGCAGTCCTTCTGCAGCCAGTCAGGGGTTTGTTGGCATTTCTAGAGCTGTAGCCCATTGGTTATTGCACTGCCTGTGAAGCCAGAGGTCATGGGCTCAAACCCACAATGGGGTTCTTTGATAGGGCTGTCCAAAGCATTGTCTATTTTTAATGTACATTAGTGCTGCCAGCAGAAACACCCTCAGAGTACTGTAACCATAAGGTGCCTCAGAAGGTGCTTTATAGGGCGTCCTATAAAGCTCCTTCTGAGGCACCTTATGGTTACAGTCCATATACGGTGCCTTATAAGGTTTTCTATGGAGCACCTTATAGGGTGCCCTATAGGGGACATTATAGGGTGCCGTGGCGGACAGTGCACTTTATAATGTGTCCTATGGAGTGCCTTTTAGGGTGCCTTATGTGGCACCATAGGTTACGGCATGTGAGGGTTTGTTTGCTGGCAGCAATAATTAAAATACAAATAAAATGCCTCAAGAAACAATACTTACATGTCAAAGCTGTTGCCTCAGCCAGCCTTATGCACACTGGGGGATCAAACTCATGACCTCTGTATCATCAGTCAGTGTATTAACCATTGTGCTACACCTCTGTTTCTGTGTTTGCATGTCTGGGCGCCTACTTAAGAGTACCACGCGTTAACACGCTTAGTGGCGCTTCGCCCGATAATGTGCGCAGCAGCGCGCCTTATCGCGCGATAATCCCATTTTGCTACTTTAAGACTGCAACGCCCACTCCTTTTATGGCAGCCTGCACACTATCGCCGGGCGCACGTTAAGATGGTTTAGTAAACATACCCCTAAATGTTCCCAGTACACCTGCAACAGGGCATTTGAATTATATGCACCAACACTTTGGAACTCCCTACCTGGAACTCTCCGATCTACCAATGACCTGTCATCATTTAGGAAGCTTCTCAAAACTTATCTCGTCAACGAACACTTTGACTTCATCACATAACTCATCCTCCTTCTTCCCGAACTCTCCTTCGCTTCCCCACACCATGAATATAGTAGACATCAATTGATCATATGCATAACTTATTCTCTAGCTCCCTTACATCCTCCTCTACCCAAGAGACTCTTTATGTAAATAAGTTCTTATGTTCTCTGTAACAATCTGTTGTTGAAAGTGATTCATTATGTATATAAGTTTCAGTGTTCTCTATCATAAGAACATAAGATATGCCATACTGGGTCAGACCAAGTTCCATCAAGCCCAGTATCCTGTTTCCAACAGTGATCAATCTAGATCACAAGTACCTAGCAGTTTCCCCAAAAGACACAGGTTCCACAATGCTTGTACTGGGGAAAGCAGTAGATATCCCGGGTCCCCTTTAATAATGGTTTATGGACCTTTCCTCCAGGAACTTGTTCAAAGCTTTTTTTAAACCCAGCTATACTAACAGCTTTTACTACATTCTCCATTAATGAATTCCAGAGTTTGATTACATGTTGAGTGAAAAAATATTTTCTCTTATTAGTCTTAAATAAGTTACACTGGAGCTTCATTGCATGTCCCCTAGTCTTTCTATATTTTGATGGTGTAAACAATCGATCTATATTTACCTGTTCCACTCCATTCATTAATTTATAGACCTCTATCATATCTCCCCTCAGCCGACTCTTTTCCAGGTTGAATAGCCTTAACCTTTTTAGCCTTCCATTCCCTTTACCATTTTGGTGGCTCTTCTCTATACCTTTTCTAATAACATTATATTCTTTTTAAGATACGGTGACCAGAATTGCACACAATATTCAAGGTGCGGTTGCACCATGGATCAATACAGAGGCATTATAATATCCTTTGTTTTCTTCTCCATTCCTTTCCTTTTGATTCTTAGCATTCTATTTGCTATCAATCTGTTGTTGTATTGTACACTGGTGAAAAGCAGTATAAAAACCACAGTCAATTAACTAAATAAATACTTACTATAATGGAGTAGAATGCAGCCATAATGTCTATGACTATTAGGATGAATCCTTGTTGGGGGTTTTCAATTCCTTTGGTTAGGGCATTTAGTAGGGAGGTGAGTAGGGTTTCCATGCTATGGGTTGGTTTCTGAGGATCAAAAGGGGCGTACATGTTGATGTATTCTTGTAGCTGTAGTTGTACTGTCTTCTTGATTATTTTGGCTAGAAATAGGATACTGGCAATTGGCCTGTATGAGCTGGGGCTGTTAGGGTCCAGTGATGTATTTTTTATGATGGATCTGATGGATGTAGTTTTGAGATTGCTGGGTATGTGGCCCTGGGTAAGGGAAAGATTTACAAGTTTTAGTATGGTGGGGCAGAGTTCATTACGTACTATTTAATCCATGTGACTGGGCATGGATCCAATGGAGAGGTAGTGATATTGATTGTTTTGATGGTGTGTTATAGTCGTTCAGCTGATACAGGGCTGAAGGAGGTCCATTGGGGGGGTTGTTGATGGAAGAGATATTCAGAGTTTTGCTTAATTTGGAGGAAGGTTGCTATATACTGCAGTCCCAGTTGTGTGTGGTGGTCCTTTTGGGGTCTCTAATGAGGGATTTGACTATGTCAATAGTTCCCTGGGGCGATTTAGTGATTTTGGACATGATTTTCAAAGGCCTTTACAACGGGTAACTTTCCTAGTTACCCGTAGAAAGACCTTATCCGGGATTTTTGAAGGGCGTCTACACAGGTAGTGCCCTTTGAAAATCCCAGATATGTCCCTAATGCGCCTGGATACTATCTGCATAGCTTCAGGGCGTGTTAGGGGCATTCTGGGGCAGAGCGGAGGTGGGCCATGATGCTAAACCTCACCTATTTTTAAGGCGATGGGGCTAACTTTATAGCATCGAAAATCGGTGCTACACGGGTAGCTCCTGTGGTTTCTTGTCTGTGCGGCGACACCTGGACACATATGACCCTGGCATGGAAAATCCAGGTTAGGCAGGAGGTGGGCGGGCTATGTGCTGATGCAGCGCATAGCACCGCGCAAATGAAATTCGGGCCATTTAGGATTATGTTCATGTGGTATTCCCTTTTGTGTCGGTTAATTATGTTGTTGTACTTCTTTTGTTTGGTGAGGTATTTGTTGAGGAGATGTGAGTCCTCTGTGCATCTCCATCGCTGTTCAGTTTGCCTTAAGCTGCATTTTGCTTCTCTTATTTCTGGGGAGTACCATTAGGCTTGACAAGTTTTTTTGCTGTGCTTTGATTGTGGTGCAATAGCGTAGGAGGCTATGGTGTAGTTTCAGTTGTCAATCAGTTCAGAAAGGTCATTTGAATTGCTGTTTAATCTAGGGGTAATGGTGATAGAAGTAGGTCCTTGTCGAATTTCTTACATCTGCGAGGTTTGTAGGGTTCATTAGGGTAAGTGGGGGTATGAGATTTTTGAGGCAGTTCAAAATTTTTTATATGGTGGTCAGACCATGGGATCGGAGTCACATGCACGGGAATGTGTGGGTTGTTTCTGATGATCTCAATTGGTGCGAATATGAGGTCTAATGTGGTACCCGTTCTGTGGATTGGTTCATTGATTATTTGGGCTAGGTCCAGTTAATCCATCGCTTCTAGGAAGGAGTTGGTAAGGTTGGTGGGAGCAGAGGAGAGGTTGAGGTCTCTGAGGTGGATGAATGGTTTGTTATTTGATGTGTGAGCAGATGCAGTTTCTATCAAGTTGGATAGGTCGTCAGTACTGGCATTTGGTGCACGGTATGCCAGACATATTGACCAGTGTTTGTTATCTATTACCAGAATATTCATGGAGTCTGTTGAGCTGGAAGAGATAATATGGAAGTTTTGTTGCTTATTGGTCAGAATAAATATGCCTCCTCCTGTCTTGGAGTTTATGGGACAGTTGTGGAGGGTGTGTGAGGTGATGGGAAGTTGATTGAGTAGGACATTGTTGGCTTTTATAAACTGGGATTTGGTTACACACATGATCCGTATGTTGTGATCATGAATATGGTCGGATATTGTGTGGGTTTTGTTGCAGGTGTATCAGGCATTGATGAGACCACTTTTCATGCGTGTGGTGGCTTGTGTGTCAGGAGGCATGGGAGCGAGTGTAGTGGTGAGTTCAATGCATATCAGCTGCTAGCTGGATTAATTATGTGTAGGTGTTATAAAGAAAACACATCCTATGAGTGTGAGTGGAATAACTCATTTCCAAAGGGCAGATAGAAAATTGGAACTAGTTGTTGGACTTTTTAGCTATGAGAGAAAGTGGAAATAGATTAAAACATTGTTATAGTTTTTATTCCATATACTGGGTGAAAGAAAAAGGTAGTCCACATTGAAACAATCTGGGTAAAAAATCTGAAATCACTAAGGGGCATGTTTACTAAAACCCCGCTAATGTGCGGGCCGCGGTAGTGTGCGGATGCCATATAAGGAGTGGGCGTTCCATCCTGAAAAAGAAAAGCCGTGATTGACATATGCGCTAAGGTGCGCAGCACCCATGTGCACCCCGCACATTAGCGCATGAGGAAGCTGCGCGGGAGGCATAAGTGTCGCGCTGATGTGCACACAGACGATCAGAGCCACAGCACAATGGTCAAGGCACTTACCAATGGTGCAGAGATCAGGGGTTCAATCCCCCACAGTGCCCAATGAAGACAGCTGGCTGAGGCATTAATTTATGAGGCAGTTAAATAATGGGTGGCATAAGGTGGCACACTGATGTTTTCGGAGGCATTTTAATACTGAGCGGCATAAATGGCGCGCTGATGTGCAAGCAGAAGAGCAAAACCACAGCACAATGAGTAAGATACTGACCAATAGTGCAGGGATCAGGGGTTCAAACCCCCACAGTGCTTAATGAAAACAGCTGGCTGAGGCATTACTTTAGGAGCTAGTCCAATATTGTGCAGCATAAGGCAGCACGCTAATGGGCATTAGGCAGCATGCTATTGATTCAGGTGGCTTTTTAATATTGGGCGGCATAAGGCGGCGCACTAATGTGCACAAGTACATGAACAGAACCACAGCACAATGGATAAGACACTGACCAATGATGCAGGGATCAAGGGTTCAATCCCCCACAGTGCCCAATGAACAAGGCTGGTTGAGGCATTATGTATTATGGGGAAGATTGCTTTTGGAGTCATTTTATGTTTATTTTAATTATCACTACTAGCAAACGCACTCTCAAAGCGTGTTAACATAAGGTGCCCTATAAGGCACATTTTAAGGTGCACTGTCAGCCAAGGCACCCTAGAATGTTGCTTATAGGGTGCTTTAGAGGGTGCCGTATGAGGTACCGCAAGGTCAGAGTACTGTTTTTTATGGCAGCACTGTGCAGTTTAAGGAATGAAAAGCATAAGTAGGTGTGCTGACAGGCAAGGAGGAGCAGCAGTGGAGCACAATGGTTAAGGCACTGACTGCTGATACAGGGGTCATGAGTTTGCTCCCCAGGGTGCCTAATACATAAGGCTGGCTGTGGCATCAGCTTTGCATTGTACATATTTTTTCCTGCAGCAATTTATTTATATGTTATTAATTGCTGCCAGCAAACACGCCCTCACGTGCCGTAATTGAAGGTGCTGTATAAGGCACCCTATAAGGCACTCCATAGGGCACATTATAAACTGCACTGTCCGCCACAGCACCCTAAAATGTCCCCAATAGGGCACCCTATAAGTTGCGTCACAGGATAATGTATAGTGCACCTTATATGGATGGGAACCATAAGGTGCCCTATAGGGAGCCCTATAAAGCACCCTCAGAGGTACCTTATGGGTACAGTACGCTGAGGGTGTTTTTGCTGGCATCAAAATATGTACATTACAAAAAGATAATGCATTGGACCACCCTATCAAATAACCCCACTGTGGGTTTGAACCCATGACCTCTGGCTTCACAGGCAGTGAAGTAACCATTGGGCTACAGCTCTATAGCTGCTAACAAGCCCCTGGCTGGCTGCAGAGAGCCTGCATGTCACCACACAGACAGTCTGCTGTGGTCACCAGGATAGGGTTAGCCCACCCATACCCATGATGCACTGCACATGCAAATCAGCTGTCCACAGATAAACACAAGATGGGCAATTCACCCCCACAGCACCTCGGCCTGGTAGGGGGAAGTGACCATGTGCACCCCCACAGCACCTCGGCCTGGTAGGGGGTACTGACCATGTGTTTTACTGGCACAGAGTAGCTACACACCGTCACATTGTGCAGGTACTGTGCTCACCCTGAGGGTGCAATAAGGCGCCTAGCACCAGGTCCACAACACCTGCCATGGCTGAGAGAGGCCATGCCGGAGGTCCAAAGCAGTGTTAATGTGTGAGATAGGTAGTTTCTGCACAAACACCTTGGATATCTCTGTCTGTTTCAGTCAGGTGTAGCCCCCATGGACCATGCACCAGCAGCACCACCACCACCTCCTCCCCCTCCCCCAGGGCTGAGGGTGGCAAACAGGGTCTCCCATCAATAGCTCCACATTCTACCTCCCTGCAAAGGTGGCAGTAGAGGGGACCATCAACCCCAGTCCTGCTGAGGAACAGACCCCCCCCAGGGCAATCAATGCAGCTCTATACACATCCATAACACAATAGTAGACAGACATTAGGCCTGGATATGGTAAGCTGCACCCCACCATTATCTGACATTCTCCTGCAGCAAGCCATCAGCCACTGCACCCTGCAAGCCACTCCATCAAGACACATACCAGCTGCAAACAGTCTGCTAGTTAGTCCATAGTGCATATTTCCAGTGGAGATACATGCACCCAGAACTGGGATGTCAGCATACACAGCAAGCAGATACATCAGTGACTGGGCCCCAAAAGGAAACCCATATCTATCACACAAGAGACATACTATATACCACTATGGGGGTGCCTAGCCATGCTGTGGTCACTGCACAGTCAGGGTGAGAGTGATCTCTCAGCAGGACATACTGAGGTCACCCTGTCTGTGTAGGTGGTGGCCGGGAACTAAAATGTCCCAGTCAGTGCCCTATGCCTGTGCAGATGCACCCTGGCCAGGCCACCCTGTCTGGCCTATACCCATGGTACCGTGCTCCTCATTATGCACATTGGCAGCCCAATACTGGCAACATTGCTGGCAGTGTGGGCTGTGAAAGGTGTTTGCAGCCACCACACACTGGATAGACAGACAGCCACCCCCACACCTATGCCAGCATTGTGCTACTATAGAGGAGTTCCGCAGCCATACCCACCAAACCAGTCCTGGGCACAGTACAGGCATGGATATGGTACGCAATACTGTTGGGGGTCACTCCCCAGGGTGGTAAACACTGTCAGAGACCAGACCTGCAGCACACACCGCAGACATCACAATGATTGTTATGGTGAAGCTCAATGAGCAAAATGTGCTTAACGTAGGAATTGATATCTGCCAGTTATCATAGGAAACGTTTGATAACTGTGTACCATATACCCAGGTGTAGGGTGGCATTGCTAAGGTATGCAACTGCTAGTATTGGGAGATACAGGCAGGGCCCAATGTCCTGCCTCTCCAGGAGGCATTGGCCAATGGGGCCTGTGTGTGTGTGTGTGGGTGTGTCTGGCCCTGTTGGCTGCTGCTTTATGGCAGGGTTTCCCAACTCCAGTCCTGGTGTTCCAAACACTGTTCGGGTTTTCATGCTGTCCCTCATGCATATGCATGAGCTACATCAGCATACCATGGGGGTGGTGCATAGATATGCAGCACAGGCATCTTTATAAGAGTCAGCATGGAACCTGAATGGGGTGGGGCCCTCCAGGACTGCATTTTGGAGACTCTGCTCTAGGTAATGCGCCTGTTTATGGTGTCTGTGTTTGGTGTGGTAAAATATAGGCGTATTAACCATGCGTATGTTCTCAGCAATAAAGGTTTGTCCTTACTATCACGGTTTAGTTGTGGGAAAAATATGTGGACAGGATTGGCAGTAGCCCCAGTTGGCCTTTGAACCTGTGACCCTCTGGTCCTACAGGCACTGGCTGTGTCCGCTGCACCACACTGTAGCCACAGAGACAGTGCAGTCCCTGGAGATAGGAAACCTGGCCGGACGAGTCAGAAACCCTGCTCTGCACAATTTTACTGTGGGCTCATTTACCTTGTATGGGGACAAAAGTGCAAATAAACCTAAAAAATGACCTCGGAAAAAGGGGAAAAAACCCAAATCCAAGCTGGGCAACAGTGATAGCAATGGACAACATAAAAAACACTCCCAAGAAAGCTCCAATAAAATGAAGTGCTTTTTGAAAGAGTCTACGGAGCGTAGACCCTTCCAAAAATCATTTCTTTTTTTTGGAGCTTTCCTGGGAGTGTTTTTTTATTGTTGCCCATTGATATCACTGTTTCCCAGCTGAATTATGATTTTTAAAAGTTTTCTTGTGGTCATTTTAAGGTTTTATTTGGAATTTTGTTCTGTGCACTTGTATCACACTGCTCACGTTTTGTAGGTTTCCCCGGTTTTGCTGTACATTGGTGACGGAAATGGTTTCTCTTCCCTTTAAATCGGCTCTAACGCGAGGTTTTCAGTCGCGGTATTTTTTTGACCGAAATTCAGCCCCGCTCCTTTGTGGGGATCCTCTCCCCTCTCACTCTCCACCCATTGACCCCGTCCCTCCGCCCCTCCGGAGCCTTCCTCCGCCCTCGGAATGCCTTTCCACGCCCCTAGCGCACATCAGCGCGCCGCACACTTGTGCGTGCCTGTTAGTGTCACACGCACGTGTGCGGGGCACAAAAACACACTATTAGTGTGCGCTAAGGTACCTTAGCGCACGCTCAAGTGCGCACCGCACAATTGCGCGGTTTAGTAAACATACCCCTTAGACAATTCAGACTTTTCTGCAAACCAGATAAGAAGCAACTCAGAAAATGAAGCCTAATCCAACCTGAACCAGTGCAACCCACACCAGGATCCAGATCTGACTATAAATCTTATAGTTATATAGTCCAGCTCTCTACTAATTGCCTTAAAGTTCTCTCTACGTGGCAATCCAGAGAAAAACAGAAAAAAACCTATTGCACATCTGTAGACAATTTTGAAGCACAGTGGAAATATTTAATTCCTGACCTCAAATATGGCGATCATTTTAAATTCCTGGATCAGCCTCTTTCTTAAGAGTTTTTAACTATATCATCTTGCCCATCAATGTTTTTCCTTTAAAATGTTGTCTGATTTCTTTTGACAGTATTTGTTGCTATAGCCATTGACCACTATGAACATAATAACACCTCACATTAGAATATGTTTCATGCTTTTTTTTGTTTGTCCTCCTAGGGTGAAAAAAATACTTTCTTATGTCCACTGACATATTTATGCAATGTAATTAAATCCTTCTTTTTCTTAGGAAAATTGCTCAGTTGGGCTATCTCTTTCAGTATATGTACTCTTGTACTCCCTTTCTTAGCTATTAAAGCTGATACTTTTTTCTAACTCAATTTAAGATGCTTAGGCTTTTAATATCCTCCTCACTTTTATAAAGCAATACTTTGTATTTTTAGCCAGTCTGTTACAAGCAATTACTCTGGCGTATATGCTCACTAAACAGAACAAGGGCATTCTCATATTTATAGGCTCTCTTTTTCTCTAACTCTGAACTCTGATAAAAAAATATTAGAAAATGTGTCCCTTTAAATAAAAATGACCTAGTGCTGGTACTGGAAGACTGACAGCTTGACAGAATGGATTGGTTAATTTGTCAGAGCCCCCAGATGATAATTTGGAACTTATCCATGATGCGAAAAGACAACACAGCTGCTATTTTTACTTGTACAGGGGAAAGGTGGTTTGATGTTTCTCTGACACCTGACATTTCTCTCTTAGCCACTTGAAAAGCGGTTGAATGCATGCAAGTTTGAAATGAGCGCAGCAACACCAACTCATGGCTCCAACTTATTTATTTCTCTGAATTTCATAGACCGCCTTAAGAATCTTAGAAGACCATGAAGGTGCTGTACAATGTAACAAAATAGGAAAACAGAGATTACAAATCTACTAAAACAGTAGCATCATCGTGAAAATATAGAATATTGGTTGGAGAAGGCAGGGAAGAGAGAGAAGTAAGCGGGACAAGGGTATCATCTCTGTTCACCAAGAGCATCTTCAAAAGGCAAGCTGGAACAACCATGTCTTCAAAGCCTTCTTAAACTAGGGAAATGAAGATTTCTGGTGCAAATAGACGGGCACAGATTTCTACAGAGAGGCATGAGAAAGCCAAATGATGCAGAATCTTCAAACAGAGGCAGGAGGGAAAGGGAAGAGCAGGAAGAAAAGCTTAGGATGAAAGAAAAGTACGTGAGAGCATATATGGTATGATAAGAGCAGCGAGGACAAGAGGTTGGTCAAGGAAGTATGCGTAATGAACCATGGCCATAAGCTAAAATTTAAGACATGATAATAGGAAAGGAGAAAGGAGTGAAAGGAGATGAGAGGGGAGGGGTGTCACATGGTAAAAACACAGGCACCAAACAGAGCAGTAGATTGAATTAACTGTAGGCATTTGATGGAAGAAAAAGGAAGACCATAATAGAGAAAACTGCGATAACCAAGTCTTGACATGATTAAGGCCATGATCAGAGCTGAGTTTCACAGAATGGAAAGAGTGCAAAGAATGAGAAGCTGTGGTTTAAAGGAGATGTATGAATCCATAATTATTCTGAGGAGTTGGGCCGAGTCCAAGAAGGAAACAGTAGTACCAAAGAGAGTTGGGGGGAGGAGAGAGGAAGAATGGGGACCAGGAAAGAGGATAGATTCACATTTGGTAACACTGAGGACAAAGTGGTGATCTTTTAGATAGGAGAGATATCATGAAGGGAGGAATTCATGCAATAAAGGATTTAGGTGTTGTTGGCATAAAGACATGGACTGCAGCTTAGGGATTGAATAAGTAAGGACAGGGGAACAAGGAAAATATTAAAAAGGGAAGGTATGATGCATGGGGTGGGGAGGGGTAAAGATAAAAAAAATGTCATGATGATGGTTTTCTTTATCTTCTGTTGGCAGTGAGTTTCGCATTTCATCAATGTCTGTATGACTCTTTAGTAAAAAGTTTTGATATAAAATAAAAAGGGAAGGTAACAGCAGGAAATCTTGTGGCATGCTGCAGTTAAGAGGATGAGAAAAGGAAAGGTGATGGTTGGAGAGGACCTGGAAAGAATGGCAGTCAGGATAGGAGGAGAATCATTTCAGGACAGTGTTGGGGAGGCCTAACTCACATAAGAACATAAGAACATAAGATATGCCATACTGGGTCAGACCAAGGTCCATCAAACCCAGTATCCTGTTTCCAACAGTGGACAATCTAGGTCATACGTACCTAGCAGTTTCCCCAAAAGACACAGGTTCCACAATGCTTGTACTGGGTCAAGCATTGATATCCTGGGTCCCTTCTTAATAATGGTTTATGGACCTTTCCTCCAGGAACTTGTCCAAACCTTTTTTAAACCCAGCTACATTAACAGCCTTTACTACATCCTCCGGTAACAAATTCCAGAGTTTGATTACACGTTTATTAGTCTTAAAAAGTTTACCCTGTAGCTTCATTGCATGTCCCCTAATCTTTCTATATTCTGATAACGTAAACAATTGATCTATGCTTACCTGTTCCACTCCATTCATTAATTTATAGACTTCTATCATATCTCCCCTCAGCCGTCTCTTTTCCAGGTTCAAGAGCCCTAAACGTTTTAGCTTTTCTTCATAGGAGTATCCTTCCATCCCTTTACCATTGTGGTGGCTCTTCTCTGAACCTTTTCTAATAACGCTATATCCTTTTTAAGATACGGCAACCAGAACTGCACACAATATTCAAGGTGCGGTCTCACCACGGAACAATATAGAGGCATTATAATATCTTTTGTTTTATTTTCCATTATTTTCCTTATGATACCTAGCATTCTATTTGCTCTCTTGGCCACAGTTGCACACTGGGCTGAGGGTTTTAACATGTTATCCACAATGATGCCTAAATCTTTTTCCTGGGTGGTGGTTCCTAATGTGTAACCATAGTTTGGGTTGTTCTTCCCTAGGTGCATAACTTTGCACTTGTCCACATTAAATTTCATCTGCCATTTTGATGCCCAGTCTTCCAATTTATCAAGATCCTCTTGCAATTTTCCACAATCCTCTTGGGTTTTAACAACTTTAAATAGTTTTGTGTCATCTGCAGATTTGATAACCTCACTCGTTATTCCACTTTCCAGGTCATTTATGAATATGTCAAAAAGCAGCGGATCCAGCACAGATCCCTGGGGTACACCACTATTCACCTTTCTCCATTGGGAAAATTGGCCATTTAGCCCTACCCTCTGCTTTCTATCTTTTAACCAGTTCCTGATCCAGAATAGTACACTGCCTCCTATCCCATGACTTTTTAGTTTTGTCAAAAGTCTCTGATGAGGGACCTTGTCAAAGGCTTTCTGAAAGTCCAGATACACTATATCAGGGGTCTCAAACTCAAATTGCTTTGAGGGCCAAATGAGGACTTGTAAAGTAACCCGGGGGCCGCATAAGACGCGGGGCCTCATTTGCATAAGGGGCCTCATTTGCATAAATATTTGCATAATGTTACCATACACTAACTTTTAGTAAACATGCCTCTTTAATGAGTATGGATAAAGAAAGACTAAAAGATTTAGAAACAAGAAGACAATAATTAAACTGGGAACCCCAAAAGCCAAACTTGGAATGTACAACAACACTGTAGAAATAAAACTATAAATTAATTTCCTCTTGTACTAAACAAAGCGCAAACATTAATGATGCACATTTCCCAGAGCTGACATATTCCAGTTAATAAATTCAAAATAAAGAGATATTTTTCTACCTTTTGTGCATTTTTTTCAGTTGCAATTGTTCCAGCCACTTTCTTCTGGTTTCTTCATGTCTTCTGCTAACTCTCCATCGTCTGCTGTCCATTTGCCCTTTCTTCTCTCCTAGTTTTTTTTCCATTCTCTCTCTACATCTGCTTTAACATACTAATCTTTCTCCTTTTTCTCTTTCCTCATTCCTATTTCATCCACTCAAATTTTACCCCTCCATCCTCAATCCCCACTTACTCTCCCAATACCTGGCCAATTGTAGATTTGTCTTCTCTCCCAGACAAAATATATTTCCCCTCTCCATTTCACTTTCCCAGCTCCATCCCATTGTAATCCTCCCCCAACATCAGCTCCCTTCTAGTTCCAGCCCCACCCAGCATCCGCTCCCTTCTAGTCCCCCCATCAGTCCATTTCCAGTCCTATCCTAGCCTCACCATCAGCCCATTTCCAATCCTAGCCCCCCATCAGCCCATTTCCAATCCTAGCTCCCTCCCCTCACAGCCCATTTCCATTCCAAGCCCCCCTCCCCATCAGCCATTTGCAGTTCAAGCCCCCCTTCCACTCAGCCCATTTCCAGTCCTAGCAACCCCCCCCAGCCCATTACCAGTCCTAGACCCCCCATAGCCCATTACCAGTCCTAACCTCCCCATAGCGCACTTCCAGTTTTACCCCCCATCACCCCATTTTCAGTCTTACCCCCCCATAGCCCATTACCAGTCATAACCCCCCCTGCCAATAGCCCACTTCCAGCCCTAACCCCCATTACCCCATTTCAGTCAGCCCCTCCATAGCTCATTACCAGTCCTAACTCCCCCCATCAGCCCACCTCCAGTCCTTCCTAACCCCCACCGGCCCATTTCCAGTCCTAGCCCCCACCATAGCCCATTAACATGCATACCCCCCCGGCCAATAGCCCATTTCCAGTCATAACCCCCCCTGCCAATAGCCCATTTCCAGTCATAACCCCCCCCACCAATAGCCCATTTCCAGTCCTAGCCCCCACCATAGCCCATTACCAGTCATAACCCCCTGCCAATAGCCCATTACCAGTCATAACCCCCCCTGCCAATAGCCCACCTCCAGCCCTAACCCCCATTACCCCCTTTCAGTCAGCCCCTCCATAGCTCATTACCAGTCCTAACTCCCCCCATCAGCCCACCTCCAGTCCTTCCTAAACCCCACCTGCCCATTTCCAGTCCTAGCCCCCACCATAGACCATTACCAGTCATACCCCCCCTGCCAATAGCCCATTTCCAGTCATAACCCCCCCCGCCAATAGCCCATTTCCAGTCCTAGCCCCCACCATAGCCCATTACCAGTCATAACCCCCTGCCAATAGCCCATTTCCAGTCATAACCCCCCCCTGCCAATAGCCCATCTCCAGTCATAACCCCCCCTGCCAATAGCCCATTTCCAGTCATAACCCCCTGCCAATAGCCCATTTCCAGTCATAACCCCCCCCTGCCAATAGCCCATCTCCAGTCATAACCCCCCCTGCCAATAGCCCATTTCCAGTCATACCCCCCCCTGCCAATAGCCCATTTCCAGTCATAACCCCCCCCTGCCAATAGCCCTTTCCAGTCATAACCCCCCTGCCAATAGCCCATTTCCAGTCATAACCCCCCCCTGCCAATAGCCCATTTCCAGTCATAACCCCCCTCCTGCCAATAGCCCATTTCCAGTCCTACACCCCCCCCATCAACCCAGGTAAATTTAAAAAAAACCTGGCTTCTTCTGCTGCTGCAGCAGAAAATCAGCTGTCCCGCGGCCCCTTCCCCTCTGCGCCGAGAGCCCTGAGTTGTGCTTCATCTGCAGGTGCTTTTTAAGCCGCGAAGAGAGTATTTCCCTCTCGCGCGGCTTAAGCCTAGTCACTTTTCAAGCCTCGCGAGAGGGAAATACTCTCTTCGCGGCTTGAAAAGCACCCGCTGATGGAAGCACTCTCGGGGATCTCCGGGCAGAGAGGAAGGGGCCGCAGGACAGCTGATTTTGCTGCTTGAGCAGCAGAAGCCATTTTTTTTTTTAAAAATTGACTGTCGATTCTGCCGTTGCCACGGCGGCAACGGCAGCAGCAGAAGCCGTCGCGGGCTGCACAACGTTCTCTCACGGGCCGCATGCGGCCCGCGGGCCGCGTGTTTGAGACCCCTGCACTATATCAACCGACTCACCTTTGTCTACCTGTTTATTCACACCTTCAAAAAAACATAACAGATTAGTAAGACAAGATCTTCCTTGTCTAAAGCCATGTTGGCTGTGTCCCATTAGGCCATCACTATCTACATGCTGAGTAATTTTATTCTTTATGATGGTTTCTACCATTTTTCCCGGTACTGACGTCAGGCTCACCGGTCTGTAGTTTCCCGGATCACTCCTGGAACCCTTTTAAAAAATTGGCGTTATATTGGCGATTCTCTAATCTTCAGGTATTACAGATGATATCGCTTTGTCGCCTCTTAGTGCCCCTTTAACCCCTCTATCATCTAATGGACCAACTGACTCTCTCACAGGATTTTTGCTACGAATGTACTTGAAAAAGTCTTTATTTCACATTTTTGCTTCCGCAGCAAGCTTCTTCTCAAATTCTCCCTTTGCCTGCCTTATCAATGCCTTGCATTTGACTAGCCAGTGCTTGTGCTTTTTCCAGGTTTTGTCGTTTGGCTCTTTTTTCCATTTTCTGAAAGATGCTTTTTGGCAACAACAGCCTCTCTGCCTTCACCTTTAAACCATGCTGGCAGTTTTTTGGACTTCCTTCCACTTTTCTTAAAGCGTGGAATACAGCTGGTCTGGGCTTCCAAGATAGTATTTTTCAACAACACCCAAGCTTGATGTAAGTCTTTAACCTTTGCAGCTGCTCCTTTTAGGTTTTTTTAAAACTATTTTCCTCATTTTATCATAGTCTCCCTTTCGAAAGTTAAAAGGTAGTACTGTGGATTTCCTTACTATCCCTCCTCCACTAATTAAATCAAAGGCGATCATGCTATGATCACTTTTGCATAGTGGCCCCAACACCCTTATCTCTTGCACTAGATCTGGTATTCCACTAAGGGCTAGGTCTAATATGGCTTCCCCTCTGGTCGGTTCATGAACCAGCTGCTCCAAGAAACAGTCATGTATTTCATCTAGGAACTTTATCTCCCTAGCATGTCCTGTCGTGACACTGACCCAGTCTATACCAGGGTAATTGAAATCACCCATTATTATTACTGCGCTGTAACTTTTGTTAGCTTCCTTGATTTCTTTGAGCATTTCATCATCCATTTGTTCATTCTGGCCAGGCGGTCGATAGTACACCCCCACTGCCATCGCCTTCCCCTTTTTACATGGAATTTCAATCCATAGAGTTTCTACAGCAAATTTTGTTTTCTGCAAAACTTTAATCCTTTCTGACTCAATGCCCTCTCTAACATAGAGCGCAACCTCTCCACCAATTTTATCAGCTCTATCATTACGATATAGTTTGTACCCAGGTATCACAAAGCTGAGGTACCCAGGTATCACAAAGCTGAGACAGCAAAATTAGAGTGATTGATAAGATCAAAGGCCAATTATAGATCAAGAGAGACAAGGATAACAGATTACAGACCTACTATTAGTAATCTGTGAACTATCATTAATATAATTTGTAGTACTGGAAGATTGTAGAATGGCCAATGTAATGCCAATTTTTAAGAAGGGTTCCAAGGGTGATCCAGGAAACTACAGACCAGTGAGCCTGATGGACCCTGAAGTTACTGCTTGGGTTAGAAATTGGTTGGGTGGGAGGCGACAAAGAGTACAGGTAAATGGAGCTCACTCTGAGGAGAAGGAGGTTACCAGTGGTGTTCCCCAGGGATCTGTCCTTGGTCCGATTCTTTTTAACATCTTTGTTAGTAATATAGCAGAAGGGCTGTCGGGTAAGGTTTGCCTCTGCGGATGATACCAAAATCTGCAATAGATAGACACCCAGGAAGGTGTAGATAACATGAGGAGGGATCTAGCTAAGCTTGAAGGATAGTCTAGAATTTGGCAGCTGGGTTTTAATGTTAAAAAATGTAAGGTCATGCATTTGGACTGCAGCAATCCAAGGGAGCAATATAGTATAGGGGCGAAGTACTTTTGTCCACTAAAGAAGAGCGGAACCTAGGCGTGGTTCTGTTTGATGATCTTAAAGTAGCTAGACAGGTAGAAAAGGCGACGGCAAAAGCTAGAAGGGTGCTTGGGTGCATACGGAGAGGAATGGCTAGCAGATAAAAGGAGGTGATGGTGCCTCTGTATAAGTCTTTGGTGTGATCTCATTTGGAGTATAGTATGCAATTCTGGAGACCGCACCTTCAAAAGGATATAAACAGGATGGAGTCAGTACAGAGGGTGGCTACTAAAATGGTTGGTGGTCTTCATTATAAAGCATATGAGGACAGACTTAAGGATCTTAATATGCACACCTTAGAGGAAAGGCGAGATAGAGGTGATATGATTGAGAAGTTTAAATACCTCTCTGGCATAAATGTACAGGGGGAGAGCCTCTTTTGATTGAAAGCAAGTTCTGCTATGAGGGGACATGGGATGAGGGTGAAGGGGGATAGATTCAGTAGTGATATGTGGAAATATTTCTTTATGGAAAGAGTGGTGGATCTGTGGAATCGTCTCCCAGTGGAGGTGGTAGAAATTTATTTATCTTTATTATTTATTATTATTTTATTTAACATTTCTTATATACTGCCTTTCATGATATCAAGGTGGTTTACATTGAATAAGCTGAAATTATGTTGAACAGGGCATTATAACTTGGAGATAGCTATTTTACAGGGAACATGGGCAATGGAGGGTTACATGGCTTGCTTGAGACCACAAGGAGCACCTGTGGGACTGGAAACCCAGTCCTTCCGGCCTAAGGTTGCTGTCCTCTAGTGGGATTTGAACCCCTCACCTTGCCCCAACTTGCCCCAACCACTAGGCCACTCCTCCCTCAATGATGAGGACAGTATCTGAATTCAAAAAAGCATGGGACAAATACAGAGGATCTCTAAAGGAAAAAAAGGGGACTGTTGTAGTTGTTGATATGGAAGGACAGACTAGATAGGCCATGTAGTCTTTTTCTGTCACCATTATAAGGAATAAAATTACTGAACATACAGATAGTCATGTTTAAATGGGAGAAAGCCAACATGGATATAGCCAAGAAAAGTCTTGTCTTACTAATCTGTTATATGTTTATGAAGGTATGAATAAACAGGCAGAGAAGGATGAGACGGTTGATGTTGATCCCGATTCCAGAAGGGGTACATCCGGGCTGTCCGGACAGCCCCGTGCAGGATAGGCCTATTTGGACCTGATTCTGAAACCAAGGAGCAAAATGTAACTGCGGCTCTCAGAATCGGGCCCAAGGACAGCCCGGTGTGCCCCTCCAATGGCTACAGGGATGTCCTCCCCACAGCTCCATCTGCCTACAGCTCCAGACCCCCGAGTCCCCGCCATCCGACAATGATGGAGGCTGCTTGGCCCAGATTTGGCAGGAGGGACACATCCTCCATGTCCCAGTGCTTATGTGGGGGGGCTGCTGGGCTCTGGGGGGGGGGCCGCTGGCCACATTTGGGGGGGGCGCCCTGCTCTTATTCCACCTCAGAGGTGGTATGAACAGGGCATCCCCTGGCGATCCCTGGATGTACAGGGCCGTCCTGGAATCGGCCCTGTTCGTCATGGGTTCTGTAGCTCTGTTTGTGCAGCAGGGGATGGAGGCAAAATATCTGTAAGGCAGATAGCGAGGTAGCACGTTCCAGCGGGATGTGCTGCCCTTCTATCTGCCTCTTAGAATCGTGCCCATAGTTTATCTGGATTTTCAGAAAGCCTTTGACAAGGTCCCTCATGAGAGACTCTTGGCAAAATTAAAAAGACACGGGATAGGAGGCAGTGTACTATTGTGGATCAGGAACTGGTTAAAAGATAGAAAGCAGCAAGTAGGCTAAATGGCCTTCCCCGTTGTCAACTTTCCTGTCTTCAATTGGTTTAAAATAGGGCTGTAAAATGTCTTTATGGTGCCTGTTGTTTCAACAGCATCACCCCTTTCCTCCTTTCTGAGCATGGGTAGCCAGTTTCTTTTCATGTTTCCTACAAGGTTCTTAACCTTACCTTCCATGCTTTCTACGCTAGTTGCCCCTCTTTACTGTTCTATGTTCCTTCTCGTTTTCTCCGATCTGCTTCCCACAACCTGTTAGTGGTACATGGTCCTTGGGTGGTGCGCTCTATGGCCATCTGCACCTTGGGTTTCCGGGTTCTGGCTCTTGTTCTTTTGAACTCCCTTCCTTCTCATTTATGCAGCCAGTTTTCTTTTAACCATTTCAAGGCCCATCTTAAGGGTTGCCTTTTTACACTGGCTTTTCCTTCTGTTGCTTAATGATTGGTCTGTCCTCTCCCTCTGTGGCCTGCTTCTGGTTTGCTACTTGGCTGCACTTCTAGGCTGCCTTTCCATATGTCTTCTCTTTTGGTCTCCCCTTTTCTTTTGGGATCTTAGGTGGTTGTTAATTGCTATTGCAACCTAGGCCCCCTGCTCACTCCTGTCCTCATTACTCATCTTGTTGTCTCTGTTTTGTATTTCTATTTTATCCATATTGCTTTTATTGCACACTGCCAAGCTATGGCTTACTATTGGCGGTATATCAAATTAATAAACTGTAACTGTAACTGAGTACCCAAGGGATCTGTGCTGAGCCTGCTGATTTTTAACATATTCATAAATGGCCTGGAAATAGGAATAGGAAAGAGGCAGGAGTGGCCTAGTGGTTGGGGCAAGTTACCTCAGGCCAGAAGGTTGGGGGCTCAAATCCTACTAGAGGACAGCAACCTTGGGCCGGAAGGACTGGGGTTTCTAGTCCCACAGGTGCTCCTTGTGGTCTTGGGCAAAGCCACTTAACCCTCTATTGCCCATGTTCCCTGTAAAATAGTTATCTCCAAGTTATAATGCCCTGTTCAATGTAATTTCAGTTTGTTCAATGTAAACCACCTTGATATCATGAAAGGAAGTATATAAGAAATGATAAAATAAAATAATGAGTGAGGTGATCAAATTTGCAGATGACACAAAATTATTCAAAGTTGTTAAAACACAATAGAATTGTGAAAAATTGCAAAAGGACCTTGATAAAATGGAAGACTGGTCATCCAAATGGCAGATGAAATTTAATGTGGACAAGTGCAAAGTTATGTACCTAGGTAAGAACAACCCAAACTATGGTTGCATAATGCAAAGCACCACCTTAGAAACTACCACCCAGGAAAAGGATTTAGTCATCATCGTGAATAATACATTGAAACCCTCCACCCAGCATGCACTGGTGGCTAAGAAAGCAAATAGAATGCTAGGAATAATAAGGAAAGGAATGGAGAATAAAACAGAGGATATTGTAGTGCCTCTGTATCATTCCATGGTGCGACGGCACCTTGAATATTGTGTACAATTCTGGTCACCATATCTTAAAAAGGGTATAGCAGAATTTGAAAAGGTACAGAGAAGAATGACAAAAAGCATGGGATAAACACAGAGGATCTCTAAAGGTAAAAAGGGGACTGTTGTAGTTGTTGATATGGAAGGACAGACTAGATAGGCCATGTCTTTTTCTGTCATCATATTTCTATGTTTCTAAGGGGGGAGAGGGGAAGATACTTCTCTGAGGAGAGACTTAAAGGTTTAGGGCTTTTCAACTTGGAAAAGAGACAGCTGAGGGGGTATATGATAGAGGTCTATATAGTTGTGGTTAGCATTATTGGAACCCTTACAGTTCAAACCCTTAATGCCCAATATCTCCTAAAATAAAAGTGGCCAGTGAAATGGCCTTGGACTATATCTGCACACATATTTGACACATAAAAGATCCAAATAAAACAAGACCAATTTAAAAAGGAAATAGTATGAAATAGTACAAAACTGGGATATTGGCAGGTCACGATTATTGGCAACCTTATAAACAATTCAAATCAGTTTGGACAGAAGAACCACATTCCCATTGCAGTAAAATTAAATGCACTTGTGATCAATTGTCAGTACTCACATGACTTGAATCAACCAATGAGTTATGACTCTAATGTTTAAAATGGCCGAATTCACTCCCTGTTCCATTTTCACAATGGTGAAGACAAGAGAGCTGCCTGAGATCATCAGAAAAGCCATTATCACCAAACATCAAACTTCAAAGGGGTACAAGACCATCTCCAAAAACCCTCTTGTTTGGTGTGCAAAGCTAGCGATTTGTCAATGAATTGGGTAAGAAGCTGTATGGACAACCTTTTCAGAACTTCGAAGAGCAAGGAAAGGTTAGAGATGGGCTGGAAATTCGTTGAGGCTGTAGGGGCAAGAAAGGACTTCTTTAGCAGGGGACAAACTATGGCATGCTTCCAAGTTAAGACCATATAATCATACAGTAAACAAACAAAAGAAAAAAGATAAGCACAACTCTCAGATTACTATCTCTATTTCTCCCCCTCCCAGAGGCCATGGCTCGATCCATAGATACCCATGTCTTACTAAAGTGACCAATATTGCCACATTTCTTTGCAGTTACTGCTTTGGATTAAGGTACAGCACAGAGAGCATCAAAGGTTGGCATTTAACAGATCACATGATTTCCAATGTTGCAATATCTGTGACTGCAATAGAAAACATAATATCCAAAAGTCATCTTATAACCTCTCATAACACTTTGCAAGGCCATGGATTTCCATATTATGCTTGTATTCTAACTTTTATTGGATTTCCAGCACCGTAGTAATCTTTCTCCATGCCTTATGCTAGCAGTCTTGCAAACAATTACAGTAAAAAAACATGTACGACAAGGATCCAGTTTCTACCCTGCAGGAGCAGCATTTGTCATCTTTAAGTGATCAATAACCTTTGCCCTAGCAGGCATCCAGTAGACCTTTGTTGTTGTTAAATGCCGTTGTTAATTCACGGTCACCCTGTGGGTAGTTGTCTACGGTGGGACTATCCCCTGGGTTTTCCTGGCAAGGTGCAATTGGAAATAGATTTCCAGGTCTTTCTTTCGTGCACCTGGTCTTCCAAGGTGGTCTCAGAAAAAAGAGAGGAAAGGCCACTACACAGTCAATTCCAGAGCACAATACACAGCAGAGGAATACAGAAACATCAAAGAAGAAATAACAAACAGTCTTTATTGCTATAATTCTGAAAAACATTTCAAAAGCCCAGCAGTCCTGTCTGAAAGCGATCAATTGCAGCCAGTGTATTGGAATCATTTATCAGAGCCTGACATGTTTTGGCAGAAGGAGCCTATATCAGAGGCAAGTATACAGTTCTTCTGGACATGGGACGGATTGAAAGATGACCTGCTTTTTAATCAAGGAGAAGCCTAGGAGCTAAAACAACCCACAAAAAGCAAAATAAAGATAAAAAAGTAAACAACAAAAAGAACAAAAAGAAAAGACAAAAGGGAGAGGATAACAAGAGCACCAAAGGAAACAAAAAGAAAAAAGAAAAGGGAAAAAAGGAGTAAAAGCCACTTTATGAACCAGGAAGTCACCTTTCCCCTTTACTTATGCTATATAGTGAAAATACAAAAATTTGTGGAAAGAAATAGAACTAAAAAACACTACTTCAAAGGTGCTGGAACCACACTTAACCAGCATTCAAATCCTGAAGAAGTACAAAGTACACTGTCCACAATAGGATAACCAAACTAGGTAAAAAACAAAACAATTTAACCCAGCCAAATAAATATATAAAGCAATGTAGCAGCAAAGAAGAGTTTTACAAGCAGGCTACGCTTTTAAAAACTTCATAGGGCTATATACGTAGTAGCAGCCTCCCTACAAATAAAGATGTGCTTACCACTTTAATACCACTTTAAAACTACTATTCACTGGTCAGAGGTAAAATAGGAAAACCTGTAAAAACTCACCTAAATTGTGCTCACTGTGTTCATGCACAGATTTAACATTCTCTATGCTGTTTTTTGCTGGGTGGGGGGGGGGGGGTTTAAAGATTAAAGTTCACCATCAAAAATGCCTAAAAACATCCCCAAAATGGCATCACTTCACTTGTTGAAAATGGTGCAATGGGTAAAGGGGAAAGGTATCTTCTTGATTCACAAAGTGGTTTTCTGCCTTTTTCCATTTTTTTCTTGTTTGGTTTCCTTTGGTCTTCTTCTTGTTCTCCTCTCCCTTTGTTTTTTTGTTCTTTTTTTTTTTATTTTCATTTTTATTTTGGTTTTCTGTATTTTTTGGCTCCTAGGCTTCTTGTTGATTAAGAAGCGGGTCTTTTTCAATAATCCTTGGCTGTTTATTGCATTGCATATGATCTCTCATCCCAGTACTATCCAGGCCCAACCCTATTTAACATCTAAGATCAGGCACACTCAGGGTAATAATGCACCAAAACATACACAATGTCTTTAAATATAAGCTCATAAGTATATTGTATTTTGTCTACTTATAGCAGTATTTTGTCACACATTTTTCATTCATCTAGCCCACATTTCAGCTTGTTGGTTACTTGCCACTGTTTTCTTTCTACTACAATTACTCCCCATATGAATTCTAGTTCTTTACACAAGAATAGGAGGTCTCAGGTTCAAGCACAACTGCTGCTTATCTCAAGGCTTTGGGTCACTCTTCAGCTTTCTGCCCTCCTCAGTTAACATCAGGCCTCTTCCATCCCTCCCCTGCTCCCCACAAGGAAGTCTGCAATGAAGAAGCAGAAGCAGGAACAGCCCCATAGCACCAAAGGTTTTGGTAAATGCTGCTGTGCTGTTTCAAAGCTCTAGAGATTTTGTGCTGTTGTTCATTGAATGTTCCCTGTAAAATAGTTATCTGCAAGTTATAATGCCCTGTTCAATGTAATTTCAGTTTGTTCAATGTAAACCGCACTGATGCAGAATAGCGCGGTATATAAGAGAATATAAATAAATAAATAAATTGCTGTCACTGCTGTTCCCGGAGAGGGGCAGCGTCAGCGGTAATGAGGACATGAGCAGGAGCAGAGGGGCGCCTGGAATATTTGTCTAGGGTGCCTCGTATCCTTGTACCGACCCTGCTCCTGTGAATTATTGTAATTCTTTATTTTTTTTTTTGATTTAACCGTGCCTACTATAAAATCATTGCAACTTGTACAAAATTCTGCGACGCACTTATTTTTGAACGTTCCTATGTGTGAACATATTACTCCAGTGTAATCCTCTCTCCACTGGCTTCTGGAGATTTTGTGAACCAAATTCACTGTATGAACGCTAACATTTGAAACCCTGCGATTGGGTATTTTTTTAATGGAATTTGGTTCTTATTCATGTAATTTGTGATCTCATGATCAGGCCTCACTGCTGATCCAGATTCCATTAGGATTTCAGGGATCAGAGCTATTGACAGAATTTTTTCTTTATCGGTATCTATATTGTGGAATCATTTACCTGTCTATTTGCGATTATCAGTGGATCTGTTGGATTTTAGAAAGAATCTAAGGGGTATGTTTACTAAACTGCGTTAGTGTGATTCGCGTTAGGAGCCGCGGTAGAGACAGAAATCCCAAATAAGGACATGGGCGGTACATCGTTACCGATAATGCGCGTTACAAGGAGCCATAAATGAACGAGCGCTACAGGGCACATTACCGCGCGTTAAGCTTAAGAAGGCGCACAGGCATACAAGCATAGCAGCAGAGCTGTAGCAGAATGGTTACAGCACTGACTGATGGTACAGGGGTCATGGGTTCGATTCCCCAGTGGGCCTAATGTATAAGGCTGGCTGAGGCAGCACCCTTTACATTTAAGTAGTGATTGTTGAGGCATTTGATGTGTATTTTAATTAATGCTGCCAGCAAACACACCGTCACGGTGGCATAACCTAAGTTGCTGCATAAGGCACCCCATAACACACTCCATAGGGCACATTATAAAGTGTACTGTCCGCCAAGGCACCCTATAATGTCCCCTATAGGACACCTTATAAGGCTGTGAACAAAGCCCTGGCTGGCTGCAGAAAGACTGCACGTCACCACACAAACTGTCTGCTGTGGTTACCAGGATAGGGTTAACCCACCCGTACCCATGATGCACTGCACATGCAAATCAGCAGTCGACAGATGGGCACAAGATTGGGTATGCACCCCCACAGCACCTCGACCTGGTAGGGGCAACAGACCGTGTGTGGCACTGCCACAGAGTAGCCACAGACAGTCACATTGTGCGGGTACTGTGCCCACCCTGAGTTTGAGGTGGGGCGTCCAGCACCAGGTCCACAGCACCTTTCACAGTTGAAATACGCCATGCTGCAGGTCCCCATCAGTGTGTGATAGGTAGTTCCGTTAGACACACCTAGGATACATCTGTGTCCTGCTGTATGTCTCGGTCATGTCTAGTCCTTATGGGTGATGATGCACCCAGAATAGTGCATATCCTGTGTTGGTACCATGGTTACCTGCTGTAGGTGAAGGGGGGGGGGTGTATGGACCCATAGGCAGATTATGCACCACCACACAACCCACCCTCTGGGGCTTAGGGTGGGAAACAGGATCACCCACCAATAGATCTACAGTTTACCTCCCTGCAATGGTAGCAGTAGAGGGGACCATCAACCCCAGTCCTGCTGGGGAACAGACAGAGCAGTACACATCATCCATAACGCAATAGCAGACAGATAGCAGGCCTGGAAATGCTCAACTGCCCCCCACCATTATCTGACATTCTCCAGCAGCAAGCCTCCAGCCGCTGCACCCTGCAAGGTGGTCCAGCAAGACACATACTAGCTGCAGACAGTCCGCCAGCTAGTCCATAGTGCATGGTCCTGGAGAAGATGCATGTACCCAGAACGAGGACATCAGCATACACACCAAGCAGATAAGTCAGTGATTGGGCCCCAAAAGAAAACCCATAAATATCACATGAGAAAAATGCTATATAGCACTATGGGGGAACCTAGCCATGCCATGGTCACTGCTCAGTCAGGGTGAGAGTGACCTCCCAGCAGGACATGCTATGGCCACCCTGTCCGTGCAGGTGGTACCGGGCACTACAATGTCCGATCCATTTCCCTATGCAGATGCGGCCAGGCCAGGCCACCCTATCCAGGCTATTCCCACGGTACCTTGCTCCTCATTATGCACATTGGCAGGCCAATACTGGCAACAGTGCTAGCAGTGTGGGCTGTGGAGGGTGTTGGCAGCCACCACACACTGGATAGACAGACACACACTTCCCACACCTATGCCAGCATTGTGCAACTATAGAGGTGTTTGGCAGCCCTGGCCACCGCACCAGTCCTGGGCACAGTGCAGGCATGGCTATGGTACGCAATACTGTAGGAGTCACTCCCCAGGTTGGTAAACACTGTCAGACACAAGACCTGTAGCACACTCCACAGACATCAGAAAGGTTGCTATGATGCAGTTCACTCAGAAAATTGTACTTAACCTAGGAATTGCTATCTGCCAGTAATCATAGCAACCTTTTGATAGATGTGTACCATATTCCCAGGTTTAGGGTGGCATTACTAAGGTATGCAAATGCTAGTATTGGGAGATACACGCAGAGCCCAAAGTCCTGCCTCTCCAGGAGGCTTTGGATAATGGGGCCTGTAGGTGCGGGTGTGTCTGCCCTTGTTGGCTGCTGCTTTATGGCAGAGGTTCCCAACTCCAGTCCTGCGGTGCCAAACACTGTTCGGGTTTTCATGCTGTCCCTCATGAATACGCATGAGATACATCTGCATACCATGGGGGTGGCGCATAGAAATGCAGCACAGGCATCTTTATCAGAGGCAGCATGGAACTGGAATGGTGTTTGGCCCTCCAGGACTGCATTTGGGAGACTCTGCTCTAGGTAATGTGCATGCTTATGGTGTCCGTGCTCTGTAGGGTAAAATGTAGGTGTCTTGGGCATGTTTACGTCATCTGCCATAAAGGTGCTGTCTGTATTAGCGGGTAAAATATGGGGACTGGGTTGGCAGGAACCACAGCTGGGTCTTGAACCTGTGACCTTCTGCTTCTGAACACACTGGCTGTGTGCACTGCACCACTGGGTTGCCATAGAGACAGTGCATTCCCTGGTGATGCCATGACTGTTCGTCAGACAGGGCCTGTCTGTTGCAGTGCATGGCACCCACCTACACAGGGCTAGGCCACGGACTGCTCTGTGCAGCTGCCACTGCCCAATCCAACACCGGTATCCCTTTGCCACCATGCTGACATGCCCTTCTGCTGGTGGTGCTGGTGGAGCGGAGTCTCAGGCCATCCAGTGTGCAGATCGGCGGCTGCCTATGGTACGGGTTCTGGGGTAGAGGTGCCTGCATAGCTGTCCACACTTCCCCCCAGCACCGCATGCCAATGTTCTGTGCCCTTCGGGGTACCTGCTGGGTACTATCCCCTGTGACACTGTGGGAAGCACACTCGTGCCCATGTTGGGCCCTCAGAGGTTGCTGTCTGGCTGCTCTACTGTTTCAGCATTCCTATGGGCCAGCTAGGCATCACCCTAGTCCGCACTGTGGGCCAGCTGCACTGCAGAATGTGCCGCCTGCAGCCCTCTGTGTCCCCTTTTCCAGCATCTGTCCAGTTGCCCGTTCCGACATGCCCACCCTGCTGTTGTGGAACATGTGCATGCCTAGGAAACCTGGCCGATGGAGTCTGAAACCCTGCTCAGCGCAATTACACTGTGGGCTCATTCACCTTGTATGCGGACGGAGCATAGACCCTTCCAAAATTCATATCCTTTTTTTGGAGCTTTCTTGGGAGTGTTTTTTGATGTTTCCCATTGATATCACTATTGGCCAGCTTGGTTATTTTATTTTTACATTTTCTTCTGTACATTTTCAAGGTTTATTTGCCCTTTTGTTCCGTGCACATGTATCACACTTATCACTTTTTTGTAGGATTCCCTGGTTTGGCTGTACATTGCTGACAGAAATGGTTTCTCTTCCCTTTAAATCAGCTCTAATTCCAGGGTTTCATTGGCGTTAGTTTTGAGCCTCGGATTTCACAGCGTTAGTGTGCAGGGAGCCTCTCCCCTCCCACTCTCCACCCATTGACCCCTTCTCTCCGCCCCTGGGGAGCCTTCCTCCGCCCTCCGGGAGCCTTTCCCCACCTTCAGCGCTCGTTTGCGCCTCAGCGCGCATTATTGCGCGATAAGGTACCTGTGCGCATTGTAAAGCACCATTATCGCGCGATAAGGTACCGTATCGCGCGAAAACGATACAGAGCGCACGTTAAGACGGTTTAGTAAACATACCCCTTAGTTTTTTCCTGTATTATGTTCAGCATATTTATTGTATTTTGTCTTCTCATTCTACTTCTGTTGGTAGGATACAACAGTGTCTTTAGATATTGTGATGAGTAGCTGTTGATGATTTTAAAGGTGAGGAGCAGAATTGTGTAGTGTATACAACTCAGTAATGGTAGCCAATGGAGCTGTCATAGGAAGGGGGTAACATAGTCAAATTTTGATGCGCCTTGAATTATGCATCCTGCAGTATGCAATATAATGTGTAAGGGAAGAAGTGTGGATTTTGGCAATCCTTGATACATGGAATTACAGTTGTCAAAATACGGTGTTATGATTGCTTGGAAGGCTGAACGGAAATTGGATGGATCCAAGAGAGGGAGGAGATCACGAAAAGTGCTGATTTTATAGTATATTAATTTTGTTGTTGCAGTTATATGTGGCTTCAAGGTGAGTTGTTGATTTAAGATAATGCCCAAGTACTTAACATGTGGTTGTACATTCATACTTGTGTCATTTAAAACTATTGAGGTCGGGGCTTTGAAGTCAGTGTCCTTAGTTATGAATAGTATTTCCATTTTCTTTTAGCTGATTTTTAGGGAGTTGTTTGCCAGCCATAGGGAGATGTCAGTGAAGCAACTTATTATACCTTCATATTTTGGTTTGTTGGTGTTGAATGGTGTGTAAATCATTATATCGTCCACATGGACATGGAAGTATATGTTGTGCGAGCAGATGATTGAACATAATGATTGCAGCTTTATGTTGAAAAGTAGGGCTGATAATGAAGAACCTTGCGGCATGCCTTGAGTTTGCGTGCAGGGGAGAGACGACTTACTCTCATTTTGATTTCCTATTGATGATCACTTAAATATGAGTGAAACCAGGTCAGAACATTGCCTTGGATTCCAATGGACTGGAGTCTTTGCAGGAGAGTGTTATGGTTGATGGTTTCAAAGGCAGCTGAGATGTCGAGAAATATTAAGATGAATCCTTGGTGTAGTTTCCGAGTCCCCTTTATCAGTGTATTTAGTAATGAAGTTAGGAGTCTTTCAACTCCATGATATGGTCTGAAGCCGTGTTGCTATGGGTCCAAAGGAGCACAATTGTCATGATGTTCCTGTAGTTGCTGTTGGTTGACCTTTTCAGTTATATTGGATATGAATGGTAGGCTTGCTATAGGTCTATGTGCTTCAGGATCATCAGGATTGAGTTTTGTGTTTTATAGGGTGGGACAGATAGAGGAGAATTTAAGTTGTTTAGGCATATAGCCTTGTAGGAGAGAGAGTTGGGTTAATCTTGCCAGAATTGGACTGATCTCTTAATTGGAAACTTTGATCCAACTCGCTGGACGTGAGTCGAGTGGAGATGTGGTTGAGTTTAATGTGGCGATAGAATGTTCTATGTCTTCTTTGCTGATGGAAGTAAAGGTGCACCAGATGTTGTTGGTGTTAGTGGGAGGTGGCATCTGTAAGGGTAATGAAATTGCGGAGCTGTTTATTTTATTGTGATTTGCTAGGATCTGCGGATGACAAGTGGTATCCTTAGGAGCAGAGCGAGTGTGTTTTATGAGGTTCCCTACTAACTCAAATAGTTTCTTTGGCCAGTTAATTGATTTATGGATGATTTTTGTATGGAAAAATCTTTTGCATTTGTCTATCTCCAGGTGGTATTCCATTAAAAGTAACATGTAGGAATTTCTGTCTTTCTGTTAGCTTTGTTTTTCTTCATTTACCCTCCATCTTTCATAGTTGTCTCTTGAGGTCTCTACGTTCTGGCGCTTACCATTGTGTTTCTGGTGTTTTATAGGAGGATTGCTGATATTTCTTCTGTGAATGATTTTTTGTCAAAGAGTTTGAAATGTGTTTTTTTTACTTGCATTTTAACAATACATTCAGGAATATACTTGAATGAAAATGAAATATGGAAAAACAGAAAAAAAACATTATCATTGGACAATAAACCAAAAAACTGATATTAACCAAAATTAGACCACAATCCAGGAATTAAGAGAGGCATCAGGAAATTACACAAATAAATAATATGCATTGCATATATTCAGTCATGATGGAGTATGACTTATGTGTCAGCCAGAATGAGATGCAACTGTAACAGCCATAGGTTCTCTAGCCAATAGAAATTCCAATAAATGTTTAGGCTCAAAAAACAGAAATAACAAATATTTAAACGAAACATGACACTTCGCTGGAAATTTTAACACAAATGATCCCCCTAGAGCGAGAACCCTGGGCTTTAACCCCAAGAACTCTCTCTTCCATAGTTGGATGACCCTTGCTAAGATGAGGAAAATATGAACATAAGAGCCAAAAAACATCAAATTGAAATTCCTGAAATAAGCTCTAAGAATTAGCATTTTGTCCGATTCTAGGGCTAAAGTAACCAGGATTGTGGAGCAAGCTGCAACTACCTCCTGAGAGCTCTCAAGGTACCCTGTCAAGACTGACATCCCGAGAAAGCCATCAGGAGCTCCATCTTGGCCTCCGGTCTCAGCCAACAAATACTGCACCCTAGTAAGGGGGAGCAGATGCTCCAGGGAATCAATAAGATTTCCCTGAAGTACTGGTGCACCGTAGAATGCTAGGTATCATAAGGAAAGGAATAGACAATAAAACAAATTATATTATAATGCCTCTGTATTGTTCCATGGTGCCACCGCACCTTGAATTTTGTGTGCAATTCTGGTTGCCATATCTTAAAAAGGATATAGAGTTATTAGAAAAGATACAGAGAAGAGCAACCAAAATGGTAAATGGGATGGAAGGATACCCCTATAAGGAAAGGCTTAAAAGGCGAGGACTCTTCAACTTGGAAAATAGATGGCTGAGTGGAGATTTGATAGAGATCTATAAATTAATGAATGGAGAGGATCAGGTAAACATTGATCGATTGTTTACCCCATCAAAAAGTGGAAAGTCTACAGGTCATGCAATGAAGCCACAATGTAACCCATTTAAGACTAATAAGAAAAAATACTTTTTCACTCAATGCATAATCAAACTCTGGAATTCGTTACTGGAGGATGTAGTAAAAGCGGTCAGTGTAGCTGGGTTTAAAAATGGTTTGGACAAGTTTCTAGAGGAAAGGTCCATAAACCATTATTAAAGAAGACCCAGGAAGTCCACTGCTTGCCCTGGGAATGCATTGTGTTATCCGTGTGCCTTTTTTGAGAACCTGCCAGGTACTTGTGACCTGGATTGGCCACAGGATACTTGGGTTGATGGACCTTGGTCTGACCCAGAATGGCATTTTTTGTGTTCTTATTTATTTAACAGGTGTTTTTATATTGCTTTATCATTTCAGTCAAAGCAGTTTATCTTGTAACTTATACTTGGTAAAGTACATTAAACGGACATTGATAACTTGGAGTTTTCTGAGGCAATGGAGGGTTAAGTGACTTAGCCAAGGTCACAAGGAGTGCTAGTGGGAATTAAACACTGGTCGATTGGTGCCCAAGCCAGTGCTCGAACCATTAGCCTACTCCTCCACTCCAATGCTTGTGTTTTTATGTTCTTATCATTTATTTATTTAACCAGATTTGTATACCACTTTTTCCTTCAATCAAAGTGGTTGACATCACAATATGGGTCTACATTGAACAAGAGGGGGGGGGGGGTGGTGACAAGACGTACATAAAAATTTAGATGCTTGGCTCTTATCTTCACTTTTAAAGGTATAGTAGGGTCTTTAGTTTGCTTGATCAAAGGATTCCATGAATAAGATGGTTTTGAGGGATTTGCGGAAATCTTTGAGGTCATTTAGCGCTCGTAGTTCATCCAGGAGGGAATTCCAGAGGGCCAGTGCTAAGAGTGATATAGCTCTGTTTGAGGTTACTTGTCTTGTCTTATGGTATTAGTGGTGTGCGGAGTCTATTGATGCCATTTGCTCATCTGGGCCGGTTGGTTGTGTCCCTGGTTAGTAAACTGTGGAGGACATCTGCTGTACATAGGTGCATGATCTTGAATATGTTTACGGTTGTTTTGAAAATTGCCTGTGCAGAGATCGGTAGCCAGTGCAGTTGCCGAAGTATAGGTGTGATGTATTCGTGCTTGGCTGTGCCAGTTATAATGCGGGCTGCCATGTTCTGCACCAGTTAGATTGGAAGGATAGATTGCTTGGGTAGACCTTGGTATAGAGAGTTTCCGTAGTCCAGTATTGAGGTGATGACTGCCTGGCATACGGTGTGGAAATGGTCTTGGCTGAGGATTGGTTGGAGTCTGTGGCACCGCAGACCAGCTGCAAGCAGATGGAAAAGTTTTAAACACGGAAAAAAGAGATAAAGAACAGCTGCAGCGACAGGAGGAACCACATAGAGGGAGCCAGAGAGACCTCTGGAGGTCTGAAGAACCACGCCTTAAAGCCAATGACGTAATTCCAGCCAACACCCAAGGCAGAAGGGGAGGAACTCCTTTTAAATGCTCAGTTGACTGGAGGAGAGACAGAGCAGGCGAGAGAGCAGGCGACAGAGCAAGCGAGAGAGCAGGCGACAGAGCAGGCGAGAGAGCAGGCGACAGAGCAGGCGAGAGAGCAGGCGAGAGAGCAGCCGACAGAGCAGTCGGGAGAGCAGTCGAGGAGAGACAAGGAGACTGGCAAGGATACGTGCCAGAACACAGTCAAGGAGACTGGCAAAGAGACAAGCCAGAACACAGTCAAGGAGACTGGCAAAGAGACCTGTACAGCCCAAGAGGTGGGAGAAAAAGAGAAAGACAAAGAGGTTGGCAGGCAGCTTCAGACAGACAAGGAGACTGTCAGGAAATTGTGCAGGAAGTTTCAACTCCCGAGCTACATGGATATCTGGAGAATCCAGGGAGAGGACTCCTGACCAAGGGAACCAGCCTAACCGTGCCAGCCAAACCAGGTACAGGAATCTACTGTAAACATTTTAAAGAAGGGAGAGATAAATTCTCCAGGAGAGAAAGCTTTTATAAAGCTGCTGACCCTGAAGGAAATTGGACTATAAGAGAGAGACCCAGGCCTAAGTTTGATAAGAGCCTGAGGCCTACCTGTGTAGCAGATAATCTAGGACCTGCCAGGCCCAAACCTCAGCCTACACCTTTCAGAGAGCAACATGGAAGCAAACGTAAATGCTATTTTTATAATGGTAATAGTTTGAATACTGTGACACAGAAAGGGGCAGACACTAGAGTCTGTTGTCCTCACAAAGGCCTGCCTGAAACAAGGTTCAAACCTGCACTTAATAAAAAGCTTAACAAAGAAAGTACTGTATGCAAGCGAAACTATCCTCAGCAGAGAAGTTTACAAATACAGGACTTACCTTGCAATGCTGACTACTGGCGTTTAATCCAAGCATTAAGCAGAGAGCCTGAAGGAAACCTCCCAAACACTCTAAGCAGTGAACCGATGCAGGTGGAATACCAAGAGGATCCTTTAGACATTCCAATGGAAGTGAATTACTGCCTGTCAGAAAGAATTGAGCCCTAAGAGAGGCATAGCTGGGGTGAGCTAAGAATTGAATGTTATATTTCATGTGCCTGTACTGTGAAGAGAACAGTGTTTTCAATGCTTATGTTTTCCTTTACCTGAAGCAAGGACATTTTCTTTTTATGTGTTGTTTTTGTACTCTGGGCTAAAGAACCTGTTTTGCAAAAGAGGGAAATAAAAGCTTTACCATTTCCCTAACTCGGACTATATTTTCTTTGGAGAGTTAGTTGTACAGAAGGCTACCAGGCCTACAGAAGCCTGGGCCCTGCATAAGAACCAACCTCCTCCCTAAACAAACTTTTCCCCTCTCTGTCCACGCCCTTCTGTCGTGCCACGCCATCACCACTAGGGGGGCAGTGTGACAAGTCTCCTGATGAGCTTTAATCGTTGGTATGCCTTTGCAGTGGTTTTGTTTATATGAGATTGTAAGTTTAGATTCTTCTCCAGGGTGATGCCTAAGTATTTCACCTTGTCCTTTATTGGTATTGTTCGGTTTAGGATGCTGATGGCTTGTGGTGGGTTGCAATTAGGATTTCTGGATACAATCATTGCTTCCGTTTTGTCAAAGCTGACTTTCAGGTTATTATCTGTGAGCCAGTTGTTCATGTGTTCAAGGCACCGTGTCATGGGGCTATATCGGGAGCGAGTGCATCTATTGGGGCATACACCATGATGTCATCGACATATAGGTGATAATTCAACATATGGGGTTTGATAATGCCACAGATTGGTTGTATGTAAATGTTGAATAGTAAGGACGAGAGAACTGATCCCTGTGGTATTCCTTGGGTGATAGTGAACTGTGTTGATTTTCTTTAGCCGCATTTGACTTGCTGTGTTGGCTGCTGCTTTACGGCAGAGGTTCCCAACTCCAGTCCTACGGTGCCAAACAGTGTTCGGGTTTTCATGCTGTCCCTCATGAATATGCATGAGATACATCTGCATACCATGGGGGTGGCGCATAGAAATGCAGCACAGGTATCTTTATCAGAGGCAGCATGGAACCGGAATGGTGTTTGGCCCTCCAGGACTGCATTTCGGAGACTTTGCTCTAGGTAATGTGCATGTTTATGGTGTCTATGCTCTGTAGGGTAAAATGTAGGTGTCTTGGGCATGTTTACATCATTATGCCATAAAGGTGCTGTCTGTATTAGCACGTTGTAGTAGTGGGTAAAATATGGGGACTGGGTTGGCAGGAACCACAGCTGGGACTTGAACCTGTGACCCTCTGCTTCTGAATAGACTGGTTTTGTGCACTGCATCACCTTGTTGTCACAGAGTCAGTACATTCCTTGGTGATACCATGACTGTTCGTCAGACAGGGCCCGTCTGTTGCAGTACATGGCACCCACCTACACAGGGCTAGGCCACGGTCTACTCTGGGCAGCTGCCACTGCCCCCTCCACCACCAGTATCCCTCAGCCACCATGCTGACATGCCCTTCTGCTGGTGGTGCTGGTGGTGCGCAGTCTCAGGCCATCCAGTGTGCAGGTAGGCGGCTGCCTATGGTGAGGGTTCTGGGGTAGGGGTGCCTGCATAGACGTCCACGCTCCCCCCAGCCCCGCCTGCCAATGTTCCGTGCCCTTGGGGGTAGCTGTTGGGTACTATCCCCTGTGACACTGTGGGAAACACACTCGTGCCCATGTTGGGCCTTCAGCAGTTGCTGTCTGGCTGCTCTGCTGTTTCAGCATTCATATGAGCCAGCTAGGCATCACCCTAGTCCGCACTGTGGCCCAGCTCCACCACAGCATGTGCCACCTGTGGCCCTCTGTATCCCCTTCTCCGGCATCTGTCCAGTTGCCGTTCCGACATGCCTGCCCTGATGTTGCGGGACATGTGCGTGCCATAGGAACCATGTCTGATGGTGGGGAAAACCCTGAGCAGCGCTATTTCACTGTGGGCTCATTCACCTTGTATGGGGACGGAGTATAGACCCTTCCACGATTTATATCTGGTCTATGGAGCTTACTCGGGGGGTGGAGGGGTTGATATTTCTCATTGATACCACTATTGGCCAGCTTGGTTATGGGTTTTTTCCAGTTTGTTGGGGTCATTTTCAGTGTTTATGTGCCCTTTTGTTCGGTGCACATGTATCACACTTATCACTTGTTTTTGGTTTCCCTGCCTGGGCTGTACATTGCTGACACTGAAATGGTTTCTCTCCCCTGTAATGTGCATTTAACGGCAGGTTTTTAATCGCGTTTGGATTCAGCTCTTCAGATCAGCGTGTTAGTGTGCAGGGAGCCTCTCCCCACCCACTCTCCGCCCACTGACCCCTTCTCTCTGCCCTCTCTCCACCTTCTGCAGTGTTTTACCGTGCTGCGGAGCTTTACGATCGTTAATGTTGGTTAACGCGCGTTATGTAACGTTAACGATCGTTAGCGCATCATAACGCGCGTTATGATGCGTTAACGATCGTTAACGTTACATAACGCGCGTTATGTAACGTTACCGCAGTTTAGTAAACATACCCCTAAGCGTTATTTATGAACTTCTATATAGGTGATTTTACTTTTTATTTAATGTTATTATTATTATTATGTTTGTCATATACTGTATTGTAGATGCGATTTTATAATCTGCTGGGAATGGTTTGGATCAATGGACTATAAATTTAGTAAATAAATAAACAGATAAATATTGTGAAATGTGCATGCAATGTAACAAATTTGTTTATGCTGTGCTAACTTATTGTGCCTTTCTGTATTCAGAAAAGGAAACAAAAAACTCAGATGTAACAGGCTAATAAATGATTTCCAAAAATGTATCCATTGTCCTCAAAAATGATAATAAATGGGAACCATCAACATTAGAGACAAGTCCAACATTCTTCATAGACCATTATTTCACATCCCTTAAATGTCTTTATCAGGTCCCGAACACTGTTAAAACCAGTCTTTTTTATTATAAATCATTAAAACTTATCTTAATATAATGTAGTTATTCAATCCAATTGAGTTTTTTGCTTACTTTTCTGTGTTACACAAGTGACAGAACAAATATTTGCTTCTCTATCTTGTCTGACCATGAGATAGGAAAAGGTTTATTGATGTAGGCTGGGGGCTTTGTAGGATCTCAGTATCATTTAATATCCCATGGCTGCTATGAAAAACATCCCCTGGGCTGATATTTTTCTGCAATCTGTCCCGGATCAGCAATGTAAAGAATAATTATCCAATCTAAGGATAATATGGCAAAAGGTGCAAGCCTCACAGAAGAGTTGCATGAATATAGATTGAGTCCGTCTGAGTTTACAAACTTAAAACAACCGCACAGTCAGGCTAACCACTTGAAAACACCTAAAAACAAAAACGGATTGGCTCTGCATAATGGTCTACCTCTAAATCAAAAAACTTTCATTCTAATAAAGCTAATTTTCTTGGGGACTCATATCATACCTCCCAAAAACCATATAAATCTCACACGATTAATACAATACATATTAAATGTACAGGAATGATATAAAATGCCTGATCATATTTGAATGCAAGGCCAGTGCACAACTAAAAAAAGGTGCAAAAAATACCAGTATATAAAAAATGTAAATGTAGTCCATGTAAAAAATAACATAAGTGTAAGAAAACGCTATAAAAAAGTATTAATAAAACATAATAATGGCAAAAGGCACAAACTCACAAGAATACATACAGTATCAATGTATACTGGGCCCATACAGCTTTCCAAATTTAAAACACTGTAACTGTTAGGACAGCCACTCAAAACATGCCAGTAGAATCCCTCACCTTGGTCATACTCACAGAAATAACACAGATCAGCCTTCAGCAAGTACAGAATAAAGGACCAAAATTTAGCAGTACAACACTGGAAAAATAAAAACAATGCATTTCCTCTCGTACCGAGCAAAATGCAATGCAATGTGCCTTCAAGTCAGTCCTGACTCCTGGATGTAAAAGATGCACATTACAAAACTGGTCTATTTCCAGTCGTTAAAAACAGAATAAATGATCAGATTTGGCAGAAGGAGAAAGAGTGCATGGAGGGGGGCGATTAGGGGGAGAAAGTTCCTCAGGCCCTTTCCTCCTCCTCTGCAGCCAGCAGTGGCAGTGATTATGGCCACAGGGGAGGGAACAGGATGCAGCATTTCCAGCCTGGGCCGATAGCAGCAGTGATCCTGGTGGGAGCACAGGTAGGTTTGGGATGCTGTGGAGCTGACTGCCAGTGGGGTGAAGGGGAAGCAGACATTTAGCATTCCCAGCTTGGGCTGGCAGCAACAGTGATCAATGAAGGATGGAGTAGAATATGGGAGTGGTCATAGGGATTTCAAGGTCATGACTCTTTGGTTGGCATTCTTCCCAGCCTGCAGGCACACATGATTCTTAGGGAAGGCATGGGCTCGCTGTCTAGGCTAAATGTTTAGTGGCGCTCCTCCCAGCTCTTGGCCTAGAATGATAATAAAGTCAGATTTATTGAAGAATGGGGTTATGTCACTAGGGGCGCCTTTTACTAAGCTAACGTATGTCCAGTACAAAGCACCCATGCTAGCTGTCAGAGCCATGACCAGCATGTTCTCAGCAGTTAGCATAGGATGGCGGTTTCGATTTCTGCGCCAGTGGCTAGCCGCGTTAGCAGCATGAGTCGCCAGCGCTGAATATCAGGCCCCATGCAAATTTTTGAATCGAGGGAAAAGGGTTTTAAAGGATTTGTTTTAATGCAAGAAGTTTCTCTCGGGCCAATATTTAGACCTGGTGGTGAGTGCTATTTAAAACACCAGTCAAGGCATTTAAGAAAATACATACTGTATATTCAGCACTGCTGTCTAAACAGCGGCGGCATTAAAGCTGTGTGGAAAGTGCTCATCTCTGGCAGCTCTATGGATAGTGGTGATATTCACCTGCTACACATAACCCTAAACTGCTTTCTTGCAGGCCTAACTTAAACTGTTTAGCTATTCGGATATTGATTGAATATCACCACTAACCCTATAGTTAGGCGAACACACTCGCTCTGCCTTGCCACTAGCTGGGTAGTGCCAGGATGTTTATAGAGAATATTTGCCAGCATTATTCATGTAGTGCCACTTAAAATTCACCCTAAATACTAAATAACCTAAAGAGATAACCCCTAACCGCCTATCCTAAACATCCCAGAAACAAAAAAAAATGTTTTTGTGGGATTATTGTCTTGAAAGAAAACTTTTCCTCTCCCGTAACAAATATTCCTTTTTATTCTATTTAAAAGAGTATATAAACTCTCATATCATCATCCTGAGGAATAATTATCAAATTACCCTCAGATACCTGAGTACTGTAAATGAAAAGACATCTTGAAGAGTACTTAGATCGAAGAAGTCTCTTTTTTTCTTTTTGCAGGACCTCAGTAGCTGACCACCAAAACAGCCGTTAGATATTCGGCGTCCAAACCTGAGAGTTCTTTCCACAAGATCATCTGTATAATAAGGTTTTCTCTTTCACACGTGTGCTTAATCGTACTCTCCAACAATCTCACATCTCAATGTATCCAAGTTATTCACGATTCAACGTATGCCAAGATGTACCCAAATTAAAGCTGAAATTCATTCCAAGATGTATCCAAATTGTACACAAACGTCGTGTTTCAGACCTTGATTCTCCCAGTCCTTCTTCATGCAAATTACGTCACTCCCCTGCTTCCTGTTCTCTCATTTTTAAAGACCAACCCCGTATCTGTGGTAACAAATCTGCGCTCCCATTGGCTATCTAAAAGATCAGTTCAATTCATCAAGCTCCACCAATCAAGGGTTAAATTTGGTGTTACTGTGTGTAAATGATATATCCAAGCTTGCTCCTTATATTGTAGATGCTGTAGTTGATTCCCTCCCCGAATCTGTTCAGGGACAAAGTCAAGTATTCGCCAAGTCAGTTCTTGAAATGAATGATGAAGCTCCTGGCAATGCATTGCCACTGGAGCTGAAAGGACTCTTGTTAATTCTAGATCTATGTTCCTGTAATCTCCTCTTCATAGTATGTGAAGTACGCTCTATATAGTTCTTACAGCAAGGGCAGTAACCAAGGTATCCGGATGCCCAACCCGTCTTTAACCCCCCCCACCCCTTTCTCCTCCCACAACCCCTTAACCCTTCTGACAAAACAAGCCGACATCAGGTAGTGGTGCAAATTGCTTGGTCGCAGCTTTTATTTAAGGTATTAAAACACCGGCCCAACACGGGCCCAACTCAGCATTTATAACAATAACAAACCCCCCCCCCACCCGTCCTCCGGATGACGCTCCCACCAGCCGTTTCTAGCAAAGTGGTGCATCATCCACCCCCCCTTTTCCCCCTACCGCCCGCCTCGCCATGTTATTAGCAAATGCCGGCTCAAGGGTTGCCAATTTCCCGGGCAGAGACCCCAGCCGGGACGTCTCCCCCAATGTAAAGAGTAGTGCCGCTCCCGTGGAAAGCGGCATCAAGCTGAAATGCCCCACCGGATCAGCAAGCACCTGCTCGCCACCCCGCCCACCCGGCCCTAGACGATGAGTCCCCCACCAGCTGCAACGCCCTCCTCCCCCCTCAGCCTAAGACAAAGGAAGGGAGGGAGGGAAACCTTCAGGCAACGTGAGCAAACAGGAAGAGGGAGAACGCCAGCCGGCACTCCCTCCTTGCTCGCGCTGCCCCGCCCACCTGACCGCCTGCGCGGTCCAATCGCCGGGCTCCACATTCAAGCGTGGATCCGGGCGCGGATGCCCCGCCTGCTGCCGAGCATGAGCCGCCCCCCCCCCCAAGGAGCAAGGCCTGCCGTGTGGCCGGGCCCCGGGAACCCGGTTACTGGGCCGGCCGCGGGACCGGGGCCCGGCGGCACAGCCCGTACTAACCGAGGTATCCGGATGCCCAACCCGTCTTTAACCCCCCCACCCCTCTCTCATCCCACAACCCCTTAACCCTTCTGACAAAACAAGCCGACATCAGGTAGTGGTGCAAATTGCTTGGTCGCAGCTTTTATTTAAAGGTATTAAAACACCGGCCCAACATGGGCCCAACTCAGCATTTATAACAATAACAAAACACCCCCCCCACCCGTCCTCCGGATGACGCTCCCACCAGCCGTTTCTAGCAAAGTGGTGCATCATCCACACCCCCCTTTTCCCCCTACCGCCCGCCTCGCCATGTTATTAGCAAAGGCCGGCTCAAGGGTTGCCAATTTCCCGGGCAGAGACCCCAGCCGGGACGTCTCCCCCAACGTAAAGAGTAGTGCGGCTCCCGTGGAAAGCGGCATCAAGCTGAAATGCCCCGTCGGGTCAGCGAGCACCTGCTCGCCACCCCGCCACCGGCGCAAAGGTAGACTACTATCCTTGCGCCGCCCCCACCACTGAAAGCTGCGACCAGCACCAAGACTCCAATGCCTCTTGCCAGTCATTTAAAAGCAAGTCCTGCCCCACCGGGGCAAGGTGAACCCCATCGAGCCGATATAGACCGGCACAAGTAACATCTGCCCAAGGGTGCAGGACCTGAAGCCCCCCCGTCTGCTGGACCCAGCGTCCGATCTGCCAGTTGATCTTAACCAGGCCCCTCGACCAACGCCGCTGGGTCCAGCAAGCAGGACGGGGAACTATGTCCGACCTGATAATGGCCACCCCCGGGAGGACCTCCCACAAATGAGCAATGTCTCTCTGCACAGTCCTGATGAGTTGCCGGCAAGACCAAGCCGCCAGGTCATTGCTGCCCAGGTGGAGCAGCAGCCCAACCGGCCGCCGCCGCAGTCTGATCTCCGCCTGCACACGAGCCAAGAGCTGCCCCCAATGCATGCCACGTTGACCCATCCAGCACAGCCGCACTCTAGACGTGGCGAGACCGAGGTGGGCACCCAACGGCCGGACCGCCGCCCGACGCTCCGCCCAGTAGACGAAGGAGTGCCCAATGATCCACCAGTCGCCGGAGCACACACCATCTGAAAGCAGAAAAAAGTGGACTGCCACCAGCAGGCAACTCTGAAATAGGAAAAGAAGACATTAGTATCACAAGCCCCCCCCCACCCCTCGCAAGGGGACCACAGCCAGGACGCCCGCTGGCTCTAGACAGCGCCACCGGGAGCCAACAGGCGAACATACCCGGCATAGGCCCCCGAACGCCACCTGCCAATGCACTGAATAACCCGACCGTCCAGGCCCGCGGCCGCCACACTAGTAGCCGCCCCAATCCAGAACGAATGCGAAGCATACCGTCGATCAGCACAACCCAAGGCACGCAGCACAGCTGTAAACTGGAACTGAGTCACCGGCTTGCCATCAGCGTGAACGAAAAAATAGCCACGTGCCGCCGACCGCCGCTGCACATAGGTGCACAGTGTGCGAACCAGGCAGGATAACAAGGGAGAGATGGGGCTTAAGAGGACCCAGCTCCCTTTTCCAGACTGATCTGTCTTCGACCGCGGTAGGAAGATCCGCGCCTGCACCGAATCCACCCGAACGTGCGCGACATCGAGCCTACCAAAAGCCCCCCATCTGGCGGACCGGGGAACGAGCTCAGATACCCGGAACGCACCAAAGAAAGCCGTAGTAAACAGCGCATGAAACAAGACGGCCTCAAAACCAGAGGTCACCAGATGCGGTAAAACCTCGCAGATTCGCAGCAAAAGCTCGTGCGAAACTGGGAGCCTCCAATCCCGTGACCCTGGATGGAGCCGAGCCCAGCCAGCAAGCAACCGCCGGACCAAGAAGGACACGCGAGGGTTACCCCATCCGGCGGCCTTACAAAAGAAGGAAAACCCCGCCAATGCTCCGATGACCGCCGACCGAGCCCAGCCCTCCTTCTTAGCCGACAACACAAACTGGCCGACCAGTCCGTCGGGTACCACCCCCCAGACCAGTCCAGCGCGCTAAGAAATGCACTCACCTGTGAGTAGCCCCGCCGGTAAGTCGCCCAGGTACTGCGTGCCACTGACGCGGCCAGCAAGGACATCACTTCAGGGTCCCAACCGTCCAGAGATGCTCCGGGACCCGTGAGGCCAGCTCGTCCACCCCCGGAGCCAGTCGCTGGAACAGTGCCCACTGAAAACGGGATAAAGCGTCAGCAATGGAATTCTGGGCGCCCGGCACATGCCGTGCTCGAGCATTGACATTCAGGCGCAAGTAAGCCAACACGAACACCCTCATCAATGCAGCTACCCTCAGACAACGAGGCGCGTGCCGATTGATGACCTCGACCACTGCGGCATTATCACACCAGAACACCACCCGCCGGCCACGCAGCCGGTCCGGCCATACCCAAAAAACCACCACTATCGGGAAGAGCTCCAAGAAGGTGATGTTCCGGGTTAAACCGGAACGAACCCAATCCGCCGGCCAAGGCTCCGCGCACCAGGTGCCGTGACAGAAGGCACCGAAGCCGGAACTGCCAGCCGCATCAGTAAACAACTGCAGATCGATATTCGAGAGCTCAGGCAACTGAAGCATGGAGCAACCAGATCTGCAAATCCTCCCGCATCCCCGCAGAGACCCGGATCCGATGATGAGGGAGACACAGGCCCGCCATAGCCAAAGATAAGCGCCGCGCAAAGGGGCGCCCCATGGGAAGAACACGGCAAGCGAAGTTGAGATGCCCAACCAACGACTGAAGGACCTGGAGGGAAACCTTAGCGGCGGAGCTGACCGAAGCCACCAACTCACGAAGCCGCTGGACCTTCGGCACCGGCAAGCGTACAACCATCACAACCGTATCGATCTCGATGCCTAAGAAGGTGAGGCGAGTGACCGGCCCCACCGTTTTATTGGCCGCAATAGGAATGCCAAAGTCAACGGACAAGCCCAGGAAAGTCCGTAAGAGAGTGGAACATGTAGAAGTCTGCTCCGGCCCGACAAACAGGAAATCGTCGAGGTAGTGCACAATGCTGGAGACCCCTGCCAGCCGCTCACAACGCAATGCAAGAAGGTGCTGAAAGCCTCAAAATAGGCGCAGGAGATCGAACAGCCCATAGGCATGCACTTATCGAAGTAGAACTGCGCCTCGAAACGAAAGCCAAGCAAAGGGAAAGCCGAAGGATGGACCGGCAACAAACGAAAAGCCGATTCGATGTCCACCTTGGCGAGCAATGCACCGGGCCCACATTGGTGCACCAGGGAAACGGCCGCGTCGAAAGAAGCATAATGTACCGTACAGAGCTCGCGTGGTATGAGGTCATTGACAGAATTGCCCGGAGGGCAAGAGAGGTTGTGGATCAACCTGAACTTGCCTGGCTCCTTCTTGGGAACCACTCCCAATGGCGAGACCATGAACGGAGAAAAGGGGGGCACCAAAAAGGGGCCCGCAACCTTACCCAGTGCACACTCCTCCGAAATCTTCCTACGCACGAAATCCCCGTGTTCCTGCACAGAAGCAGCGTTACAGAGCCCACCCCGTGCGGACGCACCCTGAACAGGGATGTGAAACCCCCCCGAGAACCCCTCTAAGAGCAAACCGGCCGCCTTCCCGCGACGGGACCGCCCGTACTCCACCAACCACGGGCGCATCGCCTCAACCCGCATGGGAGTAGGGGCCAGCGCCCCACCCCCGGCCTCACTTACCTCCAGGGGGGGCTCCCACGACCCCCTTTCTGCTACACTTTGTGGCCGCGTGTGCGCCCCCACACAAGGAGCAGGCATGCTTAAATTTGCAGTCGGGGAACGGGCAGGACGCCTTGTTGAAGCGCCAGCAGACGTCCCCCCCAATGGTTCCCCCTCTGGATTGAGGCGGGGCTGAGACTGGGGCTCGAAAGGAACGCACCCCCGACGGGACCGGAGCTGACCCCCCCTGCCGACCGCAGCACCCGATCCCCTGACCCGACCCTTCACGGACATCTGGGTCAACCAAAGATTGATGTCCTTCGTCCCCCACAACAAGTGACAATTCTCCTCCATCTGATCCCGAAACTCCTCGTCATAATTCAACCAGGCCCACCCCTCGTGTGCCTGGGACGCCGCCAAAATATTATCGGCATAAGCCAACAAAGCCCCGTACTGATCCGGGAAATAGTGACCCCAGACACTTGCTAAACGCAAGAAGGCGCGGGTCCAATTAAGGGTATTACGAGAGGCCTTACGGACCCTACCCGCCTTCTCATCCTCCCTGCGCTTCTTCCTGCTCTCGCCAGAACGCTTCCGACCCTCGAGCAGACGGAAGATATCGATGTACTTGCGATGCTTGATCCGCCGGCGCAACTTACGCGGTACGCCGTCCCACAACTGCGCAATGGACGACGGAGGTCCCAACACTCGCCCCGGCGTCAGCCATCGCGGGTGCCGAACCACGCGAGGAGGCCGAGGACGACTTCGAGGAAGAGGAAGGCGAAGACACCCACCGACAACGACGCCCCCGCCTACGCTTTGCTTTTTTCGCCACAGGCAAACCCGGAATGGAATCAAGGGCCCCTCCCGCAGCCCTGCCGGAGACCCCTACATACTCAACAGCCCCACCGGAGGAGTCCACCGGAGCACTCCCAGGAGACAGCCCAGGCGCCTCAGCTGTCAGCACATTCACGGAACTCGAAGGACCCGGACCGGCCAGCCCGGCAGAAGCAGCCATGGACGTCGAAGGTGTCGAATTCCGCGGGACCTGCGAAGAGAAAGAAGAAAACCCAGCAGCCAGAGCCGCAGGAGTACTAGGCGCCGCACTCGGCCCGGCTCCCCAGCCTTGCGCCGAAGACCCCAGACCACCGGCATCCCACGCAGCAGCACTCCCAGCTGCCCCACGCCCATCGCCAAACCAGCCACCCCAGCCCCCCCCAGTGCCCCAGACCCCCCTATGGGACAGCCCCATAAGCCCATGGACCCGGGGGACCAAGGAAACCGGGAGGGGGAGGGGAACCCAGATGGACAGGGGAACGGCACCCAGCGACCGGGGTAGGCAACAGGCCAGAAGGCCCGCCAACCGCATCGTCCGGGAACGAGCCAGTGGCCAAGATCCCCGGGGACCCCGCCCTGCCAACAACCATGCGGCCAGGATCCTCAACACCCCCTAGTGCCGCCGACGCGCCAACACCACCCACCACCCCGGGTGAGGGGACGGCGCCCCCAGCGTGCCCTCGGCGGCATGCAGGGGCACAGGAGGCACTCGAGCGGCTCCCCGACCCCGTGCCCCTCAGGCCGTGCTGCGCCCACGCCCCTGCCTGGCCCCTCGCAGGATACTAAGAACCGGGGAGGCGATGCGCACTGCCCTACCGCGGCCCGGGGGCGTGGCCCCACGCCATGCAGTTCCCTGCCCCCGAGCAGTCCCCCGCAGCCCTTTAGCCGCACCTTGCCCAAGAATACGCCGGGCCATGACCCAAAACCTGGCACTGCAAAGGCTAAAAAGGGGGAGTAGGAAGGCTAAGTGAATTTTTTTTTTTTTAAATGTTGACTATTAGGTCCGCTGACCTGACTAACTTTTGTGTTTTTATTTTTTTGTTTGTTTGTGCTGTTGGTCGAAGCACAGAGCCCTCCCAGCCCAAAATTCGCCCCCCCCCCAGGCCAAAAGCACACAGACAACAGAGGGGAAAGGCAGAATCACCGTTGGGCTTCTTCCATTTTTTTTTTTATCACGGCTCTCCCGACAGCCCCGAAACCAACACAAGGGAACCCCCCGCCGCCCGGAAGGCAAAGGCCTAACTACTCCGCGCCCAACAACGGAGCCCCGACGGACAAACCTTCAGGCAACGCGAGCAAACAGGAAGAGGGAGAATGCCAGCCGGCGCTCCCTCCTTGCTCGCACTGCCCCGCCCACCCGACCGCCTGCGCGGTCCAATCGCCGGGCTCCACATTCAAGCGTGGAGCCCGGGCGCAGATGCCCCGCCTGCTGCCGAGCCTGAGCCGCCCCCCCCCAAGGAGCAAGGTCTGCCACGTGGTCGGGCCCCGGGAACCCGGTTACTGGGCCGGCCGCCGGACCGGGGCCCGGCGGCACAGCCCGTACGAATTCACATAAACCACATAACTTCTCAGACATGTAGTCAAATATTGACTGGTATTTCTAATCCCAGTATATGGATCCTCCCACACTGGTCCTTCCAGAGTACAATCACAAAAATCACAGGACCCACAGCGATAATGTCCCCTTACGGAGATATCTGTTATTTCAGATCTAGTGTGAATCAATAAATCCGCTATGTTCCGACCACGCTGGAACGCAAACATTAGAGGTTTCCGAAAACAGGAAAGTAAAGATAGGACCTCCCAGTGTTTTTTCAGAATGTTCATGATCTGTACGGACTTCGGCATATAGGGTAAAACCCCCACATAAGGTCCAGTTGCCTCAGTATTAGAGCTATTAGTGTTCTTAACCTCTTCATACCACCTCTCTGGGTGATTATAGCGCGCTCTCCTATATGATTTCTGAATTACATTGGGGGGTATCTCTCAATCTCCCCTTCAAAGCGTTAGCATGATGTTTAAACTGTGACAAGGTGGAACAAAGACATCTCAAGTGTATGAATTGTCCCACAGGTAGACCCCTACGAAGGGGTCCAGGATAGAAACTGTGGTAATGCAATAAGGTGTTCCTCTGCACCGGCTTGCGGTATAATGTAGATTGTAAAGTGGATCCCTGTTTGTATATCAAAAGATCTAAAAATTCTATAGATTGCATACTATGCTTAGGTATAAATTGTAAGTTCCTATCTATTGTATTAATCCAACCATAAAAATCCTGCAATTCGGCTTCCGTACCTGTCCGAAGAAAGAAAATATCATCCAGATATCGAGTCCATTGTAAAATGTGAATGAACCAATCAGATGTATAAATAATCTCACTTTCAAACTTTGCCATATAAAGAGTCGCTATTGACGGTGCCACAGTGGCTCCCATTGCGATACCATAAATTTGTAAATAATACCGTTCATCAAACAAGAAAAAGTTGTTCTTCAAAACTATTCTCAAAATACATAATATAAACTCCTTTGGTAACCGTATGGGCAACTGAATTGATAAGTTCCCCACTATATCCAAAACTGCATCTTGATTTATGTTTGTATAGAGAGCTGTAATGTCCATGGTTACTAAAACCATAGAAGAAACATCCAAAGATTGTTGACGCAGCTTGGAAAGAAAATCAAAGGAGTCTTTTACAAAAGATGGAATCTGAGTAGTAAGTGGTCATAAAAAAAATCACAAAATTGTGAAAGAGGTTCTAAAAGAGAACCTCTACATGAAACTATAGGACGACCCGGAGGGTTAGTTAAATTCTTGTGAATTTTTGGGACCCTATATAGAATATAGGTGTGACTGGACTCTTCTTATTCAAAAATTCAAATTCAAGTCATGTAATCCAATTAAAAGCATAAGCTTGAGTGGTATATTCTTTAATTTGAGAGCTTAAGGATGGAGATGGATCACCTACCATCACTTTATAATATTTTCCATCTGATAAATGGGCCAATACTGACTGAGTATAACTTGATCTGTCCTGTACGACTATTGCTTCTCCCTTATCCGCCCGATGTATATACAGAGTTGACTGCTCCCGTATGGATCGTAAAGCTTTCCACTGAATAGTTTATAAATTAGAAAATGTGGAGGATGATGAATTCTCCAATGTTGCTAAATCCTGTAATACCAAACCTTGGAAAGTAGAAATAGCTGGATCTACTGGTCCTGGCAGAAGCCATGTTGAACAGGTTTTGCACCCTGAGTCGTCCTGTATAAAGGGTTGTGTCACAGTTGAAAAAAAGTGTGTTACCTGTATCTTACGAAAAAAAGGATATAAAGCTATACGCATGCGAAAAGCATCATACTTTGAAGTTGGCACAAAAGAGAGACTTAAATCTAAAATCACAAGTCGTGTGTGAGATAAAGATTGTGAAGATAGATCTATCACTGCTGCTTTGCATAAGAGCGGGTCATGGGTCCCCTCCAACCTTCCCCCTGTTGATGATATTGAGGCCGGCGAGATCGAGGGCAGCCCATCAAAAAAACCTGCCCAGAATTCACACCCTCTCTGGATTCAAGCCTACCTGGGATGTTTAGGATGTTTAGGATAGGTGGTTAGGGTTTATCTCTTTAGGTTATTTAGATATTTAAGGAGGGATGAATGGCAGTTTTGGTAATATACTTAAAATTCACCAACAAGGAACTTGTACATTAAGGAGATAAGTTTATAAGGAGCCGTGTAAAGTCACCCACCATCAATGTGCATAAACAAAGACATGGGGAGGGGTGGCCTGCATAGAGCGGCAGGTGTACCTACTCTTCCCATCTTACTGGGCAGACTAGATGGACCATACTGCTCTTTATCTGCCATCATTTGGGCATGTTTACGTCATCTGCCATAAAGGTGCTGTCTGTATTAGCATGTTGTAGTAGTGGGTAAAGTATGGGGACTGGGTTGGCAGGAACCACAGCTGGGACTTGAACCTGTGACTATCTGCTTCTGAATACATTGGTTTTGTGCACTGCACCACCTTGTTGTCACAGAGTCAGTACATTCCTTGGTGATGCCATGACTGTTCGTCAGACAGGGCCCGTCTGTTGCAGTACACGGCACCCACCTACACAGGGCTAGGCCAAGGTCTGCTCTGGGCAGCTGCCACTGCCCCCTCCACCACCAGTATCCCTCAGCCACCATGCTGACATGCCCTTCTGCTGGTGGTGTTGGTGGTGCGCAGTCTCAGGCCATCCAGTGTGCAGGTAGGCGGCTACCTATGGTGCGGATTCTGGGGTAGGGGTGCCTGCATAGACGTCCATGCTCCCCCCATCCCCGCCTGCCAATGTTCTGTGCTCTTGGGGTTAGCTGTTAGGTACTATCCCCTTTGACACTGTGGGAAACACAGTCGTGCCCATGTTGGGCCTTCAGCAGTTGCTATCTGGCTGCTCTGCTGTTTCAGCATTCGTATGGGCCAGCTAGGCATCACCCTAGTCCGCACTGTGGCCCAGCTGCCCAGTTGACGTTCCGACATGCCCACCCTGATGTTGCGGGACATGTGCATGCCATAGGATCCCTGTCCGATGGAGTGGAAAACCCTGCGCAGCACTATTTCACTGTGGGCTCATTCACCTTGTATGGGGACGGAGTGTAGACCCTTCCACGATTTATATCTTTTCTATGGAGCTTTCTCGGGGGGGGGGGGGGGTTGATGTTTCTCATTAATACCACTATTGGCCAGCTTGGTTATGGTTTTTTTCCAGTTTGTTGAGGTCATTTTCAGTGTTTATGTGCCCTTTTGTTCTGTGCACATGTATCACACGTATCACTTTTTTTAGGTTTCCCTGCCTAGGCCGTACATTGCTGACACTGAAATGGTTTCTCTCCCCTGTAATGTGCACTTAACGGCAGGTTTTCATTCGCGTTAGGATTTAGCTTTTCAGATCAGCACATTAGTGTGAAGGGAGCCTCTCCCCGCCCACTCTCCGCCCACTGACCCCTTCTCTCCGCCCTCTCTCCACCTTCTGCGGTGTTTTACCGCGCCGTGGAGCTTTACGATCATTAACGCATCATAACGCGCATTATGTAACGTTAACGCTCGTTAGCGCATCGATGCGTGTTAGCGCGTTCTGATGCGCTAACGATCGTTAACGTTACATAACGCGCGTTATGTACTGTTACCGCAGTTTAGTAAACATACCCCTAAGTGTTTGTCCATAGGTCCCAACCCTACCACTGCCTTACTGCCTTTAACTTTCCGTTTCCCAGGCATCATAAATGTACAACTCATTTTACCTTCCACTTACTAATCCAAAACTCAATGTCCACCAGCACACTCCTCACGCTCCTTAGTGCTCCTAAGGGGCTCACAAGGGGCAAACATAACACTTGTTGTACGCCCCTTAGTGCACACCCCCAGCCGCATGCCAGAAGCCACGTGCTTGGGGAGATACAGAATTTATAGTTCCCCCGGGAGAGCAGTGGTAACCGCGGCGATGCTGGGCTGCAGGCAGACACACAGATGATTCCCTCAGCGGCAGGCAGCACAGAAAACAGCTCCAAACACAGTAGCTTACCGGCTCTGATTATATAGGTCCCCTGGGGAGAGCAGTTGTAACTGCGCCGATGCCGGGCTGCAGGCAGATACACAAATGATTCCCTCAGTGGCAGGCAGCACAAAAAATGGTTCCCAAGATTTGCCATGTATACCCAGCACTTACCCCCCTATTTAATAAAGTTAAGTACAGGCAGGCTTAACTTTATAAAACAGATGTGATAGAGGCATGCTAAACCATGCATCAACTAGGTGTGACTTTATTTTTTTATGCAAATTCTTGATATACTGCCCAGACTGAAGGGCATCAGAGCGATTTACAGTCACTACAGCAGATACTGGATACGTTCCCTCATCCCCAAAGGGCTCACAATCTACTTGTGTACCTGAAAATTATCCTCTAAGAGGCAGTTGCTAAACTTATAAGTCCCTTTATATGATGACTCATCTGTATTGTACCACACTTGATCTTATAGTATGGTAATGTATCAAATAACCCAATAAAGAAATACAGATATCTGATCATTGTCATCCTCACAAGTTCTCTTCCATCAGCTGCTTGGAGATTGAAGCCCGCTGGGGAGTACAGAGCAGCCATTAATAGAGAAACATAGCTATGCTAAAGGAATAAATAGTTCTGTCATCCTAGCACCTTCATAAAAAGAAAATAAAAGAGATCTGAAATGTTGTGAATTTCAAAAGCAATATGGCAACCTCAAGACTTGGACATGAATAACAGAAAAAGGAAGGTGATAATGCCTCTGTATAAGTCTCTGATGCAACCTCATTTGTAATATTGTGTGCAATTCTGGACACTGCACCTTCAGAGGAAAATGGGCAGGTTGTAGTTGGTGCAGAGGGTGGCTACTAAGATGGTTGGTGGTCTTCGTTATAAAGCAAATGAGGACAGACTTAAAGATCTTAATATGTATACTTTAGAGGAAAGATGGGATAGAGGTGATATGAGAGAGACATTTAAATACCTCCGTGGCATAAATGTATAGGGGGGTCTCTTTCAATTGAAGGCAAGCTCTACTACGTGGGGACATAGGATTAGGGTAAAAGGGGATAGACTCAGGAGTAATTTGTAGAAATATTTCTTTACGGAAAGAGTGGTAGATGCATGGAATAGTATCCCAGTAGAGGTGGTGGACATGAGGACTGTATCTGAATTCATAAAAGCATGGGACAAACACAGAGGATCTCTAAAGGTAAAAAGGGGACTATTGTAGTTGACATGGAAGGGCAGACTAGATAGGCCATGTGGTCTTTTTCTACTATCATGTTTCTATGTTTTTATGTTTCTATGGGGTATGTTTACTAAAGTTTCTTAACGTGCGCGCCACGCAATTAGCACGCATTAAGGTACCTTAGCGCACGCTAATGATGCTTTACGGGGCAAAAATGCGCTCTAGTGCGCGCAGCGGCACAAACGAGCGCTGAAGGCGGGGAAAGGCTCCCGGAGGGCGGAGGAAGGCTCCCCAGGGGCGGAGAGAAGGGGTCAATGGGTGGAGAGTGGGAGGGGAGAGGCTCCCCGCATACTAACGATGTGAAATTCGAGGCAAAAAAAAACGCAAGTGAAAACCTCGCGTTAGAGCCGATTTAAAGGGAAGAGAAACCATTTCTGTCTGTGTTTAGAGGCAGAAGGTCACAGGTTCAAGTCCCAGCTATGGTGCCTGCCAACCCAGTCCCCATATTTTACCCACTACTACAACGTGCTAATACAGACAGAACCTTTATTGCAGATGACGTAAACATGCCCAAAACACCTACATTTTACCCTACAGAGCAAAGACACCATAAACAGGCGCATTACCTAGAGCAGAGTCTCCCAAATGCAGTCCTGGAGGGCCAAACACCATTCAGGTTCCATGCTGCCTCTAATAAAGATGCCTGTGCTGCATATCTATGCACCACCCCCATGGTATGCAGATGTATCTCATGCATATTCATGAGGGACAGCATGAAAACCCGAACAGTGTTTGGCACATCAGGACTGGAGTTGGGAACCTCTGCCGTAAAGCAGCAGCCAACAGGGGCAGACACACCCACACCCACAGGCTCCATTAGCCAATGCCTCCTGGAGAGGCAGGACATTGGGCCCTGCGTCCATCTCCCAATACTAGCACTTGCATACCTTAGCAATGCCACCCTACACCTGGGAATACGGTACACAGCTATCAAACGTTTGCTATGATTACTGGCAGATAGCAATTCCTACGTTAAGCACAGTTTGCTGATTGAGCTCCATCATAGCAACCTTTCTGATGTCTGTGGAGTGTGCTTCAGGTCTGGTCTCTGACAATGTTTACCACCCTGGGGAGTGACCCCCAACAGTATTGCGTGCCATATCCATGCCTGCACTGTGCCCACGACTGGTGTGGTGGCCAGGGCTGCTAAACTCCTCTATAGTAGCACAATGCTGGCATAGGTGTGGGAGTGTGTGTCTGTCTATCCAGTGTGTGGTGGCTGCAAACACCCTCCACAGCCCATACTGCCAGCACTGTTGCCAGTATTGGCCTGCCAATGTGCATAATGAGGAGCAAGGTACCATGGGTACAGCCCGGACAGGGTGGCCTGGACAGGATGCATCTGCACAGGGCATAGGGCACTGGCTGGGACAATGTAGTGCCCGGCCACCACCTGCACAGACAGGGTGGCCACAGCATGTCCTGGTGGGAGATCACTCTCACCCTGACTGTTCAGTGACCACAGCATGGCTAGGCACCCCCATAGTGCTATATAGTATTTCTCTCATGTGATATTTATGGGTTTTCTTTTGGGCCCCAGTCACTGACTTATCTGCTTGTTGTGTATGCTGACGTCCGAGTTCTGGGTGCATGCATTTCCACCAGGAACATGCACTATGGACTAGCTAGCAGACTGTCTGCAGCTGGTATGTGTCTTGATGGAGCGCCTTGCAGGGTGCAGCGGCTGAAGGCTTGCTGCAGGAGAATATCAGATAGTTGTGGGGTGCAGCTTAGCATATCTGGGCCTAATGTCTGTCTGCTCTTGCATTATGGATGTGTACAGAGCTGCATTGACTGCCCTGTAGGGTGTCTGTTCCCCAGCAGGACTGGGGCTGATGGTCCCCTCTACTGCCACCATTGCAGGGAGATAGAATGTGGATCTGTTGGTGGGAGACCCTGTTTACCACCCTCAGCCCTGGAGGAGGAGAGTGGTGGTACATAATCCTCCTATGGGTCCATAGGGGCTACACCTGACTGAGACATACAGATATATCCAAAGTGTGTCTGCAGAAACTACCTATCTCACACATTAGCACTGCTGGGGACCTGCAGCATGGCCTATCTCTGCTGTGGACCTGGTGCTGGGCGCCCCACCTCACCCTCAGGGTGAGTGCAGTACCTGCACAATGACGGTGTGTAGCTACTCTGTGCCAGTACCACACACGGTCAGTTCCCCCTACCAGGCCGAGGTGCTGTGGGGGTGCATACCCCATCTTGTGATCATCTGTAGACTGCTGATTTGCATGTGTAGTGCATCATGGGTATGGGTGGGTTAACCCTATCCTGGTGACCACAGCAGACTGTTTGTGTGGTGACTTGCAGTCCTTCTGCAGCCAGCCGGGGGTTTGCTAGCTGCTGTAGCCCACTGGTTACTTCACTGCCAGTGAAGCCAGAGGTGATGGGTTCAAACCCACAGTGGGGTTATTTGATTGGGCTGTCCAAAGCATTATCTATTTTTAATATACATTAGTGCTGCCAGCAAAAACACCCTCAGCATACTGTACCCATAAGGTGCCTCAGAGGGCGCTTTATAGGGCGCCCTATAGGGCACCTTATGGTTACCGTCCATATAAGGTGCACTATATAGTATCCTATGGAGCAACTGATAGGGTGCCCTATAGGGGACATTATAGGGTGCTGTGGTGGATAGTGCACTTTATAATGTGCCCTATGGAGTGTCTTATAGGGTGCCTTATGCGGCACCTTAGTTTACGGCACATGAGCGTGTGTTTGCTGGCAGCAATTAATAAAATACAAATAAAGTGCTGCAAGAAACAATACTTACTTGTCCATGCTAATGCCTCAGCCAGCCTTATGTATTAGGCACACTAGGGATCAAACTCATGACCCCTGTATCATCAATCAGTGCCTTAACCATTGTGCTATACTGTACTGCTGTTCCTTCTTGCATGTCAGCGCACCTACTTAAGATTTCCATGCGTTTAAATGCACAGTGCTGCCATCAAAAACAGTGCTATGACCTTGCTGTGCCTCATAGGGCACCCTATATGGCGCCCTATACACCACCCTTTCAGCAACATTGTAGGGTGCCGTGGCGGACAGTGCACTTTAAAATGTGCCCTCTGGGGTACCTTATGGGGTGCCTTATGCAGCACCTTATGTTACAGTGCTTTGAGAGTGCGTTTGCTAGCAGCAGTAATTAAAATAAAATTAAAAAGCCTCATAATGCAATATTACACATAAATGGTAGTGCCTCAGCCAGCCTTATTCATCGGGCACAGTGGGGGATTGAACCCATGACCCCTGCACCATCTGTCAGTGTCTTCACCATTGTACTGCAGCCCTGTTCCTCTGTTTGCACCTCAGCGCACCTGCTTATGCTTCCCGCGCGCGTTACTCGTGCGCTAATGTGCGTGGTGCACAAGAGCGTGTGCACTAATCCCGTTTTGTTATTTTTGACCGGACCGCCCACTCCTTATATGGCATCCTGCAGACTAACGCGGCGCGCACGTTAAGAAACTTTAGTAAACATACCCCTATGTGTTGATTTCCTAAAACTACCGTATTTTTCGGACCATAAGACGCACTTTTTCTTCACCAAAAAGTGGGAGGAAAAGTGCCTGCGTCTTATGGTGCGAATAGAAGAAGTTGCAGAGCGGCAGCGGGTCCCCCGGGACCTTCCGTGTCCCTGGGGACTGCATCATCCCTCCCCCGCCCCGTGTCCAGGCTTCTTCTCACCTTGCATTAGTGGGCTGTTTCGTTGTTAATCCTCTCTTGTCCTCCGGTCTCGCATGCTCCCCTCCTGAGTCCCGCCCCCTTACTTGCCTATCGGATCACCTTCTCCAGCCGCCCTCTCCGCTCTCTGAATCCTCGCTCTCAGCAGCTCTCCCGGCTCCGCGAACCCCGACGCTCCAATACAGGCCTCGATCCCGGATCCAACGACGCCTCCGGCCCCCTCCACGCTGCCTGCAGAAGAGGTTCCCGCACGGGCTCCGCGCTCCCTTCTCCCCTCACACGGCTTGCTGCAATTGGCTCCCCGCCTGCCCTCCCGCGGCGGGAGCTAATCAATTCAAATGATGCCGCTCCTCAGTCCGCCCCCCAGCAGCTCTTCGCCGCGGCTTTATCGTTCTCCTTTTCGGTTCTACAGAAATCCTTCAATTCCATATACCGGTATTTAAAATATAGGGAGCAATTAATCTATACACAATCTCTATGTAGCATTGTTCTAATGTCCTGGGCTTGCTATCTTGTAAATTTTATTGTGACCTTTTAATCTACCGATAATCTGGAACAATAATACTTTTGGCTTTTTTACTTCTTTAAATTCTTAGTTCACTATGTTCCACCTTAAAAGTTTTTTTGGTGCCGAGAAGAACAACATTTAAATAGTTCATAAGTCAGCGTGCAGACTCGTTTTGAGCACTAGTGTAGAGTGTATGATTCTCTCTGGTGACGTTTACATAAGTTCCCTCTCCTTGGGATAATCCTTATGGCATTTTGACGTTCCTAATGGTTTGCTCTGCTGGGTCGGGCTTTTGAAAGCAAAGACTTAACCATGAATAGCAAGGAGCTGGCAAAAGACCTCCAAAACAAAGCTGTGAAAAGACCCAGACCAGGGGATGGGAAAAAAATGGCAAACTCCCCGATTGTCCTTCAGAGCAAAGTCAAGATGGTTATTAAAAAGTGGAAGGTCTATGGCACCACTATGACCCTGCCTGGATGACTAAATAAAAAGGAGACTGATCAGGGAGGCAACCAAAAGACCAATGGCAACTTTGAAAGAGCTACAGGCTTCTATGGCCAAGACTGGGTGAAATATTTATGTGACAGCAATATCCCAAGCACCCAACAAATCTTACCTGTATGGGAGGGTGGCAATAAGAACTCACAAAAACCCAACCTGAATCCCATTTGAAGTAGGTTCAGAATATTTTTTTTCCTATTTTTCTCCTCTAAAAACCAGGTGCGTCTTATGGTCGGGTGCGTCTTATGGTGCGAAAAATACGGTAAATAACAATTTAATTCTAACTCTCAAACTTATAGTAATTTCTTCTACTTCTTTCACATTTTTAAAATTTAAATTTTACCTCTGCTTTTGCTTCTGTGACTGAAGCAAATATATATGTCTCTTACCATTGCAGTTTCTGTTCCCCAGTGCTAGAAGGGATGAAACTGTAAAAAATACTGAATCCTGTAAATGCTCACTGACAAAAAGAAAATTCCATTATAAACACAGAACCACTCTATAACTGATTGTTTGTATAAATCTGTTCTCTGTTGAGAATGGGATCACTAAAAGCATCTTTGGACTTATTAGTACGAGTAGGCAGAAACTGAAATGGTAACAATGCAGCACTGCTTTGCTTACCCTCTGCGCTACTAGACCAACCTTCCACATCAAGGGCAAGTGTGACTCACAGCCTGTCCTAATTTGGCTGCAGGTTCGAGGACACATCTGCAAATAATTGTGAGAATCAAAAAAAAAAATACAAAATTTATAGCAGTTGCTGTTCTCTGGAGTTGTGGCTGCTATTTCCTGTTTTTCAGGTTTCCTTGGTATCTAACATCAGCTGCTCTGAGTGAGTCAGATCTATGGACTCTTTGATCAGCTATCTTGTCATCGTTAACTAATTTCTGCATAATTGGAAGAACAACCTGAGGTTCTGTTTTTTTCAAAAAACATGAAACTTAAGTAAACATGCTGAAGGATATGAAGTAGAGACTCATTGTAATCCACCTACTTTCTGTTTACTATCACTTACCTGTGATAACATTTTAATTTAATTTAATATTTATAGCCATTTATATATCGCTTTTATGATACATCATGTAAGGTGGTTCACAACATTTAAAACAATCTCGTCACAACATGATAATAAAACAAAATAAAAGCAACTCCCAAAAGGAAAAATTACAATAAGACCAAATGAACTATGCCACCCCATCCCCTACTCCACCCTTATCTAGGGAATAAAAACGTTTTGTTATTTATTTTCAGAGGTGTAATAATGCAAATACATTTCTAACTCCCCTTTCTGTGTGGCCCTCGCAGCTGCTACTAGTGGCTTGGCAGAGAAGGGAAAACGTTTTGCAGTCTTTATTTTAGTTTTGTGCTCATGGATTTTAATTATCAGGGGTCTTTGGTGGGGACCACCATACACTGGGAGTCCCTTGGCACGTGACACTCTCACACCTCTTGCCTTCTTAAATAAATAAGTCCAGGCCAGAAACTGTGTTCTGAACCAAAGGTTTACTTAAACTTTAGGGTCACTGATCAATAACATAGTAACATAGTTTATTTATTTATTTAACAGCTTTTATATACCACTTTTACATAACATAGTATATGACGGCAGATAAAGACCAGTAAGGTCTATCTAGTCTGCCCAGCCAGGCGGCAAGAGTAGATGCACCTGCTGCTCCCTGCAGATCACCCCTCCCCATGCCTTTGTTTAAGGCTGTACCCACCGCTCCGTTTAGGTCACCCCTATTTGTTCAGATATAAGAGATAGTTATATTTATTTTGATTTTATCCTGTTGCTATAAAGGGATCCACTGTGCCTGTACCATGCCATTTTGAATTCTGTCACTGTATTTGCCCCCACCACTTCCATCGGGAGGGCATTCCAAGCGTCCACCACCCTTTTAGTGTAAAAGTATTTCCTAACATGGCCTCTCATTTTACCACCTTACAGCTTCATGTTATGCCCTCTAGTTTTACAACTTCCTCATTTTTGGAAGAGGTTTTCTTGTTCATTAATACGCTTTAAGTATGTAAAGGTCTGAATTATATCTCCCCTGTCCCTCCTCTCCTCCAGAGTGTATATAGTTAGGTCTTCAAGTCTCTTCTCATAAATCTTCTGACGCAGGCTCCAAATCATTTTGGTCGCCTTCCACTGAGCTACTTCCAGCCTTTTTATATCTTTTGCGAGATATGGTCTCCAAAACTGAACACAATATTTCAAGTGAGGCCTCACCAGTGACTTGTACAGTGACATTAGTACCTCTTCCTTTCTGCTGGTAATTCCTCTCTGTATGCAACCCAGCATCCTTCTGGCTTTTGCCACTTCCTTGTCACACTGTTTTGCCACCTTGAGATCCTCAGAAACAATCCTCAGCAACCTTGGGCTGGAAGGACTTGGGTTTCTAGTCCCACAAGTGCTCCTTGTGGTCTTGGGCAAGTCACTTAACCCTCCATAGCCCATGTTCCCTGTAAAATAGTTATCTCCAAGTTATAATGCCCTGTTCAATGTAATTTCAGTTTGTTCAATGTAAACCGCACTGATGCAGAATAGCGCGGTATATAAGAGAATGTAAATAAATAAATAAAATAAATAAATTACTCCAAGGTCCATCTCCTGGTCTAGAATTTGGCAGCTGGGATTTAATGTTAAAAAATGGTCATACATTTGGGCTGCAGCAATCCAAGGGAGCAATATAGTATAGGGGATGAAGTACTTTTGTCCACTAAAGAAAAGCAGGACCTAGGCGTGGTTGTGTCTGATGACCTTAAAGTAGCTAAACAGGTAGAAAAGGCGACGGCAAAAGCTAGAAGGTTGCTATACTATACTATACTATATTGCTCCCATGGATTGCAGCAGCCCAAATGCATGACCTTGCATTTTTTAACATTAAATCTCAGCTGCCAAATTCTAGACCATTCTTCAAGCTTAGCTAGATCCCTCCTCATGTTATCTACACCTTCCTTGGTGCCTACTCTATGGCAGATTTTGGTATCATCTGCAAAGAGGCAAACCTTACCTGACAGCCCTTCTGCTATATCACTAACAAAGATGTTAAAAAGAAATGGACCAAGGACAGATCCCCGGGGCACACCACTGGGTAACCTTCTTCTCCTCAGGATGAGCTCCATTTACCTGTACCCTTTGTTGCCTCCCACTCAATCAATTTCTAACCTAAGCAGTAAATTAGGGTCCATCTCTAGGGTGCTCAGTTTGTTTATAAGTCGCCTGAGAGGAACAGTGTCAAGGCTTTACTGAAATCTAAATATACCATATCTAGGGCTCTCCCTCGGTCCAACTACCTGGTCACCCAGTCAAAGAAATCAATCAGATTTGCCTGACAAGACCTGCCTCTGATGAATCCATGCTGCTTCGGATCCTGTAATCCACTGGATTCCAGAAACCTCACTATTTTCTCTTTCAGCAGTGCTTCCAATAATTTAATTCACCACTGAAGTTAAACTAACCAGTCTGTAGTTTACAGCCACATCCTTACTTCCGTTTTTGTGTAAAGGCACCACATGAGCCTCTCTCCAGTCCTTTGGCACCACTCCCGACTCCAACGAGGCATTGAAAAGGTCAGTCAGTGGAGCTGTTAGAACACAGCACCCACCTACACAGGGCTAGGCCACGGTCTGCTCTGGGCAGCTGCCACTGCCCCCTCCACCACCAGTATCCCTCAGCCACCATGCTGACATGCCCTTCTGCTGGTGATGCTGGTGGTGCGCAGTCTCAGGCCATCCAGTGTGCAGGTAGGCGGCTGCCTATGGTGCGGGTTTTGGGGTAGGGGTGCCTGCATAGACGTCCATGCTCCCCCCCAGCCCCGCCTGCCAATGTTCTGTGCCCTTGGGGGTAGCTGTTGGGTACTATCCCCTGTGACACTGTGGGAAACACAGTCGTGCCCATGTTGGGCCTTCAGCAGTTGCTGTCTGGCTGCTCTGCTGTTTCAGCATTCGTATGGGCCAGCTAGGCATCACCCTAGTCCGCACTGTGGCCCAGCTGCACCACAGCATGTGCCGCCTGCGGCCCTCAGTATCCCCTTTTCCGGCATCTGTCCAGTTGCCGTTCCGACATGCCGCCCTGATGTTGTGGGACATGTGCACGCTATAGGAACCCTGTCCGATGGAGTGGAAAACCCTGAGCAGCGCTATTTCACTGTGGGCTCATTCACCTTGTATGGGGACGGAGTGTAGACCCTTCCAAGATTTATATCTTTTTTATGGAGCTTTCTCGGGGGGGGGGGGGGGTTGATGTTTCTCATTAATACCACTATTGGCCAGCTTGGTTATGGTTTTTTTCCCGTTTGTTGAGGTCATTTTCAGTGTTTATGTGCCCTTTTGTTCTGTGCACATGTATCACATGTATCACTTTTTTTAGGTTTCCTTGCCTAGGCTGTACATTGCTGACACTGAAATGGTTTCTCTCCCCTGTAATGTGCATTTAACGGCAGGTTTTCATTCGCGTTAGGATTTAGCTCTTCAGATCAGCGCGTTAGTGTGAAGGGAGCCTCTCCCCGCCCACTCTCCGCCCATTGACCCCTTCTCTCCGCCCTCTCTCCACCTTCTGCGGTGTTTTACCACGCCGCGGGGCATTACGATTGTTAGCGCATCATAACGCGCGTTATGTAATGTTAACGATAGTAAGCGCAGCATAACACGTGTTATGCTGCGCTTACGATCGTTAACGTTACATAACGCGCGTTATTCACGATTACCGCAGTTTAGTAAACATACCCCTAAGGTAGCATGCAGTAGTGCATGCAAATGGCAGTGATAAGGTGTCTTTGTGTGGAAAGCGCCCTGGGCATGTAGGGAGCGTGGTGGTGTAAAGCGCCCTATATGTCCGTTAGCATGCGCTAATGAAACCTGGTGCGGTAAGGTGACAAGCATGCACTGTAACGTACGAAAAAGGCAGTAAATTCAAAGCAGGAGAAAGGAGCAGCAATGGAAGAAAATCCGAAGGTGAGGGATGGATGGACACATGGCACCACATGGACCTGATGAACTCTTTCCCTCTGATATTGTTATCAGTAGGTTGGATGCGCAGATGACACCCACGATGAATGCAGTAGTGCGGTGAGCACATGACACTGTTAGTATAGTCAGTGTTATGCATAGGAGAGGCCCGAAAGTTGTCAGGGTGCAGTCAGCATGCTATCGATAGCTTCAGCAAAAGAAGGACTGAGCATGAGTGGTGTAATGGAGCAGCCACAGTAGAGGTTTGTTCCAACTGTTGAGCAGTTGCGCATGTTCTCACATGTATCATGGTGCAGCAGCTTCATGTCAAATATTTGACTGCATATGATGGCCATATTATGAGTGAGGATCTGTGTTTCTGATGGTGGTAGCAGAGTGTGTGTAATGTTAGTGGTGGTCAGATATTTCAAATGTGATGGCACACATGCCACTTGGGTCTGTGTCCAAGATGCAGGTGTGCCATGGGGACCTGAAAATACCATTGCAGAGGGTGTGGCGGCTGCTTCAGCTGGGTACCTGAACTGCACAATCTACCTCATACATGTGGATGTCATAAAGCCACATGTCTGTCTCTATGTCATAATATGGAGCATGTAAGAATGTGTGAGGAGGGCAGTGGATGGGGATTGAAGGAGTGGGATATGGTTGCATGTACAACATAAATTTGTCAAAATCTCCAATGGCCGCTCAAAGTCAGCTGTATGAAGATTCAAATAGGTGCTGCATGTGTATAAGACATCCGCTGACCCAACATCATCAGCTCCCCTGCAATTTTGCACGCCAGAGGCAAAAATGAATTGCTGTCAGAAATGTATGAATGTAATATGCATGCATGACCTATGTGAGGCCCCACTGTGGAATGGCTACATTTGTAAAGGCACACTCTGGTCCGCAGCTGACAGTATCTCCAGATGAGGGTAACAGAATCTGGATGAAAACATGTGGTACCTGAAATGTGGTCCACTCACCAGATCAACAGTGCCTCAAGTATAATGACAAAAAGTCATAGAACCTCACAGAAGATGCTGAACCAACCAAAGGAATGTGTGTTGTAGCATACACTGCAGCTAGAGGCTATCTGCTCAAAATCATTCTACCGCTATGTATCCACATGTGGTGTATACATGGTATAGAGGGGAAAATGTACAGTTGCAGTCATGGATATAGATAAATATATATTGATAGATAGATATATATCAATCATTTGCACTTCGTGGCCCACTCATGTGATGTGGTCACAGTAGGAACAGTCCCCCAGGTCTCACAGCAGAGAGAAAAGCAGTCTGGTTGTCCAATAGTCATGATTGTAATGAGTATGGTAGAAATGTGTATCAGCAAGAATTGGGACATAGGTACATGTTAGAACGTGGACATTGTACAAGCCTGGATAGACGAATGAGGAGGATCTGAAAAAGCATCCAGTACAAACATTGAACCGGCATCCCCATGCGGTCAAACTCTAACCACTTCCAAATCTGTCATGGCAGCAAGTACCAAAAAGGGAATGTATGTATTTGCCTGCAGTATAGAAATGGGTTGATACATCCACATCACCCCTGTAGGATGTGGCTGCACGGTCTGCATAGATGCGATGGAGGCCAAAACCGGCTCTCACAGTCTGGGTCCAGTCTCCCAAGCCTTTCCACTATGTGGGCTGTGCATCAGCTGCAGTCACAGCACCAACACTCTCCAATGGGCCAGAGCTGAGGCAACACTGGCCATCTGATAGCCGGGATTGAAAAGAGCATGCCTGAAATAGCTTACAAGGAATAGGTACAAGAGTGCCTGGGCTGCTCCAAATATTGTCATATATTGCAAATATTTGGAGCAGCCCAGGACAAAATCTGCACAAAGGAACTTGTGGGCATTGAACCAGCATCCCCATACAACCAAACTCAGTGTTGTAACCACTATGCCAAACCTGCATGGCTTCTGCCGTGGCAGCAGGTACCAATAAAGGGAATGTATATATCAGCTTCCATTGTACCAGCAGCCTGTCAGTTCGTTTTCAAAGGACTGTGACTGACCTGTGTGTTGTGCACATATCTGTCGTGGTTAAATGTTTCTGATTTCATGGAGTGAGTCTGAGGCTTGACCCATGTTAAATGCATGTTGCAGACATCTGCTGCCCTCACACAAACAACCCTCTGCATTCTCCCAAGCCTCACCCAAAACAGAAATGGCCTCAGATGCAGGTATCTGCCCTCTGCACGTTATGAACGAGATTACAGGAAATGATGTCTGTTGGCAAGTACATACAGATGCAGCATGTTGTCTTGCACTGCATGCAGTAGAATTGGTTACATGCTGCACACCAACAACTGTAATGTCCGCTGGGCAGTGCCGTGTACAAGGACAGTGCAAGAACCCTGATGCTGGACACCTACAATGTTTAACTATGAAAAAGCAACAAGCAATGCAGCAGCATGAGCCTGCCTGCAATGTGAGAACATGTCGGCACCTCCACATGTCAGTTGTTGATGGGCCAGTGTGCAGTGCAGATATGGGAAGGACCCACAGTATGTTCCTCACAGGTCCCATGTACATTCATTGCTATGTCCAAAGCTTATCTGCATGACAGATCTCGTGTAGGAGCTGGATTATGTGCATTGTGCTGTATGCCCCTCATTGCAGTCTGACAGTCTGGAGGCCTATGTGTCATGAGCTTGTGTGTAGATAGTATGTGGGTTATTTTGAGGCACCAACACTGATGATCTATGCCATGCCCTACATCACATTTCTGCCTGTTAATATAACTATGCCAATCCAGCACATGCATAACCTGCAGCAACACTGGAGCTGTATGAAGAGCCCCAGATGTGGCTGGGATGGTGTGTGTTCCAGGATGTGCATGTGGGGGCTGTCCGTTGCACACGACGCCTGATGCCCATTGCTGCAATTGTCATAGGCCATCTATGTTCCTGGTAGGCCTGCCAGATGGGGATGTTATTTGACATACACTTTGCCCAGAGTCATCCTGGATATGGCGTAATATCTATGGACTACAGGAAAACAAGAAAGGAAGGGGTGCAGGAGCTGACATGCATCTGCACCTTGGCATAATGTGGCTCTGCTATCATATCAATATCAATGTTGTTTGCTGGGCTGAAAGTTGAGAACCACAATGGAAATGCACAGACATGGAGACAAAATCCTATGCAACTGTCTTGGATATTATGGGGCCCTGCTGCATCAGCTGTGTATCTGCTTACTGTGCACCTTATGAGAATTTGCCATGGAATGCATGTTGAGGGCGTAAGGCTTCATTCTGTTCATGTGGACACAACTATAGCACTATTCCATCAATCTGGGATTCATCAGCGTAAAGATGGTACTGAAAGCCATAGGAAGAGAAGAGTGCACCAAGGGACTGGGTATAGATAGAGAAAAGGAGTGAACCCAAGACTGATCCTTGGGGTACAACAACTGAGAACGGGATAGCAGTAGAGGAGGATTCACTAGAACAAGCACTGAAAGAGCAATGGGAGAGATAAGAAGAGAACCAGGATAGCACAGAAGCCCTTAAAATCAAGCGAGGACAAGGTATCAAGGAGAAGGTTGTGGTCAACAGTGTCAAAAGCAGCAGAAAGGTCAAGAAGGATGAGGATCAAGAAAAGGCCCTTGGATTTTGCCAGGAACAGGTCACTGGAGACTTTGGCAAGAGCTGTTTTGGTAGAATGTAAAGGAAGAAAACCAGATTGTAGAGGATCCAGAAGTGTTTGAGAGGAGAGAAAGTCGAGACAACGACGGTGAACCGCACATTGAAGCAGTTTAGAAACAAAGGTGGGGAGGGAGATGGGTCGATAGTGAGGACAGGTAGGGTCTAGTGAGGGTTTCTTGAGGAGAGGAGAGACTACAGCATGCTCGAAAGCTGCAGGGAAAGTTGCAGTGGTTGAGAATATGAGAGATGGAAGGGACTACAGTGGAGGAGATGGATCTAAGGAGACGGGTGGGAATAGGATCAGAGGAGCAGGTAATGAGTTTGTTTGATGAGAAAAGGAAGAAAGGGTAGCAGAGATAGGGGGGGTAGATTGGGAGTGAAGAGGGGGAGCAGAGGGAGTAACTGTTCTTGTGGGGAATTGGCGTGTGATCTTGTGGATTTTGTCATGGAAGTAGTCAGCCAAGGTTTGGGCAGAAAGGGAGGGAGGGGTGAGAGGCAGAGGCACCTTGAGGAGAGAGTTGAGAGTTGTAATGAGATGGCAAGGGTCAGAGGCAAGAGAATTAATCAGGTGGACATAATAGTCTTGTTTGGCAAGTACTATGGCTGACTGGAAAGAGACAAGCATGAATTTGAAGTGTAGAAAGTCCACAAAGATGCAGGATTTGAGCCAGGCACGCTCAGCTAAGCGGGCACAGGAACATAGATAGGGGGTAGTGGAAGACAGCCAGGGTTGAGGTACAGTACGCTTCACAGGGCGTGGCATGGGTGGAGCAAGAGCATCCAGAGCAGAGGAAAGTGCAACGTTATAGGAAGCTACTACCTCATCAACAGATTTGGATGACATACTGGAGGAAAGAAGTGATAAGACAGTAGAGGAGAGAGCTAACAGGTCAATAGCATGAAGATTTCTAAAGAGGTTGGAGGAGAAAGGGCAAGGTTGAAGCGGTGAGTGATGAAGAGTGAAGCTTAGAAGGTGATAGTCCCTGCCCATTGTCTTTTTCCTCTCTAACCCTCCAGCCAATGTTCCCTCTAATTTTCTGTAGGCTGTGTGCGCATAAAATATCAGCTGTGTGCAGTTTTTGAAGGAAGGTTAAATTTTTGTGCGCCACATAACGACACTCGGAGTTATATACTTTAAAATTTGACTACACATCAGAATACAGTATGTACACCACATTGATTGCACTAGAAAACATTGTAGAACTTGTGAAAACCGTAATACATAACAACTTTTAAATTTTAATACGTCTGTGTTGCTTTCTATCAGAATCAGAACCGTAATTTTTGTGCGCTCTGTTGTAAAGTATGTGCGCTCGCTCAGTGAGGTGTGTGCGCGCGCACACGCACACAGCTTAGAGGGAACAGTGCCTCCAGCCCAACGTCTTCCCCTTCTCTCTCTCCCTCACATCTGCATCTCCCCCACACTCTCTATTCCCCCACATCTAGCATCTAATCTCTCTCCCTAGCCTCACTATCTCTATCTCCCTTGGCCCTTCCTTCCCACATCTAGCATCACCTCTGTCTCCCTATGGTCCCCCCCTCCCCATGTCCAAATCATGCCTCTGTCTCCCTATGCCCCGCCTATTTAAAGTATGATTCTGTCTCCTTATGCCCCCTCATGTCCAGCATCCACCCCTCTGTCTCCCAATGTCTCCCTCTCCACATATCCAGCATCTCCTCAGTCTCCCTCTACCACCATGTCAAGGATTCTCCTGTTTTTCTTCTTTCCTCTTGCTGTGCATTTATACTTCAACTTCCCAAATCTAGCTTTTCTCTCTGCCACCTGCCACCTCTAATCAAAGACAGCACAAGCACGGGGCCTTTCTGATATAAGTGCACGCATGCCTCTAAGACCCTGCCAGCCCTCCCTGTCCTGCCCTCTCTAACACATACTTGTCATGTCAAAGGAGTCAGGACAAGGAGGGTCGGCAGGATCTTAAAGGCACGTGCCCTTATATCAGAAAGGCCCCACACCTGCACTACCTTTGTTACCGGTGGTGGGCTGGATTTGACGTGAGGTGGTCTCTCGAGGCATACTCGAAAGCCCAATTCACCCCTGCCTCGAACCCAATATGTGGCTGTGACTCCGAATGAGGATTTTGCAACCCACATTTTGGGAAACACTGGTTTTGGGGGGAAAAAAAGAAGACTGTCACCAATACTATCGCACTGCTGCCTTCAACCACCCTCCCCTACCCCCAATCCAGCATCAGCCTTTCCTTTCCTTCTGCGCCCAATTGAATCATGCCCCTCCTTCATTCCCTGGTAAATGCATCAGTAAGCACTCACATAATAGATAAGAAGTGCAGGGACTTCAAGCTGGAGTCTGTGCATGCGCAGAAGTCTTAGGGGCATGTTTACTAAACTGCGGTAATGCCATTCGCGTTAGGATCCGCGGTAGAGGCAGAAATACCCAAATAAGGACATGGGCGGTACATCGTTACCGATAACACGCGTTACAAGGCGCCATAAATTAACGAGCGTTACATGGCACGTTACCATGCGTTAATCTTAAGAAGGCGCGCAGACATACAAACACACAAACAGAGCTGAGGCACAATGGTTACTACACTGACTGATAGTACAGGGGTCATGGGTTTGATTTCCCACTGTGCCTAATGCATAAGGCTAGCTGAGACATCACCCTTTATGTTTAAGTAGTGATTGTTGAGGCATTTTACTTTTATTTTAATTAGTGCTGCCAGCAAACACACCCTCACGGTGGCATAACCTAAGGTGCTGCATAAGGCACCCCATAAGGCACTCCATAGGGCACATTATAAAGTGCTCTGTCCACCAAGGCACCCTATAATGTCCCCTATAGAACACCTTATAAGGCACCTTATAAGGCGCTTGATAGGGCGCCTTATAAGGCGCCTTATAGGGTGCCCTATAAGGTGCCTTATGGGGCACCTTAAGGTTACAATACTCTGAGGGTGTTTTTGCTGGCAGCACTAATGTACATTAAAAAGAGACAATGCCTCAGACAACCCTATCAAATAACCCCACCATGGGTTTGAACCCATGACCTCTGGCTTCACAGGCAGTGAAGTAAACAGTGGGCTACAGCTGCTAACAAACCCCTGGCTGGCTGCAGAAGGACTGCATGTCACCACACAAACTGTCTGCTGTGGTTACCAGGATAGGATTAACCCACCCGTACCCATGATGCACTGCACATGCAAATAAGCAGTCAACAGATGGACACAAGATGGGGTATGCACCCCCACAGCACCTCGGCCTGGTAGAGGGAACTGACCGTGTGTGGTACTGGCACAGAGTAGCCACAGACCGTCACATTGTGCGGGTACTGTGCTCAACCTGAGGGTGAAGTGGGGCGCCCAGCACCAGGTCCACAGCACCTTTCATAGCTGAAATACGCCATGCTGCAGGTCCCCATCAGTGTGTGATAGGTAGTTCCTGCAGACACACCTAGGATACATCTGTGTCCTTCTGTATTTCTCAGTCATGTCTAGCCCTTATGGGCTATGATGCACCCAGAATAGTGCATATCCTGTGTTGGTGCCATGGTTACATGATGTGGAGGTGGAGGTGGAGGTGGACCCACAGGCAGATTATGTACCACCACACAACCCGGGCTCAGGGTGAGAAATAGGATCACCCACCAATAGATCCACATTCTACCTCCCTGCAATGGTAGCAGTAGAGGGGACCATCAACCCCAGTCCTGCTGGGGAACAGACACCCTACAGGGCAGGCAATGAAGAGCTGTACACATCCATAAAGCAATAGCAGACAGAAGGCCTGGAAATGCTCAGCTGCCCCCCACCACTATCTGACATTCTCCAGCAGCAAGCCTCCAGCCACTGCACCCTGCAAGGTGTTCCAGCAAGACACATACTAGCTGCAGACAGTCTGCTAGCTAATCCATGGTCCTGGAGGAGATGCATGTACCCAGAACTGGGATATCAGCATACACACCAAGCAGATAAGTCAATGATTGGGCCCCAAAAGAAACCCATAAATATCACATGAAAAAAATGCTATAGAGCACTATGGGGGAACCTAGCCATGCCGTGGTCACTGCTCAGTCAGGGTGTGAGTGACCTCCCAGCAGGACATGCTGTGGCCACCCTGTCCGTGCAGGTGGTGGCCGGGCACTACAATGTCCGAGCCATTGCCCTATGCTATGTACAGATGGATCCAGGCCAGGCCATCCTATCCTGGCTATTCCCATGGTACCTTGCTCCTCATTATGCACATTGGCAGGCCAATACTGGCAACAGTGCTAGCAGTGTGGGCTGTGGAGGGTGTTTGCAGCCACCACACACTGGATAGACAGACACACACTCCCCACACCTATGCCAGCATTGTGAAACTATAGAGGTGTTTGGCAGCCCTGGCCACCGCACCAGTCCTGGGCACAGTGCAGGCATGGCTGTGGTACGCAGTACTGTTGGGGTCACTCCCCAGGGTGGTAAACACTGTCAGACACAAGACCTGTAGCACACTCCACAGACATCAGAAAGGTTGCTATGATGCAGCTCAATCAGCAAATTGTGCTTAACTTTGGAATTGCTATCTGCCAGTAATCATAGCAACCGTTTGATAGATGTTTACCATATTCCCAGGTTTAGGGTGGCATTGCCAAGGTATGTAAGTGCTAGTATTGGGAGATGCACGCAGGGCCCAACATCCTGCCGCTCCAGGAGGCATTGGATAATGGAGCCTGTGGGTGCGGATGTGTCTGCCCCTGTTGGCAGTTGCTTTAGGGCAGAGGTTCCCAACTCCAGTCTTGGTGGGCCAAACACTGTTCGGGTTTTCATGCTGTCCGTCATGAATATGCATGAGATACATCTGCATACCATGGGGGCGGCGCATAGAAATGCAGCACAGGCATCTTTATTAGAGGCAGCATGGAACCTGGATGGTGTTTGGCACACCAGGACTGCATTTGGGAGACTCTGCTCTAGGTAATGTGCATGTTTATGGTGTCTTGCTCTGTAGGGTAAAATGTAGGTGTTTTGGGCATGTTTACGTCAACTGCAATAAAGGTTCTGTCTGTATTAGCACGTTTTAGTAGTGGGTAAAATATGGAGACTGGGTTGGCAGGAACCACAGCTGGGATTTGAGCCTGTGACCTTCTGCTTCTGAATACATTGGTTTTGTGCACTGCACCACCGTGTTGCTGCAGAGTCAGTGCATTCCCTGGTGATACCATGACTGTTCGTCAGACAGGGCCTGTCTGTTGCAGTGCATGGCACCCACCTACACAGGGCTAGGCCATGGTCTGCTCAGGGCAGCTGCCACTGCCCCCTCCACCACCAGTATCCCTCTGCTACCATGTTGACATGCCCTTCTGCTGGTGGTGCTGGTGGAGCGCAGTCTCAGGCCATCCAGTGTGTGGGTAAGCAGCTGCCTATGGTGCAGGTTCTGGGGTAGGGGTGCCTGCATAGGTGTCCACGCTTCCCCCCAGCACCACCTGCCAATGTTCCGTGCCCTTGGGGGTAGCTGCTGGGTACTATCCCCTGTGGCACTGTGGGAAACACACTCGTGCCCATGTTGGGCCTTCAGCAGTTGCTGTCTGGCTGCTCTGCTGTTTCATCATTCGTGTGGCCCACCTAGGCATCACCCTAGTCCGCACTGTGGCCCAGCTGCACCACAGCATGTGCCGCCTGCTGCCCTCTGTATCCCCTTTTCCGGCATCTGTCCAGTTGCCCGTTCCGACATGCCCACCCTGCTGTTGCGGGAGATGTGCATGCCATAGGACACCTGTCCAATAACAAGGGAAAGCCCTGATCAGCGCTATTTCACTGTGGGCTCATTCACCTTGTACGGGGACGGAGCATAGACCCTTCCACGATTGATATCTTTTTTTTGGAGCTATCTCTGGGGGGGGGGGGGGGTTGATGTTTCCCATTAATATCACTATTGGCCAGCTTGGTTATGTTTTTTTTCCAGTTTGTTGTGGTCATTTTCAATGTTTATGTGCCCTTTTGTTCTGTGCACATGTATCACACTTATCACTTTTTGTAGGTTTCCCTGCCTATGCTGTACATTGCTGACACTAAAATGGTTTCTCTCCCCTGCAAATGTGCATCTAACGGCAGGTTTTCAATCGCGTTAGGATTCAGCTCTTCAGATCAGTGCGTTAGTGTGAATGGAGCCTCTCCCCGCCCACCCTCCGCCCATTGACCCCTTCTCTCCGCCCTCTCTCCACCTTCTGCTGTGTTTTACCACGCCGCGGAACGTCTACGATCGTTAAGTAACGTTAATGCGCGTTATGAGACGTTAACGATCGTTAACGTCTCATAACGCACGTTAACATTACTTAACGATCGTTAACATTACATAACACGCGTTATGTAACTTTACCGCAGTTTAGTAAATATACCCCTTAGTCATGTCCCACCCCCTCCCAGACTTCCTGTTTCTATGGGACGAGAGGCAGCTGAGGCTGAACCTACTGCACATGCACAGACTGCAGTTTGAGGTCCCTGCACGTTGCATTTGTACTGTGAGCACTGATGCAGGTTCCAGGGGAGGAAGGAGAGGCACAATTCAGTTGGCCGCAGAAGGGAAAGATTGATGCTGGATTAGGGGTGGGGAAGGTTGGTTGAAGGCAGTAATGTGAGTGCTTGCTGCCTCAGAGGATACGGGAGCATGATGCAGTCAGCCGTGGCCTGGCTAAGATAGTTCAGGATTTGGGGAAGATTCTGGACTGTGGAGGCAGGGGAGGGAATGCTGGAGGCTGGACCATTAAGTGAAGAGGAAATAGGGAGGAAGATGAACACAGTGGGGGTTGGAATAGTTTGAATGGCAGGGAGATGTTTGACATGGGGGTGGTACAGGGCAGGCAGACAAATGAGATGCTGGATATGGGGGAGGGGGAACTAGGGAGACAGAAGAGATGCTGGACATATGTGGGAGGGATGAGGGAGCCAGACAGGAGATACTGAACATGGGAGAGGTAGAGAGACCCTGGCTGGGGATGGTGAGAGGGGAGATGCAGGACATTGGGGAGGAGAGACAGGGCAGAGTTAGTGAAAGACTGAGCAATAAGAGGCTTGGGAAGGAGAGAGAGAGAGAGAGGGATGGGGATGGGAGAGCTGAATGAGGGAACGTGATGAAAGGCTTTGGATAAATACAGCGACCAATGGGAGAAGGAAGAAAACTGAAAAGAAGAGATCAGTATTACAGATTGCTATAAGTGAGGCAGTGAAAACAGAAGAGAAAAGAAATGGCATATAGACTGGTGACACTAGAAACAAGAGTTAAAAGAAGGCAGAGAAAAGCAGAAACCAGACCCTGGGATCAACAGATTCGAAAAATAAAATGGCCATAAAACAAGGTAAAAAAAAATTATTTTCTATTTAGTGATTGGATTATGTGAGCTTTTGGAATGCACATCTGCTAGATATGGTTAGTCCCAGCTCGAGGCAAAAATTTGAGAGGGAACCTAAAAAACCAACAATCAGGCTGTGTTTTCTTCAGCTTCAGACACACACACACACACACACACACAGAGCCATACACATATAGGGGGTCATTCAGTACAGTGAATAGCGAGGATGGATGTCCGGATTGGACGTCCATCCCCACTATTTGCTCTGCTGCTGCCCTGGCTACTGCCTCCCCATTTGAACAGCTCATTTGTACAGGGAGGCTTAGATTGGAGCAGGAGGAGGCATTAATAAGGCAGAGCCGTGGCCCTGGATGTACAGGGCTGATTCTGAGGTCGGTCCTGTACGTCAGGGGCCGTGAACATGGATGGGGGACTTATTCCACTGCAGAGTTGGAATAAGTCCCCCTGTACATCGGGGGATCATGCCGCAAAACTGGAACAAAAAGGTAAGGAGTGCAGGAGGATCCCCACAGCTGGACCCTGGCCATGGGAAGATGTATCGAGGGTCCAGCTGTTGGGAAAGAAGAATAACTGACTGAGGTAGCCGGGGATCTGGTGGGCATGCAGGCCGACCAGAATCGGTTATGGCCTGCACATTCGGGCCATAGACCTGATTCTGATCCTGCGGGCACGTTTAGCCCTTGTGGGATCAGAATCGGGTCTACCTTTGGGTGTCCTGCTTCTGGTCGGCTGCACAAGGGGCTAGACGACCAGGTCAGAATGTGCCTCATAGTGTTCCCAGACAGTGAGCCCCCACAAAAACACACACATATACACATACACAGACATACACACTGTCCCAAGACATTCAAACACCATCCCTCCCACTGCACCCAGAGACTTTCTGCTCCCATACTGCATATATTCAAGAAGCTGTGTCATAACTTCTATGTGTCAGGCAAGTTGAGTACATCAGATAATTACTTTAAAAAGCATAGGTTTATATATTTATATGTATGTTATTTGAATGATAATTTTATTTGATTACTATCTGGGGTCACAGGAATTTTCATATGCTAAAATGGGGTCACGGCGGAAAAATGTTTGGGAAGAACTGGGTTAGCGCACTGGCTTGGTAACGAAGAGGCCAGTGTTTGATTCCCACTGACACTCCTTCTGGTCTTGGGCAAGTCACTTAATCCTCCATTGCCTCAGAAGAAAGGCCTAGCAGTCTACTTCAGGTCACCCTGCCATCAAAACCCATTTGCTGCTAGGTTGCTAGGAGTCAGTATTGACTTGAAGGCACATATTGAATTTTTTTTCTCACATTGTCTGCTCCCTCTGAAGTAAAGAGACCAACCAGGAAGTAAACCGCACACTTGCAAGGAAACAGCAACCAGTCTGAAGTGAGGTACAAACCAAATAGTATATTTACTAGTACCATGGAAAGAATCTATAAATGCCAACCCGACACGGCCGTGTTTCAGCACTGTTTTCATCAGGAGTTTTGGCCTATACAGGAAATAAAAAAAATACAATAAGCGACAATATCAATAAAAAACATCAACTAAATAAATACATAAACAATAATGAAGCATTATCAAAACAAAAATGAAACATTATTAAAACATAAAACATAAATGGAAAACCATCCTATAATGTTGAGCCCAAAAGCTAAAAGAGAAATATACTTTTTTGATGCCATCTAACACCCAATTTTTGTCATTTGGTTGTCTCATCAAAGCCTGATTAAACTGGCAGTGCAGTGAATACCTCTGTTCCTTTATGTATTCACTGCACTGCCGGTTTAGTTGGGCTTTGATGAGATTTCAAAGCGACAAAAATTGGGTGTTAGATAGCTTTGAAGATGTATATTTCCCTTTTAATTTAAACATGAATTGCCCTGTCTTAGTGGATTAACATCAGTATTGTTATTTACATGTTTCTATGACAACCCTCTTTTTGCGCCAAAGCACAGGATGTTTAAAAAAATGCCCAAACTGCAGCTGTCCACTTTTTACTTTTACAGAGGATGGCTTGACGTTATGCTGCACTGATAAGATTTGTCTTTCATTGAAAGCATGAATTGGATGAGCTTCAACATGGTTTATTATTATATTATCATGCTTTTTGGAGGATTGTTTTCCTCATTCAGGTTACCAATTCATCACACAATTCTTGTATTGCACACTTATTTATTTATTTGCATTTCTTATATACTGCACTATTTGCGATCAGCGCGGTTTACATAAAACAAACAGTATCCGACAATAAACAAGAGTAAGGTCATTACATTGAACAGGAACAAGTAACTTGGAAAACAGGGTAAACTATATAAATATGCGATGCATTGAGTAGGGTAAACTATATACATATACAAATGAAATTATTAGGTATTGATCATACTTGGGGGCGCCCTGATAATAGTGTACATATCATGTTTTTTTGTGTTTATAGAAGTAAATTAAGTAAAAAATATATTTTTACTATACTCAGTGTGCTTGTGATAGTTTTAAATTATTGAAATATTGAAATATTTTATTGCACTGCCATATTGTCAAATTAGAAACTGGGTCCTGGTCAGCTGAGTTTGATATTTAACGATTATATTTCTCTGGTATCCTCTCTGTCAGATATAGTGGGAACTGAATCTCATGATCACACCACAAAAAGACCGGCGTGGCTACACAGGTATTTACTATATGCCACATGTGTTTCCCCTTTCTCCTTCTTCCATTCCATTTCCTCATTGACGTTTTAAGTTATTAACAGTAAATGTAGAAGATATCATAATCGCAGATTTTACACTTAGGGGTATGTTTACTAAGCAGTCTTAACATGCGCTCTGCCACGTTATCGCGCGATAAGATACCTTATCACGCAATAATGGTGCTTTATTGGTCGAAAAGGTACCTTAGCGCGCGATAAAGCGCGCAGCAGCGCAAATGAGTGCTGAGGGTGGAGATAGGCTCCCGGAGGGCGGAGGAAGGCTCCCCAGTGGCGGAGAGAGAGGGTCAATGGGCGGAGAGTGGGAGGGGAAAGGCTCCCCGCACACTAACGATGTGAAATCCGAGGCTCAAAACTAACGCCAGTGAAACCCTGGCGTTAGAGCTGATTTAAAGGGAAAAGAAACCATTTCCGTCAGCAATGTACAGCAAAACCAGGGAAACCGACAAAAAGTGATGTGTGATACATGTGCACGGAACAAAAGGGCAAATAAACTTTGAAAAGGACCCCAACAAAATATAAAAAAACATAACCAAGCTGGCCAATAGTGATATTAATGGGAAGTATCAAAAAACACTATGCAGAAAGCTCCAGAAAAATAATATTAATTTTGGAAGGGTCTATGCTCTGTCCATATACAAGGTGACTGATCCCACAGTGAAACAGTGCTGATCAGGGTTTTCCTTTACATTGGACAGGTACCCTACGGTGTGCACATGTTCCGCAACAGCAGGGCGGGCATGTCAGAACGGGCAACTGGACAGATGCTGGAAAAGGGGATACAGAGGGCTGCAGGCGGCACATGCTGTGGTGCAGCTGGGCCACAGTGCGGACCAGGGTGATGTCTAGGTGGCCCATAGGAATGCTGAAACAGTAGAGCAGCCAGACAGCAACTGATAAGAGCCCAACATGGGCATGGGTGTGTTCCCCACAGTGTCACAGGGGATAGTACCCAGAAGGTACCCCCAAGGGCACAGAACATTGGCAGGTGGTGTTGGGGGGGAAGCGTGGATGTCTATGCAGGCACCCCTACACCAGAACCCGCACCTTAGGCAGCCGCCTACCTGCACACTGGATGGCCTCAGACTGTGCACCACCAGCACCACCAGCAGAAGGGCATGTCAGCATGGTGGCGGAGGGGTACTGGTGGTGGAGGGGGCAGTGGCTGCTGCCCACAGCAGACCGTGGCCTAGCCCTGTTTAGGTGGGTGCTGTGCACTGCAACAGACAGGCTCTGTCTGACAAACAGTCATGGTATCCCTAGGGAATAAACAGTCTCTGTGGCAACACAGTGGTGCAGTGCACCACAGCCACTGTGCTCAGGAGCAGAAGGTCACAGGTTCAAGTCCCAGCTGTGGTTCCTGCCAACCCAGCACCCATATTTTACCCACCACTAAAACGTGGTAATAAACACAGAACCTTTATTGCAGATAACTTTAACATGCCCAAAACGCCTACATGTCACCCTACAGAGCACAGACACCATAAACATGCGCATTACCTAGAGCAGAGTCTCCCAAAAGCAGTCCTGGAGGGCCAAACATCATTCAGGTTCCATGCTGTCTCCAATAAATATGTCTGTGCTGCCTTTCTATGCACCGCCCCCATGGTATGCAGATGTATCTCATGCATAGTCATTAGGGCCAGCATGAAAACCTGAACAGTGTCCTGCCCACCAGGACCGGAGTTGGGAACCTCTGCCCTAGAGCAGTGGCCAACATGGGCAGACACACCCGCACCCACAGGCTCCATTATCCAAAGCCACCTGGAGAGGCAGGAGTTTGGGCCCTGTGTGCATCTCCCAATACTAGCACTTGCATAACTTAGCAATGCCACCCTAAACCTGGGAATACGGTACACATCTATCAAAAGGTTGCTATGATCACTGGCAGATAGCAATTCCTAAGTTAAGCACAATTTGCTGATTGAGTTGCATCATAGCAACCTTTCTGATGTCTGTGGAGTGTGCTACAGGTCCTGTGTCTGACAGTGTTTACCACCCTGGGGAGTGACTCCAACAGTATTGCATACCATAGCCATGCCTGCACTGTGCCCAGGACTGTGGTGGCCAGGGCTGCCAAACACCTCTATACTTGAACAATGCTGGCATAGGTGTGGGGAGTGTGTGTCTCTCTATCCAGTGTGTGGTGGCTGCCAACACCTTCCTCAGCCCACACTGCTAGCACTGTTGCCAGTACTGGCCTGCAAATGTGCATAATGAGGAGCAAGGAAACGTGGGAATAGCCTGGACAGGGTGTCCTGGCCTGGATGCATCAGCACAGGGCATAGGGCAATGACTTGGACATTGTAGTGACTGGCCATAACCTGCATCGACAGGGCGGCCACAGCATGTCCTGCTGGGAGGTCACTCTCACCCTGACTGAGCAGTGACCATGGCATGGCTAGGCTTCCCCATAGTGCTATGTTGTATTTTTCTCAAGCGAGATATGTAGGTTCCCTTCTCTGGGGCCTAATCACTGACCTAGCTGCTTGGTGGGTGTGCTCACATCCCCTCCAGGATCATGCACTGTGGACTAACTACAAGACTGTCTGCAGTTATATGTGTATGGCTGGAACACCTTGCAGGGTGCAGTGGCTGGTGACTCACTGTGCCTGCTGGGGGAGGGGGGAGGTTGGGGGAGGGGGGAGGGGCAGCTGAGCATTTCCAGGCCTACTGTCTTTCTGCCATTGCCTGAGGGATGTGTACAGCTCTGCATTGGCTTCCCTGTAGGGTGTCTGCTCCCCAGCAAGACTGGGGTTGATGGCCCCCCCTCTACTGCCACCATTGCAGGGTGGTAGAATGTGGATCTTTTGGTGGGGGAATCCTGTCGCCCACCCTGAGCCACAGAGGGTGGTGGTACATAATCCACCTATGGGTCCAAACACCCCCTCACTTACATCATGTTACCATGGCACCAACACAGAACATGCACTATTCTGAGTGCATCATAAGCCTATAAGAGCTGCTGCGGACTTGGTGCTGGCCGCCCCACCTCACCCTCAGGGTGAGCACAATACCCACACAATGTGACGTTCTGTAGCTACTCTGTGCCACTAACACACACCATCGGCACCCCCTACCAGACTGAGGTGCTGTGGGGGTGCACTCGGTCAGTTCCCCCTACCAGGCAGATTTGCTGTGGGGTGCATACCCCATCCTGTGATAATCTGTAGACTGCTGATTTGCATGTGCATTGCATCGTGGGTACGGGTGGTTTGACCTGACCCTGGTAACAACAGCAGAGTGGTTGTGTGGTGACCTGAAGTCCTTCTGTAGCCAGCCAGGGGGTTGCTAAGAGCTATAGAACAGTAGCCCACTGGTTACTTCACTGCCAGTGGAGCCAAAAGTCATGGGTTTGATCCCACAGTGGGGTATTGTGTATTTTTGCTTTTAAATTAGTGCTGCCAGCAAAAACACCCTCACAGTGCTGTAACCTGAAGGTGCCTCATAAGGCGCTCCATAAAGTGTCTTAGGGGGATGTTTACTAAAGTGCGGTAATCGTGATTAACACGCGTAAAGTACGTTTAATGATCGTTAGCACGTCCGAACGCGCGTTCTGACGTGCTAACGATCGTTAAACGTACTTTACGCGCGTTAACCGCAGTTAACGATTGTAAACCTCCGCGGCGCGTTAAAACAGCGCAGAAGGTGGAGAGTGGGCGGAGAGAAGGGGTCAATGGGCGGAGAGTGGGCGGGGAGAGACTCCCCTCATACTAACGCGCTGAATTTCTGAGCTCAATTCCAACGCGAATGAAAAGCTGTCGTTAAAGGCATATTAAAGGGAAGAGAAACCATTTCCGTCAGCAATGTACAGCAAAACCGGGGAAACCTACAAAACGTGAGCAGTGTGATACATGTGCAAAGACCAAAAGTTCACATAAAACCTTAAGAATGACCACAAGAAACATTGTAAAAAGCACAATTCAGCTGGGCAACAGTGATAGCAATGGGCAACAATGAACAACACTCCCTGGAAAGCACCAAAGAAAGAAATGATGTTTAGAAGGGTCTACGCTCCGTAGACCCTTTCAAAGATCATTTCATTGTGATGGAGCTTTCCTGGGAGTGGTGTGTAATGTTGCCCAATGATATCATTGTTGCCCAGCTTGGTTATGGGTGTTTGCCCCTTTTTTTGAGGTCTGTTTTGAGGTTTATGTGCACCTTTGTCTCCATACAAGGTAAATGAGCCCACAGTAAACCTGTGCAGAGCAGGGTTTCTGACTCGTCAGGCCGCTTTAACTAACTCCAGGGACTACACCTTCTCTGTGGCCACAGTGTGGTGCAACAGACACAGCCAGTGCCTGTAAGACCAGAGGGTCACAGGTTCAAATCCCAGCTGGGGCTCCTGCCAACCCAGTCCCCATATTTTTACCCACCACTAAACAGTGATAGTAAAGACACCCCTTTATTGCAGAGAACATACGCATGGTTAATACGCCTATATTATACCACACCAAACACAGACATCAGAAACAGGCGCATTACCCAGAGCAGAGTCTCGCAATTGCAGTCCTGGAGGGTCCCACACCATTCAGGTTCCATGCTGCCTCTAATAAAGATGCCCGTGCTGCATATCTATGCACCACCCCCATGGTATGCAGATGTAGCTCATGCATATTTATGAGGGACAGCATGAAAACCCGAACAGGTTTGGAACACCAGGACTGGAGTTGGGGAACTCTGCCGTAAAGCAGCAGCCAACAGGGCCAGACACACCCACAGGCCCCATTGGCCAATGCCTCCTGGAGAAGCAGGACATTGGGCCCTGCCTGTATCTCCCAATACTAGCAGTTGCATACCTTAGCAATGCCACCCTACACCTGGGTATATGGTACACAGCTATCAAACGTTTCCTGTGATAACTGGCAGATATCAATTCCTACATTAAGCACAGTTTGCTCAGTGAGCTCCACCATAACAATCATTCTGCTGTCTGTGGTGTGTGCTGCAGGTCTGGTCTCTGACAGTGCGTACCACCATGGGGAGTGACCCCCAACAGTCTTGCGTACAATATCCATGCCTGAACTGTGCCCAGGACTGGTGTGGTGGGTATGGCTGCTGAACACCTCTATAGTTGCACAATGCTGGCATAGGTGTGGGGGTGGCTGTCTGTCTATCCAGTGTGTGGTGGCTGCAAACACCTTCCACAGCCCACACTGCCAGCAATGTTGCCAGTATTGAGCTGCCAATGTGCATAATGAGGAGCAAGGTACCATGGGTATAGGCCGGACAGGGTGGCCTGGCCAGGGTGCATCTGCACAGGGCATAGGGCAGTGACAGGCACGTTTTAGTGCCCGGCCACCACCTACACAGACAGGGTGACCTCAGTATGTCCTGCTTAGAGATCACTCTCACCCTGACTGTGCAGTGACCACAGCATGGCTAGGCACCCCCATAGTGCTATATAATATTTCTCTCATGTGATAGATATGGGTTTCCTTTTGGGGCCCAGTCACTGATTTATCTGCTTGCTGTGTATGCTGACATCCCAGTTCTGGGTGCATGCATATCCACTGGGTACATGCATTATGGACTAACTACCAGACTGTTTGCAGCTGGTATGTGTCTTGATGGAGTGGCTTGCAGGGTGCAGTGGCTGATGGCTTGCTGCAGGAGTATATCAGATTGTGGTGGGGTACAGCTTACCATATCCAGGCCTGATGTCTGTCTGTGTACAGAGCTGTGGTGCCTGCTCTGTGGGGTGTCTGTTCCCCACCAGAACTGGGGTTGCTGTTCCTCTCTACTGCCACCTTTGCAGGGAGGTAGAAGGTGGATCTATTGTTAGGAGACCCTGTTTGCCACCTTTGGCGCTTGGGGGGGGGAGGGGGTACATGGGTGCTACACCTGACTGCAAGGTGTTTGTGCAGAAACTACCTATCTCGCACATTAACACTGCTTTGGACCTGTACCATGGCCTCTTTCAGCCATGGATGGTGCTGTGGACCTGGTGCTGGGCGCCTCACTGCACCCTCAGGGTGAGCACAGTACCAGCACAATGTGACGGTGTGTAGCTACTCTGTGCCAGTACAACACACGGTCAGTACCCCCTACCAGGCCGAGGTGCTGTGGGGGTGCACATGGTCACTTCCCCCTACCAGGCCGAGGTGCTGTGGGGGTGCATTCCCCATGGTGTGTATCTGTGGACAGCTGATTTGCATGTGCAGTGCATCATGGGTGTGACTGGCACGATCCAACCCTGGGAAGATCCAGCGCCTGCTCTCAGGCTCTGATAAACCATAGGCTATCACACGTACATCTGTTAGCATAGTGCATAAGTGCAAGACACCCTAAATTGTCTGTACTATAAGGTGCCCAAGCTGGTAAAAACACACGTACCCACGCACGATTGTACGCACGTACCAACGCACGGGGCTACACCCGTAACAACGCATGCAGCCACGCACGTACCAACGTACATGGCTATGCGCACTGCGAGAGTGTGTTTCACTAACAACTACTGAACGTAAAGAAAAACATGCCTCCTCATTCCCTATGTAATGTACAGGGTGCTGCCTGGGACAGCATTCTGTGTTAGGCACACTGGGGACTCGAACCCGTGCTGCCTGTAACAGCGATGAGTACACTAACCATTGTGCTACAGCTCTGTTTCAATGATTTGTGTCTGTACGCCTTCATATGCTTAACGCGCCACGGCGCCCTGTAACGCTCGTTAGTTTTTGGAACGCGCGTTAGTCGTTACGATGTCTCGCCCATGTCCTTTTTTGGCTTTCCTTTCACTAACGCGGCTCCTAACGCGATTTGCACTAACGCAGTTTAGTAAACATACCCCTTAGAAAGGTGCCATATAACGCGCCTTATAAAGCACCCTATAAGGCATACTATAGGAGACATTATAGGGTGGCTTGGCGGACAGGGCACTCCATAATGTGCCCCATGGAGTGTCTAATAGGGTGCCTTATAAGGCACCCTAGGTTACGGCACTCTGAGGGTGTGAGTGCTGGCAGCTCTAATGTAAAAGAAATAATAAAATGCTGCACACAGCATTGCCTAAATGTAAGTGGTAATGCCTCAGACAGCCTTACAGATTTGGCACACTTTGGGATCAAACTCATGACCCCTCTGTACCATCAGTCTGTGTATTAACCATTGTACTACACCTCTGTTTCTGTGCTGGCATGTCTGCGCGCCTACTTAAGATTACCGCGCGTTAACGTGCTTAGCAGCGTCTCACACGATAATGTGCGCAGCGTGATAATCCCGTTTTGCTACGTTAAGACCGAAACACCCACACCTTTTATGGCAGCCTGCACACTATCGCCGGGCGCACGTTAAGACTGCTTAGTAAACATACCCCTTAATGTTCACAAGTTTTAACTGTGTTTTTTAAGAATTGTGTTTATGTATTCCTCTTAGGTTTTATTATTCTCTATTTATGACACATAGGGGTATCTTTACTAAACCATCTTAATGTTACCGAAGCTAGTTGCAGCGATAATGTGAAGAATGCCATATAAGGAGTGGGCGTTCTGGCAGCAAGGTAGCACGTTAACACGTGTTAACCCTAAGTTCATGCCAGCGCAGTGTTAGACACAATAAAGATGTAGCCCACTGATTATCGCAATGACTGCGGAGGCAGAGGTCATAGGTTTGATGCCGCAGTGGTGTTATGTAAGAAGGCTGTTTGAGGCATTTCCTTTTATTTAAATCAGTGCTGTCTGAGGTATTTCCTTTTTTTAAATTTAAATCAGTGCTGCCAGCAAAAACACCCTCACAGTGCGTAACCTAAGGTGCCCCATATAAAGCACTCCATAGGGTACATTATAAAGTGCCCTGTCCATCAAGGCACCTTATAATGTGCCCTATAGGGCGCTTTATAGGGCGCCCTATGAGGTACCTTAGGCTACGGCACTGTGAGAGTAGTTTTGTTGGCAGCACTGATTTAAATTAAAAGGAAATGCCTCAGACAGCCTTATTAAATAACACCACTGTGGGATCAAACCCATGACCTCTGCCTCTGCAGTCATTGAAGTAACCAGTGGGCTACATCTCTATAATATCTAATGCACCGCTGGCTGGCTACAGAAAGACTGCAGGTCGGGATTCGCTGCTCCTGAAGGAGGTGTGTGGAGCTGCTTACCCGTCTGGGGGCTGCCGTTGCTGCGGAGGTGTGGTGGACCGCTGCTTTTCCTCCCTATCCCATCACAGGCACAGCCGGGACAGCCTGACCGAGGTCTTCCCTTAGGGGATTTAAACGCTGAGCCAGGAGCCTACCAGTGGATTCGCTGCTCCTGAAGGAGGTGTGTGGAGCTGCTTACCCGTCTGGGGGCTGCCGTTGCTGCAGAGGTGTGGTGGACCGCTGCTTTTTCTCCCTATCCCATCACAGGCACAGCCGGGACAGCCTGACCGAGGTCTTTCCTTCTTTAGATTGTTGTATAAATTACGCTCTCTATATGCGGAGCGTGTTCCGAAGGGGCGTGTCCAAAGGGGCTAACTCCGCCCCTTTGGCGTCACTGCGGCGTCTCTGAGGTGCAGCGGCGGTGTTGGCTTCTGTTTTCTCTGCTTTATTCAGGTTTGTTTCCCATTACTGTGTGATTTTTCGCTTAATGTTTGGTTTCCTTTAAACATGGGGAAACGGAAAGCCAAGGTTGGGGGCAAAGTGCCGGAGGTCTCGGCTGGAGAAGCTAAACCAGTCGGGCCTCTGGATAAACACTTTGTTCCCCTCCCGATAGCGCAATCTTCCCCGGAATTGGTATCTCTCAGCTCCGATGGCAGATCCCACCCCTTGCCTCCTATTCCTGGTTCTTTTCATGAGTGTCCTGTGAATGCTTCCTCATCGGCGAGAACAATGCCTTTGATTACTTTCCCGAAGCCGATTTTGTCGTTTGGGGAGGGAAGCTCTTTGGAACTTTCCTCCCCTTCCCCAGAAACCGAAATTACCTTAAAAGATATTTGGGCAGTGTTAAAAGGCATTGATTCTAAGATGTCTTCTTCTTTTCTTTCTTTTTTTACATTTTCTCAGGAAACTGTTTCTTCTCTGCAGCAATTAGATGCTAAAGTTACTGTTCTTGACACTGCTGTTAGTGCATTAGAGTCCCAGGTTCTTCCAATTTATTCCTCTAGTGTGGCTGGTCTTAAAGATTCTCTTTTGATCCATTCTAAGTTGGAGCGCCTGGAAAATTCCATGCGCGCTTCCAACTTGCGTTTCCTGAATTTTCCCCAGTCTCCGTTGTTATCTCATAGGATTTTGTTGGCTAAATATTTTAAGGAAGTCCTGGGTATTTCTGATAATATTGATTTACTGTAGATTTACTGTATTCCTTCTACTTATAAGAAACTCAATCCGGTTGATGGGGAAATCGATGAGATCACTTCTCCCATGACAAATTTGACTGCCTTTTTGGAAGACTCCCAGGACATAATTAATGTTAGGGCTACTTTGTTGGTCACGTTTTCCTCTGTTGATACTAAACAACATATATTGAGGGCCTTTTTTAAGACTAAAACTGTGAAATTTTGTGGTCAGTCAGTTAATATTTTTCCTGATGTTTCTCGTAGCACCCAGATGCGCCGGAGGCAGTTTCTAGATCTTAAGCCCCAGGTTTTGGCTTTGGGTGCTACGTTTTTCTTGAGGTTTCCATGTAAATGTATCCTTAGTTATGAGGGCGCTTCATATACTTTTGTTGAAGTATCCCATTTAGAAACTTTCTTATCTGGAAAAGGGGTTTAAGTGGGTGTGTGGGGTCACAGCCTCCATATTGTGGATAGTTTGTATTCTGTTTTCTTAATTGTCTTTCCTTCCTGTTTAGCAGCGGGGTTCCGTAATGTGGACTATATCATGGTGTATATTGCTTATTGTAATATTGATTTTCTTTGTATTTATTTTTATGGGATTGACCTGTACTTATTTTGGTTGTTGTATATGACTAAAAATCAAATAAAAAAAAAAAAAAAAGAAAGACTGAAGGTCACCACACAAACTGTCTGCTGTGGTTACCAGGATAGGGTAAACCCACCTGTACCCATGATGCACTGCACATTTATTTATTTATTTTATTTAGCTGTATTTATATACCGCTTTTCACCGGGTCAAAGCGGTGTTACATGGGGGTGGGGGAATTAAGTACAAGGGTGGGGCCATCACCGGGGAGGCAACATTGATGATTTTGACATAGGAAAGACTTTGGACATAGGACAAACGTTGGACATAGACAGGTTAGGGTAGCTTTGAGTTAGAGGTTCATTGTGGATGAGATCGGAGGTTTGTGGGTTTTTCGGTGGGGCTCGAGTTGAAATATTCCTGAAAAAGGGTGGCTTTTAGCTGTTTTCTGAAAGATAGTAGGTCGGCATTGCTTCTGAGATAGCTCGGTAGATCATGCAGATCAGCAGCCTACAGCTGCTCAAATGATGGGGTATGCGCCTCTATAGCACCCCGGCCCGGTAGGGGGAAATGACCATGTGTGTTACAGGCACAGAGTAGCTACAGACCGTGACATTGTGCGGTTCCTGTGCTCATCCTGAGGGTGAGGTGGGACGCCCAGCACCAGGTCCGCAGCACCTGGCTTGGCTGAGATACGTTGTGCTGCAGATTCTCATCAGTGCCAGTGTGTGATAGGTAGGCCTTGCAGATACACATGTGTCCATCTGTGTTTCCCTGTCATGTCTAGTCCTTGTAGACTATGATGCACCCAGAATGGTGCATATCCTGTGTGATTGCCATGGTCACATGTTATAAGAGAAGGGTGGTGGTTGGACCCAAAAGCGGATTATGTAGCACCACCCAAACCCACCCTCTGTGGGTCAGGGTGGGGGACAGGATCTCCCACCAACAGATCCACATTCTACATCTCTGCAATGGTGGCAGTAGAGGGGACCATGGACTCCAGTCCTGCTGAGGAATAGGCACCCTACAGAGCAGTCAATGCAGATCTGTACGTATCACATAAGGCACTGGCAGTAGGCGTAGAAAAGCTCAGCTGCCCCCCACCACTATCTGACATTCACCAGCAGGGGGCACAGCCAGTCTCCGCCCACTGCACCCTGCAAGGTGTTCCAGCCATACACATGCTAACTGCAAATAGTCTACTAGCTTTTACATAGTGCATGCTCCTGGAGGAACTGTGTGCACCCAAAGATGGGATGGGACGCGAAAAAAAACCACACACGTATGGGAGGGGAGGGGAGGGGAGGGAGGGAGGGGAGGGGAGGGGAGGGGAGGGAGGGGAGGGAGGGGAGGAGGGGAGGAGGGGAGGGAGGGGAGGGGGGGAGGGGAGGGGGGGAGAGGGGGAGGGAGGGGAGGGAGGAGGGGAGGGAGGGGGGAGGGAGGGGGAAGGAGAGGAGGGGGGAGGGGGGAGGGAGGGGGGGAGGGGGGGAAAGGGGAGTGAGGAGGGAGGGGGGAGGGGGAGGGAGGGAGGAGGGGGGGGAGGGGGAGGGGGGAGTGGGGAGGGAGAGAGGGAGGGGGAGGGAGGGGGACGTGGAGGAGGGAGGGAGGTATGGAGGAAGGGAGGGGGGGGAGGGAGGGGGAGGGAGGGAGGAAAGAGGGAGGGAGGGAGGGGGAGGGGGAGGGAGGAGGAGGGAGGGGGGAGGAGGGGAGGGAGGGGGGAGCGAGGAGGGGGTAGAGGGGAGGAGGGAGGGTGAGGGGGTGTTTGGACCCATAGGCAGATTATGTACCACCACACAACCCACCCTCTGGGGCTCAGGGTGGGACACAGGATCACCCACCAATAGATCCACATTCTACTTCCCTGCAATGGTAGCAGTAGAGGGGACCATCAACCCCAGTCCTGCTGGGGAACAGACAGAGCGGTACACATCCATAACACAATAGCAGACAGACAGTAGGCCTGGAAATGCTCAGCTGCCCCCCACCATTATCTGACATTCTCCAGCAGCAAGCCTCCAGCTGCTGCACCCTGCAACGTGTTCCAGCAAGACACATACTAGCTGCAGACAGTCTGCAAGTTAGTCCATAGTGCATGGTCCTGGAGGAAATGCATGTACCTAGAACGGGGATGTCAGCATAAACACCAAGCAGATAAGTCAGTGATTGGGCCCCAAAAGAAAACCCATAAATATCACATGAGAGAAATACTGTATAGCACTATGGGGGAACCTAGCCATGCCATGGTCACTGCTCAGTCAGGGTGAGAGTGACCTCTCAGCAGGACATGCTGTGGCCACCCTGTCCGTGCAGGTGGTGGCCGGGCACTACAATGTCCGAGCCATTGCCCTATGCCCTGTGCAGATGCATCCAGGCCAGGTCACCCTATCCAGGCTATTCTCACGGTACCATGCTCCTCATTATGCACATTGGCAGGCCAATACTGGCAACAGTGCTAGCAGTGTGGGCTGTGGAGGGTGTTGGCAGTCACCACACACTGGATAGACAGACACACACTCCCCACACCTATGCCAGCATTGTGAAACTATAGAGGTGTTTGGCAGCCCAGGCCACCACACCAGTCCTCGGCACAGTGCAGGCATGGCTATGGAACGCAATACTGTTGGGGTCACTCTGTCAGACTCAAGACCTGAGGCACACTCCACAGACATCAGAAAGGTTGCTATGATGCAGCTCAATCAGCGAATTGAGCTTAACTTAGGAATTGCTATCTGCCAGTGATCATAGCAACCTTTTGATAGCTGTTTACCGTATTCCCAGGTTTAGGGTGGCATTGCTAAGGTATGCAAGTGCTAGTATTGGGAGATGCACCCAGGGCCCAAATTCCTGCCTCTCCAGGAGGCATTGGATAATGGAACCTGTGGGTGTGGGTGTGTCTGCCCCTGTTGGCTGCTGCTTTATGGCAGAGGTTCCCAACTCCAGTCCTGCGGTGCCAAACACTGTTTGGGTTTTCATGCTGTCCCTCATGAATATGCATGAGATACATCTGCATACCATGGGGGTGGCACATAGAAATGCAGCACAGGCATCTTTATTAGAGGCAGCATGGAACCGGAATGGTGTTTGGCCCTCCAGGACTGCATGTGGGAGACTCTGCTCTGGGTAATGCACATGTTTATGGTGTCTGTGCTCTGTAGGGTAAAATGTAGGTGTCTTGGGCATGTTTACATCGTCTGCAATAAAGGTGCTGTCTGTATTAGGACGTTGTAGTAGTGGGTAAAATATGGGGACTGGGTTGGCAGGAACCACAGCTGGGACTTGAACCTGTGACCTTCTGAATACACTGGTTTTGTGCACTGCACCACCTTGTTGTCACAGAGTCAGTACATTCCCTGGTGATACCATGACTGTTCATCAGACAGGGCCCGTCTGTTGCAGTACACAGCACCCACCTACACAGGGCTAGGCCACGGTCTGCTCTGGACAGCTGCCACTGCCCCCTCCACCACCAGTATCCTTCTGCCAGCATGCTGACATGCCCTTCTGCTGGTGGTGCTGGTGGTGCACAGTCTCAGGCCATCCAGTGTGCAGGTAGGCGGCTACCTATGGTGCGGGTTCTGGGGTAGGGGTGCCTGCATAGATGTCCACGCTCCCCCCCAGACCCGCCTGCCAATGTTCCGTGCCCTTGGGGGTAGCTGTTGGGTACTATCCCCTGTGACACTGTGGGAAACACACTCGTGCCCATGTTGGGCCTTCAGCAGTTGCTGTCTGGCTGCTCTGCTGTTTCAGCATTCGTATGGGCCACCTAGGCATCACCCTAGTCCGCACTGTGGCCCAGCTGCACCACAGCATGTGCCGCCTGCGGCCCTCTGTATCCCCTTTTCTGGCATCTGTCCAGTTGCCATTCCAACATGCCCGCCTTGATGTTGCGGGACATGTGCACACCATAGGAACCCTGTCTGATGGAGGGGAAAACCCTGAACAGCGCTATTTCACTGTGGGCTCATTCATCTTGTATGGGGACAGAGCATAGACCCTTCCACGAGTAATATCTTTTTTGTGGAGCTTTCTCGGGGGGGGGGGTGTTGATGTTTCCCATTAATATCACTATTGGCCAGCTTGGTTATGGTTTTTTTCCAGTTTGTTGGGGTCATTTTCAATGTTTCTGTGCCCTTTTGTTCGGGCACATGTATCACACTTATCACTTTTTGTAGGTTTCCCTGCCTATGCTGTACATTGCTGACACTGAAATGGTTTCTCTCCCCTGCAAATGTGTATCTAATGGCAGGTTTTCAATCGCGTTAGGATTCAGCTCTTCAGATCAGCGCGTTAGTGTGGAGGGAGCCTCTTCCCGCCCATCCTCCGCCCACTGACCCCTTCTCTCCGCCCTCTCTCCACCTTCTGCGGTGTTTTACCACGCCACGGAACTTTACGATCGTTAATTTAGGTTAACGCGCGTTATGTAATGTTAACGATCGTTAACGCATCATAACGCGTGTTATGTAATGTTAACGATCGTTAACGCATCATAACGCGCGTTATGATGTGTTAACGATCGTTAACGTTACATAACGCGCGTTATGTAACGTTACCGCAGTTTAGTAAAAATCCCCCTTTGACTTGTCTGACATGTCAAGAATGACAAGAAGACTGATGACTCTCTCCAACTTTTGATTTCTTAGTCTCCCTCTCTCCTTTCCTTATTACTCCTTGAACTGAAACATTTCCGAGCCTTGGAGGTGTGCATTTGTTATGGTTTATTCAGTTCTTTTGTGCTCGTAAAAAATTTTTTGTGCACACAAATCACTTGTACACACAGGGGGTAATTCCAGAACACGAACAAATGGTCTGTATGTGTGGTGGGGATGGTTATGTGCCAAAAATGTCCCCCACTGTATTCTGAAACACTGCTACCATACACGTACATGGGGCTAGCATGGGGATCTTGGAACATGCTCAGAAGGGGCGGAATGGGGGTGTGGTCAGTCGTGGAGATGTATAAAACGTATTCAGGAAAGGACCATGTACATTTCAAGTATTTCCCAGAAATTTCCATTGTGGCGCCTCACCCTCTCTAGGCGACTGCCTAGTGGGGGCGGCAGGCCATAATACTCATGTTCATGCTTCAGCCTGGTAGCTGAGGCCCTTATTGTGTAGTTGTGGGGCAATTAAAGCAGTCCGAGTGGAATAGGCCGACACAGGAAAATTTGTTATAAATTTTATTTTCTTCTAGTCATCAAGTTTGCAATTAGACCTTGGTGGAAGGCTCCAAAACATCAACAGAAAAAGAGGATTTTTTCTCTAACAAAAAGCTTTTCCAACATGTACTTCAACAAAGCAGTTTCTTCACTCTTTGCCATTAAACAAGTTGCCTTTCCATTCAAACAAAGACAGTTTAATTTCACTGTTTGCAAGTAAAGTCCAGCTACCCTTGTTAGCTTCTCCCAGCTGTTTCAAGCAAGCTTGAGATTACACTCTGCTTCTCAGCATGGAAACTAAACCGCTGTTTAAAACACTCTCATAGCCTTAATAGAATTTGCAGCTTTTAAAAATAAGGCTTTCTTTTACCAGCACTTCTCAATAGCATTTACTTGGCATAAATACTTCTTAGGCTTTTCTTCACAGTATTCAATAAATGCTTTCTAAGCACTGCTCATACACAAAGCACATTCCATTGATACTTCTGTGGAATCTGAGTCTCCCTTGTAAAACCCAACCTCAATTTCCTCTTCTGTGCTGCAAGGCTCAGGGACTGGGACACGTTCAGAGATTTCTAGCTTCACCTTCTTTAACAGCTTGAAAAGTTTCTCCCACTGAACATTCCTTCTTCCCCTTGGAATTATATCAGAACTATCAGACTTCCTTCCCCTTATTGAATCATATAAAGGTACTGTCTGGTTTACCTTTCTTGTAGAAACCTTTTCTTTTCCAGGCTTTCTGAAAGGGTTTGTTTCCTGCTCAGAGTCCGAGCTGCTTGCCTCTGAGTTAGAACTATAGTTCTGGAACTCTCTCAAGCTTCTTCCTGCTCCTCTCTGGCCCTGCCACTCGCCTTGGCAGTTCTGTACACTTCTCCTGGATTCCCCAGCTCTTTCAGCTCTGCAGTGCTGTTTCCTCTCGTCCCTCTCCTTTCTTTCCTTCCTGGATTCCTTCTCACTTACTGAGTGATGGAGTTTAAATGTTTGGCAGCGTGCTTCCCTTTCTGGCCCCACCCTCTCTCTCCCTGCAGCTGCCTTGGAGACTGGGTGTGGCTTCAGGCTAGCTCTGCAAGTGTGTGTTTCAGAGTTACTTTCACTTTGGGACCTGTGTTTAGGTGAGCCCATCCCCCTTCTATGAGAAAAACCTTCCTTTTTTCCTCTTTCCCAGGGCTGTGCTGCAGCCGCATCACCACACCATGTTATTCCTGCTTCAATGTGGTATAAGGCTAGAACGTAGAACATATTCTGCTGTGCTCTGCAATGCGTCCCATAGAGAAGAGTTGTTGTGACAAGTATGTGCTGAACTGGTGTGACTGCAATCTAGAAAAATACAAGATACAGTTACAAAGAATAGGAAGCCGAGGTGAGGGAATGTTGCAAGGTAAAGAAACATTTATAAATATCCTTACAGAAATGTTAAGAAGAACAATAGTGTTTATTCAGGCTATGCTGAAATGTGCTGTTTGTGCTAAAAGAGCTAATCCAGGGGATCTTAATAAATCCTGTGTTCTGAAAACTGGGACTGTTGATGTAAGATTAGTATGTGAGTGAGTCTGGAATCAAATCATGTTGCAGTGAGAAAGGGAGATCATATGTGTAGTCCTGGGTCATCATGCCATTATGGCATAGCAGCTGTGAGCCATAGGTTTGGTTTGGCAGAATGATGTCTTTTGTGACTCCAAGTGATAGTGTGTGGTTTTGGGGTAGCATGGGAGGATCTGGTGTGTTGATCTGCAATTCAGGGAGGCCATGAATGGCTGGCTGGTACCTGGACCATATGGATGACCGTAGTGTCACCAGGTACCAGTGTGATAGGGCAGCAATGCATCAGCTGTGTCAGGCACTGGGAGACATGACTTATGTTCTGTCAACATCACCCAGATTGTGCCATGAGGCCTTCATCCTTCCCTAGTCCAGGATCTATGCAAGCTGTGGGAGTGGTGATATCTCTGGAGTCTGGCTGCCTGAGCATGATGGCACAGGGATCCCCCCTCCCATGCCCACATAGGCCTGACCAGGAGAACAGTGCCTTAAAGTAGACTGGGGAGGCAGACAGGGTTGCCCCACAGATAGTGGATGTATACAGACCGACATATGCCACGATGGGACAGGTGTAGCTGCTGTGGGAAATGCCAATATTCAGACATATGGGAATCAGATGCCATCGCCAGAAGGCCATACTACTACCACTATGACTGATAATTTGTATACTGCTACAAGGCATACGCAGTGTTGCACAGGCACACATAAAGGATGGTTCCTGCTCAGCAGAGCTTACAATCTAGTCACAATAGACAGGATAAATCTAGGGGGAATGGTAAAGAAACACGAGGGAGATTAGGCAGATCAGATTCAAAAGCAGCAAAGAAGAGGAGAGCGCTCAACCTGGATTTGGGAAGGGTCAGGGAAGAAGCTTGATGTACAGACTCAGATCGTTTGTTCTAGTCATAAGGAGCAACAAGGTGAAGAGGGCAAAGTCTGGATTTGGCAGTAAAAGAGAAGGGCACAGATAGAAGCAATCTGCCAGAATTGCGGAGTTCCCGAGGAGTGGTGTATGGAGAGATAAGAAGGAAAAGGTAGTGCGGAGCAGCAGAATGAGTGCACTTATAGGCCAGAGGCATGACAAAAGGCATACATTTGTTGCTCAGCAATATTATGCATCCTTTGGGGAACCGCAATGTTAATTTCAGGTTTGGTGCACTTGGTATAGATCCATCCTTAGCGGTTTAAAGCGTGTTTATAGGGATGACCAAGGCAGGAATCACTGGGGCTGGTTTCTACCACCATTTGGTGCAAGGTATCTCCTGACATACACGTTCATATTTACATTCTCTTATACCATATTAGGGTGCACTGGAATTACCTCGCACTTTTCAGGGCCTGAGGAAGAGTGGTATGTGCTCTAAGTTGCAGCAGCTGTCATTTCTCATTGGTATTTATGTCAAGTTTGCATCATAAAACTACTCTCAGTCTGAAGAGCAGCTTATGAGATGCACGTTTTACTGAGGAGGTGTGTCATCCACGGGTACATCACAGAGATGAGCAGGATCTGAAATGAGTAGCTTTTCAGAATATGGTGGGTCCAAAACGTTTACCCGTGTCCAATAATCTTTATCTTTATCTTTATTTGCGATGTTTGATAGACCGCCCAGGCCAAGGCGTCAGGGCGGTGTACAATACAAAAATAGTAAAGGCCACTGAAAAAATAAAGACAGAAAAGAACGCCAATAATAATAGGACAGAGAGAGACAGTCAAAAAGATAGAAGACAGAAAAGATCTAGAGAGGGGGTGGGACAGTGGGGGACGGAGAGAGGAAGCAGGAGGAATGGCGGATGTGAAGTGATTGAGGGGAGATTATGTGGGGTGGGGGGCGCGGCTGGGGGACAAGGCGCCACCGGCAGGGGAAGGGAGATCAAAAGCTTGACAGAAGAGATGGGATTTGAGGAGGGTTTTAAAGCGGGAGTGGGATAGTTCAGTGCGGAGTGGGAGCGGGAGCAAATTCCATAAAGTGGGGCCTAGAAAGAAGAATGCGGAGTGACGAGTAAGTTCCAGATGGGCCTGAGAAGGGGAGGGGAGAAAGAGACGATTACCGAAAGCTGAACAAAGAAGGCGTGGAGAAGGTTGGAGATGAATGGTGTCGGCCAAGTACTGAGGGGTGCTGGTGTGAAGAGCCCTGTGTGCGATGATAAGTATTTTGAAGATAAATCTGAACTTAACCGGAAGCCAAGGGAGAGAGAGGAGGCAAGGAGTGATATGTGAACGAGCGGGGGAACAGGTGACGAGACGGGCAGCGGCATTTTGGACAAGTTGAAGACGGCGTAGCTGAGAGGAGGGAAGGCCTGCATAGATAGCGTTGCAGTAATCCAACCTGGTGATCACAAGCGATAAAACAAGAGTGACCACCGAGGCGGGGGGGGGGGGAAAGAAACGACCGAACAGCCCTTATCTGACGAAGATGGAAAAAGGAAGTTCGAACAACAGAGGAAATGTGCTGGTGAAAAGATAGAGAAGAATCCAAAGTGACCCCCAGGTAGCGGAGAGTTGAAACCAGGGGGATAGGGCGGGAGGCCATAATAGGAGACAGAACAGGAGGGGGGAGTCCAAAAGAGAACCAAATTGTGGAGGATTTGATGGGATTAGCGTATAGAAAGTTGAGATTGAACCAAGAAATCAAAGATACAAAGTTCTGGTACCATATCTGCATTCCAAATACCTACAACACTGCCCTTCATTATGTCATTTTGGGATATAATTCGTAGCTTCCGAATTGATAATACAAGTTAATTTTTTTCTGATGAAACTGATAATATTGGTTTATGAAAAGAAGGAAAACCTGCAGTGTGAAAATTGCTATATAACACAGTGGATGTAATCAGATAAGCAGGTTATGGCCCACCCAAGCTGCCCAGTTGCTCATAGTCTCTCTCAAATGTGAATGGAGCTCGGCTGCCTTTAACCTTGCTCACTCTAATGATACCTCCCTGACATATAAGTTTGCCTGCCTGCAGTACATTGCTTCCTCTCCTTAGCTGGGAAGTGTAACCAAGTTAACCTGCACTTATCCTAAGAAACTGTCAGGGGGATATTCAAATGGCCTTATATGCTCACCTGTGACTAGTGAGCATACAAGTCTGCTATGTATTTTTCTATGACTATATGGCTAACGTTGGGCTGAAAATCCCTCGAACTGGCCTGACACTGTCCATATAATGAAGGGGCAGAGGCAAAGTGTAGTGAAGGCAAGGTGACAAAATTATCTGGTTACTAGTGATTTTCTTCTGCTCTCCAGATAAGCTATCTATTTAGTTTATTGTTGCTGTGCGTGGCAGCCTTAAACTAAATGGACAGCGGTGGCAGCCGCGACAGTACAATACTTCCATTCAGTGCCACTGAGTAAATGTATAGTGGTTCTGAATATTCATAGTAATGATCCTCCCTACTTCTCTCTGCTATATACTGGAGAAATACAAATACAATAAATACATACCCTCCTGAACCTCTTTCTCACTTGATATAACTTAATTAGGTAATTACTCTTTCCCAAATCTTTCTCTTTATGAAACTCCATTTAATATATTTCTCCCTTATCCCGTCCCTTCCCCACTCTACACTGTAAATAGCTCTGCCTCAGCATCCGCTATTCTGCTGTAAATGTGAACAGCTGATTTGTAAATAGTATCTTGTAATATAGTTTGATATGTTCTATGTTCTTTGTAAATGAGTTCTGTTCATTGTAAACTGCCCCTGATCACTGGAAGGGGCGCTATATAAAAACGTCTAAATAAATAAATAAATGAATGCCGGTGCTGATGTTGAAATGAAGCTGCTCACAGCTGCTGCTGACTATCACCCTCTGTATACCTAATCTCTCTCACTCCCCACACCAGCTATGGGCAAGATGTACTAACTGTTTCTCCTATACACACAGAACGAAAAAGCTTTTCTTATATCTGGCCTGTATCTAAGAACGTATCAAAGCTTTGCTGCTGTTTCATTATAGATGGACTTGCCTCCTAATTTTGGAAGACTGATGCAGCTGTGTTGCCACTCTAGACCATCTTCTGTTGGCCAAAAAACACACTGTTGAGAAACTATACAAACCGGATGGAGTTGGCCCAGAGAGCAACTACTGAAAGGGTCGATGGCTTTGTTAGAAAACATATGGGGACTGACTACCCTGGAGGAGAGTTGGGAAAGGGAAGATATAATAGCAGCATTTAAATACATCTAGGAATAAATACATGGGAGTCAGGCCTTTTTCACTGGAAAGAGAGCTCTGAAATGAGGGGTCATAGGATGAAGGTGAAAGGGGGCAGGCTCATGAACACTGGTCAACATTGAAATCGTTACTGACTTTAAAAGGCCCTAATCTGTAGTATCTTGGTGAGCTGAACACAAATATAACATAAAAAAAAATTTATTGGCTCTCGTTTAGAAGATATTGCATGTAATTCATTTTTGACGTTTCACTGTGTAAATTTATCCAGTAGGACATCAACAACATCCCAAATAAGCCTTGAATGATGTAATATTGCCTCACATTGCATAATACCAGCATGCACACATCATCCAGAGTTGATTGCATCATTTTCTGATGCAATGCAATACTACTGCCAGACGGCTGCTGAAGCCATCTGACGTCAGCAGTGTACTATACGCAGTCAGAAAGGAAAGTAATCTGGTATTCTGTTCCGATATTGAAAGCCTCATGAATGCCTTAAAAATCACTCATGACCCACAAGACTGGAGACTATTTATAGACTCTTCGAAACTGAGTCTGAAGGCTGTGCTTTTGAACAATGGAAACCGTCTTCCATCTATTCCAGTAGCGCATGCCGTCCACATGAAAGAAATCAAATATAATAGTCCCAGAAAACCTGTATTCAAATATAAATGATCAGTAATTTCAAACAATACCGTGAATCCTCCCCTCAACACGTCACCATATTTTTGTTGGGTATAAACCGCAAGAGGAAAAAGGAACACTCGACCTCACATGCAGTACATGCCCCTTTTTTTATTCTTTTAAAAGATTCTCATGCCATAGTCGTAATCATTCAAAACTGACATAAAATAAAAGCACACTTATCTAGTCCATCGCACGACGTGCACGTTTCGAGGCCACAGAAGCCTCTGTATCAAGTGCTCTCAATGAATTGAAGTGTGTCCAAACTTTCTTCAACTACCAAAAAACGCCAAACAAGCAGCTGTTGAAAAGAGGAATAAAAAGTCACAGGGGAACATAAGCATCGAGTTCCAACACAAAATCAGAAATTGATCTTCATAAATGTCCATTGACAAACAAAACGTTTTTACTTTTTTTGACTTTTCTTTGAGTTTTTTTGGTCTTCTTAATGTCGGGCACCCCCTGCAAGAGAGAGAAGGGGGAAACCTTTTCTCTCCACTCCGGGAGGTCCCTTTTTAATAATAATAAAACGGGTGATGAAACCAAACTAGGTAACGAGTGAAAAATCACTTAGCTCAGATTGCGGCGAAGTGTAATCCTCGTGAGAAATTGCTGCTGGTACACGACATGCATGTTTCGGACCTAAAGAGGCCCTGTTTCAAGTGAAATATCCCATCTTCTGTTACATCGCCCAGTGAAAGTCGCCCTTGAGGACGCGGAACTCAACGGTTACAATTATATAACCCCAGCGGCAGCTGATTGGAGAAAAGAAGAGGAGGAGCCTGAAAAAAACCCAGATCTCCACAATGTGAATCATGAATGAAACGCAAATATACCACACAGTCCATAAAATGAAAACACAAGTCCCATAAATGTCTATATCAAACTCCACCACTCGCATTCCAAATTAAGACCCTTAGGAATGACCGTGCGTAGCTGAAAGATCCAGCGTTGTTCTCGTTTTTGCAAAAGGTTCTCCCGATGGCCACCTCTGGGAGAGGGAAGCACCTGATCAATGATTCTCCATCGGATGTCCGCAAATTCATGGTTATAGCGAACACAGTGTTCAACGATAGGTGCTGACAAGAGCCGTGCCTTTAGTCGGGAAGCGTGCTCCCCCAGACGGACCCGAACAGGTCTAATCGTTCGGCCCACATAGGAGAGACCACAAGGGCAGATTAGAATATAAACCACATAATTGGTCTGACAGGAGGAATATCCCATAAAAGAAAACAACTGTTGGGTGGCTGGATAACACGAGCTCAGTTACATGGGGCAGCTATGTTACAATATTTGAAAACCCGGATCATTCCGCGTGGCCTCCGCATGCTGCGGGCGCCGAAGTTATTTTTGTCGGATGAAGACTTTATTTCGAAGTGGAATCGCATTTTGAACAAATGCAGTTTTGATTTAATTGCTCTCATTATTGACCGGACTGTGGTGGAAGAGACAGCCATTGCAACGCAGGTGGAGGAGTTGAAGACATCTCTCACGGAATCTTTAACTGAAGCAGTTCTTAAGACCAAATTGGAGGACATGGATCGTCAACTTCAGGGTTTCTTTGATTACTTGAAGGCCTTTAAAGCTGGAAAGTTTCAGCGGGATAAGACCGATTATGATTCCGATAGAGTCTATTTTTGGATGTATGAAAAACCTGTGGGGGAGGCATCCGATTCGCCGGGGGAGAAACATGTTACCTTTGATGGCTCTTCAGAGGACACTGATTCGAGTGACACTACACGGACAAGCCCTGGGTCTGGATCTCGGGGTTCCACTCGCGGCGTGGAGCATTTTCGGTCAGGCCGACGCAGGGGGGGGTCGCCCTCGCCGGCCTTACAACGACGACCAGTGGGAGCCCCCAGTCACCCGACAGCGATCGCGACGTCAACAGTTGTCAACATCTCAGGATTGGCATTGACTTCTATTCAGTCACAGGTTTTGAATCTGGGTTTATCGTTTGTTCCAACTGTGCATTATGACCCCTTTGAGATGCGCATCGCCTTGTTCCGTTTTTTCCGTCTTTTACGGGTTGTCTGCCATTTCTCTGACTCAGGGGAATCTTCGGATGGTTCGGTTATACGGCCTAGGTCCCATTGGATTCCTCCAGGCTTTGCAGATCCTGCGGTATTGACCTATCAAGCTTTGGTCTTACGGGATTTGGGGACCTTGGAGAAAACTTTTTTGACCCATCATTCCAACATATCAAAGGCTGAACGAGAGGCTATCAAACAACTGGCTGCCAATGATGCTTTAATTATCAGGGGGGCGGATAAAGGAGGTGCAGTGGTGGTGCAGTCCTCCCAGATTTACTGTGATGACCTCCTACTGCAGTTGAGTAATCAACATTATTACAAACCATTATTAGGCGACCCTACTCCTCAATTGCAACTTCAAATCCAGTCTCTGGTCTATGATGCTCAGGCGCAGGCTTGGATTACTGCACGCGAGGCAAAATTTTTGATCCAACGTCACCCAAAGATACCGGTGATTTACACCGTGCCAAAGATCCATAAATCCATGACTTCCCCTCCGGGACGTCCCATCGTCTCTTGTAGGGACTCTATTCTTGAGCCCCTATCACAATTTAGTGATATTTTTCTCAAACAAGAAGCGCAATTGGTTCGATCGTATCTGAGGGACACTTCCCATTTTTTGACATGTTTGGCTGCTTTTGAGGAACCTTTAGATAACATCATTTTGGTAACACTTGATGTGGTGGCTCTGTACACCAATATTCATCAGGAGGAGGCCCTAACTCTTTTAGCCACAGCTTTCACTACGGCTCCTGCCCGAATTCCCAAATCATTTTTACTGGATCTACTCCGTCTAGTACTTACCAGGAATTATTTCACTTTTCAGGGTCAATTTTATCAACAATGTCAAGGAATTGCAATGGGAGCAACGGTTGCACCCTCCATTGCTACCTTGTATTTAGCATCCATGGAAGAAGATTTCATTTACTTGGCGGCAGATTTTCAACATGTGAGAATGTGGCTCCGTTTTCTAGATGACATCTTTTTAATATGGTCCTCCACGGAGATCCGTTTACATGCGTTCATTAATTGGCTTAATTCTTTAAAACCGAATATCCAATTCACGGTACATATGAACACCTGCCAGATTGAATTTTTGGACGTTTTGGTTGTCAAACAAGGGAGTTCTTTGGTCACCACCTTGTTTCGTAAGCCTAGTCAACGTAACAGTCTTTTACGGTTTCATAGCCATCATCCGGCCCCCTTACGACGGGGTCTCCCTTTTGGCCAATTTTTGAGATTACGCCGTATTTGTTCTTCAGTGGAGGATTTCAAACAACAGGCCTCTGATTTACGATCTCGGTTGCTTGATCGGGGATACCCTAGGTCGGTAGTGCGTGCCGCCTATACACGGGCTCGTTTTTCCCATCGTGAATGGTTGTTGACACCATTGGATTTAGCGAGGCACGATATACCTCAGGAATCTGAGCAACCTGTCACCGGAGTTTTACCCTTCATGTCCCACACTGCACAGGTTACCAATCTTTTGAAGAAACACTGGCGGGTTCTACAATTACATTCATGTTTTCAAAGGCCACTCCGTGTTGCGTATACTAGGGGGAGAAATTTGAAAGATCTTTTGGTGCACACTTCTTCCCCTCCTCCTCAGGTGTCACCTGTATCTGTACCACAGCGTCAGGGTCATTGGGCATGTGGTAAATGCAAATTCTGTTGCACCACTATGGAGGGCATCCAGTGGTGTTATCCAGCCACCCAACAGTCGTTTTCTTTTATGGGATATTCCTCCTGTCAGACCAATTATGTGGTTTATATTCTAATCTGCCCTTGTGGTCTCTCCTATGTGGGCCGAACGATTAGACCTGTTCGGGTCCGTCTGGGGGAGCACGCTTCCCGACTAAAGGCACGGCTCTTGTCAGCACCTATCGTTGAACACTGTGTTCGCTATAACCATGAATTTGCGGACATCCGATGGAGAATCATTGATCAGGTGCTTCCCTCTCCCAGAGGTGGCCATCGGGAGAACCTTTTGCAAAAACGAGAACAACGCTGGATCTTTCAGCTACGCACGGTCATTCCTAAGGGTCTTAATTTGGAATGCGAGTGGTGGAGTTTGATATAGACATTTATGGGACTTGTGTTTTCATTTTATGGACTGTGTGGTATATTTGCGTTTCATTCATGATTCACATTGTGGAGATCTGGTTTTTTCAGGCTCCTCCTCTTCTTTTCTCCAATCAGCTGCCGCTGGGGTTATATAATTGTAACCGTTGAGTTCCGCGTCCTCAAGGGCGACTTTCACTGGGCGATGTATCAGAAGATGGGATATTTCACTTGAAACAGGGCCTCTTTAGGTCCGAAACATGCATGTCGTGTACCAGCAGCAATTTCTCACGAGGATTACACTTCGCCGCAATCTGAGCTAAGTGATTTTTCACTCGTTACCTAGTTTGGTTTCATCACCCGTTTTATTATTATTAAAAGGGACCTCCCGGAGTGGAGAGAAAAGGTTTCCCCCTTCTCTCTCTTGCCGGGGGTGCCCGACATTAAGAAGACCAAAAAAACTCAAAGAAAAGTCAAAAAAAGTAAAAACGTTTTGTTTGTCAATGGACATTTATGAAGATCAATTTCTGATTTTGTGTTGGAACTCGATGCTTATGTTCCCCTGTGACTTTTTATTTGTGAGTGTTCACTTGAGTCATTGGATGAATTTTTGAGGTCTATTTTTGGGGTTGAAAAGAGGAAAGCTTGCTCAGGATAGGCTACTCACAAAAATGCCCACTGACTTGAGAACACCAATCACGGCAAGGGACTTCCCCACTCAACCCGGGGATCCCTATAGTGAAAGGTAAATCAAGACTAGCGAAAGAGGAAACATCAAAGCCCCAACCAGTCAATGTCACGATTTAGACCAGCGGGGGAAACAGTCCGTAAGGTAAATATCCATCGCCGTTCCAATCTACGCAACTTAGCCATACGATCCCCACCTCTAGGATCCGATGGGACATGATCGATCACTGTCCATTTCAAATGTTCAAAAGAATGATGTTGATCAAGACAATGTTGCACCACTGGAGCGGTCAAGACAGATTGACGGAGCCTTGAGGCATGTTCGCCCAAGCGAATCTTCACTGTTCTCGTAGTGCTCCCGACATAACGTAATGAGCAGGGGCATTCCAGCAAATACACAACAAAGGTAGAAGTACATGTAGTGTGCCATCTCCAATAGAAATTTCGCCCCAACCCCGGGTCAGACCATACAGACCCGGTAATAGTGGTATCACAATAGCCACAATGATTACATGGCGAATGGGACCCCGACCTCCCAGTCGGATACATGGGTCGATCCACAGAAACTGCAGATTTTACCAAAACATCACGTAAATTTCTTCCCTGAGAATAGGTAATCCATAAAAGCTTACTAAAGCAGGGATGTACCGATAACACAGGCCAGTATTTCCTCAAAAGATCAGCCACCTGATACGAATGGCTCATATATGGCAAAATGCCGGTCAAACAATCCTCCGATCTATTATCAGACTGGGCCCGAACAAAATCGGGATCAAAAAACCATTCTCTATGAGAATACAATGCCCTGCGATACGCACGGGAAATGACCCCCTGGGGATAACCCTTATGAAGAAGCCAATTCTTCAAGTCAGCCGCATGAAGTTTGAATTGAACCACCGACGTACACAGTCTCCGGATCCTCAAAAATTGTCCATAAGGTAATCCCTTACGAAGGGGTTCAGGATGAAAACTCCTATAGCTCAATAAACAATTTTGCTGAACCGGTTTTCTGAACAGGGTGGTAGATAATGAAGTTCCCTCCCGAAAAATGGTCATATCCAGAAACTCCAGTCGATCCATTGACACTTGGGCTGTAAACTTTATATGAAGCTTAATAGTATCAAGCCACGTAATAAAAGCATTTAATGAAGGCAAGTCAGAGGTCCATATGAAGAATATATCATCAAGAAATCTTTTCCATAAAATAACATTCACAAAATGTGGTGAGAGATAGATGTAACGTTCCTCAATATCAGCCATATATAGAGCAAATTTTTGGGATAGCCATGGGTGCCACGGTGGCCCCTTCAATAGCCACTCTATATATGGCTGATATATAATGGATCGACTGGAGTTTCTGGATATGACCATTTTTCGGGAGGGAACTTCATTAGACATACGATGTCGTAGAGACATACGATAACTTAAAGCATCTACTGACTTCCATTAACTATAACAAGTACAGCTGGCACCTCTGTGGTGACTTGAAGGTAGTTGCCCTTTTAATGGGACTGCAGCAGGGATATATAAAATACATGTGTTTCTTATGTGAGTGGGATAGCCGAGCAAGGGATTGGCACTACTTGCGGAAGGAATGGAATCGCAGACAAAATGTAACAGTTGGAGAGAAGAATATCCAGCACCCAGCTCTGGTTGAGGCTCACAAAATCCTGCTACCACCCCTTCACATCAAACTAGGTTTGATGAAAAACTTTGTGAAAGCCATGGACCACACTTCGCCAGCTTTCCGATACCTGCATGAAAAATTCTCTCGACTCAGCGAAGCAAAGATTAAAGAGAGAATTTTTGTGGGTCCTCAGATTCGAGAGCTCTTCAAAGATGACCGGTTCAACAACTTGCTGCAGGGTGATGTGAAACAAGCATGGAATGCTTTTTGCCTAGTGTCAACAAACATTCTCGGGAATGTTAGGGCAGAAAACTACAAGGAACTAGTAGAAGACATGCTGATGCAGTATCAGAAACGTGGCTGCAATATGTCTCTAAAGATCCATTTCCTTGATTCCCATCTCGATTTCTTTCCTGACAACTGTGGTATGGTTAGTGATGAACAGGGCGAACGTTTTCACCAGGATATTGCAACGATGGAGCAAAGATACCAGGGAAAATGGTCCACTACAATGCTGGCTGACTACTGCTGGACACTCCCCAGAGAAGCTCCCGAACAGCTGTACAAGAGACAGGCGAAAAAAATCTAAGAAGTAGTCTATGACTCAGTTTTTTACAGGTATTAACCGAAGGCCTATTATATATTTACTATTGACATGCATTTTGTGATGTAAACATTAATTCTTGTAGATTACAAATAAAGTAGAGCCAACTTTGCAATTTCACTGTCATATTTGTGTTCAGCATATAAAAATTGATAAGAAATGACTATTTTTATTTCAGTAACATGACTTTTGTAAAAATTTGTTGACCAGTGAGAAGGAAATATTTTGATACAGAAAGGGTGGTGGGTACATGGAGCTGCTTCTCAGTGGAGATGGTGGAGAGAGGATAGTATCAGAATGCAAGAAAGCATGGGACAAGCATCATATATCTCTGAGGGAGACAAAGGGTTGGACAGACTGGGCTGTTGGTTTGGATGAGCAGACTGGATAGGCCATATGGTCTTTCTCTGCTGTCATTTTCTATGCTGAAGTGAAGTGATTTTCAATCTCTTTTTTTTTTTGCTCTGCTTTTCCCTGACACTTAAATCTGGCCCTGCGTGTCTGCCTGCAAAACAGAAGTCACAGGGCAGTCAAATGATGTGCATGAGCAGATACATATGGACAACACATTTTAAACCGGAAACATACCTCACTTCTTAACTGCATGTGCCGTGTCCAGGAGTACTGTACGTTCAGATTCCACTTAATCTGAACCAGCTTTTGGAGAAGTAATCTGAGGTCATGGCATGTACGTTGCTGATTGTTTCAAGAATGACCTTGGAATTTCTAGCTGATTACCTGGTTACCATATGAGTGTCCCTGGAGACATTTTCGCATGGCAGTAATAAAATTAACAGTTTTAAACTAATCATAGTGTAACAGTATATCTGGCCGTGGTAGATGGCAAGCCTCAAAATCAATATCGGTACTCCCCTGGAGCAGCTTAAATGAACTCTCTTTGTTCTCTGGGTCGGTCGTCTTTCTGCTGCTTTTATTTCCAAGGACAGAAACCATTACGGTCATTTCAACCTGTGTTTTCTCAAAACCTAGCCAGTATTGCAACCCCTGGGAAATGACCTGCAAAAAGCACAAGAAACATAGCACAAATTTCATTTTGCCCAGATGCTATGTTGTGAGAACTACTTATTTTGCTAGGAAAAACCCTTTCAAAGTTATACTAGTATCCTCAGAGGGCCTGATATCCAATGCAGGGGCCATATCCAGCCATCATACAGCCTGGAAGCTAACCAGTCAGTGGCGATATTGAGCTTTTACATAGTCTATCTTTACCCGTGGGTTGCTAACAGGGTAGCGGCTCAGTATCACCGCTGACCAGTTAGAGACGGGTTCTGCCCCGGAATGCCCCGCTGCTAACCGTGTAGTGTTAGTGCTGCTGAATATCCCATTTAGAGGCTTTTGCAGTTTACAGGTCTGAAAACCATGTAACTGCCTTTGAATACTGGGCACAAAATAACTATAAAGTTTTCCAGCCAGGAGTAGTCAGTGCTGATGAAGGATGAAACTCTTCTGGATTTACTTAAGAAGACAGGCCACATTACCTGTCAGAGTTTTCAAACTGAGGCACAGAAATCTTCAGCCAGCATGGGAAGGCAGGCAAAGAAATGGTTCCATTACATGACCTCAGCTCTGGAGGTTGCCCTAATACAAAGCCCCTAAACAAAGTTTAAATATCAAAACGTTTTTACCCTGATGTTGGGGTTTCTAATGAAACCTATTATTCTGATTTGTCAGTGGGGCCCTTCTATGACCAAGTAACACCAATTCTGGAGCCATTAACCCTTTATTAGCCTCTACTTCCTGCTCACAGGTGTTGCTGCATACCATAGGATCTCAGACATGCAAGCCCTTGTTCAGTTGTTACACATCAGTTGCAATTACAGACAGTACAAGTTTGCATTGCTGATTTCAGGGAGACCAGGTTAAGGGAGAAATGAGAATTAGTGAATTTATTTCCCTTGCATTCTGCAAACCTGACAAAAATACAACAGCTAGGAAAAATAGAGCAGTGCCACTTGTCAATTATATACTTATAAGAATTAAAATGCAAAAATGGTTCCTGTTGTTGTTGTTAAGTGCCGTCGAGTCGGTGTTGACTCATGGCAACCCTCTGGATAGTTGTCCTAAATTGTGTTCGGTCTTCAGTCAGTCAGCTCATTGTTGACAGACTGGTACTTGTAGCTGCTATTATTATATCGTGCCATTTCATTGCTGGCCTTCCTCTTTTGCGTCTTAAAATGGGCCTGCGCCTTAATGTAAAGAAGACAAAGATCATGACAAGTGGCAAAATCAATAAGTTCATCGTTGAAGGAGAAGAAATTGAAATCATGGACAACTTTAACCTACTTGGATCAACTATCAATAAAGAAGCAACAAGCAGTCAAGAAATCCGACGACGCATTGCTCTTGGCAGAACGGCTATGAAAGACCTAGACAAGATTCTCAAGAGCAGAGATGTTTCTCTCCATACAAAGATTTGACTCATTCAAGCCATGGTATTTTCAATAACATCATATGGATGTGAATGCTGGACAGTGAAAAAGACAGACAGGAAGAAAATTGATGCCTTTGAATTATGGTGCTGTCGGCGAATACTGTGTATACCATGGACTGCCCGAAGAAGAAACCAGTCAATACTAGAGGAGATCAAACCAGTCAATACTAGAGGAGATCAAACCTAAGCTTTCTTTAGAAGCTCAGATGACAAGACTTCGACTTTCATACTTTGGACACATCGTGCGAAGAGAGAGAGATCATTTGAGAAAGACATCGTGCTTGGCTCAGAAGAAAAGACCTGGCAATCTACTTCCAGTCATACCTTGCCCAGAAAACCCAAGGGCTGCTGGGTCACCAGGAGTCATCATTGACTTGATGGCACTTAAAAATAAATTGTTTCCAGCACTATATAGATAAAGTGGCGTGTCCAATCTATGTCTCAGCAACAATAGAAAAGGCGACAGCAAAAGCTAGAAGGATGCTTGGGTGCATAGAGAGGAATGGCCAGCAGAAGAAAGAAGGTGATAGTGCCTCTGTATCAGTCTTTGGTGCAACCTCATTTGGAGTAGTGTGTGCAATTCTGGAGAATGCACCTTCAAAAGGATATAAACAGGCTGGAGTCGGTACAGACGGTGGTTACTGAAATGGTCAGTGGTTTTCATTATAAAGCATATGAGGACAGACTTAAGGATCTTAATATGCACACCTTAGAGGAAAGGCGGGATAGAGGTGATATGATTGAGATGCTTAAATACCTCCATGGCATAAATGCACAGGGGGAGAGCCTCTTTCGATTTAAAGCAAGCTCTGCTATGAGGGGACATGGGACAAGGTTGAAAGGGGATAGATTCAGGAATGATATGTGGAAATATTTCTTTACAGAAAGAGTGGTGGATCTGTTGAATAGTCTCCCAGTGGAGGTGCTAGAGATGAGGGCAGTATCTGAATTCAAAGAAGCATGGGACAATCACAGAGGATGCCTAAAGGAAAAAAGGGGACTGTTGTAGTGGTTGATATGGAAGGGCAGACTAGATAGGACATGTGCTCTTTTTCTGTCGTTATGCTTCTATGTTTCTAAGGGGTATGTTTACTTAATGTGCGCTCTGTGACGTTATCGCGCGATAAGGTACCTTATCACGCGATAATGGCGCTTTATCTGGTGCAGAGGTACCTTAGCGCGTGATAATGTGCGCAGCGGTGCAAACGAGCGCTGAAGGCGGAGAAAGGCTCCCGGAGGGCGGAGGAAGGTTCCCCAGGGTCGGAGAGAAGGGGGTCAATGGGTGGAGAGTGGGAGGGGAGAGGCTCCCCGCACACTAACGCTGTGAAGTCCGAGGCTGAAAACTAACGGCAGTGAAACCCTGGCATTAGAGCTGAGTTAAAGGGAAGAGAAACCATTTCTGTCAGCAATGTACAGCAAAACCAGGGAAACCTACAAAAAAGTGATAAGTGTGATACATGTGCACGGAACAAAAGGGCAAATAAACAGTGAAAATGAACAGAAGAAAATGGAAAAATAAAATAACCAAGCTGGACAATAGTGATCTCAATGGGAAACATTCCTAATGCAAACCCTGCCTAACCTATACACAAACTCCAACAATCTTGATGACCTGATCCACAACTGGAATACCACAATCTCCTCAGCAGCCAACACAACTAGAAACAACACCAATACCAGACCCATCTCCTCAAAAGCCCGATGGTTCACCCCAGCCTCCGAAAACTGAAAACCAGGCTTAGAAGAACCGAAAGGAAATGGAGAAAAACCAAAAGTGACAGAGACAAAGCAAAATACCTCTACGAACTCAATGCATACCACTCAGAAACTGACAACGCCAAAAAAAACTACCACACCAAAATCATCACAACAACCATAAACAAACCTCGAGAGCTCTTCCAAATTGTCAAAAAACTAACAAGGACACCCAGTAGCTCCGACCAACTGCCAGATATCCCCCCTGACCTTCTAGCCCAACAATACAAACAGCTTCAACAACCACAACGCCCACATCACTATGCTGAAACAACCAAGGCAAATTCATACCCCATCCTGAACAGAGACTGGAATACATTCGACACAACCTCAAAAGAAGAAATATCTTCCACCATCTCCTGCTTGAACACCACCACCTCCCCGCTGGATCCCTGTCCTACCGACTGGATAAAGAAAACCAAAGAAGTCCTCAGTGCACCACTAACCCACATCGTAAACGAATCCTTTACCCAAGGATACATGCCAGACGCCCTCAAGACCACAATCATTCGACCAACCCTAAAAAAGCACAACCTAGATCCCCTGGACCCCACCTCCTACAGACCAGTAGCGAGCCTCCCACTCACCGCAAAGATAATCGAGAAGATAGTACAACGTCAGCTTCAAGAACACCTAGACGTCAACAACATACTGGACCCGCAGCAACATGGATTACGACCATTACATGGGGTCGAGACCCTCATGACCACGCTGATGAACACCCTCATCATAGGAACCCAAGAGAAACACTCAGGATACATCCTAATTTTCCTGGATATATCAGCGGCCTTCGACACCATCTCCCATAACACCCTTATCCACAGACTCCAAACAATTGGGATCAAAGATACTGTACTCCAATGGTTCAGGTCCTATCTAACCAACCGACAGCAACTGATCCGCACCAAAACCTCAACATCACCCCCCTTCCAGCAACATCAAGGAGTACCTCAAGGATCCACATTATCAGCCATGCTTTTCAACATCTACCTCCGTCCACTCTGTTCAGTCATACGCACTCACAATGTCAACTTCCACATATACGCTGACGATATAATGCTCTACGCCCCAATTACAACCACGGACCCAACAAACGACCAGCTATCAACCTGCTTCACCGACGTATCCAACTGGCTACAAGAGAACAACCTATCCATTAACATAAAGAAGACGGAAGCTCTTATAGTGACAAAAGACCCAGACTTCAAACCACCCACTCACCTCACCATGGGAACCACGCAAATCCAAATACAACCACACATAAGATATCTCGGCATTATCATTGACCAAGCCCTAACCCTTAAGCAGCAAATCAACAAGACCACTCGAACTGTATTCCACAAGGCAAAAACGGTACAACGTCTCTGACCTCTCCTCGAACCACAGGATTTCAGGACAGTAATGCAAGCTCTGACACTCCCTCATCTGGACTACTGCAACATAATCTACCATGGCCTACCTGCCACACAAACCAATCCCCTCCGAACTGCCCTAAACACCACGGCGAGAATAATTCACAATGCAAAGAAACGGGACCACATCACCCCAATTCTGAGAGACCTTCATATTCTCCCCATCGAAGCAAGAATCAAGTACAAAGCTCTTCTACTCACCCACAAAACCATCCACCAAACACAGGGCACCCCACTCCGCACCCTACTGCCTCGCCCAACCCACAGCAGAACAACCAGACAATCCTCCAACAGCTCTATTGCCGTCCCCCACAAAAGGACCAAGGCAACACAGCGGACCTGCAACAGAGCCTTTGAACTCTATGCCCCATCCCTCTGGAACTCTCTACCAAGCCACATCAGGAACAACGGTGATCTCCCATCATTCAAAAAGCAGCTAAAAACCTTCCTATTCCAAGAACATCTCTGAATAGGAATCCCCCCTATTTCTCTTCAAGAACTCCAGACCAGTAACTGTGCTATCCTGTCAGTCTCTATGTTCATCCCAAAATCATCAATGTTGAACCCCCGGTGATGGGCCGCCCCCACTATTGATCCCCCCCCCTGTTATATGTCCCACCGCTTTGACCCGGTGAAAAGCGGGATATAAATATTTATTTATTTATTTTTATTTTATTTTATTTTATTTTATACACATTTATATACCGCATCTTCCAAAGTTCAGTTGCGGTTTACAGTGAACAATAGTTAACAAAGCAAGTTTGTTTTACAGGGAACGTCATATTATAACAGAACATATTTACAAGGAACATCATATTATATATAGAATATACAGTTAAATAAATAAATACAGTTAAATAAATAAATAAAAATATAAATAAACATCAAAAAACACTCAAAAGAAAGCACCAAAAAAAGGATATGAATTCTGGAAGGGTCCATGCTCTGTCCCCATGCAAGGTGAATGAGCCCACAGTGAAATTGCGCTGTGCAGGGTTTCCTCTCCATCGGACAGGTTTCCTATGGCATGCACATGTGCGGCAACAGCAGGGCGGGCATGTCGGAATGGCCAACTGGACAGATGCTTGAAAATGGGATACAGAGGGCTGCAGGCGGCACATGCTGTGGTGCATCTGGGGCACAGTGCGGACTAGGCAGATGCCTAGGTGGCACTTAGGAATGCTGAAACTGTACAGCAGCCAGACAGCAACTGATGAGGGCCCAACATGGGCACGAGTGTGTTTATCACAGTGTCACAGGGGATAGTACCCAGCAGGTACCTCCAAGGGCACAGAACATTGGCAGGTGGTGTTCGGGGGGAAGCGTGGACGTCTATGCAGGCACCCCTACCCCAGAACACGCACCATAGGCAGCTGCCTACCTGCACACTGGATGGCCTGAGACTGCGCACCACCAGCACCACCAGCAGAAGGGCATGTCAGCATGGTGGCAGAGGGGTACTGGTGGTGGAGGGGGGCAGTGGCAGCTGCCCAGAGCAGACCATGGCCTAGCCCTGTGTAGATGGGTGCCATGCACTGCAACAGACAGGCCCTGCCAGATGAACAGTCATGGTATCACCAGAGAATGCACTGTCTTTGTGGCAACACGGTGGTGCAGTGCACACAACCAGTGTGGTCAGAGACAGAAGGTCACAGGTTCAAGTCCCAGCTGTGGTTCCTGCCAACCCAGTCCCCATATTTTATCCACTACTAAAACATGCTAATACAGACAGAACCTTTATTGCAGATGACGTAAACATGCCCAAAACACCTACATTTACCCTACAGAGCACAGACACCATAAACAGGCGCATTACCTAGAGCAGAGTCTCCCAAATGCAGTCCTGGAGGGCCAAATACCATTCAGGTTCCATGCTGCCTCTAATAAAGATGCCCGTGCTGCATTTCTATGAGCCGCCCCCATGGTATGCAGATGCATCTCATCCATATTCATGAGGGACAGCATGAAAACCCGAACAGTGTTTGGCACACCAGGACTGGAGTTGGGAACCTCTCCCGTAAAGCAGCAGCCAACAGGGGCAGACAAACCCGCACCCACAGGCTCCATTATCCAATACCTCCTGGAGAGGCAGGACATTGGGCCCTGCGTGCATCTCCCAATAGTAGCACTTGCATACCTTAGCAATGCCACCCTAAACCTGGGAATACGGTACACAGCTATCAAAAGGTTGCTATGATTACTGGCAGATACCAATTCCGAAGTTAAGTACAATTTTCTGATTGAGCTGCATCATGGCAACCTTTCTGATGTCTGTGGAGTGTGCTACAGGTTTTGTGTCTGACAGTGTTTACCACCCTGGGGAGTGACCCCAACTGTATTGCGTACCATAGCCATGCCTGCACTGTGCCCAGGACTGGAGCGGTGGCCAGGGCTGCCAAACACCTCTATAGTTGTACAATGCTGGCATAGGTGTGGGAGTGTGTGTCTGTCTATCCAGTGTGTGGTGGCTGCAAACACCCTCCACAGCCCACACTGCCAGCACTGTTGCCAGTATTGGCCTGCCAATATGCATAATGAGGAGCAAGGTACCATGGGTATAGCCCGGACAGGGTGGCCTGGCCTGGATGCATCTGCACAGGGCACAGGGCAATGGCTGGGACATTGTAGTGCCCGGCCACCACCTGCACAGAGAGGGTGGACACAGCATGTCCTGCTGGAAGATCACTCTCACCCTGACTGAGCAGTGACCATGGCATGGCTAGGTTCCCCCATAGTGCTATATAGCATTTTTTTCATGTAATGTTTATAGGTTTCCTTTTGGGGCCCAATCACTGACTTATCTGCTTGGTGTGTATGCTGACATCCCAGTTCTGGGTGCATGCATCTCCTCCAGGAACATGGACTATGGAATAGCTAGCAGACTGTCTGCAGCTAGTATGTGTCTTGCTGGAACACCTTGCAGCGTGCAGTGTCTGGAGGCTTGTTGCAGGAGAATATCAGATAGTGGTGGGGTGCAGCTGAGCATTTCCAGGCCTAATGTCTGTCTGCTATTGCTTTATGGATGTGTACAGAGCTGCATTGACTGCGCTGTAGGGTATCTGTTCCCCAGCAGGACTGGGGTTGATGGTCCCCTCTACTGCCACCATTGCAGGGAGGTAGAATGTGGATCTGTTGGTGGGAGACCCTGTTTCCCACCCTCAGCCCCAGAGTGTGGGTTGGGTACATAATCTGCCTATGGGTCCATAAGGGCTAAACCTGACTGAGAAATACAGATGTATCCAAGGGGTGTCTGCAGGAACTACCTATTTCACACACTAGCACTGCTGGGGACCTGCAGCATGGCCTATTTATGCCATGGAAGGTGCTGTGGACCTGGTGCTGGGTGCCCCACCTCACCCTCAGGGTGAGCACAGTACCTGCACAATGTGATGGTGTGTAGCTACTCTTTCCAAGTAACACGCATTTTCATACGGCACAACAGAAAAACGCCCAGAGCAGTGTAGAACATGATAACACAGCACTACATCTCAAAACAAAAATAAAAAAGTAAACATAAAAATAAAAAAAGTACCTATACCAACCCACCCCTGAACTCAACCCCCCTTGTTTTTCAAGCAATGCTGTATCGATGACCACAGACAAGTTTATCTCAGGAGTGTAGTGGCTTCAGTATTAGGAAAAGCAAGCTTTATTATGCGTTATTAATTCTGCATTTTGGCAGCTGCAGCCTCCTTTTCTCTATCGTCACTTGTTCCTCCACTGCCTTCTACATTTCTTAACCTTGCCATTTTATCTCTGCCATCCATCGCTCACTCTCTCGGTCCCTCCATTGCTCACCCTGTCTCCCCCTCTACCACTGTTTCATCTTTCTGCTGTCAGTACTGGGACTAGCTTCACATATTCAGAATTAAGTGCCCCCATTTCTGTGCACTCTGTGTAGTAGCCCTATTGTTCTCGGACAGGTTGAACTCTTCACTTTCTTAGGGCTGCTAAGTTACCCAGTCCTAGAAGAGAGATATTTTGGCCACTGCTGAGTTAGAAACTTAAATCCCAAAGCAACATGGTATTGTCTAAAACCTTGCAGCTCTGCACTGCCTCATTTTGTTATAAGCCAGCCTTAGGTTGGGATTCTCGCTACTGTTTATGCTATGACCAAGTGGAAGGTAATTGTGAGAGACCTTCCCATATATTATGCACATATATTATTTCCAAGAGAAACATTTTTTTAATTGGATGCATAATTACATAGAGAGAATTAAAAGACAGATAAATTGTTAATCTTTAAAACAGGTCAGCTTCATTGTAACATTTGATAGGAATTTGTATTCAGTACAATTACATCAAAATATAATACGGAATTCAGACATTTACATTTTCACATCAGCATTTTGCCCTTCACAGCCTCACTACTAACAGTACTACCATGAGAATACTGCTAGAGGTCATGGGCTCTTGGTCCAGAGTACAAGAGCTTTACTATGATTTTTTATCAACTTGGATTACTGCTTTCCCCGGTTGTTTATTATTAGGAGATACTCATCTTCACTTAGAAGGCATAGAAGATACTAATGTGCAGGATTACATTGCATTTCTGCATGCACTTGGTTTTTCAGTAGCTTGTGGTAAGGAAGCCTATCCTGAGTTAGGGGAAAGGGAAAAAGGCAAAGAGTTCACCCTAGTAAAAGGCCCCCTTTTGCAAGGTCAGGATAACAAAACCACAACCTCACCTAGAAATCAGAAAACCCCCAGCTGGAACAGGTTTCATGTTTCCCCTAGTGAAATAAGGGAGAGTGAATACAGACCTAAGGTCCAAGACCCTTACGTCAGTAAGCTCCCTGATTACTCAGGTGCCAGAAGGCAGAGTGATCTCCGTCACCTGGGAAGAGAGGAGGTCGGGCTAGAACCCTAGAGATATAAGCCTATGCTAGATTATAGTAGAAGAGAAGGAGAGAGGGTGGAAGGAACGCCAGAAGTAAGGGCAGAGACAAAGGCAAGAAGAGGAGAAAGAGGGAGAGAAGCTGATACAAGCCGAGGCACAGTTACGAGCCTAAGAAGCCTGACTAATGCTGGGCAGTGCAGAGGAGCAGGAGACACTCTCAGCTCTAACGAGAGGCTGTCAGCCGAGCCCGGTGGATTATCATATTGCATTAATTCATATTCACCTGAACACACATTTACAGGATCAGCTGTTTCACCGGAGTAAGGCTGGCTTGCTCCGTCAAGCAGGAAGTTACTTTGTTTCTCTGAGCCAAAGCCTTGCTGGGAATTACCATACGTTTTTGAGTGAGGCTCATAGGAGCTCTGCCCCTGCTGGTAACTAAAAAGGAAACTTCAAACATTCACTGGCTCTGTTATTAGAGTGTTCACGGTATGCTCTGAGCTTGCTCGGGCTTAGCTCTTGCAGTACAGCTGCCTGTGATTGCACTACTCGAGACGGCACCTTGTTAAAACTTGGGAGTTTAAAATTGCTAGCAGAATTACAAGCTCCTGCAGGTAGGAAAACTTCTCTTCTCTTAGGGCTTCTAGCACAAGGGAAGAAGTTATTCTCTGTTCCTCTTAAGCTTGCTTTTGGTTGGCTTTTCCTATCAATTCTGGGTTTTACCCACTCAGGTAGGAAACAGCCTCTCTCTGCATTTCCTGCTGTGTTACCTTCTATGGAAATTCTCCCACGTCTCTCGTGACCTCCACACGTGCACTCAGTATTCAGCTGCTGACTTCCAAACTTCTCAAACAGGTCTTGGGACTCACTCAGACTTTCCTGTTGATTTTCCTGCTGACCCAGTGGTTCATTCTCTCTTTCTCTCATTCCAGTTCCATTCGTTCCACGGCTGCTGCTGCCCTTGCCGCTGTCTCTCTTGCTGTTTCTCCTGCTGCCCTTCCAGCTGCCTTTCCAGCTGCCTTTCTCTAACTGCTTGTGAGCGTATTTTATGTATGTGTCTTTGGGCTCCACCTCCACCCAGCTGATCCCTATCAGGTAATGCAAACTCCGTTTCCCTGCTACCTGGGTGTGTCTTCCTAGCCCTTACCCACGTGTGTCCTGGTTGTTTATAGCAACCATCTGACAGGTTTTTATTTATGCTGTCAGTTTTTCCCTGATCATCCCTACTGATCTCCATTTTTTCAGGCTCTGTTAGGTCCACCTTGTGACAAAAGCCACATCAGAAATACCATAAAGAAAATCTACTTCAAACTTAAAATCCTCAAACAACTACGCCCCCTTGTATTTATACAAGATTTTATTAATATAACACAGGCTACCATAACTCCCCACTTCGATTTCGCCAACCTAATACTTATGGGCATTTCAAAACAAAACATCAAAAGAATTCAACTAGCGCAAAATGCAACAGCTAGAATTATATTAAAAATAAACTCACTCCAACACATAACACCGATACTAGCATACCTTCACTGGTTACCAATACAAAGCAGAATAATATACAAAACAATAATAACTGCATTCAAAGCCTTAAATGACATGGCTCCAAAGACATTATGTAATCTAATATGCAAAGAACCACCTAAGCCTACTCATAGAAAAGGACAATTAAATAAACTAAAGATTCCAAAAGAATTCATAAAAACTCACAAATTAACAAACAATAGAGCCTTTTCCCACATAGCTCCAACCATCTGGAATTCACTACCAGAGGACCTACAATCACTAACAGAGATCACGGAATTCTGGAAAAAATTGAAAACGTATCTATTCACTAAACACTATAATACCATAGAAAACCCTCCACTCGACTTAGATAAAGGCTAAACAGGAACCTGCCCACATCAAGTTTATACTCCCTACTATAACGGACAACATACATAGCTTAAACGAAATGACACTCCATTCTAATATGCCCTAATACCTCCACATGTATATAGTTGCAACTGTTATGTACTGCCTTACGTTGTACAGACATTACATTCTGTTTAGATAAATTATTACTCACACTGTTTTAGTTGAAATATTCTGCTTAGTTCTTACTCTCTGCTTTGTTAAGTTAAGATGTTCTATGTAAAAAGTTAAAATGTTCTATGTTCTATGTAAAACAAACTTCGCTTTGTTAATTGTTGTTAATTGTACACCGCAACTGATCGCTGGAAGATGCGGTATATAAATGAGTGTTAAATAAATAAATAAAATAAATAAATACCTGGAATATGAGGATTCCTTCTCTGGATCAACTGCCTCAGTTCTTCTAACTTGTTCAGCCCTGGTTCTTTCCAACAAGCTGGGTTCTGGTCACTTCTAGCTGTGAGTTTGTTTGCCCACCTTTTGGCAGCCTGAACTCTTTGAGCTGGTCCACGAACTGTTTGAACTGCAGCCTGACCCTCATCAGCAATTCTCCTAGCCACACCTCGGCTGGTTTCAAGACTAACAGCACTCCTCCTGTAAGCTTGGCTTTCTTTATGGCTGCTACTTTCACTGCTGAGCTCCTCACCGAAATCTTCACCGTTCTCCTCCCCGGTGATCTCCTTTCTGCTCCCTGGTGCTGGCTCCTTTCCTTTTCCTCCCCTGGGTTTATAAGGCTGTTTCTTAACTAGCGTACACTGCTTCCTACTCAGGTGTTTTTCATTACTCCCCAAGCCTGCACTTAGGTTAGCAGAGCTTGGGTGTGGTCTGACTTCAGTGACTGCATGTTTTCTTCCTTTACCTGCACTCTGAAAGCTGTGAATTCCCTGCCTGTCTCTCTCCTTAAAGGTATATTTACAATTTTCCTCTATTTCCATGGGCTCAGCAGAGCTTTCCTCATCACAGAAGGGAAGTTTTACTAAGACGTAAGAACAAGCTGGAGTTATGAATTGTGCTTGTTAATCACCTGCTACCTGTGAAGTGAGACGGCAAGAAGCCAAATTAACTGTGAGGAAAAAGCTTTCTTTTTACTCTTGAATTTTTCCTGAGAACCCTCAATAGAATTTTGCTTGCACGTTGAAAGTTTGTTCCTGTTTGGAGCTTTTGTTTTTGCTTGTAAATTGGAAAACAGCCTGGAAAGGTTTGAGACTGGAAAAGAAGGCAAACTGCCACAGAAGAAAGCCTGTTTTGTGTGTTTTGTGCTTTAACCAGCAAGGCTAAAGGAAGCTGGTAGCCTTGCTGTTAAAAGGCTATGTTTTTTTCTGAGCTGAAGAATACTTTAAGCTGCACTTTGGTTTTGGGTTTTGTTTTGCTTATAACCTGTTGTACTTTGAAGAAGCCTGGAGAAGTATGTCTGAATGTGGTATTTATGAACCTTATTTGTGCTCAATAAATTTCTATCATTGCCTTACCCCAAGGAGCCCGACTACAGCTTTCTACCTGAAGCCCATATATAGCGCAATTAAACTACATTTCCCAGAAAACATTACGGGAAATTAGTCAGTTAAGGCTGAAAGGGGAAAGTTCCGCATGCAACCACGCCCCTCTAAGCTGGAGGCGAGTGGTGAGGGCGTGACAAGCTCCGTTAACTTTCAACCATAATTTTTGTCATTAGATTGATCGATGTGCATATTATTTCTCTTCTATATTTAGCTGCTCGATTTCTGACTTGACTTCTTCCCCAGTGATCTGGATGGACCATCACTTGTTAGAATTTATTTTTCATTTTCCCTCTATTAAGGCTACAAGTCTGAAGTGATCTTCCAGGTGTTGTCCTTTTCAGTGGGCAAGCCAGGTTGATCAGGTGATGCGAGCGCAAAGGTGGAAGTAGGTGTGGAGTACCTGGTGCGTTATTTTTTGGGTAAGGTGCAATGTCTGAAGAGTGGCCTAGGTACCGTCCCCTCAGGGGTGGATGTGCCGGCCCCTATGCTGGGTTCGGAGATATTGGATTCCTTTTGTCCAGTGACTAATGAACGTCTTTTTATTCTGTTATCTGGGGTATGGGAGACCTATTTGGGACCGGACCCTATGCCGATTGAGTTACTACTACTACTATTACTGAGCATTTGTATAGCATTACAAGTTGTACGCAGCGCTGCACACAGACATGTAAGAGACAGTACCTGCTCATCAGAGCTTACAATCTAGTCAAGACAGACAACACAGAAGGTATAAACAGGGATAAAAACAAGGGGGAAAGGTAAAGAAACAAGGTGATCAGGTGAGTCGAGATCCAAAAGCAGCAGTGGTGAGTTTTCAGCTTGGATTTGAAAGTGTCATAGAAGATGCCTGGCCTACAGACACAGGTAGTTTGTTCCAGGTGTAAGGTGCAGCAAGGTGAAAGGAGTGAAATCTGGAGTTAGCAATGGAAGAGAAGGGCACAGATAGAAGCAATTGCCAGAAGAGCAGTCATGTAATTCATGCCTCCTAGCTGAAAATGCAGTTGGCGCGTCAACTGCAACCCAGTCTGGGGGATTAGGGGTTGAGGTTGGTACTGCAGAATTTGGTATAAGGGGTCCCAAATTAATGTAATGTCCTTTATATTGGTTGCCATATAGACCCGTTTGGCATTTTCAGGTGGTGCAAAATTTGACCGCAAGGCTGTTGATGGGAGCAGGGCAGAAAGAGATTGACAACCTTTATTGGCCCAATTACATTGGTTATCCATTTGGATGCATAGTTTCTTTAAGCTATTAGTGATTGTTTTCTGAGTAATGCAGGATTCTCAGCTTGGCTATTTGCACAAGCTGCTTGAGTACTATGATCTACCAAGGTCTTTATGCTACTTTCAGGGCCAACTGTTGGCAGTCTCTGGTTTGGACGTGGTTCGTAAGTCCACTGTCGGGAGAAGGTGTTCCGGGTGGTGGCTAGCGAACACCGGAATGCCCTACCTATGGAACTTAGGACTCAGACTTCCCTGTTGGGTTTCTCTAAATTGTTGAAAATGTGGTTGTTTGCTGGGGGTTGATGTGTGGTTTTGGGGGGGAGGGGAATGAAATGCTCTATATTCTGTGATTTGTTATTTTTCCTGTATCATTTTCTGTACACCCTTTTGATTCTTACTGTCTGAAACAGGTCTGGCCCAAGGGTTTCTGCTGCCTTAGGCAGAAACCCTGAAGTTTTGCCCCCATCCCCACGCACCACTCTCCACATCCCTTCCTTGCATTGAGCCATGCTGCCGCTGATTCTGGCAATGGGGTCAGAGGCAGCTTGGCAGCAGCTGCAGGCCATGTGCTTTGGCACACATGGACTGCTATTTCTGACCCCTCTGACACAACTTTGGGGGGTCAGAAGCGGCAGACCATGTGTGCTGAAGCACATGGCTTGCCACAGGCTGCTGTCACTGAGCCGACCCACCAGCTGGAATCAGCAGCAGTGGGGGGCAGCGGCATGGCATGGCGTGGCTCAGCATGAGGGGGCAGCAGCCATGTGTGCCATGATGCCCACAGAGGTCTGTTGCCCTAGGCAATCACCTAGGTTTGCCTAGTGGACGGGCCAGTCGTGCTCAGAAAAGTGGTTTAAACTCTAGTAAATAAATAAATAAATAAATATATTTGAGAGATTTTATGTGCATACAACCCCCCCCCCCCAGATTATTATTGGAATAGACTGCAGATAGGTGCAATATCTCAAATATAATCAGCTACGTGGTCCCTAGCCAAATGGATTAATAGAACACATGACATTGTTAATGAAATTGCCTCAGTTAAATGTAAGAGAAGGCCAGCTTTTAAACAGAAAGTTCCATGGTATTCCGTAAAATTGGCAGCATCTAGAAGAGAGTGCAGAGTCTTGGTAATTAAATGGAGAAAATCACACCACAATCTAGACGAACAAAAATGGAAGGTTAAATACAAATTATATAAGGCAATGCTTCGCCAGGCACGGAAACAATACTATGAGAAAGAGATTTCATCATCACTATCACAATCTAAAACATTATTTAGAATGCTACATGACTATTAAGGGATAAAGTCAAACTAAAGCCTGATTCATTCTTCAAAGCCTAACATTTTGTAGATTTTTTACAACAGAAAATCAGCAATTTACGTCAAATTTGCTTATAAGTGATGTGCTATTTGATGACTTTCTCACAACAGTTTTCCACAGGAAAACCAAGCTGGTCCCTTCCCTATAAATCGCTCATGGTCGGAATTTTTTCCACCAACAATGAAGGAAGTAGGTAACTTTTTTAAGAAGTATTCTAAGAACTACTCACCGGTGGACCCTTGTCCAAATCACTTTTATCAGGCTGCATCTCCTGACTTCCATGCCTGGTTTTATTGGATTAGCACAGAACTATTGTTACAGGGCATATACAGGGTCGTCCAAAAAAAGTGAGAACATATTGTAAATTAAAAGCTTAAATAGTTTACTTATTTACCTTTTTTAGCTATATAACGTCTTTATTTCGACAATTTCCGGTCGCCATATTTTTTTTTTTTTTTAATTTGTCAATCGTTTGCATCTGTCTTTTTGAATTTTTAAATAACTTATACGCTACGAGATGTTCTCACTTTTTTTGGGCCACCCTGTATTCTGGGGAACTAGGGGATATTATTCTTACCCTCGATTCCCAAGGATAAAAAAGTCAATTTAGCTGATGCAATAAAGTTTTGTACTATCACAAACATGCTGATGCAATAAAGTTTTGTACTATCACAAACATCCCGTTGATGGTATTAGAAGCCATAGTAGCTGGACAGCTGGATCAATACCTAGACAAATTTGATCGCCTGGACAACTCACAATTCAATTTCAGGAAGGCACTTAACACTGAGTTGCTTTTAGGGACCCTCACTTCTGCTATAACACTGCTCTATCTAAAGACCATAGGGCACTTTTATTACAGTTTGATCTTACTGCAGCCTTTGACTTGGCCAACCATGATATTCTGTTGGCCATTTTGGATCATCTTGGAATTTCAGGTTTAGCATATAAGTGGTTTTCAGGCTTTTTAAAGAACAGATCATATCATATCAGGATTGGAGTGAATTGCTTGGGAGGATGGAGAGCCTGTTGTGGTGTTCCTCGGGGCTCCCTGCTCTCCCCAGCACTCTTTAATCTTCTTATGATAACATTAGGTTTCTCCATAAAAACAATCTTAAGTCATATACTTTTGCAGATGACTTTTCCATTCTGTTAACATTAACATCACTGTCAAGTGACTTCTACTTAAAAATTAATAATACCCTACAATTACTTGAGAGATGGGCGAGGACTTTGCGATTGCAATTAAATACATCTAAAACGAAGGCTTTGTGCTTTAATAATACTAAACCATTCCCTAATTCCTTAGTTGAGGCATCAAAACAATTAAATCTATTCTTTGATCCAGGACTCCATGTTCTCTGAGTTTTACTGGATGAAAACCTATCATTCGAAGCTCAGATTAGCTCTGTTGTAGTGAGGTCCTTTTTCAGATAGCGTCAATTAGGTAGAATTAAACCTTTTTTCTCTGTAGATCACTTTTGGCTCTTAGTTCAAAGTACCATTCTCACTTACTTGGACTATGGAAATCTTTTGTTTTTGAGCTGTCACAGAGGCAGACGAAATGTCTGCAGCTCTGTCAAAATACTGAGTCACGACTCAGTTATGGGCATGTCTTTAGCGATGTTCTTGAGTTTTTTCATTTTCTATGACGCTGGAGCAGAGTTCCCCGGCATTGTAGATATACCGGAACTCTGAGCAGCATCATGTTTTTTATTACTATTAACAATTTTGGGGTTTAATGGACTGTACATATTTGATAGAGCTGTTTGATCTGTGTATTGTGCTGTTAGGAATTATATGTGACTGAATTACTGGAACCTTTAAGTGCTCTACTTAGTCATGAGTCCCTTGTAAGTTTGCAGATTGGTGCATACATTAGGAGTTTTGTTCAAATCTAGAAAATTGCTTATACTCAGTATTAATGCTTGCTATATTTTCTTTAGTAGCAGTTACTCCCTGTGACATGTGTCGTAGTTTCATTCCCTGAGGCATCTACGAACGAAATGCTGAGTGTCGCAGTGAAGAGCGTGTTGGCAATCAGATACAGAAATAAGTAGCTGTTCTTGCATATATTTTATATTGTGAAGGTGTTTTCTTGACCTGTGATGTAGATTCAATTAAGCCGTGTCTTTGGCTATGAATAGATAAGGAAACCCCAATGTTTGTAAGCTTCCCAGGCTCCTGAGGTCTTTTTCCTCCTCTTTCATATGCGTGCTTAAGTTGTTTTATACAGGTTATGCACTGAGTGTGAATAATTTTTTTTAAATTTAATATTTATGCATTTTATAATAAAAATGAAGTGTAACCAAATCACCTGTAAAGAAACAAGGAGTATTGGGTGGAAACAACAAATCACAAGAAATAAATTTAAAGGAAAATCAATAACGGCAACTTCCAGCCTCCAACCCTAGCCCACAAATTGGAGAGGGGATTTCCAAAGGAAATAAATATATAAAAAAATATATAATGAGGAAACAAGTGGAGGAACTCAGAGAGGAGGTGGCGAGGCTGTGGAGGTGGCAAGGCTGAGGAGCATTCAAGACAGTGAGAAGTACACTGATGAGATGCTTCTTGCAGCAACCAAGCTCTCCAGCACAGGAGAAGATGGGTGCCAACAGAATGTCGATGGTTGGACACAAGTCACCAGGGCCTGCAAAATCACCAATCCAACTTCTCCAGCCCTTGAATTGAAGAACCATTATGCAGCCCTGGAAGTGGAGGAGGTGAAAGCATCCCTGGAAAGGGAAGAACCAGAGCTCAAGTACCCCAAAGTTGCAGAATCAGTGACCAGAAGGAAACGAAGGGTAGTGGTGGTTGGAGACTCTCTTCTGAGGGGTACTGAGGCGTCCATCTGCCGACCAGACTTGATGCCCAGAGAGGTATGCTGTCTGCCTGGTGCCAAAATCCAAGATGTTACGGAGAGTTTTCCGAGACTCATCAAGCCCACTGACTATTATCCAATCTTGCTAATCCATGTTGGAACAAATGATACTTACAGGTATACCTCGGAGCATATCAAATGTGACTTCATGACTCTGGGACAGAGGGTGAAGCAGTTAGGTGCACAGGTGGTGTTCTCTTCAATCCTCCCTGTTGAGGGTAAAGGCCAAGGCAGAGAAGCTCGCATCATGGAGATGAATGCATGGCTGCGTGGATAGTGTCATCAAGAGCGTTTTGGTTTCCTAGACCATGGGATGCTGTTCCAAGGGTTGCAGAGCAGAGATGGCATCCATCTGTCCAAGAAAGGTCAACGCATCTTCGGTAGTAGACTGGCTAATCTACTGAAGAGGGTTTTAAACTAGATTCATTGGGGATGGGTGAAGAAAGCCCCCAGGTAAGTGAAAGCCCCCAGGTAGGTGATACATTAAATACCTTTATGGAAATGGGTAACACGGGTAACATATGGAAAGCAGTGTGTATAAATGGCCGTAGCATGGAAAATAAGATCCCTGATGTTGAAGCTTTGGTGGGAGTGGCTGACTTGCATTTAGTGGCAGTTACAGAAACATGGTTCACAGAAAACCATGATTGGGATGTAACTATACCTGGCTATACTTTATTCAGAAAGGACAGGGTAGGAAGAAGGGGAGGAGGAGTGGCACTATATGTAAAAACTACTATTAAAGCTTTGGAATTACAGAGCTTAAAAGGGAGAGAGGAGGCATTATGGGTTAAACTAGAAAGAGGGAAAGAGAAATCTATTTGCATTGGTGTGATATACAGACCTCCCTCACAAGAGGAAGAGGTGGACAGAGAGTTAATTGAAGACATACGCAGCATTGCTAGGAAAGGGGAAGTGCTACTGATAAGAGATTTCAATATGCCAGATGTTGATTGGCACATTCCTGCTGCAGTATCATCTAGAAGTAAAGAGATCCTGGATTCTCTACAGGGAGAACTATTCAGGCAATTGGTAACAGACCCCACACGTGAAGGGGCCATACTGGACTTGGTGCTTACCAATGGTGAAAGTGTTTCTGATGTTGTGGTGGGAGATCATTTTGCATCCAGTGACCACCAGATTGTGAGATTCAGTATTAGGACTAGGGCTGTTAAAATCCATTCAAAGGTGAGGATCTTAGACTTTAGGAAGACTAACTTTGCGAAGATGGGCCAATACCTCAGGGAGTTGTTAGTGGGATGGGAACAGCTGGGGGATGTAGAAAAACAGTGGGCAAAACTGAAAGGGGATATTTTAAGGGCAACCAACCTTTTTCTTAAAATGGTAAATAAAGGTAAAAGGAAAAGGAGACCGCTATGGTTTTCGAAAGAAGTAGCTGAAACAGTGAATAAAAAGAGGGAGGCCTTCATGAAATACAAGAGATCACAGAGAGAGGAAGACAGGCATCTGTATTTGGAAAAACTTAGAGAAGCTAGCAAAATAGTCAAGAAGGCAAAGATTCAAAAGGAGGAGGAAATAGCCAATGCAATAAAATGGGGGGATAAGACATTTTTCAGATATATTAATGAGAAGAGGAAGGGCAAAAGTGGTATTGTCAGACTCAAGGGTGCAGGGGAGGAATATGTAGAAGCTGATAAGGATAAAGCGGAATTGTTTAACAAATATTTTTGTTCTGTGTTCACAGATGAAGAACCAGGAGCAGGACCTCAGAAAACACCCACAAATAGGAACAGAAGCAAGGGACATCTTGAACAATTTTCAGAAGACTGTGTTCGTGAGAAACTAGCTCAACTTAAAGTAGACAAAGCGACGGGACCGGATGGGATACACCCTAGAATACTGAGGGAAATTGGGGACATTCTAGCAGTTCCACTGACTGACCTTTTCAATGCCTCATTGGAGTCGGGAGTGGTGCCATAGGACTGGAGAGAGGCTCATGTGGTGCCTTTACACAAAAGTGGAAGTAAGGATGTGGTTGAAAACTACAGGCCAGTTAGTTTAACTTCAGTGGTGAGTAAATTATTGGAAATGCTGCTGAAAGTGAAAATAGTGAGGTTTCTGGAGTCCAGCGGATTACAGGATCCGAGGCAGCATGGATTCACCAGAGGCAGGTCTTGTCAGACAAACCTGATTGATTTCTTTGACTGGGTGACCAGGGAGTTGGACCGAGGGAGAGCTCTAGATGTGGTATATTTAGATTTCAGTAAAGCCTTTGACACTGTTCCTCACAGGCGACTTATAAACAAACTGAGCACCCTAGGGATGGACCCTAAAGTTACTGCTTGGGTTAGAAATTGGTTGGGTGGGAGGCGACAAAGAGTACAAGTAAATGGAGCTCACTCTGAGGAGAAGGATGTTACCAGTGGTGTGCCCCAGGGATCTGTCCTTGGTCTGATTCTTTTTAACATCTTTGTTAGTGATATAGTGGAAGGGCTGTCGGGTAAGGTTTGCCTCTTTGTGGATGATACCAAAATCTGCAATAGAGTAGACACCCAGGAAGGTGTAGATAACATGAGGAGGGATCTAGTTAAGCTTGAAGAATGGTCATTTAATGTTAAAAAATGTAAGGTCATGCATTTGGGCTGCAGCAATCCAAAGGAGCAATATAGTATAGGGGGTGAAGTACTTTTGTCCACTAAAGAAGATCCGGATCTAGGCGTGGTTGTGTCTGATGATCTTAAAGTAGCTAAACAGGTAGAAAAGGCAACGGCAACAGCTAGAAGGATGCTTGGGTGCATACGGAGAGGAATGGCTAGCAGAAAAAAGGAGGTGATAATGCCTCTCTATAAGTCTTTGGTGCAACCTCATTTGGAGTATAGTGTGAAATTCTGGAGACCACACCTTCAAAAGGATGTGAACAGGATGGAGTCAGTGCAGAGGGTGGCTACTAAAATGATTAGTGGTCTTCAATATAAAGCATATGAGGACAGACTGAAGGATCTTAATATGTTGTGATGGCGAGACAGGTAACAGAGCCCAAAGAAAGTGTGGAAATACAGCCTTTTACCTCTGGGCAGAAGAAAGGTTCAGGGAGATTAAGGGTTAAAACTCTAACCAAAGAAAAAAACTCTGTGCACAGAGATGTAGAGAGTGAGCCACGCCCTAGCTCCATGGTGACCAGGGGAGGTGTCGAGGGAAGCCTGGGGGTGGAGTCTGAGGCTATAGTGCAGCCCCAATCATATAAGCAGAGAGAGTCTGCCAGAGAAGGGGGAACGAAAGGAGGAACGAAAGGGGGAACGAAAGGAGGAACGAAAGGAGGAACGAAAGGGGGAACGAAAGGAGGAGGAGGAGTGAAAGGAGAGAGACCAGGAAGAAGGAAAGCAGGAGGAGATCGTGTCCGTGGACGGAGTCCAGGAGGGAAATCCTCTGAGGAGGAGACGTTCCCTAGCAGGCTGGACACTAGCAGAGAATCTCTTGAAACTATAGGAAGTAAGGAGATTAGGAGGACACGTGTAAGAGAAAAGTGCTCTATCAGAAGCCTCAAAGGAGATCCTTATTGCATGCAGCAGTCAGACAACTCAAGCCCTGAAGGAAGCCTATCTGGTAGGAAGAGTACAACTGGCTTGGAATGCAGGAGAGTTGATTCTGGGGGAAATGCTGGTGGAAAGCAAGGAACAGGAATCTCTGTGAGAGAGTCTGTGGAGAAGGTTCTACCTGTGGCACAGCCTGAGAGAAGACAGGGTGCTGGGAACAAGGTGAGCCCCTTGCAAGTTTTAAAAGGTTTATTAAAAAAGAAAGATCTCCTGTGTCCTTCCCCTGCAACTCAGCATAGTGAGGATTCCCAATGGGAACAGGTTTTGGAATTGTTGGAGCAGTTGAAACCTGCCGTTAGAGATGCTGAGGCCAGCAAGGTGCTAATTGAACCAAATGAGGAAAGTATGGAAGTAGAAGAATGCCTTTCAGAAAGTGTATGTTCTGATGTTGAAAAGGATTGCTCTTACTGTGTGAGTCAGAAGAAGTAAAAGCTGTATGGTTTTTAAAAGTAGTGAAAAAGCCAGAAGCTTTGGAAAGTTTATGGCCTGCTGGAAATTTGGTTAATTAAAGCACTAATGTTGAGCTAGTCAGACAGATTCAAAGAAGGCTATGAATGCTGGAAGTTAAAAGCCAATATTTGCAACTTGAAAGTGAAGAATGCCAATGTCTTTAAAAAGGAATGATACACGGGTTTAGCAGCTTGTAACCAAGAAGCCAAGGGGCTGTGCAGAGCCCTGAGTGATACAGATTTGTGCTATACCAAGCCTGGGACCTAAGAATGTAATCTTGACTGAAGGCAAGGTTTATTGCTTCGTTTAAAACAAGCTGTTTGAAACGGCTAATGCCTGAACTGTGATGTAAAGTTTGTTTTTCCTTTTTGAATGGAGAAGTATCCCATTTCTTTTCTGGTTATATCTGAACTGCTGACAAAGAAGTTCAATGGTTAAGTAGAAAATAAAATTCCTGTTACCTCTGAAACCCTCGGTTGTTTTGGTTTTTACCACACAACTACATTATTGAGAAGCCTCAGCATTGGGAATTCAGGTGATAAGGGACATAAAGAGGTACGCCCACTACATATAGGCAACCCCCTAACCCGTAGAGGGCGCTACAATGTACACCTTAGAGGAAAGGCGGGATAGAGGTGATATGATTGAGATGTTTAAATACCTCCGTGGCATAAATGTTCAGGGAGAGAGCCTCTTTCAAGTGAAAGCAAGTTCTGCTACGAGGGGACATGGGATGAGGATGAAGGGAGATAGATTCAGGAGTGATATGCAGAAATATTTCTTTACGGAAAGAGTAGTGGATCCATGGAATTGTCTCCCAGTGGAGGTGGTAGAGATGAGGACAGTAACTGAATTCAAAAAAGCATGGGACAAACACAGAGGATCTCTAAAGATAAAAAGGGGACTGTTGTAGTTGTTGATATGGAAGGACAGACTAGATAGGCCATGTGGTCTTTTTCTGTCATCATATTTCTATGTTTCTATGTTTCTATAATCAAACATGCAAAAAAAAAACAGCGTTATATAACTGATATAACAATTATGGCAGCATAGGTTCTCCTCCGGGGGGCTAGGAACTGGGTGAGCATTTAGGAAAGACAGAAGCTGAGAAGGATATAGGAAAACATAAGAATGTGAAAGATATTTAATCAAACACTTGCAGGGAAATTTTAGAAAAAATAGTGCCCCCAGCTGGGATACCCTGGGCTGGAGAAGGAGAAATTCCTTTCTACAGTACTGGGTTTCATGGGCCAGGTCCAGAAAAGCCCTAACCAGAAGCCCTCAAAAATTCACATTCCTTTTCCTAAAAAACATTTTTAGGAACCACTCCCTATCAGAGGAAAAGGCAAATTGCACTAAACATGTAGCAGGAACAACATTAACACAGACTGAACTCTTTAAAAAAGCAGAAACATTCATTTCATCAAATTGCATTCTGACCCTTCAGCTTTCTTCCCAGGGATAGATAATAAATCTTAGTCACTGGTGGAAACATTTCAGGCGACATTTAAACATGACCTTGGGAGAGGGATATTGAGATTTGGGAAAGTTTATCAACCGTAGGTTTGCTAGTCTAGAAACATTCTCCAGGTGTTCCAATCGTGCCTTTAGATATGTTGATTATTTCATCACACCTTGAACACAGTTTTCCATCTGCTCTACTCAAACTGTAATTTCATTACCCGATACTTGCAATTTGGAAATTTCAGTTGCATTCCTAGCACAGTCTGCCTGCATTGCTTGAAGTCGAGTAATCAGGGACTGAACTTACGGAAGGATCGCTTCACTAAGCTGCCTAATAGCAGTCCAGATGGATTTGAGGGTGATCTAGTCCATTCTTGGAAGAAAGGAATCAATTGTAGTCCCTGCCATGCTCTGCTGCTCTGCCATACCAATTTGCTGCTCACCTAAATCCTCAGACACATCGAGCTCTACCAATTCTGAGGAAGCGTGATTAACAAGCTGGTCCAGTGGGGGTCTCTATGCTCCCCGCATCACTTCCTGCAATTTCCCCCCGAACGTCTGCCAATGCACCAGTAGAGCTGCCTGCAAGACCCAAACTCCGTGGAAGCTCAACTGCGTCTACTGTCCTCAATGTTCGCCGCACTTCTGGAGGGTGAGATCTATGCCCGAAGAGGATGCCAAACCCTCCCGCTCTGGCGTCCCATAAGCCAGGCTCAACACCGCTTCTACAGCCATTGGTTGTTGCACTGCCTGTGACACAAAGGCATCAAGTGGACCTTGAGGTAAGCCTGAGAGAGACACCATGGTAACCGGGGGCAGCTTACCCTCTTTAGCCTTTCATTTCCCGATAGGTAAAGTGTGTGAAGATGCTCAAATGCTGTGTGCGGCCATCTTGGCTCCTCTCCTTCGAGTGTGAGCAATTTTGATTGTGATTTCGGTATCTTATGTTTATGTTTATTGACTTAATATACCGCTAAATGAAAAACATCATAGTGGTTTACATAGTTCAAAACAAGGAAATACCATAAGGTAGAGGAAGAAGAAAAAGAAATTACAATGGCGGATAGGAAAGCATAACTAGCAGATTCATACGACAGGACAATAGAGAGGAGAGAGAGAGAGAGGAGAACAGGGAAGACAAGGTCACGTAGAGGGATCAGGGAGGTCAAAGGCAAGGGTAAAGAGGTGGGTTTTGAGGCTGTTCTTAAAGGTAGTATGTTCCTGCTCAAGCCGGATAGAAGAGGGCAGAGAGTTCCATAGAGCGGGGGCAAGGAAGAAAAATGCAGAGGAGCAGGTGGACTGGAGGTGAGCGGAGGTGGGTGAGGGAAGATGTAAGCGATTGAGATGGAGGGATCGCAAGGAGCGAGATGGGGTATGAAAATGGACAAGGTCAGCCAGATACTGAGGGGAGTGGGTGTAGAGAGCACGGTGGAGGAGCATCAGGATTTTAAAGTGAATGCGAAATTTGATGGGGAGCTAGTGGAGACGGATAAGAAGAGGAGTGATGTGATCGCGCGTGGAGGAATGAAAAATGAGTCGGGCAGCAGTATTTTGGATGCGTTGAAGGCGGTGAAGTTGCATGACAGGGAGACCAGCTAGGATTGAGTTACAGAAATCGATGCGGGATATGACCAGTGACAGAAGAAGGGTAGTAAGTGCCTGTGCAGAAAGAAAAGGGCTGATAGCACGAATCTGACGAAGGAAGAAAAATGAAGTCTTTGAAACATGAGCAATGTGATCCCGAAAGGTCAGACTGGGGTCAAAGAGGACACCCAGATAACGGAAGGAAGAGACTAAGGGGATGGGCGAACCAGAAAAGGAGGGGGAAACCAAGGGGGGAGTACTATCTCGGGAGAACCAGATGGCCAGGGTTTTTGTGAGATTAAGATGCAAACAGTGAGTAGTAAGCCAATTGACAATGGCTGTGAGACACGAGTTCAGAGGGGAGAGATCAAGAGAAAGGCAGGAGGTGTGATACAGAAGGGCCAGGTCATCGGCATAGTAAAAGGCAGAAATCCCGTGTTGCTGGACCAGTAGAGAAAGAGGTGTGAGAAAGATGTTAAAGAGAATGGGGGCCAGGACTGAACCTTGAGGGACACCGCAGAGGAGGGGAGTGGATTCAGAGGTAATTGAAAGAGTAGAAGTGGAGAGAACGGAATAAGACCTGGAAGAAAGAAAAGAGTGGAACCAGTGAAGGACTGTGCTACAGAGACCTGCCTCCCGTAGTCGGGCTAGTAGAAGGGAGTGGTCAACAGGATCAAAAGCTGCAGAAAGGTCAAGGGAGACCATCACCGAGAGATCACCACGGTCGTGGGCAGTGTGAATTTCATTTAGAAAGCCAAGAAAAACAGTTTCAACGCTGTGGCTGGGGCGAAAGCCAGACTGACGGGGGTGAAGAAAGTAGCTACACTCTAGTGGGCCTTTTTTTGGTTTTATCTAGATACACCCCAGTGACCCCATTGTTTCGAGAATTACACTGGCTTGAGCTTTTGAATTGGGTTCAATTTAAATTTTACACAATTCTCTACAAATTTTTCATTGATTATGTACCTGAACAACTTTCCTCACTTCTGATCCCAAGTTTAGCAACTAATTCCAAATGTTTACAGTTTTCAAGTGTTATTTTATTTTCTTTATGTAAAGGCATCAGATTAAAATCTAGATTCAAACCGACAATTCCATATATGGCAGCAGAATTATGGCTACATTTACCAAAAGAGATTAAATCTATCCTGTCCTTAGGCTTTTGTAAAAGTCTAAAATCCTGGTTGTTCAATAACTAGTTCCAGTTTTAAATGGAACCCCCCCCCCCCCCGGCTTTGTTTATTTCAGGTTGTAATTTGTGTTTCTCATGTAATTCTAGACACCAGAGACCCCTGATAAGGCTGGGATTGGGGATTGGAGGCTTCCTTCATGCTGGGGAGGGGCAGATGAGGGGGTCTTCATCTCAGGGTGGGGGAGGTCAGGAAAGGGGCTCAGATGGCTGGAGCAGGGCTGGGAGATCGGATGCCTTCAGGGAGTGAGAGGACTGGATGCCTTTGGGGGGCCAGGGAGTAATAGTGCTACAGGAATGGGGTGTGCATTCATATTAGGGAACAGCTATTTTTAAAAAGTTGTTCCCAAGCATGTGAGCTAGGGTAAAACATGCAGATTGTTGAAACATAGATTAGGCGTGCAGCTTTTTAAAATCGTTGCTCCCTCTGAATGTGAGGAACCATCAACATGGAATCCTGTACCAATTTTACAAGAAGCTCTATATTTGGCATGGCCTCTTGTAAAATACTATGGGCATTCTCCATATTCTCACTTGGACATGTGAATTCCCCTCACCACATCCTTTCTAAAATTGATCTCACATTAAAATGAATCTGACTTAACTAGTGTATCAGCCAATTACCCAAAGGTATCTGACACCCTAGCTGAAGCATTGGCCATGTGCCTCCACCCTGTCCCACTCGTAGTCTAGCACCTCCCCTTCCCAACCTCATCCAGGTCTCCAGAATCTTCCCTTCCCTACTCTCTCCCTTCAGATCTCCAGCTTCTCTGCCTCATTCCTTTCTCCCCCAAACCCTAGTTATTTCTTACCAAACATCTTTCTCTGTCCCTTCGCTCCCCCTCTCAGGGTATCCGGTAGCCAGCATCTCTCTTGTTCCCTTCTCTCCTAGGTATCTTGTATTTCTTCCCTTCCCCCCCCCCAAAAGGTATCAAGCATGTCACCCCTCTTTCTTTACCCTTTATCTTTATCTTTATTTGGAGGCTTAATATACCGCTCAATGCAACAGCGTCTGAGCGGTTTACAAAATACATAAAAGCTGCTAGGAAAAAGAAAAGAACGCCAGTTAAGTTATAGGACAGACAGGAAAAAGGTTAAGGAACTGTAGGGAAAGTCAGAGTCAGATAGATTGAGAGAGGTCACCGGGGAGGTGGGGAAAGAGGGGAGGGTGGAGGGGGAAGATCAAAGGCTAAGCAGAACAGATAAGTTTTCAGGTGGGCCTTAAAGGTTTTCAGAGAGGGTTCCAGGCGGAGATCCGGGGGAAGCAAATTCCAGAGGCGGGGTCCAAGGAAGTAGAAGGCAGAGGAGCGTGTGGATTCAAGGTGGGCTTGGGAGGGGGAGGGTAAGGTCAGACGATTTGCATGGATTGAACGGAGAGAGCGGTGAGGAGTGTGGAGGTGGATCAAATCAGCAAGGTAGAGAGGGGTGCCAGTGTAAATGGATTTGTGGGTGAAGGTAAGAAATTTATATTGTATGCGGAAAGGAATGGGAAGCCAATGTAGACATATGAGAAGTGGGGTGATGTGGTCAAAACGAGAGGAACAAGTGAGGATGCGGGCTGCGGTGTTGTGAACTCTCTGTAAACGTTGTAATTGGGATTGAGGAAGACCGGCCAGGGAAACATTGCAATAATCGAGGCAAGTGACAACAAGAGAAAGAAGAAGGGTGGTCATAGACTAGGAAGAAAGGAAGGGGCAGACGGAGCGAAGTTGTCGCAGGGTGGAAAAACAGCGTTGGACAACAGAGGAGATATGGGCTTTAAAGGACAAGGATGAGTCGAGGATTACGCCAAGGTAGCGCAGGGATGTTACGAGAGGGATGGGGGAGGAAGAGAGCAGAGGGACAAGGGGGGGGGGGGGGCGGTACTACCGGCAGTGAACCAAATGGCTGAAGTCTTAGAAAGGTTGATGTGCAGGAAGTTGGAAGAAAGCCAAGATGCCACGGAAGAAAGACAGTCATTAAGAGGAGTGATGTCAGGAGAAACTGAGTCAGTGTGATAGAGAAGGAAGATGTCGTCGGCATAGTAATGTGCAGATATGCCCTGTTGTTGCACCAAGAGAGTGAGAGGAGCCAGAAAGACATTGAACAGGAGGGGTGCAAGGACAGACCCTTGAGGGACACCGCAAGGGAGGGGAGTAGAGGGTGAGGATAGAGAGCCAGAGGAAACTGAGAAAGAACGACCCGAGAGGAAAAACTGAAACCAATGAAGCACAGTGCCGGAAAGACCGGCATCATGTAAGCGTGAAAGAAGGGTGCGGTGGTCAATAAGGTCAAACGCATCAGAGAGATCAAGTGAGACGGCAAGGGTGAAAGAACCACGGTCGTGGGCAGTGTGGAGTTTGTCGAGAAGAGAGAGAAGAACAGATTCCGTGCTATACCCAGGACGAAAACCGGATTGACGTGGGTGCAAGGTAAGGGAGGCTTCAAGATGGGAGGACAATTGGGAGAAAAGAAGTTTTTCTAGGAGCTTAGAGAGGAAAGGAAGATTAGAAATTGGACGCCAGCTAGAAGGGGAAGAGGGATCTAGGGAACTCTTTTTTTTTTTATTGAGGTTTTAAGTCATATACAATAACAAATATGAAAACAGGACATATCACTGATGTTGAACAAGCAAAAATCCATCAGTCACATAAAAAGCAAAACCAGAATATTACATCAACACCAGAATCTTAGCCCACATCACGGGAGTTATCTATTGACAAGGTTAAAGGAAAAAAAAAAAGAGATAGAAACTAAGCTCTTTAAACTCTGTGCTGTTTCATCTCTTCTACGGAGTTCTCTGTTGAAGTGAGTTGGAGGAGTGTGTTCCCTGTCGGGGGCTGGGGAAGTGCTGTGACTGCTTCGCTGTGATTGCCGGACCATCTCAGGCACTCCGGGGACAGCCTGCTGTTCGAGGGGACCTTTGGAGCTCTTTAAACTCTGTGCTGTTTCATCTCTTCTACGGAGTTCTCTGTTGAAGTGAGTTGGAGGAGTGTGTTCCCTGTCGGGGGCTGGGGAAGTGCTGTGACTGCTTCGCTGTGATTGCCGGACCATCTCAGGCACTCCGGGGACAGCCTGCTGTTCGAGGGGACCTTTGGAGCTCTTTAAACTCTGTGCTGTTTCATCTCTTCTACAGAGTTCTCTGTTGAAGTGAGTTGGAGGAGTGTGTTCCCTGTCGGGGGCTGGGGAAGTGCTGTGACTGCTTCGCTGTGATTGCCGGACCATCTCAGGCACTCCGGGGACAGCCTGCTGTTCGAGGGGACCTTTGGAGCTCTTTAAACTCTGTGCTGTTTCATCTCTTCTACGGAGTTCTCTGTTGAAGTGAGTTGGAGGAGTGTGTTCCCTGTCGGGGGCTGGGGAAGTGCTGTGACTGCTTCGCTGTGATTGCCGGACCATCTCAGGCACTCCGGGGACAGCCTGCTGTTCGAGGGGACCTTTGGAGCTCTTTAAACTCTGTGCTGTTTCATCTCTTCTACGGAGTTCTCTGTTGAAGTGAGTTGGAGGAGTGTGTTCCCTGTCGGGGGCTGGGGAAGTGCTGTGACTGCTTCGCTGTGATTGCCGGACCATCTCAGGCACTCCGGGGACAGCCTGCTGTTCGAGGGGACCTTTGGAGCTCTTTAAACTCTGTGCTGTTTCATCTCTTCTACGGAGTTCTCTGTTGAAGTGAGTTGGAGGAGTGTGTTCCCTGTCGGGGGCTGGGGAAGTGCTGTGACTGCTTCGCTGTGATTGCCGGACCATCTCAGGCACTCTGGGGACAGCCTGCTGTTCGAGGGGACCTTTGGAGCTCTTTAAACTCTGTGCTGTTTCATCTCTTCTACAGAGTTCTCTGTTGAAGTGAGTTGGAGGAGTGTGTTCCCTGTCGGGGGCTGGGGAAGTGCTGTGACTGCTTCGCTGTGATTGCCGGACCATCTCAGGCACTCCGGGGACAGCCTGCTGTTCGAGGGGACCTTTGGAGCTCTTTAAACTCTGTGCTGTTTCATCTCTTCTACGGAGTTCTCTGTTGAAGTGAGTTGGAGGAGTGTGTTCCCTGTCGGGGGCTGGGGAAGTGCTGTGACTGCTTCGCTGTGATTGCCGGACCATCTCAGGCACTCCGGGGACAGCCTGCTGTTCGAGGGGACCTTTGGAGCTCTTTAAACTCTGTGCTGTTTCATCTCTTCTACGGAGTTCTCTGTTGAAGTGAGTTGGAGGAGTGTGTTCCCTGTCGGGGGCTGGGGAAGTGCTGTGACTGCTTCGCTGTGATTGCCGGACCATCTCAGGCACTCCGGGGACAGCCTGCTGTTCGAGGGGACCTTTGGAGCTCTTTAAACTCTGTGCTGTTTCATCTCTTCTACGGAGTTCTCTGTTGAAGTGAGTTGGAGGAGTGTGTTCCCTGTCGGGGGCTGGGGAAGTGCTGTGACTGCTTCGCTGTGATTGCCGGACCATCTCAGGCACTCCGGGGACAGCCTGCTGTTCGAGGGGACCTTTGGAGCTCTTTAAACTCTGTGCTGTTTCATCTCTTCTACGGAGTTCTCTGTTGAAGTGAGTTGGAGGAGTGTGTTCCCTGTCGGGGGCTGGGGAAGTGCTGTGACTGCTTCGCTGTGATTGCCGGACCATCTCAGGCACTCCGGGGACAGCCTGCTGTTCGAGGGGACCTTTGGAGCTCTTTAAACTCTGTGCTGTTTCATCTCTTCTATGGAGTTCTCTGTTGAAGTGAGTTGGAGGAGTGTGTTCCCTGTCGGGGGCTGGGGACGTGCTGTGACTGCTTCGCTGTGATTGCCGGACCATCTCAGGCACTCCGGGGACAGCCTGCTGTTCGAGGGGACCTTTGGAGCTCTTTAAACTCTGTGCTGTTTCATCTCTTCTACGGAGTTCTCTGTTGAAGTGAGTTGGAGGAGTGTGTTCCCTGTCGGGGGCTGGGGAAGTGCTGTGACTGCTTCGCTGTGATTGCCGGACCATCTCAGGCACTCCGGGGACAGCCTGCTGTTCGAGGGGACTTTGATTTTCCTGTATAAATTCTCAGGTAGCCCTCTCCGCGACCGTGGAGCGCGGCCGTGGGGCGTGTTTTAAGGGGCGTGTCTAAGGGGCAGGTTCTGCCCCTTAGACGCCCCTTCGACGCCATTTTGATGACATCATCCGGGTGTTTCCATTCCAGCTAAGTGTAGAGTGTGAGGGTGTTGGTGACCCCTTATTGAAGGTTGTGAGTAGTTTTGTTTGCTTGTTAGTATGGGGAAAAGAAAGGGCAAACCACAGAGCAAAACTCCAGCGGTTGAATCAGGTGCTGGTAAACCGCTTGGTCCGTTGGACAAACATTTTGCTCCCCTCCCCCTAGCGCAGTCCTCTCCGGAAGGGGCATCTTTGAGCCCTGGAGGGAGATCCCCTCCACCCTGTCCTCTCTTCAGTGCTGCTTCCAGTTCTGGGGTCTCAGCGGAGGCTTTAGTAAGGGATAAAATTGTAATTAAGTTGCCTGTTCCGGTTCAGCCGGCTGTGCTGGATGTTTCTTTTGAACTTCCAGCCCTACCTGTTGATTCTGAAATTACTTTAAAACATCTCTGGGGGGCTTTGCAGTGCATTAACTCTAAAGTATCTACAGTTATTAATTCTTTTTTAAGATAGGGTGGATAATAGCGTGCTTCCAGAGAGTAGGAAAGATACCAGAGGAAAGACTGTTATTAATGATGGAGAGGAGATAGGGGGAGAGGGCCAGGGAAGGGTCCAGGAGCCAGTGAGATGGGATGGGATCGGAGGGACATAAGGTTTTTCGAACAGAGTGGAAAGCCTTGGAAAGAACGGGAGCAGAGATGAGTTCGAAGGATGACCAGCGATGAGAAAGAGGGGGGATGCACAGGGGGGAAAGCGAGGTAGGAGAGGAAGGAGGAGTAGACATGGAACCGAAGGAGGAGGGGAGAGGGGGGGAGGACAAGAGGGGAAGGAGAGACGGAGGGAAAGCACTTTAGAGGAGAAAAATGTGGCCAATAAAGCAGGGTCAGGAGAAACGGAAGGGGGAGACGGCGAGGAGAAGGAATGGGGAGCAGACAAAGAGCGGAGAACGGAATACAACTGACGGGAAGAGTTAGCAGAGGTGGAAATGAGAGAGGAAAAGTAGTCTTTTTTGGCTGTGTGAAGGAGGAGACGATAATGGCGATGGCAGGCTCGAAAGCGGTCCAGAAGGAGGGGGAGGGGTGCTTACGCCAGAGCCTATTGGCCAGACGAAGATGTCGACGATGAAGGGAAAGGCCAGGATGAAACCAGGGATGGCGGCGGGGGTGACCAGGAATAGAACGAGGCTGAAGAGGGGCTAGACTATCAAGAGTGGCTAAGAGGGTGTCATTCCAAGTGCGTGTCTGGGTATTTACAGGAAGAAGATGAAAGTCAGGAGAAAAGAGGGTGGCAGAGGAGGGGAATTGAAGAAGAGTATTTGCAGTGATGCGACGGGCAAGGGCATGTGGGGGAGGGACGTTAGAGGAGGAGGGAGAGGGAGAGGATAGCGGAAGAGAAAGGGAAGAAAAAAGACAGAAGTGGTCAGTCCAGGGAAGGGGTAAAGAGGAGAAGGAGGAGAAACTGAGAGGGGAGGCCAGGGGGGAAATGAAAAGATCAAGAGTGTGCCCAGCGGAGTGGGTGGGGAAAGGAACAAGTTGATGAAGAGAAAGATCGGACAGAAGAGAGAGGAAAGCATGATCATGGGGGGTAGAGGGAGAGTTGATATGAACATTGAAATCTCCAAGGATTAGAAGCTGAGGGAAGAGAAGGGAGACCTCGGATATAGTAGAGAGAAGGGAATCCCATGCAGGGGCAGGAAGGGACGGAGGAGCATAGATAAGGAGAAAGTGGAGTGGAGGAGAGGTAGCAAGACGGAGGAGCAGAGATTCTGGATAATGAAGGGCAGAAGAGGTTTGTTCTTGAAGGGAAAGGGAAGAGCAGTGGAGGACAGCAATTCCTCCGCCACTCCTCCCTCGATGGGAAGTAGATAATGCAGAGTAGCTTGGAGGTAAACAACGGTTAAGAAGAGGTTCCTCACCATCCTTTAACCAAGTTTCTGTTAGGAAGAAAAGATCAGGAACGTGATGAGAGGTGAGGTCATGGATTAGGGTAGTCTTGGAGCGAAGAGAGCGGCAATTAAGGAGAGCAAGCTGGAGGAATAAGAGCGTTGGGGGGGATGGGGCCGTAGCAAGTTGGGAAGAGCAGTAAATCAAATTGGAAGGAGTTCGTGCAAGGGGGCCAGAAAGGGCAGGTGCAGGGGGTGTGGGCCGTCAACTCCAGTGAACTGGGATGGCAGACATAATGAGGATAGTAAGACACAGTAGGAAGGAACCTGGAAAAGAAGAGGAGCAACACTTACCGTGGGACTGTGAAGGAGGAACAAGTGTGGACCAAATACCGAGAGGGTAGGAGCAGGCCCAAGGATTCATGCAATGGATAGGAGCGGTGGGCTGAGTGGGATCTGGAAATTCGCCCCCGGACCCGCCCCAAGGAGCTCGCCCAAGGAGCAGGACCTGCTCCTTGTGCGCACTCCTTCGGCGCGCGCCCGCGGCGCGGAGGGCCACACCGATGTTCTTTAAATAGGCAATGTTGCCCACAGGGGAGGGCAGCGCGGACTGGGTATCCAGCATCTTCCTCCTCTTCCCTTTTCCCTATTACCGTTGCTGCTGTCCCACCACCCTACCTTCACAGGAATGCAAAAAAAAAAAAAAAAAAATTGGGCTGGGGGGAGGGGGAGCCCAGCAGCGCAGTGTGGAGCAGTCCTTTAAAGTCGCTGTCAGTGGGGGGTCATTGAGTGTCTGAGCATGTGCACCTATGCACTCAAAGCCTTCTGAGTCCTGCCCACTTGGACATCAGGGTGGGATATGGAATGCCTTAAGCATGCACATGCATGTTGCCAGATGCTGGAAGCCTGCCACTGAGAGTGGTTTGAAAGAGCTGCGCCATGCTGAGCTGCTGCTACTCTGAAGCCCAATTGTTTGCATTCTCGCAGAGCTAGGGTGGTGAGGGTGGCAGCAGAGGTGGTAGAGGGAATGGAAGAGAAGGGGGATGCTGTGCTCCTGTCCCTGAAGCCTGCCATCCTAGGTGGATGCCTAATCCACTTAGTGGTAGGGCTGGCCCTGCAATTACCCTTTAGAAAACAATGGGTAAGAGAGAATTGCTTTCTATTAAAAAGATTTTTTTTGACATTTCATTCAAAGTTATCTGGTGGTAGACCTGGCTTATTCCACCTCCTGGCAAACAGATTCTCACACATTATCAATAAAAGTGTCTCACAGGCATTTTCAGCTAGCAGCTAGTTTTGCTTTATCCCCCCCCCCCCCCTCCACCCAAGGTGCTCTGAGTGTCCAGATACAGTCAGGATAATAAAATATGGGGGAGGGGGAAAACATCTCCTCAGACTATCTTAATAAGCATCCCAAATATTTTCTGAAAGCTAAGCATCATCCTGACCTCCTGCATTGGGAGTGAAATAAGTGTCTTCCCCCCCTCCCCCAACCCAGTCTGGTATGCCTGAAGTGTGTGTAGTATCACTGGATATAAATGGCTTGAACCATCCTGTGAAGAAGAGTAAGGTATTGGATTATTTAAACAAATTTAAGGCTGATGCTTTTTATTTGCCAGAGATGCATTTGCCCTATAGGGAGTTAGTAAAACTGGGAGGAGAGTGAATGAAATTCTGTCTATTTTCACTAGTGGTGCACACAAAGGGTGGAGTGGCGATTTTGATAAATAAGTGGTCAAGGGTAGAGGTTCTTCCTCAAATATCGATGCTCAAGGCAGGTGGATAAGGGCTATGGTTGTGTAGAGTTCCCATTATTTTCAGTTTTTTAATATACTGTGCATTAAATTATTGCCAACACTATTGGCCCAGGTATTGGGTGGGCTGATAAATATGGGCCAAATGGACTTTGTGGCTAGTAGACATTCTTTAGATAACACTCACCATTTGTTACATAGAGCAAAAGACCTGTTGGTCTCGATCTCTGTATTTCTTGATGAAGAAAAGTCATATGACTGTACTGGATGGTGATATTTTTTTCAAGTGTTTTCCTGGTTCAAATTTGGTCCTTAGTTCACTGAAATGGCTCAGGCCATCTTTTCCGTACAGCCTTTGATCTTGCACTCAAATTTTTCTGATGGTCTCCTTCTGTTCCTTCCTCCTCTCTTCTTTTCTTCTCTCTCCTATCCTCTCCTAAGGCCCTCGTGTTGTCATGTCCTGTAGTTCCCCTCTTTCCTATACATTACTGGTGTTCTTTTCCTATTCAAGTTTTATTGTATTTTATTGTAAACTGCTCTGTTGTCCCCACTAAGGGTGGAATATCAAGTTTTAATAAATGAAATTAAATAAATAAACTACTCTATTGCTAGGTTATCTTTCACCTTGTTGACATCTCTCCCATGGACTTACCACCACTATGTCCACTTTTACATGCATCTACCCAGGGTCAATGCATCACTTGGTACTACGTCCTCTCGCCGACCATCTCCCCCTCACCACCCCCAAAAACTATCCCGCCGCCTTACTCTCCCAGATGTTACACAATTTCCCTACCGCCAATCAGTTATTCCCTCTGGATTTTGGCACCCTGACAATTGAACAGCAGATTTCCTTATGGAACACGTCTCTCACCACCACTTTCGACCAAGTAGCACCTATGCATCCTCGTTCCCATCCGATTCCTACCCACCAACCATGGTTCCACTCAGGGCTCTGTCTTCTCCATACTCAACTGCACCATTCCGAAAAGATCTGGCGGAAGCATCGTACCCCCTCTATACTCTAACCCTTCAGAACCTGTCATCAAATCTATCGCATGCATGCCCATCATGCCAAACGCTCTTATTTCTCTGTGGTTATCTCTTCTTCAGCCAAGTCCACATGACAATTATATTCTGCTTTAAAGACTCTGTCCTCCACACAATCATGCTCATCCTCTCAAAATCCCTCTGTTATCCCTCCTCCATTCCAGCTAGTCAGGTTCTTTGACTCCAAAGTTTAGACTCTCCACTCATCTTTCGTCACTTATCCCACTCCTTTACGAACCTCTTCCCCATCCCTTCCTACTGTGTCCCACACATTTTCTTATGTATGGACCACTTTCAGCACACTTACAACCAATGTTCCCTCTAATTTTCTGTAGGCTGTGTGCGCATAAAATAGCTGTGTGCAGCTTTTGAAGGAAGGTTAAATTTTTGTGCGCCACATAACGACACTCAGAGTTATATACTTTAAAATTTGACTACACGTCAGAATACAGTATGTACACCACATTGATTTTAATCAAATTAAATGAAAATAGATGATTACTAAATGAAGCGGGAAATTTCTAGTAATTACAATCATAACTTTTAAATTTTAAGACGTCTGTGTTGTTTTCTATCAGAATCAGAGCCATAATTTTTGTGCGCTCTGTTGCAAAGTATGTGCGCTCACTTGGCGAGGTGTGTACGCGCGCACACACGCACAGCTTAGAGGGAATAGTGCTTACAACCACTGAACTCTTCAAACTGCACTCTGCCTTTCATAAGACCAACTGCTCTCTGAATCCGATTCCGTCAAAATGGTTACTGGAACCTTCTTTAGCTCTCCACTCTTTTATTCTTACTATGCTGAACTCAAGACTCACATCTGGCACTTTCCCCGAGTCCCTGGAAACACGCACTCGTTCATCTTCTTCTGAAGAAACCCTCCCTCAGTCCACATGATCCCGCCAACTACCGACATGTATCTAACTTACCATTTCTTTCCAAAATCCTGGAAAAGGCTGTTTTCTCCCAACTTTCACATCTTGACTCTACTCACCAACTTCACCACCATCAATCTGGATTCCGCCTCGGTCACAGTGTCAAAACTATCATGCTCTCTTTCTTAAATGATATCCATGTGGCACATGAACATGGTGACATCACTTTAGCATTCTCTCTCGATCTTTCTGCGGCTTTTGACCTGGTAGATCACTCTCTTCTCCTCTCTCGTTTACAGGAATCTGGGCTTCAGGGGACAGTTCTTCAATGGTTTCACTCCTGTCTCTCCTCACGGTCTTTCTCAGTACACATTGGTACTACCTCCTGTGATCCAGTCTCTCTGCGTTGCGGTGTTCACCAGGGTTCCGTTCTTGCTCCTCTTCTATTTAAATTTTCCTAGCGCCACTCGCCCTACTCATACAACAATCCGCCCTATCAGCATATTACTACGCTGACGACATTGTCATACTTCATCACACTAACCCACAACAACCCAACCTTACCATTCTCAATAACTGCTTAGCACAGGTCTCCAGCTGACTCACCATTAATTGCCTATATCTCAATCTATATCTCAATCTAGCCAAATCACTTGCAATATGGTTTACGTTCAGCAGTCCCTGTCCAACAGTCGCCCCAGTCCTTGACAACATCGCAATCCCCATAGTCCCTACACTCCGCTACTTTGGTGTAAAATTGGACACCTCTCTCACTTTTCACAAACATATCTCACTTCTCTCCCATAGGTCTTTTTTCTGTCTTCACCAGATGCGTGCTATGGGGGTTATTCTGAGGCACGAATAGCGGGATGGGACGTCCATCCCCACTATTCATGCCGGCTCCTGCCCCTGTATAACTTCCTCACCGGTTGTGCGGTGAAGTTATACTGGGGTGGGGAAGGGGTGGCACGGGGACGGAGAGTGGACGGGCATTGGGTCGTCGCCGGCCCTGGACATACAGGGCCGATTCTGATGTTGGCTCTGTACGTCCAGGGCCGGCAAAATATCCGGGGAAGTTATTCCACCGCTTGGGTGGAATACGTTTCCTGGACATGTTCTTTTGACAGCTCTGGAGTGCGGAAGTGTCTGGGAGGGCAAAAGTTAATTCCTCGCTGCCCAATCCTGGTCTTAGGAGGCCGGATCGGGGGTCGGGCTGCGGGGAACTAACTTTTTAGCAGGCATCCAGCATCGCGGCACCATTTATTTATTTATTTTATTTATTTGTTATTTTTATACCGCTCCTTCCCAAGATCAGGGGCAGTGTACAATGAACAACATTTCTACACAGAACACAATTTAACATTATATGACTGTAACAGTTACAACTACGTACAAGATAGGATGGGTGCTTTAAGGATAATCAACTTACAGAACTATGTACAGTTATAGCAGGTGATACTATTTACTGTTGGCGCAGTGAAGAGTGTCATTGTGAGGATTGGGTTTGTGGTGTTTCGGGGGATGAACCAGTGTCTTCCATATGATCTCCAAAATGTTGGGTGAACAAAGGTTTTTAGTTCTTTTCTGAACAATTTTATGTCTTTAGTTGCATGTAGAAAGGCCGGGAGGTCATTCCATAACCTGGGTGTAGCTAGTGAGAATGCTCGGTTACTTGTAACTTGTTTAGTTTTGCAGTAGATGGGAGGGATCACAAGTGTGTTCTGGGAGTATAGTCTTGTTGATCTAGTGTTGGTGGTTTGGGTTATTAGTGTTGAAAGGTAGGATGGAGCAATATCATTAATCGTCTTGAATATTGTCATTATTGTTTTATATTGGATTCTACTAATTATTGGTAACCAGCGAAGGGTGTATAGTAGGGGTGTTATATGGTCAGAGAGTCAGGTTTTGCATACAATTCTTGCGGTTACATTTTGTGCTGTTTGGAGTTGTTTGTGATACTTTTTGGGGATACTGTTTAGGAGGCTGTTACAAAAGTCAAAATGGGGGTGATCAGCGCATGAACTACTGATCTGAATCGTGTGTGTCTAAAAGGGGTCTGAGGTGTTGTATTGTTCTTAGTTTGAAGTAGACAGATTTGGTTATTTGTTTTATGTGGGCAGATAATGTTAAGGATTGATCCAGTATGACGCCTTACTTCTTTTTTTAATAGAGAGGGTTGTGTTAAGAATTTTGAATGTTTGGGGGGGGGGGGTGAAGTTTGGGTTTCTTGATATGTATGTATTGTAGTACTTCAATTTTTTTAAAGTTGATGGACAGATTGTTTATGTTTAGCCACATTTGTGCTTCCGAAATGCAGGTTTTGATTATGTATTGAGCGGTGTTTAGAATATCTATGGGAAGGTATATCATAATGTCATCCGCATAGATGTGATAATTCACTTTATAAATTTTTTGAAAATATTACATATTGGTTGCAGGTATATGTTAAATAATAACGTGGATAATGCAGACCCCTGGAGGATTCCTTGCTCCTGTCTGAATTTGTTAGAGGTTTCTTTACCTAATTGGACATGTTGCATGCGGTCTGTGATATAGGATTGGAACTATTTGTGTGCTATTCCTGTTTTACTCCAATTTGTGAAAGCCTTGCAAGGAGGCTGTTATGGTCGACATTATCAAAGGCAGCGGTTATGTCGAGAAAAATAAGCATGAACGATTGCTTAATGATGTCTATGCCACATATAAGGGCATCGAAGAGGACCAGCAGTAGTGATTTGACACCATGGAAAGGGCGGAATCCAAATTGTTGTTCATCTAGAGGCGCAACAGTGTCTATAAAGTCTTGCAATTGATTTTGGACTGTTTTCTCAATTAGTTTTGCTAGAAATGGTATACCGGCGATGGATCTATATGAAGTGGGGTCTTTGCTGTCAAGGCTTTTGTTTTTCAGGATTGGCTGAATCATGGATTGTTTTAGTTCCTTTGGCATTATTCCTTGTTGAATGGATTGGTTGATTATTTGGAGTAGGTGAGGAGCTAGCTCTGATTTAGTTGCTTTGATCCATGGCAACATAGCTCCATTTAAATGCCCTGACTGAGTTAGTCGGGCTTTGCTGTATGTGCAGGCCGGGACTGAATTGCAGTCCCCGCTTGCACGTACAGTGCTGCTTTCGATTCTGATCCCGTGGGGCTAGATGTGCCCCGCAGGATCAGAATCGCGATTTCCTTTGTACATCCAGGTCAGCCCGGAAGTACAAAGGAAATCTACGTCGGGATCAGAATCGGTGCCTATTTGTCCATTTCTGTCCCCCCAGGCACTGACCACCCTTCTTCTCTCGCTAGTTTTTTCACGTCTGGATTTTTGTAACTTGGCCCTTGCAGGTGTTACGCAGGCTCAACTCCATCAGCTTCAATTGCTCGAAAATACTGCAGCTCGGATCATTACTCATACCTCCCGCCGGGGCCATATTAGCCCAAACCTCATCAAACTTCACTGGCTTCCACTCGCCTACTGTATGCATTACAAAATCCTCATCATGACTCATTGCACTGTATATTCAAATGCTCCACAATATCTGGTTGATTTTCTGTAATTTCATACCCCCACCCGCAGTCTCCACTCTATTCATATCAATCGGCTAGTCTTCCCCTCCCCCTCTCGTGCCCACCTTCAGTCCACCCAACACTCTGCCTTCTTTTTTCTAGCCCCCTTCCTCTGGAATTCCCTCCCAGTCATATTATGTCAAGAACCCTCCTTTCCCAAATTTTAATCTCTTGAAAACCCACCTCTTTCAATCCGCTTTCGACCTGACTTCAACCCCCCACCCCCTCAAAACCACTGCTCCTATGCCCCTTTTCCTTATTTTTAGCATCTGATATTTGTTTCTGTTTCTTTTCTCTCTCTTTACTGCAACCGTGCTGTCACTGTCCTATCATGCAATGGAGTTCCTTTTCCTTTCTCGACCTATGGCCATTTCTCTGTACTTTGTTGTTTTTTTTGTAAACTACGCTGGTGTTATGAAGGAGTGGTAATATCAAGTCACATAATAAACATAAACATCTGTAAAGCCTGTAATGGGGACAAGGCAAAGTTGTCCCCTTTAGCCATTATTATTTAATTTTGCCTTAAAACCCTTGCCGTCAGCTATTAACAAGATAGTGCCTTTATTGGCCTTAGAGTGGCAGGGGTTACTGCTAAGATTTCTGCTTATGCAGATGACATTCTGTTATTCTGACAGACCTGGACAGCTCTTTACCAGAGTTTATGAGTCTGCCTGATGAGTTTGCCGGGCTTTCTGGGTACAAGGTCAACTGGAATATATCTAAGATAACGCCTCTTAATGTTCATTATACTAAAGAAGATTTTCATCTCTATCAATTTCAGTGGAAAAATCCAGGCATGCAATATTTAGGATTTTGTGTTTTTTTTTCTGAACTTTCCCACATAATAGTGGAGGCTAAACAGCATCTGCTGAAAAAGGATCAGGAGCTTTGCTCGCAATGGTCCCCCTTTCCCTCTCATAGTGGGGGAAAATGGAAACCATTAAAATGACTGTCACTAGGCATCTATTATACCCTGGGTATGCTTCTGGTGTTTTTCTCACATTCTTTTCATAAACTGCTGGATAGAATACCAGTGGACTTCTTTTGGGGGACGAAAGTCCACAGGATTGCGGTTAAGAACCCAATTGGAAGGGGGCAGAAGTGGAAGAGCAAATGGCACTGCGGTGCCAGAAAAGAAGGTAACGCTGGTGCTGCGGTACCTTTTTAATGTATTGCTGCCACTGCATGTCTTGGAGAGAGGCAGCAGCGGAGGCAGGAGGAGGGGGCCCACAAGTGGAGGAGAGATCTAGAATGAGAGCCTACAGAGGCAGGAGCCTGCCAGATACATTTGCCCCAGCCCCATAAGGAATTGAAGTTGCCCTTTGTGAAAATGGGATATAAATGGTTGGAAATTGAATGGAACATCAACTGGTGAGGAAAATAAACATCAACTGGTGAAGCCTCTGAGTTTGCAATACTTACCCAAAAGGCTGAGGGATAACCCATCATAAAGTTCACTCATCGTGCCTTTGTTGCACTTAATGGACCTTGAGCCCTTCACATTCAGAAGCCGGGCCCTGCCAGTGGCCATGATGATGACCACTGCCCTGGGATTTCTTGCAACCGGCAGCTTCCAGCATGTGATAGGGGCAACTGTTGGAATCACGCAGTCTACTGCCAGCTACTGCATAGGAACCTTCACCAGGGCCCTGCTGCGTAGGATGCACCACCTCATAGCCTTTCCCTGGACACAGCAGTTGCGGCAGGAGACCATACAGGTATTCTACAATGTCGCTAGGTTTACATTGGGGCTTGTATGTATAGACTGTACCCACATTGCACTATGGGCACCATGGCTGGAGCAGAGGGCATACCGGAACAGGCATGGGTACAAATCGATGAACATGCAGGTCATTGTGAATGCTAACATGGACTTCATTGATGTGTGTGCCCACTACCTGGGGCCCTGCCATGATGCATTTGTCCTTGCCCAGTCCAGCCTGGAACAGGCTGAGGGATAACCCATCATACAGTTCACTCATCGTGCCTTTGTTGCGCTTCATGGACCTCGAGCCCTCCATATTCAGAAGCCGGGTCCTGCCAGTGGCCAATGATGATGACAACTGCCCTGGGATTTCTTGCAACCGGCAGCTCGGAGGGTCAGCTCAGAGATGGTGGCTGATAGGTAAGTGTGCACATGTGTGAGCCCCAGGACAGGTCCAGAACAGATGCCTGCTGTAGTTTGATGCTATATGAAATGCAAACAAGTGGTGATATATGTGTTTTTGTATGTATTTCAAAACATGAGCACCACTGTGTGCACATGTTCTGCTGTTCTGTAGAACCATGCACACTGCGAGCCATAATGAACATCGTGGTGACAACCCCATGAGCCAGCAGGAGGAACAGTACAATGACACCTCAGCAGGCCCAGATGGTTGTGGAGCATGCAGTAGGGGTGCTGAAGAGCCGTTTCTGGTGCTTCCACAGGAACAGTGGGCAACTTCTCTACAGCCCGAAGCAGGTATGCAAGATATTCACATCATGCTGCATACTACAACCTGGCAAGGATGCATGGAGGGCCGAACGCAGAGCCAGCAGTTTTGGAGGAGTGGGAGGTCACAGAGGCAGCAGATGGTGGTGGTGCAGAGACTGGGAGACAGCAGTAGGCCAGGGCACTGGCCCACTGTGCGCGGATTATATGTGACAGTTTCTGAGGCAACTGTCCTGCACCAGCACCAGGATAGGGCACACACAATCACCAATAAAGTGCCTATTACCACGCAATGTGTGCAGTGATGCTTTATTTCCCCCCACGTTTCCCCTGCCCCAGGTATCCCCACTGGCCATGGGTGCTTGCTGGCACGTGCACTGCGACACAGTGGAGTGATGTCGGATGAAGTGATGGCAGTGTCATCACCCTCCCCAGCAGGACGGGCTGATGGACATGGGTCAGTGCTAGCAGGTGGCTGTGCTGGCAGCCCAAGTATCCATCCCCTGTGCCTGCATGAGGCCCACCAAACTGCGCAGGGAATCAGCGATCGATGCCTCATCAGTTGCAGGTGCCCCTCCATAAGGCACTCCATGCGCAATTTGTGGTCCGGCCACTGTTCATGCCCCACCTCCCTTGCCTGTTCTGCAGCCTGCAGGACCTGCCGGATATTTTGCAGTTCGAACAGTATGCCCTCTGTACTAGCCACCAGGCACGCACCCTCCTGTAGTAGCTCCTGGTCCAGGTCACTGCCCCCTACACCCACAGGGTCATCTAGAATGGCAAATTGTAGCTTGGCAAGTGGGTGTCATCTGTCTCTGGCTCCTCGGCAGTGGCTGTCACACTGGCCTGCGCCACTGCCCTGGGTGGTGAACCTGACAGCTCCTCTGCCCTGGCTGGTGCACTGGACTGTTCCTCTGCCCTGGCAGTACACGGCCTCAATGACTGTGCTGCATCCTGGCTGCGCACTGGCATCATCTATGGTGGATGGTGAGGCTCCCCTCCAATGATCTGTCTCAGGCTGGGTGGGCGGGATCCCTGGAGGATGGGGTGGCACCCGGTCTACTACAGAACCAGCAGGTGGTGAACAGTCTGCACTGTATCCACCCCACACAGCACCCAAGGTCCAACAGACAAACAGGCATGCCCTGGGTAAATGGAGGCATAGCAGGGACACATACATGGCCATCACTGTCCTACCTAGGCCATGGGGCACCCCTACAAACCCTCCTGTATGCCTGTGGTGGAGCTGTCAAAGCCTACAACCCCAGAGATGGCGAACTACTCCACGTACTGCAGCAGCTGCTTTTCTAGTGGGGTGAGTCTGCGCTCCTGCACAGGTGGGAGCCTACTGTTACTGGCCCTCTTCTCCTTAACTGCCTGCTGTACAATATGCCACTTCTTCTTTATGTCATCCAAGTCCCTGTTTTGGTGGTGGACTGCATTGACTTTGCGGATGATGTCTCGCCATGCTGTCTGCTAGGTGCTGACATCCTCTGCCATGAAGAGGGCAGTGTGATGCTGCAGGATGAGCCCTAGGGCCATAGTTGTCTCAGAGGGTGTGAAGTTAGCCTTCTGAGTGCGCTTTGCCGCTGTCAGTGCCTTGTCAGCCATTGTGTTTGACTAGCCTCATAGGTCCTCTTATGCATACATGGTTAGGGCACACAGTGGTGCCACTTCCCATCCAAAGACATATCCAGTACCTGTGTAGGCTCCTGGGCACCGACGTTTCAAAAATCTGCATGACAGTTCGCTGCCATAGGATGCCATAGCTGCACAGCACTGAGTGACAGCAACATAGGCATGCAGGGCCGCCCAGACTATGATACCCGAGTAGGTCAGATAACACAGTATGTAGGCATGGCAACCATGGCATGTACCGCTCTGATGGTATGCCTCCGTGGGGCAGGGGCTCCCTGCGTGTGCAGCACCGCTGGTCCACACTCATGCTGCCGCAGCCTGTTCTGTGCCGCACTCGTGCTGCCACAGCCTGTTCTGTGCAGGTATGGCAGAAGGGTGCTACCTGTGCAGATGGTTGCAAGCACAGCCCAGCACAGACTTCAGGCACAGAGTCACTACCTAAGCTGGGCTGTGCCCGCGACTGTTTGCACAGGTAGCACCCCTCTGCACTACCTGCACAGGATGGGCATGCCCACAGAGCATACACCCCATGCCCCTAGACCCTGGATCCCCTCCCCCAGGCTCCCGCACCACCCATGTAGACACGACGTCCTGCCCTCACAAATTGGATAACACAGAATGTTTGTAAAAATGGAACAGTTTATTGGCAAACATGTAACAACACATACAATGGTGCCAAGAGTGGCAGACAAATAACAGCAGTACAGACTGTGGATTGCCCAATCACAGGGGATACCCTGGCATGGGAACCACTCTAAAGGCACTGGTGAGGGCATCGATATGCTCACCGATGGACTGGGCCACTGTGTGCACCTCCTCCCTCAGGAACCACACCTCCGCAACCAGGACAGCAAAAGCCCAGTCACTGGAGGGGCATATGGGTGGTGGAGGAGAGGGACTTTGGGCATCATGGCCATGGCATGTCCATGTATGCTGGGGTGGCTGTGGGGCCCCCAGATGTGCAGGGTGGACCATGGCTCTGCTTGCCATTGCACCGGGTCCATGCTGAGACATGCAGCAGGCAAATGGCCCCCTGGTAGGTTTGTGAATGGGCATGGCTGTGGGCTGTGGGGCACAGCTGGGAGGTGCAGCCCTAACTCTGGGCCCCCTGCTGGGTGTCTGCTAGTGATGCCCTGTGCCACACTGCTATACCTGGGGTGCTTGGTGGGTGGTTCCCGCATCCCCCTGCTACCCCCTCTGATCTCTCCTCCTCTGACTCCTCTGCCTCCACGCCCTTCCCCTGGTCCTCTGATTCCTCCTCCTCAGACTGCCTTCCTGCCCTACCCCTGTCCTCTGATCCCTCCTCCTCTGACTCCTCTGCCTCCCTGCCCTGCCCCTGGTCCTCCAATCTCTCCCCCTCTGATCTCTTATCCCACTGCTGTGCCCTCCTCCTCAGTTGTGGTGTCCTCTGGCACAGTGTCGCTGGACTTATCCTCATCCCTGTCACTGCTGAAGGTACTAGTGTTTTCAGCTCCCCTGGACAACTCCTGTGGTGCTGCACCACTGCCTCTGGGTGATGGGCAGGGTGGACCAGCGGTGTCTGGGGCCTCCCTGGAGCTGTCTGTGGGGAAAGAGGAGGTGGGTTATATTGGTCCACACAGGCATGGCCCTGGGCTGGGACTGGTGGAACTCCAGGTGGCACACACATGCATTGCACAACCCACCTTCAGCCCACGGGGGCGTGCCTCTTCCACAATGCACAGTGCATACCCCCTTTGCCCACTTCCAGTCAGCCCTGTTCTCCTCCCCACATGCCCAGTTGTGGCCTGCTGGCCCTCCACCCCCAGATGCTGGACATGCAGAGGGGGCAGCATGGGCAGATGCACATTGTGCACCTGGGGCCACCACTGGGGGAGTGTGCCCTTGCACCACCCATCTGTGCCATGCCCCAGCCATGTGTGTGTGCATGAGCCCTGTTCTCCCCCTCACATGCCCAGCTGTGGCCTACCAGCCCTCCCCCCAGGCACTAGGCATGCAAAGGGGGCAGCATGGGCAGGTGTACAATGTGCACCTAGGGCCACCCCAGGGGGTGTGCACCCTTGTACTGCCCATCCATGCCATGCCTCGGCCATGTGAATGCACACCTGTGTCTCTTGGGTGCCGGCTAGTACACACACAGGATGGTGGCACCAGGGGATGGCACGGCTGCCCATAGAACGTTCCCATCATGGTGCTCTGTGAGAGTCCACCACAAGGTGGTTTGCCTGCACCTGTCAGGCAGCCATGGCTGCCATCCCTTGTATCTGCTGGGCTCCACTGTGTATCCCACTGACCTTCCTCAGCCACCAGCTGCTGTCTGATCCATTGCAGCTGGTCAAGAGCCTCTAGAGTGAGTCAAACGCCATATTCACTGTGGGAGGGGGACACACAAGGGCTCAGTTGGTTGCATCCATATCGCCACTTGCACATATCTATATCCTTTGTCAGTCTGGTGGCCTCCCATCCTGCGGTCAGGAGCATACCCATGGGTAGCAGGTTTGGGGTGCATGTGATGGTACACCTCTGGCATCTGCCACCATGGTCCTGCCTGCCACTCTCTGGGCCCTTTGGCACATGCTCTGTGCCACCTGACATGGTGCCATCTGGGCCACTGCTTCACCTATGTCACCCCTCTGGCTCCTTCTGCCATCTCTGCAGTCCTCCCCCCTTTTCTAGCTCCTATCTTTTGCATGTAGGCATTCCTCAGCACTATGGTACTTGGTTGTGGGCCGTGCATGGCCTTGGCTGTGGGCAAGAGCCATGGCAGGGGGCATCCATTGCCTCAGGGGCCATAACACTGCATGGTTTGTTGTGCGCCATGCAGGACAGGTTGTTGTGATTTGTGCATGCTTGCCATTGCACATTTGTCATGTTCTGTGGCATCATATCATTGACATGCTGCCACAGCCAGACAGGGGGTGGCAGGCAGTGGTGGCAAATCCACTTGCAGGGACAGACGGGTGACATATATGTGGTTTCTGCCATTGGTCCCCTTGGACCCCTATGACATGGTTGCAGGGTCTGGGGTGGGGAAGATGTCTGGGGCATCTACACTGGCTGGTGGGGACCCTTTTTGTGGCCAACATGACCACTGCTCCCCCTGCACCGGGCATTACCATTGCCCATGCATGCCCTGTGGCGTTGCTGCCAGCCACCACTAGGGGGTGCAGTGGCCTCCCCACCTGTTGTGTGGGTATGCCTCCTTCAGCAGGCAATCAGGGCTGGCACCTGTAGAATTTGGCAGCTGGGATTTAATGTTAAAAAATGTAAGGTCATGAATTTGAGCTGCAGCAAACCAAGGAAGCAATATAGTATAGGGGTGAAGTACTTTTGTCCACTAAAGAAGAGCGGGACCTAGGCGTGGTTGTATCTGATGATCTTAAAGTAGCTAAACAGGTAGAAAAGGCGACGGCAAAAGCTAAAAGGATGCTTGGAGAGAGGAATGGCTAGCAGAAAAAAGGAGGTGATAATGCCTCTTTATAAGTCTTTGGTGCGACCTCATTTGGAGTATAGTGTGCAATTCTGGAGACCGCACCTTCAAAAGGATGTGAACAGGATGGAGTTGGTGCAGAGGGTGGCTACTAAAATGATTAGTGGTCTTCATTATAAAGCATATGAGGACAGACTGAAGGATCTTAATATGTACACCTTAGAGGAAAGGCGGGATAGAGGTGATATGATTGAGATGTTTAAATACCTCCGTGGCATAAATGTTCAGGGAGAGAGCCTCTTTCAATTGAAAGCAAGTTCTGCTACGAGGGGACATGGGATGAGGGTGAAGGGAGATAGATTCAGGAGTGATATGCGGAAAAAGTAGTGGATCCGTGGAATAGTCTCCCAGTGGAGGTGGTAGAGATGAGGACAGTAACTGAATTCAAAAAAGCATGGGACAAACACAGAGGATCTCTAAAGGTAAAAAGGGGACTGTTGTAGTTGTTGATATGGAAGGACTTGATATGATATGATATGGAAGGACTAGATAGGCCATGTGGTCTTTTTCTGCCATCATATTTCTATGTTTCTATGCATGGTCCATCCCCACACTGATGCTGATTGGAAAACATTGGGGCTGCCACCAGCATGTGGCTTGACAACACAGCTCTGTCTCCCTCTGCAGACATACAGCTGTGCCCTTTAGGTTGTGTCTGGCCTAGCATCATGCTCAGCCCACCTCCCCATCTTTTGAGGCCTCCTTACCTGTGCAGCTGGAGTTAGATGGCCCTCCAGATGGCTATTGACAGCCGCAGATTTGGCCAACGGCCCCTCCTGGGGTAGAGAACCCCCTCGTGCTGCAGCACGGATCAGGCAAGGGCTGTCATCGGGGCTAAAGTTGAGGCTTCTCCTCGCCGCCATGCCACTTGTGTCTATTCACCCAGCCACAGGGGGCTCTTGCACAGGCAGCCCGCATGACAGTGTTGTATATGCACGGGTATGCCAGTTGGGCGATACACAGGTTCATGCATACATGCCATCCCGCTTCTCTGGCCCCTGTTTTGGACACATACCCGGGTATCGCGGGCCAACCTTAGGCGCAGAGTCCATGTTATGGTCCCTGTGCTTACCCATATATGCCGCGGTGGGCGCCTGCTGCTGTGCTTGATTTGTGCTGCATTTTCTTTGCTTGCCTGTTTTGGAGGGGCATGTCTCACGATTCAAGCACTTTTTGGGTATGGCAGACCTCGGTGCCTTGTTGAATATCGGGTCCACAGTGTATGTTTTTCCCCAATAGGATGTTAGGTTGGTGGGAGGGGTAGGTGTGAGGGTTATGCTGGGGTGATTTTTCTTTTCATGGCTGTATGATTGCACTTGGAAACTAATAAAGTTTATTGAACTAAAAAAAATAAAATGCCAGCTGTTCATTGTGTGCCATGTCCTTGGTTTCATCACAAATGACTGTAAATCAACCATATTCTTTGATGACATTAACAATATTCATGACTATTTTTTTATGAAATTATGCTACGTATAGGAGAATTTGTGTGTTGCTACCATGCCAGTGCCCAGCAGCTGTGGTAAACACAAGGGGCATGACCACAGTATGCTATTTCCGCTGCACTAGCCGCATCACTAGCAGGGTAGTAGCGAATGCAAGGCCCAACGCATGCACACACTACACACAGTCTCCATGCACATTGAAAAATAAAATGTTGTAAGCACAATATTGGGACATCTGTGGGCCTTGAATTCATGCACTCACACTAGCAAGTCCAAAACGCCAACACCAAAGAACGAGGTGATCAATACAGTTTATTGCTGGTATACCGGCAATAAAATTTATTTGCAGTTCATTGGTGTGATTTGTAGTGTTTTGATGATGTCGCTCTTTATTGTTGGTGTTGTTGTTGTCCTTTAGATGTTCAGCCAGCTCTAGACATTCTTTAATTAACTCCTCCCCACTCCAGGGCTCAGCCCCAATCTTTAAATTCGGAAGTGCCATCAGGCGCTGAATTTGCCACCGCCACCACCACCAGCAAGCTCCCCCTCATCAGGGTAGATCCGGGGAGTGGGAAGCAAGTCTCCTCCCCGCTCTGGGGCTCAGCCCCAATCAGGACACAGACACCATCTTTAAATTCGGAAGTGCCATCGGGCACACCCACGCCTGGCGGGCCCATGCCTGAAGGCCTCACCAGAGGGCCCTTTGGCATGGCCTTTAGGCATGGACCTGAGGCGGAATCTGAATTCACCCCACACTGATTCATCAATCAGATGAAAAAAATCAAGATTAAAAAACTGGAAGCCGTGCTCCTCCCAAGCTTCTAAAACTTGCATACAGAAATCTTCAAGAACATTTTCCCAGAAGGTTTGTGGTTTCTCAAGGTGAATTTGGGCAAAGATCAGGCACATCAAATGGGCTACATCTGATAGACAACTCCCTACAAGCAAAGGCAATATCCTTGACTTAATATTTATTCCACAGCAAACACTACCCTCCAAACAGATCCCACACTCTGTCCATCCTGTTCTCTGGTCAGATCATGCTCTCATCCTCTTTTCAATCCCCCGCACCCCATATAAAAAACCTCAAATAACTCCACCCCAACATACTCGCAAATTCAAACAATTCAATGCTGCCACCTTCCTTGAACAAATAATACCACCCTTAGACCTGCTCAACAACAAGCACCAAAACCTTGCCCCACACATTGATGAATGGAATAACATCCTCTCTTCTGCTGCCCTCTTACCACCTAAACAACTTCCCCAAAGCCAACGCAGAAGAGCTCCCTGGTACTCTACAAAACTTAGAAACCTAAAAAGAGAACTCAGATGCCTAGAACGTCAGTCGAGACACTCATCTAACCCTAACACCCACGGGATCTACAAAAGCAAACTCCAATCTTACTGTTCCGAAACCCTAAAACAGAAAAGAGAATACAATGAAAATTATATCCAATGCTCCCTTAACAAACCGAGAGAGCTCTTCTCCATCGCTAAATCCTTAATAAGTGAACCCCAACATCAGGACTTAACTCCTAAAATAACTGCCCAAACTATAGCCAACCACCTAACCTCAAAATTCCATCAAAATGCAGAAAGGAACCTTCATACCTCAAAATTCCCCCCACCCTCCTCTACAACTAACTCCCAACCCATACACAACATTAATATCCGACCGCACACTTTCACCCCCCCAATTACCTGGAATGACTTTGAACCCCTCACCTTGAAAAACATATCTAACACCATTAAAGAGCTAAATGCTTCAACCTCCGCCCTGGGCCCTTGCCCTGTTACCTGGCTTAAGACCACCCACAGTACCATTAGCCCCTACATACTCCACATTGTACAGTCTTCCCTCCAGACTGGCTCCGTACCAGCACCCCTAAAACATGCTTCCATTCACCCCATCCTAAAAGGATCAAAACTTGACCCCACCTCTCCCACCTCCTACAGACCTATCTCCAGTATCCCCTTCCTTGCTAAAGTAACCGAAAAACTAGTCCAAAACCAACTTCAGAACTTCATAGATGAGCACTCTGCCCTCGACCCACTCCAGCATGGCTTCAAAATGAATCATGGAGTAGAAACACTCCTAGCCTCTCTCTTGGATTCACTCCACCTACTTACCCAGAATCCCACCCAAGGATGCCTTCTTATATTTCTAGACTTATCTGCTGCCTTTGATTCCCTTCCTCACCACCAACTTCTAGACAGGCTCTATGAAATAGGACTGAGGGACACAACACTAAAATGGTTTCACTCTTACCTAGAAAACAGGACTTAGCAGGTTCATATAGGGAATGATATATCCCTCCCATTCACCCTAAAGCAGGGAGTCCCCCAAGGATCCAGTTTATCTGCGCTCCTTTTTAACATATTCCTTCAACCAGTCTGCAAGATCTTTCAAAAATTTGGAATTCACTACCAATTATACGCAGATGATATTATGTGCTTCACCCCTTTCAACTTAACAAACCCTAATTTTTCAAATCTAATTGAATGCATCGCAAACCTGAAGACCTGGCTTTCAAATCACAACCTCTTAATTAACCAATATAAAACTGAAGCCCTCCAAGTATTCACCAACGCCTCATACACTCCACCTACAACCCTTACACTTGGAGATTTCACCCTCACCATTAAAAATCAAGTGAAATATCTCGGTCTTATCCTTGACCAGAACCTCACATTCCACGAACAGATAAAAAAACTTCCAGCACAATATATGCAAAACTACGCACCATTCGGAACCTCCAACCTCTCCTAAACCCTGACTCCTTTCGCACTGTCTGCCAGGCCCTCACCAACCCAACTCTTGACTACTGCAACCTCATTTATCATGGCCTTCCTAAGAACAGCCTACATCCCATCCAAATGGCACAAAACACCATAGCTCGACTTATTACAAATAACCCTAGACGATCACACATAACGCCAATCCTCTACGACCTACATTGGCTCCCCATACAATCCAGAGCCAAATTCAAAGCAATCACCCTCATTCACAAAATCATCTCTGATCAGTCAGCCCCCTGCCTCTCATTACTCTTATCCAATTCCAACAACAAAAGAACACGCCGCACCATCACCAAAAACCTTCTATCCATCCCATCATCCAAGATAACTTGTAACCAATCTACCTGCAATCGTGCATTCTCCCTTTACGCCCCCTCCATCTGGAATGCCTTACCACATGAATTAAGAAACTGTACCAATCACCCTGAATTCAGGAAAAAATTGAATACCCATCTCTTCCAGGAACACCTTTCCCTCCAATATAATCCTCCATGTAAATAACATGTTAAGCCGCCATGTAAATAGTTTTTAAACCTTCACAAAGAGTAGTTTGCTTGTTAATCTCATTATACTTTGATCTTCCTTGTTAAAATGTACTTAGTTGAAATTGTTACAATGTACTCAGTTGAAATATATTGTCTGTTATGTTCCCTGTAAAATGACTTGAATTGTAGAAAGTCGGTATATAAAAACTGTTAAATAAATAAATAAATAAATAAATACAAGCAAGGACAAACCACCACTCCAATAACCTCACCACACGGCTACCCACAGCCCAAGAATTGCTACTCCTCCGCTAATCAACAAGCAACCGACCAACTAAGAGGCTCTCAAACGCTGAGTACCTTATCTCAAATGGCTTACACCACCACAGAACCTCTGCCACGACACACTTTCCCCATACAGAAGACTCACAAACCCATAAACAAGCCCCAAAACTGCAAGTGTACATGCTCCCACCAGATACATGCTATTATCTTAGTCCTCCTCCTCTGCTCTCAGCTAACAAACGCTACATACCACTACACTACTTTAATTACAGCCCTCCAAGCCCCCCTAACTACGTTATATTTCAACCCACACCATATCTGATTAACTACAAGCATGCTTCCTGCAAACACCCCAACAAAAGACCAATCAGATATATTTTATTTAATTTATATTCTCTTATATACCGTGCTATTCTGCATCAGTGCAGTTTACATTGAACAAACTGAAATTACATTGAACAGGGCATTATAACTTGGAGATAACTATTTTACAGGGAACATGGGCTATGGAGGGTTAAGTGGCTTGCCCAAGACCACAAGGAGCACCTGTGGGACTAGAAACCCCAGTCCTTCCAGCCCAAGGTTGCTGTCCTCTAGTGGGATTTGAACCCCTGACCTTCTGGCCTGAAGTACCTTGCCCAACCACTAGGCCACTCCTCCACTCCTACTCCTATATATCTGTATACAGCCCTCCTCACCCACAACCACTCCTACCTCACAACCCACACATACCTCCCACATAACTATAGTCCTAAAAAATGCAAGATTCATATGAAACAAAACAAACACCATCATAGATCACATATAAGACAACCACATTGACATCCTATGCATTATAGAATCATGGTTAAAAAGTTCAGACCAAGTCATCCTGAACCAAGTAACACCCCCCACATTCACAGCATACAACTGCCCCTGTGCTCACAAACGAGGCGGTGTAGTACTTATCCTCGCCTGTAAAGATCTAAAGTTCATGACACACACATCTAGAAGCTCCGAATGCTGTGACATCATCAACACAGAGAATAACCACCTCTTCATCTGTCTGAACTACAGAGCACCCAATGCCCCTACAACGGACACATCCAACATTCTGGATTCAATATACTCAGCTAACTCCCCTCACAAACCTCTTATAGTATTAGGAGACCTGAATCTCACATCTGCATCCACCAATAATGAAAAAACATTTCACAAAGCAATGGAATCCATTCACCTTAAACAAATTCTCACAGGGCCTTCCCATCGCTCTGGCTCCACCCCAGACCTCATATTCACTCCAATAAGCTTACTAGACCACAGCCACATAACACTACCAACAATCACACCCATACCCTGTTGGACCACCATGCTATACTATTCAAGCTCCATCTCAACAACCAACAGAAACCACAGAGAACAGATAAACCCACCAGACACTTCAAAGCATTTGACAAAGAGCAATTCCTCAGAGACACTCTTCAATTCCTACCCCAAGACAGCACCAATCTAGATGATGCCATCATTGCCTGGAATGCCACCATCAGTGCAGCAGGAAAGATCCCAACTTGAGAAAGCGCACAGCACAACAAAAACAAGCTAAGTCCAGCTCCATGGTACTCCACAACAATAAGAGAATCCAAAAGGATACTACATCAACATGAATGTTGTTGGAGACATGACAAATCTGAAATCACATTAAAGAAATACCAAACAATGCAAAAGGAATACAATTCCCTCATCAACAAACAAAAACAACAGTACCACACAAATCTCATTCTAAAAGCCTGCAACAAACCTAAGGAGCTCTTCAGCATAGTATGCACTCTCACGAAAGACCCAACCTTAAAGGATGAAAACAACATACACCCTAAAACTTTTGCTGACTTCCTCAGCAAACAATGCAAATAAAAGGACACCTCAAATAAAAGGACACCTCTAACACAGACACCTCAACCACGGACACCTCATATACCAATGCAAATCCTATCACTACTAACTATTGGAAGAACTTCAACATCCTATCAATTGAGCAGATAGTTAGAACCATAACTGACCTAAACACAACCACATCCCCATCTGATCCCTGCCCAGTGTCATAGATCAAATCCGCCAAGGAAGACCTAATCAAATACATTCAAAAAATAATAAGCACTTCACTTACTCAAGGCTACATGCCCGCAGCACTCAAGCAAGCCACCATCTGCTCTATTCGAAAAAACAATTCAACTAATGGCACCGATCCATCACTCTACTGCCCAATAACCAGCCTTGCATTCTTTGTGAAAATAATTGAGAAGATTGTTCAGAGACAGCTTCAGGACCACATCGACTCACATGTCCCTCTGGATCCACACCAATATGGATTTCGCCCAGACTACAATGTGGAGACTCTACTCACCCACCTATTCGACAACTTACTCAAAGGAACAGACAACCTAAAAAAAGGATTTCTGCTAATCTTTATTGACATTTCATCTGCCTTTGATACAGTTTCCCATGACATCCTGTTGAAGTGCCTAGTGAAGATAGGACTCCAAAACAGAACCATCAAGTGGTTCCGATCCTACCTGGAAAACAGACAACAAAGAGTCAAATCCGGTTACCTCACCTCAGCTCCATTCCATGTAACTCAAGGAGTCCCACAAGGGTCCTCACTGTCCGCCCTCCTCTTTAACATTTACATACAGTCTATATGCAAGATATTCAACAAATACAAGATTCAATACACCATATATGCAGATGACATTATGGTCTTTACCCCATTCCATCTGGACGCCCCTGACTTCACCACTATATCAACTTGCCTCCAAGAAATGAGAACCTGGCTCACAAACAACAACCTCTATATCAACATCAAAAAAACGGAAGCAATCATAATCACACGGGAAACTACGTTCGCCCCCACACCTCAATCAATATTGCCAATATGCCAATTACAATAAAAAATGAAGTTTGGTACCTAGGGGTCATTCTCGACAAGCACCTTACACTACAAGCACACATCAACAAGACCTCCAATACTGCCTTCTACAAACTTGCAACAATCTGAAGATTAGAACCCCTCCTCAGCCAAGAACATTTCCGTACAGTATGCCAAGCCATCTTAACACCAGCCTTAGACTACTGCAATACCCTTTTCCAAGCATTATTCAAGCAAACCATCCAACCCCTTCAGCTAGTCCAAAACACCGCCACCCAAATCATCATTGGAGCATCACAATATGACCATATCACTCCCATCCTGTATGAAATCCACTAGTTACCAGTTGCCTCACGCATTAAATACAAATCCGCCCTTACCATCCTTAAAATCAAAAATAAGATCACAGCAGGAATTCTACAGGACCTCATCTGTAACAAGACCAACAAAAGACCTGAGAGAAGCAGCACCATAAACACCATACCAATCCCCAGCTTATATACAAAGGCCAAACAATCCACAACCAAAAAGGGCTACCTCACTTGCTGCCCCCACTATTTGGAACTCTCTTCTGGAAAAACTAAGATCAACCATGGATTTAAAGGACTTCCGGAAGCAACTCAAGACTATCCTCTTCTCTGAACATTTCAATGAACAGTCTCAACACCTCAGATAACCACTCATCTCATTCCCCCAATCCATGAGCAACTATTAATACATCACTGTGTACATAGGTTGTGCTCCTAGCACTACCCTTTCACCCCCCCCCTTTTTTGCTCCCCTAAGAAAATTGTTGCTATTGTTTGAGTTTTATTGTTTGCTTTCAAGTTCTCTGTAACAGTTAGTTCAGTGTAAACCGCTTTGATTATATAAGGCGATATAGAAAAATTGTTAAATAAATATATAAACTAATGTAAAAACTTATGAAACTTGCCTAAATTGCTGGAGTCTTGCTTCTCATCATGTCCTCTTAATAGCATGCCCATTCTATGCTACAGATCTGAGGATACTTGCTACACTCTGAGTTTTGCTAGATATAAGAAATGCACACATTTCTGCAGCAACTTTGTGATTGGCAGAGTGTCTGTGTTTCTGGAATGCCTCCAAGGTTCTGTTACATGATTTCAATCCACTTTTCACAAATGTATCTTCTAGCCTTGCATCACCACCAGTCACCCTTTGTTTTGAAAACAGTCGACAATAGAAACAGAAGGCAGAGTTTGATGTCTTGCATTCTACCCATTGAAACTGATGAGACCAATCTTCTCTAAATCCTTCCTAATGAGTCATTGCTAGGAAGTTGCCATTGGAGAATTCCTTGTGGCAGCATTTGGTCCATTGCTGGGGTCTGTACATTACTGACAGTGATTTCTTTCTTCATTTTCTTTACTTATTTAACAGGACTTATATCCCACCTTCTCCTTTAACTGCACAACTTGCACTTACTGCCTGGGAGTCCTGGGCTGTTAAACAACTCTCTCTCTCTCTGTTCAGTTTTCCTTCTCTTATGGCTAAAATATACATCTAGACTTTGCTGGGGGGGGAGGAGGGGGAGAGGGTTAAAACATTTCTTTAGACAGTATTGGGGATAATCTTTTCTGTCTTGATCTTTCCTATTCTGCCTGTTCCTCACCAATGCAGACCCTGAAATTAACAATGTACTTTAGATGTCATACTCTGTTTAGATTGACATTTTGCTTGAATTATACATGTATGATGTAGCTTAATAATCAATACTCTTTAGGGCTAATGATGTTCTCAAATGAGCAAAAGCAGTCACTCTGTGCCCCTGCTTTTCTCCTCACTCCTCCTCCATTATTCTGATATTGTCTGCCCATTCTTGCAGCTTTTATTCTCTACACCAGTTGATGGGAGGGTGGAGGCACACCAGGGTCGGCACGACCATTAGGCAAACTAGGCGGTCACCTAGAGCGCTGGCCCTCCAGAGGTACCCACTGCCGCCACGCACATCCCGGAGAAGGGCAGCAGTGGCAGCAAAGGGCTCAAGAGGAGGAGGGATGCAAGGGCTGAGGTTCACTAAGGACCCCTCATCTCCTTGCGCTGGCCCTGGCACACACCATGTGCTGCTTTCAGCAAGCATGGATCAGGTGGTATGAAGTGTTTTCCTTCAGCCTGTGTGGGCAGGCTTTACATTATGGACAGGACTGGTGCCACTAAAGTGACCCTTCAGTCTGGCAGCACCCAACCTCACTGAAGTTATCTTTCATGCTTAAAGACTCTCCTATGAGATTAAATAATATGGCCCCACCACCACCGTCTCACTGAGCACATGCAAATCATTTCACAGCCTTATGAAGATACCATTTGTGATTATTAAGGGCAGACTCCAAAAATAAATCAACGCAAGCGCCACAGGAAATAAATTCAAATACTTTTGTCACCTCAGTCACAGTAGCACTAACTCTCTCCATTAGCCAGTACTTTGAGAAGTAGCATAAAACTCTTCAATATAGACACTCAGAAACAAACATGTCATTCCATACCAAAACAGCACTAACACCTAGGACTCAAACAGCAAAAACCTTCTATTAAAAGACAGCATTGCAAATATCATATCAGCCCTATTAGAACACCAATATGGCCCTCATTCTATAACGCGGGTTGCGCCTAAACCTAAACCCTATTCCCCCACTGGCTCCCCACTGGCTTTCCCTATACATCCTGTGCTTCAGGATGAGGAGAGCCGGCAGGGAGTGAGAGGGGATGGGATCGGAGGCGGGCCTCCCAGCAGCAAGTACAGGGCCGATTTATGTCACGGCTCTGTATGTGCTGCAAATTGGGGCACAGCAGCCACCACTGGGGCTGGGGCCGGATGCGGGGAGGTCCCTGTCGCCCGATCCAGGCTACGGGATGCCAGCTGTGGGTTGGGTGGCAGGGAGCTGCAGCAGTCTGGGGCACCTGCAGGGAGGATGTCCCCGCAGGCCAGAGGAGCATGCTGGGACAATCCTCGGGCCCGATCCTGGCTCCCACAGGAATGTTTTGTTCCTGCAGACCCTTCAGCAGGGACTTCTAGATGGCCTGGGTGTCCCTCTTCCAGAATCAGGCTCTATACCGCTTATTGGAAAAATAAAACAAATCAGACTACTTTAGATCCATACACAAACACTTACATGCTAGCAGAATACATTACCTCTGGCACATATATGAACACAGAACCTCACCAAATATAGAATAAGTGACCACAAAATCAGACACAGAAATTTGTAGAAAACCCTCAAATTCTCCTGTTCTCTGATGTCTACTCCAAGACAAGCACCATAACTATTCCCATATCCCAATCCCCAAGCTGATACACTCAGTAACCCATTCTTCTATAAACACCCCCCTCCACCATGTCAGCAACCTCAGTATCCTTTTCTCCCTCCCCTCCTACACCAGGTCATCACCCTCAGTATCCCCGTCTCTACCCCCCTTCACCAGATCAGCACTCTCTGTGTCCCCTCTTCCTACCTCCCCCAGATCAGCATATTTCTTTAAATATGACTTCTTCAAAGCCCAGACCAGATGTATTCCATGCTTTAAAAAAGGGTGGAAGGAAGGCCAAACCACTGCTGGTATGGCTCCCTTAGATAAGTTCTGGTGAGGATGATGCAATATTAATATTGGTTAGTTACTTTTTAGAATGATGAGGATTTGAACTTTCAGGTAGGGAAAGGATATGATCTTTTTCTTGTCATTTTACTTGTAATCTTCTATTTCTGATATTATATTTTTGTTTGCTAACCATCTTAATTGGTTAAGGGTGAAATAAGAGAGATTCCCATAATAAAAATCTTTTCAAGTACATTCAAAACACAAAGCCTGCAAGGGAGTCAGTTGGACCATTAGATGATAGAGGGATAAAAGGGGCACTGAGGGACGACAAAGCCATAGTGGATAAACTAAATGAATTCTCTGCTTTAGTCTTAACTGAAAAAGATGTAGGAGAGATATCCATGCCAGAAATGATAAAAGTAAAGAATCAGAGGAATTGAAGCACATCTCAGGCTGACAGTCTAGTATAAGGGCCTCCAGGACTGGAGTTGGAAATCTCCTAGTAGAATGTGTTATACAAGTCAAGGCTATATTTTGTAAATGTTTGTGAAAAAAATAAGAGAGAATGTTTTTGTTTGTCCTGATTAATGTTTTTGTTTGTCCTGATTAATGTTTTTGTTTGTCCTGCAGCCAGGCTCTGTTTCTCTGGGCTTCTATCATGGCTTGCACAGCCCCTGCCTACGGATATGCTACTTGTGCAGGCAGAAGACTGTGAGAGGTTGTGATTGCTACTCACAGCCTTCTGCCCATCGGAGAGGCGTATCCTGTGGGCAAGCTCTACACTAGGCCGCTGGCACTCTGCAGGTCATCCTGAATGGGGAGTGGGGGTGGGTCAGCTAGTGACAGTGCCCTCTTGACATCAGCGCCCCTCTGTTGCGCTAACCCAGCTTACCAGGTAGCGCTGGCCCTGAACTGGATAGTGCTAGGACAGACTGCAGGGCTGGCACAAGGAGAAGAGGTGCTCTAGGGCGGCGAACCTCATCCCTTGCCCCCTCACCTTGTGGTGCTCATTGCCATCACTGCTGCCCCTCTCTGGGACCAACAGTCACAACAATCGTTGCAAACAGCCCTGCGGCACTTACATTCAAGCTTTGGTACTATGGAGCTATTTGCTTCCACTGCTCTCTGAAAGGAACACCATAACCAAATTAGGGAAAAAGGTTAAAGAGAGGACAAAAGTAAACTAAGTGACAAGTGAGGTCATAAGTGTGAGGGTGTCAAGTTACCCCGGCTCCTGATACTCAGGGAAAGCAGGGGTGAAATAATAAGTTTTAAGGAGTTTCTTAAACTTCCTAAAATTATATGTTCCAGTAGAGAGTTCCAAAGATGAGGGGCAAGAAAGAAGAAAGCAGACTGAAGAATAGACTCTAAGTGTGCATGACAGACCAAGGGAAGCACTAGTAAGTTGGTGGTCTGGAGCCTCAAAGTCCACATGGGACAGTAGAGAACCAGAAGAGAAGATAGATATAATGGGAAACCAGAATAAAAAGCTCTATGGGTGAGAATGAGGAGTTTAAAGTGAGACTAATAACTGAGGGATAGCCAATGATTCCGATAATGCAGGGGAGTAAGATGTTCAAATTTAGCAGCAATAGACAGTAGACAAACTGCTGTGTGTTGAACCAGTTGCAATTTTTTGAGTAAAGAAGTTTGAAGGCCACAGTAGATACTGTTGTAATAATCCAGCCACGAAGTAACTAAAGTATGAACAAGGGAGTGTAAAGCAGAGGTAGTGAGAAACAGTTTGATAAAGCAGATATGGCGAAGGCCATGAAATGATGAATGAACATCTGTTGTGACCAGGGGTGCGAACGGGGAAGTTATATGGGAGCAGGGAAGGTGCGGATTGGGGGTGGAGTTAGGGCGGGCGGTGGGCAGTCGACAGCCCTGAACATACAGGGCTGATTCAAATGTTGGCCTTGTGCATCCGGGGCCAGCAACCTGCATGGGGAAGTTATTCCACCTCCGTGGTGGAATAACTTCCCTAGTCGCCAGGGGTCGGCGGGCCCGGTGCCAGAAAATGGCAGGAGGGGGCAGGGAGCATTCCCCGCAGCCCAACCCTGGCTTTGGGAGACCAGATTGGGGGTTGGCTGTGGGAAATGCAGTGCAGGAGCCGGCGGCCAGAATCGCGGCTTTACAATGGAGCCATAGTGTCATGGCAACCAGAAGCCATTGCACCGTGGCTCCATTGTAAAGCCCAGACTGAGTTAGTTGGGCAAGGCCTGTACATGCAGGCCAGGCTGAATTGCAGTCCCAGCCTGCACCTACAGGCCTGATCACGATTCTGATCCCACAGGGCTAGATGTACCCACGGGATCACAATCGCGATGCCCTCTGTATGTCCGGTTCAGACCGGGCATACAGAAGGCTTGTATGTCCAGGACAGAATTGGGCTTATATTGAACTGCAGGGGCTAAATAAATAGGGGTGTGAGAATGGATCCTTGAGGGATCCCACAGGGGAGGGATTGAGGAACAGAAGCTGAGGACATGAGCATGTGAACTATAAAACTGCGATCCTGAAGGAATGAGGAGAACCACATCAACACATTACCCCTAATGCCAATAGCATGCAGACATCGAAGCAGGTGTGAGTGGTTAATAAGATCAAAAGCAGCAGATAAGTCAAAAGAAACAATTAAGGCAGCGTTATGGATATCCAAGTTGATGTGGAGTTCACTAAGCAAAGCAGTTATAGATGACGCAGTACTATGACCTTTACGAAAGCCAGATTATCTGGGGTGAAGAACATTGGTCTTCTCGATGAAATCTGACTATTGGAAAGAACTGGTTTTTATATTATCTACCTTCCCTGCCATACTTTTTCCTTTCAATCTATCGCTGGAATGCTTTTAGGGTTCACCTATATATTCTAACACAATTATCTTTTGCTCATACTATCCAGACCTGTTATAACCTCTGAAAACTAGTCAAAAATGTATTTAGTCCAATAAAAAGCTATCGCCATATATTTTGTTTTTATTAGTCTTTAAAGTGGACTAACATGGCAACCACATTGCTGAAATCAAAATGACGCTTTTACTGACTTCATAATAAAATATATATGTACATAAAAATTCAGTTTGTGGGTGTGTGAGTATGTTTAATATGTTTGATATGTATGGCACATCTGTGTATATAACCCAAAACAACTTATGAGCAGTGCTTAATAGTCATTTTGAAAGTCTGCCCTAACCTGACAGAGCAAAGTTAACGAGAATCAACGGTGTGTCATGTTTTATGGCTTGGAGTTACTGAAATAAACAAGATTAATTCACTTAAAACCATATAGAAGAAGCATTCTTTAAATTCTGTGCTTTCACCGGGGCGTAACATCTGATGTGGATGTCCAGAGCAGCAGGGGTCCCTGCAAAAACAAATTTCATGTGACTTGCTAAAGAACAAGTGATTCCAGAAGCCCATCAATGAAATTGATTCTGAAAAGAAAAGCATGTCAGCGGAGGCCGGGATGAAACAGAGGTGCCTTGTTTCCCTGACTGATGCTAATTGTAAGGATTTAGAAATACACCTCCTGGTTACATGGCAGTCGAACCTCATGCAAGAAGACCTTAGAGACAGCAGTTGATTGCCTTTCTAAATAAATATGCAACCCCCTTTTTCAAAGCATTCCCTGAAAACTGGCAATGGCCACCTCCCAGCACTGTGGAGCACTAACAACTGAATAGATTCCTAGATTCAGGAATGGGAGGAAGGGGAGGAGAGTACTTCCTAAAAGGGATGTGTATGCAGAAAAGTTTTGGTTCAGTTCGTTTTTGGATCAATCATCTATTCACTTCATTCCTGGACACCAAATAATTTGGTTCATTAGTTTCAAATCATCCCCACTGAAGTGAAGGAGCCAAGCAATTTTGTAACAGTGGGGATTTTTATCCATTTTTAATGATATTTGCCTGAATCTGAAGAGCCTACATAAGAAATGCCATACTGGGTCAGAACAAGATTTCATCAAGCCCAGTATCATTTCCAACAGTGACCAGTCCATGTCACAAATACCTAGCAGTTCCCCAAAAAGGTACATGGGTTCCACAATGCTTGTCCTGGGGCAAGCAGTGGATTTCCCTAGTCCCCTTTAATAATGGTTTATGGGCCTTTCCTCTAGAAACTTGTCCAAACCTTTTTTAAACCCAGCTAAACTAGCAGCTTTTACTACATCCTCTAGTAACGAATTCCCAAAGTTTGATTATGCGTTAAGTGAAAAAATGTTTTCTCTTATTATTTTTAAATGTGCTACATTGTAGCTTCATTGCTTGTCCCCTAGTCTTTCTACTTTTGGTGGAGTAAACAACCGATCTACATTTACCCATTCTACTCCATTCATTAATTTATAGACCTCTATCATATCTCCCCTCAGCCTTCTCTTTTCCAAGTTGAAGAGCCCTAACCTTTAAGCCTTTCCTCATAGGGGTATCCTTCCATCCACTTAACCATTTTGGTGGTTCTTCTCTTTACCTAATTCTTCTATATCCTTTTTAAGATATAGTGACCAGAACAGCTTAGTGGTTGGACCGATTATAGTTAAGATCAAATTTAACTGGGTGGAAATCCCTCTGATGCTCTATTGCCTTGGGTACAAACATAAAATTTATTTAAAAACATTCACATTCTGCTAATTTCTAGTTCTAAGTGATAAACACAAGAAATATTAAAATATCATTAAAATATTATAAAATATGAATAAACAATTGACCCCGTGGAGTGCTTCTTGCAGTTGAGCTTCTCCTGGAACCCATTTGAAACATTGACATTTCCAGTTCCATCTAGTTTGCCTAATGTCATTTTAGTACACTATCACGAACCTCTGAATTTTCTTTCACTTATCAACTAAGGATACTTTGTGTTTATTCCATACTCTTTTGAATTCTATTACTGTTTTATCACCACAGTCTCCACTGCAAGACTATTCCACCCATTCATGACTTTTGTCTTAAAGAAGTATTTCCTGATATTGCTTTGTAAGCTACATTCTGTTGCAGCCACATACCATAACCAAGAGTATTCTTTTCTACGAAAAAAGTTTGTTTCTTGTGCATTACCTGTATCTTTGACATGTTTGAATGTATCTATCTATCCACTCTCTCTTCTCTCCTGTAAGATATACAAATTTAGGTCCTTTAGTCTCATCTCAATGGGCTTTTTGGTAATTTCATTTTGGACCATCTATATTCATTTGGAGATATGGCCTCCAGACCTTATATGGCAAGCTATGTATTGCTGGGTTGTTTAAAAGGATGCTGGCATTGCCTGTGGGAAACCTATAAACGATACAATGGCAGCAGTGACCTCCATCTGCAGAAAAGTAGAAGAGTTGTTTTCCCGTGCTCTAGTGCTCTGCCCACAGTACCATCTCCCAATATGACCAGTTGCCTCTTGCTGGTTGCTTAAAGGGAAGCTGGCACTACTGGGTGGCTTCCGCCCAGCAGCTCAGACAAGGGAAAACCCCTAATAGGGGGCCTTAGAGTATGTGTTTTTAGTGGTTGGGTAAAATGGAATAAAGATGAGGGGTGAAGAATGGGTCTATTTGTTAGATTTTGGTTCTATGTTGTGGGGTTTTATACTCATTCTGCTAGGATCTTATTCTGTGCTAGTTATTGTGGAATGAATGAGGGCAGTGATTTAATTGTTCGGTTGTTTGGAATATACCAGTACTATTGGATTAGGAGTGTTATGGAAAGGAAGAATTACGAGAGATAAGGAGGGGAGGAATGGACTTTCACTGATAACTCCTCCTACTAGGCTACCTATGGAAAAAGTAGACTGCAGGTTTTAAGGTTGACCTTTGTGAATGTATGCATTATGAATAAGAAGAAACATCTTGGGCATAATCTTATATTGGAACAGAACATGGATATACTCTAAAAGATACATGGCTGCCGTCAAAGTTCACTTTTTCTCCATGGCCTTCAGAGACTAGCAGTAGGGGAGCTGCCCTGCTAGCCATAAGATCTGTTTCTCTCTGCTTCACTCTATTTTAACTTTTGCTTCTTGTACCCATGCCTCCTTTCTTTCCTATTTAATAGGGGCATTCTTTTCTTTTTCCTATTTTATATTTTGAATAGTCTGTAAACCATTTTGTATTTTAATAGAGGCAGTATAGAAAGTCCAAAATAAATCTTAAACCATATACCATGTTGTAATAAATGCATTATGCATTGCCTTCCCCAGGGTATCAGGTTATGACAAAGGCCAGGCCTTTCAGTGATGGGGAGAGGGGATGTATCACTATTGTGGTTAGACACTCTTTGAAATTTGTTAAGTTAGAAAATCTTTGTCTACCAATCATAGGAACCTTATTCGTTCAATCAACTGTAAATAAGGATTTTGTGGTTTTGTTGGTTTATCAGTCACCACATGAACCAGCCTCTGTTTTGGAGGATTTGCCTATTTTTATTTCAGTCGCTTGTCGTGCATGCATGGATGCTAGTTTTAGGAGATTTTAATGTTCGATTGCTTTCTAAAGTGTCCGGGATAGCTCAGGTTTTTATAAAGATGATGCCTCAATTTGGCTTTTATTACTTGATAAAGGGAACGATCCAGAGCTGCGAATATATTAAATTTAATTTTTGTTTCTAGGAGTTGTAGGAGTGCATCAGTTTGTGGTGTATTATGAAAGGTTTTGCAGAGACCTCTCAGGTTCTGCCTTCAATAGGTGTCAGAGATCTCTAACAGTCTTACTAAAATATTACAATGTGACCTTTTATGCCTCTTGTAATTTTCCATAACAAGAGAGGTTTTCTTATTCCAGTGACTTTACTGGAAGGGCAATTTGAACCAGCATGAACTCCTAGCCCAGAGGAATAGCCACTGTACCACAGCCAAAGATGCCTCTGGCTTCACAGCCAAGCCTCAAAGGGAAATCCCCCAAGTCAGGGAACCAGCCTTGGTAGTGACAAGTGCAGGTTAGGGCACTGCACTGCAAACCTAAAGAGTCAAGGAGAAAGCAGGCAAGAAGGAGCCTTGAGACAGAAGGAAACATAGAATCATAGAAAATGTTGACAGATAAAGACCATATGGACTATTCAGTCTGCCCATCCATACAAACTACTAAGCTAGGAAGAGTAACCTAGTGGTAGAGCAGCTACTTATGTGACCACAGTTTAAATCCCGCTGACACTCTTTATGGTCTCAAGCAAGCAGGGGTGGCCCAAGTGGGGTGGGGGGCCATGTGCGGAGGCTCATTGCGGGGTCTCATTTGCATAAGAAGTCTCATTTGCATAAATATTAGCATAATGTTAACATACCTCTTAATGGGTGTATGGATAAAGAAAGACTACCAGATTTCTACATTACTATACTCCAGTGCGAACCGCCAGGCACATTAGAAAGTACTACAACACTGACCATTTCCTGAGCGGTCCTCCAGTTTAGTCCTCCACATCCGGGTAGTGTACCTCCTCCTGCAGCATGGAGACTGGACCAATCAGAATCTTGCTCTCATGATGTATGCTGCTGGAGCTCCCATTAGCCCCCCAGTGTGTCCAGTCTCCGTCCAGCAGGAGGTCTTGTGAGCCTGGTACTGGGCTCACTTAGGGACATTGGAGGCAACACTAGTTAGGATTTTTGGGGTTTCTTTCATAGATTCACTTGAACCTTTCTGTTGCTTTATTTAGGTAGCTGTACCTTTAAAAAAAAAAAAAAAAAAAAGCCGATCGAGAAGCCGAGCCTGCACGGACCTTCTGACCCAGCCGCTGGCAGAGGTGCTGAAGGCAGTTGCTTTTTAGATCTCTCCTCCTAGACAGCACGGGGGAGAGATCTTGCATTGTCAGTCCTGTTCCTTGCTTGAACAGCCGGCTGTGCTCTGTTCACGGCTTTAGCGTGCTGATTCCTTTAAGGAGTTGAATTTTGCAGGTCGGGACTGTGGCACAGGCATAGCTCACGAGACCGGCGGCGGTCCGGCTTACAGCTCTCCAGAGTCAGTGGGGTGAGTTGCTTTTAGCCGGGGCAGTGTATGCGCGCATTTTTATTTGCTTCTTTATTTCTAAAGTGTTTTTTGTTTTCCCGCCGTTTTTTACCTTCAGCCGCCGGTGCCGGCGGCCATTTTAAAGCGCCGTTTTTTTCCCGCGCAACCGCAACTCGCTTGCTGCTGTGATTTCTCGCTATTTTGGGGCTGTCCCGGGGTAGCGTTTCTCAGCCTCGTGGTCCTTAGATACTGGTGATTTCTTTTAAAACAAACAAACAAAAAAAAAAAACAAGGGAAAAAGGAAGAAAAAGGGGTTTGTTTGTTCAGTTTTTCATTGGTGGCTCATTGGTCCTGTGAGGGACGTCTTACTATATTTCTCAATGTCTGCAAGACCACAGTGCTTGGTTTGTGGTTCTCGCAGAGGGGCTGTATCTGAGTCAGGGATTTGCAGGGGCTGCGCTTCTGTTTCCTCTGACATAGAACAGCAAATGGAAGGCAAGGTTCTCTTAGACCCCGTCAGTCCTACTAGGCAGGCTGAGAGGGAGTCGTCTCCAGGCCTCACCCGCCCGCTTCTCCGGTGGCACCTAAGGGGCAGGGGGTTCCCATGCCCGGGGATGCATCAGACCAGGGCCGGATTTACCTATACGCCCATTACGCCGTGGCGTAGGGCCCACAGCTGGCAAGGGCCCACAAAAATCGAACAAATTAGCTTTTTTTAAAAAAAAAAATGTAAAAAAAACCCTGCTGGCTGCTGCCGCGGGGCCCCCTCTGCTGCCGCGGCAGCATGGACTGTCCCGCGGGGCCCCCTCTGCAAGCTGAATCAATCGGTCCGTCCATCCCTCCGTGCAGGCTTTGAGAGGCACGAAGGGAGAGTGTCTCCCTTGCGTCTCTGTTAAGCCCGCAGGGGCTGATGGGAAATTTCCCATCAGCCCCTGCGGGCTTAACAGAGACGCGAGGGAGCCACTCTCCCTTCGCGCCTCTCAAAGCCTGCACGGAGGGAGGGAGGGACGGACGGACCAATCGATTCAGCTTGCAGAGGGGGTCCCGCGGGTCAGTCCATGCTGCCGCGGCAGCAGAGGGGGCCCTGCGGCGGCAGCCAGCAGTTTTGTTTTTTTAATTAAATTTTACTTTAGGCCGATGGGTGGGGGGGTAGGACTGGTAATGGGCTATTGGGGGCGCTGGGGATGGGGCTGGGACTGGAAATGGGCTGGGGGGTTAAGGCTGGAGGTGGGCTGATGGGGTTAGGACTGGTAATGGGCTGTGGGCTGTTGGGGGGGGGGTTTAAGAACTGTTAATGGGCAATGGGGAGGGGGTTAAGACAAATAATTGGCTGTGTGCTGATTGGGGCTGTCTGGTAATGGGCTATGGGGGGGGCTAGGACTGGAAATGGGCTGGGGGGTTACGTTTGGAGGTGGGCTGATGGGGTTAGGACTGGTAATGGGCTGTGGGCTGTTGGGGGGGTTTAGAACTGGTAATGGGCTTTGGGGGGGGTTAAGACTGGTAATGGGCTGTGGGCTGATGGGAGGCTAGGACTGGTATTGGGTTGGGGGTTGCTAGGACTGGAAATGGGCTTATGGGTGGCTAGGACTGGAAATGGCTGATGCAGGGACTAGAAGGGAATGGATGCTTGGTGAGGCTGGAAATAGAAGGGAGCTGATGTTGGGGGAGGATTAGAATGGGATGGGGCTGGTAGAGTAAAATGGAGAAGGGAAAAATATTTTGTGTGGGAGGGATAAAAAATCTACAATTGGCCGGGTATTAGGAGAGTAAGTGGGGATTGAGGATGGAGGGGTAAAATTTGAGTGGATGAAATAGGAATGAGAAAAGAGCAAAAGGAGAAAGATTAGTATGTTAAAGCAGATGTAGAGAGAGAATGGAAAAAAACTAGAAGAGAGAAGAAAGGACAAATGGACAGCAGACGATGGAGAGTTAGCAGAAGACACGAAGAAACCATAAGAAAGTGGCTGGAGCAATTGCAGCTGAAAAAAAATGCACAAAAGGTAGAAAAATATCTCTTTATTTTGAATTTATTAATTGGAATATGTCAGCTCTGGTAAATGTGCATCATTAACGTCTGCGCTTTGTTTAGTACAAGAGCAAATTAATGTATAGTTTTATTTCTACAATGTTGTACATTCCAAGTTTGGCTTTTGGGATTCCCAGTTTAATTATTGTCTTCCTGTTTCTAAATTGTGATTACTTGTTTGGTGATGGTCTATGTTCTGCATGTGTAACTGAGCTGAGGTGTTCTGTTTATAATTCCTATTTGACATTGCCACTTGTTCTCTTTCCCAGGTAGGTCATGTATTGTTGTTCTCTGAAATGTATTGGTTTAATATTTGCAGTGTTGCCTTTTGATTGGTAGAGTATGGTGCTTTGTGAGTCCTGGTAGTGCTGTTAGGATACGGAGGGTTTGCTATGGGTTCTAAATGGGCAGTGTTTGTAGTAGTTCCTAATGCAGCGTTTTTCAACCACTGTGCCGCGGCACACTAGTGTGCCGTGAGATATTGTCTGGTGTGCCGTGGGAAAAATTCCAATTTCATCCGTAACATGTGGCCTCGGCTCACAAATTAGGGTTGCCACCCGGCCGGTTTTCAGCCGGCCTGGCGGTTTTTTCCATGGCCAGGCCGGCTGCCGGCACAGTTGTAAAACCGGCCATTGAAAAGCCGGTTTTTTGCTCTGGCCGCAAGATCGGGAACGGCCAGAGCAAAAAACCGGCTTTTGTGCCGAAGTCCGCGGTGCGAACGCGATTCCCTATAGCAGTGCAGCCGCTGGTTCTGCTTTGTACAGAGCAGCGGCTGCACTACACTTACATTGAAAAGTAAAGAGAAACTGTGTCAGGAGCCCTCCGATCATGCAGAGCCCGAGGAAGTGATGTCATGGGGGCGGGCTCCTCACAGGCTGTCTTTCCTTTTCAAATTAACTTTAGCTGCAATAAAGTTAATTTGAAAAGGAAAGACAGCCTGTGAGGAGCCCGCCCCCATGACATCACTTCCTCGGGCTCTGCGATGACCGGAGGGCTCCTGACACAGTTTCTCTTTACTTTTCAATGTAAGTGTAGTGCAGCCGCTGCTCTGTACAAAGCAGAAGCAGCGGCTTGGGCAGAGGGGGGGGGGTGTGTGTGTGTGTGTGTGAGTGAACCAGCAAGGGGTGGGGGTGTGTGAGTGAACCAGCAAGGGGGGGAGTGTGAGTGAACCAGCAGTGGAGGGGGGGGGTGGTGTGAGTGAACCAGCAAGGGGCGGGGGGCGATGGTGTGAGTGAACCAGCAGGGGAGGGGGGGTAAGTGAGTGAGTGACCCAGCAGGAGGGGTGAGTAAGTGACAGGGGGGTGGGTGAGTGAACCAGCAGTGGAGGGGGGGGGGGTGGTGTGAGTGAACCAGCAGGGGAGGGGGGTTGGTGTGAACCAGCAGGGGAGGGGGGTTGGTGTGAGTGTTTGATTCCTATTCAAGAGAATTACTTTATATATAGTCAATATAGGCACAGAGGTAAATTTTTTTAACATTTTCTAATGGTGGTGTGCCTCGTGATTTTTTTCATGAAAAAAGTGTGCCTTTACACAAAAAAGGTTGAAAAACACTGTCCTAATGTGTCTGGCAGTTGGCAGTGGATTATAGTAATGTAAAAATCTTTTAGTCTTTCTTTATCCATACACTCATTAAGAGGCACGTTTACTAAAAGTTAGTATATGGTAACATTATGCAAATATTTATGCAAATGAGGCCCCTTATGCAAATGAGGCCCCGCACCCCCCTTGGGCCGCCCCTGCTGGGGCCCACAATTTTTGTTGGTGTAGGGCCTCACTCAAGGTAAATCCGGCCCTGCGTCAGACCTTTCCTTGATGGACTTCTCCCCAGATTTTGTTCTTCTTATGCATCAGGCATTTCGCTTGGGCCGTTTGGGCAAGCTGCCAGAGGCCGGGTCTTCTCCATCGTCCCTCCCCTCCCGTTTGGGTGAGGAGGGCTGGCGGAATACTCCGAAGCTGGAGGAAGGGGAGATACCAGAGCTCGAGGATCAGGCACGGATCATTTGAGTCTTTCGTAGGGAAGAGCTGGTTCCGTTAATTAATTAATTAATTAATTAATTTATTTAGCAAGCATTTGTAGCCCGCTCCTTCCAGCGATCAGAAGCGGGTAGGATTACTATTGTGAAACTGCCGAATCAAGGCAGGTACAAATTTTGTTTACATACAGATTGTCAGAAAATCACATCATACAGAGTTAACACTTCTTAGCTATGGGGGAGTTCATTTACATATATACATAAATAAATATATACAGGATAATCTTCTTGGACTGTCGAATCAAGGCAGGTACAAATTTTGCTTACATACAGATTGTCAGAAAAACACATCATACAGAGTTAACACTTCTTAGCTATGGGGGAGTTCATTTACAGATATACATAAATACATATATACAGGATAATCTTCTTGGACACAGTGGTCAGGGGCTGCTCCATCTGTGGGTTTAGTTCAGGTTGAAATGTGATTGGAAAATGTGCGTTTTGAGTTTCTTTCTGAAGTCTAGAAGGTCATTGCTAGCTCGTAGTTCTGGTGGGAGTTGGTTCCACAGTGTTGGCGCCACATATGAGAAAGCCCTGTGGCTGGTGTTAGTTTTGGCAGATCTTATATCTGTTGGAGTGTGAAGGATGTTGGAATTGTGGGTTCTTCTGTTTCGGGTAGGAGGTTGCAATCTTACTAGGTTGTTGAGGAAGGAAGGTGCTAAGTTGTGGATGAGTTTGAAGGTGGTTGTTAGTATTTTGTATTTTGTGCGAGCTGTTATGGGTAGCCAGTGTAATTGAATTAGCACTGGTGTGATGTGGTCACTTAGATTTTTCTTCATTATGACCCTGGCAGCTACATTTTGTGCCATTTGTAATATGTTTAGGGTTTTTTTAGGTAAACCTTGTAGGATGGCGTTGCAGTAGTCAAAATGTGGCATGATGAGTGCTTGGGCCACTGTTCTGAAGTCTTGGGGATCAATAATATTCCGAATGGGTTGGAGCACTCTAAGCTTGTGGAAAACTGCTCTGTTGGTCTTTCGGAGGTGTTTTTCCATCTTTAGGTCACAGTCAAATGTGACTCCTAGATACTTTATTTCTTTTTTTGTTTGGTAAGTGTTGTTACATAGTGTTATTGATGTGGGAGGGTCAAAATTCGGTTCTTTGGAGATATACATTACTTCGGTTTTTTTTGTGATTAATTGACATGCTACTTTGTTGTAACCAGTCTTGCATCTCTCCGATACATGTCTCCAGTGGGTTGTAGTCTGGGTTTTTAGTGTCTAGTTGTGTGTATAGCATGATATCATCGGCATAGATGTGGTAATTAATTTCGTGCCGTGAGAAAATTTTGCATAGTGGCTGCATATATATGTTAAACAGAAGTGCTGAGAGAGCAGAGCCTTGGGGGATTCCCTGTGTTTGTGAGAAAGATTCTGCTTTTTCTCCGTTGAATTGAACCTGTTGTGTTCGATTTGAGATGTAGGATGAGAACCATTTTAGTGGGGTTCCTGTTATTCCTATTGATTTTATCCTATTTATGAGGGTCCCATGATTAACTGTATCAAAGGCAGCTGAGATGTCAATGAATACAAGAATGTACATTTTCTTTTTGTTTTCAAGGCCCTTTAGGAGGTTGTTAAGTAGAACTAGTAACAGGGTTTCAACTCCATGATGTTGCCTGAAGCCATATTGCTGGTCATCAAGAGGAGCACTGTCAGTCAGATGGTCTTGGAGTTGTAGAAGGACTGTTTTTTCTATGATCTTTGCCAGGAATGAGATACTTGATATGGGACGGTAGGAGGCTGGGTCTTCTCCGTTGAGTGTAGTGTTTTTTAGGATTGGTCTAATGACTGATTTCTTTAGTTCTGAGGGCATGATTCCTTGTTGTAGGGATAGGTTAACTATGTGTGCTATGTGAGGTGCTATGTCTTGTTTCACTGCCTTGATCCAGGATGCAGGACAGGGATCTAGTGGGGAGGTGGTGCTTTTCAGGCTTGTGACAATGGCTGTGATTTGCTGGGTTCTTATTTTGTGGAAGTGCTCCCATAACTGGTTTTGCGTTGTGTTGTTCTCACTTCTGATTTGTGGTGTTGGTGGGGGGGGGGGGGTGGAGGACCAGGGGCCGTCAGTTTGGTCGCGTAGTGGTTTGCCAGTGTTTGGACCTTGATGGATTTGTTGAGGTTGGCATTTTGGTCGGTTTTGGTTAGTGATTTGACTAGTTCAAATAACTCTCGTGGGCGATTGATTGCCTTGTTTAGGATGTTGGTGTGATGTAATTTTTTTGCATTGTTCACGTCGTCTTTGTATTTTGCGAGATGGGCCATGTATTTAGTTTTGAGATCGGAGGAAATGGTTTGACACCAATTTCTCTCTATTTTACGGAGCTCCCTTTTTGATTTTATTAGAGTTCCTGTGTACCAGGGTTCCGAGTTGATCTTATGTGGGTTTGATGTGTGTTTCAAAGTTGGGTTAGATGTATTTTGAATGTGTGTGTTCCATCTGTTAGTTAGTTCGTCTAGGTCTGTGGAATCTAGGTTTATGTGGGATGCAATGGTGCTTATGAGGTGTTCCTCGTTGAGTTTGCTGAATTTCCTAATGGGGTTGGTCATTCTCATCTCCTTTGAGTTTTTGGGTTGGCACTGTAGTTTAAGTTTACAGTTGATTTGGTGGTGGTCTGACCATGGTACTTGAGTTATGTTTATTATAGGTGGTTCATTGCTTTGTTGTGGATTTCTGGGTATGAAAATCATATCTAGGATGTTTCCTCTATCGTGTGTGGGGTTGCTTATTATTTGTTGGAAACCCAATTGGTCGATGGCTTCATAGAAGGAGTCCGTGTGGGACGGAGGAATTGATGCTAGGTTCAAATCTCCGAGGATGATCTGGAATTTTTTGCTTTGTGTGGATGTGATGGTTTCTAGTGCTGTGGCTAGTGTTTCGTGCTGTGGTGAGGGAGGTCGATAGATTAGGCAGATGGATAATGCCATGCTCTCGACTTTAAGTAGGTCAAGATCGGGATTTGTGACCGTAGATGTGGTTGTGAGTTGAAGGCTGGTTTTGGCTGCTATAAGGACTCCGCCTCCTCTTCTGTTGATGCGTGGGCAGTTGTATAGTTGGTATCCGGGCTTCTGTATTTGATTCATTGTTGCAGAGTCTGAGTCAGTGAGCCATGTTTCTGTTATGCATAGGATATCTGGTTGTTCGTCAGTTAGAATGTTGTGGATAATATGCGTTTTATTCCTTATTGACCTAGCATTAATAAGGATAATGTTACATGTGTGATGTTCTTGGTGTGTGGTTCGTGTGAGTTGTATTTGAGATCCAATAGTGTTCTTTGCTTTGGTTTTAGGGTGTTTTTGAGATTTGTTCCCTTTGATATGGGTGTGTCGTTGGGGTAATTTACTTGGTGTTTGTGTGGTGGTGATAGGATTTAAGTTGTATTGATGCAGGATGGGTAATGGCGGGGGGGGGGGGAGAAGGTAGATTGGTGTATATAGTAGAGGAATGCAGTATTGTGAGTGTGGGATGGTTCTATATGAAGATGTTAGTATACACATGCACAAAATCAGGAAGGTGTGAGCAGGCTCCATTTTATGTCTGCCAGAAATATTTGGATTTTGGATTGGAGTGGCGCAGTGTGGGGTGAAGTCAAGGCAGCTGGCCTAGAGATGTGTTAGTGTAGGCCGACAAGATAGTTGTTGGGTACCAACAGTCTAGCAGGGATAGATGGGTTGGGGTACAGCGTTTCTTATTACTTTAACAAAATAGGGATACAGTCCTAACGTTCCTTATCACTCAGTATAAACAGATACAGTATTGTGCGATACAGTCCTATCGTTACCTATCACTCAGTATAAACAGATACAGTATTGTGCGATACAGTCTTAAGGTTATTGCAAGAAGGTTATTGGGTTACTGCATTGAAATGTAACAACTTGCTGGTTAGAGATACTTGGTTTCATTTAGCTCTAAATAAACAGTAGTAGCCTTTAGAGTTGGTAGGGGTTTACAATGTAACAGCTGGCTTGAGGAGAACAGGGCTTGTGACAGTGGGGAATTTACACATTATATATACAAAGGTATGTTGGCTCCTACTTGGGGGGGGGGGGGGGGGGGTTAGGCCAGGGTTGCACAGTGGTCTTTTGCATCAGGAGGTAGATAAGTCCAGTAATTGATTACCTGGGTGATATCGTTGTAGTTGAAAGCTCTTGATGTCGAATTTTGGTCCAGCTATGGGAATCTCGTGGAGCGTGGTGGTCGGGACCGGCGAGCTCAGACCCGGCCTGGGGAGCTCAAGCCGTCAGTCATTTGATTGCTGCACTTTCGTTTTCTGTCCGTTATCGGAGTTTTGGTCATGTGAGTCAGGCTTCTTGATACTTGCAGCCTTGTTGCGGTTCAGTGGATGATGTTTCAACTGCGCCTAATCTCCACCGCCTAAGGGCCACCGCCAAAGGGCCCTCTGGCGAGGCCCTCAGGCGCGGGCCCGCAAGGCGCGGGCGCGCCCTGTAGGGACGCCGCTTTTATGCGGTTCTGCCTGCGTGCGTGTGAGCCTCCCACTGCCCGGATTGGGCAGGAGTGTGTGGAGGGAGGGCTCCCACTGCCCAGATTGGGCAGGAGTGTGTGGAGGGAAGGCTCTCACTGCCCGGATTGGGCAGGAGTGTGTGGAGGGAAGGCTCCCACTGCCCGGATTGGGCAGGAGTGTGTGGAGGGCAGGCTCCCACTGCCCGGATTGGGCAGGAGTGTGTGGAGGGAGGGCTCCCACTGCCCGGATTGGGCAGGAGTGTGTGGAGGGAAGGCTCTCACTGCCCGGATTGGGCAGGAGTGTGTGGAGGGAAGGCTCCCACTGCCCGGATTGGGCAGGAGTGTGTGGAGGGAAGGCTCTCACTGCCCGGATTGGGCAGGAGTGTGTGGAGGGAAGGCTCTCACTGCCCGGATTGGGCAGGAGTGTGTGGAGGGAAGGCTCCCACTGCCCGGATTGGGCAGGAGTGTGTGGAGGGAGGGCTCCCACTGCCCGGATTGGGCAGGAGTGTGTGGAGGGAAGGCTCTCACTGCCCGGATTGGGCAGGAGTGTGTGGAGGGAAGGCTCCCACTGCCCGGATTGGGCAGGAGTGTGTGGAGGGAAGGCTCCCACTGCCCGGATTGGGCAGGAGTGTGTGGAGGGAAGGCTCCCACTGCCCGGATTGGGCAGGAGTGTGTGGAGGGAAGGCTCTCACTGCCCGGATTGGGCAGGAGTGTGTGGAGGGAAGGCTCTCACTGCCCGGATTGGGCAGGAGTGTGTGGAGGGAAGGCTCCCACTGCCCGGATTGGGCAGGAGTGTGTGGAGGGAAGGCTCCCACTGCCCGGATTGGGCAGGAGTGTGTGGAGGGAAGGCTCTCACTGCCCGGATTGGGCAGGAGTGTGCGGAGGGCAGGCTCCCACTGCCCGGCTTGGGCAGGAGTGTGTGGAGGGAGGGCTCCCACTGCCCGGATTGGGCAGGAGTGTGTGGAGGGAAGGCTCTCACTGCCCGGATTGGGCAGGAGTGTGTGGAGGGAAGGCTCCCACTGCCCGGATTGGGCAGGAGTGTGTGGAGGGAGGGCTCCCACTGCCCGGATTGGGCAGGAGTGTGTGGAGGGAAGGCTCTCACTGCCCGGATTGGGCAGGAGTGTGTGGAGGGAAGGCTCCCACTGCCCGGATTGGGCAGGAGTGTGTGGAGGGAGGGCTCCCACTGCCCGGATTGGGCAGGAGTGTGTGGAGGGAAGGCTCTCACTGCCCGGATTGGGCAGGAGTGTGTGGAGGGAAGGCTCCCACTGCCCGGATTGGGCAGGAGTGTGTGGAGGGAGGGCTCCCACTGCCCGGATTGGGCAGGAGTGTGTGGAGGGAGGGCTCCCACTGCCCGGATTGGGCAGGAGTGTGTGGAGGGAAGGCTCTCACTGCCCGGATTGGGCAGGAGTGTGTGGAGGGAAGGCTCTCACTGCCCGGATTGGGCAGGAGTGTGTGGAGGGAAGGCTCCCACTGCCCGGATTGGGCAGGAGTGTGTGGAGGGAGGGCTCCCACTGCCCGGATTGGGCAGGAGTGTGTGGAGGGAAGGCTCTCACTGCCCGGATTGGGCAGGAGTGTGTGGAGGGAAGGCTCCCACTGCCCGGATTGGGCAGGAGTGTGTGGAGGGAGGGCTCCCACTGCCCGGATTGGGCAGGAGTGTGTGGAGGGAAGGCTCTCACTGCCCGGATTGGGCAGGAGTGTGTGGAGGGAAGGCTCCCACTGCCCGGATTGGGCAGGAGTGTGTGGAGGGAGGGCTCCCACTGCCCGGATTGGGCAGGAGTGTGTGGAGGGAAGGCTCTCACTGCCCGGATTGGGCAGGAGTGTGTGGAGGGAAGGCTCCCACTGCCCGGATTGGGCAGGAGTGTGTGGAGGGAGGGCTCCCACTGCCCGGATTGGGCAGGAGTGTGTGGAGGGAAGGCTCCCACTGCCCGGATTGGGCAGGAGTGTGTGGAGGGAAGGCTCCCACTGCCCGGATTGGGCAGGAGTGTGTGGAGGGAGGGCTCCCACTGCCCGGATTGGGCAGGAGTGTGTGGAGGGAAGGCTCCCACTGCCCGGATTGGGCAGGAGTGTGTGGAGGAAAGGCTCCCACTGCCCGGATTGGGCAGGAGTGTGTGGGGGAAGGGCTCCCACTGCCCGGATTGGTCAGGAGTGTGTGGACGGAAGGGCTCCCACTGCCCGGATTGGGCAGGAGTGTGTGGAGGGAGGGCTCCCACTGCCCGGATTGGGCAGGAGTGTGTGGAGGGAAGGCTCTCACTGCCAGGATTGGGCAGGAGTGTGTGGAGGGAAGGCTCTCACTGCCCGGATTGGGCAGGAGTGTGTGGAGGGAAGGCTCCCACTGCCCGGATTGGGCAGGAGTGTGTGGAGGGAGGGCTCCCACTGCCCGGATTGGGCAGGAGTGTGTGGAGGGAAGGCTCCCACTGCCCGGATTGGGCAGGAGTGTGTGGAGGGAGGGCTCCCACTGCCCGGATTGGGCAGGAGTGTGTGGAGGGAAGGCTCTCACTGCCCGGATTGGGCAGGAGTGTGTGGAGGGAAGGCTCCCACTGCCCGGATTGGGCAGGAGTGTGTGGAGGGAGGGCTCCCACTGCCCGGATTGGGCAGGTGTGTTTGGAGGGAAGGCTCTCACTGCCCGGATTGGGCAGGAGTGTGTGGAGGGAAGGCTCCCACTGCCCGGATTGGGCAGGAGTGTGTGGAGGGAGGGCTCCCACTGCCCGGATTGGGCAGGAGTGTGTGGAGGGAAGGCTCTCACTGCCCGGATTGGGCAGGAGTGTGTGGAGGGAAGGCTCCCACTGCCCTGATTGGGCAGGAGTGTGTGGAGGGAGGGCTCCCACTGCCTGGATTGGGCAGGAGTGTGTGGAGGGAAGGCTCTCACTGCCCGGAGTCTCTTCAAATGCTCGATCTTGCGTCAGCGCCACCGGTTGAGGAAGAGGGGTTGGAAGATACCCTCATTCAAGCGGTATGGGATTCTCAGGTGGTTTTTCCAGTACACAGAGTGGTGGATCAAATGATTCAAACTGAATGGGATCAACCGGAATCTGGTCTAAAGGGCATTCGCACAATGAACGGGTTATATCCGCTGGCTGACAAGGACAAGGACAAGTTTAAGTCGCCATGAGTCGACGCAGTAGTTTCGGCAGTAACCAAGAAGACGACAATTCCGGTCGAAGGGAGTGCAGCTTTGAAGGACACGCAGGACCGGAAAGTAGATGGTTTGTTAAAACAGGCGTTTGAAACCAATTCCTTGTCTCTGCAGGCCTCTATTTGTGGGGCCTGGGTGGCTAGAGCATGTTTAAGATGGGCTCAACGGTTGAGTCAGGACGCCAACTTGGACCAGCAGAAGTTGTTAGAAGTGACTCGGCTGGAGTCTGGATCATCTTACTTGGCGGATGTCCATTATGATTTGATTAGAACATTGGCTAATAGTATGGCTGCCTTGGTGGTGGCAAGGAGGTCCATTTAGTTGAGAAATTGGGCAGCTGACGGGTCCTCTAAGTCGCGCCTCAGTAAACTTCCCTTTAAGGGAAAATTGTTGTTTGGGGAAGATCTGGATAAGTTGGTGAAGGATTTAGGAGACTCTAAAGGTGGTAGACTACCGGAGGATAAGCCTAAGCTAGGCAGAAACTTGCCGGCCACGCGAGGGCCGTTTTGGGACTTTCGGAGGTTTCGGACTTCCCGCCTGTGGGGTTCCCAGCGTGGTAGGTTTGGGTCCCGACCCCAAGGGTTTCGAGGTTTCCGTGGAGCAGACAGGGGGTTTGCCCCTCCCGCCTCCTCTTCTTCCTCTTCCTTTACTCGCAAGCCGCAATGAAGCGAGGCGGGCCCCGGAGGGAAGGCAGGTTATCGGGGGTCGCCTTTGGAGCTTCCTTCCTTCCTGGGCCCAAATAACCTCAGATCAGTGGGTGCTAGAGGTCATCCGAGAGGGCTATGCACTGGAGTTTGCCTGTCCCCTTCGGGATTCCTTCGTTCTTTCTCCCAGCAAAGGTCAGCACAAGCAAATAGCGATTCGCTTAACATTAGATCGACTAATAGCCTTAGGAGCGGTAGTCCCCGTTCCGCCTTCCTAGCGCGGCCTGGGTCGTTACTCCATTTATTTCATGGTGCCAAAGAAGGACGGGTCGCTCCGTCCTATTCTAGATCTCAAGGGCGTCAGTCGTTGTCTTCGGGTGCCACATTTCCGTATGGAGACCTTGAGGTCCGTCATCATGGCGGTGCGTCAAGGGGAGTTTCTCACTTCTCTGGATCTCTCTGAGGCCTATTTGCACATTCCGATCAGGTCGGTGCATCAACGGTTTCTTCGGTCCGCGTTCCCATGGGGGCACTTCCAATTTCAAGCTTTACCCTTCAGGTTGGCGATGCTGCCACGTACCTTCACCAAGATCATGGTGGTGGTAGCGGCAGCATTGCGAAAGGAAGGCGTGTTGGTTCACCCTTATCTAGACGATTGGTTGATTCGGGCGAAGTCCAAGGAGGAGAGCTTGCAGGCCACAGGAAAAGTAGTTTCACTGCTGCAGTTTATCGGCTGGGTGATCAATGCCAAGAAAAGTCAGTTAGTACCGTCACAATCCCTCGAGTACCTCGGAGTTCAGTTCGACACGGCGAGAGGTTTGGTGTGCTTACCGGCTCAGCGTGTGCAGGCCTTGCAAGATCTGGTGCGCACGTTCCTCGGGATGCCCACTCCATCCGCTTGGTGGTACCTGCGGTTGTTGGGAACAATGGCGGCAACTCTGGATGTGGTTCCCTGGGCCAGGTTTCACATGCGTCCGCTTCAGAAGGCCCTGTTGCGTCGTTGGTCGAACCAGTCGGAGTCATTGAACAAGCGGTTGCCTTGTCCGAGCCGCGTTCGTCGGGCTCTACAGTGGTGGCTGTGCTCGCGGATGTTGTGAGCAGGTCTGCCTTTGGAGCAGCCGGTCTGGGTTCCGTTAATAACGGATGCAAGTCTATCGGGTTGGGGAGCCCACTGCAAAGGTTGTTACGCGCAGGGGACGTGGTCAGCCCACGAAGCCTCCTGGTCGATCAACCGACTCAAGCTTCGAGCGGTGCGGAGGGCACTGGAGGCCTTCAAGTCGGCGCTGAGGGGGCGAGCGGTCCGAGTCCTGTCGGACAACTTGGCAACGGTGGCGTACATCAACCGGCAAGGCGGCACAGGTAGCATAGCCTTGGAGGATGAGGCAGAGGCGTTGTTCCAGTGGGTGGAGCCCCGTCTGCCAGCTATGTCGGCAGCGCATATCGCGGGAAAAGACAATGTGATGGCGGATTTTCTCAGCAGAGTGCAGGTGGATCCCGGAGAGTGGGAGCTGCACCCGCAGCTTTACGCGCAGATAGCTCGCCGGTGGGGCCCGCCGATTATGGACCTCATGGCAGCCTTTCAGTCGGTAAAGACAAGTCAGTTCTTCAGCAGACGGAGGGAATGCATGTCCGAAGGTATCGACGCCCTGATTCAGCCGTGGCCGGAGGTAGGTCTTCTCTATATCTTCCCGCCGTGGGCATTAATCGGCCGGGTCATCCAGCGCATCGAGGCGCATCGCGGTCAGGTTCTTTTGGTGGCTCCAGATTGGCCCAGGCGACCTTGGTATGCAGATCTGGTACGGTTGGTCAACAGGGTACCGTGGAGGCTTCCTGCCTTGCCGGACCTGCTGATTCAGGGGCCTCTGCGGTTGCCTCAGGTGGCTCGATTCTCGCTTACAGTCTGGCCATTGAGAGGGCTCGGTTGAAGAAAAAGGGTTATTCTTCAGCGGTCATTGCCACTCTGCTGTGGGCTCGCAAATCGTCCACCTCGCTCGCGTACGTGCGGGTGTGGAGGATTTTTGAAGACTGGTGTTCGTGTCATAGGGTTCGCGCGGCGACAGCTCCTGTTTCCATGATTCTCAGTTTCTTGCAGGATGGCTTTGACAAAGGTCTAGCCGCCAGTTCCCTAAAAGTGCAGTTGGCGGCTCTCGCGTGCTACAGGGGCAAGGTGCTAGGGGTTCCCCTGGGGGCGCACGTGGACATACAGTGTTTTCTCAAGGCGGTTTTCAGGCTGCGACCATCGCGCAGAGTTGCTATTCCCCCATGGGATTTGAATCTGGTGTTGCAAGCTTTGGCTCGACCGCCCTTTGAACCTCTTCGACGAGCGTCCGTGAAAGATCTGACTCTGAAGACAGTTTTTCTAGTGGCCATCTGTTCGGCAAGGCGCATTTCGGAGTTGCAGGCGCTTTCGTGTAGGGAACCATTCTTATCTTTTTCTAGAGAGAGGGTGGTCTTGAGACCAGTTCCTTCCTTTCTCCCCAAGGTGGTTTCTCCTTTTCATTTGAATCAGCCCGTTTTCCTACCGGTGCTTCATTCTGACGCGGCAGATGACTCAGATGGCGGATTGCATCGCTTGGATGTACGGCGGGTGCTGCGTCGATACTTAAAGGTCTCAGAGGCGTTCCGCAAGACGGATCGGTTGTTTGTGCTCTTTGGCGGAGTACGGAAAGGTGAAGCAGCGGCAAAGTTGTCTATTTCTAGGTGGATTAAGGAGGCGATTGCTTCGGCATATATTGTGCAAGGGCGGGCGGTCCCGTTGGGGTTATGGGCCCACTCTACTAGGGCGCAAGCGATGTCATGGGCGGAGCATAGTCTGGTTCCGCCAGTAGAAATTTGCAGAGCGGCTACTTGGTCGTCTCTTCATGCTTTCAGCAGGCACTACCGGTTGGACGTGTTGGCCGCTCGGGATTCTTGTTTTGGCTCAGCGGTATTGCACGCCGGTTGGCAAGGTCCCACCTGTTCATAACTGCTCTGTTACATCCCGGATGTGGAGGACTAAACTGGAGGACCGCTCAGGAAATAGAAATTACACTTACCTGGTAATTGTAGTTCCTGAAGGGTCCAGTTTAGTCCTCCTTCCCTCCCAACTGACAATTTTTTTTGGTTCGGCGCGCTTAATGCGGGGAGAAGGAGAGTCATTTAAGCAATTTTCGGGGGGCCCTTGTGGTAGGGGTTCCTAGGCTTTCTCTCTTCTTTCTGTGGGAGATCAGTTTTTTCTTTTTGTGCCTGTGGCTGCCAGTTGCTTCAGATAAGCGGCAGAGGCAATGTGCAGAGTTTTTGGCTTCCTCGCAGGTGCGCCGGAGGTCAAAAGACACTTCCTGTGTACCGGCTCTCAGCGCGCCTGCGATCTTCATTACAATACAGCTGCCGAAGTGAAGGGGACAACGCTCTTCACTTCGGCGACTGTAACAAGCTGAGTTGAGCAGTGTGCAGAATGTTGTTGGTGTGGGGCCTGCAAGCAAGTCACTTAACCCTCCATTGCCTGAGGTACAAACTTGGATTCCTGTTATTATTATTTAGCTCACGCCTTACCAGGAGAAGATCAAGACAAATTATATTCAGGTACAGTCTGCAGGTACAGGATTGTAAGCCCTCTGGGGACAGGGGAATGCCTGCTGGATCTGATTGTAACTCACTTTCAACTACTACTGGAAGGCATGAGCTAAATAAAGAAAATAAACATCCTCTCCCTCAGAGATTCTCTGTACTTGTCTCATATATTCTTGAATTCAGATACAATTTTCATCTCCACTGAGAGCCTGTTTGATGTATCTACCACCCTTTCTGTAAAGAAATATTTCCTCGGATTACTCCTGAGTCTATTCCCTTTCACCTTCATTCTATGAGCCCTCATTTCACTCTTTCTTTTTAGTTGAAAGAGGGCCACCTCCTGTGCATTTATACCACAGCGGTATATCTCTATCATATTTCCCCTCTCCCACCTTTCCTCCAAATTATAAATATTGAGATCTTTAAGTCTGTTACCATATGCTTTATGGTGAAGACCACTGACCATTTTAGTAGCCATCCTGTGGACTGACTCCATTCTGTTTATATCCTTTTGAAGGTGCAATCTCCAGAATTGTACACAATAGTTTAAATGAGGTCTCCCTATGTACCCAAGCATCCTTCTGGCTTTCCCCATCGTCTTTTCTACCTGTTGGTCACTTTAAGATCATCAGATACAGGAGAGGAGAGATATGATAGAGACATTTAAATACTTCTGTGGTATAAATACACATGAGGTGGCCCTCTTTCAATTAAGAAGAAAGTGTGGAATGAGGGCTCCAGGTCCCGCTCTTCTTTTCTACATTATAGTACTTCACCCTCTATACTGTTCTACTCCTTTCAGTTTTTGCAGCCCAAATGCACGACCTTGCATTTTTTTTAGCATTATATATTAGCTGCCAAATTCTCAACCATTCTTCAAGCTTCACTGGACCCATCCTTATGGTATCCATGCCTTCCAGGATGTCAATCTTGTTACAAATTTTGTTTTCATCCATAAAGTGATAAATCTTTCCTGGCAACCTTTCACAATAACACATACAAAAATGTTAAAAAGAACGGGACGAAGGACCAATCCCTGAAACACACCACTGCTAATGCCCTTATCCTTAGAATGAGCAGCAAGGAGCCCTGATCCTTGACCAGGAGAGGAGAAGGATACAGAGGACATCCCCTGGAGCAAAGACAAGGAGGATCAAATCTAAAGGGTGTAATGTCTGCAATCACATCCGAGTCCTGCATCCAGCTCTACAGGTACTCTGGGGAAGGAGAAAGAGAGGAAATGAGTCAGGAGAAAGGGATCACTGTTATTGTCACTGTTATTGTCTGTGAACTCTCAATATTTTCTGTAATCCCTTGGTTGAGAACACCACATTCTGGCCTGGACTGCTTTATTGAAAGTGAGGATTGCAGTGAGTGGAATTAAGATACCACTTACTGCAAACCTCCCAGTGTTTACTGGTTCCAACAAGAGAATCTTAAATTCCCTGTGAGTTAAGCTTGCAAGGACAGTATTGGCTCCCTGAAGTTCTGCCCTCAGTCTACCAAATAGCCTCTATGAGGGACTCCTAGAACGGCAGGGGTTAGAGTTATCACCAAAAACAAGCAGGAATGAGTCTTCACATATGGGTACGTCGGTACCGACGGAACCTGCGCGGGAACGCTCCCCAGCATCCAATCAGAAAGCTTTTGGGAGCATCCCACAGCGCCTGCGTGCTGCCTTCCCGCCTTTCCTCAGTTGTTCTTTTTCCGCAGAGCCAGCAGGTCGTGTTCCTGTCACCGCAGAAGAATTTCCTTATTTTTTCTTTATTTCTTTTCTGTCGCGTCTGCCTTCCTCAACGCTATACCGGTACCGCCGGTTCTTATTCTTTTCTTTTTTAAAAAAAAAAAAAGACCTTTTTTCCATTTATTTTTCTTCAGGTGTACTTCAGTTTTGGGCCTTAGGCCCAAAACCCTTTCCCTTAAATATGGAAAAGCCTGCCTCAGGATTTAAGAAGTGCACAAAATGTGGCGGTACTATCTCCGTCACCGACACCCATGACTGGTATCTAAAGTGTTTAGGCCCTGACCATTCCATTAAAGATTGTGTGTCCTGTTCCATGATGTCTAAGAGAGGTCGACAGAACCGAGCTGCCAAGCTCAGTACCCTGTTTCCCTCTGATGCAGCTTCGGTGGCATTGACGTCTTCCAGGGCTTCTTCTTCCTCACATGGATCTCAGGTAACTAAACATAAATCCAGCCGGTCCTCGAAGGGCAAATCTCCTTCTAAGCATCGAGATGCCCCTGGCCTTGCCCTCGAGGATTCTGCACTGGCAAAATTACCCCAGAGGGAGGCTTCGGCTTCTAAAGCATCATCATCGGGGTTCCAGGATGATCTAGATGGCGTGGCCTCAACAGATCTCCTGGTGCCATGCTCTGGGGTACCAGTGGCTTCCACCGGTACCGACTTCCAGGCATTGGCGGCATCGATGGATCAGAGGATTCTGTCCATCGAATGCAGTCTGGCGGCTTTCCTTGTGGCATCGATGCCCGTGGTACCGCAACAGACTACTCCGCCGGTACCGGCTCCGGTATCGCCATCGGCACTGATTCCGGTACCGGTGGCATCGACATCGGCATCGGTGTCAGCTATGCCGGTACTCTGCCCTCTGCAGCCCTCCGGTACCGATACCCCGATACCGGTGATCCCGATACCGATCCCAGTCGGTATGGGTATCGGGCTTTGCAAGAGCATCCCGACAGACGATACTTCGATTCCTCTGATGACTCTGAGGATTCTGAAGAGTCTGTCGATGCAGCGATGCTTCTTCCACAGGAGGAGTCCTCTCCTAAACGAAGGATGTCTCCTCCAGAGGACTTGTCTTTTCAAGACTTTATCAGAGAGGTGGCTCGGGGCCTCTCTATTACAGTAGCCCCAGAGTCAGAGCCTAGAGCTAAGGAGTTAGATATTCTACAGTATCCTAAAACTCCTAAAGAGGCAGCTACCTTGCCTATTCATGAGATTCTGTATGATCTCATGTTAAGGATGTGGGAAGCACCTCTAACCACCTCTCCTCATTCTCGCAGGTTGGATACCATGTATCGTGTCCCTCCTTGTCCTGGTTTCCATAAAACTCAGCTTCCTCACCACTCTATTGTGGTTGAGTCTGCAATGAGAATGTTTAGAAGTGTCAAGAGACATGCCTCTAATCCTCCAGGACGTGAATGTAGAACCCTGGATGCTTTTGGTAGAAGAGTCTTCCAAGCTTCCATGCTTGCTGCGAGAATTAATTCTTATAGTCTCTACATGGGAATGTTCTTAAAAGAAGTCACTGACCATTTGCAGACTTTAAGTCCTTTTATGTCTGACAGTAAAAGGCAAGAATTTCTCACTGGGCTCAAACATGCCCAGGATATCTCCAAATTCTCCAACCGTGCAGCTTTCGACTCCTTTGAATGCGTAAGCAGAGCCTCAGCTATAGCTATAGGTGCACGTAGGATTGCTTGGCTTCAAGCATCTGATTTGGAGACCTGGGTCCAAGATGAATTGGGAAATATCCCTTGTACAGGTGAGAATCTGTTTGGTAAAGATTGGCAAGCAAAAGCCAATCAAATGGATGCTGAAAATTCTGCTTTGGATAGACTATCCAAATCTGCTGCTGCTCCTGCTAAGAAAAGGTTCAAGAAAACACCTTTTTCTAAAAAAGGAAGATCCTATCCTGCTTATAGTCAGAGAGCATCTTCTGCAGCTCAGTTCCCTTCCAAACGTCAGCAATCCTCCAAACAGACCAAGGCAAAGGCTGCAAGGCCTGCTCCAGCCCAGCAATCTCAGCCCCCTCAGGGCCTTTGACTCTCTGCTAGAGAACTTAGCCTTCCTGGCTCTAGAAGGACCAGAGCCCTCCACCATTCCAGGAAGGTTATGTCACTTTGCTCCCAGATGGGGGCAAATCACAGCAGAGCTTTGGACACTCTCCATCATAAGAGAGGGATACAAGCTTCATTTTTCAAGCTTGCCCCCTCTCACAAGAGCGCACTAGTTCAATTCTCCAACCTCCCTCCTCAGCCTGTTAGAGCAGGAGGTTGCCACTCTTCTAGCCCAGGGGGCAATAGAGGAAGTGCCTTCTCAACAACAGGGCATGGGGTTCTACTCCCCCTATTTTCTTATCCCAAAGAAAACAGGGGGTTTCAGACCCATTTTAGATCTCAGAGAGTTGAACAGATTCCTAGTCAAAGAGAAGTTCAAGATGGTTTCTCTAGGAACTCTGCTGCCATACCTTCAGAGTCAGGATTGGCTTTGTTCTCTAGATCTCAAGGATGCGTACACTCATGTTCTCATCCATCCAACTCACAGAAGGTTCCTTCGGTTCCTTTTCCAGGGGAAGCACTATCAATACAGAGTGCTCCCCTTTGGCCTGGCCTCTGCACCAAGGGTGTTCACGAAATGCATGGCAGTGGTTGCTGCTTTTCTGCGCACCCTGGGAATATTTGTCTTTCCTTATCTGGACGACTGGCTCGTTCAAGCTCCCACTCAATCAGAGGCCAAGACTGCTCTAACCTGCACAATGCGTATCCTTCAATATTTAGGGCTGGTAATAAACATCCCAAAATCCAATTTGAACCCTACTCAGTCCCTGGAGTTTATAGGGGCGCTACTGGATACCACAAAGGCAAGGGCCTATCTTCCTCAGGGACGTTGCCTTTGCTTGATGCAGTTAGGTTCTCTAGCAGAGTCAAAACCCCTTCTAACTGCTCGAGAAATGTTACAGTTGCTAGGCCACATGGCATCCACAGTTCATGTGGTACCATATGCTCGCCTTCACATGAGAGCAGCTCAGTGGACTTTATCCACCCAATGGACCCAGGCATTAGGCTGCCTGTCAGACAAAATAGCAAACACAAGTCACCTCATTTTGTCCCTCCAGTGGTGGAAGTTCCCTCAGAACCTGTTGCTGGGGTGTCCTTTTCAACAGCCTCTACCCCAGGCAACTCTTACAACAGATGCTTCTCCAATGGGCTGGGGAGCTCATCTTCAGGACCTTTCCACCCAGGGCATCTGGTCCCCACAGGAGGCTTGTCTACATATCAATCTCTTGGAACTCAGAGCAATCTTCCTTGCTCTGCGAGTCTTCCACACCCTGCTCAGCCACAAGACAGTCCTTGTCCACACGGACAATCAGGTAGCCATGTTCTATATAAACAAGCAGGGAGGAACTGGCTCTCTGTCGCTTTGCAACGAAGCTCTGCGACTGTGGGCCCTCGCCAGAGAGCATCACATTCATCTTCTGGCAGTCTATCTTCCAGGTGCTCAAAACTCTTCGGCAGACAGACTCAGTCGAGTTCTGCTTCCACACGAGTGGTCCCTACATATGGACCAGGTATCCAAGATTTTTCAAATTTGGGGAACCCCGGACATAGACCTCTTTGCAAGTCCGTGGAATGCCAAACTTCCCCGGTTCTGTTCCAGAACTCCGGCTCAGGGGGCTCAGGCAAGGGATGCTTTCCTCCTCCATTGGGGTCAAACCTTCCTGTATGCCTTTCCACCCATTCCCCTAATTCCCAAAACTCTGTTCAAGCTTCAGAGAGATAGAGGCCACATGATTCTCATAGCTCCACATTGGCCTCGGCAAGTGTGGTACCCTCTGCTTCTGTATCTCTCTCAAGCTCCCTCCCTAGAGTTAGGGTCTGCTCCAGACCTCCTCTCTCAGGAGGACGGAAAGTTGTGGCACCCCAATCCCCAGTCTCTGCATCTCAGGGCTTGGTTGCTGAAGGCCTAGATCTCCAGGATCTTCCTCTTTCTCAACATGTGAAAGATGTTCTTTATGCTTCCAGAAAACCTTCCACTAGACGTTCTTACGCCTTCAAGTGGAAAAGGTTTACCATCTGGTGTTCTGGAAAGGGTCTTAACCCCCATTCAATACCTCTGGAATCGTTGCTGGAGTATCTCCTGCATCTCTCTAATGCAGGCCTTAAGACAAATTCAGTAAGAGTCCATCTGAGTGCTATTGCTGCTTCCCTCAGGCCTCTAAATGGACAACCTGTTTCCTCTCATCCCCTTGTAGCAAGGTTCATGAGAGGCCTCCTTTTAACAAAGCCTCCCATTAGACCACCTCCGGTGGCATGGGACTTAAATTTGGTTCTTGGTCAGCTTATGCAGCCGCCTTTTGAACCTTTAGCTACTACCTCCTTGAAATACCTTTCTTGGAAGGTTATCTTTCTCATTGCAATTACATCAGCACGCCGCATCAGTGAATTGCAAGCACTAGTAGCTAATCCACCTTATACAAGGTTCCATCATGACAAGGTGGTCCTTAGGACTAATCCACACTTTATGCCTAAGGTGGTCTCGCCTTTTCACCTCAACCAAGAGGTCTACCTACCTGTCTTTTTTCCAGGGCCTCATGCATCAAGTGCAGAGAGGAATCTTCATACCCTGGACTGTAAAAGAGCTCTAGCTTTTTATTTACAGAGGACACAACAACATAGAAAGTCTTCTCAACTCTTTGTTGCTTTTGATCCTTCTCATCTGGGACAACCAGTCTCCAAGAGAACACTTTCCAACTGGATTGCCCAATGTATTTCTTTCACCTATCAGAGCAAGAACATTTCTCTGGAGGGCCATGTCACAGCTCACAATGTGAGAGCCATGGCAGCCTCAATGGCTCACCTGAACTCTGTGTCTATCGACGACATCTGTCAAGCAGCCACTTGGGCCTCGGTTCATACCTTCACAGCCCATTACTGTTTGGACAAGGACTCCTGCAGGGATGCCTTGTTTGGTCAGGCTGTTCTCAAACACCTGTTCCATACCTAATCAACTCCTACCCCCCATCCCTCAGGGGATGCCAGAGATCCAGGTGGGGAAGTGCAGCCCTGTCACAGGAACACACAACTTATGGGCTCTCTCCCTGGCATCAAAAGCTAGGGAGTCCCCATATGTGAAGACTCATTCCTGCTTGTTCCTGGAGATAGCACAGTTACTTACCTGTAACAGGTGATCTCTGGGAACAGCTGGAATAAGTCTTCACAACCCACCCACCTCCCCTAGGAGTTGTCTCTCTCTCTCTATCTCTCTTCCTTTCCCTCTCTCTCCCTCTTTGTCTCAGCTATAAAACTTAACTGAGGAGAGACAGTTGGAAAGGCGGGAAGGCAGCACGCAGGCGCTGTGGGATGCTCCCAAAAGCTTTCTGATTGGACGCTGGGGAGCGTTCCGCACAGGCTCCGTCGGTACCGACGTACCCATATGTGAAGACTTATTCCTGCTGTTCCCAGAGATCACCTGTTACAGGTAAGTAACTGTGCTTTATTCATGGATGTTTCTTGGATAAATCATTTTTCACTCAATATTCAGCTGCCTACTTACTCTCTTAAACTATGTGGCTCCTTATAAAATTACCTTCTTTATGTGAAAGGGGAGCAAGACATGATGACCCTGTGTGATAGCTGAAGATGAATATTGAGTAAAAAAATGATCCATCCAGGGAACTGTAACCCCTGCCATTCTAGAAGTCCCTCTTAGTGGCTATTTGCCTCAGTGCTGGGTCTTCTGAGATTTGATACAGGGATACATCAGTCACAGTTTTGAGCATTTTGTTTTCTTATCTTCCTCCCAGGCAGCTGAAAAAGCTCGTGTCACCTCTCCCTTTTGTGCTGGATTCTTCTGGGACTGGATATGGCAGGCTGGTTCTTCACCTTAGATCTCTATGGGTCTTATTCTCTTTCATACTTGGTTTAAGCTTGTGCTTGGTTGAGCAATAAAATAAACTCAGCTATCAGTCAAGAATTTGGTGCCACCATACAACTAAGACGGTGCTGACAATTATTCTGGACTGAGGCTGTTAGTAGAAAAGGGGTGGATTCTGTTTTGGTAATTTTGGACCTTAGTGCAGTGTTTGATAATTTGTAATGTGCTATTTTATTACATCAGTTAGAAGCGAAGGAATATTGAGGAAGAGTACTGGCATTGGTCTCCTCTGTTTTAGATGGAAGGCATCAATTGGTGAAAGCAGATAATTACTCAAAGAATTGCTCCATCATCTGTGGGGTGCCACACTGGGTGCTGTTATTATTTAGTATTCATGTAGATTCTGTAACACGGATGTTTAAGAAGGCAGGGATTAAGTATTTGAATTTTACAGATGGCATTCAGCTTTATGTCCCTTTGGGGGTGGATTGGGAAGGTTATCTGAGTAGGTTGAATGAATGTTTCCATGAGAGGTTATATAAATGACAATAGATTGCAAGTAAACCCTCAAAATACCAATGTTCTCTGGGTACTGAAGCTCTCAGTTATGGGTTGTTGTTTATTTTAGTGCAGTTAATTCAGAGTTGACTCCTAGCAACCCTGTTGCCTCTGGGCTTTCTTGGCAATGTATCACCTGAAGTAGATTACCAGGTCTTTTCTTCCAAGGTAATGGAGGGTAAAGGTCTCAGATCACAAAGAGTACCAGTGGGAATCAAACCCTTGATTTTCTGGGTACTAGGCAGTTACACTAATCACTAGGCTACTCCTCCATTCTGTCAATTAAGCTAGAACACTTCATCAGTTGACAGCAATGGATATAGTGGCACAGGACCAAGAACAAAGTTTGAGAATTGAATTAGATGGCACTCTAGGAAGCCACAAACTACATCAGTTGCGAAAGCTTGCTTTGTTATGCTTACATCAATTGAGGATGGTGTTTGTCTTTTTCTCCACAAAGGATTTTGCATAGATACTTAATGCAATTCTGAGTACGGAATTGGTTTAGAGTAACATGCTGTATGAAGGGTTATCCTTGAGATGTGTAAGGCATCTTCAGCTAATGCAAAATGCAGCAGCCAGGATGATAAATCAAAAGGATTTGCAAGAGTATAGATCCTCAGTTGGCACATGCCTAATAGCGCTATACAAATGACAGGTAGTAGTAATAATAATATTTCAGGAGTTGAATTGGTTGCCTGTTATTCAAGACTATGGGGAACATGGGGCTAGGGTATCAGAGAACAAATCTTACATACATAGTAACAGTATATGATGGCAGATAAAGACCAGTATGGTCCATCTAACCTGCCTAATAAGGTGGCTAGAGTGGTTGTAACTGCCATTTCATGCAGGTCACCCACCTCTATGCCTGTGTTTTCCTGATGTTGCTTTTAAGTTTACTGCTTTGCAGCTTCATTGTATGCCCTCTAGCTTCACAGCTTCCCCATCTTTGAAAAAAGTTTGTCATTCATTAATAATACCTTTTAGGTATTTAGAGGATTACAAAAAGGGACTGCTACTTCTGGAGAGAGATCTGCAATTGTAAATATTTACTACTGGGAATTTATTTAAATCTTGGGGAAAAAGTAATTCTTTTTAATCTGTGTAAATTAGAATCCAGTATATTTGTTAAATCAGTCAGGGCCTAGTATCAGCAAAGAGCTTTTAGTTAAATTAAGAACTCAACAGGTAGCTTTCAGTTTAAGTTTAAAACCCAGCAGAAGGCTTTCCGTTTATCTATTTATTTTTATTATTTACATTCTCTTATATACCGCACTATTCTGCATCAGTGCGGTTTACATTGAACAAACTGAAATTACATTGAACAGGGCATTATAACTTGGAGATAACTATTTTACAGGGAACATGGGCTATGGAGGGTTAAGCAGCTTGCCCAAAACCACAAGGAGCACCTGTGGGACTAGAAACCCCAGTCCTTCTGGCCCAAGGTTGCTGTCCTCTAGTGGGATTTGAACCCCCAACCTTCCAGCCTGAAGTACCTTGCCCCAACCACTAGGCCACTCCTCCACTCCAAACAAAACAGAGAGCTTTCTGGCTAAATTTAAAACCTAGCAGAGAGCTTCTAGTTTAAATTTGATACTCAGTCAAGGCCTAGTATCAACAAAGAGTTTTAATTTAAATTAAACCAGAGTATAACTTAGTATATAAGGAAAAACAAGGGTCAGTATTCTTTGAGCAATAAATTGTTTCTAGAGACCTTTACAAAGAGGCCTTCTAGAAAGGGGACAAGAGACCTGTGAAATTGTTTTAAATAGGGTTAAAGCCAAGTGACAGATCAAAGGGCATTTTGAAAGACTCCCTCTGTCCAAGCAAGGGCTGTGTGAATCACTCAGGAAATTGGTTCACAGATTACCTTATAAGCACAGGACAGGGCACTGTGAAGCAGTCAACTTTTAATAATCTTCTTTCCCTCCCTCCCTCCTCGACTCCCTCCCACCCCTGGGATAATCATAGCTTTATAGGTGCTTAAACCTCTTAAAGGGAAGGAGGTGCCATATTCACTCTTAGGTGCAGCTGTTTATCTCCATCAGGCATACATTAAGAACCTGAGGTTAATTAAGCTTGAGGTGAACAAAGTCCATTAAAACATATTAGGTATAGTTTTATTAGCATAAGTATCCCCAGCAAATCTTAGTAAGTAAACAACATAAATACCTCAACACAATCTTAGAACTAAGATGCAGACAGTAGTCCAGCAGCGAGATGGGGGCTTTCCAGTCTTTTGCATTGAGTGTAATCATTTCTCCCAGTTGGTGAGGAGTCCTATGTGTTCACTAGGTGCAAGGAGTTCTTTGATCTCAGGCTAGAGTATAGGTCTTGGAGGACTTAGCAGGTACATAGATGAGACCTACAGGGATATAGTATTGAGGTCCCACCTACAGTCTGGCAGCATCCCTGTTGCCATGGAGGAGAGAGGTCAGATTATCACCCTGGTGTAGCAGTAAGTGATCCTGTAGCTAGGAACTGTCCTTCAGGTGATGTAAAACCCTCTCACACTAAGGAGGTTTCTTCAGGGCTATGTGCCCATGAGGGAAGTGTTAGGACAGCCGTTGGTGACTCAATCATTAGGCATGTAGATAGCTGGGTGCATGGTGGACATGAGGATCACCTGGTAACATGCCTGCCTGGTGCAAAGGTAGCGGACCTCACTCATCACCTAGACAAGGTCTTAGATAGTGCTGGGGAGGAGTCTACTAACTTTGTACATATCAGTATCGATGACATAGGAAAGTGTGATAGGAAGGTTCTGGAGGCTAAATTTAGGCTTTTAGGTAGGAAGTTGAAACCCTGAATTTCCAGGGTAGCATTTTCCGAAATGTTTCCCATTAAACTTGCAGGACCCAAAAGGCAAGCTGAGCTCCAGAGTCTCAATGTGTGGATAAGAAAATGATGCAAGGAAGAGGGTTTTGGATTTGTTAGGAACAAGGAAACATTCTGGGGAAAGGAGGGGCTCTTCTGAAGGGATGGGCTCCACCTTAACTGGGATGGAACCAGACTTCTGGCATCAATCTTTAAAAAGGAGATATAGCAGCTTTTAAACTATATAATAGGGGAGAGCCGACAGTCACTCAAGAGTGCATTGTTTGGAACAATGTATCCAAGAAGGATACTATCAAAAGATTGAAGTTAGGGCATATCAGCATTGAGGTTCCAATAAAAGCAAAAGTAGCCCAAATGCCCTTGAGTACAGGGCAGACAGAGCTAAAAGATTCCAAATTATCCCTGCCTACCGATAGCCAGATTAATATGAATAAAATACAGCCTCTAGAACGCTTGCATGCAAATGCTAGAAGTCTAAAAAATAAAATGGGAGAGTTAGAATATATAGCACAAAATGAGAGGTTAGATATGATTGGTATCTCAGAGATATGGTGGAAGGAGGACAACCAGTGGGCACTGTGATACCTGGGTACAAACTATATCATAATGATTGAGTAGATCAAATTGGTGGAACGTTGTATTCTATGTTAGAGAGGGCATTGAGTCACAAAGGATTAAAGTTTTGCAGGAAACAAAATTCACTGTAGAATTTCTATGGATTGAAATTCTATGTAAAAAGGGGAAGGGGAAGGTGATGGCAGTGGCGGTGTACTATTGACTGCCTGGCCAAAATGAACAAATGGGTGATGAAAAGCTCAAATAAATCAGGGAAGCTAACAAAAGTTACAGCGCAGTAACAATAATGGGTGATTTCAATTATCCCGGTATTGACTGGGTCAGTGTCATGGCAGGACATGCTAGGGAGATGAAGTTTCTAGATGAAATAAATGACTGTGTCTTACAGCAGCTGGTTCATGAACCGACCAGAGAGGAAGCCATTTTGGATTTAGTCCTTAGTGGAACACGAGTTCTGGTACAAGAGATAAGGGTGTTGAGGCCACTTGGCAATAGTGATCATAGCATTATCACGTTTGATTTAATTAATGGAGGAGGGATGTAAGGAAATTCACAATACTACCTTTTAACTTTCGAAAGGGAGACTATGATAAAATGTGGAAAATAGTTAAGAAAAAACTAAAAGGCGCAGTTGCAAAGGTTAAAGACTTACATCAAACTTGGGTGTTGTTTAAAAATACTATCTTGGAAGCCCAGACCAGCTGTATTCCATGCTTTAAGAAAAGTGGAAGGAAGTCCAGAAAACTGCCAGCATGGTGTAAAGGTGAGGTCAGAGAGGCTGTTGTTTCCAAAAAAGCATATTTCAGGAAATGGAAATTAGAGCCAAATAACGAAAACTGGAAACAACACAAGCACTGGCAAGTTTAGATGCAAGGCATTGATAAGGCAGGCAAAGAGAGAATTTGAGAAGAAGCTTGCTGTGAAAACTTTAGCTGACTACTATCAAAATAAATCCACACAACCTATAACGACCATAGCCAAAAATAATGCAGCTTTAAATTGCTTAAACGAATGGTCAGATTTTCACCCCACATCTAAAGAATCACTAAAGAATATAATTTCCAACCTCAACACTACCACCTCCTTCCTTGATCCCTGCCCTGTAACATGGATAAAAAGTACACTTCCAATACTAATCTCTTTCATCCTCCCTATAGTCAACCTCTCATTACTCCAAGGTTACCTCCCCCCTAAACTTAAACATGCACAAATCCGCCCAATTCTCAAGAATGGTGTAATGGACAAAACATCACCAAAATCATACCGACCTATCTCAAGTATCCCTTTTTTAGCTAAAATAATAGAAAAAGTGGTACAGATCCAGACACAGGAATACCTAGACTCTTTCTACCCACTTGATGAACACCAATATGGTTTTAGACCTCAGCATGGAGTAGAATCACTATTAACAGTCTTAATCGATACACTCCTTAAAGGGATTGATAATCACAAAAAAGCTTTCATACTCCTATTTATTGACATATCAGCAGCATTCGATAGTGTACATCACACTATAATGCTTAATAACCTAAAACAAATAGGTATAAATGCCACGGTACACAAATGGTTCACCTCATATTTACATAATAGAACGCAAAATGTAAGAATAGACAATCAAACATCTACCACATACAAACAAGAAATTGGTCTCCCACAAGGCTCCGCACTATCAGCCCTCCTATTTAATATATATATAAAACCAATTTGTGACATTTTCAAAAAATTCGGTGTACTCTATCATCTATACGCAGATGATATCATGTTATACATTCCATTCACTATCCCTGATGTACCGATAAAACTCTTAACAGATTGCCTTAACGAAATCACATCCTGGCTCAAAGCGAAAAACCTCCACATAAACCATTCAAAAACAGAAGTATTAATTGTAACGAAAAACCATTCATACGTCCCTCCAACCCATATAACAATACAAAACCATAACATCACAATAAAAAATGAAATAAGATATCTAGGAGTAATATTAGACACACACCTTACGATGAACACCCACATTAGAAACACTATAAAGAAAATCTACTTCAAACTCAAAATACTAAAGCAACTACGCCCTTTAGTTCACTTTCAAGATTTCATTAATATAATACAGGCAACCATAACCCCGCACTTTGATTTTTCCAACCTAATTCTTTTAGGTATAACGAAACAAAACATCAAAAGAATACAACTAGCACAGAACGCAGCAGCTAGAATCGTAATGAAAGCACACTCATCTCAGCATATTACTCCAATATTAGAAACCCTGCACTGGCTGCCAATACAAAGCAGGATAATATATAACACCACAATAACCACATTTAAAGCTCTTAATGGCATGGCTCCAATCCCATTAAGCAAACTTATAAGCAAGGAACCTCAAAAAACCACTCACAGAAAAGGACACTCAAATAAATTAAGGACCCCTAATGATTTTATAAAAGCAAGCAAACTAACTAATAACAGAGCCTTCTCACATGCGGCCCCCCTTATTTGGAACTCCATCCCGGAGGACCTAAGATCTACAACTGAAATTATAGAATTCCGCAAAAAACTAAAAACATATCTCTTTGCCATGCACTACAACAAAATAGATAATCCATCAATCATCCCAGAAAAAGGCTAAATTACACCCTACTGAGTAAAACTAACCTCATAACTTAACAGATATTACTCCCACTTGTAAATATCCATGATCTAAATCCAACGAGTTTACAAACATGTATTTGTACATAGTTCTTAACATTGTTCTTGTTCTATTATGTATTTAACCTTTACACTGTTCTATTATGTATTTAACCATTACACTGTTCGGTTACGTATTTAACCATAACATTGTTTTCTGCCAAATATTGTTCCATGTAAAACAAGCACTCCTTTGTTGACTGTTGTTCAATTGTAAACCGCACCTGAACTTCTGGAAGATGCGGGATATAAATGATTGTTAAATAAATAAATAAATAAATAAATAAAGCAAAAATGCATAATAAAGACTTTTTCAAGTACATTTGAAGCAAACAACCTTTGAGAGAATCATTTGGACCATTAGATGATAGAGGGGTAAAAGGGGCAATAAGAGGGGAAAAGGTCATAGCGGAGAGAATGAATGAATCTTTTGCTTTGGTCTTTACTGAGGAAGATGTAGGGATGTTACCCTTGACTGAAGTGATATTTAAAGGTGATACTGTGGAAGAATTGAAAGAAATATCGATATACTAGGAAGATGTACTATTTGATAAACTGAAGAGTAGCAAATCACCTGGACCGGATGGAATACATTCAAGGGTGTTGAAATAACTGAAATATGACATTGCAGACCTGCTATTAGTAATCTGTGAACTATCATTAAAGTCATCTGTAATACCTAAAGATTGGAGGATGGCCAATGTAATGCCAATTTTTGAAAAGGGTTCCAGGGGTGATCCTAGAAATTACAGACCGGTGAACCTAATGTCAGTAGCACGAAAAATGGTAGAAATAATTATTAAAAACAAAATTACTGAAGATGTAGATAGTCATGGCTTAATGGAAGACGTCAACATGGCTTTAGACAAGGAAAATCTTGTCTTACTAATCTGTTATGTTTTTTTGAAGGTGTGAATAAACAAGTAGACAAAGGTGAGTCAGTTAATATAGTGTATCTGGACTGTCAGAAAGCCTTTGACAAGGTCCTCATCAGAGACTTTTGGCAAAACTAAAAAGTCATGGGATAGAATTCAGTGTACTATTGTGGATCAGGAACTGGTTAAAAGCTAGAAAGCAGAGGGTAGGGCTAAATGACCAATTTTTCCAATGGAAAAAGGTGAATAGTTGAGTACCCCAGGGATCTGTGCTGGGTCCGCTGCTTTTTAACATATTCATAAATGACCTGGAAATGGAAATAACGAGTGAGGTTATCAAATTTGCAGATGACATAAAACTATTTAACGCTGTAAAAAACCATGAGGATTTTGGAAAATTGCAAGAGGATCTTGATAAATTGGAAGACTGGGCATCCAAATGGCAGATGGAATTTAATGTGGACAAGTGCAAAGTTATCCACCTAGGAAGGAACAACCCATACTATGGTTACACGATACAAGGTTCCACATTAGGAACCACCACTCAGGAAAAAGATTTAGGCGTCATCGTGGATAACATATTAAAACCCTCCACCCAGTGTGCATCAGCGGTCAAGAGAGCAAATAGAATGCTAGGTATCATAAGGAAAGGAATGGAAAATAAAACAAAGGATATTATAATGCCTCTGTATCGTTCCATGGTATGACTGCACCTTGAATATTGTGTACAATTCTAGTCGCTGTATCTTAAAAAGGATATAGTGTTATTAGAAAAGGTACAGAGAAGAGCCACCAAAATGGTAAAGGGGATGGAAGGATACCCCTATGAAGAGAGGCTAAAAAGGTTAGGGCTCTTCAACCTGGAAAAGAGATGACTGAGGGGAGATATGATAGAAGTCTATAAATTAATGAACGGAGTGGAATGGGTAAACGTAGATCGATTGTTTACATCATCAGAATATAGAAAGACTAGGGGACATGCAATGAAGCTACCCGGAAACCTATTGAAGACTAATAAGAGAAAACATTTTTTCACTCAATGTGTAATCAAACTCTTGAATTTGTTACTGGAGGATGTAGTAAAAGCTGTTAGAGTAGCTGGGTTTAAAAAAGGTTTGGACAAGTTCCTGGAGGAAAGGTCCAGAAACCATTATTAAAAGGGACCCAGGATATCACTACTTGACCGAATATAAGCATTCTGAAACCTGTGTCTTTTGGTGAAACTGCTAGGTACTTGTGACCTAGATTGGTCACTGTTGGAGGCAGGATACTGGGCTTGATGGACCTTGGTCTGACCCAATATGGCATATCTTATGTACTGGTTCCAGGACTGATCCCTAAAGTACACTACTATGCACCTTCCTCTCTTCTGGGTGAGTTCCATTTAACATCACCTTTGTTGTCTGTCAGTCCACCAGTTTCTGATCTAATTTCTGATCTTGTACTTTATGGTCCTATATGTAACCTATGAGCACAGGGAAAGAATCTGGTAGAGGTTTTTGGCTTAGGAGAAGCTCGCTTGGTAATGGCACATTTCTTCAGACAAAGGGGGTGCCACAGGGATCATCCCTATCTGCATTGATGTTTAACATTTACATGCAGCCCATCTGTGGTTTGATCCGCTCCTTAAACGTCCCATGTCTCGCCTATGCAGACGACATCCTGCTATACATGCCATTCACGATCGACCAGCCAGATTTCTCCCCAATAATAAGATGCTTCGAAGCAGTAGCTGACTGGCTCCTTACCCAAAACCTCCGGATTAATCACAGCAAAACCAATGTTCTATTCGTCACGAGAAGCCAGAAGTTTACGCCACCTTCGTCATTACTAGTCAACAATGCTGAGTTGAAAACTAAATCCACAATTCGTTATCTAGGCATTACGCTTGATCAATGGCTCGACATGACAACACATGTGAAAAACTCCACGAAAGCAGTATATCACAAGATACGAACACTACGTCATCTTCGCCCACTGTTTGACTTCACCAACTACCGAACAATCTTCCAAGTCTTAATGATCCCACATCTGGACTTCGCTAATATCATCCTCCATGGACTCCCACAGTCAACACTAAATCCGCTCCGACTTGCCATGAACTCAGCCGCAAGAGTACTTGTAGGATTATCAAGATCCGACCACATAACGCCAGTCCTGAAGAAACTCCACTGGCTTCCTTTGCAGGCCAGAATCCATTACAAGACCCTAGTCCTGACATTCAAAGCTCTAAAAAATCATCCCCCCACGCCCATCAGCAAGTTGATCCATAGCAGGCCGGACAACAGAAATAGAAGACCTACAATAATGAACACATTAGAAGTCCCCAAGATGATGACAAAATGCACAAAGACAACAGCCACTAGGGCCTTCTCGATATTCGCACCTAGAACCTGGAATGCCCTCCCATCTGAAATTCGAGACATCACAAGCCTGGCTTTATTCAGAAAAGCCTTGAAATATCACCTTATCCTAAAATACTATCCAGAAACTAACCCAGGAAAACACCCAACAAGCACTCTGCCTGCCTGCCCAAGCCGCCCCAACACTCCGACCCAGAAAGAAAATGGTTAGCCAGCTCACATCTCCTGTCCCACACCACCCTGACCCACAAACGTATGTGTAATATGCAAAGGATTTGCAGATAGTATAAAGTTAATTTGTATATAGTTTCTCCGGTTACATCCATGTTCACTGCCTCGTTCATTGTAAACTCAATGTTGCTTGTTGCATTGTAGTATGTTCTGTTCAATGTACACCGCACTGATCCTAATAGCGCGGTATAGAAGAAATGTAAATAAATAAATAAATAGTGCATTCTCAGTGGTTATCTCATTGTTATTGAACACGCTCCCATGGGATATGTGGTTGATGCTGGAATTGCTAGTATTTAGGAAACGGTTAAAACATATTTTTAATTTACTATAAACCTGATAGTTGTACTGCAGTCATTACACCTCTTGTGGTTCTTTGGGTGGATAGCTATGTTGGGAATCAGCTGGCTATTGTTAATGGGGATGTCTGATTGTTATATTTGTGTAGTTATTATTGTGTGTGTTGTATTATAACCTGAGCATTGTTGTAAGGATGGGGTAAATGTCTAAACAAATGTGAGGACCTCACTTCAGCCCTTGTGTACATTCAAAGTTGAGTGATAAAGACTTATACCCTTTTGACTTTAAAGACACAAATCCTGACAGAGATACATGTTACAAGTTTTGGGAATTACAAACCTGAGCATACAGACTGCTAAGAACAAACCCCAAAGTGAATTACAATGAGCAAACGTTTTAAAGTGCCAAGAAGTACTGGACTAACTTTTAGTTAGCAACAGGACAGATGGCTCTTTTATCAGACTGCAGTCCTCTGTGATTGGCTGAAGCCAGATTGTTTTCCTAGCAGGAAAAAGCACCAAGGATTTGGATGTGACTGGGCTTGCATCTTGATCCAAACAAAATTTATTGTACTTGTGCAACATTCTCAAATTCATTGGGTTTCAATTACCATATTGACTACATTAGCTGAGTAAAAAAATTAACTTCTTTGTTTTTTGTTGTCAGCCAACAATACAAACTTTTAATTTACATATTTTTGCCAGTTTATCTTAATTGATAATTTTTTTTGAAGATATTGTTATTTAATTATTCTATTTCTGTCTTTGGTTTGCTTTGGTAAATATCAATGTTGTTTTTGCTTGGTGTGCTGTTCCTTGTTCATGAGACCAAAAGAAAAGGTTTTGTTCAAGTATTTTTTGTCTGCTTTTATTCTAAACACACTATGGGGTATGTTTACTAAACCCTCTTAATGTGCGCTCAGCCGCCTTATTGCTCAATAATGGAGCTTTACCAGGCGATAAGGCGCCTTATCGTGCGTTAACGCGCGCAGCGGCGCAAACAAGCGCTGAAGGTGGAGAAAGGCTCCCGGAGGGCGGAGGAAGGCTCCCCAGGGGTGGAGAGAGAGGGTCAATGGGCAGAGAGTGGGAGGGGAGAGGCTCCCTGCACACTAACGCTGTGAAATCCGAGGCTGAAAACTAACGCCAGTGAAACCCTGGCATTAGAGCTGATTTAAAGGGAAAAGAAACCATTTACGTCAGCAATGTACAGCAAAACCAGGGAAACGTACAAAAAGTGATAAGTGTGATACATGTGCATGGAACAAAAGGGCAAATAAACAGTGGAAATGAACAGAAGAAAATGTAAAAAAAACATAACCAAGCTGGGCAATAGTGATATCAATGGGAAACATCAAAAAACACTCCCAAGAAAGCTCCAAAAAAAGATATGAATTTAAAGGTTTCCTATGGCATGCACATGTTCCGCAACAGCAGGATGGGCATGTCGGAATGGCCAACTGGACAGATGCTGGAAAAGGGGACACAGAGGGCTGCAGGCGGCACATGCTGTGGTGCAGCTGGGCCACAGTGCGGACTAGGGTGATGCCTAGCTGGCCCATAGGAATGCTGAAACAGTAGAGCAACCAGACAGCAACTGCAGAGGGCCCAACATGGGCACGAGTGTGCTTCCCATGGTGTCACAGGGGATAGTACTCAGCAGGTACCCCCAATGGCATGGAACATTGGCAGGCGGTGCTGGGGGGAAGCGTGGACACCTATGCAGGCACCCCTACCCCAGAACCCGCACCATAGTCAGCCGCCTACCCGCACACTGGATGGCCTGAGACTGCGCACCACCAGCAGAAGGACATGTCAGCATGGTGGCAGAGGGGTACTGGTGGTGGAGGGGGCAGTGGCAGCTGCCCAGAGCAGACCATGGCCTAGCCCTGTTTAGGTGGGTGCCGTGCGCTGCAACAGACAGGCTCTGTCTGACAAACAGTCATGGTATCTCCAGGGAATGCACAGTCTCTATAGCAACACGGAGGTGCAGTGAACACAGCCAGTGTGCTCAAGAGCAGAAGATCACAGGTTCAAGTCCCAGCTGTGGTTCCTGCCAATCCAGTCCCCATATTTTACCCACTACTAAAACGTGGTAATACAGACAGAACCTTTATTGCAGATAGCAGAAACATGCCCAATACGCCTACATTTTACCCTATAGAGCACAGACACCATAAACATGCGCATTACCTAGAGCAGAGTCTCCCAAATACAGTCCTGGAGGGCCAAACACCATTCAGGTTCCATGCTGCCTCTAATAAACATGGCTGTGCTGCATATCTATGCACCGCCCCCATGGTATGCAGATGTATCTCATGCATATTCATTAGGGACAGCATGAAAACCCGAACAGTGTTTGGCCCACCAGGACTGGAGTTGGGAACCTCTGCCCTAGAGCAGCGGCCAACAGGGGCAGACACACCCTTACCCACAGGCTCCATTATCCAAAGACCCCTGGAGAGGCAGGATGTTGGGCCCTGCGTGCATCTCCCAATACTAGCACTTGCATACCTTAGCAATTCCACCCTAAACCTGGGAATACAGTACACACCTATCAAAAGGTTGCTATGATTACTGGCAGATAGCAATTCCTAAATTAAGCACAATTTGCTGATTGAGCTGCATCATAGCAACCTTTCTGATGTCTGTGGAGTGTGCTTCAGGTCTGGTGTCTGACAGTGTTTACCACCCTGCGGAGTGACCCCAACAGTATTGCGTACCATAGCCATGCCTGCACTGTGCCCAGGACTGGTACAGTGGCCAGGGCTGCCAAGAGCCTCTATATTTGCACAATGCTGGCATAGGTGTGGGAGCGTGTGTTTGTCTATCCATTGTGTGGTGTCTGTCAACATTCCTCAGCCCACACTGTTGCCAGTGTAAGCATGCCAATGTGGATAATGAGGAGCAAGGTACCATGGGTAGAGCCCAGACAGGGTGGCCTGGCCAAGATGCATCTGCACAGGGCATAGGGCAATGGCTCGGACATTGTAGTGCCCGACAACCACCTGAACGGACAGGGTGGCCACAGCATGTCCTGTTGGGAGGTCACTCTCACCCTGACTGGCAGTGACCATGGCATGGCTAGGTTCCCCCATAGTGCTATATAGTATTTCTGTCATGTGATATTTATGGGTTCCCTTTTGGGGCCCAATCACTGACTTATCTGCTTGGTGTGTATGCTGACATCCCAGTTCTGGCTACATTCATCTTCTCCAGGAACATGCACTATGGACTAGCTAGCAGACGGTCTGCAGTTAGTATGTGTCTGGCTGGAACACCTTGCGGGGTGCAGCGGCTAGAGACTTGCTGCTGGAGAATGTCAGATAGTGGTGGGGGGCATCTGAGCATTTCCAGGCCTACTGTCTGTCTGTCTTGCCTTATGGATGTGTACAGATCTGCCTTGACTGCCCTGTAGGGTGTCAGGACTGGGGTTGATGGTCCCCCTCTACTGCCACCATTGCAGGGAGGTAGAATGTGGATTTGTTGGTGGGAGATCCTGTTTCCCATCCTGAGCCACAGAGGGTGGGTTGGGTGGTGGTACATAATCCACCTATGGGTCCAAACACCCCACCTTCACCTACATCATGTGACCATGGCACCAACACAGGGTATGCACTATTCTGGGTGCATCATAGCCCATAAGGGCTAGACATGACTGAGAAATACAGATGAACACAGATGTATCCGAGGTGTGTCTGCAGGAACTACCTAATCACACACACTAGCACTAATGGAGACCTGCAACATGGTGTATTTCAGCTATGAAAGGTGCTGTGGACCTGGTGCTGGGCGCCCCACCTCACCCTCAGGGTGAGCACAGTACCCGCACAATGTGACGGTCTGTAGCTACTCTGTGCCAGTAACACACACCGTCAGTACCCCCTACCAGGCTGAGGTGCTGTGGGGGTGCACACGGTCAGTTCCCACTACCAGGCCGAGGTGCTGTGGGGGTGCATACCCCATCTTGTGATCATCTGTAGACTGCTGATTTGCATGTGCAGTGCATTATGGGTACGGGTGGGTTAACCCTATCCTGGTAACCACAGCAGTTTGTGTGGTGACCTGCAGTCCTTCTGTAGCCAGCCAGAGGTTTGTTAGCAGTTATAGAACTGTAGCCCACTGGTTGCTTCACTGCCTGCAGAGCCAGAGGTCATGGGATTGATCCCACAGTGGGGTTATTTGATAGGGCTGTCTGAGGCATTTTCTTTTTTAATTTAAATTAGTGCTGCCAGCAAAACCACCCTCACAGTGCCTTATAAGGTGCCTCATAAGGCGCCCTCTAAAGCGCTCTATAAGGTGCCCTATAAGGCGCCCTATAAGGAACATTATAAGTGCCTTGGCGGACAGTCCACTTTATAATGTGCCCTCTGGAGTGCCTTATAGGGCACCTTATGCGGCACCTTAGGTTATGGCACTGTGAGGGTGTGTTTGCTGGCAGCACTACTTTAAATTAAAAAAGAAAATGCCTCAGACTGCCCTATCAAATAACTCCACTGTGGGATCAAACCCATGACCTCTGGCTCTACAGGCAGTGAAGTTACCAGTGAGCTACAGCTACTAACAAACCCCTGGCTGGCTACAGAAGGACTGCAGGTCACCACACAAACTGATTAAAAGTAGAGAGTAATGCCTTAGACAGCCTTACTCGTTGGGCTCACTGGGGGATCAAACTCACGACCCCTGTTTTAGCAGTCAATGTATTAACCATTGTACTACACCTCTGCTGCTGTGCTTGTAAGTCAACGCACCTAATTAAGGCTAACGCGCATTAACGTGCCACAGCTCCCTCTATCTCATGAAAACGTACCTTATCGCACGATAACCCTAAATTCTACCTTAAGACAGGAACTCCCACTACCTTATATGGCATCCTGCACACTAACGCCGGCTGCACGTTAAGACTGCTTAGTAAACATACCCCTATGGGGTATGTTTACTAAACCGGGCTAACAGTTGACCTGGGCTATCTGTCACTAGGTCCCATATTATTCATTGGGACCTAGTTGCAGATAGCCCGGGTTAACCGTTAGCCCGGTTTAGTAAACATACCCCTATGTTAAACTACAAGGCTCAGTACCCACTATTTCTAGAGTTAGCCAATCTCAGTACTTCCAATACTAGTCCTTTAAACCCTGTAAATTTTTCCAGGAGTTGGAGGGCATATCTAAGCATCAAAAATCTCCTGCCTCTTGAAAGTCTCTTGGAGTTTGTCTCCTGTAGGTTTTAAGCAACTGCAGGGCAGAAAAGGCAGCCTAGGCTTACACAAATAAATAAAGTAATGATGCCAGGAAATATAACGTTGAGTAATGGAATGGGCATGGGATCAGAGGGACAAGTGGCTAGTTTGGAGGAGGAGAAATTGTGACTAATTTCCTGCTCTATGAATTCAGAGAATGAAGACAGAATAATCAAGATTAAGGAAAGGGAGAAGGACTATGGGATAGGAGAGTTGGTGAAGAACTGACGGGTAGTCTTATGAATCTTATCATAAAAGAAATCAGCCATGGCCCGAGCTGTAAGCGAAGTCAGCATGGAAAGCAATGGTAGTTTAAGGAGAACATTAATTGTGTGGATCAACAGTGGGGTTGGAAGGCCAGAATGTCGTTCAGATGGGCATAATAGTCTTTCAATAGTCAATTGGGAGGAAATCATAAATTTGTAGTGTATGAAATCAGCATGACTGCAGGAGTTAAACCAAAGATACTTTGCAGATAGATACAGGAAAGCAGGAAATGGACTGTGGGGATGAGCCAGAGTTGGGGTCTGCTGTGTCTCACAGTACTTGGGAGGAATGGTGCATTTTTGAAGTGAGAAAGTGTGTAGAATTATAGTGAAGATGTGATTAATCAACACATTTTATTTATTATGAAGGACAAGAGAGAAGAGACAATTGCCTGGATGTTCCTAAAGATGTGGATGTGGGCTGGATAAGATTGAGGAATAGGGTGATTAAATGTGAACATGAGATGATGGTCAGATAGAAGAATAGCATGGGTGAGAAGTATAAGAGGGAGTAGAAGAAAGGACAGGTCAAGATAGTGTCCAAGTTGGTAAGTAGAGAATTGGGTGGGGGCAATGAATACTGCATTAGAGAATACTGCCTTTTTAAAAAATTTCTCAGCATACCCATTTACTGTAGTCTTCTTCTTTAATCCTTAGCTGATGTTTGTGGAGCAGATCATCCTTTCAACCAATACGCTGCTGTAGGTGCCACTGGATTCCGTGTGTTGTTCACAATATGCTTCCAACCTTGGTGATATTTCTGACCTCATTAATGGTCAGTTGCTGGTTCCTTAGGTCTTCCTCAATGTGTTTGAGCCATGTTTTCTTTGGTGCTGCTCGTTGAACCCTCCATTGGACAGGTCACTCTCACAATAGGAGTTTATATGGCAGTCGACTGGTGTTCATTCTGCAAACGTTATCAAACCATCGCAGTCTGTGGTTTTGGATTTTTTCTTCGACTGAAGGCTGATGGAACAAATCCAAAAATGCATACTGCGATGGTTTTGCCACGTTTGCAGAATGAACACCAGTTGGCTGCCATACAAAGTCCTCTCAAACGTAACTGGTCTCTTCTCCAAACGTGAACTTTATCAATAACAAAAAAAACCCACGTTCATTCAAACCAATGTAACAAAGTCAATTTCATTCACTCCAATTGCAACACCAAATGGTAATAAGGTCTCAGACTTATATGGCACTTTAACTTCAGACTTACGTCTGTTCAAATAGTGCTATTGTTTGCATCAACGACCTTAAAACTGTGTGAATTATAATCAAATGTCCTTGCTCCGCTGTGTAGACTCTCAAAAAAGCAATAACAAACTTAGCTTAAGCTGTCCTCCGAGTCATAGCCAGCGAGCATGAATGGATCCCGACGCTCTATTTCGACGCCACAAGGCGTTTCAATACGATATTTTCTTCAGGAGATCCGCTCATAAAATCTACAAAACAAACAACTAACTTACTCCTAATAAAACACTTTTTCTAAGTGTCGCATTACTTCCCTTAGCTAAAAAATTCCTAAAAGACTCTATTACTTACAAATTAAATGTTGCTGCCCACGTCCCTCTCACTCATCTTCCATGTGCAAAACTGCTACCAGATTTCCCGAGGACGCCGCGCATGCGTGATGGAACTAACCTCCTTCATTTAAAACCCTCATCAGAACTACTTAATGAATCTCAGCCGTCGTGCTGCCTATGCTCGTACAATCCCTTGTCATTCCAAAACAGGTGTGGGCTCGCCCAAACAACGGCCATGTAAACCGAGGCCAAATGCTGATCAAAATCCAAACATGCTGAACCTCACGTACAATTACCACCTAAGTAAGCTCTCGATTCCGACAATGCTGCCTCATACCCAAACTAACTCGAGCATCGCACTGCCCTACTCTACTGAGGAAAATTTCACTTACCGTTGCCATTTAAATAAACTCCCGATCGTAGTAATTCTGCCATAGAGCTACATAAGCTCGGGAGAACTAGGAAATCCTATTCCCCCTCCCTCCATTCTTACATGTAAACTTATTGTACTATAGGCTTATAGATCACTGATTATTACTAGGATCGAAACGATAGACCTTCTCTTTTCTTGTTGGACTATTGTCCTCATATTACATGATACTACAACCGGTATTAACAATTTAACTGGACGGATTTCTAATGTATTTAACACATCTTTAGGTACAAGCAAACCAATCTATGGCTACATTCAGGCCTCCCGGGGAGACCGTACCTAATCTATAAATCCATCTTTGCTCTTTTAATAGAAGTGTCTCATCTATTGTTTTACCCCCCATGGCTGTAGTTACCTGTTCTATGACTACACAGCGGAGTTGTTCAAAATTATGCTCTCGCAATTGACAGTGTGCCACAATTGGGGCTTCCAATCTCCGACACTTAAGTCGGCTCCTATGCTCCCGCAGTCTAATTCTCAAAGGGCGTAGTGTCTTCCCAACATACATGAGTCCACAAGGGCACAAGATGCTGTATACTACCGCCGCCAAACTGCATGTAGTATGTGACCGAAGGTGAAAAACGGCTGCCCGATAACTGAACTGTGTAGTCTCTACCATAATATCACAAACATCACACTCGCCACATTGTCTGTGGCTGCCCCTCTCTCTACTCTGATCCAATGGGGGAAGCACCGTGGGGCTTAGGTATTCTTTCAGATTGCGACCACGTCGCCAAACGCATCTTATCCGCTTGGTCTCTAAGCCCAGAACCGCTGTAAGAACATTCCTGTGTTTGCACAAATCCTTCTGTATACGGAAGCTCATTGGGGAATAAGCCGTGATAAGGTTAACTACTTCTGAATCAAACCGTGCTAATACTTCGGGGGATCTCATACTTATTAGCCCTGATCTGTGATTATACAGCGCTCGGCGATAGGCTCGTTGGATTATCGTTCTCGGATAACCCCTGTCTAAAATATACTGTTTCAAATCCTGAAGCAATGCAGATTCTCAATAAAGGGTTGTCTTTTGTGCCTAGTGTCAGGTTTGATCCATTCCAGTTTCACATTGATTTTGAGAGACTGATGCGAAATTTGCACTTGAAACATTATTTCTCCATTCAACCTCAATTGGGGGAGCAGACAGTTCAGTCAATTGAGACGAATCGGCCGCCGACAAGAGTTCCATTGCCCTTGCGATCTAATTGGTCACCGCCTACACCAGTTCCACCCGCATTAGTTATCTTCAAGGAGTTAGTGCTGAAAGATCTTACAAAATTGGAGAATGCAACTAGATTACAAGATAGAGTCTTGACAAACATCGAAAATCAAGCTTAAGAACATAAGAACATAAGATATGCCATACTGGGTCAGACCAAGGTCCATCAAGCCCAGTATTCTGTTTCCAACAGTGGCCAATCTAGGTCATACGTACCTAGCAGTTTCCCCAAGGGACACAGGTTCCACAATGCTTGTATTGGTTCAAGCATTGATATCCTGGGTCCCTTCTTAATAATGGTTTATGGACCTTTCCTCCAGGAACTTGTCCAAACCTTTTTTAAACCCAGCTACACTAACAGCCTTTACTACATCCTCCGGTAACAAATTCCAGAGTTTGATTACACGTTGAGTGAAAAAATATTTTCTTTTATTAGTCTTAAATAGTTTACCCTGTAGCTTCATTGCATGTCCCCTAGTCTTTCTATATTCTGATAAGGTAAACAATCGATCTACGTTTACCCGTTCCACTCCGTTCATTAATTTATAGACTTCTATCATATCTCCCCTCAGCCGTCTCTTTTCCAGGTTAAAGAGCCCCAACCTTTTTAGCCTTTCTTCATAGGAGTAGCCTTCCATCCCCTTTACCATTTTGGTGGCTCTTCTCTGAACCTTTTCTAAAATCGCTATATCCTTTTTAAGATACGGCGACCAGAATTGCACACAGTATTCAAGGTGCGGTCTCACCATGGAACGATATAGAGGCATTATAATATCTTTTGTTTTATTTTCCATTCCTTTCCTTATCATACCTAGCATTCTATTTGCTCTCTTGGCTGCCGCTGCACACTGGGCCGAGGGTTTTAACATGGTATCCACAATGACGCCTAAATCTTTTTCCTGGGTGGTGGTTCCTAATGTGGAACCTTGCATCGTGTAACCATAGTTTGGGTTGTGCGAACTACGAGGGAGAACAGATATAGTGATAAAGAGAGCAGATAAGGGGGGTGCTATAGTGGTATTGGATCGGGTGAAGTATGTGGAAGAAGTAAAACAACAGTTATTAGATACGACAACTTATAAAGAGTTACAGGTAGATCTGGTACAATGTTTACGGAATGAAATTAAATTGCTTACACAACAGGCTTTACAGAATAAGGTGATTTCTAAAAAAGAGTATAGATATTTGAATGCAACTTCCCCGACCACAGCAAAATTCTACACAGTCCCCAACATCCATAAAAATCTGCAAACCCCACCAGGGAGGCCTATAGTGTCGACTAAAGGGAGTATATTAGAGCCGTTATCTACCTACTTGGATTCCTTTTTACGCCCGTTACTTTCAACAATACCATCTTATTTGAAAGACACCACTCATTTTCTGAATATAATAGAAAATTTAGCAGAATGGGCAGAGCAGGATGATACTTGGCTAGTTACTTTAGATGTAACATCCCTTTACACTAGTATACCGCAGGAAGCAGCATTGCAGACAGTTCAACAGGCATTATCCTCCCGGGGGGACCTTTCAGTGTTACATCAGGAGTTTTTGTTGGAAGTAGTACGCCTTGCAAAACGACAGAATTATTTTATGTTTGAAGGGACCCTATACCAGCAAGTAGCAGGGGTGGCGATGGGTGCCACGTGTGCCCCATCCATAGCGAACTTTTATATGCAGGATTTTGAAGCTCGGTGTTTACCTCATTCATCTTTTCTGACACATGTGATCACATGGAGGAGGTTTATAGATGACATCTTTGTTTTATGGAAGGGGTCTCTGGAGCAATTGTTGGAGTTTTTAGAATGGCTTAGCCATCAGGACGAAAACATTAAATTCACGTATGAATATCATAAGGATACCATCACTTACTTAGACGTGCAGGTCACTAGAGCAGGACAAGGTTGGAAAACTTCAGTATTTAGGAAGTCCACTGACAGGAACACTTTCCTTCACTACACCAGTAAACATCCCAGACAGTTGAAGGATTCTTTGCCCTTTTCCCAATTTTTGAGATTCAGACGCAATTGTTCAGACGTTCAGGACTTCAAATTAAGAGCACAGCTTTTGAAACAGGATTTTTTAGACAGGGGTTATCCGAGAATGATAATCCAACGAGCCTATCGCCGAGCGCTGTATAATCACAGATCAGGGCTAATAAGTATGAGATCCCCCGAAGTATTAGCACGGTTTGATTCAGAAGTAGTTAACCTTATCACGGCTTATTCCCCGATGAGCTTCCGTATACAGAAGGTGGATCAGAGTAGAGAGGGGGGCAGCCACAGACAATGTGGCGAGTGTGATGTTTGTGATATTATGGTAGAGACTACACAGTTCAGTTATCGGGCAGCCGTTTTTCACCTTCGGTCACATACTACATGCAGTTTGGCGGCGGTAGTATACAGCATCTTGTGCCCTTGTGGACTCATGTATGTTGGGAAGACACTACGCCCTTTGAGAATTAGACTGCGGGAGCATAGGAGCCGACTTAAGTGTCGGAGATTGGAAGACCCAATTGTGGCACACTGTCAATTGCGAGAGCATAATTTTGAATAACTCCGCTGTGTAGTCATAGAACAGGTAACTACAGCCATGGGGGGGTAAAACAATAGATGAGACGCTTCTATTAAAGAGCAAAGATGGATTTATAGATTAGGTACGGTCTCCCCGGGAGGCCTGAATGTAGCCATAGATTGGTTGGCTTGTACCTAAAGATGTGTTAAATACATTAGAAATCCGTCCAGTTAAATTGTTAATACCGGTTGTAGTATCATGTAATATGAGGACAATAGTCCAACAAGAAAAGAGAAGGTCTATCGTTTCGATCCTAGTAATAATCAGTGATCTATAAGCCTATAGTACAATAAGTTTACTTGTAAGAATGGAGGGAGGGGGAATAGGATTTCCTAGTTCTCCCGAGCTTATGTAGCTCTATGGCAGAATTACTACGATCGGGAGTTTATTTAAATGGCAACGGTAAGTGAAATTTTCCTCAGTAGAGTAGGGCAGTGCGATGCTCGAGTTAGTTTGGGTATGAGGCAGCATTGTCGGAATCGAGAGCTTACTTAGGTGGTAATTGTACGTGAGGTTTAGCATGTTTGGATTTTGATCAGCATTTGGCCTCGGTTTACATGGCCGTTGTTTGGGCGAGCCCACACCTGTTTTGGAATGACAAGGGATTGTACGAGCATAGGCAGCACGACGGCTGAGATTCATTAAGTAGTTCTGATGAGGGTTTTAAATGAAGGAGGTTAGTTCCATCACGCATGCGCGGCGTCCTCGGGAAATCTGGTAGCAGTTTTGCACATGGAAGATGAGTGAGAGGGACGTGGGCAGCAACATTTAATTTGTAAGTAATAGAGTCTTTTAGGAATTTTTTAGCTAAGGGAAGTAATGCGACACTTAGAAAAAGTGTTTTATTAGGAGTAAGTTAGTTGTTTGTTTTGTAGATTTTATGAGCGGATCTCCTGAAGAAAATATCGTATTGAAACGCCTTGTGGCGTCGAAATAGAGCGTCGGGATCCATTCATGCTCGCTGGCTATGACTCGGAGGACAGCTTAAGCTAAGTTTGTTATTGCTTTTTTGAGAGTCTACACAGCGGAGCAAGGACATTTGATTATAATTCACACAGTTATAAGTTCATTGATGCAAACTATAGCACTATTTGAACAGACGTAAGTCTGAAGTTAAAGTGCCATATAAGTCTGAGACCTTATTACCATTTGGTGTTGCAATTGGAGTGAATGAAATTGATTTTGTTACATTGGTTTGAATGAACATGGGTTTTTTTTGATACAAAGTCCTCTGGCAAGAGCGACCTGTCCATTGGAGGGTTCAACGAGCAGCACCGAAGAAAACATGGCTCAAATGCATCGAGGAAGACCTAAGAAACCAGTGACTGACTATCAATGAAGCCAGAAATATTGCCACCGATAGCCAAAGTTGGAAACATATTGTGAACAACACACGGAATCCAGTCAAGGACAGTCCCAAGCCTGGCTGCAAAAGGAGGAGAGTGACCAGAACTGGGAAACCAGGGAAACTAGGCAAGAAACCGCATGGAAATAATGTAGTAGGAAACTGTACTTCTCTGAATCACTGAGATCTCACAAAACACTCAGTGCAGTTGGAGAGAATATGGAGGAAATCCTGGAGGACTAAGGACAGGGAAATGAGGAAGAAGGAGACAAATATCAGCTGGCTATTCAAAGAGCAAAGAAAGAGGCCTTCTCAAAAGTTATTGAGAGAGTCAGTAACCAGCCTAGGGAAATGTTTAACATAATGCGAGGATTGCTAGGAGAGGAAAAAGAGAGAGGGAGGTAGAAAGTAAATTAGATATTTTTATGGATAAAATCTCAAGATTGAAGCGATCAGTAAAACGTGTGGTAAGTTCACAGTTTGTGGATATGGTGTTTTTATCTCCTGTGATGGAAACTGGTTTGGAAATATTTTATAGGATTCCAGAGCAGATAACTAAACAGTCGAGATGCTGCGTAAATCATCATGTAGTCTAGACCCAGTTCGTTTGGCAACCCTAGAAGCTTTTCAGATGAAATAATTCAATGGGTGAATGCTAATATGAATGTTTCCATCCAGCAGGGTCAACTGCAAGATGTTTTGAAGAATTCTGTTGTAATCCCTATTTTGAAAAAGGACTGGGTGATTGATGTCTCTGTTCAAGCTATCACCCAATATCTAATTTGGTCTTTCTGACTAAATTCATTGAAAATGAAGTTGTATCCTTTTTGGAATATTATGATTTTTATTTAGCTCATGTCTTGCAGTAGCAGTTCAAGGTGAGTTACATTCAGGTACTGTAGGTGTTTCCCTGTCCCCGAGGGTTTATAATCTAAATTTGTACTTGAGGCAGTAGAGGGTTAAGTGAATGGTGGTATTTCTGGTCCCAGGCTGCTGCTCTATTCACTAGGCTACTCCTCCACTCAGTTGATAAGTAGGTTCATAGGTTTGACAATGGGCAAGTTGGATTTAGCATGGAATTGGGTCCAAATCCTAAATGGACCATGGTAATGGACTTTGTCTATCATAATTTGGTAGTAATGAGTTAGTTCTACTGGTGTTGCTTGATCTATCATTAGTTTTTAATTTAGTAGACCTGGTTATATTAATTTCTCAATGTCAAAGGTTGGGGTAGATGGGGAAAGTGTTCTCCTGGATTGTATCTTTTCTTAGAAGAACTTTTAGGATAAGATTTAATAAATTACTTTCAGAGGGAAGATCTTTGGAATGAGGGGTTCCACAGGGATCCTCCCTTTCCCTTTTATTTTTTAATATATATTTGCAGTCACTGGGACAGATCATTCATTCCTTTGGGTTAACATTCTTTGCATATGAAGATGAGATTCAGCTCCTGGTCCCTTTAGGCAACTGAACAGAGCAGTCCACTGAATGGCTGAACAGTTGCCTACTGGTAATAAAGTCTTGGATGCAGGCCAGTAGGCTGGTTTTGAATACCTAGAACATGCAACTGCTATGTTTTGGAGGGTTTGATTTATCCACTTTGGTTTTCACTCTCATGATTGATAAGTGATAATCCCAGCTAAAGATCATGTATTTTCAGATAGGTGGGGTTCCCTCCAATATCAAATTGCAAATGTGACACAGAGCGCTTATGCCAAATTTTTTGTTGCATATTATGTGTTGGATTACCTTCCAAATTGCTGTGATCCAGATTGCTGCAGTTAGAGTCTTAAATGGTGCAAGTAAATGGAAAAGCGAAGATCCATCCCTGGTGAAATTGAACTGGTTCCCTCTACAGGAGCAGAAGGAGTTTAAATTCATTTCTCTGACTTTTAAAGTTCTTCAAAATCAGAAGCCTGCCTACTTACAGGAGAGGGTGCAGTGGTAAGTATGTGCTAGATAGATCCTTATAATCAAGTAATTAGAAAAGCTGGCTGGAGGAAACATTTTTCTCAGTTGCTCCAATTTTATGCAATAGTTTTCCTTTGTTGTGTGGAATGAATTAAACCTTCTTATGTTTAGGAAGAGATTGAGGGCCTTTCATTTCCCAATGTAGGATGGGTGTTAGGTGAGGCTGTTTTCAGGGATGGCGGGATCCCGTGCCATTCTGCTTTGTTCATATTTTGTGCTTTAATATTGTATATAGCTTTATAGCGTAAAATGATTTGAATAATTTTGTCTGGAAGATGATACATACATTTTTATAAATAAATAAATATATATATGTGGGAGTGCTAGAACTTAGTTAATAACCAAATGAGGAAAAGAGGGCAAAAAGCCTAGAGGCATCAAGGTCAGAGGCGTCACAAAAGTAGAAATTAAAGACCCTAGGATAAGGGAAGGGGAAAATGGTTCGATGAAGAAGGAAAGTCAGGAGTTAAAGTCAGCGAGGAAGGATGAGAAGAACCTATCATTAAGATCAGATTTATCTCCTGTGCATCTACAGTATAGGCAATGTGGGGGAGGGTGCTCTCCATTTCCTCATCCCCCAAAGCCTGCTTCCTGCCCTCTGCCAAAAGGAGGGCAGGAAGCAGGTTCGTACAGCTCTTATAGTGCTTTACCCTCCCTCTAGTATATGTGGGAGGCAGGGCTGGCCCCAGAGTTGGTTCAAGGTGTTAGAGCCCTAGGCAAACCTTAAGTCTTACATACCCCTTGGCTGTCAGAATCTATTGTTTAGCTTTGAATACCCTGCTTTTTGCTGCCCCCTAGAAGCTGCCACCCTTTGTGCCTGCCTGGTTTGTCTGGTGGTTGGGCCACCTGCTCTGTACTGATTCATTGAATCTATTTGCTGCTGCTCCCACCACCCTGGGACTGGCATGGATTTAGCCATGGCAGTGATAGCAAAGCTCTGGCACCTATCAGAAATTGGTACCGGAGGCTGTTGCCTATGCTTAAATCCAGGCTTGCCCATCAGGAGGATTCAATGAGGACCATACAGCTTTAACTTAGCAAACAGGAATTTCATGAGATGTTTTCTCCCCTCTGCCCTTTCCCCAAAATAGGAGGGGTAAACCAGCCCTAGAGAGCCCCATGCACTAGAAGATTTTTCCCATTTTATGTCTGTGGCAAAATGCTTAATATATCTGACTCCTTAGTCTCCAGGATGTGTGTTCTCCTTGTTACTCCCCTTATACATCTGGAACAGTATTCTTGCTAGTGATGACTGTGCCCGCCCTCCCCTCCCCCAATGGGGGTGAAGGAGGATTCTAGAGCCTGTGAATCTGCTGGTCCAACACAGAGACCACACAGATATGGGGGACATATTTGCTGGTATACCTTGCCACCACTCCTCTTACTACATGGGGTCCAGATGCAATCCCTAGGTCTGCCATATAGGTCATCCCCCCACAAAGAACTGGTAGTCCATCCCCAGGCACCTACCCCTGTGGCCTAACCTCTGCCAAGAAGGGTGGAAGGCATTCCACAGAGGGAACTCATGCTCCCAACATGGAGAGAGCTCTGGGGAGAGACTGTAGGAGGGGATACTGACAAGGGAGCTCCATCTTCACTGTTTTTTTGTATAAGTTAGGGCAGTGGTTCTCGACTCAGTCCTCTGGGACCCTCAGGCTAGTCAGGTTTTCAGGATATCCACAATGAATATGCATGACATAGATCTGCATGCACTGCTTCCATTGTATGCAGATCTATCTCATGCATATTCATTGTGAATATCCTGAAAACCTGACTCGACTAGGGGTCTCAGAGAACTGGGTTGAGAACCACTGCATTAGAGAAAAGGCGGGATAGAGGAGATATGATAGAGACATTTAAATACCTCCATGGCATAAATGCACAAGAGGAGAGCCTCTTTCAATTGAAAGTAATTTCTGCTATGAAGGGACATAGGATGCGGGTAAAAGGGGATAGACTTGAGTAATATGCGGAAATATTTCTTTACGGAAAGAGTGGTAGATGTGTCAAATAGTCTCCCAGTGGAGGTGGTAGAAACGAGGACAGCATCTGAATTCAAAAAAGCATGGGACAAATACAGAAGATCTCTAAAGGAAAAAAGTGGACTATTATAGTTGATATGGAAGGGCATGTGGTCTTTTTCTGCCATCACATTTCTATGTTTCTATGTTTCTCTTGCTATTTGCACAGTGGATTGTAGATTCAGCCATAGCCCCAGATGCACAGCTGGATGCATTAAGAGATAATGCCGGCTGAATAGAACATTGTGACAAGATAATGGTCTCCTGCTGTGATATTTATAGAAAATTAGTGTTGAGGCACAGACAAGGTATTTATTTTCAAAGCAGGAGGTTATTATCCTGTCACAACATTCTTGCCATGGACATATTTTTACTAGCCCAAATGGTTAGCAAAATAAATCACATTTAGCAGACAGAAAGGTATCCTGCAAGGCTGAAACCAGCTTCTTCTGAAAGCCGTGACTACTGACAAGGTTTGTGCTGACTGTCATACTAAAGGGGGAAGCTGCATTTGGACTGCCTCAACAGAAAATGTACCTGTGCTTCTACTTATGAAAAAAACAACAAGAGTACACAAAATGTTGCTACTGTATTTAATTTTTTAATTGTAATTTTAGGGATTTTGTTTAAATTGCAGTTTTGCAGACAGCTCTCTTGTTGATTGGTAGAATGCTGTATGTTTTACATAGCTGCAATATAACTCATGCAGTCAGGGAATTCTGGTTCCCCTAGGATTGCCAGATTTTTGGAGAGCAAATCTGGAACACCTGGGTAGGGCTAAGTTGGTTTGGGAGGGGCAGGGGTCCTCCCTCCTCAGACATCTTTTCTGCATATATTTTGAAATTACCAGTCCAAGTAACATTCAGCAATTTCAAAAGTCTAAAATGAGAGTAACAGCCCTTCAAGTTATAAGCACACATAGTACATACATATGCTATATGCTTAAATATTATTTTATACATATACAATTGTGGTCAACATTAGAAACATAGAAACATGATGACAGAAAAGATCACATGGCCTATCTAGTCTGTCCTTCCATATCAACAACTACAACAGTCCCCTTTTTTCCTTTAGAGATCCTCTGTGTTTGTCTCATGCTTTTTTGAATTCAGATACTGTCCTCATCTCTACCACCTCCACTGGGAGACTATTCCACGGATCCACCACTCTTTCTGTAAAGAAATATTTCCATATATTACTCCTGAATCTATCCCCCTTCACCCTCATCCCATGTCCCCTCGTAGCAGAACTTGCCTTCAATTGAAAGAGGCTTTCTCCCTGAACATTTATGCCACGGAGGTATTTAAACATCTTAATCATATCACCTCTATCCCGCCTTTCCTCTAAGGTGTACATATTAAGATCCTTCAGTCTGTCCTCATATGCTTTATAATGAAGACCACTAACCATTTTAGTAGCCACCCTCTGTACTGACTCCATCCTGTTTATATCCTTTTGAAGGTGTGGTCTCCAGAATTGCACACTATACTCCAAATGAGGTTGCACCAAAGACTTATACAGAGGCATTATCACCTCCTTTTTTCTGCTGGCCATTCCTCTCCGTATGCACCCAAGCATCCTTGTAGCTTTTGCCGTTGCCTTTTCTACCTGTTTAGCTACTTTAAGATCATCAGACACAACCACGCCTAGGTCCCGCTCTTCTATAGTGGACAAAAGTACTTCACCCCTATACTAGATCCCTCCTCATGTTATCTACACCTTCCTGGGTGTCTACTCTATTGCAGATATTGGTATCATCCGCAAAGAGGAAAACCTTACCCGACAGCCCTTCCGCTATATCACTAACAAAGATGTTAAAAAGAATCGGACAAAGGATAGATCCCTGGGGCAGATTGATGAGGTAGATTGTCAGGCCTTTCCTCCATGCAGTATGTCTACTGGACCTGGTTAGTGCCGCAGAATATCCATAGATGCGGCTAACCAGCGTTAATTGCTTTGAATCCCCCATCCCCCACAGTGATGTCCAGTTATGCATTTTTACAGGATTGTTGTTGGAAAGGTGGTGTTCAGGTAATCATAACTGTTGAGTTTAATTATCAAAATCTTGGGGGGGGGGGGGTGTAAGGCTGAAGGTTTGCCAGTAGAGTGAGCAGCAAGTTCTACAGAAACTGTTGGAGCTGCAACAGGTTGTGCAAATGAATATATGGCTTGTCAAACCCTTCCCACTCCAGTCATGCCCAGGATGACCTGGAGAATGTCGAGAATATTTTCTGGGGAATTTCAAGTGGACTGCTCACCTGGACAGATGGCTGACTGCTTACTTGGGTAATATGCTGACAGACTGTAGGAAAGTCACCTTTCAAGATATCAATCTGGAGAAGAAGGGCTACCTACACTATTATCAAGTCTTCCATTCTGGAACTGACGGGGTGTACTGGAGAGGCTTACGGCCAAAAGCTCCAGAGAGCAATCCTCCAGCCAGAAAAAAGTTCAAAAGATTTCTATCGGTTCAAAGATGTAGAGTGCATTTAGATTTGGATTTGAGATTTAATTACTTGCTTTTCCAAATCCAGTTCAGAAAGAGTTGCAAGTTCAGATACACATAGAATGAAAATGTCTACAATCAAATGGGAAAATCATAAATGAGGTGGCCAAGATGGTTTTGTTGGATCAGTTCACAGAGGGCTTAAGTTCATCTATGAGGCAGTGGATCTGCCAACAGCCAAAGTTTACAAAGTTTACGTGCTGGAAGTCGCTGATGCTTTTAATCAAGCTCAGTCCATGCCAAGAAATCCCAGACTGAAGGACAGGAGATCATTCCAAGACTCTGGATTCTGCCAACAGAAAGGGGATCAGCTGCAGCCAACCATGGAAAAAGGACAACTTCTAGCTGTATAAAAACCCTGGCATCTTGAACCTCTGCTGTGCTTTAATCACAGAGAAATAATCATTTCACAAAGAATGTGCAGGGTTTGAAGATAAATCCATGGATGTTAACCTTAGAGCAACCCATACCTATAACTCTGTTGATGTCCCACAGCCTGGAGCTCATGATTATGTGATTCAGATTAAGCTAGATGGATCCCCCACTGAAGCCTTTGTAGACTCTGGGTGTGTTAAAACCCTTATTTAAAGGAAGATGGTTAAGAGAATCTAGCTTGATTATGAGCGATGAGTTACTTTGTTTTGAGTTCAGGGAGACTAGAGACAATAACCTACCATCCAGGTTTTTAAAATTTTACATTTATTAAATCTTTAACAAAATTTGCAAGCATCCCCCCGATAAGGAACAAAGCTAGAAAAGATATAGGAAACAATAACATTCAAAGAAAAAGGTAAAACAGAAAAAAGAAATGTATACAAATTAATCCTTCCAGTATTAGAGCACCATTAAATCGGGGGAAGGAGGAACAAAAGGTATAGCAAATAACATCAAAAGGGAAAAAATTATAAAGGAAGGTGATGAAACGTTCACAATGGCATGTTTCCCCCATTTGTGGAATCAGGCATTCAGGGTAGTTAATCTGTGTGTGTCGTAGGAAGTGTAATGGAGTGCATGCATGTGTGTGTGTGTGTGTGTATGTGTGTTCGTTAGTAGGTGAATGCATTTGGGACTTTCTGTGTATCACGGGGACTGTTGGGGGCTATATGCACACACGTGTCTGTGTGTCACAGGAAATGTCAGGGGCTGCATGCAAGTGAGTGTGCATGTGGGTGTCATGGGGGAGTGTTGGGGGCTGCAATAATGTGTGTATGTTTCCAGGGCTGTAGATCTTTATATCAGGGACTGTATATGCAAGTAAAAAGAGCATACTTACAGTGTGACAAAATGACACATTTACCCTTCCTTCATTTGCAAAATCATACATATCTGAGAAGAAGCGGAGGAAGAGTTAAAACAGAGATGATAAGGTCTGTGTCATTATGGCAGCAGGGGCTATATGAGGAATCTTTATAACTGGTATTATCTATATATTTGTGTCTATCTTCGGTTAGTATTTGTGTGTGTGGGGGGGGGGGGCCTTTGTGCATATGTGTTTATGTGTGGTGCAATGGTGGGATGCCTGTGTGTGTGTGTGTGTGTGTATGTGTGTGTGTGATACAGATAGGATGCCTGTGTGTGTGAGTGTGTGCTGCAGAGGTCAGATACCTGTTTATGTGTGTGGTGTGAAGGTGAGGTGCCTGTGTGTCTGTGTGTGTTGCAGATTTAAGGTGTAATTTTTCAAAATGGGCAAGATTTGCGCATACCATGACAGTCTCCTTAACCATTCATGTGTCCGTTCTTGATCGACAAAGAGCTCCTTGAGTAACACTCTGTATGTCCCACTGTATTTGTGCATTTCCCACTTGTTTTTCCTAGTCTGTTGATGTAATTCCTTGAAAAGATTTCTCTCTTGTTTAGCAAATTCTGTGTATGCTTCCCTGTCTATGCTTGTGCGTGTGTCTCTATGTATCTGTGTGTGTGATGTGGAAGTGGGACACTTTTGCCAAGTACACATTGTGCTTCTTTGTCGCTATGCATTCTGTGGCAGAGATGGCAAGCCTCAGTCTCTGGGAAGAGGAAGGACCCCGAAGTCCTTAGTCCCAGGAGCTTATAAGGGTCAGAGCCATCCTTGATAGGAGGAAGAGGAATCCAGGGTAAGCCCCAGAAGGAAGAGCTATACAGCATTTGGGCCAAAATTTAGAAAAACTCCTGTAGATAGGAGTACAGGTCAAAGAGGAGGCACTTGTGACTGGGTGTTTTCCTAGGGGTCCAGGTAGGGTTTTCAACCAACTGGTTTTAGGGCTGCCTGGCCAGTTTTATAAGCAGATGGCCGGCGGCCAGCAGAACAGTAAAACTGGCCAATAAAGGTTGGTTTTCTGCTGACCACCAATTGCTCTCACCCCCCCCCCCCCCCCAGCTTTTCCTATGTCTGCAGTGGTGGCAGGCTTCAGATTTCTAACACTCCACAAAACAAAAGTGTGGATCTTTGCCACACTGCACTCGGAAGGGCTGCAAATGCCTGCACCCTCTGATACATTGCATCACACCAGAGAGGATGGGCATTTGCAGTCATTTCAAGTGCGGAGTCACAAAAGCTCAAGCTTTTTTAGCTGTGGAGTGTTTGAAATCAGAGGCCCGCCGCCGCTGCTGGAGACAGGAAAAGCAGCAGTGGGACAGCAGCGGTAGTGACAGGGAGAGAATGGCTGGAAGGGGGATGCAGGACACAAAGGGGGTGGGGTGGGGGATGCTGGACACAAGTAGGGGGTGGAGGGCAGATGCTGGACATATAGTGGAGGAGTAGACAGCAGAAACAGAGGAAAGAAGGCACATGGTGAATACGAGATGGGGTGGAGTGATGGAGGACAGATGTTGGACATGGGTTTCAGAGCAGAGGCTGGACATGGGTGAGGGCATAAGGAGGGCAGATAGTGGATATAGGGTGGGGAAATGGAGGGACAGAGGGAAGATGCTAGACATGGGGTAGGGGTCATGGGGGTTGGAGGGCACATCCTGTTCACGGGTTGGTAACATAGGGGACGGCAAGCAGATGGACAGGATGGAGGGAAATATAGCAGAGGATAGACATAGGGCAGGCATCATAAGGGGAAGAAAGGCATATGCTAGACAAGGGATAGTGAGCAGAGGCTGGACACAGGTAGGGATGGAGGGCAGATATTGGACATGGGATGCTAGATGAGTTTCTGGACACCGTGGGGGACAGAGATGGATGCTGGACATGGAAGGGATAGGGTGAGGAAAAGGGGAGAGGCACTAGATGGTGAGAGAGGGGAAGACACAAGACAGGGGAGGAGAGAAGGGGAGAGATGCTTGACACAGGGAGGATGGAAATGAGAAAGGAGAGAATTAGTTAAAGACTGGGAATAACTGGCTGGGGAAGAATAGGAAATGGGGTGTGAGAGGGCTGCGTCAAAGGTTGAACTGTGGTAGGAAGATACAATTAAAAGATGAAGATTGAGAACTGGCTGGTAAGAAGGAGAAATGATGTGGACTGGCCTTTAGGGATTGCCTAGAAGAGGTGTGGGTGGAAGGCCTCCCCAGCCCTACTCCAGTACATAAAGAAAGCGTGATGGTTTGCTCAGAAGTGAGGAATGGAGGCTTAAAACTGATGAACTTAACTATTGCTAATGTTGTATATTTGTTCTAAGAAAAGGTGTGAAAGTAGAACACCTCGAGAGAAAAAGACTGAGGGGGCAGAGTGGCCTTTTTGCTCCCAGGGCTAAACAGCCAGCTTGCCTAAACCAAGGAGAAGCATGGAAAATATGGACCGGCTTAATTTGCAACCGCACTATAAGGTGATTGCGCTTAGGAAAGATGAGTTTTGATTGTTTTTCTTTTGTGTTGCCTTAATTCCTATTCTTTTGCCTGCCTGGGAAGACATGGTACTGGAACAAGTCAAGCAGTTCTAAAGACTTTGGAAATGTATATTAGAACCTTTTTAGATTAAAAGAAATAATTCAGTATCCTGCAACATTGTGTGCTTTAATCTAAGAGCTGCAGCAAGGATCCTGGGATGACTGCAATACCTGCAGATGACACACTCTACATAGCACATGTCTAGACCCTTGTGCATGACAATTAATCTCTTCGATCTCCAACGCCTTGGACTCTACTCTCCCCCACTCCCTTCAACCCCTCTCCTGCTGCCCACTGTTTCCCTTCTCATTCTCTCTCCCCCTTGCACTCTCACCCGTGCCTTCCATTCCCTCCCACTATCCTTCTCAAGCTCAATAATCTTTTAACTTTCTCCGCCCTTCTCTCCATCACCCTCCCCCTGCTTCTAGCCTTTTTTCTCGGCGTGAAAGTAGGCCCAATGCTGACCACCAGCAGACACCAGCTATCGTTTGCTCTTCTGACTGCAGGAAATGGCTTCCAACGGGCAGGCACTGATGCTCTTGACCACAATTTCAGCCCTTCCTACTCTTCTGTCCATGGCAGATGTGATCCCGTGGACAGGCACTGGCACTCTTGGCCACATTCCTTTTGCCCGCGAAAGATGGGATTTCCATGTGTAAACACTGGCGCTCTTGGATCTTTCTTCTGCCCTTGGGAGATAGGGTCCCTACAGGCAGACGGCTGCAGCCTTCCCTTCCTCTTCTTGCCATGGGAAATCATAGGCATGTTTCTTTGGCATGCTTAGGCATGCACAAACAAACATGTATGTAGATTGACAACTTCAGTCCACTTGAACCCTCAACAATAGGCACTTTGCTGAAGTGAAGTGTGTCAAAAAAGGCAATAGGCACAAAACTACTTCTACTACTATCATTTATATAGCACTACAAGGCGTAAGCAGCAGAGGCATCAGAAAAGGGTGGGCCACATGGGCCAGGCCCCAGCAAAGCCTCGCTGCCACGATCACTGGTCTTCCTCTCGTATCTGCCTGTGGGGACCTGATCTCCTGCGGGCAGACAGGAGGGGTCTTTCTGCGATCACAGAGCTCTTCTGCCAGTGAGGGATGGGATTCCCGCGGGCAGTCTTCTGTGTGCCACGTGGCGATCATGGCAAAGATCCCTCCTCTCTACCCACAGGAGATTGGGTCCCCACGGGAAGACAGGAGGGGAAGTATGGCAATCACAGCCTCGCTGAGTTCGGCTGGCCAAGAGACAGAGCTTGACCCCCCCCAACGGGAATGGCATTCTAGTCCCTCTGGTATGCAGTGTTGTACAGAGATGTAAGAGACAGTCCTTGTTCCTAAGAGCTTACAGTCTAGTCAAGACAGACAACACAATTGGGCAACCGGGGATTGGGATATAGCTAGAGGAATGGTAAGGAGCAGGGGCGGCCCAAGGGGGGTGCGGGGCTATGTGCGGAGACTTAGTGTGGGGCCTCATTTGCATAAGGGGCATCATTTGCATAAATATTTGCATAATGTTACCATACACTAACTTTTAGTAAACATGCCTCTTAATGAGTGTATGGATAAAGAAAGACAAAAAGATTTCTACATTACTATAATCCAGTGCCAACCTCCAGGCACATTAGGAACTACTACAAATACTGCCCATTTAGAACCCATAGCAAACCTGCCATATCCTAACAGCACCACCAGGACTCACAAAGCACCATACTCTACCTATCAAAAGGCAACACTGCAAATATTAAAACAATACATTTCAGAGAATAACAATACATGACCTACTGGGGAAAGAGAACAAGTGGCAATGTCAAATAGGAATTACATAAACAGAATACCTCAGCTCAGTTACACATGCAGAATACCTCAGCTCAGTTACACATGCAGAACATAGACCATCACCAAACAAGGCATCACAGTTTAGAAACAGGAAGACAATAATTAAACTGGGAACCCCAAAAGCCAAACTTGGAATGTACAACAACACTGTAGAAATAAAACTATAAATTAATTTCCTCTTGTACTAAACAAAGCGCAGATGTTAATGATGCACATTTCCCAGAGCTGACATGTTGTTGTTGTTAAGTGCCGTCAAGTCGGAGTCGACTCATGGCGACCCTCTGGATAGCTATCCTAAATTGTGTTCGGTCTTCAGTCAGGCGGCTCATTGTTGACAGACTGGTACCCGTAGCTGCTGTTATTGTATCGATCCATCTCATTGCTGGCCTTCCTCTTTTGCGTTGACCTTCTATCTTGCCAAGCAAAATGTCTTTCTTTAATGATCTCTCTCTTCGCATGATGTGTCCAAAGTATGAAAGTCGAAGTCTTGTCATCTGAGCTTCTAAAGAAAGCTTAGGTTTGATCTCCTCTAGTACCGACTGGTTTGTTCTTCGGGCAGTCCATGGTATACACAGTATTCGCCGCCAGCACCATAATTCAAAGGCATCATCAATTTTCTTCCTATCTGTCTTTTTCACTGTCCAGCTTTCACATCCATATGATGTTATTGAAAATACCATGGCTTGAACAAGTCAAATCTTTGTAGGGAGAGAGACATCTCTGCTCTTGAGAATCTTATCTAGGTCTTTCATAGCCATTCTGCCAAGAGCAATGCGCCGTCTGATTTCTTGACTGCTTGTTGCTTCTTTATTGATAGTTGATCCAAGTAGGTTAAAGTTGTTCACAATTTCAATTTCTTCTCCTTCAATGATGAACCTGTTGATTATGCCAGTTGTCATGATCTTTGTCTTCTTTACATTAAGGTGCAGGCCCATTTTGAGACTATGTTCTTTGATTGTGAGAAGCAAATGTTTCAGATCATCTTCACTTTCAGCCAGTAATGTGGTATCATCAGCATAGCGAAGGTTGTTGATGAGTCTTCCACCAATCTTCACACCTCTGTTGTCTTCATACAATCCTGCTTCTCTGATGATTTTTTCTGCATATAAATTAAACAGGTAGGGGGAACGTATGCAGCCTTGTCTTACACCTTTGCTTATTTTAAACCATTCTGTTTCTCCTTGTTCCGTTTGAACTGTTGCTTCTTGATCAATGTACAAATTGCGCAAGAGAACGATCAGGTGTTCTGGTATACCCATGCTTCTTAATGTGGCCCAGAGTTTCTCATGGTTTACACAGTCAAAAGCCTTGCTATAGTCGATAAAGCACAAATAGATATCCTTTTGGTATTCTTTAGTCTTTTCAAGGATCCATCTCACATCTGCAATGATGTCTCTCGTTCCTCGCCCTTTCCTGAACCCTGCTTGCACTTCAGGTAGTTCTTGTTCCAGATATGGTTGTAGTATCTTTTGAATAATCTTCAGTAGAATCTTGCTGGCATGTGGGATCAGAGCGATTGTGTGATAATTTCCACAGTCAGTTGGATCACCTTTCTTTAGTATTGGTATAAACACAGATCTTTTCCAGTCATTTGGCCATGATGTTGTCTTCCATATTTCTTGGCAGAGCCTTGTGAGTACGGTAACAGCTGCATCAGATTGCTGCAATACTTCTATGGGAATGCTATCAATGCCTGGTGCTTTGTTCTTTGATAAGGCTTTCAATGCTGCTTCAACTTCTTCTTTCATCACCAATGGTTCCCGATCATAAGGTACAGGTTGAAACGGCTGTTGGTCCACTTGATCTTTATCATATAAAAACTCTGTATATTCCTTCCACCTTTTCTTGATCTTCTCAGCATCATTCAACATAGAACCTTGAGCATCTTGTAACATTCCAATTCAAGGCTGGAACTTTTTCTTTAACTCTTGTAGCTTTAGGAAAGCCGATCTTGTTCTTCCTCTAATAGTTTCTGCTTCTATTTCCTTGCAAGTGTCATTGTAGTACTTTTCCTTGTCCTGTCTTGCTGCACGTTGGAAATCTCTGTTGAGTTCTGCGATTGTCTTTCTTTCTCCTCTGGCTTTAGCTTCTCTGCGTTTCTGGGCAATTTTAAGAGTTTCTTCTGTCATCCATTTTGGCCGTTTTTGCTTTTTCACCTTTTGTAGAGACTTCTCGCTTTCTTCCAACACAACCTTCATGATGTCATTCCATAACTCTTCCGGAGCTCTGTCATTTGTATCTAAAGCAGCAAATCGATTTTGCAGGCAGTCTTTAAATTCCAGTGGTATATTCTCAAGGTCATATTTTGCTGCATTCATGAGTGGTTTGCTCTTTTTCAACTTTAGCTTGAGTTTGCATACTAGTAGTTGATGATCTGTACCACAGTCAGCTCCAGGTTTTGTCTTTGTTGATGTTACAGAGCTTTTCCATCGTTGACTTCCACAGATGTAGTCAATTTGATTTTTATACAATCCATTGGGTGAAGTCCATGTGTACAGACGCCGCTTGTGCTGCTGGAAGAAGGTGTTTGAGATGAATAGATTGGTCTTGCAGAATTCTATCAGTCTTTCTCCAGCTTCATTTCTGTTGCCAAGTCCATATTTTCCAACTACTTTGCCTTCTTTGTTGCCAACTTTTGTGTTCCAGTCACCCATGACTATCAGGATATCCTGTTTGCATGTTCTGTCAATTTCAGCTTGTACTTGTTCATAGAACTCTTCAATTTCATTCTCTTCTGCAGCTGTTGTTGGGGCATATACTTGAATTATAGTTGTGTTGATAGGCATTCCTCATAGACGAATAGAAATTAAGCGTTCGCTGACTGCATTGTATTTCATTACAGTTCTTGCAAGTTTCTTCTTTATTATAAATGCAACACCATTTCTTCTTTGTCTTTCATTTCCAGCATAGTAGACCATATGATCATCTGACATATTCCAGTTAATAAATTCAAAATAAAGAGATATTTTTCTACCTTTTGTGCATTTTTTTTCAGTTGCAATTGCTCCAGCCACTTTCTTCTGGTTTCTCCGTGTCTTCTGCTAACTCTCCATCGTCTGCTGTCCATTTGTCCTTTCTTCACTCTTCTAGTTTTTTCCCATTCTCTCTCTACAACTTCTTTAAGATACTAATCTTTCTCATTTTGCTCTTTCCTCATTCCTATTTCATCCACTCAAATTTTACCCCTGCATCCTCAATCCTCACTTACTCTCCCAATACCCGGCCAATTGTAGATTTTTCTTCCCTCCCACACAAAATATTTTTCCCCTCTCCATTTCACTCTCCCAGCCTCATCCCATTCTAATCCTCCCCCAACATCAACTCCCTTCTAGTTCCAGCCCCACCCAACATCCGCTCCCTTCTAGTCCACGCATCAGCCCATTTCTAGCCCTAGCCCCCCATCAGCCCATTTCCAATCCTATCCTAGCCCTACCATCAGCCCATTTCCAGTCCTAGCCCCCCATCAGCCCATTTCTAATCCTATACTAGCCACACCATCAGCTCATTTCCAATCCTAGCTTCCCCATCCATTTCCAGTCCTATTCGAGTCCCTCCATCAGCTCATTTCCAATCCCAGTCCCCCATCAGCCCATTTCTAGTCCTTTCCTAGCCCCACCATCAGCCCATGTCAAATCCTAGCTCCCCTCCACTCAGTCCATTTCCAATCCAAGCCCCCCATGAGCCTACTTCCAGTTCTAGCCCCTCCATCAGTCCATTTCAATCCAAGCCCCTACCACAGCCCGTTTCCAATCTTAGCATCCCCCCACAGCCCATTTCCAGTCCTATCCTAGCCCCTCCATCAGCCCATTTCCTGTCCTAGCTCCCCCCCCACTCAGCCCATTTCCAGTCCTAGCTCCCTCCCCTCACAGCCAATTTCCATTCCAAGCCCCCCTCCCCATTGTAATCTTTTTCATGTAATCTTTCGCCACTCCCTACTTTCGGCTACTCTCCGTTTGGCCCTGGGTTCATTTCACAGAGACAGTAGGGTCAGTAGCACAATAAGACAACCAAAATTGGTGTGGCTTGGAAAAAGGGTTTTATATAGAAATAGGCTTATTACAAAGGTACAGAACAGATGTAAAAATCTGTTATAAAGCTGCTTCGGTCAGAAGTGGGTGTTCAAAGAATAGGTAGAGAAGAGAAAGAAGGGGGGGGGAGGTGGTAAGAAGTGGGTGTAAGGAGTGTCCGATGAAATAAGAAGAGGAGAAGGGTGGTGTGTAAGGAGTGTCCGATGAAATAGGAAGAGAGAGAGAGATTTTTGTCCTCTGTATTTTATAGTGAAATTCTTCAGCACCTCCCTTTGTCATAATTTGGTTTGTTTGAGGTCTGATCTCTCCTGAATAGCAAGGAGGGGCTGTTGTCTTACAGACTAATCAGGCAAACTAGGCCCATTAAATCTGGAGACTGACATCATCAGGGGGTCAGAGCTAATCTCATCAGGTAAACTACGCTCATTAAGTCTGGAGACTGACATCACCAGAGTGTCAAAGCTGCTTGCAATCCAAGGTCTGGGAAAAGCCATGACACCTATGCTAGGCATAATGTCATGCTGATGTATGCTGACATCTCACACACCTTTTTTATTTTTATTTATTATTTGTGCCTGGATATGGTGGAAGCAAACCTGTGGTACCTGTCCCAGCTGCAATTACATGATAGTAGGCAGCTTGTCTAATACCTCCTGTATTAAATACCTTGCTATGTCCAGCAGGTCCCCTGTCCTGCACAGTACTGTCTCTAGTGTTCTAGAGATAAACAAGTCCCATTATGAGTCAAACCTCGTGTCTTAGGTAGGGCAGCCACTACTGGGGGGGGGGGGGGACCGAATATGCCACCTCAGTGCCCGTCTTAGAGAGAATGAACAGTGCATAAGGGCTGCAGGAATTTCTGAGGAGGTTAAAGCCGAAAGGTACCAGGATGCTATGAGTGAGGGTAGGGAGCAATACTAGACTGCAGCTGACTCTGGTATTCCATGTAGTAGGAAATGCCAAATTAGCCAAATTAGCAGGCCAAATGAGCCTGGATGTAGAGGTAGATGCTGGAGAAATTAAGTGTAACTACCTTAAAATGTTGTTGGTGTTCTGTAGGACATGCGCTTCAAGGAGATGTACATTTGTTTCATTTTACAACATAGGAAAATTATGATACATAATGCATAGCAATATTTGTACAGCAGTTAAAATAATAATAGGGTGAATAAAAACATTAAAGACATGATCAGCAGTAGGTGAGTAAGCAAATAACAATTCCCACACAGACACAGAGCATCTTGTAGCAAGTGTCCAACAATTTGTCGAATGTGTCCATTCTCATAAGTGATGGTGTGATTCACTTCAGTGGATGTTGTTTTAAGGTGATCAATATAGGCTTGGAGTTCTGTAAAGTTGAGCAATTTATGTAGTGTCTCTTCTCCCATGCCAAGTGGTAATGGATGCACAGCATATGAGATAAAGTCTGGAATGTCCATAGAGTCATTGGTAACCAGCGGTGTGGAATAAGTTGTCCCTTTAATGGTGATGGAGACCAGTGGTATATGACTGCACCAGGTATTGTTTAGTAAATAGTTTGAACTGTACAGCAAAGTGTTCTTAGGAAGGCAGATGTCATGCATTCTGGGAGCAACTGAAAAAGAAACATTCTGGGGAAAGAACAGATGAAAACAAAAGTGTCCAGCTCCAAGGTAATACAAACTGTGTGAGGTAGTCAGGGAATATGAGAGCTTAACAGTCCGGGAGCAAGAGGAGGAATTGTTCCAGCAGGAGGTGTCAGCCTCTTTAAATTGGTGAAGTTGACACTTGAACTGAAATGTAGTCTGCTCACATAAACTGGGGTCCATTGGCTTGAATGAAGTCCAGGTGTCGTCCAGTGGCTGCACCCATGTGAGATGGATACATAAGCATATTATCAAACTGCACATCAATATTAACAACAGGATAAATAACTGTGTGTTGTCCTGACCATGGGATCAAAGTACAGATAGAGCAGCGTTGTGGTGAACAAATGGGAACACTAACTGTCCACCAATCAAGGTGAGCTATAGCAAATTCAGGTATTTTGGTACTAGCCATATGGACGAGAGATGGTGGCCAGTGTCCTAACTTAGCAGTGATCAGAATTTCCTTTAGTATAGTAATAAGCTCGATCTGTACTTGATCACAGGCAAGAGCCCAGGAAATATTCTTTCCCAATCTATATTCTGCATGTGCTAAGGTAACAATTTTCTGTTCTATAATGGGAGATACATTGGACAGTTTAGAGGAAGCTTCATTAATAATATGTTGTGAGGTAAAACAATCAGCAGCATGCTGAGCAGTGGATCCCATTTTATTACGGAGCACCTCTATATCAATTATATTAAGGGCACCCAGTGCAGTCAATGTGCCACCTAAAATTGTATCAATTAATTCACGCTTGTGTCGAAATTGCTTGGCTCGGGGTGTTACTGACTGCATATCAAACCAAGTATTGAGCATTTGTATGTGGTTGACAACAAACTGAGAGCAATTTGGATATTTGTGAGTAACTAGAAACAATTCGGGAAATAGATGCCAAGTAAGGAAATGGTATTCTACATCATATAAAACATTGTGTGGTGCATCATATTTAATCTGAAAGGGATGTCCTTCCTGAAATGGGTGGATATCAGAAAGGTAGAGTACAGGAGGAGCAGAAGTGGTGGGAGAGGTGGGATGAGGGGTGGTAGGTAAACAAGATACATCCAAAAGGAATGAAGTCTCAGTGATGTGCTGTTGATCACTCAGAACCCATGTATAAGTTATTTTCCAGGTACCTCTGTTCTGACAGGAAATATTGTACAAATTCAAGGCAGGAGGACCTAGAAAGTAATGTTCTGGAGGTGCCCTCAATTCTTGTGTACTTTCTAGAGAAGTGGAAACTGGTGGCGCCCACTGTACTTGAGTGATGTTTAATGAATAGAACAATGGCTTGTCCTGTACGGAACAGAAACTCAGGATGACCAGATCCTTTCCTTCCGGGAAAGGTGGGGGTATTTCTTGATAGCGATATACTCCACCTGTGGAGTTAGCCCAGCCAATCGTGCATATTTGGATGATAGTTCCTGTAATGAGACTTGGGTAGAAGAGAGCGGATACAAGAACAACAGGAAACCGAGACATAATAAAAGCTAACTTGTTTCACTCTAATAGGGAGTAAACTAGTGCTCCCCACTTATACTATGCAACAACAGAAATAATGTTTACTACTTATTTACATAACTATTAGACACATGTCCAGTATATAGGACACATCAACTATACAGCAGAAGTAAATAGTTACCATCCTCAAGCGACTTTTGTTTAGAAAGCAGCTGTCCGTGCTGTCTTCAGAAAACAGCTGTCTGTGCTGTCTTCAGAAAGCAGCTGTCCGTGCTGTCTTCAGGTGGTATCTGAAAACAAAGACTGATAAAACACGTATTACCCATATGGTTTCAACTGGGTGATGTGTTTCCAATACTGCTGGTTGTCGGGCATTAGGATCTGGTATAGGCTTGGGCCTAAGGTATCAGTAACTAAGTACGGTCCTTCCCACTTTGCAGTTCCAAAAGGGAGGTTTGGTCTAGGTCTCAGAATCATCACTTTACTCCCAACCTTGAGGGGCCTTAAATCGGAACCTTTTGCATGTACCTCCTGCAAATAATCTCTATCTTTTTCTGTGTTAGCTAGCACAGTGGTCTGAATTTCTTTTAGATGTTCTTGCAGGGATTTCATCCACTCATTGGTGAGAATTACGGTCTGGTCCTCTGGAAGAAAAGGATGCAGCAGATTTTCCCACCGTGGCATTGGCCTTCCCATTAAGGCTTCATAGGGTGCAAAACTTGTGGATTTACAGACATTAACTCTGATACGCATAAGGATTAAAGGGAGCACCAGATCCCAATTTTTCCCGGTCAGATTCAGCATAGGGCTGAGGTGGGCCTTAATTGTTTGATTCATTCTTTCTACCTGCCCTGCTGCCTGTGGATGGTACGGAATGTGGAGTTGTTGTTCTATGCCTAGAAAATCAAACAATTCCTTGATGAGCTGAGAAACAAATGCAGGACCATTATCAGAATCAATAGTCTTGGGAATGCCCCAGCATGTAAAAAATTGCATAGTTAGGATTTCTGCAGTGGTTCGAGCAGTTTGATCTGGGACAGGGAATGCTTCTACCCAATGAGAAAAGGAATCAACAACAGTGAGTAATAATCTATTTTTCCTAGCTGTTAATGGAAGAGGGCCCACCTGATCTATTTGCAATCTCTCAAATGAGCCACGAGGAGGTGCTCTCATTAACTGTCCCCTTCTCTTTTTAGGTTGCCTCTCAAATGAAGTACAGATTACACAGGAAGAAACATGATCCTGTATATCATGTTTCATTTCTGGCCACCATACCAACCTATTGAGGATAGTCTGCATTTCTTCTGCTTTAGGGTGTCCCATAGAGCCTGCACCATGAACCCAATGCATCCACTCTTCACCTCGAGCTCTGGAGATAGCTATAACCAAGCCTTCCTCTCTTTTTGCACATAGAATGTCTTTCTCTATAGTGAGTGTGAGAAAGGGTGTGTGCTGATATAGGTTATCTGGGGCGTCCTGCACAAGCTTCCTCAAATTGGAAAGTTCAGGGTCCTTTGTCTGCAGTGCTACGAAGTAATCTGGTGGTCAGGGCCGGCCCGTCCATTGAACAAGAATGTTTTTTGCACAGGGCCCTGCGTTTCAGGGGGCCCCGCGCAAAGAACATTCTGCTTTTTTAAAAAATAAATTAAAAAAAAAAAAGCTGGCTGCTGCTGCTGCTGCCACAGCAGCAGCAGAATGGAGAGTCCCGCGGGGCCCCCTCTGCCCGGCTGAGCTCTCCCTGCCCGGCTGAGCCCCTCTGCGCCGGCTTTCAGATACGTGAAGGGAGAGTGTCTCCCTCGCATCTCTGTTAAGCCCGCAGGGGCTGATGGGAAATTTCCCATCTGCCCCTGCAGGCTTAACAGGGACGCGAGGGAGACACTCTCCCTTCGCATATCTGAAAGCCGATGCAGAGGGGCTCAGCCGGGCCAGGAGAGCTCAGCCGGGCAGAGGGGGCCCCGTGGGACATTCCATTCTGCTGCTGCCGTGGCGGCAGTGGCAGCAGCCAGCTTTTCTTTTTTTTTAAATTTTCCATGAGTCAATGGGGGGTGGGGGTTAGGACTGGTAATGGGCTATGGAGGGGGTTAGGACTTGACTTGAGGTGGGCTGTGGGCTGTTGGGGGGGTTAGGACTGGTAATGGGCTATGGGGGGGTTAAGACAGGTAATGGGCTATGGGCTGATGGGGGCTGTCTGGAAATGGGGTGATGGGGGTTAGGACTGGTAATGGGCTATGGAGGGGTTAGGATGGATAATGGGCTATTGGGGGGGGGGGGCTAGGACAGGAAATGGACTGATGGGGAGGGGTTAGGACTTGAGGTGGGCTGATGTGGTTAGGACTGGTAATGGGCTGTGGGCTGATGGGGGGTTAGGACTGGCAATGGGCTATGGGGGGCTGACTGGAAATGGGCTGATGGGGGGTTAGGACTATTAATGGGTTATAGGGGGGGCTTAAACTGAAAATGGGGTGATGGGGGGTTAGGACTGGAAGTGGGGTGATGGGGGGCTAGGACTGGTAATGGGTTGGGGGGTTGCTAGGACTGGAAATGGGCTGAGTGGAAGGGGAGGCTTGAACTGCAAATAGCTGATGGGGAGGGGGCTTGGAATGGAAATGGGCTGTGAGGGAAGGGAGCTAGAACTGAAAATGGGCTGATGGAGCAGCTAGGATAGGACTGGAAATGGGCTGTTGGGGGGAACTAAGATTGGAAATGGGCTGTGGTGGGGGCTTGAATTGAAATGGACTCATGTAGGGGCTAGAACTGGAAGTAGGCTCATGGGGGGGGGCTTGGACTGGAATTGGGCTGAGTGGAGGGGAGCTAGGATTTGACATGGGCTGATGGTGGGGCTAGGAAATGACTAGAATGGGCTGATGGGGGGCTAGGATTGGAAATGAGCTGATGAAGGGACTCGGACAGGAAATGGATGGGGGAGCTAGGACTGGAAATGGGCTGATGCAGGGACTAGATGGGAATGGATGCTGGGTGAGACTGGAACTAGAAGGGAGCTGATGGGGGAGGATTAGAATGGGATGGGGCTGGGAGAGTAAAATGGAGAGGGGAAAAATATTCTGTGTGGGAGGGATGAAAAATCTACAATTGGCCAGGTATTGGGAGAGTAAGTGGGGATTGAGGATGGAGGGGTAAAATTTGTGTTGATGAAATAGGAATGAGGAAAGAGCAAAAGGAGAAAGATTAGTATGTTAAAGCAGATGTAGAGAGAGAGAATGGAAAAAAAACTAGAAGAGAGAAGAAAGGACAAATGGACAGCAGACGATGGAGAGTTAGCAGAAAACATGAAGAAACCAGAAGAAAGTGGCTGGAGCAATTGCAACTGAAAAAAAATGCACAAAAGGTAGAAAGATATCTCTTTATTTTTAATTTATTAACTGGAATATGAAAGCTCTGGGAAATGTGCATCATTAACGTCTGCGCTTTGTTTGGTACAAGAGGAAATTAATTTATAGTTTTATTTCTACAGTGTTGTTGTACATTCCAAGTTTGGCTTTTGGGGTTCCCAGTTTAATTATTGCCTTCCTGTTTCTAAATTGTGATTCCTTGTTTGGTGATGGTCTATGTTCTGCATGTGTAACTGAGCTGAGGTATTCTGTTTATGTAATTCCTATTTGACATTGCCACTTATTCTCTTTCCCCAGTATTCTCTGAAATGTATTGGTTTAATATTTGCAGTGTTGCCTTTTGATAGGTAGGGTATGGTGCTTTGTGAGTCCTGGTAATGCTGTCAGGATACGGCGGGTTTGCTATGGGTTCTAAATGGGCAGCGTTTGTAGTAGTTCCTAATGTGCCTGGCGGTTGGCACTGGATTATAGTAATGTAGAAATCTTTTAGCCTTTCTTTATCCATACACTCATTAAGAGACATGTTTACTAAAAGTTAGTGTATGGTAACATTATGCAAATATTTATGCAAATAAGGCCACTTATGCAATTGAGGCCCCGCACCGAGTCTCCGCCCATGGCCCCGCACCCCCCTTGGGCCGCCCCTGCTGGTGGTATTATCTGATCATAATCTGTGGAACGTTTAGCAATAGCAACCATGCGTGTCTGCTCATACCAGGGCCATATGAGGCCTACATGGCATGCTTCCTTGGCTAGTGAGTCTGCTAATGTGTTTCCTTTCACTAAAGGGTCTTTCTTCCTATGTGCCTTTACTTTAATTAAATGTACTTTCTGAAACTTCTCACTCAGTTCTTGTGCCATAGTCCACAGTGATGAATTTTTCACTGTGGACCCATCTGTAGATTTAAATTTATTTGCCTGCCACCAGGGTAACAGGGCAATGGCACTTTTAAAGACATAATCAGAATCTAAAATTATTTGTATCTCTGGGTATGAATCCTGATATTGTTGCATACAAGCCACAAAAGCAGCCAGCTCACAGTACTGTGCTGACGCTGACCCACAGGAATACTGTCTCTGCAGTACCACTTGGTTATTTGGGTCCAATTGTACAATTGCAAAACCTGCTAACCTCCTGCCTCCTTCACATTGGCTACTACCATCAATATATACTGTAGGAAGAAAAGGTGAAATTTTGTCTAGTCCCAGTTCCCTAAAGATCATGTGATTAGGGGCACTGGATGAGGACTGACAGTCATGAGGTTGCCCCTCCAGCAAGATTCCAGCCACTTGCACGTTAGGTTCTTTCAACAATTCAAACTTTACATTCTGTGCTGGCAACATGAGAGTTGTCAGACGGCTGCCTGGGTGAGAATCTTCACAGTCTTGACAATGCATATATTTATATGATTTTTGCAAGGTATTGTGGGTAATGTAGTTCATTCACACCAGACACAGCTGCTGACAATAATTTAGTTGTGCACAAGTGTTAAAGCCAATAAGATACTTCTTTATTTATGGGGTTATTTCTCCCAGCACAGATATGCTTAGTAGCACATAAATTAGGTTACTTGCTTGCAGTGTTTAACTTGGTAAAACAAAGTCAAAAATCAAAAATCAGGAAAACAACCTTCAAACTTGTCAGGCAATTAGCTAATGTTTTCTTAGCATATCTCTAACAAATGAAAAGCCACAAAGAAAGAAATAAACTGTTCTTGTAAGGTTAACTTCTGATTACTTTCCACACAGATCCAGAAGTAATTCTCTCCTAGCTCACAAGCAATTAGGTGCAGCTCAATTGCTATCAGTTATCCAGCTGAAACCCTTTAGCTGGCTGGCTTTATACTGTGTGAGTCAAATCCTGCTTCAGGAGCTTTTCTTAGTGGAATAAAGAACAAATTTATATTTCTTTGTGATGGCTGCTGTGCTTTATCACAGAAAGTTACCAACGGAGTTTGGTTAGAGAGCAGTCCATATAAACAATATCTTGATCTGCTATTATTTCCCCTTCATCAACAAGCATAGGGTCACTATCATGAATTGGCACAGATGAATCTTTCAATGGAGCACTTTCAGGAGAACACTTATTTCCCTGCTGTCTTTCAAGGTTATAGCTAGGGCATAGATCAGTGTTCATACCTGAGCTTCCATTGTTGCTATAGTTCCTCTCTATATAGCCTGGCCAGTATGTAGTCCAGTTCTTATGTCCAGCCTTCCAGTCCTGATCCCTGGACACTGGATCTCTCTTCACATACCTTCTGGCATAGGTCTTAGAGTCCCTTCCACGTGCAGCCGTCTCCCTCACAGGTAGCCTCTGGTGATTCCTTGTTCTGCAGCACCATTCCTCTGGCTTTCCCCAGTCCAATGGTCTATGCTGGCCCTTGGAATACCTCCCAGTATACGTACTGCCTTGGACTCTTCTAGACCTCTCAAAGGCTTTTCTCCTCTTCCTTCCAGAGGGTTTCTTTCCTTCTCTATCCGTCCGGTTTGGCTTCTGCTTCTGCTGATCCTTCAGATGAAACTGATGATCAAACTCAAGCTGATTCTCAGGATACTGAGGACAATTCTCTGAATATCCAAGGTGATCATGAAGCTGGTCATCTGTAGAATAAACTCTACTCTTATTCTGCTTAGATGAGTGCTCCTCCCTAACACAGCGCAGCTGGGCTGAATCAGGCCTTGCCCTTTGAGATGAGTGTTCCATCCTAGCACAGCGCAGCTGTGCTGAATCAAGCCCTGCCTTTTGCAATGAGTGCTTGGGGATTACCTCATAGCCCTTTTGATTGAACACATGTTTTCTCACTTCAGCTCCTCTCATGGCTGTTGGAAACCTGGTGCATTCTGGGACTGGTAGTCTTTTATGGCAAAATTCTGTTTTCTCATTTCTACCAGCACTGACAGGTTGCTTGTTCAGAGACACTTCACCTTTTCTATAGCTCCTTCCTGAGCTATGATAAGCTTCCTTATCACAGAGTACACTGGACTATTCTCTCAGTCCTAATCTTGCTACATGCTAACTTTCCCTCTACAATGAATTTGAATGGGGTGTGATGGCTGCATATGTATGTGGTTTGAGCACCAATGATGTATGTAAATTTCTGCATAGCAGCATAGGAAGCTAGCACATGTTTTTCACAGTTTCCCATTTTGAGTTCAGGAGAAGTGAGAACTCTGGAACAGAAGGCAATAGGGCGATCTATTCCTCCTAGGCGTTGTGTTAGAGCTGCACCTATACTGTTCTCTCCAACTACAGGGTACAGGAAAAATGTTGTGTGTGATCTGGGTGTGCAAGAACAGGAGCAGAAGTCAAAATGTGCTTTAATTTAGTTACAGCCTCTGTATGTTCTTCCTCCCAAACATAACCTTTACTTTTTAACAAGGAGTAAAGTGGAGCTGCCACTTCAGCATAATTGTGCAGGAAGTCACGACAGAAACCAGTGAGCCCTAGAAATGACTGGAGTGATTTCTGATCTGTAGGAAGTGGAAGTTTCTGTATCAGCTCTATCCTCTGAGAAGTTACAGATTTATCATCCAGGCCAATTGTAACCCCTAAAAAGGAAACCTGTGATTTGCACAGTTGAGCCTTGCCAGGATTAACTTTAAGACCAGCTTGTAAGAGGGCTTTTAAAACTTTTCTTACATGATTTCAGTGTACAGCTTCATTCTCAGACTGAATCAGAACGTCATCTTCATACTGAATTATATTATCTCTGCAAGACACTAGTGACAGGGCTTCCTGCATGTATTTATGAAAGATTGATGGTGAATCTTTATGGCCCTGTGGCAGCACAGTCCATGCATATTGTTTATTCAGCCACTGAAAGGCTGTTTTGTACTGGCATTCAAGGGCCAGGGGCAGACTCCAAAACCCATTGGATATGTCTAAAACAGAGAAAAATTTACATTTGGGGTTCAGTTTAGAGATCATTTCAGGGTATGAGGCTACTACGGGCACTACATATTTTGAAACTTGATTCAGGGCACGGTAGTCCATAGTGAGCCTGAAGGAACCCCCAGGATTAACTATCGGCCAGGCTGGTGAATTGCATGTGGAAGAAATAGGTCTAATCAGACCCCTCTCCTCAAGTATCTTCACAATTTTAGTTACTGGTTCTATAGCCTGATGAGGTAATGGGTATTGTTTCTGTGGTGGAGGATCCTCGCCTTCCAACAGTATTTCTGTGTGCATTTTCCCACAATCTAGCTTGTCTTGTGCCAAGACTGGAATATCAGCCACCTCTAAGGGAATTACACACAGATCATACTGCTGAGCTGCCTTGGTGCACTAAGTTGCTAACTGCATGGGAATGACTTCATGCACTAAAGTTTTAGAATCACTTGAAGTTCCTGAATACTGCCACAATTTAAGATTAGCCATATCCACCACCAAATTTAACTGGTTGAGAATGTCAATTCCAATTATTTCTTTTGGTGTGTTCACTATAGTGGAGGCAGTGGTTTCCAACATGTCCTTGTTTTGTTCACTGTGCACAGGGATACCCCATTTAACTGGGATAGCCACACACTTGGAAGCTGTGTCATTAATTCCTTGAATTTCATAAATTTCCATATTTTTCTGATCAGTGGGAGAAGCTCTGTTTGTAAAACTAATTCCAGCCCCTGTGTCAATCAAAGCTAGTTTATCCTGACCCCCTATTCTGCTGATAACATTGGGGCGTCCACAAGAGTCCAGTATCAAGGATGTTACAAGCCTTAAACTCTATTCTGGGCCTGTATCTGTTTCATCATCCAGAGGCTCTGGAATCGAGTCCTCTGCTGAGGGAACGGAGGCAGCTGGGCTATGAAGGCTTGAGACATTTTGATATCTGAACCCAGAAGGTCAGGACACCACTATGCACTAGCCTTGTGTTTGTCCTGTGCTGCTTGTAAGTCCTGTTTTAATTTATCTAGTTCTACCTGCAGTATGTGTTTGTCCTGTTCCCATTTAATTTTCTCCTTTTCTAATCCATCTCTCTGTGCTTTGAGCTCTTGAAAGGGAATGTAACCCAAGGAATTTCTAAAAGTACCTCTGCCTTATCCTCTCCAAGGTGTGTGTCCTCTCTATCCTTTGTGTTTTTTGTGTATTGAGAGGATCCCTCAGCTTGCCACTTCCGTGCTTCTGATACTGTTATGACCTGTGAGGGCTGTGTCTTCCAAACAGACCCAATTCTGAGCATTAAAGTATCAAAAGGGGTTGCTTTAGGGTCTTCAGAAAATAACAGAAGGTGTTTTGTAATCTCAGGGGATAGCAATTCTAATAAAAATGCCTTATGTGTACTCTCCCCATAATCTTCTGCATTGGGCCAGGACTCCTGCTCATTAAGAACTGCTTTTAAAATCCAGGCTCTATATGCAAACTGTTCCAGTGTATCATTTGGTAGAGGTGAAATAATTTTAAATACTTGCATTGGGGAACAGTGAAATAGTTTCTCAATACCCCTTTTAACCAACTGGTATGGGTGAGTGAGAGAGCCAACTTTATAATAGTGTGGCCCCAGAGCCAGATGCATAAGTCTATCAAAGTCCAATTGTTTTCTTCTGTATTTCCCTAGACCCCAGTGAATCAAAATATCAGTGGCCCATTTGCACCATTCATTAACATTAAAAGGCATAGGGCCAGCTTTCTCAACTATCCTTTCAATGTCCCTATCTTTTAATGATTCCTGCAGCATCACTTTAACTGGTGCTCTGAGGTCAGTACTGGGTGCCGGGTCTGAGTCATCTGAATTATCCTCCTGACACAGGTCCTGGTTATTGCTCTGTTCTGGCTGAGATAAACTATTAGGATTTTCTTCCTCTGTGCTGTCTGATTCGTCTTTATTTTTTCCATTCCTAAGCCCAGCTATAGATACTTCTGTATTCTTTTGATTATAGGGTGTGTCATAGGCAGGGAGGGGGGGCTGAGGGTGAAATAGTGGTTGGCCAGAGCTTATATTTCTTTTGTCTTTCAGAGGCCATTTCATCCTTAACGTGCCTCAATTTATTTATTTAACATTTCTTATTTATTTATTTAACATTTCTTATATACCGCCTTTCATGATATCAAGGCGGTTTACATTGAACAAACTGAAATTACATTGAACAGGGCATTATAACTTGGAGATAACTATTTACAGGGAACATGGGCTATGGAGGGTTAAGTGGCTTGCCCAAGACCACAAGGAGCACCTGTGGGACTAGAAACCCCAGTCCTTCCGGCCCAAGGTTGCTGTCCTCTAGTGGGATTTGAACCCCTGACCCTCCGGCCTGAAGTACCTTGCCCCAACCACTAGGCCACTCCTCAAGTTTAAGTGCTCTAATTGCTCACTAACAGTTATGAAGGAGTTTGTGGCTTGTATCACCTGAGCCCTTTGCATGGAAATGCAAATTTGTGCCTCCTCCAGGTCTTTGGTTAATTGTGTGCACTGAGAAGTCAGTTCAGTATTGTCCTGTTTCATGCTAATGAGCCCCCTGCACATGCCTTGGATAAAAAGACATTTTCTTTTATTTGTTTTCTTTTTGAATTCTTGATAATGGTTTAACATTTTTCTTTGAATATTACACCATGATGCCTCAGGGAATTCCCCTTCAAAGGGACCACCTTTTCTCTTACAGTATGTCAATACTATTTCTTTCAGTTCTTTAAAATCAAAGGCTTCCATATTTGAGATTGCAGAAAGACTGTAGTTGGTACAGGGGCCTAGCTTATTATGTCTTTATTTGGTTTTATGCGACTATCTCAAATGTGCAACCTTGGAAAGAGGAATGCTCACTTTTATGAAGAAGTGAGACTTAGAATTATAGTTGGAATGGCATACATTTTATGGGTGTTCAGTAGAGAGTACTGGCATAAAGACCACGCCTTAAAATTATACCTGAATAAATAGTGCTTTTAACAGAGTGGAAGTTTAGGGTGAAATTATAGTAAGAAGGGTGTTAGGAGATTAACAGAATTGTCAGTTACTGTATCAGTTGCAGCAAACTTTAAGCCTGCCCTCACCAAGATACATACTGGCAGGAGACTGAGAAATAAAAGGCAGAGGGACAGGAGGTAAAGTAAAGTAGTGTTACCAGGAAAGATGTATATTGTACTGTTTACCTGTGTACCACTTCCAAACTAAAGCTGGACTATCTCTCTGTCTTTTCTTAGCAGTTCAAATACTAGAGAAACTTTTGTGCCTTGTAACAAACTGTAACAAGCCTCTACATACAAATAAGAAAACTGCAAGCCACTCTATGTAATGTCCCTAGGTGTAGGTAATATTAAAATTCAGGATTATTACAGAGCCTTTTGACAATAAAAGTCTCACCTTGTCTAACCCACAAAACAAAGTTATCACTGGAACATTTCACTAAATAGTGTGTCATCCAGACTGTAACCAAAATTGTCAATTGTAAATGGTCACAAGGGCTTTTGATTTTCCTGTTGCACCATGTCTGAAATCTACTTTAATGTATTAGACAAAATTATTACTTACCCAACTGGAGATCTGCTGCAAAATCTGAGATGGGCCCCCATAAAATGTAATCTTTTTCATGTAATCTTTCGCCGCTCCCTACTTTCGGCTACTCTCCGTTTGGTCCTGGGTTCATTTCACAGAGACAGTAGGGTTAGTAGCACAATAAGACAACCAAAACTGATGTGGCTTGGAAAAAGGGTTTTATATAGAAATAGGCTTATTACAAAGGTACAGAACAGATGTAAAAAGCTGTTATAAAGCTGCTTCGGTCAGAGGGGGTGTTCAAAGAATAGGAAGAGAAGAGAAAGAAGGGTGGGGGTAAGAAGTGGGTGTAAGGAGTGTCCTATGAAATAAGAAGAGAAGAAGAGAAGGGTGGGGTGTAAGGAGTGTCCGATGAAATAGGAAGAGAAAGAGATATTTTTGTCCTCTATTTTATAGTGAAATTCTTCAGCACCTCCCTTTCTCATAATTTGGTTTGTTTGAGGTCTGATCTCTCCTGAATAGCAAGAAGGGGCTGTTGTCTTACAGACTAATCAGGCAAACTAGGCCCATTAAATCTGGAGACTGACATCACCAGGGGGTCAGAGCTAATCTCATCAGGTAAGCTACGCTCATTAAGTCTGGAGACTGACATCATTAGAGTGTCAAAGCTGCTTGCAATCCAAGGTCTGGGAAAAGCCATGACATCTATGCTAGGCATAATGTCATGCTGATGTATGCTGACACCCATCAGCTATTTGCAGTTCAAGCCCCCCCCCCTCTTCCACTCAGTCCATTTCCATTCCAAACCCCCGTCCCCATCAGCTATTTGCAGGTCAAGCCCCCCTTCCACTCAGCCCATTTCCAGTCCTAGCAACCCTCCCAGCCCATTACCAGTCCTAGCCCCCCATAGCCCATTACCAGTCCTAAGCCCCCCAACAGCCCACTTCCAGTCCTAACCCTCTCATCACCCCATTTTCAGTTTTAGCCCCCCCATAGCCCATTAGCTGTCCTAACCCCCATCAGCCCACTTTCAGTCCTAACCCCCTCATCTGCCCATTTCCAGTCTTAGCCCCCCCATCAGCCCACCTCCAGTCCTAACCCCCCCATCAGTCCACCTCCAGTCCTAACCCCCATCAGCCCATTTCCAGTCCTAGTCCTCCCCATAGCCCATTACCAGTCCTAACCCCCCATCAGCCCACTTGCAGTCCTAACCCCCCTTTACCCTATTTTCAGTCTTAGCCCCCCCATAGCCCATTACCAGTCCTAACCCCCCATCAGCCCTCCTCCAGCCCTACCCCCCCCATCACCACATTTTCAGTCTTAGCCCCCCCCCCCATTACCAGCCCTAACCCCCCTCCCCCCAATCAGCCCAGGTAAATTTAAAACTACAAAAAAAACCTGGCTGCTGCTGCTGTTGCCACTGCCGCCGTGGCAGCGGCAGAATCAAGGGCCACGCGGCCCCCCCGCCTGCCCGGCAGAGCCCTCCCGGCCCTCCATCAGCAGCGGGCTTTTAGAGCCGCGAAGAGAGTGTTTCCCTCTCGAGGCTCTGTTAAGCCCGCCGGGGCTGATGGGAAACAGCTTGTTTCCCATCAGCCCCAGTGGGCTTAACAGAGCCGCGAGAGAGAAACTCTCTCTTCGTGGCTCTGAAAGCTGGCGCTGATGAAACTGATGCCTGGAGGTCTCTGCCGGGCAGGCGGGGGGGGGGGGGAGCCATGGGGCCCTTGATTTTGCTGCTGCCATGGCGGCAGCAGCAGCAGCCAGGTTTTTTTTTTAGTTTTAAAGTTTTAATGCAGAATGTTTGCACAGGGCCCCCTGAAACGTGGGGCCCTGTGCAAACAACATTCTTGCTTAATGGACGGGCTGGCCCTGGTAAGGAGACATATAGGTGGTGAACAGGAGACTAGGGGAATCAGGATCCAAAAGCAGTCTCAAAGAAGTGAGTTTTTAGCCTGGATTTGAACAGGGCCAGAAATGGAGCCTGACGCACAATTATCCATGATTACAATTATCAGCCATTTCCTAATATCACATCTGACTAGATGACCAGGGTAAAGATAGATAATTTCGTTAGGTCTATTAAATCATGCAGCTGTTCTGGAAAGAAAAAAAGATACCTGGCATAGCAATGCATTTACAAGTGTATATAAGAAAACAAGTTGCACCCAGTACCAGAGTCTCTTGGGGCATAGCAAGAAACCATTTCCTCCTTTCTTGTGTACTTCAAGCCATATCAGGAAACAACCATATCCTCTGGCTATAAAACACAACCTTAGGGGTATGTTTACTAAACCATCTTAATGTTACCGGCACTAGTTGCAGCGTTAATGTGAAGAATGCCATATAAGGTAGTGGGCGTTCTGGCGGCAAGGTAGCAAGAATCTGTATCGCGCGATAGAGGGCGCCTTGGCTCATTAACGCGCATTAACCTTAAGTCCATGCCAACGCTGTTCTGGAAGCTATAGAGATGTAGCCCACTGGTTATGACAATGACTGTGGAGGCAGAGGTCATGGGTTCAATCCCACAGTGGTGTTATGTAAGAAGGCTGTCCAAGGCATTCCCTTTTAATTTAAATCAGTGCTGCCAGCAAAAACACCCTCACAGTGCCGTAACCTAAGGTGCCGCATAAGGCACCCCATAAGGCACTCCATAGGGCACATTATAAAGCGCCCTGTCTGCCAAGGCACCTTATAATGTGCCCTATAGGGCACCCTATAGGGCGCTTTATAAGGCGCCTTATAGGGCGCTTTATGAGGCACCTTAGGCTATGGCACTGTGAGGGTGTTTTTGCTGGCAGCACTGATGTAAATTAAAAGGAAAAGCCCTCAGACAGCCTTATTAAATAACACCACTATGGGATCAAACCCATGACCTCTGCCTCTGTAGTCATTGAAGTAACCAGTGGGCTACATCTCTAGAGCATCTAACACACCGCTGGCTGGCTACAGAAAGACTGCAGGTCACCACACAAACTGTCTGCTGGGGTTACCAGGATAGGGTAAACCCACCCGTACCCATGATGCACTGCACATGCAGATCAGCAGCCTACATATGATCACAAGATGGGGTATGCGCCTCTATAGCACCCCGGCTTGGTAGGGGGAACTGACCATGTGTGTTACTGGCACAGAGTAGCTACAGACCGTGACATTGTGCGATTCCTGTGCTCACCCTGAGGTTGAGGTGGGGCGCCCAGCACCAGGTCCACAGCAGCTGGCTTGGCTGAGATAGACTGTGCTGCAGGTCCTCATCAGTGCCAGTGTGTGATAGGTAGTCCTTGTAGACACATCTAAGATACCCCTGTGTCCGTCTGTATTTCCCAGTCACGTCTAGCTCTTGTGGACTATGATGAACCCAGAATAGTGCATATCCTGTGTGGTTGCCCTGGTTACATGTTTATTTATTTATTTCTTTATTTATTTCAGTTTCTTATATACCGCACTTTTTGGGATCAGCGCGGTTCACATGGAAAAACAACTAGCACCGGAACAACAGGCTGTTCAGTGTTACATAAAACAGGGGTAACAACTTGGATTAAACTGGGAGAGTTATATACATGGAATATGTAGTATGTTAACTAGATAATATATATATATAGAACTATATACATGGAATACGTAATCTGTTATTAGATAACATAATCAAACTATGTACATGATTTGGCATGGTTGTTGTGCGAGAATATAGAGGACGCGGGAAAAGGAAAAAAATTGGCCGGGTAGATGTGGGACTGTTAAGCTGAAATTTTATGTGGGGTAGTATTTGGTGAATAGGATGAATTTAATGGCCTTTCTGAATTGGGCCAGGTCAGTTATGGTACGAATGTCTGAGGGGAGGGAGTTCCAGCATTTTGGTGCGCAAAACACGAAAGCTCTGTTCGCTGTAGATAGATTGCAGGTTATTATGTCCTTTGGAACTACTAAGGAGTTTAGTGCTGCCTGTCTTCTAATTCTGTTTGATGGAACTAATTTGATGAGCTCGGAAAGTGAGTTTGAGGATATACCCTTGATGGCCTTAAATGTAAGAATCAGGGTTTTAAACATTAGCCATTTAGACAGATTTGTATGCCACCTTTTCCTTCAATCAAGGTGGTCATGTCACATCACAATAGGAGGGTTACATTTAACATTAGGGTACATGTAAACATTTAGACAGTACAGTTACTTAACAGTATTTAGACAGTACAATTGAGGTAACATTTAACAAAAAGGTATTCAATAATGTAGTATGATAGGTTTGTGTGTGTGGGTCGGATGGGTGTATGTTTAGTTGATGGCTGTAGTAGTGTTACTGTTTGGGTAGGGGATGTTGCCTGAATGTTCATAGGTTTCTATAAATAACAATGTTTTAAGGTCTTTGCGGAAGTCTGTGAGGTCATCTAATGCCCTCAGGCTCGTTGGTAGGGAATTCCATAGTGTGGATGCCAGTAGTGATGGTGTTCTTTTTGAAGATGTTTGTTTAGTTTTGTGATAGCCTACAGGTGTGCCGATCATGTTGTCGTTATTGGTTCTTCTTGGTCTATTGCTGATGTCCCTTGTTATAACGTTTTGGAGTACGTCTACTGAGAGAAGATGAATGATTTTGAAGATAATCATGATTGTTTTGTATTTAGCTCTTGCCACCATTGGGAGACAGTGTAGTTGTTGTAGTACGGGAGTGATGTGCTCGGTCCTTGGTGTGTCTGTAATGATGCGTGCTGTGGTGTTTTGTACCATCTGTAGTGGGTGGAGTGTCTGCTGAGGAAGGCCTTGATATAGTGAGTTTCCATAATCAAGCAGTGGTGTAATGAGTGCTTGACACACTGTGCGGAAGTGGTCTTGACGGAGCATTGGTTTGATTTGTCTGATTGTTTTCAATCGATAATATGCCTTGTTTGCGGTTTTGGTGATGTGGGATTTTAGGTTCAGAGCTCTGTCTAGTGTGATGCCCAGATACTCAACTTCTTCTTTGACTACTATGTGTTTGTCTAGGATGCTTATCGTTTGTGGAGGTATGAAGGTGGGGTTCCTGGTGACGAACATTGCCTCAGTTTTGTCGTAGTTGACCGTTAAGTTGTTGGCTATGAGCCAGTCATTCATGTCTTTGAGGCATTTTGTTATTGTTGTAGTGTTTAGTGCTAGTAAGTTGATTGGAGCGTACACCATGATGTCGTCAGCGTATATGTGGTAGTGTAGTTTGTGGTGTTTGATGATGTTATAAGAGAAGGGTGGTGTTTGGACCCAAAAGCAGATTATGTAGTACCACCCAACCCACCCTCTGTGGGTCAGGGTGGCAGACAGGTTCTCCCACCAACAGATCCACATTATACATCTCTGCAGTGGTGGCAGTAGAGGGGACCATCAACCCCAGTCCTGCTGGGGAATAAGCAACCTACAGGGCAGTCAATGCAGATCTGAACGCATCACAAAGGGCACTGGCAGACAGGCAGTAGGCCTGGAAAAGCTCAGCTGCCCCCCACCACTATCTGACATTCACCAGCAGAGGGCACAGTCAGTCTCCACCCGCTGCACCCTGCAAGGTGTTCCAGCCATTCACATGCTAACTGCAGACAATCTGCTAGCTAGTACATAGTGCATGTTCCTGGAGGAACCGTGTGCACCCAAAAAGGGGATGTCCACACATCAAGCAGGTATGTCAGTGATTGGGCCCCAGAAAAGGGATACCATAGATATCACCTGAGAGAAATACCGTATAGCACTATGGGGGTACCTAGCTATGCCATGGTCACTGCTCAGTCAGGGTGAGAGTGACCCCCCAGCATAACATGCTGTGGCCACCCTGTCCGTGCAGGTGGTGGTAAGGCACTACAATGTCCCAATCATTGTCCTATGCCCTGTGCAGATGCATCCTGCCCAGGCCGCCCTGTCCGGGCCATACCCACAGTACCTTGCTCCTCATTATGCACTTTGGCAGGCTAACACTGGAAACAGTGCAAGCATTGTGGGCTTAGTAAGGTGTAGGCAGCCACAAAACACTGGATAGATATACAAACACTCCCACACCTATTTCTGCATTGTGCAAGGATAGAGGTGGTTTGCAGCCCTGGCCGCCACACCAGTTCTGGGCACAGTACAGGCATTGCTATGGTACTCAATACTGTTAGGGTCACTCCCCAGGGTGGTAAACACTGTCAGAAACAAAAACTGAAACACACTCCACAGATATCAGAAAGGTTGCTATGATGAATCTCTGTCAACAAATTGTGTTTAACTTAGGATTTGTTACCTGACATTAATCATAGCAACCTTTTGATATATGTGGAACGTGTTTACAAGTTTAAGACGGCATTGCTAAGGTATGCAGGTGCTAGTATTGGTAGATGCTGCTCCACGCAGAGCCAAACAGCCTGACTCTCCATGAGACGTTGGGTAGTGGAACCTGTGGGTGTGGGTGTGGGTGTTTGTACCCCTGTTGGCTGCTGCTCTAGGGCAGTGGTTCCCAACTCTGGTCCTGATGGGCCAAACACGGTTCAGGTTTTCATGCTGTCCCTAATGAATATGCATGAGATACATTTGCATACAATTGAGGCGGTGCATACAAATGCATCTCAGGCATATGTATTAGGGACAGCATGAAACCTGAATGGTGTTTGGCCCTCCAGGACTGCAGTTGGGAAACTCTGCTCTAGGGATTGCACATGTTTATGGTGTATGTGCTCTGTGGGGTAAAATATAGGCGTTTATGGCGTGTTTATTTTATCTGCAATAAAGGTTCCATCTTTATTACCATGGTTTAGTACTGGGTAAAATATAGGGACATGGTCTGTAGGAGCCAGAGCTGGGACTTGAACCTGTGACCTTCTGCCCCTGAATATACTGGCTGTGTGTACTGCACCAAACTGTTGTCACAGAGGCAGATGTTCGTCAGACAGACCTTGTCTGTTGCCATGCATGGCACCCACCTAAACAGGGCTTGGCCTTTGTCTGCTGTGTGGGCAGATGCCACTGCCCCCTCCACCACCAGCACCCCTCCGCTACCATGCTGACATGCCCTTGTGCCAGTGGTGCTGGTGGTACGCAGTCCCAGGCCATCCAGTGTGCCAGTAGGCGGCTGCCTATGGTGCATGATATGGGGTAGGGGTGCCTGCATAGACATCCACGCTTCCCCCTGGCACCGCCTGCCAATGTTATGTGCCCTTTGGGGTACTTGCTGGGTACTGTCCCCTGGGACACTGTGGGACACACACTCGTGGCCATGTTTGCCCTTGGTCAGTTGCTGTCTTGCTGGTTTTCCATTTCTACATTCCTATGTGTCACCTAGGCATCTGCCTAGTCCACCCTGTCCCTCCTGCAGCCCCCTGTACCCCATTTGCAGCCTCACCGTTGTGCCCTTTCGTACTTGGGCACTATGCTGTTGCTGCACATGTATCACTACTATCACTTTTATTGGTTTCCCTGCCTTTGATGTACATGACAACCAGGCCTTATGATCCAAGTTCCTTTATTAGAGAAGCCCGACTTGGCCAAGTTTCAGCGGCAAAGCCTTCTTCAGGAGTCAGACTTACAGAATATACATGCACTTAAAAAGAAGTGCAACAAAGCGCCAGTTGTTTTTGGTTCCAGTTGTGTGTCTGTGTAATTTAAATGCCGCTTTGTTGTTTTTAGGGGCTTGCATATTCTGTAAGTCTGACTCCTGAAGAAGGCTTTGCTGCAGAAACTTGGCCAAGTCAGGCTTCTCTAATAAAGGAACTTGTATGATAAGGCCTAGTCTTCTGTGTTCTGCTGAAGTTGTCTTTCCTCTGTTTGTTTCCTGTTTGGACTCCCTAATGCAACAGCACACTCATTCACGCTCTCAGTTGGTGTACCTCAAGGATCTGTCTTGGGTCCACTTCTTTTCTCTCTCCATACCCAGTCCCTTGGTGCACTCATCTCTTCCCATGGTTTTCAGTACTTTCTTTACACTAATGACTCCCAGATCTACTTCTCTATACCTGAAATCTCTCCGGCAATCCAGGCCTGGATCTCTGCCTGCCTTTCTGACATTGCTGATTGGATGTCTCACCGCCGCTTGAAATTGAACATGGCCAAAATTCAGCTTCTTATTTTTCCCCCTAAACCCTCCTCTCCCCTTCCTCCTTTCTCAGTCTCTGTGGATAATTCTCTACTCTTCCCAGTTTCCTCAGCTTGCAACCTTGGGGTTGTCTTTGACTCATCTCTCTCCTTCTCCACACACATCCATCTGGTAGCTGAAAGCTGCCATTTTTTTCTCTAAAACATCAACAAAATCTGCCCATTCCTTTCTGAACACGCAGCTAAGATACTTATCCACTCTTTAGTCACCTCCTATCTTAATTATTATAACCTACTCCTTGCTGGTCTCTCTCTAAGTCATCTCTCTCCCCTTCAATCTGTTTAACACTCTGCTGCTCGGCTAATCGTCCACCCGCCTCATCATGCTCATATTACCCCTCTTCTCAAGTCACTTCATTGGCTCCCTATTCATTTCTGCATCTAGTTCAAACTTCTCCTGCTGACCTATAAGTGCATTCACTCTGCAACTCCTCACTACCTTTCTTCTCTTATCTCTCCCTACACCCCTCCTCAGGCACTCTGCTCTTCTGGCAAATCGCTTCTATCTGTGCCCTTCTCTACTATTGCTAATTCCAGACTTCGCTCCTTTCACCTTGCTGCTCCTTATGCCTAGAATAAACTTCCTCAGTCTGTATTTCAGGTGTCTTCAGTGGCCCTCTTCAAATCCAGGCTGAAAATTCACCTCTTCGCTGCCGCTTTTGGATCTTGACTCACCTGGTCTCCTTTGTGTTCCCTTGCCATTCCTGTGTCTACGGCTACTGTGTTGTCTGTCTTGTCTAGACTGTAAGCTTTGATGAGCAGGGACTGTCTTTTATATGTGCCTGTGCAGTGCTGTGTATGTCTTGTAGTGCTATACAGATGCTCGGTAGTAGTAGCAGTAGTAGTAGTAGTAGTAGCAACTCTGGGGACTTCTCCAATGTCCCCAGTGTTGCATCAGGAGTCAAAGGGCTTTCACACCATTGTTACTTCAATGTTTTGGGAGTTGACACTCCCTCTGACCTCTCACCTTCCACAGCTAATAACTGTTCCAGAAGATGTTTTTCACCAAATTGTGCAGGAATCTCTCTCTTTCATAAAACTGAGGTTGAATTAACCCCTAATTCACTGCTGATGCATAACAATAGTCAACTTTAACTCATTTTCACTACATTCCCTCTCTCCCAGGCAGCATCAACTCTTTCCCAGAATCCACTGTAGCAGGGGCCTCACCCGAACATCACTTGAATGAGAAGGTAAACTACAGCGTATCATCAAGCTTCTTCTGTTGAGGATCAAGATACAAGCCTTAATGTTGGTTTTGCCCTTTTTCTTAGGTGCCATGAAAAAAGCAATGAGGAAACTAAAGCATAGTTCACTCGATCGGTGTCTGCAGAGGTGCTGCCATCTTGACTTCCTTCTACCATCCAGATTTTAGTAAAGACAACACTGGTACAAACCAATCTAGAATCTGGAGTACTACCTTGGCTCTCCTACCCCATTCTGGGATGAAAATATCTGGATTTTCAGACTCTGTGTGCCCCGCTGGGACATGCAGCCCTGCAACCCGCATTCTGAAATAACTTCCTTAACCTCGGAGTGATTGAAGAATCCAGCAGTAACTGGTTATTTTCCATTGTACTCATCCCCAAGATAGATGGAAGTTTCCACTTCTGCATGATTTCAGAAAGGTTAATGAAGCCTCGAAGTTTGAAACCTACCCAGTCTCTTGGATTGGTTAACTTACTGAAAGTATAGGCAGACCATTTTATTTCTACATTAGACCCAATCAAAGGGTATTGACAAGTGCCTCTCACTCTAACAGGGACTTTTCCAGTTCACTGTACAACCATTTGAACTTCTGGGAGCCCCTGCTACATTCCAGCATCTGGTAGACCACCTGCTGAGACCCCATAACTTTTATGCAGTAGCTTTTCTTGACGATATTATGATTTACAGTGCTGACTGGGAGACCCATTTAAAACAAGTGCAAACTATCCTTATGAGTCTATGTAATGCTGGCTTAACCACAAATCTGAAGAAATACTTCCTAGTAGGACTAGAGGTCCATTATCTTGGTTCTTCCATAGGGAAGGGACAAGTCCATTCACAGATATAGTAGCTAGATGCCATTACATGAGTGCTGCTTCCCAGGCAAAAGAAACAGGTTAGTCTTCCTTGTGTTTGTCAGTTGTTACCAACATTCATCCCAAAGTTTGCAGAGAGGACAAATCCATTCATTTCTCTGATGCAGAAGAGGGCACTGAAAACTATTTCTTGGTTGGAAAAGTTGGAGAAAGACTTCCCAGGGTTAAAAAGGTTCTTTGCTCAGAACTAGCTCTATTGAACCCTGACTTCAATGGCCCCTTCACTGTAGAGGCATACACCTCAGACAGAGGCCTGGGAGCAATTTTGGCCCAGGAGAAGAATGAAAAACAAGAACAAGAGTCCAACTGAATAGCATGAGGCCCAAAAAATAGCAGAGGAGAAAAATAGAAGAGAACCTCAATTTAAATAAAGTTTAATAAGTCCATTAAAGGTTTAAAAGTATATATTAGCAAATTGCTCCAATTGAGATGGTCTGGAAGTATCTTCAAGAGGTCCTGAAGATCCCTTGGACAGTTTACTGACTATTGCTCGAGCACAATATTTGTCTTTGGGACCTTCTACCATGCTGTTGGGGGGTTAGCAAGTTCAAGCTCAAGATGGTTCCCTGGACTTAACAAGGTTTTTGGAAAGCTCCCTAGACATAGTTACCGAAAGGACCATGACGATAATCTGAGTTAGATTTGAGATGGATCGGAACAATATTTTAAGACTTTACTTTAAGACTATGCAGGAGCTGTTTTTAAAGAACAAAGGTTTGGATTTTTTCTGATTATTCAAGGGCCACCCAAAAGATGAACAAGGAATTTCTGGTGTTGAAGTACAGAGTCCTTTCCCTCGGGGACACTTTTATGTTAAAATTTCCACATAGGTGTTTTGTTCATATTGATGGTAAAAAATTTCTGCATTTTGAACTTAAACAACTCAGCATTTTTGGGAGTCTTTGAGACTATGTACAGTATTTAATATATCCTCCTTGTTAGCTGGTTGCATTATTATATCTCCTTTGTCTTGCAATTTCCTGTGTTCAATTTCCTATTTCTTACCCTCGAATTGTGGGCTAAAATTTTAGTTCAATTTGGATGACTTCTTGTTTGATTTTCTGGTTTAAATTTTTTTTTCTATTCATTCTATTTTTTTGGGATGATAATACATGTAAAATGTTTCTAAAAAAAGTGCATATGAATGTATAAAACATGCACACCAAAGAACATTGCTCCTGCCATGGTTTGATTTTAAACATATTTCTAATGGATTGCAATATTTGCTCCTGATGCAAGCATGTTGTTCCAAAACCTGTCTGTGTCGGGCTGAATAAATCTAGTCTGTGACAATTAATTTACACTGTGGCAATTTCATTAACCCCTCCCCCTTTGTTCTTTTTGTCATAAAACCCGACTCAGACATGTTTCAGTATACAATTGACTGAATCAGTTGGCATTTTCTTCTATTTGTCACCTTTTTGCAATTTTTCTGGCTAAGAACAAAATGGTCAGAAACATTCAGTGTTCTTTATAAGTCTGAAATTGCTCCCCCAGGAGAAAGAATATGCAGTGATTAAAAAAAGGGCAATGGAGGCATTCTGATACTATGGCTTAATGGTTTAAATATATTGCCTTTCTGCATGCAAGCAAAGTGGTTATTATTTGCTGGGGTACAGGTGTACCCTGATAATGAACCACCAGCCATTTAAATGAATCACCAGCAGGATAATGCATTGGTTTCTGATCCTCCAGTCCAACTGTGAGCTGTAACACAGGGCAGGCAGAAACCACCAGAACATGGACTTTCTTTCCCAGAAGGTGGCCCCGGCAGTAGAGTTTCCAACCTTTCCACAAACTTGACTGGACACTCATCAGCGAGTGGGGGGAGGGCAGGACTGTCCTGAGGATTTCTGCCATGCTATCCTCCCGCCCTGGCATTCATCGTCTCACCTAGGGGTGGCATTATGACCTTTTCTCTATTCTTCAAAGTGGAGGCTTTCTGCCGGCACCGTGGCAGGCTTTGAAGCACGCACACAGGCCCTCCTGGTCTGCCATACCCGCCCCTTCTGACAGGATGTTGCATTGGAGGGCAGGAGTGGCAAGCCATAAGTGCGCACATGCATGTACAAGCTTCAAAGCCCACTGTGGCACCAAAGTAGATGGACCGTCCTTGGGGGAGGGGAGGTTATGCAACATATAAAGAAAATATAGGTCTCAATTTTCAAAAGTGAGGATATTCAGTGGCAGTATCTGGATAGAAGCTACTGCTGAATATCCAGGCTGAGCGGCACTAACTGTCAGCACTTATCCGGTTAGTGTGATTTTTAGCCGGCACTTGCCCAGATTACAACATATACCTGCTTTTTATGTGGCCTAAGCTGTTTGGACAAGGATTACTGAAAATCACATTAACTGGGTAAATGCCAGCGCTTACCTGGTTAGTGCTGGTACGTTGCCCATGCCACTTACAGACCACCCTTGCACTAACCATATAGTGCCACTGAATATTACGGTCTGCCCCATTAGTCATTCCCCTTCTTTTGGCTTGCCAGCTAAGGGCTTTAAATATCAACTTTTTTAAAATAAAATATAGCAAAACCCCAAAATAAAATTAAATAAATGCTCAGGGAGACATCAGATGTGGACTACAGGGCTAAGTGATTGTACTCACAGCACCCATGCTACATCTTCTCGTCATATGTCTCCTAGGCTCATAGTCCAACAAAGCTTTTTGGATTTTTTTCTTAATTAAAAAAAAAATACTCTCAAAAGACTATACTTAATAAAAAATGCTCTCAGAAGAGCTATTATTGGCCGACAAAAAATCTGCAAGTATGCACTTTTCCCAAAAATCTTTAAAGAATCTCCAAAACTTGAACATTCATCAAAATGACCATAATGTTAAAGAAACCAGCATTACTTATCTGAAATCATTGCTGCCAGATTCATATAAATGGCAAAGAATGCCTCTTGCTGCCACATGTCCTCTAGTTAGGTCCCAACATCAATGTTTCAGCAAACCGCTTTCATCAGGGAGCCACTACTGTCTAGGACATCATGCTAATTGTTTCACACAAATTCCCATCGGCTCATATCAAAATCCATAAACCAATAATGCAGCAGCTGTCAATATACAAAAAAGAATACTCTTAATAGAACACAGACCACTCCAGGTCCAAAATGAGTGCAGCTGGAAATATCATCCGAGGATGGTAGATCCAAAACAGTTCTCTTTGTAGTAAAAGTTGATCAATGTCACCTCCTCTAAATGAGGGGCGGACCTGCTCCAACACAACACATTGAAATTGAGAAACCATATGTTGGCACTGTTGAAAAGGGCAAATCAAGAGGTATACCACAGATATGATATTAAAATCTCCACTAAATTTTAAAGATATTGACTTGCCCATAGATAGACACAGAGGATTTTCATCCTTCAACTGTGGACAAAACTGCCAGCCACCGCAAGATATTAAACCTGCAAAATTACTTTTTGAACCATAACTAACTTTGGGACAGGAGGAAACCAGCATATTCTGTAAGTTACAGCCTCAATGAAAAGAAAAGAATGGCAATTCTTTAAAGATTGCATATTTTTCCAACAAAAACAACACAATTTCTTGACAATACACTGCATCTGAAAAACTTGATTAGAAAATAGCAGCACACATACCCCAGAGGACCTCATGCGTGTACTATCTCTTGATCTAAATAAAAACTCCCAATTAATAAACCGGGCAAGTGTATAAACATCCCGAACACATCGCCTAGGGTATCCTCGTTTCAAAAAATGGCGCCATAATGTCTGCCTGCACCATAAAATCACTGTCCACAGAGCACAGCCAGTGCAGTCTAAAAACGGACTAATTGGCTTTTCTCAAATGTAGGGGGTGTCCAATGTCATAATCTAAAAGCATATTGTGATCTGTGCATTTAGGAAATATTGGGCAAAACTAAAGAATCATGGGATAGGAGGCAGTGTACTATTGTGGATCAGGAACTGGTTAAAAGATAGAAAGCAGAGGGTAGGGCTAAATGGCCAATTTTCCCAATGGAGAAAGGTGAATAGTGGTGTACCCCAGGGATCTGTGCTGGGTCCGCTGCTTTTTGACATATTCATAAATGACCTGGAAAAGGGAATAATGAGTGAGGTTATCAAATTTGCAGATGACACAAAACTATTTAAATTTGTTAAAACCCAAGAGGATTGTGGAAAATTACAAGAGGATCTTGATAAATTGGAAGACTGGGCATCCAAATGGCAGATGAAATTTAATGTGGACAAGTGCAAAGTTATGCACCTAGGGAAGAACAACCCAAACTATGGTTACACGTTGCAAGGTTCCAAATTAGGAACCACCATCCAGGAAAAAGATTTAGGCGTCATTGTGGATAACATGTTACAACCCTCGGCCCACTGTGCAGCGGCGGCCAAGAGAGCAAATAGAATGCTAGGTATCATAAGGAAAGGAATGGAAAATAAAACAAAAGATATTATAATGCCTCTATATCGTTCCATGGTGAGACCGCACCTTGAATATTGTGTGCAATTCTTAAAAAGGATATAGCGTTATTAGAAAAGGTTCAGAGAAGAGCCACCAAAATGGTAAAGGGGATAGAAGGATACTGCTATGAAGAAAGGCTAAAAAGGTTAGGGCTCTTTAACCTGGAAAAGAGACGGCTGAGGGGAGATATGATAGAAGTCTATAAATTAATGAATGGAGTGGAACGGGTAAATGTAGATCAATTGTTTACGTTATCAGAATATAGAAAAACGAGGGGACATGCAATGAAGCTACAGGGTAAACCATTTAAGATTAATAAAAGAAAATATTTTTTCACTCAACGTGTAATCAAACTCTGGAATTTGTTACCGGAGGATGTAGTAAAGGCTGTTAGTGTAGCTGGGTTTAAAAAAAGGTTTGGACAAGTTCCTGGAGGAAAGGTCCATAAACTATTATTAAGAAGGGACCGAGGATATGAATGCTTGACCCAGTACAAGCATTGCGGAACCTGTGTCTTTTGGGGAAACTGCTAGGTATGTATGACCTAGATTGGCCACGGTTGGAAACAGGATACTGGGCTTGATGGACCTTGGTCTGACCCAGTATGGCATATCTTATGTTCTTATGTTATTGAAAACTCAAAATGCCTTTCTACTCTAGTAATCTGTAAATCTGTGCTGCATAAGAGAATTGTAGATTAGGGTATACTCTATTAAACCACACAATTTTTTTTTAACAAATCAGCCCCCTCATTCCAGATCACTAATACATCATCTTGTAGCGATGCCACATTAATGTTGATCAAAGGGGGAGTGTCCTAACCATTGCTGTTCAAAGTTGGAAACATACAAATTAGCCAAATCAGAAGCCATGATTGCCCCCATGACTGTACCTTTTAGGTGTAAAAAGTACTGAGATGAAAAAATTTTGTCAAAGTTAGTCTTGTTAGATCGATCAAAAAAGGAGTGGGCACTCTGAAGTCATCCCGATGGCCCAATACTTGGGTAACCACTGTGATTGCTGCTTCTTGGGGGATATTTTATACAGGACTGCAATGTCAGCTGTAACCAAAAGCACCTCAGTTTCAGGCAAAGTCACTTGTTCAAGAAGTTTCATCACATGTATTGAGTCCTTTATATTTTTAGGGCTCAAAGGTACAAAAGGACAAAGAAAAAAGTCGAGACAAAAGCTCCTACAAAGAGCCTATTGCAGAAATAACTGAGCATCCCGGTGGTTTATGTATATTCTTATGTACAGTATCTTTGGCAAGATATATATTGCAGACATCCAAGGATGCTGAACTTGCAAAAATTCAGCCTCTTTCTTTGTGATCCAACCACGTGAGACTGCATTAGCAATAATTTATTTATTTATTTAGCTGGTTTTCTATACTGTCTTATCTGGAAATCAAGGCTGTTTACAAAGAACAATAACACAACAGGTTTACATAGAACTTCTAAAACATTAACAGAAAAGAACATTGTGATTACCAATGGAAATGTAGTCTCTAGTTTACAACATATTTACAACTGGGACTTATGTACTGGATGGGCCCGGGGGGAGGAAGCCCTGGAGAAGTGTGGGGTGGTTAAAGGGGAGTGGTGGATACGGCAAATGTGTCCATGGTTTTGCTGATGCATTGGGGCGTCTCATTTAGTTGCTGAAATGCTCTTTGAATAGTAATGCCTTGAGGTCCTTGTAAAATATTGTTATTTTGTGTGTTTCTCTGAGGTCACTGGTGAGTGCGTTCCAAAGATCTGGTGCGTAGGTGGAGAAAACTCTGATGCGCGTATTTCGTTGCATCTAATGGTATCAACCTCTGCTTTATACTCCATAGCAGGGTCATGATCCAACAATAAATAGAAGGTGCTATGGGAAAGTTGATGCAAAATCTTATCACATAAAAAACAATGTCCATGACCACAATAGCACCTCCTTTGTCAGCAGGTTTTATTGTAAGAGCAGGATTATGTTGCAGTTCATCCAATGCACTCCTCTCTGAGACAGACTAATTTGACCTCGGACGATGTACATGAGGTTTTTCCATTGCCCAAGTTACCGCTTGTTGAACACTTGCAAGATTGCATCAGTCACCCCCAGGGGAACCCACTTGAATGGTTTACGCAATCCCATGTCAGAACTGCAAACACTCAGATCCTCAAAAAAAAATTTCAATCGTAATGATTGAAAAAATGACCCAATGCCATGTGTATCAGAATTATATCCAACTGCAGTTGGGACCTGACTAGAGGGCGTGTGGCAGCAAGATGGCTGGCATCTCTGGTGACTACCACCCAATCTGGGGGTTACAGCAGCATGATGCTCATCAGATGACGAGGTTGAAGCCTCTATGCCAACTCCTCCCTGACCTCCTGGGGGGGAGGGGGTCTGGTTGAACAGCTGAAAATATAGAGACCACAGAGACAGAGGATGCATATGCATCCTGGCCAATGGACCAGTGCCACTGTCGAAGCCATAGATTCCAGAAGCTGCAGATAGTATCAGGTCTGAGGGGTAGGCTGCACCCAAAACATCCGAGTTGGTTTTGTAGCTTCAGCATTTTCTCTGACGTAAAGAAGACCCAACCCCAAAGAGTATTGAAACGAGCTCCCAGATACTCCAAATCAGTGGCATTGCCACAGAGGGGCCGGGGATGCATTGACACTCCACGTTTGGCTCAAGCCCCCCTCAAAGAATTTGGCTAACTGGGTGCCTGATTGTTTTGCTGACAGGAACATTGTGAAGCTAGAATCGTGCTTGCTCGCAGGACATTTGCTGGACAGGTTTGCAGTACATAGGAGGTCAGCATTCTCAGGAAAGATTGTGGAGCTGGGGTTTGCCTCTTGGACTGCCATGGTAAGAGAGACTGAGCCAGGAGAGAGGCCTGGGTGAGAATGGTGTTTTGTCACCATGTCCAAGGGAACAGAGCAGCCCAAGCATGTCAGTAGAGCAGAGGCTGCCAAGTTTTAAGGGGGCTGCTATGCTGGTGGAAGGGTCATAGGGAAGATAAAAGGCTGTGGTCTACACGAGCTCATAATTTAGAAAGGCTGCTGGTGCTGAAGAAGCAACCTTTGAGCAGTGCTGGAGATGCATTTACCTAGGGTAAGCAGGACGTGTGATCTCAGCACTTAAAATGATGATGGGGCCACAGTGTCAATAGTACTATGTTTAAATTTAAAGGGGCCACAAGGGTCTGATTTAGCTAGACCAGAATAGGATATCCCGACTACATGTAGGGGATCCAAGATGGAGTTCTAACAGGACACGGTATGAGCTGCTCTGTTAACTTTGCCTCTTTTGTTTTCTTGGAGTGGTTTTTCCTATTTGCCCTATGCCAAAACAGAAGGCAAAGGGTAAGGGAGGATTTCCTGTGGGGCAGCGCATCATGGAGACCTATGCGGCGGCAAAGGAATTGGGCATCCTGTTGGCCACGGTGGAGGAGATCCTCGGCCTGGGCAGCGATGCTTTGTTGAGACCTGCTGGCCCCTCCACTCCTCCTGCGCCTGGTGTGATGGACGCTACTGCAGTGCCGGTAAGCGGAGACGTTATCTGTTCTGGGAGTGCGGCGGCAGCTGTTGCTTTGTTGCTTTCTGATGAAACTCAGTTGCCGGGTCCACAGGCGGGTGCAGCTGTCTGGGGAGTTTGGTTACCCCAGATTCCAGTCTTGATTTCAGCTTGTTTTTCCTCTTTTACGGTGTCCACAAGAAGTAATGCTGGATTCAATTTGGTCTGCCCTGCAGTCGGTGCACCAAGTGTGTTCTGGCGCATTCCAAGCATTGACTCCGCTCCCAAATCACTTGGAGAGCATGGAGAAAAGATTGGATGCCCAGCAAGGGCTGATTACTGTGCTTGATGAGAAGGTCCAATGGGTTCAAGATCAGCAGGCAGTGTTTTCGCAGGATGGATTGTTGTTTCAGTGGAAGACTGAAAATCTGGAGAATGCTTTCAGATCTTTGAATCTTAGAATTTTGAATTTTCCACAAGTTTCTGGTTCTCCAGCCAGGAACCTGTTTTACAGGTTCCTGAAAGAGGTTTTTGGATATCCTGAGGCTGGTTTTCCTCCTTTACAGAAGATTTATTACTTACCATCTGGACTCACTAAGGACTCTTCTGCTTCAGTTCCTGCTCCTAAAGTTGATGTTTCATTGGATTCTCTTGACCTTGAGAACTTGTCTGCATTATTGGAACAGTCATCTGAAGTAGTTGTGACTAGAGTGATATTATTAGTTTATTTTGTTTTCCTTCAAGAAAGAGATGCATTATTATGTTTGTTTCTTAAGAAAACTGATATTGCTTTTATGGGGAGTAAGATTCAGATTTTCATGGATGTGTCCCGTTGGACACAAGTCCAAAGGAAGACGTTTTTGGAGCTGCACACTGAAGTGGTTGCCCTGTGTGCAAAGTTCCAACTTAGATTTCCTTGTAAATGTATACTTCATTATCAAAATTCTTTATATCATTTCTTTGAGCCTTCTCAATTAAGTTTCTTTTTGGATGCTAAGAAATTGCAGGGCTGAGCCGAGTTAGGGGGTTTAAGTGGGGTCTTTTTTATATATATGCTTTGTCTTACTGTTTTGCTTATTTTGGTCCTTTGTTTCCTTTTTATTCTTGCTCCTCTGGGTTGTGACTCTTGGATCTCTTTAAATTGTGGTCTACTACATTTGGTCATTGTAGCTCTTTAGGGGGGTTTGTTTTTTTTTCCTTTTTTATGACATTGTAAAATTTGATAAACATAAAAAAAAAAAAGAATAGGATATCCCTAGTAGGAGGGGGAAAAGCAGACAAGACCAGAGCAAAAATGCAGCACAGACAGCAGCCAGAAAGAAGAAGGAGGAAAGAGTAGTGAGGATGGCATGATGGGCTTCTGCTGCTGAATGGGTGAATGCCATGCTGGGAGGGGTTGTATGTCTATTGCTCCCCCATGTTAACACTGGACCCCACCAAAAAATGCATTCTGGCTATGCCCCTGCCCAAAATCTTGGGAGGGGTTCAGGCTGCTATTGGGATAATTGATCACCATTCCCAGCCATTCTAGCCAATGAATCACCAAGACTGTGTCCACTTTCAGTATTTGCAGGGAGTCTGACTGAATCAACCAGTCGCCCAGGTATGGATGGACTCAGATCCTTTGCTTTCAGATGAATGCTGCCACCAAGGAAATCTCACCCTTGGTTTCATGGAGGGTTGCACCTCCTCAGACGCCAAACACAAGCCGCAGAGAGAACATGGCAAAAGACCAGGTCTTCTGATCTTGAAAGTTTTAAAAACTGTCATGTGCATAATCAAACCCAAACTTTAGTCGCAAAGGAGTATCTTTCTAACCTCATTAATTAATCCTCCTCTTCCTTTAAGTCTGTCTTTGCAGTTGTTTCTCAGCTTGTCACACTACTTGGCCACACTTGGATCAACCATGGCCTGGTCCAACCTCGGAGGAACTTGCCAAGTTCTTTTGTGATAAAGTCCATCAACTTAAGTGTCATCTACCTGTTTTCTCTACTGATTGTCTTTAGGTGTTGATGATTCTTTGGACTCAACTCTGCCTACCTTAATACATATCTGGTGCAATTTTTCACCTTTTTTCACTTTGCATTCCGGTCATAAGATTACAATGCAGCTAGATCCTATTCCATCTTCATGGCTCTCTGAGCCCTCACTTGGCTTATCCCCTATCATTTGTGAAATTATTAACCACAGTCTTGTCACTGATATTGTTCCTGATAGATGGAAGATGGCCATCCTTCGACCAATTTTGAAGAACCCGCAGGGCGATCCTCAAGTTTCATATAACTACTGACCAATTTCCAATCTGCCATTTCTAGCTAAAATAGCAGAGAAAGTAGTATACCAACAGCTCTCAGACCACATTGAATATATACACTCCTTATACCTCGCCAGTCCAGTTTCAGGCCCTTACGTAGCATGGACACAACTATCACAGCTGTTCTTAAAGAGATCCATAGAGTGCATGACCACAGTAGGGTTGTTCTGGCATTCTTGCTTGATCTTTTGGCCGTGTTTGATCTCATTGATCACAACCAGCTCCTGTCATGTCTCTGTGACGTTGGCATTTGTGGTCTAGTTCTGGCTTGGTTTTCTTTGTTTCTGAAGGACAGAATATGTCAAGTTAAAACTCAGGATGACACCTTATCCTCCCATGCACTATCATGTAGAATCCCCCAAGGTTCTACCCTCTCCCCACTTCTTTTCAACATTTTCCTTGCTTCTCATTACTTTGATTCAAAGCTAGGCTTTCTTTGTTTACGTTTATGCAGATGATATTTTTCTCCTCTACCCTACTGATGATATTTCTCCAGAGCTGACTTCGTTAAACTCTTGTCTGCATAATATTTCAATTTGGCTTTGAGAGAATTCCTTAAAACTTAATCCCTTCAAATTATCTACCATTTGGTTCACTTGATCTGCTCCCTGTCCCTCCATATCTCCTATCTTAGAAGGCGTAGCATTACAGATTCATTCTTCTATCCGTCATTTAGGCCTTATACTTAATTCAGAATTAACGTTTTCCCCACAATTGTCAAACCTCACAAAATCATCATTTTTCACTTTGTGCCACTTTCATGCTGTTTTTTGGACAAATCTGTGCAAAATTCTGTTTTAGTTCATACTGTTCTATCGAAGCTGGATTATTGAATGTTGCTTTCCTGGGCCTACCTCAGTATCAACTTAGAAGGCTCCAGTTGATTCAAAATTCTGCAATTCGTATTTAGTCGAGCTTGTAAATTTGATAGGGCCACACCAAAAGACACAGGTTCCACAATGCTTGTATTTGGTCAATCATTGATATCCTGGATCCCTTCTTAATAATGGTTTATGGACATTCCCTCCAGGAACTTGTCCAAACCTTTTTTAAACCCAGCTACACTAACAGCCTTTACTACATCCTCCGGTAACAAATTCCAGAGTTTGATTACACGTTGACTGAAAAAATATTTTCTTTTATTAGTCTTAAATAGTTTACCCTGTAGCTTCATTGCATGTCCCCTAGTCTTTCTATATTCTGATAATGTAAACAATCGATCTACATTTACCCGATTCCACTCCATTCATTAATTTATAGACTTCTATCGTATCTCCCCTCAGCCGTCTCTTTTCCAGGTTAAAGAGCCCTAACCTTTTTAGCCTTTCTTCATAGGGGTATCCTTCCATCCCCTTTACCATTTTGGTGGCTCTTCTCTGAACCTTTTCTAATAATGCTATATCCTTTTTAAGATACGGCAACCAGAATTGCACACAATATTCAAGGTCCGGTGTCACCATGGAACGATATAGAGGCATTATAATATCCTTTGTTTTATTTTCCATTCTTTCCTTATGATACCTAGCATTCTATTTGCTCTCTTGGCTACCGCTGCACACTGGACCGAGGTTTTTAACATGTTATCCACAATGACGCCTAAATCTTTTTCCTGGGTGGTGGTTCCTAATGTGGAACCTTGTATCGTGTAACCATAGTTTGGGTTGTTCTTCCCTAGGTGTATAACTTTGCACTTGTCCACATTAAATTTCATCTGCCATTCTGATGCCCAGTCTTCCAATTTATCAAGATCCTCTTGCAATTTTCTACAATCCTCTTGGGTTTTAACAACTTTAAATAGTTTTGAGTCATCTGCAAATTTGATAACCTCACTCATTATTCCCTTTTCCAGATCATTTATGAATATGTCAAAAAGCAGCGGACCCAGCAGATATCCCTGGGGTACACCACTATTTACCTTTCTCCATTGGGAAAATTGGCCATTTAGCCCTACCCTCTGCTTTCTATCTTTTAACCAGTTCCTGATCCACAATAGTACACTGCCTCCTATCCCATGACTCTTTAGTTTTTCCAAAAGTCTCTGATGAGGGACCTTGTCAAAGGCTTTCTGAAAGTCCAAATACACTGTATCAACTGACTCACCTTTGTCTACCTGTTTATTCACACTTTCAAAAAAACATAACAGATTAGTAAGACAAGATCTTCCTTGTCTAAAGCCATGTTGGCTGTCTCCCATTAAGCCATAATACATAATATACTCCGTAATACAACTAGAAAGTATATTGTATCCTTCCTTAAACTAGAAACATTATATCACATGTATTTATTTTCTTAAAGTAGCCGTAAGGTCTCAGAAACTCAGGCTGCCACTGACGTATACTGCACCATCAAGTGGACTAAAAGCCATCAATACATCAACGACCTTAAATATACACGGCCACTAAACGTTGACAAAAATAAATTTTTTAGACATGTATTTAGAAATAACTCAGTGCTTAGCTTTGAACAGGAGCTTCGTGTTCTAATGCTTCTCCCGACGCTGTCAGGCACGCTATCCTTAGCGTTTCACCCTCACAGGTTTCCTCAGGGGAATAATATCAAAGTACTTTGAAACAAATTAGGTTCATTAGGTACATACTTTCAAATAAGTTTTCTCCAGATACCGAAGATACTCATTAATTTTCATACTTATGATCTTGCCGAAACTCCTTCTCAATGGCCTGTTCACTTTACTTTCAGCAACTGTTGTAAAACGCCGCGCATGCGGGTTAGTTATATAGAGACTTACTGACCAAGCTCACATGGGAGGATCCATTCATAAACATACTTCCCATTCGATCTTAGCATTAAAACCTTCAGGAATCACTGTTCTTAATTTATAAATCCAACGTTGTTCACAATAAAGCAGGGTCTGTTCTATAGTTTTTCCATGTTGTGCTCTATCAATCCGATCTATGCAAAAACATTTTAACTCATCAAAAGTGTGATGGAAATTCAAGCAATGATCTACTATAGGTGCTTCTTGTCGGCAGCATTTTAATTTGCTCCTATGTTCATTCATCCGTAATTTAAAAGACCTAATGCTCTTACCGACGTATAGTAAACCGCAGGGACAACTAATGCAGTAGACTACATTTGTAGTCATACAAGATGTATGACACCTCAATCGATATACCTTGTTTTTATGACACAATTCCATTAATTCTTGAGTAACTGAACAGATATTACAGATACCACATTTTGTATGCCCTATCGCTAACGTATGATCATTAGACACCAAAGGTCTTAAAGCCGCCGGGCTCAGTATCTCTTTAAGGTTTCTTTGTCTTTTCCATATGCATCGCACTACGTGCTGTTCTAAACCTGGAATACTATTTAAAACATTCTTATGGCATTTAATGCTCTGTTGTAAATGAGCACTAAATGGAGAAAATGATGTAACTAAATTGACCTGTTGATTGTCCCCCACGGAGTTGTCTTTATCCTGAGGATGGATCAATAGATCACGGTTACAGAACAACGCTCTCTTATAAGCCTTATGGACCACTCCTTTTGGATAACCGCACTGGTAAAAATTATGTCTCAAAGTTCTAGACTGAGCTTTGAAATCACTTACATCAGAACAATTGTGGTGAAAGCGAATAAACTGCGACAAAGTGTGACATAGAAGCCCACACAGAACCTATGCAAATAGATAGAAAGGAGGGATTTACCTTTGAAACTGTTAGTCAGCCAGCATATACAGCTCATGAGAAACAGGGAAAGAGAGGAGCAGAGCTGACACACCCAAGCTCTGACATAGCAGCAAGCTCAGAGCTTTATTACACTCACCTGGGCAAGAAAGCCGAGCCAGCCTGCAGGGAACAGAGAGATAAAAGCCGGAGGGTAGCTCCAGCAAAGGAGTGCTGTGATTCCCCAGAGAGAAGGGAGTGCTGTGATTCCCCAGAGAGAAAGGACTGCTGTGATTCCCCAGAGAGAAGGAAGTGCCATGATTCCTCAGAGAGAAGCAGTGGGCGTGTCAGGGAAGCAGGAAGCAGCAGAGGAGAAGCCTCAGAGAAAGGTGGCTGGAAAAGCACGCAGACTACAGGCAGCTGGAGATCCTGTGAGGAACCAGGTTGCAGCTCAGAGAGAGAAGCCAGGGCAGCAGAAGGAAGGAAGGCACACCCTGTGGCTAGGAACTTACCTGGACCAAGAGAGCAGGGAGTCTCCCACACCTCACTGCCAGAGGAGAGGCTTCAGCATTCATACAGGTGGGAGCCTAGCACTATAATAAGGAAAGCCAGAAGTTCTGTTTGGAACAGAGGGCCAGGGCACCACTGCTCAACACAAGAAGAGTCAACAGAAAGTTATAAAGGAGTTCCTGATAACTGGAGGGAACAAAAGGAGAGCTGGGAAAGAAACACTACAGTTACAGGTACTTTTAAACCTCACTGTATGGAACTGTGTTCTTATGAGATACCCGAGTTCTCAGCGAGGGTTTTTTCCAGAGACAGCAGTAAAGGTCTAAAGCCAAACCCCACACACACTGAATGTGAGGATATGCAATGGGAGTGTAGCACTAGTGAACCCGAATATGCTCCTATGGATTGTACGCTATGCCTTGTAGACAACATTGAGTCTTTATGCTAAGTTTTGTATATAGCAAAGCAAAAGAAGATATTTTTCTTTCAGAAGAAGTTGTTTGTTTTCCATGTTTTGTTTTGCACTTAAAATCCTTTGGGAAGGGAAATAAATTCCTTGTTATGTTTTGCCTTGAACACTCGACTTACGACTATTATTTGCTAACAGAAGATATCAGGGTAACCCCAACCTTCGCACCCTAGGCGAAGGCCTGGCACCCGTTTACAAAAGGTAAACTGCTATGCAATTGTACAGGATGTGCACTTGTGTAGTGCAAAAAGGTATTCTTCACAGTAGGTTTGCGATAAACCGAGGTATTCCATCCAGATGACGTTTTCGTAACAAGGACATCAAGAAAAATAATTTGATCAGTGTGATAATTCAAAGTAAATTTGATGTTCGAATTCCTACTATTAAGCCAATCAAAAAACTTAAATAAAACCTCTGTTGTTCCTTGCCATATAACAAAAATGTCATCAATATAGCGTCGCCATAATTTTATACATTCCTTATAAGGTGAAACTGGAATCCAATTATCCTCAAACTCTTGAATATACAGGTTGGCAATAGAGGGGGCACAGGTGGCCCCCATAGCTACTCCAGACAATTGATGATAGATAACTTGTTCAAAAATGAAGAAATTATTATACAATATTAAAGTAGTCAATTCTGATAAGAAACATTGTTGTTGTTCTGATAAATCTCCTCTCCCCCGGAGTGCAGCCAGAACTGTGGAATGTGCTCGTGTTTGGGGAATTACCATATACAACGATGTGACATCCAAAGTCACCAAAATAAGATCTGAAACAGTAGCCAATTGTGCATGAGCAGATAAAATTTGTAAAAAATGAGTAGTATCTTTGACAAACGAGGAGATAGAAGTCATTAGAGGTCGTAAAAAAGAATCCACATACACTGATAGTGGCTCTAACACTGAATTTCGCGTGGAAACTATAGGTCTCCCCGGAGGATTATTAATATCTTTATGAATTTTTGGGACAAGGTAGAATTTTACAATAGTTGGGTCCCACGGATTCAAATAACACCATTCTTTTTTGGAGATTACACTCCCCTCTAAAGCCAGTGTGGTGATTTTTTTAATCCGTTCTTGAAGTGCCGGGGTGGGATCTGTAGACCAAATCTCATAAACTTTAGTATCCAACAGTTGACGATAAGCCTCATTACAATATTGATCTCAATGCCAAATAACAATACCTCCTCCTTTATTTGCCCTCCGAACCACTATGTCAGTTCGAGACCGAAGGGTGAATTTCCATCACACTTTTGATGAGTTAAAATGTTTTTGCATAGATCGGATTGATAGAGCACAACATGGAAAAACTATAGAACAGACCCTGCTTTATTGTGAACAACATTGGATTTATAAATTAAGAACAGTGATTCCTGAAAGTTTGAATGCTAAGATCGAATGGGAAGTATGTTTATGAATGGATCCTCCCATGTGAGCTTGGTCAGTAAGTCTCTATATAACTAACCCACATGTGCGGTGTTTTACAACAGTTGCTGAAAGTAAAGTGAACAGGCCATTGAGAAGGAGTTTTGGCAAGATCATAAGTATGAAAATTAATGAGTATCTTCAGTATCTGGAGAAAACCTATTTGAAAGTATGTACCTAATGAACCTAATTTGTTTCACAGTGCTTTGATATTATTCCCCTGAGGAAACCTGTGAGGGTGAAATGCTAAGGATAGCGCGCCTGACAGCGTCGGGAGAAGCATTAGAACACGAAGCTCCTGTTCAAAGCTAAGCACTGAGTTATTTCTAAATACATGTCTAAAAAAATTTTTTTTGTCAACGTTTAGTGGCCGTGTAGATTTAAGGTCGTTGATGTATTGATGGCTTTTAGTCCACTTGATGGTGCAGTATACGTCAGTGGCAGCCTGAGTTTCTGAGACCTTACGGCTACTTTAAGAAAATAAATACATGTGATATAATGTTTCTAGTTTAAGGAAAGATACAATATACTTTCTAGTTGTGTTACGGAGTATTTTATGTATTAGGCACTTAACTCCGACAAGAGATCCCATTAAGCCATGACTATCTACATGTTCAGTAATTTTGTTCTTTATGATGGTTTCTACCATTTTTCCCGGTACTGACGTCAGGCTCACCGGTCTGTAGTTTCCTGGATCACCCCTGGAACCCTTTTTAAAAATTGGTGTTACGTTCGCCATCTTCCAATCTTCAGGTATTACAGATGATTTTAATGATAGTTCACAGATTACTAATAGCAGGTCTGCAATCTTACATTTCAGTTCTTTCAACACCCTTGAATGTATATCATCCGGCCCAGGTGATTTGCTACTCTTCAGTTTATCTAATAGTTGTAATACATCTTCTCGATGTATCGATATTTCCTTCAATTCTTCCGCACCTTTAAATACCACCTCAGTCATGGGTAGCATCCCTACATCTTCCTTAGTAAAGACTGAAGCAAAGAATTCATTCAGTCTCTCCGTTATCGCCTTGTCGCCTCTTAGTGCCCCTTTAATCCCTCTATCATCTAATGGACCAACTGACTCTCTCACAGGTTTTTTGCTACGAATGTACTTGAAAAAGTCTTTATTGCTTGTTTTTGCTTCCGCAGCAAGCTTCTTCTCAAATTCTCCCTTTGCCTGCCTTATCAATGCCTTGCATTTAACTTGCTGTTTCCAGGTTTCGTCGTTTGGCTCTTTCCCTTCCCTTCTGTATCACCATACCCCTCTTACCTTTTGGGTCAACTATTTGATCTGTAAGTTTTTTACCTATGTTCTTTCCTATCCACAATGGAGTTCTTTTATGTTATTATATGTTCATTTTTATGTTTATTTTATACTTATTTTTACAGTTTTTGTGGTACATCACATAAAATTAATCATAATCATAATCATTACCATAATTTTCGAGAAGGTGCGAGGTGCCATGACTAGGCCAAATGGTTGAGTCCAGAGCTAGAATTGATGGCCGAGGATGCAGAAGTGAAGGAACTGCTGGCACTGTTTCCTGAAGGAAATATGAAAGCATGCCAGATCTAGAGAAATGAAGAACTCTCCTGTCTGAACTGATGCAATTACTGACCTGATGGTTTCCATGAAGAAACGGTGCACCGAGAGTTTGGTATTGACTGCCTTTAGGTCCAGAATAGGCCCAAAGGGTCATAAAAGACTGTTGGCATGAACTCAAGGCCTAAATTAAGAACTCTTTATTGAGCTACTAATAATTGGTATGAAGAAATATTCATAATCGTTGATTCTGAGAGATCTGGGATTGAGTTAGTGGTCCTTGTCGTTCAGAGTCTACATAACCCTATCTTCAAAATGGATGCCCTCAACTCCTGCATCTTCCATGACCACAGTTCTGTTGAAGATCCCCTAAAAAATCCGCATCCATAAGGTTTCTGCTTTCATAATTGTTGCCTCCAATTCAATTGGACTCATTGGATGTATCAGCAAATGAAACCTGCTTAATTAGTCCTTGACCTTGGCATTTATCCATCCATGGATATATTAGAAGCATAACTTATTTAGTAGTATTTAGCTCATGCCTTTCCAGTAGTAGATCAAGATGAGTTACAATTAGCCACTGTAGGTATTTCCCTGTCCCCGGAGGGCTTATAATATAAGGTTATACCTGAAGCAATAGAGGGTTAAGTGACTTGCCCAAGGTTACAAGGAAAGTCAGTTGGATTTGAATCCTGGTCTTTTTGATCTCAGGTTGCTGCCCTAATTGCTAGGCTACTCCTCCACTCCGTATTTTTCATCTTTTAATTTTTTTAAAATTTTGTTTTTATAACTCCTTCAACATTTAAACCCCACAGAAGTTTAAGCATTGTATGAATAATACAAAAATAATTTGCCCTTGTTACATTTGCTTCTTTCACAGATACAATTGCAGCTTGTATCCTATCTAAATATCCCCCTATGCCCTTCCACCTTTCCCTCTTCCCCTATATACCCTTCTACCCTCCCAAAACACTTCCTTCCATCCACATTGATCTAGGAAAATGCAACATCAACATCAAAATCTAAATCAGAATATTGCTCGCACCATACAATTTGACATTCATATAGAATATATATAGAAAGCATTCTAAACATTCATTTCATGTAGACCACACAACAAATGGGCCAAGTCTTTCTCAAATTTCTCCAATGTGTCATGTCTCAGGGCAGTCAGTTTGCTCATTTTGACCACAAACCACAAGTGTTGCCTAAGAAAGTGCGAAAAGCATGATAGTGTGGAAGAAGCTGCTGCTATAGATGCAACTACAATCTTAAATCATCCTGCCCCATCATGGGCTGGAATATTTTGCAGCAAGGACATCCCAGGCTGCAAAGAGAGCCCTATACCAATAAAATCTCTACAGGTCTGATAGTAGGGAATCACCTTAGAGCAATCCCACCAAATATGTCTCAGAGTGCCAAGCTGCCCACATTCCCTCCAGCATTGATCCCCCATAGCCAGATAGAACTTATGCAGATGCTGTGGATTTAAGTACCAATGGTAGACACGGTTATATTCATTTTCCACCAAATTGGTGATGACAGATATTCTAGATGTAGCTTTAAACAATTCCTCCCACCTTGAACACTCTATCTCCTCCAACAGGTTAGGTTCCCATGCTTTAATATACTTGGATTTTGGCTTCCAAGGCAAGAGCCAATAACTTATACAAACTCTGCTGTCCCATCTCTTTTAAATTTTTTTCATTTTCACTTGCTTAATTGATACTTTAAATTGATCAATCATCTGTAACAGATCTTTTGTCGTTTTGAAAAATCCTCCTTTAATTGACCAACAGAGGTTGCTAATTCCTTCACCACTACAGTGGTATATTCAATCACTACAGCCATTAAATCAGCACAGCACTTGTTCAAAATGGCATTCCATTTATCAACAAATTGCTTATCTTAAAGAAACAATTTTGGCTGTTCATTAATGCACAACCCTCTCTATTTTTAATATAATGTGGCAATGCATTCCAATGTAGTCTGGCTCTTGTTAGCCTTTTATTTAAAAACATTAATTCAGACCATATCTGGTCTCCCCTAAAAGAAGTTTCCTTATCAATTAGCGCTGATCTCTCCAAAATCTTAGAAAGTTGTTCCCCTGTATACTAACTAAATCTCGCTTAGAAAATTCTGTTATCAGAAAAAAAGTGTTTTCTGGCGCGTTTCACTTTGGCGTTAGCGCCTTTTGTCATGGGTTAGAATGACAGCTGAAATGTCTGCATATCTGCATGTTTGTTTGTGCAAGGGTAAGCATGTGCATCAAATATATGCATGCTAGCGGCTTATTTGCCTGCAGCTCCTGAAACGTGGCATTTAAAACTTCCACCACCGTAATCGGCTGTGCACATACTTCAGATGTGCTGTGGAGGAAGTTCAGGCTGATCAAGGTTTCAGGTCTCAGGTCTTGAGGCCTCCCTCAGCCCAGACTTCATCCACTGCATGGCTCAACCATACAAAGAGCCGATTGCAGAGTTGGAACTATTAAATGCCCTATTTCAGGTGCCGCAGGCAAGTGAGTATGTGAGAGAATGACTGGATGAAGGAAGGTATCAAAGAGAGAGTGAGAGAGAGAGAGAGATTGGATGAAGCTGGGGGAGGGCACTTGAGAGAAAGAGAGAGAGATTGGGTGGTCTGGGGGAAGTCATGCGAGAAAGAGAGATTGGCTAGTCTGAGGGGGCCATATGAGAGTGAGAGAGAAATATTGAGTGAAGTCTGGGGGAGGGTCATGAGAGAAAGAGAGACTGCTTGAAGGCTAGTAGAGGGAGTTATGTGAGAGATCTGGGGGAGGGCTGGAGGGGTTAAGAGAGAGAGAGAGAGAAACACCCCCACAGCCCCCCCCCCACACATGCATGCAGCCCTCAACACTCATCCTGACAGACAGAAACACATGTATGCAGCCCTCGACACTTCCGATCACACACACATACATGAACACATGCACACAGCCCTCAATACTCCCCATGACACACACCCATGCATGCATGCAGCCCCTGACATTCCCCACGATATATACACAAGCACACAGCCCCTAACACTCCTCATGGTACGCATGCATGCAGCCCCCCACACTCCCCATGACAGACACACAGATGTACTGTATGCACCCCTGATACATACCCACGCACGCAACTCCCATCAGTTCCCATATCACACACACACATAGCCCCAATACTGCCCATGACACACATACACACATGTACTACCACAACACACACATACTGTACAAACCCTGTAGCACAGATGTACACAACCCCTGACACATACACACACTCACTCCCCGACACTTCTGAGAGACACACATATCAACCCCCCATATGCTTGATTCTGCAAATGGGGGAACGCGTCATTGTATGACACTGCAAGTGGACACTTTTCAACTTTTTTTTAATCTTAAAAAGAAACTAGAAAACCCCCAGCAGGCTGCTGACTATGGATTAAGAGAATTCTGCTGAAGCTTTTATGACACAGACTTAAAATAAGCATTCATTTGAACTTCTCACACAGCCACAGTTATAAAATTAGCCCTATAAGTTTCCTTTTCCTGCAACTTGTTCCTTCTTTGCCTCCAAAAGCACAGACTTGAGATTTGAAAATTTTTGAATGTTTAGACTCTGTGATATTCTGCCAATTCGTTATCAAAGGGCTCTCATCTGCTCTGCTCCATTCTCCGAGACACTTTTCTGGTCTTTTCAAATAAAATCGTTTAACAGGGGGCTGCCTTCTGAAAGCCCCGCCGATGCATCATTTATGCAGTATAAAGATTTGCTGTTATGCCCTGCCCTGAGTGGTGGTTTCTTTCTAAAATCATATTTTCTGTTGGATCAAGTGGTGGTTTCTTTACAAATGATCAGGAAAAGAGCAGCTTGTGGAACTGCACTCAGCAGTAGATTTCACCACCAGACTTTCAGGAAAAGCAGAGTGTTGGGGAGACTGACCATGCAGTGACTCACTGCTCTCAGCAAACAAGCTGATTCACAACAGCTCTTTAAAAGCTTAAAAAAATGTTTAAAGTCCAGGGAGTCTATTCTCTCCTTACTCTATGTTTGCAATGCAATGTGTGCCTTTGAGTCAGTCCTGACTCCTGGTGACCCAGAAGCTCCTGGGTTTTCTTGGCAGTGTCACCAGAAGTAGATTGCCAGGCCTTTCTTCTGAGGCAATGGAGGGTTAAGTGACTTGCCCAAGGCCACAAGGAGTGCTAGTGGGAATTGAACACTGGTTGCTTGGTTGCCAAGCCAATGTTCTAACCACTACGCTACTCCTCCACTCCACATGCTTCTAAAAACAGAGGGGGCCAAGTCACAACAGAACACTCTCAAATTGATTTACCCATTCTTTTTGATTGATTTTTTTCCCATTTTATATTTTATTAAGTTTCCATTCCAGAACCCCCCCCCCCCCCTAATAAAATACACATATCTATCAAAGGCATAATCAAAAACAACTCTGAGGAACAATTTTACGTCGCCTTCCCAATTTCCCTTCACTTTTTCTTTTAAATTCTGAACTTGAATATTTCATACTATCGATATCTATATAGCAGTGTTAATTCTTATTTATTTAACTGTATTTATATTCTTCTCGATTCTTTTCTAAGGCTGCTGTATGGCATTTTCGAATGGAGAAAGTTCAGAGGTGACTGCATAGATATCTTAGCATCCATGCAAATTCTGTTGGGTAGAAGCTTTTAAATCCATTTTTCGCAAAAAACTCTCATAGTGCAGTCTTTTCCTCGGTATATCCTTCCTTCATAATACAGCTACAGTATTTGCAAGTCCTAGTGAATATGCATATCACATAACATACTCACATGTGCTGGAAATGAAACCCCTTTCCTCTGGCACTATTCAATGGCAAAAAAAAAATCAGCATCACAAATGAACCCCGCTTCTAGGTGTGAAAACGTAAATTGAATCTCTGTGATGTCGCACAACAGAAATCGTATAAGCCTCTTTCCTCAATATGATGGCTTAACTGTCTTTTTAGTGCTTGTTGTCAAGGGTTCATTTACAGATGCTAATCTTTATTAAAAAATAGCTAATACTCAAACTCTTCTAAATATTAGCAGTTGTATTTGTAGCACCCGCTCAAGGGGAATCTGTTTTGGTAATAACGCAGCATGCCTTTAAGTCCCTGAAGAAGAACTTTGAAACTCCTGTAATATGTGTTAAAGACCCCTAGAGGTCTCATCTCAAATGAATTTCAAGCAGTTCTGTGGGAGGGAGCTGAGGGGTAATCATCTCTCAGTGGTGTAGCAAGGGGAGGATGGGAGGGATAGAGCCCCCCAGCACTGGCCTAACTAGTCTAGGGGGCACTGCACTGTCAGAGCAAATTTATTGCTATAGGCCTCAACAATAAAACAGGAAGCAGATAGAGGCCTGAGACCATGCACAAGTTCAAGGTCCTGCCTGTTGTGAAGGAGGGGGTAGGACCTCGCAAGACCTTGAGCATGTACTTCCTGTTTTATTGCTTTAGTCTGCAGCTTGAGGGTCCAGGATCCTGGCTGAGAAGTGGGGAGATATGGGTCAGGGCGGGGAAGACAAAGAGGAGAGATTTAGTGAAAGGCTGGGGAATAAGTTTGGGGAAGGAGGGAGATGAGGAATGGAAGAGGTGAGGGAGTGGAAGAGAGAGTGGGGCGATGGGCTGTAAAGGAAATGAAAGATAGAAAGCTGTAGGTAGAAGCAGCAAAATGAGGGAGATTGAGGAATAAATGGTGAGAAAGAGAGGTGAAATCAGAATAGATATGTAAACAGTATTAGAAAGATGTTATTTACCGTTTCTGGGCGGGAAGGGGATCTCTCAATGTTCCTCCTCCCCCTCTGTTGCAGCCCAGGCCCTGCACTCAGAAGTTAGCCTGGAGGAGGGGAGGAAAAGAGGCAGCAGGATCAAAGGAGCCAGGGGGATATGACCACCACTCCCAAGGTAGCCACAGAAGAGTTGGGAAGAAGTAGGGCTGGGGCAGAAGAGAAGCTCCACCCTCACTAGCAATGCAGCCTTAATGGGCCACAACTCCGGAGGAGAGAACGGAAGGAGAAGGACAGCAGCGACTAGTTGGGAGGAGCAGGATTCGCCTGCGTCTCGCTACTAAAAGCATATTATTGCAGCGCCTCCCCCGCTGGCAGCAGCACAGCCATAGGACTCCCGTGCAGCTTGGTGGAAACGTTCACCAGTACATGTTAGTAATTGAGCTCAATTGCAGGATTTTTATGGGGCAAACTGGTGGAGAGTATTTGGATACAAGGCGTTTGTATAAAGAAGGGACGCTCTTGACTTGCAGTGTGACACAGTTATACTGTGCTCCAATCTGATTACTCCTTTGACTCTGGGGAGAGAGGCTCCTAGACAGACACAACAGAATACAGGGATACACCTTCATGGATCCAGACTTTGGAACTCACTTTTAGAGCATAACAAGGATTACATATAACTGTAACCTTGGGGAGTTATTCTTAACTTTTGCTGCTATTAAAAAAACTCATTAGTGAAGAAGGATCCTTCCTGGATTGTCAGAGGGAGGCTTTGGCTTGACAGAGGTACATACAGAGAGCAGAGACCAGGGCTGGCTCTATGCATGAGTGGGCATGTTGCCCGCACATGGCCCCATTTCATGAAGAGCCCTGTGGCTTAAGAAGTGAGCTAGTGAGGTCTGAACCTTCCTCACCGGCTCACCTCTGCACAGCCAGGGAATGTTTTCTTTCACTCCCGCGGCTGTGCTAAGTTGTAGCTGCAGGTAGCATGAAATTTATAGAAGTGAAACCGGGGCACTTTCAGTCTTGCATAAGAGACAGGAAGTGCCCCAGTTTCACTTCTATGTGCCGCCAGCGGCTGCAACTTAGCACAGCCATGGGAGTGATGGAAAACACTCCTGTGGCTGAGCAATAAATGCGGGCTGTGGCAGGGCCACAGGAAGGAGGGGGTGATTGGATGGCTTTGAGCTGGGGGGCTGGCAATGGAAGACGACTGCTGCTGGGGGGGGTGGGCTGGATTGCTAGCACCTGAATAGGACGTGCTAGGGAGCTAGGACAGGAAATGAGTTAATACTGGGGGCTGGGGGCTGGTACTGGAAGTGAGATGATGATGGGAAGGACTGGAGGAGTACTGATGCTGGGGGGACTAGGACTGGAAATGGGCTGATGCTGGAGGAGGATAGGGGAAGATGGGGCTGGGACTGGAAGGGAGCTGATGCTTGGGGGTTTGGGACTGGAAGGGAGCTGATGCTGGGGGAGGAGTGGAAGTGGATGATGCTGGGGCTGGGGGTGCTGAAAGGGGCAGATGCTGGGATCAGAATGGAGAAAAAGAGGCAGAAAATGAGGGAGTGAGGATGGAGAGGAGGACATATTTTGTGTGGGAGGGAAGAAAAAAGGTCATTCAAAAGGAGGGGCATAAGAATAGATGGTGGAGTAAGGAGAAGGAATGGCAGGGTCAATGAATATCTTATAAGGAAGTAGGTGAATAGGTGTGGGGAAGGAATGTAGAAGGCAGGAAGGTAGGTACTGGATACATCAAGACAGGAGAAGGCAGGGACTGGGACAGGTGGAGACCTTAAAATTTGGTGGGAGAAAAGAAGAAGACAGACTGTTAAGATTGGCTGGGGACTCAGGCGTCTGGCCCAGAGCCGGTGCAATGCACTGTGCACGCAGCTACAGCAGCAGAGAGATTTCAGCACCATTCTCAGGTTCATCTTTCTTTCTCTGAGTTAGCAACAGCAGTCAATGCTGGCCAGTAGCTTTCACTTCCACTCAAGGCCGGCCCTAGAGTTGGTCCAAAATGTTGGATCCCCAGAGGCTTTACACACCCTCTAGCTATCAAAATCTATTATTTAGATTTGAACAGCTTGCTTTTGCTTCCCTCCAGAGATTGCTGCCGTAGGAAGCTGCCTAGTTTGCCTAGTGGATGGGCCAGCTCTGCTTCCAGTGCACAGAGCCATTGAACTGTCCACTGTAAGTGAATACTTCTGGCATCACTGGCTGCTGCATACTAACTCAGAGAAAGAAAGATGAAGACGGAGATGGCGCCGTGCAATCTTTCTGCCACTGACTTGGAGAAAAAAAGAAGATGCCAGGGATGGTATCCATAATATTTTTGCCATGGGGGGGGGGGGGAGAGAGAGAAAGAAAGAGAACAAGAGAGAGGGGATATGCTGGATGGGGGAGACAGAGAGAAAGAGGGAGAGGGAAGGGGTATATTGGACTGGGATTGGGAGGGAACAAGGAAGAGAGAGAAGACAGGGGAGATGCTGGACTACTGGAGGGAGAGAGGATGGAGAAGGGGAAGGAGTTAGCATGCTGCTGGTCTATGGGTTGGGGGAAGTGAAAAAGGGCTGGAGAGATGCTGGACTACTGGAGGGAGAGAGGATGGAGAAGGGGAAGGAGTTAGCATGCTGCTGGTCTATGGGTTGGGGGAAGTGAAAAAGGGCTGGAGAGATGCTGGACTACTGGACGGAGAGAGGATGGAGAAGGGGAAGGAGTTAGCACGCTGCTGGTCTATGGGTTGGGGGAAGTGAAAAAGGGCTGGAGAGATGCTGGACTACTGGACGGAGAGAGGATGGAGAAGGGGAAGGAGTTAGCACGCTGCTGGTCTATGGGTTGGGGAAGTGAAAAAGGGCTGGGGAGATGCTGGACTTGTTCTGTATTTGGTGATGGTCTGTGTTTTGCTTGTGTGACCGAACTGTGATATTCTGTTCATATAGTTTCTACTGTATGTAGCAGTTCCACTTGTTCTCTTTTCTCAGTTGGAGATGTATTAGTTGAATATTTGCAGTGCTGCTTTCCGATAGGTAGGGTTTGGTGCTGTGTGAGTCCTGGTAGTGCTATTATGATATGGTGGGCTTGCTATGGGTTCTAAATGAGCAGGGGTTTTTAGTACTTAATGGCATTTGAGGATAGTAATGTGGAAATCTGGTAATCTTTTTTTATTCTTTCTGTCCATGCAAAGGGTATTCAGAAATCCATTAAGAGGCATGTTTACTAAAATTAACACGCATTCACAAATGTTAATGTGCACTAAATGTACTAGCATCCATTTATTTCTATAGGTGCAGTAGCACTTGTTTAGTAAACATGCTCCTGTAATTGCTGGGATAAAAAGAGGCTTGTGAAGGGCTCCTTTGAAAGCCGCCTAAAATTTTAGATGGGCAGCATATACATTTTAAAATAAAATAAATTAAATTTATGCAAAAGAGACCCAATGGATATGCAGGCATTTATGCAAATGAGGCCCCACAATGAGTCTCTGCACTTGACCCCGCATTATCCTTGGGTTGCCCCTAGCAGAAACTTCCAGTGTTCATACTAAAATACTACAATATAACCTGTATTTACTTGGCCTAGCATTTTCCAGAACAGGGGAGGCACTCCTAACCAGTGACATAATAATGGGAGGAGATCCTCAGGGAGGGAAAATTCACCCCATATATAAACCACTCCCAGAGGCAGCACCCTGTCTTTGGATTACCCAACCATTGCATCACAGAATGCCTTTAAGGCTTGAACCACTGCACCATGTGGGAGTAAAAGGAATGGCCCTTGGGGGCAAGGGGTCTTGGCTATCCCATCTCCTCAGCCCATCTGGAGGGAGCCATAAAACCAGTAGCTGCAAGAAGGAGACAGCAGAGGGGCTGGAAGATATTTTGAGCTGAAACCTACACACCATTTCGTTTGTGAATGTATAAAACCTGCCAGCACCCACACTAGCTTAGGAGGAGAACGGCCTTGCCTGTGGAGAGGGACATAGAGCTACAGAGCTTTCATTGGGAGCCAGCCACTACAGAGAGGAAGGAGAGAAGTAACCAGAACATCTAGAAGCCCAGGACCTCAGAGTCAGGGGCACCTGCTGCAGAGCAATTTCAGGGACCTTCCTCTACAGAAGCCACTAGCTCCAAGGTATACTGTGGAAGTGTACTGTGCAGGAAGGAACGTTCCCCTTTGGGCAACCAAGAGAAAGAGAGACAAGTAAAGGAGTGAAGTTGCTTGGAATAACCTTCTAGCAACCAGAAAGGAGTAACAGGAGTAATTTGATTGTGATATATAACAGTGAGAGGAGAAAGAATTAATCTGCCTGTAACATACATTATTTTGAGAGAAAGGGAAAGAGTTAACCTGACTGTAATATAGTTCTGTTTTTGTTGTCTGCCATTTGTATTTTAGCTATTGGTGACCATAAAGTTCTTCAAGTAAACCCTTTGGTTCAGAGCACATATTCTGGCCTGGACTCAGTTATTTTGAGAAGAGAGAAGGAGGGAGTGGAGTTTTAAGTGCCAAGTTCTCCCAGTGTATACTAGTCCCATTCAAAGAATGTACTAAATTTTCCCAAAAGAGACTGAAAGACTGCATTGGTCTTGGATGGTTGTGACCACTGTCTGCCAAGCAGCAGATGCAGTCGCTGCAAGGGCGATACATAGGCAGGGAGTTACACATGTAAGAGGGAATTGAATAATGAGCCACATAAAGTTACATGCCATCAACATGCATAAATTATGTATTTTCCATGACTTATGCGCACGGATGGCCCTTTATCTAGGCTCTATTCTACAAGTACACAGGTGAAGCCGATGCTGCCTACTTTTGGAGTTAGTTAGCACAGGGATGGAGCATGGGTGTGTAGACAAAGTCCATATTTACATGTGTAAGTTACAGTATTTTATAACTTACATGCTTTCTTTACAAATCTCGGAGCACACCTTTACACTAAGTCTAAGACTGGCATTAACTGGTTGTGCCTAGATTTACCACACATATGACTTCCAACTCTATTTTATGGAGAAAAATTGGCGTCTACTTCTGTTTATAAAATAAGAACGATTTGCGTGCATTGTAACGCACATTAACTGAGGTGACCTATATAAATTACTCTCATAGTGTGGAAACAGTTGTTTGGGTTAATAAACCCCAATAAAATTTATTGAAGTATCTATTAATTCTTATCATTGCCAGTCTGTCCTCATCCCCAAAGAGTCTTTAGATTGTGCTATTATGTTGCTTTTACAGCACCAACCACTCTTCCCTACCTCGGGGAAAACCTGAGGTGGGCATTCCTAGTCGTGCCATGGAAGGGTGGTGTATTTTTGTGCCCTGCCCTGTGGGAGGTTCTGTGTCCAGCAGTCCTGGTTGAGCAGTGGTGATGCAAGAGGAGTCTTGATGAGTGATCCTGCCTGTACAGACATGTGGGTTACAGAGAGGTGGAAAAAAATGTAAGACAATTCAAAAGGAAGGGTGAAGGAGAAGAGATGAGGGGGACAGAAAGAGAGAGAAGAAATTACATAGGCACAAGACATTGCAAAGAGATTTAAGAGAAGACAGAAGAACGCAGAAACCATAGACTGGTACCAACACAATTAGAGCAATAAAATGGCCAGACAACAAACCATTTTACTTTGAATTTATTAATCAAACTATGTCAGCTTTGGTAAATACGCATATGCATCTGTTTCTCTTTCTCCAGTGTTGCACTGAAAGCGAAGTCTGGTTTCTTGGGTTTTCTGGGGGTGTGCACAACCAAAACAATGTTTGCTTTATGGTAGTTTAAAATGCTATTTTCCTGATTTTCGGGCATTTTTTTATTTTTGTTTCACATATTTGTTCTTTAGGTGCACATTGTATGTGCATTAGAACTCTAAGGGGCTTGTTTACAAAGCCGCGGTAGCGATTCGCGGTCGTTATCGGAGCCGTGGCCCCATTGAAATCAATGGGGCCGCGGCTCCGATAACGATCGCGAACCGCTACCGCAGCTTTGTAAACAAGCCCCTAAGTATGCAAATCAATTGTATGAATGTTAATGTAATTATACATGCATACAAGTGATTTGCCCATACTGTAATTTTTTAGTGCATTCAGATGAACCAGATGCATGCTCATGAATACACATCCCTAGGTCTTTCCAGTTTAGTCTTTATCTGAATATTTCTGTTGTATTGGTGAAGGCCCGCCATGACCTGTGCAAATGAATGAGGTGCAGTACTGTATTCTGTTAGCAATACTTTCTGTGTAGAAATCTTTAGCAGTCTGAGTTGTTCTGTTTTCTCAATAGGGGGCAAAGGGAAGGGGAAGGGATTTTTCGCCTTTTCCAGTGGTAGCTCAAGCTGAGTTACATTCAGGTGCAGTAGTTATTTTTCCTGTCCCCAGATGGGTTTATAAGCTAAGGGCCTGATATAAAAAAAATGCTAAATATGTGCCCTATTTTCAGCCAAACTTGGGAGTCTACAATTTCAGCTCAAAATCTGTCTTAATTTAGGAGCTTAAAAGTTACAGGGGGTATATTCAAAAGGGTTTAACTGGTTAACCAACCTGCTAACCAGCTAAATTGCAACAATTCCAATATTCAGTGGCAATATCCGGTTAATGCCACTGAATATCCAGAGACCGCAAAAAAGATGCCTGGTTAAAACCACAGCAGTCTGTGGGCAGAGCTTGGGTGCTCCTGGGAGTAACACAGTGATATTTATTTATTTTCTCTTATATACTGTGCTATTCTGCATCAGTGCAGTTTACATTGAACAAACTGAAATTACATTGAACAGGGCATTATAACTTGGAGATAACTATTTTACAGGGAACATGGGCTATGGAGGGTTAAGTGGCTTGACCAAGACCACAAGGAGCACCTGTGGGACTAGAAACCCCAGTCCTTCCAGCCCAAGGTTGCTGTCCTCTAATGGGATTTGAACCCCTGACCTTCCAGCTTGAAGTACCTTGACCCAACCACTAAGCCACTCCTCCACTCCATTCTGCCACTAACCAGATTCCTAAATGATATAAAGTTAGGACAGGGGAATAGCTGTCCTAACTTACTTTTTGCCATTTGTGCCATGCAGTTTGCAGCAGAGTATCATCACTAAATGGATAGCAACCATGTTTTCCATTGAAACTGGATATTTAGCACCAGCTGCCAGATAATCTGCAATGCTGAATATGCTGTTTCAGTTAACCTGGCGGTGGCTGACAGCCACTGCTGAAGATAGGCCCCTATGCTCTGAAATTTAGGCAGATCATTCATTTCCCTAGATTTAGGAGCCTAGTGCTGAAAATCAGTGCTAAGATCCTAACTTGTTTCCCCGCCCTAAATTCACTCACTGCCACCTGCTTTTTATAGTCATAAATTTAGGCACATGGTGAAATTTTGAGCATAAATATAGGGGCCAATATTTTAAGCCTTTAATCTGGATAGATATTCAGCTGAGAGAGATATTCAGCACTATTCAGACAGACAAATGGCTTCAGCATTATCCATGCGGAGCAGGGGCAGCCCATAGGTGGAGTGAGATGGCACGGACACTATCTGGATAAGTACCAACCTTATCCAGATAATGTCGATTTTCAGCCAGCACTCATCTGGATAGCTTAGGCCGCCTGAAAAGCAGACCTAAATTGCTATCCAGATAAGGTTAGCACTTAGCCAGATAGCGGCTGCTCAATCCAGATGCTCAGTGTTTTTTAAGTACCATGGTGGACTGCCATGGCATTTTTCTCAGGCATTTTTTCACCCAAGAAAAGGGAGCCTGTAGAGACTGCTTGGATGTTAATGTGTGAGCAGCAGCACCATCCAGTGTCCTTACTAGATTACTACAATGAAGGTTAGAGAAAAGCCTAACATCTGTCAGATCAGGGAAGGTCCTTTCTGCCAGCCACTTCATGTTGGGAGGAGACTCCGAGATCATATATAAACCACTCCCAAAGACAGAAATCTGTCTTTGTCACCCAGCCAGTGCACTAGACAAGAACAAGGGCATCTGACAAGGGCATCTGTCTTTTAGGTAGTGTCTTTGGCACACAGCCACTCATATCATCAAGAGTGAGCAACAGGCATCAGAGCAGCAGCACAGGAACGAGCGCAGAGGGTTGATATCTGTGCAAAACCTGCTAGCATCCTTCTGTCTCAGAAGGAAAATAGTTCTGCCTGTGTGAGAGGTTCCACTGAACAATTCAGCCTTTCAGTCTATCAGAGCCAGGAACACTGCAGAGTAGTTTCAAGGCCCCGAGTCTATAGAAGCCACCAGCACTCAGAAAGGAAAGGAACACAAGCACTCATCATATACCAGTGGCACCTGATCCAGGAGTGAGTCCAGCACCTTTGTCTGCTTCACCACTATCTTCAGATATACTGGGAAAAGTACTAGAAAAAAAGAGAGGGGTTCTTATTCAAGGAAACCAGTCTAAGTAACAAAGGTGTAGGAGTGGTGAAGAATGGAGTAATTGTTCAGCTTAAGATAAAGGGTAATCAAAGGAAATGTGGTAAAATACCAAACTGAGTGGAGAAAGAAGTAAGCTACCTGCAATCATTTTGACTAAGAAGAAGGAGTAAATGCTTATAATATTGTTGTTTGTTGTTTCGGCCAATTATTATTGTTGTTATTGCTCAGTGACCCTAAAGTGTAAGTAAACACTTGGTTCAGAACACAATTTCTGGCCTGGACTCATTTGTTTGAGAAGGTAAGAGTATTAGAGTGTCAAGTGCCAAGGGTCTCCCTGTGTATGCTGGTCCACACCTAAGAACCCTGATAATTAAAATCCATGAGCACGATATTGAAAAACTGCAAAAAAGGCTCATTGGATTAGTTTTCTCCCTTATCTGCCAAGCTGCTAAGAGCTGCTACTAGGACCATACAGAAAGGGGGTGTTATACATTGTCGGTACATTTTATGAACTTAAAGTTATATAAATGAATACAATTTGTAAATGCTCTCAGCCAGCCTTGTTCACAATCACTCCTGTTTTTTTTCGGGGGGGGGGGGGAGGGAGGAAGGGAGAAGAATCTCATCCAAGTACTCAGGGTTGAGTTGTTCTGCCTGACATGGGCTCCTTCTGGATCAATCCTAGATCCAGAGATGCTCCAACAAAGTATGGGGGGATGTTACAATGGGTGGTATTTCAAAATCAATCTGGGAAACCCTTGTGATCAAACCAACTCAGTCAGCTCTTTGGGATAGCAACTCAGTCACTATTATAGTTACCAAGCCTATAGCAATATTTAATTCAGAAACAACTACCACAGGGGGCAGCCTTATCTCCAAGTCTGTTTAATATCTATCTACAGCCCTTGGGAGGAATTATTAGAACTCATGGATTCTGGGGTTTTCTGTGGGCAATTATATACAGATTGTGGTACCCTTGCGGCAAGATATGTTACAAACTATCCAGAGGTTAAATTAATGTTTGTGGGAGTGGTTGGTGGTTAATGGCATGGTGTTGAATGTGCAGAATCAGAGGTATTGGTCTGTGGGGATTTGGATTTGTGAACTCAAATGGAATAACCCTATATCGGAGGTATTAGATTAGAATGTAAAATATAAATTAGGGATTTAGGATTACCTTTTGATGCAGATTTGACTATGGGTGCTCAGATCTCAAGGGTAGTATGAATGGCTTATGGACAGCTGAGGTTCGTTGAACAGCTGCGTACTTTTTTTGGATGAGAAGGCAATAGGGACTGTTATGTATACTTTGCTGATTTCTATTTTGGACTACTGCAATCTTTTGTATGTAGAGTTGCTGGATTATAGGATTCAAAGATTGCAGGTAGTCCAGAATGCGGCAGCACATGTGTTATCGGGTTGCTGAAGGTGGGAGTCAGTGACTGATGTATTATGGCAACTCCATTGGCTTCCTATCTGGGAAAGGAGTTTATTTAAAATGCTATCTTTAACATTTAGGCTTTTGAGGGATGGGGGATCTAAGTTATCTGCATGTGCTGCGGCATTAGTATCAACCCGGGAGGGCCTTGAGGTCCAGTCGGAGTTTGCTTTTGGTAGCCTCAGATTACCAAGAACTTCACTTGCAGAAGTGGAGGGAGAGAGGCTTCGTGGCACCTGTGCCTATGTGGTAGAATAAGTTGCCTTATAGGTTAAGACAGGAGGAGGACGAGGCTAGTTTTCACAGTCTTGAAGGACTACAAAAGGGGACTGCTACTTCTGGAGAGAGATCTGCAATTGTGAGTATATACTGTACTTCTGGGAATTTTTCTGAAGGGAATTCTTTGGATTAAAGCTGATTAATCTGTGAACCCAGTGTAATTGTTAAATCAGTCAAGGCCTAGTAGCAGCAGTATAAGGTTAAATTTAAAACACAGAAGAGAGCTTTCTGGTTAGATTTAGAACCAGCAGTGAGCTTGTAGTTTAAATTTAATACTCACTCAGGGCCTAATAGCAGCAAAGTGCTTTTAGTTTAAATTTAAAACATAAAAGAGAGCTTTCTGGTTAAATTTAGAACCCAGCAGAGAGCTTCTAGTTTAAATTTCATATTAGATCAGAGCCTAGCAGCAGCAAAGAGCTTTAATTTAAATCAAATCAGACTATAACTTATCATAAAAGGAAAAACAGGGTCAGTATTCTTTGAGCAATAAAGTCTTCTAGAGACCTTTACAAAGAGGCCTTCTACCTAGGGGACAAGAGACCAGTGAAACTTTTTAAATAGGTGTTAAAGCCAGGGGGCAGGTCAAAAGGCCATTGTGAAAGACTCCTTCTATCCAAGCAAGGACTATTAATCACCCAGGAAGTTGGTCACAGCTTACCTTAGAAGCACAGGACAGGGTACTGTGTAGCAGCCCTCTTTTAATGTCTTATTTCCCTCCCTTCCTCCCCAACACCCAGCTACCCCTGGGATAATCGTAGCTTTGTAGGTACTTACACATCTTAAAGGAAAGGAGCTGCTATCAGGTGCAGCTCTTTATCCAAATCAGTCATACATTAAGGACCTGAGATTAATTAAGCTTCAGGTGAACAAGATACACTTTTATTAGTATAAGCATCCACACCAGCCCTTAGCAAGTAAAAGAACTTAAAGATCTAATAACAAACTTAAAACTAAGATGCAGACAGCAGTCCAGCAGCGAGATGGGGGCTTTCCAGTCTTTTTCATTGAGTGTCACATTTATGATTTTCTCCCAGTTGGTGAGAGGTCTTACGTGTGCACTAGATGCAAGGAGCTCTTTGCTCTCAGGGAACGAGTCCGTTCTCTAGAGGCTAAAGTAGCAGACTAGTAAGACATAAGAAAGACAGAGAGGTATATAGACAAGACCTACAGGGATATAGTCCTGAAGTCCCACCTCCAGTCTGGCAGCATCCCTGTTGCCATGGAGGAGAGAGGTCACGTGACAGGAGAGCATCACTCTGGTGTGGCAGGAAGTGATCCTGTAACTAGGACCTGTCCTCCAGGTGATGTAAAACCCTCTCGCACCGAGGAAGTTTCTCCAGGGCCATGTGCCCATGAGGGAAGGGTTAGGACAGCCATTATAGTAGGTGATTCGATCATTAGGCATGTAGATAGCTGGGTAGCTGGTGGACGTGAGGATCGCCTGGTAACATGCCTGCCTGGTGCGAAGGTAGTGGACCTCACGCGCCACCTTGATAAGGTCTTATATAGTGCTGGGGAGGAGTCTGCTGTCTTGGTACTGTGACAAGGAAGCCTGTTTTGAGCCTATGAGTATAGAAAAGGCCAATGACTTTAACTTAGAGAAAGGAGAAATCCCTGCAGGGCATGGATTTCAGGCCCCTCATAGAGAAAGAAAGCTGAGGGAGAGAAAGTTCAGGCAGCCACACCCTAACTCCTATGACGTAACTGCAAGCTTGAGAGGTGATTACAATCACCTGGGAGGATTGGAGGAAGGGCTGCAGCCCTGGAGAGGGAAATATAAACCACTGCTAAAGCAGAGAAAAGAGGAAGCTCAGAGGAAAGGAGAAGCCCTGAGGAAAGAAGAAGCTCTGGGGAGGCAGAGGTCTCAGGAGGTTCGGAAGACTCAGAGGATTCAAGGGAATCAGGAGTGGAACCAGAAGCACCTGCAGATCTCTAGGAGAGAACCCAGAGAGGAATACAGAGAGCTGTTCCAGAGAGGCTGGAAGGAGACAAGGAACCATAGCGAGCACAACCAGGGAGAACTGCCCAGTGCTTCAGGTACTGACTGTCTTTATCGGGGAGAGTTGAGCTCAGGAGAGACATTAGAACCCCCGGGGAGGCTGTATTCTGAGCACTGTGTCCAGAGCTCAGAACAGGACACTGCCCTAACAACACCAGAGGATATGCAGTTTGAGTTGGCAGGGGAGGAATTGCAAGATCTAGATATCCCCATGGACTGTACCCTGTGTCAAGCTACAAGCATGGAATCATTATGCTAAAGGCTAGCATTGAATGAGAAAGTCTCCTAGAAGCAGGTAACTGGAATTGAGCCAGGAATTGGGTTTGAAGAAAACTCCACATGTTTGCATTTCTCAGGAAAAGTGCTGAGTCACGCTGAAGAGAAAGCTTGTGAATGTTTGTTACTTGTTTTCTTATTTTGAGTTTAAAACCTATCCTGAAAGGAAGGAGGGAAAGAAGAGGTTGTTCCAGAGGAACTGAGTTATTCTTTTGCTATCAAGTGCTTCACAAACACAAGGTTAGAAGTATTTTTACCTTGCTGAGCAGAGCTGTCTCTCTAAGACTGAGCAACGTTGTTAACCAGCTGCATGTGTTTAAAAGACTGTGAAGCAGTTATACTGATTTAAAATGCTCTGTTGCAAACAATCCTGAATGGACAAAATTCCTGTGTACAGTTTACTTGAACCTTTACTTTAAAATAAATTCTGTCATTTGCCTTAACATGGGACAATGACTACACTTCTTAAGAGCCAAACTACATGTCCCAGAATCCACCTGAGGAAAAGCTAGTTTATTTGAGCTCACCAAGAGAAGTTCTCCGTTACCTCGCCCCTCCAAGCCAGTGGCCAGGGGCAAGGGCGTGACAGTGGCGTAGTTGTACAGATCTTGTTGCCTGCATCAGGATATACAGCCACAGGATTTACAAAACAAGAGTGGAGATCTGGGTTGCGAGCTTCACTGGGATTCGCTGGCAAGGTCGACCAGGACGACGGAGCGGTTCCATGGAGACACCCTTCCTTTTTAAGGCCAGAGTCAGCACCTGACCCAGGTAAAAGGTACTTAGTAGGGGGTCAGCCTGGATCAGAGTAAAAGGGGAGGAAATGTGAAAGCGTCCAGATAAAAAGAGCACATTAGAGCTGTAGCGTGGTACCGTGCTTGGTGGTTTTCTTTTTTCTCTTGCAGGTAGTCGCTGAGATGGAGCCCAAGGAGCTGATCCAATGGATGACCCTACAGTTCCAGAGACAGCAGGAGATGGCCCAACAAGCGCAAGAGCAAGCAGCAGCCACTTTACAAGCACAGCAGAAGCCAGTGCTAGACTTGGTAGAGGCACTGATTGCCAGCCAGCGAGCAGGAACTGGAGGTTTGCCAGCCCAGCCAGAACTAATAGTGCCACAGAATGTTTGTATGGTAGGACCACAAACAAGTGGGACATTGTCTTTTTGGCAAACTTTCTGTAGAGGATGACATTGATGACTATTTAGAGTCTTTTGAAAGAGTCGCATATACTATAGGATGGCCAGTTGAGCAATGGGCTGTAAGGCTAGCCACCTCTTTAACAGGGGAAGCATTGGCTGCCTATAGGGCCATGCCAGCTGCCCTAGCCATGAATTATTCTGAAGTGAAAAATGCCATAAGAGATCGCTTAGGTTTAACCAAAATGCTATTTCACCGCATGTTCAGAGCCACGTCCCTGAAAGCTGGAGAAACACCTAAGGCCTTAAGCCAAAGGATAAGAGGCTTAGCCTTAAAGTGGTTGGTCCCAGAGGGAAAAACTGTTGACATGGTGGTGGACGCAATAGTATTGGAACAGTTTATGGCTGCAGTTCCTAAGGACATACAATCTTTTCTGATAGAGCAAAACTGCCAGAGCACAGGAGAGGCAACCCTTCTGACTGAGCGCTATTTAGAAGCTGAATTAGCTCATCATCCAAAAGGGGTCACTCCAAAAGCAGGGGCAGAGGCCAGTTTTGGTCAATCAGAAAAGAGACAAGGGAATAATGCAGAATGTGGGAAAACTAGTATGCCTGTTCAAAAGGAAAAGTGGGTTGAGAAAAAATGCTATCGTTGTGGGAAGATGGGACACCTACAGAGGGGGTGCAAAGCCCACATAGGATTGATGGGTGCTAATGTGAAACATCTGAGAGAGGGTATCCTCTTAGCTGTCAACATCCAGGGGATCAGTACCAACGCTTTGCTCGACTCGGGCGCCGACCAAAGCATGGTATCATGGAGGCTTTGGCGAGCAATTGAAGCTCAGGATGAGTCGGTCCCGAGGATACCAGAGGGTAGAGTCCAAATTAGATGCATCCATGGGGCTGCCTCTTTCTACCCCATATATAAGGTAGTGATAATAGGGTTAGGGGTACAGAAGGAAATCCTCGTGGCAGTGCTCCCGAATCTCCTCCATGACCTAGTATTAGGAAGAGACTGGCCCCAATTTAGAAAAGGGATAGAGAAGGGACTCGGACAGAAGGTGGATGGGATGGTAACTGTGGTCCCTAGTCCTCTGTTTGAGAAGCCCCAAAAGCAGAGCAAGAACCCAGGGGAAAACCCCCTGGAAGGCTGTTCCCCCGTTAAACAGAAGTTTGTATTAACATTTTCTAGGGTATCCGAGAAAGCCCAGAGTCCCAGGAGAGCCACTCCTCAAGCAGCGGGATATGATCTGTGCAGTGCCATAAATGGAGTAGTACCCAGCCACGGTAAAGCTCTCATTGACACCGGCCTGCAAATGGAGATGCTAATCGGATGCTATGGCCGGATAGCCCCTCGTTCCGGTCTAGCACTGAAACACTTTCTGGACGTCGGTGCTGGGGTCATCGATCCTGACTATAGAGGGAGTGTCAAGGTATTGCTCTTTAATTTTGGTGACGAAGACTTCCCTGTGAAGGTCGGAGACAGGATTGCACAGCTGGTATGCGAGAGGGTAGGATTTCCCCCACTGGAAGAGGTCCCCATGTTGACTCCCACAGGACGGGGAGCCGATGGATTTGGGTCCACCGGACGCACCGGCATGAAAGGTCTGACAGCCACCTGTGAAGAGAGGATGGAGGAAGACCATGGACCCCAAGTGACAGACTGCAGGAGGAACTCAGTACCTCAAATGGGTGAAAAACTATCCCTGATTCAAAAGCAGGAACTGGCCAGACTAGTGGCGAAGTTTCCAGATGTTCTAACGCCAATCCCTGGAGAGACCCAACTGGTAGCGCATGAGGTTGTGACCCCACATGGGAAGGTCATCAGACAGCAACCCTACAGGCTACCAGAGGCTAAGAAGCAGGAGGTGGTGGCGCAAGTGCATGAAATGATGGAGATGTGTATCATCGAAGAGTCACGAAGTCCGTGGTGCAGTCCAATAGTGCTTGTTCCAAAACCTGATGGTACTCTACGATTTTGTATAGACTTCAGACAGGTAAATGCCATCTCGGTATTCGATGCTTACCCGATGCCCAGGATCGAGGAGCTACTGGATCGTTTGGGGCAAGCCCAGTTTTTGACCACTCTGGACATGACGAAAGGGTACTGGCAGATTCCACTGACGAGGGAATCTCGGCCGAAGAACGCCTTCAGCACCCCGATTGGCCTAGTCCAATTTAGGAGGATGCCCTTCGGCCTCCACGGCGCCGCAGCCACTTGCCAGAGACTTATGGATCAAGTCCTGCGCCTTCATCAAGAGTATGCTGTTGCCTATATGGATGATATCATTATTCATAGTTGCAGTTGGACGGAACATCTCCCAAGAGTCGAAGCCGTCTTACGGTCTATGAGACAGGCCGGCCTCACCCTGAACCCAAGCAAATGTGCCTTTGCCAGGCGAAAGTGAAGTATCTGGGGCATATGATGGGACAGGGCACGGTCAAACCTCTATTTGACAAAATAGACGGTGTCAAGTATTTTTCCCAGACCTACAAACAAGAAACAACTAAGAAGTTTTCTAGGCCTGATAGGCTACTACAGGAGATTCATACTCCACTGCAGAAGAAAGCGCTATTTTTACTGATATGCTAAAGAAAAATTGCCCGAATCGCCTCAATTGGACTCAGGAGGCTGAGATAGCCTTCACCGTGTTGAAGAAGAGGCTATTCACGGCCCCGGTGTTGCGTGGAGTGGACTTCACACAGCCCTTTATTGTGCAAACGGATGCATTGGAGGCAGGCTTAGGAGCAGTCTTATCCCAATAGCATGAAGGAAAGGAGCATCCCGTAATGTTCCTCAGTAGAAAGTTGTCCCCTGCAGAGCAGAAATACTCTACCATTGAAAAAGAGTGCCTTGCCATCAAGTGGGCAATAGATGCCCTCCGGTTCTGCCTCACGGGACGAAGATTCCTACTAGTCACTGATCATGCTCCCTTAAAGTGGCTACAACAGATGAAAAACCACAATGCCCGATTAACCCGGTGGTGCATGGCTTTGCAAGCTTTTGATTTCAAGATAGAACATAGGGCAGGGAAATTACATCAGAATGCAGATGCCTTATCAAGGATTACGGATTGTTCGGAGGAACTTCCGCCAGCCTGTAATATCTTTAGTAGGGGGGTATGTGACAAGGAAGCCTGTTTTGAGCCTATGAGTATAGAAAAGGCCAATGACTTTAACTTAGAGAAAGGAGAAATCCCTGCAGGGCATGGATTTCAGGCCCCTCATAGAGAAAGAAACCTGAGGGAGAGAAAGTTCAGGCAGCCACACCCTAACTCCTATGACGTAACTGCAAGCTTGAGAGGTGATTACAATCACCTGGGAGGAGTGGAGGAAGGGCTGCAGCCCTGGAGAGGGAACTATAAACCCCTGCTAAATCAGAGAAAAGAGGAAGCTCAGAGGAAAGAAGAAGCCCAGAGGAAAGAAGAAGCTCTGGGGAGGCAGAGGTCTCAGGAGGTTCGGAAGACTCAGAGGATTCAGGGGAATCAGGAGTGGAACCAGGAGCACCTGCAGATCTCCAGGAGAGAACCCAGAGAGGAATACAGAGAGCTGTTCCAGAGAGGCTGGAAGGAGACAAGGAACCGTAGCGAGCACAACCAGGGAGAACTGCCCAGTGCTTCAGGTACTGACTGTCTTTATCGGGGAGAGTTGAGCTCAGGAGAGACATTAGAACCCCCGGGGAGGCTGTATTCTGAGCACTGTGTCCAGAGCTCAGAACAGGACACTGCCCTAACAACACCAGAGGATATGCAGATTGAGTTGGCAGGGGAGGAATTGCAAGATCTAGATATCCCCATGGACTGTACCCTGTGTCAAGCTACAAGCATGGAATCATTATGTTAAAGGCTAGCATTGAATGAGAAAGTCTCCTAGAAGCAGGTAACTGGAATTGAGCCAGGAATTGGGTTTGAAGAAAACTCCACGTGTTTGCATTTCTCAGGCAAAGTGCTGAGTCATGCTGAAGAGAAAGCTTGTGAATGTTTGTTACTTGTATTCTTATTTTGAGTTTAAAACCTATCCTGAAAGGAAGGAGGGAAAGAAGTGGTTGTTCCAGAGGAACTGAGTTATTCTTTTGCTATTAAGTGCTTCACAAACACAAGGTTAGAAGTATTTTTACCTTGCTGAGCAGAGCTGTCTCTCTATGACTGAGCAACGTTGTTAACCTGCTGCATGTGTTTAAAAGACTGTGAAGCAGTTATACTGATTTAAAATGCTCTGTTGCAAACAATCCTGAATGGACAAAATTCCTGTGTACAGTTTACTTGAACCTTTACTTTAAAATAAATTCTGTCATTTGCCTTAACATCGGACCATGACTACACTTCTTAAGAGCCAAAATACATGTCCCAGAATCCACCTAAGGAAAAGCTAGTTTATTTGAGCTCACCAAGAGAAGTTCTCCGTTACCTCGCCCCTCCAAGCCAGTGGCCAGGGCAAGGGTGTGACAGTACTTGTCGGTACCAATGACATAGGAAAATGTGGTAGGGAGGTTCTGGAGGCCAAATTTAGGTTTTCAGGTACGAAATTGAAATCCAGAACTTCCAGAGTTGTGTTCTCCGAAATGCTTCCTGTTCCATGCACAGGACCCAAAAGGCAGGCAGAGCTCCGGAGTCTCAATGTGTGAATGAGAAGATGGCGCAAGGATGAGGGGTTTGGATTTGTTAGGAACTGGGGAACATTCTGGGGAAAGGAGGGGCTCATCCGAAGGGATGGGCTTCACCTTAACCGAGATGGAACCAGGCTGCTGGCATTAACCTTTAAAAAGGAGATGGAGCAGCTTTTAAACTAGATAATAGGGGAAAGCCGACAGTCGCCCAAGAGCGCATGGTTTGGAAGAATGTATCCTTGAAGGATCCTACCAAAAGCAGAGAGGTTCCAAAAAAGAGTAAAGTAGCCCAAATGCCCTTGATTATGGAGCAGACAGAGCTTAAAGATTCCAAATTACCAATGCCTACCAATAGCCAGATTAACATGAATAAAATACAGCCTCTAAAATGCTTGTATGCAAATGCTAGAAGTCTAAAAAATAATGGGAGAGTTAGAATATATAGCACTAAATGAGAGGTTAGATATGATTGGAATCTCAGCCATGGTGGAAGGAGGACAACCAGTGGGACACTGTGATACCTGGGTACAAACTATATCGTAATGATAGAACTGCTCAAATTGGTGGAGGGGTTGCACTCTATGTTAGAGAGGGCATTGAATCAGAAAGTATTAAAGTTTTGCAGGAAACAAAATTTGCTGTAGAATCTCTATGGATTGAAATTCCATGTAAGAAGGGGAAGGCAATGGCAGTGGGGGTGTACTATTGACCGCTTGGCCAGAATGAACAAATGGATGATGATATGCTCAAAGAAATCAAGGAAGCTAACAAAAGTTACAGCACAGTAATAATAATGGGTGATTTCAATTACCCCGGTATTGACTGGGTCAGTGTCACGGCAGGACATGCTAGGGAGATAAAGTTCCTAGATGAAATAAATGACTGCTTCTTGGAGCAGCTGGTTCATGAACTGACCAGAGGGGAAGCCATATTGGACCTAGTCCTTAGTGGAATACCAGATCTGATGCAAGAAATAAGGGTGTTGGGGCCACTTGGCAATAGTGATCATTGCATAATCGCGTTTGATTTAATTAGTAGAGGAGGGATAGTAAGGAAATCCACAGTACTACCTTTTAACTTTTGAAAGGGAGAACGATAAAATGAGGAAAATAGTTAAGAAAAAACTGTTGCAAAGGTTAAAGACTTACATCAAGCTTGGGGGTTGTTAAAAATACTATCTTGAAAGCGCAGACCAGCTGTATTCCATGCATTAAGAAAAATGGAAGGAAGTCCAAAAAACTGCCAGCATGGTTTAAAGGTGAAGTCAGAGAGGCAGTTGTTGCCAAAAAAGCATCTTTCAGGAAATGGAAAAAAGAGCCAAATGATGAAAACTGGAAACAGCATAAGCACTGGCAAGTTAAATACAAGGCATGGATAAGGCAGGCAAAGCGAGAATTTGAGAAGAAACTTGCTACGGAAGCAACAACGCATAATAAAGACTTTTTCAAGTACATTTGAAGCAAAAAAAACAGTGAGAGAGTCAAGTGGACCATTAGATGATAAAGGGGTAAAAGGGGCAGTAAGAGGGGACAAGGCTATAGCGGAGAGACTGAATGAATTCTTTGCTTCAGTCTTTACTGAGGAAGATGTAGGGATGTTACCCATGACTGAAGTGTTATTTAAAGGTGATACTGCAGAGGAAATGAAAGAAATATTGATACACTTGGAAGATGTATTACAACTATTTGATAAACTGAAGAGAAGCAAATCACCTGGGCCAGATGGTATATATCCAAGGGTGTTGAAAGAACTGAAATATGAGATTGCAGATCTGATATTAGTAATCTGTGAACTTTCATTAAAATCATCTGTAATACCTGAAGATTGGAGGATCGCCAATGTAACGCCAATTTTTAAAAAGGGTTCCAGGGGTGATCCGGGAAACTACAGTCTGGTGAGCCTGACGTCAGTACCAGGAAAAATGGTAGAAACCATCATAAAGAACAAAATTACTCAGCATGTAGATAGTCATGGCCTAATGGGAGACAGCCAACATGGCTTTAGACAAGGAAGATCTTGTCTTACTAATCTGTAATGTTTTTTTGAAGGTGTGAATAAACAGGTAGACAAAGGTGAGTTGGTTGATATAGTTTATCTGGACTTTCAGAAAGCCTTTGACAAGGTCCCTCATCAGAGACTTTTGGCAAAACTAAAAAGTCATGGGATAGGAGGCAGTGTACTATTGTGGATCAGGAGCTGGTTAAAAGATAGAAAGCAGAGGGTAGGGCTAAATTGCCAATTTTCCCAATGGAAAAAGTTGAATAGTGGAATACCCCAGGGATCTGTGCTGGGTCCGCTGCTTTTTGAGATATTCATAAATGACCTGGAAAAGGGAATAACGAGTGAGGTTATCAAATTTGCAGATGACACAAAACTATTTAAAGTTGTTAAAACCCAAGAGGATTGTGGAAAATTGCAAGAGGATATTGATAAATTGGAAGACTGGGCATCCAAATGTCAGATGAAATTTAATGTGGAGAAGTGCAAAGTTATGCACCTAGGAAAGAACAACCCAAACTATGGTTACACAATGCAAGGTTCCACATTGGGAACCACCACCCAGGAAAAAGTTTTAGACGTCATCCTGGATAACATGTTAAAACCCTCAGCACAGTGTGCAGCAGCGGTCAAGAGAGCAAATAGAATGCTAGGTATCATAAGGAAAGGAATGGAAAATAAAACAAAGGATATTATAATGCCTTTGTATTGTTCAATGGTGCGACCACACCTTGAATATTGTGTGCAATTCTGGTTGCCGTATCTTAAAAAGGTTATAGCGTTATTAGAAAAGGTACAGAGAAGAGACACCAAAATGGTAAAGGGGGGAGGTCACGTGATGTGGTGAGCTTGGGTGGACCCTTCCTGCTCGAGCTCCGGATCCCCCTCCTCCACGCCGGCAGAATTGAGCCATTTCTTTGGGGTAGAACAGAAATATTATAATCCCCCCAAATGTTGGACGACGTGAGCAGGCAGCCTCTGAAGAATGGGGAAGAATGGCATCGGCGGTGAAGGCAGGGAGACGTGACAAGGATCGGGCCGCAGGGCAGCAGAAGATGGCGGACTCACCCCCAGCGCAGAGCAAAGTGGCTCCGGCGGTTTCCGTCGAGGAGATCTCTGCGGCGGTCTCAGGTGCGTTGACAGCACAGTTTGAAATGCTGCAAAATAAGATGGACACATTACAGAGCTCCCTGGATGTGCTGGGCACCCGCATGCAGGAGGCGGAGACCCGCATCATTCACATGGAGGAAGAGGTGGAAAGGCAAACTTGAGAGCTGGGACAGGCGCAGGCCATGCTGAGAGCTCATGATACAAAGTTAGATGACCTGGAGAACCGCTCGAGATGCAATAATCTCAGGTTTTTAGGCATCTCAGACTCGATCTCAGATAAAGATTTGTGGCTCTATGTAGAAACCTTGACTGCCTCTCTGATTGAGGGAGAAGGAAGAAGGGCTAACATTATCATCGAGAGGGCCCACAGAGTAGGTCCCAAGCAATCGAGAGATGCTAGGCCCAGGGTGGTCCTGGCTAAATTTTTGCAATTTCCACAAAAGGAAGCAGTTCTGCGGGAAGCCAGGAGGTGAGGTGTCATTGAAAGAGACAACATGAAGATCAGAACAGCTCAGTCAGCGCCGTAGGGCGTATGCGCCCCTATGCCAGAAACTGATAAATGCTAACATTCGGTTCACGGTGCAGAACCCGGCGCGTTTACATGTCATGCACGAGGGAGCACACCGGGTCTTTGGCTCGGCAGAAGAGGCGACTCCGTACATAGAACAGCTGGAGAGGAGAGCGACAGCCATCACAGAAGAGCAATCAGGAGCATCATGAGAGCCACTCTGCTGGGATATAATTTACTTTGGGACTGAGTGTTTGAGTGAGTCCCTGAGTCGCAGAGGGATTGGCAGTAAATGAACTACATGAGCTCTGTGAATGGACACCAAAAAAGTTAAAAGGCCAGTAGGGAGTTTACCATATCCTCCTTTATTTAAAGGCTCTTCTTAAACTCACAGTAATGTTGTAATAGCCTGTCTGTTGTTCATGTTTATGGGTTGTCAGGCAATGCTGTTTTTGTCCCGTCTTTCACATGTCTCTGGGGGCAAGTATGGGACGGGGTGGGGGAACAGGTAGGAGAGAGGGGACGGGGAGGGGGGGTCCGGACACATCTAGTGTGACTGGATAGAAGAGGAGAGCTAGAGTGGGTGGAGGAGGATAGGAGGGAACGGGAGGGGTGGGTGGGGAAGGGTAGAGGGGTTGGAGGGGGAGGAGCAAGAGAACAGGGGGGACGGGTAGAGGGAATTTACATAGGGAGGGGGATTACAGGGACTAAAGGGGGGGAAGAACGCAGTCAAGGAACTAGAGGAAGGCAGCTCAAAAGATCTTGTGGAGAGTTTAGGGAGAAGCTTCAGGCTGGGAGAGCTTCTTCCGGGAAAGTAAGATTAAACGTGGGGATTGGACCTGACACTGCCCTAATGCCCTAAAGATAGTTTCGTGGAATGTTTGTGGACTGGGAAACCCAATAAAGCGCTATAAAAGTTTGAAAGCATTAGCCAGACAGCAATGCGAAATTGCGCTGCTGCAAGAAACCCACCAGCCTGCTGAGGAGCATCTTAAACTTTGTAGGGATTGGTTGGGCCAGGTCTGGAGGGCTCCTGCAATAGGCAAAAAAGGGGGTTGGCCATATTGCTCCATAAATGGGTGCGATTTGTAATGGAAAGAGAAGTTACTGATCCGAATGGGAGATTTGTGCTGCTGCAAGGAGTGTTAGAGGGCAGATCGGTGATACTGGGGGATCTGTACAGTCCCAATATGCTAGACCAGGACCTAAATAATCACCTTGCCTCAAAAGTGGAACAACTACCAGAATTTCTGCTGATACTGGGTGGAGATTTTAATGGAGTATTTGACGTGGACATAGATACATCCAGAGGGAACATAACGCGGGAAAGAACCCAGACGGCCCAGGTGTTGCACAGATTCCGAACAAGGCTGGGAGCAGTGGACCCATGGAGGTTGTTGCACCCTTTAGAAAAATATTTTACACACCAATCTCGGGCACATGGCTCTAGGTCACGGATTGATTACCTTTTGATATCGGAGAGCCTTTTTGCCCAAGTAGGGGATGCACAAATAGAGATCTCGGATCATGCCGTGATCTGGATAGACTTGCAGGGGGGGGGGGGAGGTACCCGACACACTCATATCTAGTGATTCCCTTTGGAACTGTATAAGGATACTTAGGGGTCTGTTTACTAAACATTCCTAATGTGCGGGGCCGTGGTAGTGTGCCTGTGCCATATAAGGAGTGGGCGGTTCAGGCAGAGAAAAGAAAAAAAACGGGGTAAGCGATCGCACATTTGCGCGGGGCACAATAGTGCGTGGGAAGGCTAAGTGGCGCCTGATGTGCACACACAAAGGAGCAGAGCCATAGTACAATGGTTAAAACACTGACTGTGGGTGCAGCTGCCATGGGTTCAATTCCCCATTGTGCACAACAAAAAGGGCTGGCTGAGGCATTAACTGTAATGGGTAAAAGTGCTTTAGGAGGCATATTAATTTTGGGCGGCATAAGGCAGTGCACTGTTAATTTTGGGCGGCATAAGGCGGTGCACTGTTAGGTTTGGGCGGCATAAGGCGGTGCGCAGATGCCCAAGCATAGGAACAGAGCCACAGCGCAATGGTTAAGACACTGACCAATGGTGCAGAGATCAGGGGTTCAATCCCCCACAGTGCCCAATGAAGAAGGCTCACTGAGGCAGTGTGTATTATGTGGATGAGTGCTGTAGGGGGCAAGCTATTTTTATTTCAGTTATCACTACTAGCAAACGCACTCACAAAGCGTGTTAACATAAGGCGGCCCATAAGGCACATGTTAAAGTTCACTGTCCGCCAAGGCACCCTTGAATGTCCCCTATAGGGCACCATATATGTTGCGTCACAGGATAATGTATAGTGCACCTTATATGGACGGCAACCATAAGGTGCCCTATAGGGTGCCCTATAAAGCACCCTCAGAGGCACCTTATGGGTACAGTACACTGAGGGTGTGTGTGATGGCAGCAACATATGTACATTAAATCTAAAAAAAGCTTTGGACAACCCTATCAAAGAACCCCACTGTGGGCTCGAACCCATTACCGCTGGCTCCACAGGCAGTGAAGTAACCATTGGGCTACAGCTATATAGTTGCCAGCAAGCCCCTAGCTGGCTGCAGAGAGCCTGCATGTCACCACACAGACAGTCTGCTGTGGGAACCAGGATAGGGTTAGGCCACCCATACCCATGATGCACTGCACATGCAAATCAGCTGTCCACAGATGAACACAAGATGGGGAATGCACCCCAACAGCTCCCCGGCCTGGTAGGGGGACGTGTCCGTGTGCACCCACACAGCACCTTGGCCTGGTAGGAGGTACTGACCGGGTGTTTAATTTGCACAGAGTAGCTACACACAGTCACACTGTGCGGGAACTGTGCTCACCCTGAGTGTGCGATGAGGCGCCCTGGACCAGGTCCACAGCTGAGAGAGGCCATGGCAGAGCTCCAAAACAGTCATAATCTGTGAGTTTCTGCAGGAACACCTTGGATATCTCTGTCTGTCTCAGTCAGGGGAAACCCCACAGACCCCTAGGTGGGCCATGTACCACCAACCCCCCCCCCCCCCCAGCTGAGGGTGGCAAACAGGCAGGGTCTCCTATCAACAGATCCCCATTATACACCCCCCCCCCCCCCCCCGCAATGATGGCAGTAGAGTGGACCATCAACCCCCGTCCTGTTGGGGAACAGACACCCTACAGGGCAGTCCAAGCAGCCCCACACCCACCCAGACCACAATATCAGACAGACAGTAGGCCTGGATATGCTAAGATGCACCCCACCACTATCTGATATTCCCCTGCATCAAGCCATCAGCCACTGCACCCTGCAAGGCACTCCAGCAGGGCACATACCAGCTGTGAACAGTCTGCTGGTTAGTCCCACTGGAAATGCATGCACCCACAACTGGGATGGCAGCACACACAAGCAGATACATCAGTGACTAGGCCCCCAACAGGTGACCCATATATATCACATGAGGAAAGTGCTATGAAGCACTATGGGGGTGCCTAGCCATGCTGCCATCACTGCACAGTCAGGGTGGAGTGAAAGCCCAGCAGCACATACAGAGGTCACCCTGTCTGTGGAGGTGGTGGACGGCTACTACAATGTCCCTGCCAGTGCCCTATGCCCTGTGCAGATGCATCCTGGCCAGCCCACCCTGTCTGAGCTATACCCATGGTACCATGCTGCTCATTATGCACATCATCAGGCCAAAACTGTGGACAGTGTTTGCAGCCAACACACACTGTATAGACAGACACACACTCCCACACGTATGCCAGCATTGTGCTACTATAGAGGGGTTCAGAATCCTTGCCCACCACACCAGTCCTGGGCACAGTACAGGCATGGGTATGGTATGCAATACCATTGGGGGTCCCTCCCTAGGGTGGTAAACACTGTCAGGGGCCAGACCTGACGCACACACCGCAGACATCAGATAGATTATTATGATGGAGCTCATAGAGCAGACTGTGCGTAACGTAGGGATATCTATCTGCCAGTACTCATAGCAAACGTTTGAGAGCTGTGTACCATATACCCTGGTGTAGGGTGACATTGCTAAGGTATGCAAGTGCTGGTATTGGGAGATGCACGCAGGGCCCAATGTCCTGCCTCACCAGGAGGCATTGACCAATGGGGCCTGTGGGTGTGGGTGTGGGTGTGTCTGTCCCTGTTGGCTGCTGCTGTACGGCAGAGGTTCCCAAATCCAGTCCAGGTTTGCAATACACTGGTTGGGGTTTCCTGCTGTCCCTCATGAATATGCATGAGCTACATCTACATGCCATGGGGGTGGTGCATAGATATACAGCACGGTTATTTGTATGAGTGGCAGCATGGAACCTGAATGGTGTGTGGTCCTCCAGGACTGCATTTGTGAGACTCTGCTCTAGGTACTGCCCCTGGTCATGGTGTCTGTGCTTGGTGGTGTAAAAGATAGGCGTATGACCAATGCGTATATCCCCAGCAATAAAGGATTGCCCTTACTAACATGGTTTAGTTGTGGGGAAAATATGTGGACAGGATTGGCAGTAGCCCCAGCTGGGCTTTGAACCTGTGACCTCTTGCTCTTGCACACACTGTCTGTGTGCACTGCACCACTGTGTTACCACAGATGTACTGAATTCCCTGGGAAGTCCATGACTGTACATCTGACAGGGCCTATGTTGCAGTGGACGTGCCAGCCTGCACATGGCTCGGCCACTGTCTTCTGTGGCTAGCAGCCACTGCCCCCTCCACCACCTGTACCCTACCGCCAACATGCTGGCATGTCCGTATCTTGGAAAAGCATATGACCTGATTGAGTTGTGGCACTCCAGGACTGCATTTGGGGGACTCGGCTGTCGGTAATGCCCATTGTTATGGTGTGTGTGCGGTGTTGGGTACAAAATGGGTGTGTGAACCATGCTTATGTTCTCTGCAATAAAGGAGTGTCTTTACTATCTCTGTTTGGTGGTGGGTAAAATATGGGGACTGGGTTGGCAGGAGCCCTAGCTTGGATTTGAACCTGTGACCCTCTGGTCCTAGAGGTACTGCCTCTGTCTGCTGCACCACACTGTGGCCACAGTGATAGTGCAGTCCCTGGGGGTGGGAAACCTGACCAAATGAGTCACAAACCCTGCTCTGCACATTTGTACTGTGGGCTCAGTCACCTTGTCTGGTGACAAACGTGCAAATAAACCCCTCAACCGACCACGACGAACTGGGGATAAATATATCCAAGCTGGGCAACAGTGATATGAATGGGCAACCATAGCAAACACTCCCAGGAAGGCTCAGAAAAAAGGAAATGGTTTTTGGAAGGGTCTCCGCTCCGTAGCCCCTTCCATACTTCATTTCATTTTTTTGGAGCTTTCCTGGGTGTGTTTCTTATGTTTGCCCATTAATATCAGGGTTCCCCAGCTGACTTCCTATTTTTAATATGTTTGTTTGGGTCTTTTTCTATCTTTATTTGCACTTTTGTTCTGTGCACATGTATCACACTGCTCACGTTTTGCAGGTTTCCCCGGTTTCCCTGTACATTGCTGACGGAAATGGTTTCTCTTCCCTTTAAATGCCCTCTACCGTGAGTGTTTCACTCGCGCTATTTTTAACCTGCAAATTCGTCCCCGATACTGTGCGGGGAGCCTCTCCCCTCCCCTTCCCCGCCCATTGACCCCGTCTCTCCGCCCCTCGGGAGCCTTCCTCCGCCCTCAGAATGCCTTTCCACGCCTCTATCGGACATTTGCGGGCCGGGTACTTTTGCGGGGCACGTTAGTGCGGCGCGCAATTGTGCGGGGCCCAAGCGCACTTGTGCGGGGCGTTTAAGAGCGTTTCTGAGCGTTTGAGTGCCGCGTTTCCGTGCGCTATTGTGCGGCACGCAATTGTACGGCTTTTAGTAAACATGCCCCTTAGTTTCACCAGTTTCTCCGACAGCGTTGGCAGGAATTTGAGACAAACCACCGATACCACCAGGAAGACCCGGAACTGGTCTGAGAAACTGCCAAAGCGGTGTTAAGAGGTGATATAATTGGATTTTTAGCAAGAAAGCAGAGATTGATAGTGGAGCAAATTATTCGGCTTGAGCAGCAGGTAACGCAGGCGAGACACCTCAGTGCACAACACCCAACTGCCCAGAACAGGAAGAAATTATGGGAAACTCAGGTTGCCTTAAATGAGCTGTTGCACCAGAGAGCTAAGGCGTCGATATTATATTACAGATATAAGTGATATTGCTATGGAGACAAACCTGGTAAATTATTGGCGCGATGCTTGAAGGGTCAAAGGGGGCAAAAGCCATGGCGGTGATTCGGGACAACCAGGGAATACTGCATAAGGACAGTGTAGCTATAGCCGGAGTATTTAGGCGTTCTTTCAAAATTTATACACAGCAGAGGAAGCCTCCCCCACTAGAATGGTGGACTATATGAGGGATCCAGACTTGCCTAGATTAAGTACAGAACAGTGTGCTCAATTGGGTTGACCTATAACGGTACAGGAGGTGCAACAGGTCATCTCGAAGGCGAATTGTTATAATGCACCTGGCCCGAACGGGTTCGGAGCCGAATTCTATAAATTATTATTTGATTTTATAGGTCCAACACAAGCGGCAGTATACAAAGAGCAGAGCGAGGCACCTTTCAATGGGGGAGAAACCACGCACATATTATCTTAATACCCAAGCCGGGTAAGGATCCGGTTCAGGCGGCCTCATATAGGCCCATATCATTATTATAATGTTATAATCCATCTGTACAGGATGTTTTGCTTCTGGATGGGGATAAGAGTACACCTCGCTCAGAGGCTTGTTGTTTTGACCTTGCTGTTATGTGATGGTGGTTAATAAAAGTATTAAAAAAATGGTAAAGGGGAAGGAAGGCTACTCCTATGAGGAGAGGCTAAAAACGTTAGAGCTCTTCAACCTGGAAAAGAGACGGCTGAGGGGAGATATGATAGAAGTCTATAAATTAATGAATGGAGTGGAATGGGTAAACGTAGATCGATTGTTTACGTTATCAGAATATAGAAAAACTAGGGGACATGCAATGAAGCTACAGGGTAAACTATTTAAAACAAATAAGAGAAAATATTTTTTCACTGAACGTGTAATCAAACTCTGGAATTTGTTACCGGAGGATCTAGTAAAGGCTGTTAGTGTAGCTGGGTTTAAAAAAGGTTTGGACAAGTTCCTGGAGGAAAGGCCCATAAGCTATTATTAAAAAGGGACCAAGGATATCAATGCTTGACCCAATACAAGCATTGTGGAACCTGTATCTTTTGGGGAAACTGCTAGGTACGTATGACCTAGATTGACCACAGGATACTGGGCTTGATAGACCTTGGTCTGACCCAGTATGGCATATCTTATGTTCTTAGGATGTTGAAAACGTTTTTATTTCCATGTTAGCAGTGCCAGATATTAATTATTAGCTCACGTCTTTCCAGGAGTAGTTCAAGGCAAGTTACAGTACATTCAGGTACAGTAGGTATTTCCCTATCCCCAGAGGTCTTACAATCTAAGCTTGCACCTGAGCAAGTGGAGGGTCAAGTGACTTGCCGAAGGCCGTAAGGAGTGTCAGTGAGATTTGAACTCTGGTCTTTTTCGTTCCAGATAGTTACCCTAATCACTAGGCTACTCCTCCAGGTTAACTGATGAGCAATTTTAGAGGAGTGGGCTGTAGGTAGCTGGTGACCATCTCAATTGTTATGCCAACACCCATACAAAAGCTAAACAAATGACCTGCAAGAGAACCTTCTCCCACGGTGCGCCTGCTCAATGGAACGCCCTCCCAGAAGATGTCAGAGCTACTAAGGATATCAAAGACTTCAGAAAAAAGCTAAAAACTTTCCTGTACACAGAACATTTCAGAACCATTACATAGCACAGCATGAGCACACATTAACCCTCCATCATTCCACTCTACAAACCCCCCCACTGTCCACCGATTATCCTATGTTATGTTAACATTCCAGTTCATGCTCCCTGGTCACCTATTCCCTTAACAAATTATTATATATAAAGTTAACCTGTAACTGTTATGATACTATAATGTTAAAATGTAAACCATTACCTTGTTATACTATAAACCGCTTTGACTAAAGGATTAAGTGGTATAAAAAAAGTCAAATAAATAAATAAATTTAGCTTTTATTTTTTTTGTTATTACCAAAACACATTACAAGTTACATTTTACTTTCACATATCCCGCCGGTGGGACGTCCAGCTCTGCTATCTGCCTTCACCGTATGCCGCATCCGGGGCCCCCTGCACACACAGAGCCGATGTGGGTGATGGGGGCAGAAAGTGGATGGAGCGGGGATGGTCCTGTCACCCGGACGTACAGGGAGCATTGGGGGGATGGCCTCCGGAACTGATAGCTAGCCCCCACTACCTGATTTGGGCCCTGTCTACCCCCACTGGGGTCGGGCAGTGGGGAAACTGAGGTCCCAATGGCAGCAGGCAAGTTGTGCCGCAGAAGGACATCATCACAATGATGCAGGGGTACACTGGGCTGTCTCCCAGTGCCAATCCTTCACCCATGGGAATGTCTTACTCCCGCGGTGCAGAATCGGACGCTGATGGGCCCTTCCTGTTTGGGGCCATCCAGATGGTCCAGACGTGCCCCTAAGGGAATCGGGTTTCACATGTTTTTAATGTGTTTTTATGTGGTTGTATACTGCTTTGAATGTTTATACAGATCAAAGGTGTATAAGAGCATTTTAAATAAATAATTAAAAAAATTTTTTTTTACATTAGCTTATCTGATCCATCCATCAGTCAAAGCAATTTACAATCAAAAGTAAACCATATGTACTCGTATGATGGGTTTTGAGGTTAAGCTTTATTTTGTACCATGCTTAGAACTTTGTTTGAGTAGGCGTTTTATTAAATGCTTCAAATAAATAAAATAACAATCCAATAAATTAGCATCAAAGGAACTACAGACATACAGTATATAATGTCAACCTCCAGGTGGCTGAATAGGCTTCCACTACTCTGATTACATGAAGTTCAATGCGGGTGGCTTTTCTGCAATTTCGGAAACCCCCCTCTTTGTGGCAAGGTAAAATCCTAGAGTTTCAGAACAAATTTTGTATTTTGATGGGTATAGAGGGAGCGGGAGGAAGAATACATCTTTAAGGCCACACACTCAGCATCCAGACTCTTTTTCACACGCTTGGTTTTAACAAATAATGTCACAGCGCACTTGTGGGTGTAACAAACTCTACTTTACTGAATGAAAATGAAGATCAAAACATTTGCGTGGTAATTTTATAAAGCCTTTTATGCACGTGTGACCATATTCTCATGTAAAAGGCCTCTTATAAAATACCAAATGGCAAAAAAGTATACGCATAGTTCTGAATGTAGGTACTTTGGGGTCTATTCTGAATCGCAAATAGCAGGTCTGGATATCCGATCTGGACATCCAGACCCGCTAAATGCCTGGCCTGCATCTGGGAAACAGATCTTCCCACACATAGATCTGAACTGTGCAGGGAGCTCTGTTTATGGGTCGGGGGAGGGAGGGGGCGCAGGCAGAGCGAGGGCAGGTTGTAGACGGTGCCATGACCCCAGATATACAGGGCCATTTCCAAGGTCGGCCCTGTACGTCCAGACTCAGCCATTTGTACAGGGGACGTATTCCACCTTGGAGGTGAATAAGTTCCTCTAGATGGAGGAGGATGCCGGATCCAGTGCCTGCCGAAGAGGTGAGAAGTTTCCCTGTAGCCCGACCCTGGCCACGGAGGCCTGATATGGGGTCGGACTGCAGGGAAAATAACTTTTCCATGGCTGCTGGGGATCACGGCTCCTGCATGGAGCTGCGGTGGTATGGCAACAGGACCCCATGCCACCGCTGCTCTATGCAGGAGCCAGACTGGACTAGCCGGGGAGTTGTTTCGACGTCTGGGTGGCCAGAAATGGGGCACGTACTGCAAGTCCAGGCTGGTAGATCTGATTCTGATCCCTCGGGCATGTGTAGTCCCTATGGGATCTGAATCGGGTGCACCAGAGCACGTCTCGATTCTGATCGGCCAGACAGGCAGGAGACGCACACAGCAGAATTGGCCTCCACACCAGTAAGTGTAGTCATGGGCACGGTTTGGGTGGAGCATGGGTAGAGCTCACAAGTGTGTAAACGTCTGCTCCTGCATTTAAGGCACAATCTCTGCTTCTTACCCTAGTATTTTATAAAGACACACGGGGCCCTTTTACCAAAGTGCCTTAAGCAGTTAGTGTGTAAATTAGTGTGCATTAACAGCTACTGTTTGAATGATCCACCTAGTGCATGCTAAATCGTGAACTAACTGCTTTCCACAAAACGGGGCGGGGCCTGGGCAGGTTATGGCCAGAGACTGGGTGTTGGCTGCATATTGCAGTTAACGCACAATAATTACCAAGTGCTGACTGTCAATGTTGCGGTAGGCGTGGCTGCACTCAACATCACCTAAAGAGGGGGTGTAAAGTGCACCAGAACTAATTGCAAATGAACTTATCGAGCGATAAAGGACATGTCCATGCAATAAGTGCAGTGGACATGTTGGGCATGCCCCCGACAGTTACTATACAGATTTTGCATTTACCACACATTAGCTTTTTTGCCTAAGACACCATAAGTGCAAAAACTTCCTGCATTTTAGTAAAAGGGCCCCATAGGCGCTTATGTGTCTTTATAAAATAGTGATAAAGTGGGCGCCTACTTGCCCTCTTAAACTAGGTGCTCTGTTCTAAAATTAACTTGTTGGTGTACAGTTAGTTTTTCATATCAAAGTCCAAAAACCACTCTTTACAACTCTTGAGCAATTATCAAGATCATCTCATACTTCGCTGTTAAGCTGTAGTGGTCCTCTTTCCTCATTACCACTGTACTCCACACACTCAGTCATATGTAGACTCCTACTCACATGAAGAATTTCTCTTCCTTTGGACCACAGCTGAGTTAGCTCAAAAATGAGTCTCTCACTTCAGCTTTGCTCCAGTCCCTTATCACTAGACTTTTTGCCATATCTGGGTGACAGGAAAACTTCCTGGGGAAAGTCTCCAAACTCTTAGGTCCCTGGCTCTGGTGAGGCTCAGACAACATCTGTCCTGGTTATTGGCCCTGGCAAATGCCTGCCATCTCCCCTTTATGCTCACAGTCACTGCCAGCCAACTCCACTGGGAATTTTCCCTTTCTTTTCATTTGCCCCTTGACTGGGTTACTCCTCAGGGGTCCATTCTTCTCAGGACTTCAAACTCCTGCCCATTAAGCTCTCAGCCTGTATTTTTTGGAGGCAGAGGAAAGGCAAAAGACCTCTTTCCCTCCAAAAACAGGGGTTTTTTTTATTAACTAAGACACCACTAGCTTGCTCCTACCCTCCTCCTCCCCCTCCCCCTTCCCCTCCCCAGATTCTTCCCTTATTTGGAACCTGGCTGGAACATTCTTAAGGGCATAATTCCTTATGCTGCTATCAGGATAGAAGTACCCTGGAAAGAGCATCTCAGCTGCAAGGGCTTGGTGACACCTGGGTCATAATAAATATACATACTAAGCCTATAAACAAAAGTCAAAGAAATATCACCATTTCTATCCTTAATTTAAGGTCACCGGCAACAAGAAGAGGTAAACAATGGAAAAATAGTTAAGCTTTCAGTATATCTCACATGTATAAAATAGATTTGTATACAAGTGAGGCAGTGTGCATGCAGATCAGTCTTATTCATTTGGGATTTCCTGAAAACCCAAATGCTATGCAACCCTCAAGGACTGGAGACTCCCCAATCCTAGATTAGAGCAGGCCTAGACAAGTTTTCTTGAAATCTAGAAGCCAGCCTAAAAATCTAGGAGCCGGTTGTCGAGACCTATTGTAGGTCACAGTGCATCTCCTCCCCTCCCCTCCGCCCCAAAGCTGTATTGAAGTTCTTCTTTTAGGTTTTAGGACCCGATTTACTGTTTTCTCATTTTCTATGGGAAAAAAAGCTTTAAAAAATCAGGTCCTTAACGTGCCACTGTACAGTGCCAACAGAAGGCAATGGCCACACTCTTCCTTCCCCTCTTAGCAACCTCAGTGACCCTTTATAGCTAGCTGCACCTGAGGCAACTTCTTTTTTTGCTTCAGATATCACCATGGCCTGGTGATATGTGAGGCAAAAAAAAAGTCTCTCTCTTTTAACTCTGCACCTTGCCGTCAACCAATCTTTCTGTCTCTCTCACTCTCTCTTTTTATCATGATCTCTCTCTAGCCTTTCCCCAGTCTCTCTTTCTCATAACCCTCCCCCCCCCCAGCTTCCCCCAGTGTCTCTCACGCTAGACATTTCTCAGACTCTCTCTCATACCACCCCCAGGCTTCCCCCAGTCTCTCTCTCTCATAAATCCCCAGGTTTTCCCCAGTCTTTCATACCCCCCCCCAATGCTTCACCTAGTCTCTCCCTCTCTCTCTCATAATCCCCCAGTTTCTCTTAGTCTCTCTCTCTCTCTCTCTCTCTCTCTGTCTCTGTCTCTCAGAACCTCCCATGCTTCACCCAGTCTCTTTTTCTCATAATTCCCCCCTCCCCAACTAGTCACTCTCACTCATTGATTCTTGTACCTGGCTGCAGCTCTCTTTAACTATGGTGATCAGCTTTCTATATACTTGAGCTGCGCAGTAGAGGAAGTTTGAGCTGATCTCACTGTTTCAAGTCTCATGGCTCAATCACCCAGAAAGACAACTGCAGTGGGGGAAGCCAGGGGAGGCATAAGGCTTAAGGTTTGCATAGGGCACCAACACCTTTGACCAACTCTGAGGCCAGCCCTGCCTTTGCTGTGAAGATCCTGTGGACTGGACCTATAAATGCAGCTTCCTGCTTTAAATAAAGACAGATCTGACATTGGAAGCACAGCTGAAGTAGTGGTATAAGCTTATTTTACTGAGCAGTGTTCACTAAAAGAAGGTTAACAAACAGTTTACCATTTTTATTTGGTAGTCTACACCCTTAAAGGGTGAAACTCCATCCACAGAGAGGTCTGTTCAGCCTTCCTGCAAAATACACCGCAGTCCCTGTCCAAAGTGTTACCCCAGAAAAAGACTTACATTTTGAAATAAAATAGAAATTTAGCTCATAAGAGCTTCTTGCACAGTGACACAATTTATTTTTATGCATGAACTAATCATAAATAAGATGCAGCAATCCAGAGAGCAAATGCACCCCATATATTGAATATGAGTCATGTGATGGGCCTGACCAATGACTCTATGAAAAACCATAGAATCCTCAGAATGAAACAACCACATTCAGGCATTTGGAAATGCCCCAGCATAGAGCAGTGGCTCTCAGTTCTGGTCCTCAGGGCCTCACCTCACCCTGTTTCTATAAATAAAGTAGGTCTAGTTTCCAGAAGAACCCAAATATAAAAATTAACCTAAGGCACATAGCAAATATATATAAATATATATTGTGCATATATTTGTTATGAATATCCCCAATACTAGACCTGCTTATGGTGATCAAAGGACTGTATTGACATAATTATTGTCCTCGAGGGAAGATAACGTCACTTCCACAGAAATTCCCACTTCCTGAAATGTATTGTGCAATCACATTAAGGAGTGCGACAATGGAAGTTACTAAAACATTTTGCTTTAAAAAATAAGCCACCAAATATAGTTGGCTTTGCTAGGCATAGTTGCTGTAGCCTTCTCAGTACTCTAAATATGGCTGTCTATGGGGTCGATGCAAGAGCTCTGCACTAAAACTCAGCACAGGCTTTCCTAATACATGCGTAAAAATATAAATCTGCACCAATGCAGTATGCAAATAGTGCACATTTTTTGCTCACAGCCTAACATGGGAGAGCATAACAGATGCATGCACTGTGTTAGCGGCAGCTATATTTTGCACACAAAAATTGTATCAGCACTGGAACTGTATGAACATACACACATGCAAGTGCTGTGATGCTGAGAGCCGGCCCAACTAATAGGCAAACCAGGCAGTTGCCTAGGGTGGCGATTCTGGGGGCGGGGGAGGGAAGGGATGGTAAATAGCAGAGCATTCAAAGCCAAACAAAAGAGTTTGACAGCTGGGGCGGTGTACAGCTTAAAGCTGCCTAAGGCACCAACACCACTCTGGGGCCGGTCCTGGTGATGCTCTTTTGCACATACAGCTTTTGCAATACTATTATTTATGCGCTGAATGGCATCCCAGCTCATGCACAGCTATATGCGCATGCAAATCCAAGTGCCGATACACAGTTTTTGCAAAACCAAGTATTTGCCAACAGTTCAGAATTTCTGTGTTACAGCATACCTCCCCCTCAGCACCTCTACAATGAAGTCAGAAAAAAATTATGGGTCTCTTATTCTTATAGTAAAGAAAAGAAACAGGCTTAAAATCCAAACGAGTGAACCTTTTAGTCCTCCTTAGACCTTGCATTAAAACCCGTGTTAGAAAACCCTGCCCTCAGTACTCTACACACTGCATTGAATGGCTAATATCTTCAGGCCCAATATTCAGCAGAGGTGGCTAGCGCGATTACAGCACCTAGCCGTCCTCACTGAACAGTAAACTTGAATATTCAATGCCGGGGCCATATCCGGCTACCAGCATTGAATATCTGGGTCAGTTGCGGAAGCCGGAAGCTAACAGGACCGCAGTGATATTCAGCCGCTGCCCAGTTAGCTTCAGTGGCAAAGGTTAGGACAGCTTTTGCTGCACCTAACTTTTGCCACTGAGAGATAATCGGACAGCGGCTGAAGATCGCCACTGACCAGTTATCCCCAGGTACCACCTCCAGAACACCCTGATGCTAATTGCATAGGAGAGGATATTGGGCGGCACTAACCATGATAGTGCCACTGAATATCCCGCCTAGTGGCATTTACAAATGCCTTTGAATATCGGGACCTTCATTGCTATGGGATTTAAATGGGCTGTGCGCTCATGTCTACCTGAAGCTTTGCGCACAGTTAGCTTATGCGCAGGCCTCGTTGTTACCTAGGATACCCATGTCATGCACAAGGTTGTGTGCAAAAACTAACTTAACCTGCGCACAAAGTCAAGTGTGCTTTATTGCATGGGACCCTGCTTGGACCTACTGAATACGATGGGCTGGAATATTTAGGCCATTAAACCATCCATTTGACTGGACCTCCTCTGGTGCTTAATTACAGTCACTCTTTTTCTTTCTCTGCATCTCTCACCCAGGAGCCTGAACTCCCAAACATTGCCATTAATACTTCATAGGTAAGTTTAGTCTACGGATTAGCAAGCTTTTAACAGCAGGTCCTGTGACTTCCTATTTAGCAGTTTTAGGGATTGTATTTATACTGCAGTCTAAATCATTCTCCAGCTGGTGCTTCAAAAGAAGCATCTGAGATGCTAAGACTATACCATAAGTAGCTATAAAAGAGGAAGAAAACGTTAGAAGCAAGAATGGCACAAAATAGGATCCACATTTCAAATGCTGCTATTTCAGCAGCTTCTATGGCATACCAAGCAAGGGATCTCACCATTAAAAGTGGCAAGAGATAAGTGATAGTGGTCTGAGTTATGTCTCATAAATCAAGCGCAAGGATGCACAGGAAGGTCAAGGACAACTACTTTATTATAAATAGTGCTTAAATTAAGTATTTATATTTGCTGTTAATGGGTTACAGAACCAGCCTTGGCCCTGGCCCTTTAAAAGTGGGTTCAGAGGTTGCTTTGGAAAGGAGGAGGGGTGGCTAGACTTCACAGTGCAGTTGTTCAGGCAGGGACAGACTTTTCAATAAGCAGAGTCGGCAATGCTTACGGATGGTAACCTGGGTGGGGGGAGCGGAGCTGCTCTGCCTGTGTCCAGCCCATGTGATAGAAAGAAATTCTAGTGTGCAACAGTTTCATCACAGGGGAATTCCTCTATGGCTGCCCTTGACCTTGGAGGGCTCCCTGCAGCCAGAGGGGGTGAATGACTGGCCGTTTCTAAAGGCAGTGAAGAGGGTAGCTTCATTGCTGTGCTCAGAACTCACATAGATTCAGCAAATTAAATATATGGCAAGAATATGAAAGCAGGTATATGCTACAAATTGTATTTGGGCAGAAATTATTTTAGCAAGAGAACTGATAAAGTTTTATAAGCTTGTGAGTCTTGCTCTCTGTCTGCTAAAACTGCTCGGTGTCAGTGCTGGAGCCAGTGACCGACTACTTGGGGCTGCATGTGTACAATAAATCGTGCTCCAGAGGGTTGAGACTTCAATAGCTGGAGAGAGAAGCACCAGAAAGAAAAGGGCAGAACCGGCTGCAGGAGCTATGTTTATCAGAACATTGTCCACGTGCATCATAGCTCTGAGAACATGAAAGCACTCACTCCTTCGACAGCAGTGGCCATTATGGGCATAATTAGGTAAGTGACTTGAGATGTAGAAAAGTATCCTGTTCAAGATTTGCATTCAGAGACAGAAACAAGGGGGTCATAAGAGATGTAGCAGTTACTCTTACATTTAATTAGCTATGCAGATAGGAAACAAAGAAAATAATCCAGATATGGGCAGAGAAAGAAATAAAGAGAGAGTAGAGTCAAAGTTGCCGCCAAGGCTGCAAGCCAAAGAAACAAGGAGGATGAGAGTGTTATCCATAGCAATAGAGAAGGGAGGAAGGGGGTAGGTGGGTTTAGAGGGAAAGATAAGAAGCTCATTCTTGGCCATATTCAGCTTTAGATGATGGTGGGACATCCAGGCAGAAACTTCAGACAAGCAGGCTGACATACGAGCCTGGATTCCAGGAGAGATTTCTAGTGTAGAGAGGTAAATCTGAGAGTCATCAGTATAAAGATGGTACTGAAACTCATGGGAGGAGATCAGTGCACCAAAAGAACAACTATATAGAGAGAAGGGAAGAGGTCCCAAAACAGAGCCCTGAGGTACAACAACTGAAAGCGGGATAGCAGTGGAGGAGGATCCACCAGAACATATGCGAAAAGCACAATGGGAGAAATAAAAAGAAAACCAGACCAGAGCCCCTAAATCCAAGCAAAAACAGGGTTTCAAGGAAAAGGTGGTAATCAAAAGTGTCAAAAGCAGCAGATAGGTCAAGAAGGATGAGCACTGAGTAGAGGCCTTTGGATTTGGCCAGGAACAGGTCATTGGAGACTTTGGCAAGGGCCATTTCTGTAGAATGTGGAGAATGAAGGCCAGATAGCAGTGAATCTAGAATGGCTTGAGAAGAAAGAAATTCAAGACAGTGGGATGGAGGCCAGATGGTATATTGTGTTAGGACATATCCGTGGCTGTTCTAACCTTCAAGGGACATTTGGTCAGGATGCAGGACTGTTTTTCTGGGGCTGATGCTGCCAAAGAAGCAGAAGTCGAAGAAGACTGCCTCAGCATCTCAGGCATCCCCGCTGATGGGCCAGATGACTGTGTTGGAGTTTGAAGAACAGGTCTTGAAGGGACTTGTCACTTCATCCATTCCGACTAAGGATTCCTCGCCTGACTTGAGCATCAAGGGGGTCTTCTTCAGCCTCAACCAACGCACTGCACCACTGAGACCTGGAAGCACTGCTGCTGGAAGCAGTGAGATGCTCCAGATAATCCTGATGGGAGAGGCTCTGGCATCCTGTATTGAAGCAGCCTCCATTGCAGCTTTTTCTCCCATCAGTGAGCAAAGTGTGATAGCTGCGGGAAAACAACATTCCACAGAGCAGTGGAGGTGAAGGGAGCCACCGCAGGAGAGGAGATTGTTGGTGCATTGAGTTCCGTCTTGCTTCAGAAACCAGCAGTGGTAACTATGGATTCTTTATGGGACACCACTGTAGGTTTGAATGTGTCTCTCTCAGTTTATGTTGATAGAAAGAGGATTTGATTGTATTTTCTGGGACCGTGGAAGGATTGGCTCGGGAGCAGAACCAGCAAGGAGCAAGGCTGGAGCTCATGGAAGTCTGTTGAGCTGAACAAGTGGACTTTAAGGTATCTGTGGCCAAGGATACGATGTTGGTGGCAAGGAAGTTGGAGCAGTTGTAGAATCAAAGCAAGCACAGCAATTTGCGCTTTCTAAATTTTCCCAAGTATCCTCTTCTGGGCCCGGCTGAAGTGCTGTGGAAATATATGTTAGAGGTTTTGATGATTCTTGTAGAATCTATGCCTCTAAAAGTATAGACCCAATACTTGTCCTTGAAATCTTTAGACTCTGGACAATTTCAAAAATCTACTGGTGGGCAAGATGCAATGGACTTAATTGGTTTTCTTGAAAGTTCATTTGACATAACTGAAAAAACTACCTTGCTTGTGACTTTTGTCCTTGAACCAGATGATAACATGGTCCCACATCTGTATTTCAAGAATATGGATATACTGTTTTGGGGTTCTAAAGTACAAATATTTTCTGATTTTTCAGCTTCAACACAAGGAATTCCTAGCCTTAAAGCCAAGTGTCTTTGTCCTGGGAGTTGCGTTTATGTTAATGTTTCCTTGTCGATGTATTGTTTCTTGCGAAGCAACAAAATTTCTTTCTTTTATTCTAAGCAGCTACTTGATTTTCTATTACATAAGGAGAAGCCACACTTATCTGATGTTGCTAGCTGTGATTTGTAAACCTCTCCTTCTCTCCTGTTTTCTGTTTTATTTTCCTTTGATTTTCCTGTGTTTTGCCTCCCTAGTTTGTGGGCTGAAGCTTTTTCTTCTTGTGTTCTGATTTCACTCATGGGAAAAAAAAAGAAATTCAAGATAGTGACATGAACAGTATGTTCAAGTAATTTGGATGCAAAGAGGAGGGAGATAGAAGAGTAGGAAGGGTCCAGTGAAGAATTTTTCAGGAGAGGTGTAATCACAGCATCTTTACAGGCCACAGGAACAGTTGCACTGGAAAGAAATAGCGTGATGATATAGGGAAGGATGACAGTGGGGGAAATGGAGCTTAGTAGATGGGTGGATAGGATCAGAGGAGCAGGTAGTGAGCTTGGAGGAGGAGAGAAGATATATAGTTTCCTCCTCAGTGATATTAGGAAAAGAAGAAAGGGTCATAGAGGTTGAAGAAAGGATTTGAGAATGAAGAGAGGGAGGGGAAGACTGATGTGACCCAGTGGAGAACTCAAGACTCAAGACTTGGCGAGTGCTGTGGCAGACTGGAAAGAAGTTATCATGAATCTGAATAACTAGAGCTGCATTCCAGTGCTGCACCCCCAGGGGACGGGGAAGGAAAGAAGGGAGACATGCTGAATACCTTGGGGAGGAGAAGGGAAGGAAAGAGATGCTGGATAATGGATACTGAACTCCTTGGGGGGGGGGGAGGGGGGGAGGAGTTGCTGGATACCAGATATCTAGGAATATCTAGGAGGGTGAGGAAGGAGACAGATGCTGGAGACCTAGTGGAGGGCATAGAGAAGGAGGAGATGCTGGAGACAACGATGGGGTTGGGAAGGGGAGATACTATACCACAAGTGGGGACAAGTTGCAAATGGCTCATCTAGGGTGTCAGATATGCTTGGACTGGCCCTGAATCCTAACCTCTTGGCAGAGCCAACCCAACCATTGGGCAAACTAGGTGATCACCTAGGGTGGCAGCTTATAAGGGGCCATAAAGAGCAGGTCATTCAAAGTTGAACAATAGATTCTGACAGTCAGGGGGTGTAAGACTTAAGGTTTGCCTAGGGCACCAACACCTTGAACCAACTCTGCAGCCAGCCCTGCCTCCTGAGTATGAAGTACATTTGCAAGCCCCCCCCCCCCTAAACTTTGGAATGCAGGTATGTTTCTAGCTTGCCAGTTTATTAATCTAGCCCACCCATAGCAACAGAATTATTTGCTAGTAACTCAGCAACAAATAAGAAAGAAATACAATTTTGTTAGTATTCACAGTTGAAATAACAGCAAAGAAAATTAAATATGCTTCTGAATAATTTCAAATGTAGTACATCCCATTTGGGGATTAGTAGTAATCCCTGTATCTCTGTTGTGTGCTCTGTGTATGCTATGCCTGTGTTTGGGATAGCTGGGGGTGATGGGCATTTCTGAGTTACATAGTTTTAGGGGTGGGGTCAGATATGGGGAGGTAGTTTTGGGGATGGGGTAGTTTTCAGGATGTATGGCAGCTGCAGGGAGGAAATATTGGGGGAGGGGTTAGTTTTCAGGACTGTGGGGCAGTTGTAGGGCAGTTTTGGAAGTGGGGTAGTTTCTCAGCTGGTGGAGCAGTTGTGAATAGTGATTTATGGAGATAGGGTAGTTTTGGGGGGTGGTGGGGCAGTTGTGGGATTGGTTTTGGGGTGGGGTAGTTTGCACAATGGTAGCGCATTTACAGGGGTGGGCAGTTGTAGGGTAGTAGTTTTTGGGGTGGTGATTGTTTGTGGGAGGTGGGGCTGTTGGGAGGCTTGTCAGTGGTCGGGTGTTTGGAAAGAAAGATAACTCGTACAAGGCAGACACTATCCCTTAGATTTTTGCTCCTCATATGAGAAAGTGGTGACTCCCAAGATAATGTACCTGGTATACTTAGCATGAACATCTTCCAAGACTTGGAAGGTGTCTTCAAGGATATTACTGCTTTGAAGACCAACAGAGTACAGTAGAAGATCAGTGGCCAAGATTTATGCCGACATTAAACAATTTCAGAACTATGAAAAGTCACAAAAAAAGTTGGGGTTTGTCAAACCAGGGCTCCTATTGTGGGGGCACGTGGTGATACAGAGTACCGGTACTTTTTTCATTGTTTGCTAAAATTCACCCATGCTCCTCATGCATTAATGAAAGAGCCATGTATATAAGTACCGACACCTGTTTTTGGTATGAAAATGTGCTGTGTGAACTTAATGGGAAACAAGGGAGTAACTATTCCTCCATTGACCAAGAAGTTAATAGTGGGCAAATGCTGCAATATACAAGCAATTCCAACCTGTCTAGTGAAGTTTCCAGAAACCCTGATAGAGGCACATATGTTGGCCAAGTCAGAGGAAGGATGTGTGCCAGTGCGATTCCTAAATGTGGGGGAATGAAGCATCAGACTTAAAAGTGAGAATGGCTGAATTGCTAAAACCTAAAGAGATTAGGCCACTCATGAATCTGGAGATGGACAGTGAAAGAGGGGAAGTGAAGATGGTACAAACCAGGGAAAAGACCCTGGTGCCAAAGGCTGAGACTACTAATGTGAGTTTTTTCCCTGTAACAGTGGAGTAGGATGAGCTTACTGACAGTCAAAGAGCCGAGCTATGGAATCGATTGCAGAAGTTCAATTCTGTATTCTCTGTCAATGACTCTGACAACCAGCTACACTGATTTCATCCAGCATACTATTCCTATGGGAAGCGCGAGTCCAATCAAGCAATCTTGCCCCATGTCATCAATAAATTCAAACATGTTCAAGATCTAGTGAAACGGGGTAATCTGAGGAAGAGCAGCAGCCCCTGGGCTTTCCCAGCAGTAGTCATCCGCAAAATGGATGCTAGTGTGAAATTCTGCTGTGCCTACAGAAAACTAAACAATGTCACAGTCAAAGAAGCATACCTATTAGATAGAGGGATCTCTTGATGCATTAGGTCAAGCATCATTGTTTTTGTCCCTAGACCTGACATACGAGTATTACCTCATAATGGTCCCACTTCAAATCCTTATACTTATCAGTGGTGCCAATTAGCAAGGGAAGCCACAAAAAAATTTATTTTTGAAGTTTAAGGCAAAAATAATAGGAAATTAAAGGCACTAACTCCCTCAATCCCATGCTTTAAGTATTGGCTGAAACCAGCACTTTCATAAATGATGTTCTCATTTTGGAGGAAGTGGAAAAATCAATGGGAAAATTCATTGGAATATACATGTATTCCAATTGTACAATGGAGAATACATGTATAATATTTTGACCTGCCCAAACCATACCAAGACATGCCTTCTTTGAATCTCTGTGTCCCGGCCACCTACATGCGAAATAGCAGCTTTCTGAAATAATGTTGCACAATGACCTCCATAATACACCAACACAAGCTGTGTAAATAGAACAGTGACAATTTTAGAAAGGAAAAGTGCACCTATACTTTCCCTTGTAAAATTGCTGTTTATATGTGCAACCAGCAGTGAAAGTACACATGTAGATGTAAATGCTATTTGTATGTCTGCCATGTTATTCATGTGTACTTTGCATTTTGCAGTACATGTGTGCAAACCCTAAACTCTTCCCATGTATGCAAACCGCAAATCCTGCCCATATACAAACATAAAATTAGTCTCTACAAATATGTTTATATGTGTATATGCAGCAAATTTTGAATTGTCTATTTTTTATGTGCAAAACCAAGTTAACAGATATTCTTCTCTGGACCCTACTCACTCGCTGCCCTCTGTCACGAAGGTTATCTTTCTCCCATACATCTCACCCCATTGGCCGAAGCAGTGGTGTTGGGTTGTTACTCTCTCCTTCCTGTCGGTTTCAACCCCTTCATCCATCTCAGTCTCGCTCCTTTTCTTTCTTCAAAGTCCACTCCATTCACCGATTTACTTCAGTATCTCATCTCTGTGTAGCTGTCATTTATCAACTCCCTGACAAGTCCACCTTTTCCTTTTTCTCTGACTTTTCCTGCCATTCCTCCTTCCTCAAACGATTTTCTTCTTCCCTCATTCTTGCGGATTTTCCATTTCTGTTGATGACCCCTCTGACTCTTATGCTTCTAAGCTCCTTGTCTTAACCTCATTTCAACTTCCAGCTATGTCCTGCTGCCACTACTTTGACCTGTCTTTTTCTCCAACAGCTCACCCTCATTCTTCTCCACCTTGGTTCTTCCCCTATCTGACCATCATCTGTCAACTTTTTTTCTTAAACACCCTCCACCACAGTCTCATCCAATCTCATGTTTAGGAATCTCGACTTTCAACTTTTCAGCTCTCTCCACTGCTGCCTTATCCCCCCTCTCATCAAGATCAAAACAACTTTCGCAAGCTTTCCTATTCAGAGAACCTTTTGGAGAATCAATTACTTAAAAGAAATTAATCCTGGCTACCTTAAGATTGGACATTAAATCTCTATATTACCCAATACCTCTCCCGAAACAAGACACAGGACATCGGTTTCCATATCGAGAACATCCAAATTCAATCTAACTCTTAATCAACATTTAGTTAAGATCAAGCTATATCTACTCAAATACAACATGTAATTAGTTGATTGTTATACCTAGTTATTTTTACGTTTCTACTCTTTTTTCATTTGTTTAACTACTACGACACACTTGTTATAATGTTCCATGTAATGCATGTATGTTTTTATACAAATTTGAGTTCAATGTAAACCGCCTTGATTTATGAAAGGTGATATATAAGCACACATAAATAAATAAATAAATCAAGTATCTCATCTGACTCTCTTCTGCTTTGGTTGCTCTTGCTCCTCCTATTCCATGTCCTGTGAGGTGTATTGTGCCTCAACCTTGGCTGACCTCCAAAATCCACTACCTACATTCCTATGCCTGCTCTGTTGAGTGCCTTTGGCTAAAATTTCATGCCCATGCTGACTTCATACATTTTGAATTCTTTGCTAACCTCCTTCCAGTCTCCTATAGCACTCGATGTAGGAGACTGGAAGGACTGGAAGTACTGTGTCCATCTGAAAAGCTCTCTTGCCTCTGATCCTCATTGTCTCTTTGCCACACTCATCTCTTTCCTCAAAGTGCCTCAACCTCTGACTCCTCCTTCACTTTCTACCCAGATTTTGGTTGACCATATCCATGGCAAGGATTGCAAGATTAGTCTAGAATTCACCAGAAACTTCACATCTTCTCACCTCCTCCAAACTCACTATCAGCTCCTCTGATCCAATTCCCACCCATCGAATAAGCTCTAGCTCCTCGGCTTTCATGCATTCCATCTGTCATATGTTCAGCCTATCACTTTCCACTGCAATTATTCCTGTTGCCTTCAAACACGCTGTGGTTATACTGCTCCTCAAAAAGCTTTTACTGGACCCCACCTGCCCTTCCAACTATTGGCTCATCTCCCTGATCCCTTTTGCATCCAAACTACTTGAACATATTATTTGCTATCACTTTCTTAAATTTCTTTCCTTTCAAGTCATTCTGAATCTACTGCAATATAGCTTTCGTCCTCTACATTTTAAGAAACAGCCCTTGTCAAAGTCTCCAGGGATCTGTTTCTGGCCAGTCTAAAGGTCTTTATTCAATCCTTCTATTTCTTGATCCATCTGCTGCTTTTGATACTGTTGATCACCACCTTCTCCTTGATACCCTTGCTTGGATTTTGGGGCCCTGTTCTCTCTTGGTTTGCTTATCTCTCTCATTGCACTTTCAGTGTATGCTCTGGTGAATCCTCCTCTATTGCTATCCCGCTTTCAGTTAGATCACCTCAGGGCTCTGTCTTGGGGCCCCTTCTCTCTCCATATTCATTTTCTTGGTACCCTGCTCTCCTCCCATGGTTTTTAGTACCATTTTATGCTGATAACTCTCAGATTTACCTCTTTACACCAGACATCTCTCCAGGAGTCCAGGCCTGAATCTCAGCCTGCTTATCTGACATTGCTGCCTGGATGTCCCACCACCTCCTAAAACTTTACATGGCAAAGATGGAGCTTATTATCTTTCCCTCTAAACCAACCTTTTCCCTTCCTCCCTTCTCTATTTCTGTAGACAACACTGTCATCCTCCATATCTCCTCGGCTCACTACCTTGGGGTCATCTTTGACTCTTCTCTCTATTTCTCTAAATATATCCAACAGATAGCTAAATCTTGTTTCTTCCTCTACAACAGCAAAATTCATTTTTTCCTTTCTGAACACACTACCAAAACCTTTATCCATTTTCCAGTCACCTTCTATCCAGGGGCGGCCCAAGGGGGGTGCGGGGCCATGTGCGGAGACTCGGTGCGGGGCCTCATTTGCATAAGTGGCCTTATTTGCATAAATATTTGCATAATGTTACCATACACTAACTTTTAGTAAACATGTCTCTTAATGAGGGTATGGATAAAGAAAGACTAAAAGATTTTTACATTACTATAATCCAGTGCCAACCGCCAGGCACATTAGGAACTACTACAAACGCTGCCCATTTAGAACCCATAGCAAACCCGCCATATCCTGACAGCATTACCAGGACTCACAAAGCACCATACCCTACCTATCAAAAGGCAACACTGCAAATATTAAACCAATACATTTCAGAGAATACTGGGGAAAGAGAACAAGTGGCAATGTCAAATAGGAATTACATAAACAGAATCCCTCAGCTCAGTTACACATGCAGAACATAGACCATCATCAAACAAGGAATCACAATTTAGAAACAGGAAGGCAATAATTAAACTGGGAACCCCAAAAGCCAAACTTGGAATGTACAACACCACTGTAGAAATAAAACTATAAATTAATTTCCTCTTGTACCAAACAAAGCGCAGACGTTAATGATGCACATTTCCCAGAGCTTTCATATTCCAGTTAATAAATTCAAAATAAAGAGATATCTTTCTACCTTTTGTGCATTTTTTTTCAGTTGCAATTGCTCCAGCCACTTTCTTCTGGTTTCTTCATGTCTTCTGCTAACTCTCCATCGTCTGCTGTCCATTTGTTCTTTCTTCTCTCTTCTAGTTTTTTTTTCCATTCTCTCTCTCTACATCTGCTTTAACATACTAATCTTTCTCCTTTTGCTCTTTCCTCATTCCTATTTCATCCACACAAATTTTACCCCTCCATCCTCAATCCCCACTTACTCTCCCAATAACCGGCCAATTGTAGATTTTTCATCCCTCCCACACAAAATATTTTTCCCCTCTCCATTTTACTCTCCCAGCCCCATCCCATTCTAATCCTCCCCCAACATCAGCTCCCTTCTAGTTCCAGTCTCACCCAGCATCCATTCCCTTCTAGTCCCTGCATCAGCCCATTTCCAGTCCTACCCCCCATCAACCCATTTCCGGTCCTAGCTCCCCCATCCATTTTCAGTCTCAGTCCCTTCATCAGCTCATTTCCAATCCTAGCCCCCCATCAGCCCATTTCTAGTCATTTCCTAGCCCCACCATCAGCCCATGTCAAATCCTAGCTCCCCTCCACTCAGCCCAATTCCAGTCCAAGCCCCCCCATGAGCCTACTTCCAGTTCTAGCCCCTCCATGAGTCCATTTCCAGTACCAGTCCTAGCCCCCCATTAACCCACTTCCAGTCCTAACCCCCCATCACCCCATTTTCAGTTTAAGCCCCCCCTATAACCCATTACCAGTCCTAACCCCCCATCAGCCCACTTCCAGTCTTAACCCCATCAGCCCATTTCCAGTCAGCCCCCATAGCCCACTGCCAGTCCTAACCCCCCCATCAGCCCACAGCCCATTACCAGTCCTAACCACATCAGCCCACCTCAAGTCCTAACCCCTCCCCATCAGCCCATGTCCTGTCCTAGCCCCCCCATAGCCCATTATCAGTCCTAATCCCCCATAGCCCATTACAAGTCCTAACCCCCCATCACCCCATTTCCAGACAGCCCACATCAGCCCACAGCCCATTACCAGTCCTAACCCCCCCATCAGCCCACAGCCCATTACCAGTCCTAGCCCCCCCTAGCCCATTATCTGTCCTAGCTCCCCCGCAGCCCATTATCAGTATTAACCCCCCCAGCCCATTACCAGTCTTAACCCCCCATCACCCCATTTCCAGACAGCCCCCATCAGCCCACAGCCCGTTACCAGTCTTAACCCCCCCACAGCCCATTACCAGTCTTAACCCCCCGCCCCCCGCCGCCCGCAGCCCATTACCAGTCTTAACACACCCCCCAACCCAGCCCAGCCTAGCCCCAGTCTTAACACCCCCCAGCCCAGCCCATCCCAGCCCAGCACCAGTCTTAACACCCCCCCTGCCCAGCCCAGCCCATTACCAGTCTTAACACCCCCCCAGCCCAGCCCAGCCCAGCCCATTACCAGTCTTAACACCCCCCAGCCCAGCCCAGCCCTGCCCAGCCCATTACCAGTCTTAACACCCCCCAACCCAGCCCAGCCCAGCCCCAGTCTTAACACCCCCCAGCCCAGCCCATTACCAGTCTTAACACCCCCCCAGCCCAGCCCAGCCCAGCACCAGTCTTAACACCCCCCAGCCCAGCCCAGCCCAGCACCGGTCTTAACACCCTCCCAGCCCAGCCCAGCACCAGTCTTAACACCCCACCCCACCCCCAGCCCAGCCAAGCCAAGCCCAGCCCAGCCCAGCCCTAACACCCCCCTCAGCCCAGCCCAGCCCATTACCAGTCTTAACACCCCCCCAACCCAGCCCAGCCCATTACCAGTCTTAACACCCCCCCAGCCCAGCCAGCCCAGCCCAGCCCAGCCCAGCCCAGCACCAGTCTTAACACCCCCCAGCCCAGCCCAGCCCAGCCCAGCACCAGTCTTAACACCCCCCCAGCCCAGCCCAGCCCAGCCCAGCCTTAACACCCCCCCAGCCCAGCCCAACACCAGTCTTAACACCCCCCAGCCCAGCCCATTACCAGTCTTAACACCCCCCCAGCCCAGCCCAGCCCTAACACCCCCCCAGCCCAGCCCAGCCCAGCCCCAGTCTTAACACCCCCCCAGCCCAGCCCAGCACCAGTCTTAACACCCCCCAGCCCAGCCCATTACCAGTCTTAACACCCCCCAGCCCAGCCCAGCCCAGCCGTAACACCGCCCCCGCCCAGCCCTAACACCCCCCCCCAGCCCAGCCCAGCCCAGCCCCAGTCTTAACACCCCCACAGACCAGCCTTTTTCGAGTCTTTACTCGCCCACAAGCCCTGCCCAGCACCAGTCTTAACACCCCCCCAGCCCAGCCCAGCACTAACACCCCCCCCAGCCCAGCCCAGCCCAGCCCCAGTCTTAACACCCCCCTCAGCCCAGCCCATTACCAGTCTTAACACCCCCCCAACCCAGCCCAGCCATTACCAGTCTTAACACCCCCCCAGCCCAGCCCAGCCCAGCCCAGCACCAGTCTTAACACCCCCCAGCCCAGCACCAGTCTTAACACCCCTCCAGCCCAGCCCAGCACCAGTCTTAACACCCCCCAGCCCAGTACCAGTCTTAACAGCCCCCCAGCCCAGCCCAGCCCAGCACCAGTCTTAACACCCCACCCCCAGCCCAGCACCAGTCTTAACAGCCCCCCCCCCCTCGGCGTGTGGCAAATTTAAAATAAAAAAAAACCTGGCTCTGGCTGCTGCCGCTGCCGCCGCGGCAGAACAGAGTGTCCCGCGGGGCCCCCTCTCCTCGCTGAGCCTCTCTGCAAGGGCTTTCAGATTCGCGAAGGGAGAGTGTCTCCCTCGCGTCTCTGTTAAGCCCGCAGGGGCTAATGGGAAATTTCCCATCAGCCCCTCGCGTCTAAAGGGGCAGATGGGAAATTTCCCATTAGCCCCTGCGGGCTTAACAGAGACGCGAGGGAGACACTCCCTTCGCGAATCTGAAAGCCCTTGCAGAGAGGCTCAGCGAGGAGAAGGGGCCCTGCGGGACACTCCATTTTGCCGCGGAGGCCGCGGCAGCAGCCAGAGCCAGCTTTTTTTTTTTTAAATATAATTTTAAAAAAAAAGCAGAATGTTCTTTGCGCGGGGCCCTGTGCAAAGAACATTCTTGCTCAATGAACGGGCCGGCCCTGCTTCTATCTAGACTATTGCAACTTGCTCCTTGTTTGGTCTCTCATTAAATCATCTATCTCATGTAGCTCCTCTTCTCAAGCCACTTCATTGACTCCCTATCCATTTTCACATACATTTCATACTTTTCCTATTGACCTACAAGTGCATTCATTCTGCAGCTCCTCATTACCTCTTATCTCTTATGTCTTCCTACACCCCTTCTAGACAACTACACTTATCAAGCAAATTACTTTTATCCATGCCCTTTTCTTCTATTGCCAACTCCAGATTCTTTGTTCCACCTTGCTGTGCCTTATGCCTGGAATACACTCCACAAGTTGGTACATCAGGCTCCATCTCTGGTCCAGCTCAAATCCAAGCTAAAAACTCATCCCTTTGAGGCTGCTTTTGGATCCTCACCCTCTTATTTTCCTCTCCATTTCCGTATGCCTTTTAATCATTTCCCTTAAGAATTACCCTAGTCTTCTGTTTGTTCTGTATATCTATCTTGAACCGATTGTAAGCTCTGTGGGGCAGGGTCTGTCTCTTATGTGTATGTGTACAGCGTTGCGAATGGCTAGTAGCGCTGCAGAAATAATAACTAGATATAGTAGCAGTACCACTTGAACATTTTTATTGAAAACTGGAATAGACCAAGAGATTTGGCATCACTGGGTTAGGGCGACCATGTATTGGGGAGGTGGCTACAAGAATGTATGTTATATCCTGTTTTTAGAGCTGGTGGGCTGAAACCAGGGAAGCTATGTTTCAAATCCCATTGATGTTCCTTGTGGCCTTGGGCAAATCACTTTACCGTCCACTGCCTCAGCTACAAACTTAGGAGGGCCGATGCAGAAACACTGCACTATGCTCTCATGCAGCATTTTGCTTGCATTTTTCCTGTGCTAGTCTTGCTCTCCAATGCAAAAAGCAAGCTATTGTGGGAAAATAGACAGCAAAACCACTGTGCTAAAATATAGTGCAGTGTGCATGCTAATCACATGCAAAATCATAAATATTTAATCATACCCAAATTTTAAAAAACTGCACTGAGGCAGCATAGTTTTTTATTTATATTTTTGCACTGAATCATTATGCTGGCTTCAAGTAGATGTAGAGATGCAGCAAGAGCCAAATAGACCTCCTGATCAATCTTTCCCGATGGTTGACCCCCATCCACCCAAATGACCCTCTGCCCAATTGCAGACTCCACTACTCACCCCCCTGAATCAAGGAAATAAATGCCCTGGTGGCCTAGAGGCCCCAGCTCACAACCCTGAACCAATTGGTAGTCTAGTGGCCCCTAGCCCCCCACAAAATAAGAAAATGCCCAGGTGACCTAGTGGCCCCTAACCCCTACCACCCTGATCTCTCCCAATAAGTCCCAAACCCTCTCTACAGTACTCTACAAAGTCGGGGGGAGAAGCAATGTCCACACACACTCACCTCTGTGCCTCCATCTTGAAAAATGGTGTTACCTTTTTTTTTTTAATTATTTATTTCTGAATTTTCAATCAACAAAATCAAGCAACACGCTTGTACAGAAAATATGCACACATTAATCAATACCAAAGAAACATATATAAAAAAGAAACTCCCAGTGATGCATCATTAGTCCCCCTATGATGGGGGGAGATAGAAGCAAATATCACATAGGGGAGGAGGTCCCCCTATGATCATACATCTTATGAAACTTTATAGGAAAAAAGAACATGGTGACGGGGAAAGAGGAACATTCTAAACAACGAATGCTAAGGCGCCTTATGAAGGGGAAGATGTTACCACATGAGTACTGAGATAGGTGGATAGATCTCCAGGCTGAAAAAATATATATTTACAAGAATTATGAACCACAATACATTTACAAGGGAACCTTAATAAGAAAGAAGCACCTAATTGAAGAACCCCAGGTTTTAATAATAAGAAAGCTTTACGCCTTCTCTGGGTGTCTCTGGAACTATCTGGAAAGATAGAAATCCTCTTCCCCATGAACAAGTTACTTCTCTTTTTATAATATACTTTAAGAAGCCAATCTCTATCCGAAGAGAGCGCTAAAGTCACCAACAATGTGGAAACCACCCCATCTTCATCTTGAGGGGACCGAAGCAATGCTGAGACATCCAGCGAATCCATCTGTAACACCCCAACTACACGCGTCCCCTCCTTTTTACCACCTGGAGGCATCAAATCAGAAGAAATCATTAGAGACTCTTGAAGATACTTCTTGAAAAGTTCCATAGGGGCTACTGCCGAGATAACAGGAAAATTTAGCAACCGTATATTTGAAGCTCTGGTAGCATTTTCCAACATCTCTAGTTTCCCTTTCAAAGCAATATTATCTTTCATCAACGATTCAGTTAAGCCAGAAACCTGTGAAAGTTTCTGGTGAAAAAGAACAACTTGCTTCTTCGTTTCCACAAAATCAGTAGACAACTCATTGATATTACTCTCCATTTTAACTAAATTGGAAAAAGATACAGTCAATTGTTGATTCACAACCTGGGAGAGTTGATTTATAGCTTCCCATATACTCTCAAGAGTCACCTTAGCTGGGCGAGCAAGTATAATCAACGGGGAACTCACAACAGCAGAAGCTCCGGGATCCATCCTCTGTTTATCAGCCTCAACCACCGAACAGAAGGCACCATCCCCCTCAGAATGTTGCTTTTCGCCGGGAATTACTACCCATCTCACAGTCTCGGTCATCAAACTATCAGCAGCTAACTTCCATGCGCCCCACTCCGGTTTCACAGGAACCGCCTGCTCAGGCGTCACTGTAGATCCACGCTCTGAAGCACTGCCTGATAGTCCCAGAACTGCAGGAGGAGAGCGATCATCAGGGGAGAGAGAGATCTCAAGGGTGGAAGCAGCCGAACCCTCCTCAGCCGGTGCCGCCAAGCCCTTCCGAATCTCCCCTTTCTGTTCCTCGGTGAGCCGTACAAAACGATCCATTGGACCAGAAACGGGGAAGGGCCCGAGGTTTGCCTTTGCGTTTAGGCATTCTGCTCAAACACACGCCGTCTCCATCTTGAAGAAGCCACTCCCCCTCTGAAAAATGGTGTTACCTTATCATGTTTGGTGCATCCTGAAATACACGAAGAAGGGTCGGATTGCCATATAAGGCACAAATTGGCTTATATTACAGGGTGCGTCCTGGGACAGCCAACCCCATGTTGTACATGCCAGGATGTACCCCAGGGAGTCACACTGCCATATAGGGATTTGTTGCCTTATATGTCAGTCTGATCCTGCCCAGTGCATCCCAGTATGCACCGTCTGGGTTTGAGTACTGCCATTTTTCAATATGATGGTGTGGAGACAGGGGCATGTGGGCATTTCTCCCACCCCCTGACTTTTAAGGTACCAGGAGGGGTGTTTGAACTTACTGGGAGAGTTTGAGTGGTGGGGGCTAGAGTCCACTATCAGGCAAAGATTCCTTATATGGCAGAGTGACCCCCTGGGGTGCTTCCTGAGATGCATGACACAGGGTCAGCTGTCCCAGGATCCATCCTGGGAGGATCACATTGTCATATAAAGCAATTGTTGCCTTATATGGCAATCTAACCCCACCCAGTGAATCTCAGAATGAACCGCACAGAGTCAGGTGTTGCCATTTTTCAAGATGGAGGCATGGGGGCGGGAGCATGTGAGCATTGCTCCCGCCCCTTGACTTTTAAGCTATCAGCTAAAAGATAGAAAGCAGAGGGTAGGGCTAAATGGCCAATTTTCCCAATGGAGAAAGGTGAATAGTGGTGTACCCCAGGGATCTGTTCTGGGTCCGCTGCTTTTTGACATATTCATAAATTACCTGGAAAAGGGAATAACGAGTGAGGTTATCAAATTTACAGATGACACAAAACTATATAAAGTTGTTAAAACCCAAGAGGATTCTGGAAACTTGCAAGAGGATCTTGATAAATTGGAAGACTGGGCATCCAAATGGCAGATGAAATTTAATGTGGACAAGTGCAAAGTTATGCACTTAGGAAAGAACAACCCAAACTATGGTTACACAATGCAAGGTTCCACATTGGGAACCACCACCCAGGAAAAAGATTTAGGCGTCATCGTGGATAATTCATGTTAAAACCCTCTACCCAGTGTGCAGTGGTGGACAAGAGAGCAAATAGAATGCTAGGTATCATAAAGAAAGGAATGGTGCGATCACATCTTGAATATTGTGTGCAATTCTGGTCGCCATATCTTAAAAAAGATATAGAGTTATTAGAAAAGGTTCAGAGAAGAGCCACCAAAATGGTAAAGGGGATGGAAGGATACTCCTATGAAGAGAAGCTAAAAAGGTTAGGGCTCTTCAACCTTGAAAAGAGACTGCTGAGGGGAGATATGATAGAGGTCTATACTATAAATTAATGAATAGAGTGGAACGGGTAAACGTAGTTCGATTGTTTACATCATCAGAATATAAAAAGACTAGGGGACATGCAATGAAGCTAAGGGTAACCTATTTAAGACTAATAAGAGAAAATATTTTTTCACTCAACGTGTAATCAAACTCTCAAATTTGTTACCGGAGGATGTAGTGAAAGCTGTTAGTTTAGCTGGGTTTAAAAAAGGTTTGGACAAGTTCCTGGAGGAAAGGTCCATAAATCATTATTAAAAGGGACACGGGATATCACTGCTTGACCCAATACAAGCACTGAGGAACCTGTGTCTTTTGGGGAAACTGCTAGGTACTTATGACCTAAATTGGCCACTGTTGGAAACAGGATACTGGGCTTGATGGACCTTGGTCTGACCCAGTATGGCATATCTTATGTTCTTATGTTAGAAGTGGGATTTGAACTTACTGGGAGGGTTCGGGGGGGGGGGGGAAGGGGGGAGAGCTAGGGTCCACTAGACCACCAGGGCATTTTCTTGGTTCAGAGGTGGCTAAGAGTCACTAGACCACCAAGTTATTCAATTTGGTTTGGGAGGGGGGAGCAAGGAGCCACTAGGCCACATGGCATTTCCATAGTTCAGAGAGGTGCCTGGGACCATTGGGTCACCAGGTAAAGTTTTTGGTTGGGGGGATCATGGCAGATTGTGGAGTCCATGATCAGGGGGGAATTGGGGGTCACATGATGATTGGAGGGTCTGGTCATATGAGGTGCAGTGTCAAACCACCTCAGTTGTCTTTTTTTAAGCAATCTAATTCATATGCACAGATACCAGATGTAACGCGGTCTTTGTGCATGTGAGTCTTTCTTGCTCCCCTTGTCCAGTGCTGACTTTTTGCACATGGCTGATTTGCATGTGTTTACTTACAGCATCGCTGTGCAAATGTCAGCATTAAACTCATGTTAGGAAACCCTGTGCTAGAATTTTAGTGCTGGGGTCTGGTACAGGGTTTCTGCATCAGCTCTTTAGGGACCCTTTTACTCAACTGCACCAGGTTTTGGCACCTAATGTGCATTTTGCACAAATATTAATGTGCATTAAGTGCAACTGCTCTGCAGTAAATGTGGGGAGCATGGCCAACATGTGAGTGACAGTTGTTGTGCGGGCAAGCCCCTTAGCATACATTCGGGCCCTTGTGAATGACCATGGCTGCACTTAACTCCACATACTGAGGTGGCATTAGATGCACCTGTGCTAACAGCAACATGCACAGTGGGCGATATCTCCGCCACTCTATCTGCAATGTGCTCACCATGCCCACTTTCCGTCCCAAATCCACCTATTCAGCACCCGAATGCACGGTAACTGTTATGCCCCCTTGGTAACTATTACCGCAGGCCCTTGCGCAGTTACCATATGTGAAAAAATGCATTAACTGCCTAGTAAGCTTTAGTAAAAGGGCCTTTGAGATTGTAAGCCCTCTGAGGACAGTGAATTATGTACTGTAATTGAATGATATTGTGTATCTGGACTTTCAGAAAGCCTTTGACAAGGTCCCTCATCAGAGACTTTTGGCAAAACTAAAGAGTCATGGGATAGGAGGCGGTGTACTATTGTGGATCAGGAACTGGTTAAAAGATAAAAAGCAGAGGGTAGGGCTAAATGGCCAATTTTCCCAATGGAGAAAGGTGAATAGTGGTGTACCTCAGGGATCTGTGCTGGGTCTGCTGCTTTTTGACATATTCATAAATGACCTGGAAAGTGGAATAACGAGTGAGGTTATCAAATTTGCAGATGACACAAAACTATTTAAAGTTGTTAAAACCCAAGAGGATTGTGGAAAATTGCAAGAGGATCTTGATAAATTGGAAGACTGGGCATCAAAATGGCAGATGAAATTTAATGTGGACAAGTGCAAGGTTATGCACCTAGGGAAGAACAACCCAAACTATGGTTACACGATGCAAGGTTCCACATTAGGAACCACCACCCAGGAAAAAGATTTAGGCGTCATTGTGGATACCATGTTAAAACCCTCGGCCCAGTGTGCAGCGGCGGCCAAGAGAGCAAATAGAATGCTAGGAATGGAAAATAAAACAAAAGATATTATAATGCCTCTATATCGTTCCATGGTGAGACCGCACCTTGAATATTGTGTGCAATTCTGGTCGCCGTATCTTAAAAAGGATATAGTGATTTTAGAAAAGGTTCAGAGAAGAGCCACCAAAATGGTAAAGGGGATGGAAGGATATTCCTATGAAGAAAGGCTAAAAAGGTTAGGGCTCTTTAACCTGGAAAAGAGACGGCTGAGGGGAGATATGATAGAAGTCTATATATTAATGAACGGAGTGGAACGGGTAAACGTAGATCGATTGTTTACCTTATCAGAATATAGAAAGACTAGGGGACATGCAATGAAGCTACAGGGTAAACTATTTAAGACTAATAAAAGAAAATATTTTTTCACTCAACGTGTAATCAAACTCTGGAATTTGTTACCGGAGGATGTAGTAAAGGCTGTTAGTGTAGCTGGGTTTAAAAAAGGTTTGGACAAGTTCCTGGAGGAAAGGTCCATAAACCATTATTAAGAAGGGACCCAGGATATCAGTGCTTGACCCAATACAAGCATTGTGGAACCTGTGTCCCTTGGGGAAACTGCTAGGTACGTATGACCTAGATTGGCCACTGTTGGAAACAGAATACTGGGCTTGATGGACCTTGGTCTGACCCAAGGCATATCTTATGTTCTTATGTTCTTATGTCTCTTGCTTTGAATGACTACTGTAGATCCATGAGCCAAAAATACAAAGAACTAAGTATTTCTTATCATTTTTCACTTTTTTGTTTTTGAGAATGTTTCTTATTGAGCTCCTATGTGAATTGGATCCCTTATTTCCTCTACATGACCTTTTACATGTGTTGTGTTGATGTTTTTCTTTTTAGTTACTTGAGTGGATATGTAATTGTTATAGATACACAGCAGTTGGTCTTTCCTTTACAAATCTGACTTAAAATACTGGAAAGTGAATAAAGAGAATATTAAAAAAAAAGAAACCAAGTTTTACACATAGAAAGATTTTCTAAAATTACCCTCAATGTTTTGTTGACTTCAGTCTTAAGAAAAAGAACCATGTGTGAAAACAGTGATGGGCCAAGAAGGTGATGTCATTGTTGGAAGCACTGGCTTTGACTGGTGAATTTTATCTTGAGAGAATGCAGCTTGCATATTTGGTATAATTGAATGCTAGAAGCTTGAGTCATCCAACTTCAAGGCTTAGACTAATTTAAGGCCCAAAGTTATTCACTGAGAGCCAGATTTGCTGTTTTTTTTTCCCTACAGGCACAAAATCAGAGGATAGAGAGGGTTTTGCAAGGAATGCTGTGTCCCTATAATAGGGATACAATGGATAACATGAACAGAGTCTATGAGCAAATGCAGCCAGCAGATGGCAGAGCACTATACACATAAAAGGTGGTAGGAGCTAGGCGTTCAAATATCCAGTCAACACTGAGTCATGGTTGTGATGGGAGAGAAAGATTAAAGGCTTGTTGAAAAAGGTACATCTTCAGAGCAGCCTTGAACCTGGGGAACGAAAGTTCGGAATGGAGGGAAGGAGGAACAGAGTTCCAAATTGCAGGGCCTATAAAGAAAAAAGCAGCACCTCGGGTATGCTCGAGGGGAGCTTGACTGACTGAGGGAAGGACAAGACAGTGAGTATGAGCAGAACGGAGGAGCCGGTGAGGATGATGGAAGTGGAGAAGATCAGCCAAGTAGCGGGGGATAGAAGAGTGAATGGCCCTATGTGTCATAATGAGTAACTTGAATTGTATCCGGTAACGAACAGGCAGCCAGTGCCAAGTGAGCAAGAAGGGGGGGAGACATGGTCAAAATGACAGGAGTATGTAAGGATACGAGCTGCAGTATATTGGAGCAACTGTAGACGGTGTAGTTGATAGAGAGGAAGACTGGCCAGGGCAATATTGCAATAGTCAAGTCCGGAAGTAACGAGAGAGTTCAGAAGCGTGGCCAGAGCACTCGCAAAGAGGAACGGGCGAACTGCACAAATTTGTCTAAGGAAAAAGAAGGAACAGCGAGAGACAGAGGAAATATGCTCAGAAAAGGATAATGAGTAATCCAAGACGATCCCTAAATAGCAAAAAGAAGGGACCAGTGAGATTGGGGAGGAAGCCAGAACTGGAGCTAACAAGGGGGCAGAGGGGGGGGGGGGGAACCAAATGTAATCCACATAGCCGAGGTTTTAACTGGGTTCAAGTGTAGAAAATTAGAGGTCAGCCACAAATCAACCAAAAGCAAGCAAGAGTTTGGTGCAGAAAGATCAGGAGACAGAGAATTTGTGCGGTGGAGCAGGAGCATGTCATCCGCATAATAGTATGCGAACAAACCTAGCTGCTGCACCAGAAGGCACAGAGGAGCTAGAAAAAGATTAAACAGAAGGGGAGAGAAAACTGAGCCCTGGGGAGCACCACAGGAGAGGGTAGTAACAGGGGAAGTAGAAACATTAGACAGAACCGAAAAGGAGCGTGCAGTAAGGAAAGACCGGAACCAATGCAACAGAACACCAGAGATGCCAAAATCAGACAGATGTGTAAGATGGGTACGATGGTCCACAAGGTCAAAAGCTGAGGAAAGATCAAGAGAAACAAGAAGAGTGAGATTGCCCTGTTTGTGGGCAATATGACACTCATTAAGTAGGGAAAGAAGAACAGATTCAGTGCTATGGCCCTCTCGGAATCCAGACTGTTGGGGATGAAGGGCATTGACAGAGAGCAAGTGCGAGAAGAGCTGAGAAAAGACAAAGCGTTCAAGCAACTTAGAAAGAAACAGAGGTTCGAGACTGGGCACCAGTTGGAAAGGACAGAGGGGTCGAGGTTAGGTTTCTTCAATAAGGGATGGACCAGAGCATGCTTCCAAGGGGAAGGGAAAGATCCTGTGGAGAGACTGTTCAGCATCACAAGAAGAGGAGGGAGAAGGGTAAGGGAGGGTTCCAGGAGCCACTTAGAAGGAATGGGGTCTAGAGGACAAGTGGTCTTACAAGCAGTGGAGAGAGTCGAAGCCAATTCATAGGTGATGACCAATTATGACCAAGTATGAGAGAGGGAATGGGGAAGGGGAGAGGGAGACAGGGTGAGAGAAGGGGAGGAAGGAGAAAGAGGAGCCGGACAGGAGGGGAATGATGCGCTGAGGGAGAGAACTTTACTGGAAAAATAGACTGCCAGAGTAGAGGGATCTGGAGCCTCAGATAAGGAAGGCATTGCAAAAGTGGAGAGAGAGGAAAGGGTACCGAAAACAGAGAACAAATGACAGGAGGAGTGAAAAGCTGAGGAAATGAGGCTGGAATAGTAATTCCGCTTGGCCTCATTAATAACCAGACGATACTCATGATGCCGCTTGCGGAAGATATCCAAAGCGACTGGAGAAGGCAGTACATGCCAAAACCGCTCTGCCCAGCAGAAATGGGCCCGAAGTAGGCGAAGACCGCAGTGGTACCAGGGATTGCTGTTAGGAGGGGGGACAACAGGGAGCGGTCAGGATGGAGCCAGAGTAGCAAGGGCAGCAGTAAGGGAGGTGTCCCAAGAGAGAGTCTGAGAATCCGGGGAAAGGAGGGCAAAATCTGGAGGAAGGAGCTGATCAGCGGGATGGAAGAGCTGCAAGGTCTGAGGAGACAAATGGCACCTAACCAAGGGCGGAGGGGGAGGCAAGGGCACGAATGAGGAACCAGAAAGGAAAGGAAGCTGTACAGAGAACCGAATGCAAAAGTGGTCTGTCCAGGGTAAGGAGAGTGGAGAGAGAGACAATAAGGGAAAGGGAAAAGAGGAAGGTGTCAAAAGAAAGTCAAGTGTGTGACCGGCCACATGGGTCAGGAATGGGACATGTTGCCTCAGCAAGATGTCAGAAAGGAGGGAAACAAAAGCCTTATTGTGAGGTTGAGAGTGAGGGGCCAAATGCAAGTTCAAATCACCCAGGAAGATGACATGGGGAACAAAGTAAAAACCTCAGTGAGGGTTGGCAATAGGTCATCCCAGGACTGAGGAGAGATAGAAGGAGGGGCATAGAGAAGAAGAAAATGAAGGGGAGAGAGGAATCAAGATGGAGAAAAAGGGATTCATGGAAGTGAACAGCAGGTGAGATGACCTCCCGGAGGGGGAAAGTGGAACGATGGATAACGGCAACGCCTCCACCAGACCTGCCCCAACGTGGAACCGAGACAGCAGAAAACCCAGGGGGAAAGCAAAGAGTGAGAAGGCCATCCTCCCCCTCCCTGTGCCAGGTCTCCGTTGTAAAAAGAACATCCAGGGAGTGGAGTTGGATTAAGTCACAGACAAGAGCTGTTTTAGCATGGAGGGAACGGCAGTTGAGTAAGGCGAAGCTCAGAAACAGCTGAGAAGAGGCCGAAAAACAAGGCTGGACGGAGGGACCGGACATAGGACAGGGCACCAAATTAACAGAGGAGTGGAAGGAACAGGGGGAAGTGAAAAAACGAGAGGTACCAGGATGCCAGCCCCAGTGCACCAGAATAGAAACCATACTGCAAGAGGGAGAGAGAGGAGCTAGAGAGGTAAACAGAAACCAAAGGCCAATAAGAAAACACTTACAGTTTGTCCAGAAATTAGCAGTACCCATGCCTGAGAAAACAGACAGAAGACCAGACAGAAGGAGCAACAGGCCAGCAAGGCGACCGAAGAGTACCACAACGTCACCCCTGGAGTCGCCCCAAGGAGCTCGCTCAAGGAGCACGTCCTGCTCCTTGAGGGCGCGATGCTGCAGTGTGTGACACCACAGCCAGAGGAGCTTTTAAATGCGCAGAGCAGAGGAACTGTGGCTGCAACCCCGCGGCTGCGTCACATCCAGGTAAGTGGAGCAAATGCAAATTGGTACCGAGGGGATCCAGATGTACCTGAGGAGACACAAACAGCAGAGTAAACACATCGAGGTGCAGCAACACAACTAGTACAACAGCAATCAATCAGAGGGAGGTGAGGCAGGAACAGGACAGCAGCCGGAGACGCCACAGCCAGAGGAGCCTTTAACTATGCAGAGCAGAGGGAACGTGGCTGCAACCTTGCGGCCGTGTCAAATCCAGGTAGGTGGAGCAAATGCAAATTGGTACTGAGTTCATAAGGGGATGGAAACAGAGCACCTGGGAGTGGTGGAAAATCCTCAGAACAGTATACCATCCGAAGAAGTTGTGCGTAACCCTTTAACTCACTGGTTCCCAAAGCTGTCCTGGGGGCTTCCCAGCCAGTTAAGTTTTCAGGATATCCACAATGAATATGCATGAAAGAGATCTGCATATAATGGAAGCAGTATATACAAATCTCTGTCATGCATATTCATTGTGGATATCTTAAAAACCCAATTGGCTGGGGAGTCCCTAGGACAGCTTTGGGAACCACTACCTTAACTGGAACTCTAGAACAATGTAAAGGAACTGAGAGACAACTCAAAAATGTTTTCTGTACAACCTAGGGCACACCAAATACATGGAAATATTTCTTGAGAGAAGAAAAATGGCAGATATTTGAATTGTATAGCTTGATGAATCTTTCTACTGAATTATACCTCTCTATTCTTGTACTTTATCAGTAACACCACTGTGATTTGGGAACCACACCTCAGAAGACCTGTATACTGATTTCACAGAAGGATCTTCCATCATTGGAAAGCCTTACAGATGTAATGGAAACCCCAGAGGTGTGCTCTCTATGTCCACAAAAAGGGAAATTTGGAGCCCCTATTCCTAAATTAAATCCAAATTGCAATATGATGTAATGGAGGCCTAATTTGTCTGTCAGTTACAGGACAGGGGGAGTCCCTTTTCCAAACTGGAGGAAACTATAAAAGGGACTTTACATGCAGGACTTGCATCTTCCTTCCACCAAGCAGTCTGGGGGAGGAGGGAAGGCTTTCCAAGCCTGCTACTGGGTCCAGCACAGCCTGTGTGTGTCATCTGATGCGACCCATACAGACCATTCCTGAGATATGCAGAACTCCTGAGTCATGCTTTGGTTAACGTAAGATATGGGCAGTGCATTTTTCCTAGTAAAAAAAGTCCCGCTATTCAGATGTAGGGCTCTTTCATCAATACATGAGGTCCATTGGTCAATTTTAACAGGCAATAATAAGGTGCCAGTACTACTTACGCTGTGTACCCTCTCAAAAAAGCCCCGGATATGATTATAGTGATCCACCGAAATCAGGGCAGGTTTCACTAAGGCTTTTCTCTTGTAACTATCCAACTCCACCAGTTACACTCACTCAGGGATTCTTCCATAAAGGGACAGATCTCTCTGTGTAGCCAGCCTCTCACTACAGGGTAAGGGTAACCGCTGGACATCCTATAGAAAAGAAATGTATAGAGGCGATTGTTACTCTAAATAGGCAGAAACCGGCAAAAAGCAGCAAATCAGTGCACCAAAAGTAAAATAAAGGGTCCTAGTGGATAGAGAAAGACAAAGCTCAAGACTTAAACTGGAGCAAATCAAGAGACAAAAGGCAGAATGGGCACAAAAAGGGTTTTTTACAGAAAAAAATCTTTATTAGGTGATCCCCAAGTAAAAGCAATACAAAAATCAAAGTATACATTGCAGCTCAAAATCTTTGGACTTGAATATACTCCTCTATTCAGCCACTTCAGACAGACAGTAGTTCACCCTCAAATAGGCTAGGCTTGGACCAGCATCATGCTACAACAAGGGAAGGAGAACAGAGATCAAGGAAGCTCTCTGAGGGAGAAACCAGAAACAGGAGCTGGTGGTATCATTGAAAGAGATAACAATCAAACTGTCTTATCAGAAGAGGAAAAGAGGAAAATAGATTCAGGATTGTGAGAGGGACTTGCTACCCAAAGGCATCCTTACTTTATACCTGAGAGGACTCAGCACTACAGCAGAAAGAACCTTTCTTCCAGGTGCATCCCACACCTGCAAGTCAGAGTTTGCTTTAGAATATTTTGCCATTTTTGTACTTGTACCCTTGGGGAGGAGAGCAAGTAACTCCCCTGGGCCATATCTCCATATAGAAGATGCAATGGGTACCACTGAGTCAATGCTGACTCATGGCAAATCAGTGGTCCTTGGGTTTTCTTGGCAATGTGTAACCAGAAGTAGATTACCAGGCCTTCCGTCTGTGCAATGGAGGGCAAAGTGACTTGCCAAGGCCACAAAAAATGCCAGTGGGAATCAAATCCTAGTCTCCTGGTCAACAGGCTACCCCTCCACTCCATAGAAGATGCACCCCTCATAAATGAGTGGAACTGAGAGAAAGCTTGAGATCTTTGTGTCCAGAACATCCATACACTGATGGTGCCTAAACTAGGTACTCCCAAATATCTGAAAGTGAATCGATAGACTCTTCAAGGAGAGCACTGCTTAGAGAGGAATGAGGAGGAATATGCCCATTTGTGGACTCAGGGGCGGCTCAAGACAATCTGCTGCCTGAGGCAAAGAATGAGATGGCTCCCCCCCCCCCCTTAGAGGGGGGCGGGGCTTTTTCAGAATTCCAATCAAGGACTGAACCAAACCAAAAAGCCAATTAGATTATATGGAGGGAATGCAAGATGTTTGCACACAGGGCCATACCAAGCTGCAATCGCGGCCTGTGCGACTTGCAGCTTAGTCGCGCGCCCCCCTCCTCCCCCCATACCTCCGTCCAGTGCTGCCTGCTCTTTCCCTGCTGCTGCTCTCTGTTTTTTTCATGGCGGCACTAGCAACAGGGAAAGAGCAGGTAGTGCTGGACGGAGGTATGGGGAGGAGGAGGGGGGGCATGCGCCCGATCTGAAAAGCGCCGGCACTTTAAGCAGATCTATCTCTCCCTACTCTGACATCGTGTCGGAGGAGGGAGGGACAAGACCTGCTAAAAGTGTTGCGAAAAGGCTTGGGGGGGGGGGCACATTTCGGCTGCCTGCTATTGTCCTGCCAGTGGCAGCAGTGCAACAGCAGACAGCCGAAATGCACCCCCCAAGCCTTTGTGCCCTGTGCGGCTGCACTGCTTGCTCAGGGCTAGTTACGGTCCCGTTTGCACACCAAGGAACTAAAAGACAGCAAGAACCAACAGCACAGTTTATAAAACTAAATTATAACTCATTTTATAGTTCTTGCTTTTTCTTTTTCAACATATATTTTGCATCCACAGTGGGTGCAGAGCAGAACCAGGACATTCATCCACAGAACTCAATTATTTAAAAAAATAAATCTGATTCTGATCATCTCATTAACAACAACAACCACTATTCTCCAGTACCAGGCATATTGTGAACTAATACAAAACCCTACAACAGAGAGCAAACCTACCATACCATATCAGCACAAACTTCCAAAACTCACATAAGGAGCCCATCCAAAAAAAGCGTCACTGTAAATACTACAGTGGGCCCTGGAACATCCATACACCTATCTGAAAAGCTGAACAAGTCAAATTACTACAGTACAGTATAGATCTTTATGTACAAACGCCATGTTAACAGAACACCTGACCTCAGTCACACACACACAACATCGACCCTCACCAAGTACAGAATAAGTAACCACAATCTAAAGTAAAAATAATAATATGTAGACTAAATTTAAACTGAAACCTCAAGAAGCAGTGCAACATCAGATAAATAAGAGATGCAGTTCTCCAATACTGTGTAAAATATAAAGAAAGCACAAAGTCCAATCACTAAAATGAAATAATATTATTTTTTCTACCTTTGTTGTCTGACCATTTTATTCTCTGATCATGCTGGTCCCGATCTGAGGCTTCTGCTTTCTTGTCTTCTCTTAACTCTCTTTCTGTGGTCTATGGTCCATCTGCCATTTCTTATCTCTTCTTTTGTTTTCTTCACTTCTTTCCATCAGCCTATTTCCAATCCCCGTAACCCTTTCCAGTATCAGCTCCTTGCCAGTCCTCCCTCCCGGTATCTTCCAATGTCAACTTGCATTCCTATGACTGCCACTGGTGTCCATTCCCTTCCAGTCCCCCTCCTTCCCCACTGTCCAGCTCCTTCTAGTCCAAATACCATGGCAGCCCCTCTCAGCATCCACTCCCTTCCAGTCCCATTCTCCCATCCCCTCGCATCAGCCCATTTGTAGTCCTAGCCCCCAGTTTTCTTCCAAAGCCAGCAGCTCTATCCTCCCCTCCCCACCATCAGCCCATTTCCAGTTGAAGCCCCCCCAATCAGCTCACTTCCAGTGCTAGTCCCACCCCAACCCCATTACCAGTGCTAGCCTCCCCTAATCAGCCCATTACCAGTCCTACCCCCCATCAGCCCATTTCTGGTCCTAGCCTCCACGAACAGCTCATTTCCAATGCTAACCCCCCTCAGTCCATTACCAGTCCTACCTCCTCATCAGCCCATTACCAGTCCTAGCCTCCCCTAATCAGCTCATTTCCAGTGCTAGTTCCCTCTCAACCCATTACCAGTGCTAGCCTCCCCTAATCAGCCCATTACTAGTCCTACCCCCCCATCAGTCCATTACCAGTCCTAGCCTCCTCTAATCAGCCCATTTCCAGTCCTAACCTCCCCGATCATCTCATTTCCAGTGCTAGCCCCCCATCAGTCCATTACCAGTCCTAGCCTTCCCTAATCAGCTCATTTCCATAGCTAGTCCCCCTCAGCCCATTACCAGTACTAGCCCCCCTAATCAGCCCATTACCAGTCCCAACCCCCTCCCCTTGATCAGTCCATTCCCAGTTGTAGCCTTCCCTAATCAACCATTACCATTCCTAGCCCCCCTGATCTGCCCATTACCAGTGCTAGCCCACCCATCAGCCCATTATAATCCTAACCTGCACTGTCTCTCCCCGGGGTCTCAAACATGCGGCCCGCGAGGAAACTTTGTGCGGCCCGCGACGGAGAGGAAACAAAAAAAACCCGAAACAAACCCCTGGCTTCTGCTGCTGCCGCTGCCGCCGTGGCAGCGACAGAATCAACTGTCCCGCGGCCCCTTCCCGTCTGCCCGGCAGAGCCCTCAGCTGTCAGCTCCATCAGCTTTCAGGGCCGCGAGGAGAGTAGTATTTCCCTCTTGCGGCTCTGTTAAGCCTGCCGGGGCTGATGGGTTTCCATCAGCCCCGACCGGCTTAACAGAGCCGCGAGAGGGAAATCACTCTTCTCTTCGCAGCTTGAAAAGCCCGCCGCTGATGGAGCTGACAGCTGAGGGCTCTGCCGGGCAGACGGGAAGGGGCCGCGGGACAGTTGATTCTGCTGCTGCCACGGCGGCAGCAGCAGCAGCAGAAGCCAGGGGTTTGTTTTGTTTTTAATTTTTAAATTTACTTCGGCTGATGGGGAGGGGGAGGGGGTTAGGACTGGTAATGGGGGGGGGCTAAGACTGAAAATGGGGTGATGGGGGATAGGACTGGAAATGGGCTGATGGGGGGTTAGGACTGGTAATGGGCTATGGTGGGGGTTAGGACTGGAGGTGGTCTGATTGGGGGGCTAAGACTGAAAATGGGGTTATGGGGGGGCTAAGAATGAAAATGGGGTGATGGAAGGCTTAGGACTGGAAGTGGGCTGTTGGGGGGCTTAGGACTGGTAATGGGCTATGGGGGGGGGGCTAGAACTGGTAATGGACTGGGGGGGTTGCTAGGACTGGAAATGGGCTGAGTAGAAGGGGGGCTTGAACTGCAAATAGCTAATGGGGACGGGGTTTTGGAATGGAAATGGGCTGAGTGGAAGGGGGCTTGGAATGGAAATGGGCTGATGGGGAGGGGGGCTTGGAAAGGAAATGGGCTGTGAGGGGAGGGAGCTAGGACTGGAAATGGGCTGATGGTGGGGCTAGGATAGGACTGGGAATGGGCTGATGATGCAGGGACTAGAAGGGAGCGGATGCTGGGTGGGGCTGGAACTAGACGGGAGCTGATGTTGGGGGAGGATTAGAATGGGATAGGGCTGGGAGAGTGAAATGGAGAGGTGAAAAATATTTTGTGTGGGAGGGAAGAAAAATCTACAATTGGCTGGGTATTGGGAGAGTAAGTGTGAATTGAGGATGGAGGGGTAAAATTTGAGTGGATGAAATAGGAATGAGGAAAGAGCAAAAGGAGAAAGATTAGTATGTTAAAGCAGATGTAGAGAGAGAATGGAAAAAAAAACTAGAAGAGAGAAGAAAGGACAAATGGACAGTAGACAATGGAGAGTTAGCAGAAGACACGAAGAAACCAGAAGAAAGTGGCTGAAACAATTGCAACTGAAAAAAAATGCACAAAAGGTAGAAAATATCTCTTTATTTTGAATTTATTAACTGGAATATGTCAGCTCTTGGAAATGTACATCATTAACATCTGCGCTTTGTTTAATACAAGAGGAAATTAATTTATAGCTTTATTTCTACAGTGTTGTACATTCCAAGTTTGGCTTTTGGGGTTCCCAGTTTAATTATTGTCTTCCTGTTTCTAAATTGTGATTCCTTGTTTGGTGATGGTGTATGTTCTGCATGTGTAACTGAGCTGAGGTATTCTGTTTATGTAATTCCTATGACATTGCCACTTGTTCTCTTTCCCCAGTAGGTCATGTATTGTTATTCCCTGAAATGTATTGAATTAATATTTGTAGTGTTGCCTTTTGATAGGTAGAGTATGGTGATTTGTGAGTCCTGGTAGTGCTGTTAGGATATGGCGGGTTTGCTATGGGTTCTAAATGGGCAGTGTTTGTAGTAGTTCCTAATGTGCCTGGCGGTTGGCACTGGATTATAGTAATGTAGAAATCTTTTAGTCTTTCTTTATCCATACACTCATTAAGAGGCATGTTTACTAAAAGTTAGCGTATGGTAACATTATGCAAATATTTATGCAAATGATGCCCCTTATGCAAATGAGGCCCGCATCTTGTGCAGCCCCCGGGTTACTTTACAAGTCCTCATTTGGCCCTCAAAGCAATTTGAGTTTGAGACCCCTGGTCTCTCCCCTCTGTCCAGCATTTATCCCCTGTCTGTCCAGTATGTCCCCCTGTCTCTCCCCTTTGTCCAGCATTTGCCCCGTCTCTCCCCTTTGTCTAGACTTGTCCCCTGTCTCTCCCTTTGTCCCCCATCTTGCACCTTTGTTTCTCTTTGTCCTCCTCCTGTCCCCACTCCCTCCACCTGCACCTCTCATCTGGCGGTGGTGGGGGCACTCTGGCTGTTTTAATTTTCGATTTGAGCTCCCTGAGGAAGCCGTAAGGCGAAACATCGGATGTCGGGGCTCCTTGCCTCTTTCGTTGGACATATCATCTTCACTTCATTCTGCCACTTTTGGTTTGCCATCTGCTGTTCTTGTCATCGTTTGTCAGCATTTTTTCCAACAGATAAGTGATTGTAGTTTCTTTTTCTTTTTTGGAGCGCTGATTGTGGAGTCTGTTTGTTTTGTTTTCATTCTTTGAATGCACACAGCTGATTGATCGGCTGCACCAGCCTGAAGTGTGTTTTTGCCCTGGCTGGTTGGAGGTTTTTTTGACCGTTGATGTAATCTGAGTCTTATCATTTGCATTGATATGTGTCTTTGACTAGACTCAATTCCCCCGAACCATAAGGTGGGGTTTGCTGAGGTCTTTTTTCCTCCAGCTGGGCGAGCTTCTGGTTGGCTGGTGTTTAGCTTGGTCTTAGTCTCTTGCCCATTGTTTGTTTAATTTTTTATTGAAAATACATTTAATATATTATTTTCCTTGTTTCCTTTTTTTGGTTTTCTGCCCTGTTTGGGGTTGTGTACTATTCGTTTTTGGTTATTTGGCTCCTTGAGGAGATTTTGTGAAAATAGTTGAGGCTATTTACAAATAGGCATAGTCAATGATGGTGCCAATGGGTGTGGATGCCTCATCACGTGCTGTGTGTGTTAGTGTGGTGGGCCTGGTGGTTGAGGGTGGCTGTTTGTGCACTGTCATCTGAATAGTGTTTGAGGAAGAGGTGGTGCTTCAATACCTTTATAAATTGGGCCAGATCAGAGATTGCCCGTATGTTGGGCGGTATGGTGTTCCAGCATCTGGGCGCATAGAACCTAAATGCCCTGTTTGTCGTTGCCTGCGTGCATTGTGTTATTTCCTTCGGGCTTACCAGCGTGTTGACTGCTGCGAATCTTCTGGATCTGTTAGAGGGCGTAGGATGGATAAGCTCCATGAGGGAGGTGGAGGAGAGCCTGTTGATGGCCTTGAAAGTCAGTAGTAGGGATTTAAACAAGAGTCTGCCATGTATGGGGAGCCAGTGGAGATGTCTCAGGATGGGTGTCACATGATCCTTCCTGGAAGCACCGTGTAGAACTCTGGCCGCAGCGTTCATTGCGAGCTGGAGTGGATTAAGGGTGGATTGTGGGAGCCCTTGTAGAATTCCATTCGCGTAATCAAAATGCGGGATCACCAATGCTTGGTAGATTGTCCGGAAGTCATCAGGCTCAAGCAGGGGGCATAGGTGTCTGAGTGTCCGAATCTTGTGGTAAACTGCTCTTACTGTGTTGCTTATGTGGGCCTTCATGTCAAGGCATTGATCTAATGTGACTCCTAAGTAACGGATTGTGGATTTGGTTGTTAGTTCCACTTCCTTGACCTTTAAGGAGGCTGGAGGGGTGAAGCTTTGGTTCCTCGTGATGAAGAGGACTTCTGTCTTCTTGTGCTGTATTAGAAGGTTTTGAGTCTGGAGCCAGTTGGATACGGCGTCAAAACAGCTTGTCAGTGGGGAGAGGTCCGGCTGGTCGGTTGAGAATGGCATGTAGAGCAGTACGTCGTCGGCTTATATCAAACAGTCAACATTGAAAGATTGGATAAGGGTGCAGATAGGCTGCATGTATATGTTGAACATCAGGGCGGAGAGGGAGGATCCCTGTGGTACACCCTGCCATTGGTGGAATGGTTCTGATGTTGTAGCACCGGATCGCACGTGCTGCCATCTGTCCGACAGGTATGATTTGCACCAACTTAGGGCTGCGTAACGAATACCCTTCACCTTAAGTCACACCAGGAGGAGCTCGTGGCTTACTGAATCGAATGCAGCGGCTATATCCATAAAGATGAGCGCAAACCCTTGTTGGGTGTTGTTGATTCCAGCAATTATGTTATTGAAGAGTGTGGTGAGGAGTGTTTCGACACCGTGAGAATTTCTGTCGCCGTCAGCGATTGTGGTTTGTATTGTTTGAAACAGAATCTGAATGGATGTGAGTTTGCATTAATCTATTTCATAAACAGCAGTTGGTAAACAAATATTACAGTTATCGCTTATAGTTGTTTAACAATGCCTCAAAAGTGTGTTAATCGTCCGGATTCATTTTGCTACATTTGCGGTGAGGTTACTTTTAAGAAGCGGAGAAGACGTTTTACTCCGCTTGTTAAGACATGTTATAAGCTGTACTTTGGATGTCAAGTCGGTGACCAGGACAAAAATTGTGTGCTTCACATCTGCTGTATTACCTGTGCCAGACTCCTAACAGGTTGGGTAAAGGGTGTTCAACACATGAATTTTGCTGTTCCAGTGATCTGGAGGGAACCAAGAGATCACTTGACAGATTGCTACTTTTGCCTTACAAACATTGCAGGCATTACTTCAAAATCAAAACACACTGTAAATTACCCAAATTTACCATCTGCCGTGAGGCCTGAGCCTCACTGTCAAGAATTGCCAGTGCCAAAACCTCCAGAAAATCTTACAGTGAATGAGGATGAAGAAGAAGAAGAACCAATGAATGCTGATGATGTTGACGATGCTGTAATGCAGGATCCAAGCTTTGAGGCATCTGATTCCTCTTCTGAACCACATTTACTGGATCAAGGTGATTTGAATGATCTCGTCAGAGATTTGAACCTTTCAAAGCAACAAGCAGAACTGTTAGGGTCACGATTGAAAGGCTGGAATGTTCTTCAGAAAGAAACCAAAGTGTGCACTTTTAGAAATAGGCATACCGAGTTTGTGGATTACTTTGCCTTTGAAGATGGAATTGCTTTTTATTGTGAAGTTAAATCCCTGATGGAAACACTTTGTCTGGATTATAGAACAGAGGATTGGTGACTATTTATTGATTCTTCTAAATATAGCCTAAAAGCTGTGCTTATCCATAACGGAAATATTTTACCATCAGTTCCAGTAGCTCATGCTGCCAATATGAAAGAAACTTACAGCAGTATGCATCTCCTGATAACAAATATCAAGTATGAAGAACACAAGTGGAATATTTGTGGTGATTTAAAAGTAATTGCCCTCTTGCTTGGACAACAGCTTTGTTGGACAAAGTATTGTTGCTTTCTGTGTGAGTGGGACAGCAGGGACAGGAAAAATCATTACATCCAGAAACAGTGGCCAAAGAGAACATCATTAGTCCCAGGCCAGAAAAATGTTGCACATGACCCACTTGTGGAGCTGAATAAAGTATATCTACCTCCACTCCATATAAAGTTGGGTCTTATGAAGAACTTTGTAAAAGTCATGGATAGAAGTGGACTTGGATTTGCATATCTAAGAAAGACATTTCCACGAATCAGTGAGGCGAAGATCAAAGAAGGGATCTTTGTAGGACCTGATAGTAGAAAACTGATGAAAGATGAAAACTTTGATGGTCAGTTGAATGAAACTGAAAGAGCTGCATGGGAGTCCTTTAAGACTGTTTGCCGCGACTTCTTGGGAAATAACAAGGCAGACAACTAGGTAGAATCAGTGGATACTCTACTGAAATCTTACCAGAAACTGAGATGTAACATGTCTTTGAAAATGCACTTCTTGCATTCACACCTGGATTTTTTTCCTGCAAATCTAGGAGCAGTCAGCGATGAACATGGGGACATGTTTCATCAGGACATTTCGGTAATGGAAAATAGGTACCAGGGCAAGTGGAGCTCCAGTATGCTTGCAGACTATTGTTGGATCCTTAAGAGGGATATTCTTGAGGCGCAATACAGCAGAAAATCATATACAACTACCTTTTAGGAGACATTACTTTACAATATACATCTATATACATCTAATGCAAATATGAGCAACATAGTCTAAATTTAAACTACATGTCACTCAAAAAATTACGTGATGGAGAATTTCTAAGTACATATCCGAGTTCGTAACCAAAAACATTACTAGAATCAGCCATTTTCATTTCTGTGACAGAAAATTTTGAATTTTGTTTACCAGTAGTACTTTGAATCTGCTGAATCCTTTTGAGTATAACTTTTCTACTAGTTGACAATGGGAGGCTGTATCATTTCAGAATCTGTGTATGCAGCATATAAGTGCAGTATCAGCATTTAAAGACAAGTTGCACAGAGAGAACACGTCTCAGAAATCTATTTTTGTCATAGGAAACTATTTCTGTCATAGGGAATGGGGAGATACTGGATTGCACAGGTGGGGGACAGAGAGAAAGAGAAAGTGGAGATGCTGAGCTATGACGGGGATTAGAAGAGATAGTGGACCAAGAGGGAAATGCTTGACTCTAAGATGTGGACAGAGAGGGTGAGGGTTGGACAGAGAGATTTTGGGCTCTTGAGTGGAGGTCAGAGAGAGAGAGAGGCTGCTCTCTGAGGGATGGACAGAGGGTAAAATTTGAATGGATAGAGAGGGAGTAATAAAAGGCATGGAGGAAGGAGCTTAAAGGGAAAGATTGATATGTCAGAAATAGATATAGAGAGGTAATGGAAGAAGACAGGAGGAGCAAGGAGAAATGGCAAATGGGCAGCAGACATCAGAAAGGGGGTTAAGAGAGGACAGAGGGTAGCAGAAGAGAGACCGGGGTACATTGTGACTGAAAAAATAAAATGTCCAGACAACAAAGGTAGAAAATACATATTTTATTTTGAATTTATTAACAGGAATAAGTTAATTTTGGAAAATGTACAATGCTGATTTCTGTGGGTTTTTTTCCAGTGCAAGAGGAAATGCATTTGTAATTTTATTTCTCCAATGTTGCCATCAATGCGGAGTTTGAGATCTTGGGGTTCCCACTTTGATTATTGTCTTTCTATTTCTAATTTGTGGTCCTTTGTTTAGTACTTGGTGAGGACGTGTCTGTGTTTTGTATGTATGACTGTGTAGAGATATGTAGAATTCCCACTTGTTCTGTTTTCCCGGTAGGAAAGGTACTGGTGTTCTCAAAGATGTATTGGTTTAATATTTGTAGTACTGCCTTTTCTTAGGTAGGAATGGTGCTTTTTGAGCCCTGGTATTATGTTATGGCAGGTTTACTGTGGACTCCAACTGGTCTTTCTGCAGGGTTTTATAGTACTTTCTCATACTGTGTATATTGTCACAGGGTGGACCTAGGGCAGCATGAGAGAATGCAGGGCAGTATGAATGATCAAGGAAAAAGTGACAGGATGAATGAAGGAATGCTTGACAGTTGCCAGGGACAATGAAAGCACACGTGCCCAGAGCCTGGAGAGACACACCCCGGGAGTAAGGCACGGGACTCTGCTTCACCTAATGAAGCGCAGCTGAAGAAAGGTGGAGTCAGAAAATACATAGATAAAACGGACTACCAAACATTCAGAGGTAGGCAATCTTGGAGAGAGAGACTACCTTGGAGTGAGAGGCTACCTTGGAGTGAGAGGCAAGCTTGGAGAGAGAGGCAACCTTGGAGAGAGAGGCTACCTTGGAGTGAGAGACTACCTTGGAGAGAGAGGCCACCTTCGAGTGGGAAGCAAGCTTGGAGAGAGAGGCAAGCTTGGAGAGAGACAGCCTTGGAGAGAGAGGCGTTCTTACAGGCAATCTTGGAGAGAGGAGCCGAGTAGGCAATCCTGGAGAGAAGAATTGTGGAAAGAGTCCAGAGACCTGTGTGGTTCTGAGAGAAGGCAAGTGAAATATAAGAAAGCTGCAACAGCAGATACCGGGGAAAAGAAGGGATATAAAGGATATCTGCCCTCTAAAAGAGAAGAGTCTTGGAGGCAGAAAAATACCCTTACAAAGCCTAGACATTCAGAGGCTGATAGCAAGTTTTCTCCTGTTTATAAAAGTATTAAAAGAAGGGAGTTTCACCTACCGAGAGAAGCAGAAGAAATCCCTTATTACAGTGAACTCTTAGCTCCAAGAGAAACGCCGTTACACAGTTTGCAATCGGGTACAGCTGAGCCGGGAGAGCTGAGGCAGACCCAGCAGGGAGCGTATCACAATTACTCAGCTAGCAAGCTAAACAGAGACCTGAGCTATCCACTGAAGCACCAGCGGGGGCAGGGTTCTAGAAAACAGCATACAGAGTTTGGTGACCTTCCCCAGGGAAGCAGTGCTACTCAGAGGAAGAGGAACTTCCTAACTAACGAGGCAAATTTGCCATACTTTTATTCCACATTAGAAGTGGGCAATGCAGATTCCTCCGGACCAGAATTGATGGAATATGAAGATTCTGGTACATTAGAAGATACAGAATTAATGGAATGTTCTCTTACTACAAAAGAACCTGAATACTCCTTAAGGTAAAGGTTGGTGTAACCTTAATTCCATGTGCAGGTAGCAAAGGCTACAAACTCTCTCTCTCCCTAGCCAAACAGACAAAGTAGGCTGTTTGTTCTTTTCTTTTGTTTGACGTTATATGCTGAAGAAAGCTATTTGTGTTATCCAGTTACTTTGTGTTATAAGCCAAGTTAGGCTATTTATTTCTGTTGTTAAAGAAGAAAACCTCAAAGGGACGGGGAATAAAACCCTAAAAGAAAAGAAGGTTTATGTGTGATTTGTATAGATACAAGCACGGCACAACTACCACCCTCATAAGCCAAACCATACCAGCAGTCAAGGCTGGGGCGGATGAGGTGTGACAATATATATATATATACAGTCAAACCTCGGTTTTCATGATTAATCCGTTCGAAAAAGTCTGACTAAAACCGAAACGTATGAAAACTGAAGCAATATTTCCCATAAGAAATAATGTAAATCCAATTAATCCATTCCAGACACCCAAAAATTTTCACAAAAAATACATTTTATAGAGAATAACTATATTTTTACATACAGAAAACAATGAGAAATAAATATAAATGACTAATGAAATGGATAAATGAACATTTAACATCACTGAAAGCAAGCTAAGTACAGTACTGTACATTACAGTATGTTAACATCTGGCCTTAGCCACCCCTGACAAGCTGCTGTGCCCAGCTCTCTTCGGAATCACATTGAATTCAGTCCATTAAAATACCTTTACATTATCTGCTCAATGCTTCAGAATGGCAGAAAATCTTAATGATATAGCTTCAGACGTACCCTGCAAGAGAAAGAACTGCCTCCCACATTCATGCAACATCTCCTGCTTACGTTGACAGCTTTTCTTCCCTGCTACCGGGACAAAATCTCAGTCAAAAGACGTTGAAAACCGAAGCAATGCATGAAAACCGGGACAAAATCTCAGTCAGAAAAGACGTTGAAAACCGAAGCGTATGAAAACCGGGGCAAATGAAAACCGAGGTTTGACTGTATATATTTTTTTTTTGTGATAATGACAGCAGTGTAGAGCAAATGGAATGGGAAGGAAATGAGCAATACACCTTTAAAAGGAAAGGCAAACAAGGTTCCCATGGAAACCCCAAGCTTCTAGTTAGAACTGAGCCCTGTCACAGCAGTGACGTAGGAACTAAGTGGAGCCCTAACGAGTTTCACATGAGCAGCCAGAAGGGTGTGGCTGCTGAGGCAAGCCGTTTTAAACCTGCCTCAGAGTTCAGTGCAGGAGAGCAACGGAGGGAGCAGCGAAGGGAGAAACAGAGGGAGCAGGAAGTTCTTAATTACCTTCAGTCTAATTCTGGTTTTAAAAGTTCCTTAGAGCAGAGTGATAATGGAGCTTGGGAAGACATGATAATTGATGTAGAAGATACTCCTGATATGAATGACGTTTGTGAAATGGATTGCTCTTTTTGTGAGACCAATCACCTGGACTTACGCTGAACAGCCTTTGCATGAGAGGAATGCAAAGCTGTTTCCTAACTCTGTGAAAGAAGGACATTGTGCTGAAACAATTAACTTTGCCTGAGCACTGCTGTGAATGAAACAGTTTTCCTGTGCTTTATTTCTCAACTTTATTTGCTCCTGTTTTTCCTATTATTTTGGGAGAAAATAATCCATGCCATGTTTTGCGCTGTGAATTCAATGTGAAAGGGAAAACCCAAATAAATTTATCTGTTTGCCTGAAACCTCGTGTCACAACACTTTGTTGGATAGTAATCAAGACTACAAGTCCCAGCATCCCTTGCTGGCACAATAGCCAAAGACATTACTTGAAGACAAAAATAAAGGCCACCCTTGCCCTTGAGCCACCGGCCCTAGGCGGGGGCAGGACAGATTGCATAGTTGCTACGGATTAAGGCGCAAGCACGCATGCGCAAAGGATTTAAAGGCGCAAACATTGAAATCAAGCTACGGGAAGATGTCTAGCAGAGTTACTTCCAGACAGAGAAGGCGTGTCTGCTACTCTGGAGACCAACGTTGTTCACAAGCCTGACGCACCACTAGTATCAGGTAATTGGTGTCTAACAGGGTTACCTGAGGATACTTGTGCTGTGGGTATCGGTATAGCTGGTGGGAAAACTTAATTACCTTCTATACTTTGGTACCGCACTTGGGTGTTTGCGTTTGTCTGCTTTATCGTTTCAGAAATGGCTATGGAGGTGAAGGAAGTACTCACCTGGATGGCATCACAGTTTGAGCGACAACATGAGCTAGCGATAGAAGCTCAAGAGCGAGCTGCAGCCCGGATGGAAGCTCAGCAAAAGCCGCTCATCCAAATGATGGAAGCTTGGATACAGAGTACAAAGAAGGAGCCAGATCCTGTTTCTTCTTCATCAGGTTCATCACGGTTAAACCAAGCTCATGCTTTAGGACCCTGGTCCAGGGAAGCATGGAACTTTGGACAGTTAACTGATAGAGACAATCTGAATGATTTCCTGGAAACATTTGAGCGAGTAGCTCACTTGATCAATTGGCCTAAAGACTAATGGGCGATCAGGTTAGCGATGTCTCTCATCGGTGAGGCATTGACTGCTTACCAGACCATACCACCGGCTTTAGCTAATGATTATGACGAGGTTAAAAGAGCTATCAAGGATAGGATAGGTCTAACTCCCTCGGTGTACCACCATTTGTTTAGGGATGCTAAATTAATGCCCGGTGAAACACCCAGAGCATTATACCATCGTCTGAAAGGACTGGTAAACGAATGGTTGGAACCGAACGGTAAGACGCTTGAAGCAGTCTTGGACAATATAATATTGGAACAATACATGAATGCTGTCCCTGAAAATGTCCGCACTTTCCTGATTTTGCAAGGTTTAAAAACTCCCAGGAAGCGACCATGCTCACTGAGCGATTCCTTGAAGCAGAAGGAAGCGCACAGGAGAAAGGCATAGCTTCTAGGAAGGCAGCCAATGCATTTTCAGAAAGGAAGGAGAAAACAATGAATGTTGTTGATACACTATGTTTGCCTAGATGTAATAGAAAATATGTAAGGAAATCATGTTTTAAATGTGGCAGTGATGATCATTTACAGCGTAACTGTAAGGTAAAAACAGCGCTAGTAATCACTAACCCAGGACAGGTTAGAGAGGGTTTTCTCTTAGCAGTAACAGTCCAGGGAGTGAATGCGAATGCCTTACTCGATTCTGGATCTGACCAGAGTATGGTATCAAAAAGGCTTTGGCAAAAGATAGAAGCCCAAAGTAAAACCATACCTTGTCTATCCAGTGGCACTGTAAAAATCAAATGTGTGCATGGTGCAGCATCATCATACCCCATTTACAAAGTCCTAATAAGAGGATTAGGCATAGAAAGAGAGATTCCAGTGGCCATAGTTCCACGTTTGCCACAAGAATTAATATTAGGCAGAGACTGGCCCCAGTTTCAAAAGGGTATTCAACAGAGTCTGCAGAAGAAGGAAGGTATAATAGCTGCAAGCAAACCGCTTGAAGCACTGGATAAGAACACGCGTAAACTGATGGCAGTTCCTAATCCCTTATTTGGGAAGGCGCAAAAGTCCCCTCGACAGTTGCCCAAAGAAGAGGAGGCCAAGAAACCCATGTTTTTCCTAAGATACTGTAGGATGAGTCCAGACGCGCACCCACCCAAAAGAGCTTCTCCACAAGCAGCCGGGTTTGATCTATACAGCGCTGAGGATGTGACTGTCCCTAAACATGGCAAGGCTTTGGTGAATACAGCCCTGCAGTTGGAACTACCAGCCGGATGTTATGGATGCATCGCCCCTCGTTCTGGCTTAGCTGTGAAACACTCTATCAACGTGGGAGCCGGCGTCGTGGACCCCGATTATAGAGGTGCCGTTAAGGTACTGCTCTTTAATTTTGGATCTGAGGATTTCAGAGTAAGCATAGGCGACCGCATAGCCCAGATCATATGCGAGAGGGTTAGGTTTCCTCCTCTCGAGGAAGTACACATGGTCATGAGTACAACTAGAGGAGCCCAAGGATTTGGTTCAACAGGGCGGGCTGACCTCCAAGGATTGGCAGCAACAGTCGAAGAAAAAGCAGAGGATGACTTAGGCCCCCAACTAAGTGATTGCAAGAAGACCCCTGAGCCAAGGATGGGGGAAGGGCTGTCGTGGACTCAGAAGAGACAGCTGGAACAGCTGATAGAGAGTTTCTCGGACGTTCTAACACCTCTTCCTGGACATACCCAACTCGTCGCACACGAGATTGTAACACCCCCGGGAGAAATAGTACGACAACGCCCGTACAGGTTGCCAGAAGCAAGAAGGCAAGAAGTCATAAATCAAGTAAGGGAGATGCTTGCCCTAGGCATAATTGAGGAATCCAAAAGCCCGTGGAGCAGTCCCATTGTGTTAGTCCCCAAGCCAGATGGAACGCTCCGATTTTGTATTGATTTCAGAAGGGTCAATGCCGTATCAAAATTTGACGCATACCCCATGCCCCACATAGAGGAGCTCCTCGATTGCCTGGGGAGGGCCATGTATCTGACAACACTAGACATGATGAAGGGCTATTGGCAGGTACCATTAACCAGGGAATCACGCCTGAAAACAGCTTTTAGTACCCCAATAGGCCTGTATCAATTCAAGAGACTGGTCGATTTGGTACTCCGACCTCATTAAGCATATGCAGTGGCGTATATGGATGACGTCATCATCCACAGTACTAACTGGGACCAGCACCTATCGAGGTTAAAAGCGGTATTACAGGCCATGAGAGACGCTGGTCTAACACTAAACCCAGCTAAGTGTATGTTCGCAAGCCAAGAAGTGAAGTACTTGGGCCATTTAGTTGGGCACGGTACTGTGAAACCTTTGATAAACAAAGTCGAAAGTGTGAAGACCTTTCTTCAACCCACCAATAAGAAACAGCTCCGAAGTTTCTTAGGTTTAGTGGGGTACTATAGGCGGTTTCTTTCACGCTTCGCGGAGAAAAGTGCCCCTTTATCAGACATGTTAAAGAAGAACCAGCCCAATCAGCTGCGATGGACCCCAGAGGCAGTCACCACTTTAGAATGTTTGAAGGCCAAACTATGTGCTGCCCCGGTTCTACGAGGGGTTGAGTTCGACCTACCATTCATCTTACAGACTGATGCCTCCGACACCGGATTAGGGGCTGTGCTATCTCAAAAACATGATGGTATAGAGCACCCAGTGCTATTTCTAAGTAGAAAGCTGTCTCCCGCGGAGAAAAATTATTCCACAATAGAGCGGGAATGTCTCACCATAAAATGGGCTATAGAGTCTTTGAAATTTTACCTGGCAGGTAGGAAATTTCTTCTCATGACAGATCATGCCCCTCTGAAATGGCTTGGACAGATGAAAGACCATAACACGAGATTGACGCGGTGGTATATGGCGCTGCAAACATTTGACTTTACCATAGAAAACAGAGCTGGCAAGCTACATCAAAATGCGGACGCATTATCTAGGATTACATGCTGCGATGATGTCATCAACCCAGCCTGTAATATCTTAAGGGGGGGGGGGAATATGTGATAATGACAGCAGTGTAGAGCAAATGGAATGGGAAGGAAATGAGCAATACACCTTTAAAAGTAAAGGCAAACAAGGTTCCCATGGAAACCCCAAGCTTCTAGCTAGAACTGAGCCCTGTCACAGCAGTGACGTAGGAACTAAGTGGAGCCCTAACGAGTTTCACATGAGCAGCCAGAAGGGTGTGGCTGCTGAGGAAAGCCGTTTTAAACCTGCCTCAGAGTTCAGTGCAGGAGAGCAATGGAGGGAGTAGCGAAGGGAGCAGCGAAGGGAGCAATGGAGGGAGCAACGGAGGGAGCAGCGTGGGAAGCTAAGGAAGCCAGAGAAGCCACGAGAGAAGCCAGCTGAACAAGGAAAGCTATGGAACTCAGATCAAGCTAAGAAGGATTCTGAAAGGTCTGTTGTTTCCTATACTCCAGGAGCTCTGGAAGCAAACCCCAAACTTCTGCTAAAGCAACCCAAGGAAAAGGTAGAAAAGTTTACTTTCACATGGGGAAAGAACTCTGATTGCAGAGAGGGCATTGCACGTGAGAAAGGTACGTCTGCTATAATCCCTAGCAAGAGTTATGTTGAAGATATTATACAGAAGCTAAGGACAAGTGCTAACCAGAGGCAAGATAAGACTGCAGTGAAAACAACTCCAGTCAGAACTAGAAACATTCCAAGTAAGTGTTATGAGACAGATTCAAATTCTGTATTTAAAGGCTTACAAGGGAATCAGTTTCCTGCCTTAAACAAAGTGAATGAAAACCAGAGAGAACAATTTATAGAACAGCTGCAGGAAGTTCTTAATAACCTTCAGTCTAATTCTGGTTTTAAAAGTTCCTTAGAGCAGAGTGATAATGGAGCTTGTGAAGACATGATAATTGATGTAGAAGATACTCCTGATATGAATGACGTTTGTGAAATGGATTGCTCTTTTTGTGAGACCAATCGCCTGGACTTACGCTGAACAGCCTTTGCATGAGAGGAATGCAAAGCTGTTTCCTATCTCTGTGAAAGAAGGACATTGTGCTGAAACAATTAACTTTGCCTGAGCACTGCTGTGAATGAAACAGTTTTCCTATGCTTTATTTCTCAACTTTATTTGCTCCTGTTTTTCCTATTATTTTGGGAGAAAATAATCCACGCCATGTTTTGGCTGTGAATTCAATGTGAAAGGGAAAACCCAAATAAATGTATCTGTTTGCCTGAAACTTTGTGTCACAACACTTTGTTGGATAGTAATCAAGACTACAAGTCCCAGCATCCCTTGCTGGCACAATAGCCAAAGACATTACTTGAAGACAAAAATAAAGGCCACCCTTGCCCTTGAGCCACCGGCCCTAGGTGGGGGCAGGACAATATATATATATATATATATATATATATATATGGTAGTTGGCTCTGGAGGGAAGTCATGTAGAAATCTGGTAGTCTATCTCTAACCCCATTGCACAAAGGAAATGAAATATGTATATATGTATATATAAATAATTTAAAATTCAGCATGTACCTCACAGTTAGGGAGTTATTTGTAATCCCTATATGTGTGTATGTGTGTGTGATGATCATTTGGTTGTTGGTGTGTGTGTGTGTGCATTCTGATGTGTGTTCTGTGTTTGCTGTCCATGTGTTGTGTCTGTGTGGGGGGGAGGGGGTAGCTGGGGGGTAGTGGGACATTTATGAAGGACATAGTTTTGGGGCGTGGGGACAGATGTGGAGATGTAGTTTTGGGGGTGAGCATAGTTGGCAGAGTGGTGGGGCAGTTGTATGGTGGGGTAGCTTTTGAGGGTGAGGCAGTTGGCAGAGTGGAGGTGGGGGAAAGGCAGGGGCAGTTGGCAAGGTGGTAAGACAGTTGCCAGGAGGTAGATTATGGGGCTGGGGAAGTTTGTAGGGTGTGAGGCAGTTGTGTGGAAGTAGTGTTTTTGGAGAAGTGTTTTTGGAGTAGGGCATTTGGCAGGTTTGTAGGGCAGTTGGAGGGAGTATTTTGGAGGATGGGACAATGTGTAGGATAGTGGGGCAGCTATGGGGGGCATTTTTGGGCATGTGGGCAGTTTGGAGGGGTTTGAGCAGTAGAGAAGAAGAAGAGGGAGTTTGAAAGAAAAAATGTCTTAACTGCTGTTTCACTACATGTAAGTTTCTATGCTACAGAAGCTGGAACTCCTTTGGACCATCTTTTCCTGAGGGGGGCGGATTTATTTCTCTGGAACCCTTGAAAGATTTGTCCCATTTTCAAATTTGATGTGTCTTTTTATCAGTTTTTTCTAAATACCAAGTTTCATTCCATTCTGTTAATTTTTCAGTGAGTTCTTTTCCCCCAGATAGACAGATGGACAGACAAATTCTCAACCCCTTTTGTATAATTCTTTCCAACATCCGCATTATTTATTTATTTAATTTATTTATTTATTTATTTAACAATTCTTTTATACCGCGCTATTACAATCAGTGCGGTGTACAATGAACAAGAACATACTACAATGCATACAAGTAACATTGAGTTTTACATTAAACAGGGAACTTCAACAATAGGACAACCGGGGGAACTATGTACAGATTAACTTAATGTACTATGTACAGATTAACTTAATGTTATATACAGTAATATGAAACTCGTTTGGATGTTGTAATGTGGTTCACTAATAGGACTAGAAATAATAAATTCTCCATCTTAGATTGGGTGCTAGCATGTTGAGCTGTTCTAATTGCCCTGAAGAAGTCCCTAGCAAGGTGAAATGTACCGGATGCTTGGACATGTTCCTTCTTATATTTAAGAAAGAATAATTTATAATCTGAATATAAAAAATGTCAATAAAAAAGAGCATTTTCACTAAATCATGGTGTCTAGGTACACCCCATGAAGAAATCTGAGCTCCTTGCTTTATTCTGTTATAAAAAAAAATAATCAGTGTTTATAGTGGCTATATTGTAAGTTAATGGTGAATTTTAGGTGCTCTTGTTTATAGTTATTGGAAAAAAAAAAAAACTCAAGAGCAGCAGTGTTATAAGAAGCGTCAGTGCCAAGGTGCGATTCTGTACAACATATGGAAAAAAGAAAATCTTCAAGTACTAAAATATGTGATTAGAGACCAAGAAAATGTGGCAGAAAGATACAGAAGCTGCCCTAACTGTTCTGGATGCCACTGGCCTGATTAAAGAGAACTTCCAAGCACACCTTGATCTGTTGACTGTATATATTACAGTAGTGAACTCCAGAAAGAAGCTCTCATTGGCACAATGCAAGTATTAAGATGAGCACTATCGTCTCATGAGCAAGGTTCATTCCTATCATTTTATGCGCAAAACTAACCACATGGAGACACTACCGCCAAGTTGACACATCTGCACATAGAAGGCACATTAATGCCCCTTGTGAAACAGGTGAGGGCCCTTTAAATGATTCTGTAGTGTTGCCTTGGTGGCCAAGAATAGGACTCGTGCTGTTCTCCTGACCCTATGTTCATCATTGTCTGACTGACTGTGGGGGGTGATGGTAGCAACCTAGCTCACAGAGCTTCCACTTTAAATCTGTTTATTAGTGAAGATCAATAACAGTCAACCAATCCAAATACAACAGGAATATATCCAGAACAAAGCAGTACAATATAGTGAAAACTGAACATTTTTATTCACCCCATGTCTTCCTATCCCCCTCCCTGAAAAACCTCCCCATACCCCCTAGCATGTATGACAGATTACAGTATATTAAAAAAAAATTAAAAAAATAAATACCCATGGACCTGATGTGTAGCAACTCTTACACATGTCAGGATACCATTAAACAAACTAGATAAACTATATTAACCCTCTCCTTATCATTAGTTTAGATATGATTACAGCCCACATCACCCCTCTTACCCAACTACACCCTATTACCACACCCAATGCCCTCCAACTCTCTCCCTAACTTTCCCTTTTACAACCAGTGTGGCTCACAGAGCTTCTAATGTAGGGGATAAAACTGCTCTCTAACCTTCAACTGTTGCCTCAGAACCAGTACATTCACCCCAAGAAGGCGATCTGGGAAGACCTTCTGCCTTGTCCTACCTGGCAAGTACTTCTCTTTGAATTATTTGAAGGCGGGGGGGGGGGGGGATGCCTACATGAGATTAATTTAAGTATAGCATCAGAATGGTAAAAATTCACCTTATTTATTGACTTCCCTCCCCCCCCCCCTCCACCCCTGTATATTTGATGCAACTATGAGTGAAATTTGAGGAGGTCCGGTCGCTGTGTTCTAAGTATCTGTGCAGGCTTCTTTGGATACTCTGTGATTAGCAGTTGCATTTGTAGGATATGTACTGTAGCCTGAGATCTTACTAGTGGGTGAGTAACATGCTTTTCCTTACTATTTTTTTCAGACTGTTATGGGACAAGCAAGCACACGGCTTCTCTTGAGAAGTGGCTGGGGCATCCTGCCCTCTGGATTTCAGCCCAGATTACAGCAGGGTGCACTGGCTTCTAAAGAAAGGATTCTGGCATTTATGTCATGACACGAGCAACTGTGGAGGATACTGTAGTACTGTAGAGTAGGACAGTGAGCACTATTTTAACAGTTTCAAATACACGCATAGCGCTGTGTATGACTTTACATGTCTGCTGCATATGTTTTGTGTGACAACATGGCTGTCTTATGCATTTTGTGCATCTGAGGCTGACTGAGTTGTGTCCTCTGTTGTGCCGGCAGGTCATGACAGGTGTATATTAGTTGGCCAGCTAGCATATGCTTTACAGTATGTTCCTGAGAAAGAGCACAAGTTACTCCATTTGATGCTGGGTTTCATATTCCATGATGTGTAACAAGGTTTACATTCCTTCAGACAACATAGTCATCTTCTCACCACCTTCATTATAGTCCCTCTTTCTGCTAGACTATTTTTCATCTATTGCTTTCTGTCTGTTCCTACCCTTTCATCCCCAAGCAGGGCCGAGCCAACCATTAGACAAACTAGGCATCTGCCTAGGACAGAAATTTCTGTGAGGCAGCAAAGAGCAGGGCATTCAAAGCTAGACAATAGATTCTGACAGCCAGGGGGAATGAAGGGGAGTGTAAGGCATAAGGTTTGCCTAGGGCACCAACACCTTGAACCAACTGTGGGGCCAGCCCTGCATGCAAGGGGTAACTTGAGCCTGGTGCATGGAAAAAGTCAGGAAAACTCATTGCCCAAACATGCTAAGAAAGTTTACCTATTTCATTCTTGCTGATTTCTGGGCTTGGATGCTAATGTGGCTCACAGTATGCAAGACCTGCAGATGATAAATGGAGTGGAGTAGCTGCTTAATGGTTAGAGCATTGACTTGTGAAACAAACTACCAGGGTTCAATTTCCAAAGTACTCTTTGTGGCCTTGAGCAAGTCACTTATCCCTCTGTGGCCTGGCAACCTACCTCTAGTCACACTGCCAAGAAAAACTCAGGCGCTGCTGTGTTGCCAGGAGTCAGCATTGACTCAAAAGACCCACACAAAAAGTGTCTGATAAGAAATTAGACTATGATATTACTTGACCTAATTAGTGGGCCTGGTGAGCATTTCCTTCCTTGTCTTTTTTCTTGTTATTTAAGAAAATTGTACTAAGAGCATTGAGCTACCTTGATATAAATGAGTTAGCATTTGCTCCCAGTACACTTACATTGATATTTCTGGTTCTGTGTTCACTTGATTTTCCACCTTCCTCTCAGATCGTTCTTTTCAGATACTCATTAATACTTGCTCTCCTATTACAGGAATCAGATGTCAACTGCTGGAATCAATTATATTATATATTACTAATTCATTTACTTAGTTTTTCAATTTATAACCCATTTTCCCATAGGCTTAAAGCAGGGATGCAATAATTATTATATAGAATAGAGCTATAATTTATAGAGCATAGTTGTCTCCTCTGCTCTGCTCTATCTTCTCTTTGCTCCTGGAATGTCTCCTGTTGTCCTCTCAAGCGTCATCATCTATAGTACTCCTCTGACCTTTGCCTTGCAAAGCAACAACTTTGACGTGCAGAACATCTTTGGCGTAAGCGCAACAACTCACATAGTGCCGGATTCCGTCCAAAACGCCGATCCCCTCTCTACATCCAGTCTGAACCATATCTAGCCCCACAGGATCAGAATCATGAACAGTCCTGCACATGCAGGCCGGGACTGCGATTCATACTGGCCCACACGTGTAGGACTGTCCCTGGCTAACTCAGTCAAGGCTCCTCAATAGAGCCGCAGTGCCATGGCGTCATGTTGCCATGGCACCACGGCTCCATTGAAGAGCCATGATGCCGGCTGCCAGAAATTAAAGCTAATTCCTCACAGCCTGATCCCCGATCTGGCCTCCTACGGCCAGGGTCGGGCTGCGGGGAATGTCCTCCGGCCCCCCTGTCCCATCCGCGCCCCAGCATTTAAAAAATGGCATGTCCAGGGAAGTTATTCCACCTCGGAGGTGGAATAACTTTCCCGCACATGTCGCCAGCCCTGGATGTACAGGGACGACATTAGAATTGGCCCTGTACATCCAGGGCTGGCGACCGGCGGGGAAGCTAGTCACGGCCGGGTGAATTCACAAATAGTCGGGATGGATGTCCCATTGGGCTGTCCATCCCCGCTAGTCATGGCACAGAATAACCCCCATAGTCTCAAATATTTCAAGGATAGCTCTACTCATTACCACTCTAAAATTAGACTAGCAAAAAATGATATTTCTCTGATCTTATAATGAAATCCTCAAACCAATCAAAGAAACTATACTCTATTATCTCTCAGTTAACATCGCTCAGTACTACAACTGCTCAATACTCTTGGTTAGGTCCTTCCCCCAGTTTTAGCCTCTTATTTTTCTGACAAAGTTCAGTCCATATATCAATCTTTGCCAAGTGATTCAGACCCGTAGTCCACAGTTCTCCCAGTTCAAAACGCATTGTCACATCACACTTGGTCTACTTTTAAAACCATTTCCCTACCCTCTCAGGCCAAAGTTATTTCTTCCTCATGTAAAACAGCTTGCTCTCTTGACCCCATACCATTGGCTTGGGTAGGATACTCTTCTCTTGCTCTTCTTCTGTTTATGATCTCAATTATTTTATCCATTCTCTCCACTAGATCAGTCCCCCCCCCCCCCCTCATGGAAGAGGGCTATTATTCAGCCTTTATTAAAGGGTAGTGCTTGGGACTGCTAAGATCCTTCTATCATCCAATCTCCAATCTACCATATCTTTCTAAAGTGACAGAAAAGTTGTTTTTTTCACAACTGGCAGATCACCTTGAGCATACCAATTCCCTACACCCTCAGCAGTCAGGTTTTCGTTCACATCATAGCAGTGAAACAGTTATAACACCACTCCTGAATGAGATTTACTTATCCTTGAATCATGGAAACATCATCCTTGCAATATCTATGGATCTCACAGCTGCATTTGATACAGCTGACTACTCAGTTCTCCTCAGCTGTTTGGTGGACAGTGGTATTTCTGGAAGGGCTGTCTGGTAAGGTTTGCCTCTTTGCGGATGATACCAAAATCTGCAATAAAGTAGACACCCAGGAAGGTGTAGATAACATGAGGAGGGATCTAGCTAAGCTTGAAGAATGGTCTAGAATTTGGCAGCTGGGATTTAATGTTAAAAAATGTAAGGTCATGCATTTGGGCTGCAGCAATCCAAGGGAGCAATACAGCATAGGAGGTAAAGTACTTTTGTCCACTAAAGAAGAGCGGGACCTAGGCGTAGTTGTGTCCGATGATCTTAAAGTAGCTAAACAGGTAGAAAAGGCGACGGCAAAAGCTAGAAGGATGCTTGGGTGCATACGGAGAGGAATGGCTAGCAGAAAAAAGGAGGTGATAATGCCTCTGTATAAGTCTTTGGTGCGACCTCATTTGGAGTATGGTGTGCAATTCTGGAGACCGCACCTTCAAAAGGATGTGAACAGGATGGAGTCGGTGCAGAGGGTTGCTACTAAGATGATTAGTAGTCTTCATTATAAAGCATATGAGGACAGACTTAAGGATCTTAATATGTACACCTTAGAGGAAAGGCGGGATAGGGGTGATATGATTGAGATGTTTAAATACCTCCGTGGCATAAATGTTCAGGGAGAGAGCCTCTTTCAATTGAAAGCAAGTTCTGCTACGAGGGGACATGGGATGAGGGTGAAGGGGATAGATTCAGGAGTGATATGCGGAAATATTTCTTTACGGAAAGAGTACTGGATCCGTGGAATAGTCTCCCAGTGGAGGTGGTAGAGATGAGGACAGTAACTGAATTCAAGAAAGCATGGGACAAACACAGAGGATCTCTAAAGGTAAAAAGGGGACTGTTGTAGTTGTTGTTATGGAAGGACAGACTAGATGGGCCTTGTGGTCTTTTTCTGTCATCATGTTTCTATTTCATTTTCCTTCTTCCTCTCTGATCGTTCTTTTCAGATACTCATTAATTAAAGGTTTATAATAATAAAAAAAAAAATGTAGAATTACTGCAAGCTTACGATTTCAAAAAATGTTTCTCTCTATATATTTTACCTTCCAAACTTCACTCTTACTACCAATCACATTCATTCATTCATTCATTCACAAATTTATCTCAGACTCTTACCACTCTTTCCACTTATAGGTGCCTTCAATCACCCTTCTGCAAAATCACAACACTTAAGCACTTCTGCTCCCACTCTCAATCCTCCGTCATTCCCCTTGCCTGAACCCTCTATTCTTACTCACCAGTTTTGATCTTTTGAAAAATTAACCTCAAACTCTCCTAATTCTTTACAGAACATACTGTCTCTGGCTCTATAGCCTCTCCTTCTCAAACTCTCTGAACCTAGGAAAAAAATAAAAAGCCCTAAACTTAATACATTTTCCTCCTTTTTTTTACACACCCTTACACTCTCCCCATCACACTTCTCTTTCTGTTCCTCTTTTACCCTAAAACCCTACTCTCAGCCTATTCTTGACTAAAAATTCAGAAAACCACTCAAAAATGCTCATATTCTGTTTCCCACTCTCTCTCTCAAGCACCAAAACATTCAAAACTTTCAGCAAAACTCTCAAAAAAACAGGGCCCTGTTACCACATAGACAGATATGCATCCATTCACTTCAACATTCAAGCTCCAAATGACTTTCTCTCCCCACATCACTTCTAAATTTCTTTCAAACAGCATCCTTATATCTGCTGATGTCAGCAAATAATTCTATACTACTATTAGAAAAATCTTAATATCTCCAGTCTCAAGAAAATTCTTATATATCCTTTGTGAAGGTGTCAAAAGAAAATTTTCTATGCTGTCTCTTTAAAGTTTTCAATCTCAGGAGAGCTTTCCCTCTATCTGCATCATTTTTCTGCTCCTCACAGCTGTGCCTGATTGCAACTTCGTTTCCAATTTGATCACTCCTCCTTTCTTCCACATCAGGATATTTTCACATCTAAAACATGTGCTTTTACACTTTAAATATTATTTCTTTATAGTTTTTATCATAAATTCACATATTTATATCACCAGTATACGTATGGAAAACGTTTGGGCACTTAAAAGTCACTTTAAGTTTGACTTTAGAATCGCTAGAACTCGTGACTTTATTTCGGCTTAAAACCTTCCAAAAACCATTTTAAGGAGCTACTATCCCTTATACACACCCCCAATACCCTTTTCTCATTTTAAAAACCTTAGAATTACACTTTTATAAATCAGGCCATTTTTGCTAGGCCAGACCCCCTCAACACATTCCTCCTTAACGCCACAATTGTGGCCAAAATAACACTTTTAAATTAAACACTCTTTAGGGGTTTCCAGCCCTTTCCCACTCCTTCTTGACCCTTAAAAAGTCTAAAATTTAAACTTTTAAGTTCTCAGCTGTTTTCAGCCATTTTAGGGCACTGGCTCCTTTAAGGCTGGCTCCTCCCCCAAACGAGGCCATTTTCAGGCTCCCACAAGCCTTAAAGCAATCCAGCTGCTCCAAGGCAAAGGCACTAGAACCCCCCCCCCCTTGAGAAGCAGCTGCGATGCCCACAGAGCCCTTTCTCCCACAAGCTGCAGTCGGGGACAGCCGAAGACATCGTAGCTGCCTCTGCACCATCCACCACCATTTTCAGTCCCAGGCCCAGAGGAAAACAATCCAGGACATCAGCAGCCTTCCCACACCTTCCCATGGCAAAACAACTCCTATTTATTTTTTTTTAAAAATGCTGTCGGCCCAGCACTTCTCTCGGCCCTTTCCTGAGCCCCTGTACCTGGACAGACACCTACCTTCCCCCAGAGCTACTAAAACATCAAGGGCAAAACCAAAATGGCCCCCCACTAACCTCCCAGAGCCCCTAACCATGGAGAGATAAACACATTTATTTTACATTATTTAACTGTATGGTTACAACAGTACAGTGGGGAAATGTATCACTGTTTCTTTCTCTGGTGATTCGTCTGCTTGGAAGTGATAGTGTTGCTCTGACAGAATGGATGGGGAGAGGAGAATGACTCCTCTTCCCTCCCCTACCCCCTGTTGCACAGTCCTAGAACTAAGAGGAAATCCCCCTTCCTCCGAGCTTTGGATAAGCGTCCCAGATTTGCCTGCAAAAAATCTAGTAACTTTATTTTATCAATGTTAGTTTATGTAAGGTGCTTAAGAGTTGGAATCAGAAAAAAATGTGGTTGCTTCTAACATTAAAACAAAAACCATTGTACTGTATTTCAATGCTGTGCAATGAAAATGTGATCTAATATATATTTTACAAAGTTTGGGTTTGACCATTTTCTAATAAAGTCAACCATTAGATATCAAATTTCTGCGTGATGCCAGGTAACTCAGCTATTCAAAAATAAATGTATTAATTTACCCTGTTCCTGGTTCTTGGTTTTATTGAAGGCAAGAGATCTAGCAGGTAATAAGAAACTTAATCATGCTAGCAAAATAAGGATGGAAATAAGGAGGTAGAAGAGTGACAACTCAGGTTTTATGAGGTTTTTCCCATCACCCAGGCATAATGGGTCTTTTCCCTTTGATATTTATTTCTATAGGTCTTTTCATTGAGTGAGGCAATAGCCAACCAAACAGGTTTCTCGGATTAGTAGTAGTCTGGGAAATATTGCTTTTTTTTCTCAGTAGGATTATGGCTAAATATTGGCATTTAATCTGGTTGTGTAGAGTTTCAGGAAACATGTGCACGCTTCCTCTCTTGTAATAGTTCTCTTCTTAATGCCCCAGCCGGATGAGGAGAAAAGGCCCTGCCCATTTTTGCGGTAGCAGCAGCAAGAGCTGATAGGTTGCAGCTAACGTAGCATGTTAGCGCAAATAGCTTCACGTTAGTTAGAACAGCCACATGTTATCTATGGGGACGGGGTGGGGGGGGGGGGGGCGTGGACAGCATTTCCCTGGCAGATAGTGCATGAAAAAAACAGAGAATGTGACGCACAGCATTATGGATACAGGTAATGTCATCCATTGGGGATGCTAGCTGCACTGGCGATGTCTGCAAAAAGTGTGGTTACTATTCACTAGTGATGCTCACAATAACTGCACGTTGCAGGCAGGCCCACTTTCCATCCACACCCTTGCACAGCTAACGCGCAGTCTGCATTAACTTACCACAGAGTGCTTTCCCATGCTATCGCCATCAGAGCAGCTAATGTGGCTTAGTAAACATGTTGCATCCCAGTCACCTTCCTCTTCTTGGCCAGGGGCAGCAGAAGACCTTTTTGGTTGGAGGGGCCAAACAAACCAACCTCCAGCCCTGCCGCCAAGCTCTCTAGTTGCTGATGCTGTGTTTGTCTGTCTTAACTAGATTGTAAGCTCTGATGAGCAGGGACCGCCTTTTACATGTGTCTGTGCAGCGCTGCGTACATCTTATAGCACTATACAAATGTTCAGTAATAGTAATAATAGTACTATGGCCCTTGTGGCCCACCCCATTCCACTGCCTATGTTCCTGGCTCTCAGGAAAAAAGGAGGACGGTATTTTACTTGTTTCTGTTGGTGTTATTTTCCATAAATAAAAGTGATTTTTATTTGTTTCTTAAATTTATATACAACTGCTTCATAAAAATGCTGACTGCAGTCCATATATATTAAAATAATACCATAAAATTCTCACTTCACAAAAACTAACTGTACATCACAGCTCCCTAACAATTTTCCCTCCCATCACTATCATATACACCTTTCTAAAGAATGATGGTACCAATTCACTAAATGCTAGAGGAGGTGAACAGGTATTAGTGTGCTGCTGTGTCCATGTTTTTCCTATGGGCACAATGACAGACAGTGCATGCTAACATTTAATAAACAGGCCCCTATGTCTTCAACCTCGTCCTAGATTTCATGTAACACTTTTCCAAAGTGAGTACATGAGAAAGGCCATTCCATTCATAGTTGGGCTAAAAAATCTCTCTCTCCTTTACCCACTGTAGTTTAGCATCCCTCATTGAAGGTATCCATAAAGCTTTCCCCTTAGGAGTGTAACACTTAACTCAGAACACAGTTAACCACATTCTTCTGTAAATACATCGGACCATGACTTATCCTTCATTTATTTATAAAAATATATGGAACGCCTCACTGAACCAACCATAAATCTTATCCTTAATGCCAATGTAACTGTTTCATTCTTGGGGATATTAGGACTGTGCACTCATCTGAAATCATTTTCAAACATATCATTTCAAATGAAAATGGTAAACAACAAAATTTCATCACTTCTGGGTTTTTGTCAATAGTGCACACTACTGACTAAAACCCAGAAGTCACAAAAAAAATGGGAAAAGATGAAACGAGATGAAAGTTTTAGCATTTTTGCCAGAAAACTAAATGATACAAGATTTTTTTTTTTTGCCTGCATGCTCCTAGGGGACACCGGACCCCAAGCCCTCAAGCCACCAGTCACCCTTGCTCGCAGTGTTCCATATCAATTGCAATTTGCAAATGGCTGTTTGTGTTATCCTCACACATACTGAGTTACAGAAGTCCTACCTACATGTTACTAAATTGCTTGGTGACAAATAGAAACATAACTGTCTAAGAAACTGAAGGCATCCAAAAGAAGATAGAACCACCCTTGAAACATGGTCTCTGGGCTCAAGTCACTATCCAGCCACATGCCCAAATTATGGACTGCAGTTTTATTTGGGATCCAAAACCCACCAAATGAAAGGAAGCAAGCCAGACACAACTCCCCTGACAATATTCTGATGGCACTGGGAGCTTTCCCCGATGCCTAGATCATCTGAGGTGGTGTCAAACCTCACCTCAGATGATATTTTTTGATATTTTAAGTTTCTGCGCAGTTTTTTTACATCGGACAAAATTACAATTTCCAGACTGCACAGTTCCTAAAGCCTGCAAAATGCCAAGTTACAGCTTATATTTTCTTTTTGCTTGATGCTAAGATAGATTTTAACTGTTATACCTAACTTTGGGAATATTCTGACTGTGTAGCCCTTAAATCAGATACCTGTGTGTGATACAGGAAGGAAAGAAACAGTTCAGTTCACTAATATAAAGTTTAACTGTGGTTATACATTAAGTTTGGGGATAATCTGACTGACTGACTGACTGACTGCTTTTCTGGGTAGCCTGGGAGCAGATATCTGTGGATGCCTCCAGTTCAGGAACAGCCTTCTGGCCAGAGACACTTAGGTTCCCGCCCACCCTACCCCTCACCCCCGCCCCCAGAGGCTGCATTGCCTATATAGTAGTCACATACGTTGCCATCTATCCTTTTAACTTGGGTTAAAGCCCACATCTTCTTCTTCCTTTCCTCTTCTTCTTCATCTTCTCCTTCTAGCAGTACTTATTCAGCATGTCTTGTATTCAGTGCAATAACTGCAGTACATTCATTCCAAGATGAATCATTTGGAACCTAAGAGCTTGTCCTCTGTGCCTCAGGACAGCTGCCATGCATAAAGAACTGACTCTACTAAGGGAAGACCTAGCTGCCATGCATAAAGAGGTGACCCTACTCAGGGAGGCACTGGCTGCAATGAAGCACACCTCTTCTAGGATACAAACTGAACAATGTCCACCACCGCTCCCACAAAGAATCAAACACCCCAGGAACAAATGGATCACAGTGGGTTCTTGTAGATTGCGACCTGTGACCCAGAGGCATCATATGCAACAGGCGATATCCCTGCATAATGCCTTCTCTGCCTTGGTGAATGAGGATGCCCAATCCAAAGAAACTGAAGGGCCCTTAAATGAGACAGACGATGCCCAATCTCCTGCTAAAGGACCAAATATGAAGGAAACCTCACCAAACAGCAAACTACTACTACTTGGTGATTCCATCATCAGTGGCACCAACTTGGGAACATAGTTCAAAGGAGAGAACATAGTCAAGTGCCTCCCAGGCTCTTCAGCCAGCAGGAATACAAACCATGCTGTTGAAGTACTTAGAGCAGAAAGTGAACACTCCAAACTTGATGTTATTATCCACTTGGGCACAAATGACCTGGCTAGAAACAGTGCCTCTACTGTCCAAAAGGACTTCCAATCTTTGGGAGAGAAACTCAAGCCCATTGTTAACACTGTTGCATTCTCAGAGGTTCTACCTGTTCTTGGTAAGGAGGCAAAAAGGCTGCATCACATTAAAAGCTTTAATACATGGCTCCAGACCTGGTGCAAACAAGAAGGATTCAGATTTATTGGCGACTGGGGCAACAGATGGAACAACAAGAGACTATACTGTGCTGATGGACTACATCTCTCTATCGCAGGGAAAAGAATCCTAAGTGAAAAATTCAAGCAATATGTAGATATGCATTTAAACTAGAAAAAGGGGGTGACGAATGTGGAAGCTCAAGCTCTGGACGTCACCCCCTGCAAAAGCAGATTAAAATCAGAAACAGCCACACTTTTAAACCATACATCAAAAACAAGTGGGACGATGTAGGCAGAACAAAATCAATGCAAAATACACATAAGCCAGTTAAATGCTGGAAAGCAATGAGCACAAATGCTCGAAGCTTAGCCAACAAAGTTCCGGACCTGGAAGCCCTAATGGTGGAAATGGATTTGGACATTGTTGCCATTACAGAAACATGGTTTAATGAATCGCATGATTGGGATATAGCCATAGCTGGCTATAATCTATTCAGAAGAGACAGACAAAATGGAAGAAGTGGCGGAGTAGCCTTGTATGTTGTCACCAGCACCCCTTTTTGGCCCTGTTAGGCGCCCGCCTAGGGCCATGAGGTGTGGGTTGCCTTATTAAAGAAATAGTCAGTAGCCGTGTAATTAAGGCAAAAGAAATAATTTGGGTTTTATTCCCCGTCCCACATAGGATTCTTTATGAACAGTACAAAGGAATACAAAAGAAAACTGTTTCTTCACAGTATAGAAAATAAACTCTTCGCCAGCACAAGGTATCACAGAACTCTTGCTTGCCTGGCTAACATAGGGATGTAATTTCATCAGACAGACAAAGCGTGCAATCCATGGAATCCAGTTCTATATCACACTCCTGGTTTTCCCATTGCATCTGCTCATAGTCTGTATTTGGAGGCACATAACAATCTTTATAACTGAAATCCTCACAGCTCTTCTCTTGAATGACACTGGTTATTCTATTTGATAAGTGCTCTACGTCAACAGGGTTCAAGAGTCCTGTGCTAGGAACTGTATCTCTCAGGTTCCTTCTCCAATAGGGATTTTCCTCCCAATTACTGGGCTTTACTCTGCTGGCAATGCCTGGCTTTTTCCCTCTAGCTACAACAGGGTACTTAGCTTTTGTCCCTGGGTAATGAGCTTCTCTCTCTGGGCTTTGGCTGGCTCCTCTCCAAGACTTCCACGTCTCTGTAGCCGGGTCCAAGCTGAAATCACTTTCTGAAGAGAGTCTGTGTCTGCTGCCTCTTGCTACCGGGACACTTCCTTTACTTCCTGGTTCTAGCAAGGTCTGCCGGTTGAGAGGACTTCCTTCCTCTTGGTTACTCACTCTCCAGTAACCGAGGCCCCCTCTGGCTTGGGAGACTCCTCTGCAGCTACAGCCTGCTCCACCCTTTGGCTTCTGCTCCTGCCTTTGCTGCCTTGGCTCCAGCCCCTCCCTTTGCTCCTCTACTGGGCTTTCCCTGTAGTTTTTATGCTCCTGTTCTCTGCACGTTGTACGTGCCCTTCCACTCAGGTGAGCTTGATTAGCCTTTTGGCTTTCTACTGCGTCACCTTTGGTGAATGGAAAGTTTTCTCCACTATACTTGGGCTTTTTAAAAGCTGAATATGTTTGCTGCCTATGTGTTTGTGAGGTAAGCTCTTCCTCTTTTCCTATTACCATAGGCTCTGAGCTAGCCATTTCCTCATATAACATAGGCTCTGTACTAGTTACCTCATCACATAACCCCCCTTTAAGATATTACGGGCTGGGGGACTCCTGTCCTTACAGCATGTAATACCAGAGTGGCGTGAGAGCTTAACTTTCGACTGGCTAAAAACGGCTGTCTGCTCTTGCCAGGGTTTTAGAACATTAATATGATACACTTGAGATCGCCCTCTAGCGGTCTCTACCACGTACGAAACAGGCCCCTTTCGCTCTACTATAGTGTAGAGTCCTCTCTCCACTGGGCTTCAAATTTCGGCCCTGGGTCTGCCACCATCACAACTACCTTCTCTCCTATAGCTAACTGACGTGCTTTCTTTCCCCGGTCATAATAGCGCTTCTGATGCAGCTGGCTGTCTTGTAGGTGACGTTCAGCCACCTGGGAAGCCCTCTGTAAATGTGACCGTAGCGATGTCTCTCACGGGTGAGGCATTGGCCGCTTACCAGACCGTACCACCGGCTTTAGCTAATGACTATGACGAGGTTAAAAGAGCTATCAAAGATAGGATAGGTCTAACTCCCTCGGTGTAATTCTTGAAGAAACTGTGGTACCCCTATTTCCTCCTCTTTCGGTTCAGCCCACTGCTCTCTTAAAATGTCTAGGACTCCTCTTGGAGCCCAGCCAAACATTAGCTCGAAAGGAGAGGCTCCTAACGAAGCTTGTATACGCTCCCTACTGGCGTATAACACAAACGGGAGTAAAATGTCCCAATCGGCCATTCTCCCATCCAGCCCCCGCCTTAACATTTGTTTGAGGGTCTGATTAAAACGCTCCACCAATCCATTCGATTGGGGGTGGTAAGCTGCTGTCTTCACATGGCGTATCCCGAAGGTGTCCCATACCTGTGCTAAGTAAAGCGACAGGAAATTGCTTCCCCTGTCTGTCAAGATTTCCTTCGGGAATCCTACCTCGCAGAATAATTTGATTAGTTCCGCTGCTATAGTTTTAGCGGAAATGTTCCTCAGTGGAATTGCCCATGGGAACCGGGTGGCCTGATCCAATATTACAAGAATATATTGGAATCCCCTAGGGGTTTTCACTAGGGGACCGACTATATCCATTGCCATCCGTCGCACAGGTTCGGATATAGTGGGTGTAGGTATCATGGGGACTTCTTTTGGTTTGATAGCCGAGACCCTCTGACAAGAAGGGCAGGCTTCACAAAAGCGTTTCGTCTCCCTAAACACCCCTGACCAGTAAAAACGGGCCAGGATCTGATCCAGTGTGCCCAAAACCCCTTTATGCCCACCCACCGGGTGATCATGGGCCAATCGGAGGACTACCGCCTTAAAGGTAGTCGGCACTACTAGCTGTTTTCTGACAGCTCCGGTCTGGGGATCACTGCTCTTCCTATATAATACATCTTCCTCTATCAGGAACCGGGGAAGAATGTCTCGGTCATACCGGGTATACTCAAAGGCATGCTTTAATGCAGAATCTGCCTTTTGTTCCTTTGGGAACGATGGGAACTTTTTTACTAAATCCGCTGGGACCCAGGGAAAACCTAGCCCATCCTCCACTCCTGCTCTTAATTGAGCCCTATAGTGGCGCTCTCGGCGTTTTTCCCCTTTGCTCTTTCTAGTACTCTTGGAAGGTGGATTAACTAAATCCTCATGTTGGGGTAGCTCACTTAAAGTCTCATTTATGGGCCTCTCTTCCTGCTCTAGAGATTCTGCATCTTCTTCTACAGACCGAGCAGTGTCCTTCAGCGGTTCTGTTTGCTCTCCTGAATCTCGGGCCTGTGACCTTGTGGATACCATTCCCCTCTTTTCTTGTATACGCTCTCCCATTCCCTTACTGAATGGGGGCCAATCTCGGCCTAGCACTATGTCATGAGGTAGCCGGGGTATCACCGCTACTAGGACATGTGTTCGGGTTCCTAAACCTTTTACCATTACCCTGTAGAGGGAGTAATAGGTAGCTGACCCGTGTACGCACCTTATCCAGGATCTGCCTTCGGGTTGACTCGGGGTAGACTTATTACTGGCCTGTAAAACGTGCCAGAACATTTTGGACACCATAGACTGGTCCGCGCCAGAGTCAAGGAAGGCTTGGGCAACCACCCCCTGCACTTCCACAGTAATGCTAAAGCCCTCTCGCTTGTTCCTTCCACAATCATTCATCAACGCTGTCCGCCCCATACACTCATCTCTTCTATGACCCCTCCTCCCACATTTAAAACACTTAATGCGGGTGTCCACCACCTCACCTTTAGGCATACATTTTTTTTACACACATTACATGGTCATTAAGCATTTTTCCAGAATTAACATAGAAACATAGAAACATGATGACAGAAAAAGACCACATGGCCTATCTAGTCTGTCCTTCCATAACAACAACTACAACAGTCCACTTTTTACCTTTAGAGATCCTCTGTGTTGGTCCCATGCTTTTTTGAATTCAGTTACTGTCCTCATCTCTACCACCTCCACTGGGAGACTATTCCATGGATCCACTACTCTTTCCGTAAAGAAATATTTCTGCATATCAGTCCTGAATCTATCTCCCTTCACCCTCATCCCATGTCCCCTCGTAGCAGAACTTGCTTTCAATTAGAACATAAGAACATAAGAACATAAGATGTTCTTATGTTCTTATGTTCTTATTTTAGTAGCCACCCTCTGCACCGACTCCATCCTGTTCACATCCTTTTGAAGGTGCGGTCTCCAGAATTGCACACCATACTCCAAATGAGGTCGCACCAAAGACTTATACAGAGGCATTATCACCTCCTTTTTTCTGCTAGCCATTCCTCTCTGTATGCACCCAAGCATCCTTCTAGCTTTTGCCATCGCCTTTTCTACCTGTTTAGCTACTTTAAGATCATCAGACACAACCACGCCTAGGTCCCGCTCTTCTTTAGTGGACAAAAGTACTTCACCTCCTATACTGTATTGCTCCCTTGGATTGCTGCAGCCCAAATGCATGACCTTACATTTTTTAACATTAAATCCCAGCTGCCAAATTCTAGAGCATTCTTCAAGCTTAGCTAGATCCCTCCTCATGTTATCTACACCTTCCTTGGTGTCTACTCTATTGCAGATTTTGGTATCATCCGCAAAGAGGCAAACCTTACCCGACAGTCCTTCCGCTATATCACTAACAAAGATGTTAAAAAGAATCGAACCAAGGACAGATCCCTGGAGCACACCACTGGTAACATCCTACCTCACGCGTGTTACCAGCGCCACCCTGCGGTTTATGAGCAAGTTCCGCTTCCATAAACCTTTCAGCATGGTGAGACCGCACCTTGAATATTGTGTGCAATTCTGGTCGCCGTATCTTAAAAAGTATATAGCGATTTTAGAAAAGGTTCAGAGAAGAGCCACCAAAATGGTAAAGGGGATGGAAGGATATTCCTATGAAGAAAGGCTAAAAAGGTTAGGGCTCTTTAACCTGGAAAAGAGACGGCTGAGGGGAGATATGATAGAAGTCTATAAATTGATGAACGGAGTGGAACGGGTAAACGTAGATCGATTGTTTACCTTATCAGAATATAGAAATACTAGGACATGCAATGAAGCTACAGGGTAAACTATTTAAGACTAATAAAAGAAAATATTTTTTCACTCAACGTGTAATCAAACTCTGGAATTTGTTACCGGAGGATGTAGTAAAGGCTGTGAGTGTAGCTGGGTTTAAAAAAGGTTTGGACAAGTTCCTGGAGGAAAGGTCCATAAACCATTATTAAGAAGGGACCCAGGATATCAATGCTTGAACCAATACAAGCATTGTGGAACCTGTGTCCCTTGGGGAAACTGCTAGGTACATATGACCTAGATTGGCCACTGTTGGAAACAGAATACTGGGCTTGATGGACCTTGGTCTGACTCAGTATGGCATATCTTAGGTTCTTATGTTCACGTGTGCAGCAAGGAGGGCGTGGCTGGTGAGAAAAGCCGTTTTAAGGCTGCCTCAGAGTTTAGTAAAGAAAGGAAGCCAGGAGGGAGGAAGACAGGAGAAAGGAAGCAAGTAGAAAGGAAGCCAGGAGGTGAACCAGCAGGGAAATCACGGAACTCAGAACAAGTTAAGGAAGCTAAGGAGGATTCTGGAGAGGCTGCTGATCCCTATTCTCAAGGAGCACTGAAGGCAAACCTGAAGCTTCTGCCAAAGCAACCCAGAGAGAAGGTAGAAAGGCTTACCTTTACCCGGGGAAAGAGCTCTGACTGTAGAGAAAGCATTGCACGTTGGAAAGGTACGTGTGCTTCAGTCCCTAACAAGAGCTGTGCTGAGGATATTGTTAAGAAGCTAAGGTTCAGCGCTGAGCAAAGTCAGGACAGGAACGCAGTAAAACCAACTCCAGCCAGGAGTAAAAGTATTCCAAGTAAGTGCCCTGAGACAGCTTCAGATTCTGTGTTCAAATTCTTACAAGAGAATCAAACTCCTTCCCTAAGCAGTGTACGTGAAAACCAGAGAGAACAGTTTATAGGACAACTGCAAAAGATTCTAAATAAGCTTCAGTTTAAACCTGATTATAGAAGTTCCTTAGAAGAGAATGCTAATGGAGCATGTGAAGATATGATAATAGATGTTGATAAAGCACCTGTTGATAGTGACGTATGTGAAATGGATTGCTCTTTATGTGAAGCAAACAGCTTGGACTTACGCTGAGTTACCTCTGCATGAGAGAAGTGCATAGCTGTTGCTAAACCTGAGAAAGAAAGACATTTTGTTGAAACTTTTAAGTTTGTCTGATCAGTTCTTCAGCCTTGGCTGTGGAAAACTGGTATTGCAGAGAAGCCTGAGCAGAGCTGTGAATGAAACAGTACTACTGTCATTTGATTCTCAACTTTCAGTTGTTCCTGTTATCCTATTGTTTTGGAGAAATAATCCATGCCGTGTCTTGCGTTAAGAATTCTATGCGAGGGGGAAAACCCTGAATAAAATTTGTTTGCCTTGAACCCCGTGTGGTCACAATACTTTGTTGGAGAGTAATTAAACTACAAGTCCCAGCATCCATTGCTGGCGCACTAGGCTTGAGACATTGCTCGAAAACAAATAAGGCAGCCCTTTTGCCGTTCAGCCATTGGCCCTAGGCAAGGGGTATGACAGATTGGCGTAGTTGCTGCAGATTAAGGCGCAAGCACACATGCGCAAGGATTTAAAGGAGCAACGCTGAGGTCAAGCTACAGGAAGAACACTAAGCAGAGCTGCATCTGGACGGAGAAGGCATGTCTGTTACGGTGGAGACCAACGTTGTTACAAGCCTGACGCACCACTAGTATCAGGTAATTGGTGTCTAACAGGGTTACCTAAGGATACTTGTGCTGTGGGTATTGGTATAGCTGGTGATAAAGAGAATAGTACCTTCTATGCTGTGGTACCGCACTTGGGTGGTTGTGTTGTCTGCTTTATCGTTTCAGAATGATCATGGAGGCTAAGGAAGTACTCACCTGGATGGCGTCACAGTTTGAGCGACAGCGTGAACTCGCGATAGAAGCTCAAGAGCAAGCTGCAGCCAGGATGGCGGCTCAGCAAAAACCGCTCATCAATATGATGGAGGCCTGGATACAGAGCACAAAGAGGGAGCCGGATCCTGTTTCTCCCACACCAGGTTCAGCACGGTTAAGTCAAGCTCATGCTTTAGGACCTTGGTCCAGAGAAGCAATGAACTTTGGTCAGTTCTCTGACAAGGACAATCTGGACGATTTCCTGGAAACATTTGAGAGGGTGGCTCACTTGATCAATTGGCCTAAAGACCAATGGGCGATCCGGTTAGCGATGTCTCTCACGGGTGAGGCATTGGCCGCTTACCAGACCGTACCACCGGCTTTAGCTAATGACTATGACGAGGTTAAAAGAGCTATCAAAGATAGGATAGGTCTAACTCCCTCGGTGTACCACCGTTTGTTCAGGAATGCCAAATTAGTGCCCGGTGAAACACCTAGAGCGTTATACCATCGTCTGAAAGGACTGGTAAACAAGTGGTTAGAACCAGATGGTAAGACGCTTGAAGCAGTGTTGGATAATATAATATTGGAACAATTCATGAACGCTGTTCCTGTAAATATTCGCACCTTCCTGATATTGCAAGGCTGCAAAAGCTCCCAGGAAGCTACCTTGCTCACTGAGCGATTCCTTGAGGCAGAAGGAAGCGCACAGGTGAAAGGCACAGCTTCTATGAAAGCGACCTATGCGTTATCAGAAAAGAAAGAGAAAGAAATGAATGCTGTTGGTACATTGTGTTTGCCCAGCTGTAACAAGAAATGTGTAAGGAAATCATGTTTTAAATGTGGCAGTGATGATCATTTATACCGTGATTGTAAGGTAAAAACAGCGTTAGTAACAGCTGACCCAGGACAAGTCAGAGAGGGTTTTCTCTTAGCGGTAACAGTCCAGGGAGTGAATGCGAATGCCTTACTAGATTCTGGATCCGACCAGAGTATGGTGTCAAAAAGGCTTTGGCAAAAGATAGAGGCCCAAAGTAAAACCATACCTTGTCTACCCAGTGGCACAGTAAAAATCAGATGTGTACATGGTGCAGCATCATCGTACCCCATTTACCGAGTCTTAATACGAGGATTAGGCGTAGAAAGGGAGATTCCAGTAGCCATAGTACCCCGATTGCCACAAGAACTAGTATTAGGCAAAGACTGGCCCCAGTTCCAAAAGGGTATTCAACAGCATCTACAGATGAGAGAGGGGATGGTTTCTACGAGAACCCAATCCAAAGAATTAGAAGATGAAGGGAAATCTTCAGCGTCAGAGCTGACAGATTTACCTTCTCATGAAGACCTAGTCAGTACCCCAGCGAATAAGGCCAAAAAGAGTAAGGGAGAAAAACGTAGTGAACGACAGATTCGCTCCCAGAATAGAGCGGAGATACGAGCAGGCTTAGAGTTACCATGGGTCCCTGCTGAGTTAATGGATAAGTTTCCCTCGTTCCCGAAAGAGCAGCAGGCTGACCCAGTTCTCGCTCAAGCTTTTAAATAGGCCCAAGAAGAGAGGGATATTTGGCCAAGATTTTTGCTTGATGAGGGCATTCTATACAGAGAAAGTCGAGAGCCAGCTATGGGTAATACACGCAAGCAGCTGGTAGTGCCCACCACCTTTAGAACCCTGGTACTAAGACTCGCCCACGATCATCCCATAGGAGCACATAAAGGGATTCAAGGAACCTTGGATTGGGTTTTAGCACGATTCTATTGGCCAGGGGTGTTTAAGGAGACCACTAGGTTTTGTGAGGCCTGTCCGTCTTGTCAGAGGGTTACCTCGACTAAGCCAACGGAAGTACCAATGATTCCGGTACCCATACACAGAATATCTGTAGATATAGTGGGCCCCATGATTAAAACGCCGCGCGGGTACCAGTACATATTAGTTATGGTGGACCATGCGACACGATTCCCCTGGGCAGTCCCTTACGCAGCATTTCTGCCCATACAGTGGTGGCAGAACTGGTAAAATTGTTCTGTGAGGTGGGGTTCCCGAGAGAGGTATTGACCGACCGTGGCAGTAATTTTATGTCGCGTTATTTAGCCAGGGTATGGGATGCCTTCGGCATTCGGCATGTAAAAATGGCAGCCTACCACCCACAGTCAAACGGGTTAGTCGAAAGACTGAACCAGACGTTAAAGAACATGCTGAGACGTGGGTTGGAAGGGCAAATGAAAGAGTGGGACACTATGCTTCCCTTTGTGTTGTATGCGTGTAGGGAAAGGAAGCAGGCATCCCTAGGAACCTCTCCGTATGAGTTGATGTACGGACGGTCACCAAGGGCTTTCCTCGATATCCTCCAGGAACAATGGGTAGAGCCTGGAGCCGAGGAAATAGCCATGCCCCAATTTTTGAGGGACCTGAGAGGTCGCTTAACGTGAACCTCCCAGATAGCTGAAGACAACTTAAGAGCCAGTCAGCAAAAACAAAAGAATTACTATGATCGCAATACCAAGCCTCGCCAGTTGGCTATAGGCGATAAGGTAATTGTTAGGGTGTCAGGAGCAGTGCCCAAGTTTGAATGTCAGTGGAAAGGGCCCTTCCGAGTAGTTGAACAGGTAGGCCCCGTGACGTATGCAGTGGAAAATAGGAGAGGCCGTAGGCAGATTTACCATGTTAATCTTTTAAGCCCATGGCATGAAAGGGTGGCACTAGCCCAGCTCGTTAAACATTCTCATAGGAGGCCGGAGAGCAGGAGTGACATCAATAGTTTAGCTAGAATTACATGCTGTGAAGATGCCATTAACCCAGCCTGTAATATCTTAAGGGGGGGAATATGTGATAAGGAGAGTTGGGTGGACCGAATGGAATGGGAAGGAAATGAGGGATACACCTTTAAAAGTAAAGGCAAACAGGGTTCCCATGGAAACCACAAGCTTTCAGAGCATGTACTAGCTAGAGCTAAACCCTGCCCCAGCAGTGACGTAAGAGATAGTTTGTGCCCTAACGATCTTCACGTGTGCAGCAAGGAGGGAGTGGCTGGTGAGAAAAGTCATTTTAAGGCTGCCTCAGAGTTTAGTAAAGAAAGGAAGCCAGGAGGGAGGAAGCCAGGAGAAAGGAAGCCAGGAGGTGAACCAGGAAGCAAAGCAGCAGGGAAATCACAGAACTCAGAACAAGCTAAGGAAGCTAAGGAGGATTCTGGAGAGGCTGCTGATCCCTATTCTCAAGGAGCACTGAAAGCAAAGCTGTAGCTTCTGCCAAAGCAACCCAGAGAGAAGGTAGAAAGGCTTACCTTTACCCGGGGAAAGAGCTCTGACTGTAGAGAAAGCATTGCATGTTGGAAAGGTACGTGTGCTTCAGTCCCTAACAAGAGCTGTGCTGAGGATATTGTTAAGAAGCTAAGGTTCAGCGCTGAGCAAAGTCAGGATAGGAACGCAGTAAAACCAACTCCAGCCAGGAGTAAAAGTATTCCAAGTAAGTGCCCTGAGACAGCTTCAGATTCTGTGTTCAAATTCTTACAAGAGAATCAAACTCCTTCCCTAAGCAGTGTACGTGAAAACCAGAGAGAACAGTTTATAGGACAACTGCAAAAGATTCTAAATAAGCTTCAGTTTAAACCTGATTATAGAAGTTCCTTAGAAGAGAATGCTAATGGAGCATGTGAAGATATGATAATAGATGTTGATGAAATACCTGTTGATAGTGACGTATGTGAAATGGATTGCTCTTTATGTGAAGCAAACAGCTAGGACTTACGCTGAGTTACCTCTGCATGAGAGAAGTGCATAGCTGTTGCTAAACCTGAGAAAGAAAGACATTTTGTTGAAACTTTTAAGTTTGTCTGATCAGTTCTTCAGCCTTGGCTGTGGAAAGCTGGTATTGCAGAGAAGCTTGAGTAGAGCTGTGAATGAAACAGTACTACTGTCATTTGATTCTCAACTTTCAGTTGTTCCTGTTATCCTATTGTTTTGGAGAAATAATCCATGCCGTGTCTTGCGTTAAGAATTCTATGCGAGGGGGAAAACCCTGAATAAAATTTATTTGTTTGCCTTGAACCCCGTGTGGTCACAATACTTTGTTGGAGAGTAATTAAACTACAATCCCAGCATCCATTACTGGCGCATTAGGCTTGAGACATTGCTCGAAAACAAATAAGGCAGCCCTTTTGCCGTTCAGCCATTGGCCCTAGGCAAGGGATATGACAATATTCGGGAAAGGAAGAAGATCAGAGGTGGAAATGCAGGACTCAGAAGTGCTGCGAACGGACTCATGGAAAGTGACATTGAAAAAACAAAATTGCTAAATGAATACTTCTGCTCTGTTTTTACTAAAGAAAGTCCTGGAGAAGGACCTCATGTGACTCCCAAATATAAAAATGGGAATGAAGTAGATACCACACCATTCACAGAAGATTAAGTGTTAGAACTACGTGCAAAACTGAAAGTGGACAAGGCTATGGGACCGGATGGGATACATCCCAGGATACCGAAAGAGCTCAGAGAGGTTCTTGCAGGGCCGTTAAAGGACGTTTTCAACAGATCCTTGGAAACAGGAGAGGTTCCTCAGGACTGGAGAATGGCTGATGTCGTACCTCTACACAAAAGTGGTGACAGGGAAGAAGTGTCAAACTACAGGCCTGTGAGCCTTTACCTCGGTGGCAGGAAAAGTAATGGAGACACTCCTGAAAGAGCGAATAGTGAACTTTCTCAAAACCAACAGGATGCAAGACCAGAGGCAACATGGTTTTACCGAAGGACGATCCTGCCAAACAAATTTGATTGAGTTCTTCGACTGGGTGACCAGGGAACTGGATCAGGGGCATGTGATGGATGTCATCTACCTGGATTTCAGCAAAGACTTTGATACTGTTCCTCATAGGAGGCTTATCAATAAACTCAGTAGCTTGGGGACGGATCCCAAGATGGTAAATTGGATCAGAAATTGGTTGAATGACAGACAACTGAAGGTGATGTTAAATGGAGCTCAATCAGATGAAGGGAAGGTGATTAGCGGGGTGCCCCAGGGATCGGTCCTGGGCCCAGCACTGTTCAATGTATTTGTGAACGATATTGCTGAAGGACTGAACGGAAAAGTCTGTCTTTTTGCAGATGACACAAAAATTTGCAACAGAGTGGACTCCCCCGAGGGAGTGGTTAACATGAGGAAAGATCTACAAAAGCTGGAAGAATGGTCTAATGCTTGGCAATTACGATTTAATGCAAAGAAGTGCAGAGTCATGCACTTGGGTAGCAGAAATCCAAGGGAAATGTACGCATTAGGGGGCGAGAGGTTGGTGTGCACGGATCAGGAGAAAGACCTTGGTGTGATTATTTCTGAAGATCTCAAGGTGGCAAAACAGTGCGACAAGGCGGTGGCAAAAGCCAGGAGGATGTTGGGCTGCATACAAAGAGGAATTGCCAGCAGAAAGGAAGAGGTACTTATGCCACTGTACAAGTCACTGGTAAGGTCTCACCTGGAATACTGTGTTCAGTTTTGGAGACCATATCTTGCAAAGGATGTAAAAAGACTGGAAACTGTTCAGAGGAAGGCGACCAAAATGATTTGGAGCCTGCGTCAGACGCCTTATGAGAAGAGACTAGAAGACCTAAACATGTACACTTTGGAGGAGAGGAGGAACAGGGGAGATAAGATTCAGACCTTTAAATACTTAAAGGGAAATAATGAACAAACAAACCTCTTCCAAAGACGGGGAAGCTGTAAAACTAGAGGGCATAACAGGAAGCTGCAAGGTGGTAAATTGAAAGGCAATGTCAAGAAATACTTTTTTACTGAAAGGGTGGATGCTTGGAACGCCCTCCCGATGGAAGTGGTGGGGGCAAACACGGTGACGGAATTCAAAATGGCATGGGACAGGCACAGTGGATCCCTTTACAGCAGCAGGATAAAATCTAAATAAATTGAACCATCTAAATTCTCAACAAATAGGGGTGTCCTACATGGAGTGGTGGGTTCACCCCTAAACAAAGACGTGGGGAGGGGTGGCCTGCACGGAGCGGCAGGTGCAGCTACTCTTGCCATCATACTGGGCAGACTAGATGGACCATACTGGTCTTTATCTGCCGTCATTTACTATGTCACTATGTTATGTATGCAGCAATTTGCCTGCCAAGTGTACTGCAGTTTAGCGCAGTTGTTTTCTTGGCATTTTTCCGACGCTAGCTCGCTGTCTGCATTGGAGGGCAAACGTAGCGCGGGAAAAGGGCCAGAAAAATGCCGTGCTAAGCTTTTCTGCATTGGCCCATTAGCTTTCATTTGTAACTCAAAAAACACTATCCCACCAAGTCAGATACCTTCATTAACTTCAAAGAGACGGCACCTTCCTTCTCAGAAATTAGAAAAATGGTCTGAACATCATCTGTGCATATATATATATAAAATCTCAATTGTACCAAACTCATGATATTACAAAAAGAGATTTGGATTTTAGATTTATTACTTGCCTTTTCAAAATCCAAGCTCAAGTTGAGTTACATGCAGGCACCCAAGTTATTTCCTTTCAATCTAAGTTGTGCGTGAGGTAATGGAGGGTGAAGTGACTTGCCCAAAATCACAAAGACCGTCTGTTGGAAAAATGGGACTTGAATCCCTAGCAGCCCTGGTTCCCAGCCTGCATCCCTAACCACTAAACTACCTCTCCACTTCCCATGAATATGAAACAGATGCAGGGACAGGACTAATCCTCGGGGCACTTTACAGTCCTGCTTTTGTTGGCTGGATGACACCACTCCCACCTTTACTTGATGGTACCAATCTCCCAGAAAAGGGGCAAACTACTTTAAAACTGTATCTCCAGGTCCAGTTTCCTGCAAACCTCTGAGTAACAGCTCAAGATTTATGCTGCAAAATAAAGCCAAAACATCCAACAGAATCAATGAATCTTCATAATCCTTGTCTAACTCCTGATGCAGATCACCCATCACCCAAAACAACAATGCCTCTGTGCTATAAAATTTTCAGAAACCTGTCTGAAAATCATGCAATACCCATTAGTCTTCCAAATAATCAGTGAACTGCATAGTCATTGACGTTTCTATAACCACCTCCAAGCCTTGAATTCTCTGCAGGGTCATCTCCACCTCATCTTCCCCTCTTCAATCCCAAATCCTTCCCTCACCTTCAGTCACCCTTTCTTCCTTTTCTGAAATCACTAAGGAGGAAACTGAAAATCTTCTCTCCTCCTCCTGCTCGTCTGATCTCATCCCCACCTGTCTACTAAACTCTATCTCTTCTGCCATCATCCCTTCCATCTGTCATATCCTTTTCACTTTCCACTGCAACTGTTCCTGTGGCCTTCAAATATGCTGTGGTTACACCTCTCCTCAAAAAGTCTTTACTAGATCCTGTCTGTCCCTCCAGTTATCAACCTTTCTCACTCTTCCCCTTTGCTTCAAAACTACTTGAACGAGTGATTCACCGCCACTGTCTTGACTATCTTTCCTCTTAAGACCTTCTGGACCCACTACAATCTAGCTTTTGTTCTCTATATTCCACTGAAATGGCTCTTGCCAAAGTCTCCAGTGACTTGTTCCTCACCAAATCCAAAGGCCTCTACTTGATTCTCATCCTTCTCGACCTTTCCACTGCCTTTGACAGTTGTTAACCACCTTCTCCTTGATACCTTGTCCTTGTTTAGATTTAGGAGCTCTGTTCTGTCCTATGTTCTGGTGGTTCCTCCTCTACCGCCATCCAGCTTTCACTTGGTGTACCTCACGGCTCTGTGTTTGGACCCCTTCTTTTCTTTCTCTACACTTAGTCCCTTGGTGCACTTATTTCCTCCTATGGTTTTCAGTACCATCTTTATGCTGATGACTCTCTGATCTACCTTTCTGTACCTGACATCTCTCCAGGAATCCAGGCCCGGATCTCTGCCTGTTTATCCGACACTGCTGCTTGGATGTCTCACTGCCGTCTGAAACTGAACATGGCCAAAACTGAGCTCCTTATCTTTCCCCCTAAACCCACCTCCCCCCTTCCTTCCTTCTCTATTTTGTGGATAATACTACACTCCTCCCTGTTTCCTCAGCTCGCAACCTTGAGGTCATCTTTGACTCTACTCTCTCTTTCTCTCCACACATCCAACAAATAGCTAAAACCTGTTGCTTCTTTCTCTATAACATTGGCAAAATCCATCCCTTTCTTTCTACACACACTACTACGACACTTATCAACTCCTTAGTCACCGCCCATCTAGACTACTGTAATGTACTCCTTGCTGGTCTCCCTCTGAATCATCTCTCTCCCCTTCAATCTGTTCAAAACTCAGCTGTGCGGCTCATCCTCTGCCACCCACGATATGCTCATATAACCCCTCTTCGCAAGCCGCTTGACTGGCTCCCTATTCATTTCTGTATCCAGTTCAAACTTCCTCTACTGACCTATAAGTGCATTCACTCTGCAGCTCATCACTACCTTTCCACTCTTATCTCTCCCTACACCCCTCCTCGGGATCTCCACTCTTCTGGCAGATCCCTTCCATGCCCTTCTCTTTTACTGTCAGCTTCAGACTTTCATCCTGCCACCTTGCTTCTCCTTATGCCTGGAGCAAACTACCTGAGTCTGTGCATCAGGCTTCATCTCTAGCTTTTTTCAAATCCAGGCTGGAAACTCACCTCTTCGAGGCCACTTTTGGATCCTGATCCGCTCAGTCTCCTGCTCTCCAACTGTGTGTTTTCTTATCATTCCCCTAGATATATCCTTGTTTTCAGCTGTTGTGCTACTTGTCTTGACTAGATAGTCCCTGCTCATCAGAGCTTACAATCTTTTGCATGTGTCTATACAGCGCTGCATACTCCTTGTAGCACTATACAAATGATGATTAGTAGTCCAAGTATGCAGAGATAGAGGCGTATAGGTTTGCACTGTAGTTGGATCCAATACCTTCTTTTTCAGCAATGGCGTCAGAAAGAATGCCTTTAAAGCTGGAGACTAAAAGTCCTCATTCAATGAAGCATTCACCGCTGACAGGAATCTAGCAGACTCCCTCGTACAATATGCACTGATGTTTGAGGCTCAGCATCCAAGATACAAAACATAGGGGGTCTTTTACTAAGGGGCACTACCTGGTATGCGTGTTGCCAGCTGGCACAGGGCCATGATAGAGCAGAATGATTCCCATGCTAAAGGTGTGAGTGGGCGGGGTAGGGGTGGAGAGTGGGCAGTTAACCACTTCAACAAGTGGCATTAGGTGCACTCCCACTAATGCAACATGCTCTGTGGAACAGGGCTTCATGTTAACTGCCAGGGAAATGCCTTCCAGGCCCTGACTGGTAATGCAGAGGTGTTGCGCCTAATGCGTCATGGGTTCAGTACTATTGGCACGTTAGGTGCAACAGCTTAGCACCTGTTAGTAAAAGACCCCCATAGGTTTACCCTTTGCATCAGGACCGTACCTAGCCCTGTGCGAGCGGTGCGCTGCACAGGGCGCAAAGGCTTAAGGGACGCATTTCAGCTGTCTGCTGTTGCCTGCCGCCACCACTTTTTCTTCTCTCAGTGGCGGCAGGCAACAGCAGACAGCTGAAATGCGCCCCTTAAGCCTTCTCGTGACACACTAAGCAGGTCTGGTCCCTCTGGAAGCAACCAGACCTGCTTAGCATGCTTGTGACTTGCACATCGGGCGCTCCTCTTCTCTCCCGCCCCCATAAAGTGGCTAGATGGAGGTGCAGGGGAGGGGCGCGCGTCCGATGTGCAAGTCGCACAGGGCGCATTTCACAATCGGTACAGCCCTGCTTTGCAAATATCAATAATAGTCTCAAGAAACACAGGTAAACTATATGCATCCCAGCTCCCCTTGAATATCATCCATTACCACATCATTTCTCATCCTAACCTGCATTTCAATCCCAAAAAGTCCTATCCTTCTAGACAGCTGAATGGGGTGGTGCCTTATGGGCCATGGTCTTACCAATATTTTGCCCATCGCATCAGCAATTGGAGAATGCAGAAGTCCCTACAACTAAAAATGTGTTCTATCCTTATACGTTCAACCTCATTCCTCCTACTCCCTGGGGTACTCTCCAATTCCTTTCAACCCTGTACAAATCTTGTTAACTTTATTCTCAAGGTAATCAGCAAATACTGAAGTCACAACGGGAACAATTCCCATTCTTCCCACTCCTTTAGCTAAGTGCTCAAGAATTTGATTAATTCTTTCAGATTCCTTTTCCAAGATCCAGCTGGCCATGCAGGAACTCGGGTCTGTGTTGCTTCACAGCAGTCACTGAGCTACATTGGGCTCCAAATGTGCAGTTTTGTCTCCCAATGGTAAAATCCCCCAGACCCCAATTAACAGGCCCTTTTCCCTCCAAAACACAGAACGGAAAGTCTCACTAGCAGTGTCAGACACTTTGGCCCATCTTTCATCAGAGTTGCCAAATTACCCGGTTCCAGGAGTAAGATTTTAGGCCAGTCCTGAATTTCTGACAAGCTCATTCCAATGCAGGACATGCAGCACTGACTTCAATGGGTAAAATCAGGGAATACAAATACCATGCTGCATTACAAGGCAAATTTAAATCCAGAACCAGCCAAAACTCTCACTCCTGGAACCAGGTAACTTGGCAACTCTGCCGATAGTGAATCATATTTATTAGATTTTAGAAAGCATCTTAAAACAATGCCTTTTAGAGAAGCATTTAGTATCATTGGTTAATTTATTGTGTATTTAGTATTCATCATTTTGATGAATATTATTAGAAACAGAGAAACAGAGAAACATGACGGCAGAAAAAGACCACAATACACACACACACACACACTTATCATGAAGGCAATTTCCAAAAGCCACTTACCTGATAAGAGGGCTATTTGAAAGTTGCTTACCCTCACTGCAGGTAAAATTTGGCATGGCTAGCTCTTTGAGTTTATGTGATTATCAGAACTTGTCATCCTGCTTTGGCTGCAGCTACTCTTTTGTTGCTCCAATTTAGAGTTGCCACCTGGCTCCGGATTCACCCAACAGGCTTGATCCAGTCCTGGGTTTACCCTATTGCCCACAGGGACTTGTAGTTCTGGGATCTCTATTGCAAACCATAAGACAAGCAAGACTACAAGTTCTTGCATACAGTGGGGTAAACAAATCTGTTCAGCGAATATGGCGTCAGTTGGCAAACCTGCTCCAAGTATCTGACTCCCTAGTCCAGAGCCGGCTCTGGAGCCAGTGGTACTACGTGCAGAAATTGTCAGAGATTTCTTTAGGATCCTTGATTAAGCATTGTTTGGGCAGCTCCCTCCTTTTCTCCTTTCCAATCTCTATACTGCACAATCCCTCAAGAGCCACTACTTCACTGGAGAGGCTCTTGACAAAATTAAAAAGTCATGGGATAGGAGGCAGTGTACTATTGTGGTTGTGGTTTAACCAGGAACTGGTTAAAAGATAGAAAACAGAGTTGGACTGAATGGCCAATTTTCTCAATGGAGAAAGGTGAATAGTGGAATACCCCGGGGATCTGTGCTGGGCCTGCTTTTTAACATATTCATAAATGACCTGGGAATGGGAATAACGAGTGAGGTAATCAAATTTTCAGATGACACAAAATTATTCAAAGTTGTTAAAACACAAGAGTATTGTAAAAAATTGCAAGAGGACCTTGATAAATTTGAAGACTGGACATCCAAATGGTAAATGAAATTTAATGTGGACAAGTGCAAATTTATATACCTAGGAAATAAAAAAACAAACCATGGTTACACAATGCAAGGTTGCACATGGGGAACCACCACCCAGGAAAAAGATCTAGGTGTCATCATGGATAATATGTGGAAACCCTTTGCCCAGTGGACAAGTGCAAAGTTGTCCACTGGGCAAAGGGTAAATGGTAAATGAAATTTAATGTGGACAAGTGCAAGGTTATGCACCTAGGGAAGAACAACCCAAACTATGGTTACACGATGCAAGGTTCCACATTAGGAACCACCACCCAGGAAAAATATTTAGGCGTCATTGTGGATAACATGTTAAAACCCTCGGCCCAGTGTGCAGCGGCGGCAAAGAGAGCAAATAGAATGCTAGGTATCATAAGGAAAGGAATGGAAAATAAAACAAAGGATATTATAATGCCTCTATATTGTTCCATGGTGAGACCGCACCTTGAATATTGTGTGCAATTCTGGTCGCCCTATCTTAAAAAGGATATAGCGTTATTAGAAAAGGTTCAGAGAAGAGCCACCAAAATGGTAAAGGGGATGGAAGGATACTCCTATGAAGAAAGGCTAAAAAGATTAGGGCTCTTTAACCTGGAAAAGAGACAGCTGAGTGGAGATATGATAGAAGTCTATAAATTAATGAACGGAGTGGAACGGGTAAACGTAGATCGATTGTTTGCGTTATCAGAATATAGAAAGACAAGAAGACATGCAATGAAGCTACAGGGTAAACTATTTAAGACTAATAAGAGAAAATATTTTTTTACTCAACGTGTAATCAAACTCTGGAATTTGTTACCGGAGGATGTAGTAAAGGCTGTTAGTGTAGCTGGATTTAAAAAAGGTTTGGACAAGTCCCTGGAGGAAAGGTCCATAAACCATTATTAAGAAGGGACCCAGGATATCAATGTTTGACCCAGTAGAAGCACTGTGGAACCTGTGTCTTTTGGGGAAACTGCTAGGTACGTATGACCTAGATTGGCCACTGTTGGAAACAGGATACTGGGCTTCATGGACCTTGGTCTGACCCAGTATGGCATATCTTATGTTCTTATGAAAAGAGACGACTAATGGGAGATATGATATAGGTCTATAAATTTATGAATGGACTGGACCAGGTCAGCATAGATTGGTTGTTTACTCCATCAAAAAGTTGAAAGACTAGGGGACATGCAATGAAGCTTCAATGTAGCGCATTTAAAACTAATCAGAGAAAATACTTTTTCACTCAATGCATAATCAAACTCTGGAATTGATTACTGGAGGATGTAATAAAAGCTGTTAGTGTAGCAGGGTTTAAAAAAAGGTTTGGACAAGTTCCTGGAGGAAAGGTCCATAAACCATTATTAAAGAGTAACAGGGAAATCCACTGCTTACCCTGGGACAAGCATTATAGAATCTCTGTGCCTTTTTGGGATCCTGACAGGCAGGACCGTACTGAGCCCTGTGCGAGTGGTGAGGCCGCACAGGGTGCAAAGACTTCATGGGCGCATTTTGGCTCTCTGCCGTTGCCTGCCGCCACCAGCAGCAGGCAAAGGCAGAGAGCCGAAATGCGCCCCTGAAGTCTTCCCGCCAGCACACTAAGCAGGTCTGGTCTCTCCGGGAGGGACCAGATCTGCTTAGCGTGCCAGCAGCAGGCGGCTTGCACATCAGGTGTGTGCCTCTTCTCTCCCGCCCCCATAAAGTGGCTAGATGGGGGTGGGGGGGGGGGGCATATGCCCGATGTGCAAGTTGCACAGGCCGCATTTCGCCATCATTATGGCCCTGCTAACAGGTACTTGTGACCTGGATAGGCCATTGTTGGAAACAGGATACTGGGCTTGATGGACCTTGGTTTGGCTCAGTATGCTATTTCTTACGTTCTTATTTATATTAAAAGCACCTCCACAGGAAATATTCTGCAAGGTCCTCTGCATGCACCACAGGACACTTAAGAAGTGAGGCAACCTTTCTACTTTTCTTGCTCCAAAGACACTCAGGAACAGGAAACCCATGTCTCCTTTCCCTGCTTCTAGCCTGCAGTGACAGAAGACTGACTTTTTCCTTCCAGAACCTCCCCATAAGCAGAGTTGCCACGTTACCCGTTCCAGGAGTGAGATTTTAAGCCAGTCCTGTATTTCTGACCAGCTCATTCTGATGCATTATGGGACCTGCAACACTGATTCCAATGGGTCATATCAGGGACTACAAATGCCATACTGCATTGCAATGCAAATTTAAAATCAGAACTGGCAAAAAATCTCACTCCCGGAACTGGGTAACTTGGCAACTCTGTATAAGACAGAAATCTCAGAGTTATCAAGTTACCCAGTTCCAGGAGTGAGCTTTTTCACCAGTTCTGGTTTTAAACTTGTATTGCATTGCAGTATGGTACTTGTAGTCTCTGATATTATCCATTGGAGTCAGTGCTGCAGGTCCCATAAAGCATCAGGATGAGATTGTCAGAAATCCAGGACTGGCTTAAAAATCTTATTTTTGAAACTGGGTAACTTGGCAACTTTGACCTCTCCTCTGGTCTTCTCCTTCTTTCACTGTAAACCAAGAATTCTTAACCCAGTCCTCAGGACACACTTAGCTATTAAGATATTCAGAATAAGCCTAATGAATATGCATGAGATAGATTTGCATGCACTGCCTCCATTGTATGCAAGTCTCTCTCATGCATATTCATTGTGGTTATCCTGAAAACCTGATTGGCTAGGTGGGTCCCAAGGACTGAGTCAAGAACTCCTGATGTAAACCAATATCCCAGACTGCTCGAATCTCCTGCTGATCAATCCCTAGGCTGTACCATCATGATTGTTCTTGGAGGGAAGAATCTTAGCATTCCAAGCTCACCTCTATCCATATCCTCCCCTCTGGGAAAAGCACAAACTTTAGTAAAGGGAGCAAAGGCACGTTTACTTATTTGATGCATTTATTTGTATAATTATTGTAATTTACTGAATTTATTACTTTATTTATTACTTTGTAAACCACACTGGGTTGACTTTTGATTGAAGCAAAGTGGTATATACCATGTGCTATATAGCTTAATATGTGGAAAGCATGTGTAACTATATGAGGTTATGCGGAAGAGACCTAAAGATATACATGCAAATAAAAATAGGTTTAAAATTGCAAAAGACTGACAACATTCATATGGTATTTGCTAATACAGGCACTAGGATAAGCCAAAGCACTTTTAAAAGATAAATGTTGGGAAAAGTGGCATAAATAGTTTTTACCTGAAAACCTACAGGACTTTTAGTCTCCAGTTTTAAAGGCATTCTTTCTGATGCCATTGCTGAAAAATAAGGTATTGGATCCAACTTCAGTGAAAAACTATAGGCCTCTATCTCATTGCATACTTGGACTACTATTACTACTTAGCATTTGTATAGTGCTACAAGACATATACAGCGCTGCACAGACACGTGTAAAAGATGGTGCCTCCTCATCAGAGCTTATAATCTAGTCAAGACAGACAACACAGTAGCTGTACACATGGGATACAGCTAGAGGGAATGGTAAGAAAACTCAAAGGAGACCAGGTGAGTCAAGATCCGAAAGCGGCAGAGAAAGAGGTGAGTTTTCAGTCTGGATTTGAAAAAGGTCGGAGAAGGCGCCTGATGTATGTTTATGTTTATGTTTATTTGCTTAATATACCGCTAAACGGTAACATCAAAGCGGTTTACAAAAATAAAGGTACAGAAAGCCAAAGGCGGAAAGTGGAAAGGAAGTTACAATAATGGATAGGAAAGCAAAACAGCGAAGTCATACAACGAGACAAAAGAGGAGAGGAAGTGGAGAGGGGGCAGGGAGAGTAAGATCACACAGAGGGGTCGGGGAGGTCGAAAGCAATGGTAAAGAGGTGGGTTTTCAGACTCAGGTAGTTTGTTCCAGGCATAAGGAGCAGCAAGGTAAAAGGAGTGAAGTCTGGAGTTAGCAAATAGAAGGGATCTGCCAGAAGAGCGGAATTCCGGAGGTTGAGTGCAAGGAGAGATAAGAGAGGAAAAGTAGTGAGGAGCTGCAGAGTGAAAGCACTTATAGGTCAGCAGGAGAAGTTTGAACTGGATGCGGAAATGGATAGTGAGCCAATAAAGTGACTTGAGAAGAGAGTTATATGAGCATGATGAGATGGCAGAAAATTAACCACGCAGCAGAATGTTGAACAGATTGAAGAGGAGAGAGATGATTCAGAGGGAAACCAGCAAGGAGTAGGTTAAATTAGGCTAGACAGGAGGTGACTTAGGAGTGGATAAGTGTCTTAGTAGTAGGTGCAGAAAAGAATGGGAAACTTTTGTTGATGTTGTAGAGAAAGAAACAGCAGGTTTTAGCTATCAGTTGGATGTGTGTGGAGAAGGAGAGAGAGGAATCAAAGACGACCCCAAGGTTGCAAGCTGAAGAGATGGGGAGTAAGTAGTTATCCACAGAGAGTGAGAAAGGAGGAAGGGGAGAGGTGGGTTTAGGGGGAAAAATAAGCAGCTCAGTTTTGGCCATGTTCAATTTCAAGCGGCGGTGAAACATCCGAGCAACAATGTCAGACTGGCAGGCAGAGATCCAGGTCTGAATTGCCAGAGAGATTTCAGGTGTGGAGAGGTAGATCTGGGAGTCATCAGCTTCAAGATGGTACTGAAAGCCATGGGAAGAGATAAGTGTGCCAAGGTACTGGGTATAAAGAGATAAAAGGAGTGGACCCAAGACAGATCCTTGGGGTACACTGAGAGCAGGATAGCAGTAGAGCAGGACCCACCAGAACAAACACTGAGAGAGCGATGGGAGAGATAAGAAGAGAACCAGGATAGTACAGAACCCTTAAAACCAAGCAAGGACAAGGTATCAAGGAGAAGGTTGTGGTCAACAGTGTAAAAAGCAGCAGAAAGGTCAAGAAGGATGAGGATCGAGTACAGGCCCTTGGATTTTGCCCAGAACAGGTCACTGGAGACGTTGGCAAGAACCGTTTTGGTAGAATGTAAAGGACGAAAGCCAGATTGTAGAAGATCCAGAAGGGCTTGAGAGGAAATGATGAGGCAATGGCGATGAACTGTACAATCAAGTAGTTTAGAAATGAAGGGGAGGAGGAAGATGGGTCGCTAATGTGAATAAGAGGTAGGGTCTAGTGAGGGTTTCTTGAGGAGAACATTTTTAATATTTGATGGTATGATCTGCTACAGAGAAAAAGAGTGTTTTTCCTAATAATTTTCCAGAAGTTTAAGTGGTGTCAAAATCACTCCTATAATAAGAGCCATGCAGTGGGTGGCTGTGCTTCATTCCAGAGGTATTCCTGCCTCTGGTTGAAACATTTTTTTCTGAGGGCTGTCCGAGGTTAAGATGTTCACGATTGATTTAATAGACAGTCATTAATGGCTCTTCTACCCCCTGCCAGCTCAATTTGACTCCATTTGACTCCATTCCACATACCCTCCTAATTGCTAGACTGCACAACATCAGAATCAGTGGCACCCTACTCCATTGGATCCGGTCTTACCTATCAGACCATCAACAACAAATACGTATGGAAATATACAAATCAGTGCCCTACACACAATAGAAAAGAGTTCCACAAGGTTCTGCATTATCATCACTACTCTTCAATATCTTCATGCAACCAATATGCGCCATATTCCACAAACATGACATACAATACAGAATTTATGCAGATGACATAATGTTGTTCATGCCCTACGACATCCTCCATCCAAACTACAAGAAAATATTGACTTGTTTCCAAGAAATAACACAATGGTTAGATAACCACAGACTGTAAATCAACTATAAAAAAAATAGACGTCCTCCATATTTCCAGGAACAAAATACTCTCATCCTCTCAAAACAATCAAAATACATGACATTGAACTTGAAACCAAGCAAGAAGTCAAATACCTGGGAATCACACTAGACCAACAGCTGAACTTCTTCACTCATACCACCAGAATCTCAAGAGCAATATACCACAAGATAAAAATACTCCGCAACCTTCAATCTCTACTAGCAACCTTGGACCTCTGCTCAGTCCTTCAGGCACTCCCCTTCCCCCTGCTGGACTTCTGCAACAGTATATATGAAGGTCTTCCTAAACACTCACTTCATCAACTAGAAATGGCACAAAACATGGCAGTGCGCGTTCTAGCAAAAGCAAAACCAGGTGACCAGATACTAAAAGAACTACACTGGCTACCAGTACACTCCAGAATCAAGTGCAAAGCAACTATGAACACTTTCAAAACATTACATGATCAATCTGCAACACACTTAAAGTCTCTCATCCATACACCAACAGCCAACAGAAAAAGGTGGAAATGCAATGAGAACCTCCTGGAGCTACCAGCATAAATAACAAAGATACAACAAAATACCCGCCTCAGGATTTGCTCCACTTATGCACCAGATCTTTGGAACACACTTCGCAGTAACCTCAGAGAAACACATAAAATAACAAAATTTTGCTAGGATCTCAAGACTTTTCTATTCAAAGAACATTTCAGCAATTAAATGAGATGCCCACGGACACCAGCAAAACCATGGATACATATGTCACAACCACCACCTCCCAACAACCTCCACTCACTCATTCCCCACCTCCCCCGGCTCAACCCATACAAAAGTCCAAATTGCAAATAGGTTGTAAATGTTGTAAATACATTCTATGCTGTTAATGTTTTAGAAGTTCTATGTAAACCCATTAAGTTACTGTTCCTTGTAAACCGCCTTGATTCCCAGATAAGGCAGTATGAAAAAACAGATCGATAAATAAATGTCACTTTTTGGACTATGATAAATGTCCTTTTTATTTCTTTTCCTGCATCCTCACAGCTCCTGATCTCTCATGATTCCACAGCTGGGGCAAGGGCCACCAAATTCGAACCTTGCTGTGAAAAATTGGCCATTCCCCATGGAACCACTTCCAGAAACTAAGGGCAGCGGGTAGTGGCCGGCTGCGTATGTGCATGCCTTTGTATGCCTTCTTCCACTCTGCTGAAGGGATAGCAGTGGAAGGAGGAGAGCAGCAGTGTCTTGCAGTGTATCCTCCCCCTTTGCCACCTGCTGCTTTGAACCCAAACCAGAACAGCCCTGCACCTGATACAAAGTGCAAGTCAAGGCCCCGATGATAGAGTTGGAGTGCCCCAAGGCGCTGCTGCTCTCTTCCTCTTCCTGTGGACTCTGACTGTCTCTGGAAATATCAGCATGGTGAAGGGGTGGAAGATCAACAGGAAGGAAAAAAGGGAGGATGCAAAACACTCAGGGCCCGATATTCAACACGATTAATGTCGCTGAATATTTGTGGGTTCTGCCGCTAGGCGCCCTGCTGTCACCTGAGGATAACCAGACAGCGGCAATATTCAGCTTCTGCCCAGTTATCCCTCAACAATAAAAATTAGGCACATTACAGGCTGTCCTTACTTTCACCACAAAAGCTAACCGGGTAGCAGCCGAATATTGCCGCTATCCGGCAAGCTAGATATTCAATGCTGGTGGCCAGATATGGCCCTGGCATTGAAATGCGGTCTAGAGTTCAGCGGTGCTTGAGAGAGTGGGAAGGAATAAACTGTGGAACGTGATAAGAAACAGTTGAAAGAGAAGTTAGGGGTGGTGGTGGGTGGGGTGGGATATTTGTCAGAGGGGATGGGCAATGTATGTGAGGGGTGAGGAACATATGAGATTGTTGGTATGTGTAAAGTAGGAGATGGGCAGAAGTGGCATGTGAGGTTATGCAAGATGGAAGGGGATTAGCACTAGGAGGTTGTGGGTGTGTGAAAGGGGTGTGAGCAAGAAGTGTTTAGTGCGGACTGTGTAGATGTATGTGCAGGGCTGTGCTACTAGCAGGCAAACTAGGTGGTTGCCTAGGGTGCACACATTTTGAAGGTGGCCCATTTCTGCCACTGTCGTCCATCTCCAGGACCTGCAGCGGTGGCAGCAATGAAATTAAAACAACAATGCAGTGCTTACTCCAAGCCTCCAGCGCTGTGCGCTGTTGGTGCTTCCGCCCCCTCTGATGGCTTTGCGTAAGCACTGCATTGCTGTTCTAATGTCATTGCCACTGCTGCAGGTCACAGAGAGGGGTGGGAGAGCAGGAATGAGAGTTTGCCTAGGGCGCCTCATATCCTTGCACTGGCCATGTGTGGGTGGGTGCCTGCCTATGTGAGAGAGAACAAATCTTTACCAAGGACGAATGCGGGGCCAGCCCAAGGATTTCTGTCACCCGAGGCAGAAGCCCCGGCTGTGCTGCCCCCCCTCAAACCATGCCCAATATGCTGAGCCGCGCTACCGGCAGCAGGGTTGAGGGGGAGTGTGGTTCAGATCGGCTCAGCGGCAGGTCATGTGCTAAGGCACACATGGCCTGCCGCTTCTGACCCTTCTCTGACATAACTTCGGGGGTTCAGAAGTGGCAGGCCAGGTGTGCCAAAGCACATGGCCTGCTGCCGAACCTAGCCGCCTCCCCCTGCCACCAGAATCAGTGGCAGTGGGAAGTGTCAGAACTCAGCACCAGAGGGGAAGGGAGGCACGGCTCGGTGCACGGGGGAGGGGGGCGGCAGGCCATGTGTGCCAAAGCACATGGCCTGCTGCCCAGAGATCTGCCACCCTAGGCGGCTGTCTAGCTCACCTAGTGGATGGTCTGGCCCTAGATAAATGGATATCTATGTATAGGGGTCCTCTGGTACCTCCTTTAACACTGGTCTCCAGGGGCTGTCACACTTCTTATCTTCTTGGGCTTGTGCAGGATGGGGGAAGGAATAGCTCACTTCAAAGCCCTATACTCAGCAGATGCTTTACAAAGTAGCGCTCTCCCCTGACTTCACAAATGAAGTTATACCCATACCAGATTCTGGATGTATATAAAAAATAAAGTATTTACTGGGCAATTAAAAATCAATAAAAAATCATTATTTTCACAAGACAAAAAAAAAATCAAGATTGTTCTGTTTTCACATTACGTTACAAGTAGAGTGCTTCACAGTTAGATAAACCACTTCAACATCCAAGGAAAAGATTCAGTTTCTTACTTGCCAACTGTTTATTACAATAAGCAGAATATCACTTACTGTGACAACTGTAAAGAAGAGGCAGCACTGTTCAGGTACAATGTGCAGCAGGTTCAGTCTGTCTGAAGTATCTGAATTCCTTGATCCTGAGGGGAAAATCCAGATAGGCACACTTTCCAGCTTCTCCCAGTGACAACTCTCAAACCTCCTGGGTAAATAAACTACTATCCCTCGTGGGCCCTCCTCATCTAGTTTCTTTAGTCCCAGAGGACACTTGACCGCAGGCTCCTAAACTGCTGGTCCAAGCACTCCCATCCTGATTGTTAATCCTACACAGGCTAGGTTTTCAGAACTAGAAATTACTCTCCCCCTCCACCCCCCCAAATCCTGGCACTTCTTCTCTCTAGGCCTCTCTGCCTCAGAAGAAAGAATGATTCTGTATTTTTCCTTGACCCAGTCCATTTGGTAATCAGGGCACAGTCCTCTAAGGTATGTAGCTCTTGGTTTGTGGAGCTCACTACCTTTCTTTCAAGTCAATACTGACTCCTGGTGACCCAGCAGCCCCTGGGTTTTCTTGGCAATGTATGACTGGAAGTAGATTACCAGGCCTTTTCTTACAAGGAAATGGAGGGTACAGTAACTTGCTCAAGGTCACAAGGGGTACCAGTGGGAATCAAACACTGATCTCTTGGGTACTAGACTACTCCTCCACTCCACAAGACCTCTCTTAGAATGGCAGAAACAAGACAAAAGACAGTTTTTCTGAGGGACAGTTTTTGAGGGAGGAGTGGCCAAGTGGTTGGGGCAAGTTACCTCAGGCTGAAAGGTCAGGGGTTCAAATCCCACTAGAGGACAGCAACCTTGGGCCAGAAAGACTGGGGGTTTTAGTCCCACAGGTGCTCCTTGTGGTCTTGGCAAGCCACTTATAACCCTCCATTGCCCATGTTCCCTGTAAAATAGTTATCTCCAAGTTATAATGCCCTGTTCAATGTAATTTCAGTTTGTTCAATGTAAACCACCTTGATATCATGAAAGGCAGTATACAGTATAAGAAACGTTAAATAAATAAATAAATATCTTATCCATGGCCATTCCCAGTGAGGAATCTCACACATTTGCTTTAGTTATGGGTTTTGCAAAACTCTGAAAGCAAAGAATACAAGAGTACAATATCCACCATTCCAGAAGCCATATATAGGTGATATCCTAGAGTCTCTCAGAAGTAAAAGCTAATTAGAATAAAGCACTGCTATAGGCAAACACATTTTCCAGTCTGACCCCTGACGAAGACTCCTGTAGCTGAAACTTGGCCGAGTCCGGCTTTGCTTCAATAAAGAATTGTGTATTCCAATGTCTCCTTCTGCTTCCTTGTTCTGTAATAATACTGATAATATTAACAATGGCCAGCTGAGTGATATTGCCAAACATAGGGGTCCTTTTACTAAAATACACCAGAGTTTTGCAACTAACGCACATTTAGCGCAAAATCAAACGTGTAGTAGTTGCAGCCATTGTGCGCTAACTACCAGGAGTTTGTCCAACATGTTCATGGCAATTACTGCAGTGAACGGTACCCTAACGTGCTGCAGCAGCATGCCCAATTAGCGTGAGTGCACGTAACTCCACATATTGAGGTGGCATTAGGTGAACCTGTGCTAATTGCGAGGGTCACAGTTAGTGTGCGCTGTTTACCCCAGTGTTAATTATGCAGTGCTCACCTCACCCTCTCTCTGCCCCAAATCCGCCCACTTGCTCCCCTAACGTGCTGTGGACAGTGCGGAAATCCAGCCACATTAACCCCTGGTCCCAAGCTATCTGTCAACGCATGTCTCAGCAAGCCTTTAGCGCATGCCAGAACATGCACTGGCAATTAATGCCCTTTAGTAAAAGACCTCCTCTTAAACCGTATCACGGTCTCCATTTTGTTCTGCTTGCCAACATGCAAAGGGAAACCAAATCCTGTTGATCACAGGTATCTGTCGTTGTTGCATGCAGTCATTTCACTCATAGAATAGAAGAAAGGCATTTCCAATCACATTCTCCATTAGGGCAAACTCCTAGACTTTCACTTCCTAGCCTATTCTATTCTTGCTTCAGTAAACCACAGCACCGCTAGCTTCCCCATCTCCGCATCACATCCTCCTGGGGCTGAGTTCAGCAATACAAATTGAGGATTTAACTCAAACTGTATCCCTGTGATGTCCTTAAATTGAGCCCTCACCTCCTCTGAAAACTTTTCTTGGTTGAAAAGGAAGTAAGGGTATGCAAACGTTTTATGAAAAGCAGGAACTTGAGCAATACCCAGATTTTCTGGGACAGGCTATGGTCATTTCGTATATCTGGGGGTATAAGGTATTGCTCCGCTGGGAATGACATTTTTGATTTTGTGGGATGTTGCAGGATGAGTTCATTACTAAATGTCATTTTTCTGAATGTATGAGGTGCTGTAAACCCCATAAAGAGGAAGCAGTTATTGCAATTTTGTTAGCATGTGGGGGCACAGGCAGTTCTTCAAGAGACTCCATGTTGCATGTGGAACGTGAGAAGCTGCACCAGGGCTGGGAGGGTTAGGTGTATGCAGGCCCCTTCTCAAGCGGGCTGTGCATTTGGTTCACAAATCCTTGCTCCTGTGGGTGTTGAGCTCGGAGGCAGATCCTGGTGGCCGTTTCCTAATACTTCATTTTGATTTGGGGGCAGTGGAGTTTCTTCTCATTAACATTTATGGCCCCAATGAACATCTTGATGATTTTCACTCTTTGCTTAACAGCAAGGTGTCTGCTTATACTGGCTCAATAACATTTTGGATCGGTTGGGAAGTGTGGAAGGGGGGTTTCTGTGATGAATCCAAGGTGTTGACTGAGCACTTCAGACTGGAGGATGTTTGGAGAGCGCTATACTTGGGGTGCCAAGATTATTCTTTTTTTTTTTCTTCAACATGGCACTTATAGCCATCTGACTTTTTTTCTGTGCTTCCCAGATCCTTGGCTCTTGGTGCTGGGGTGTGAGATTTTGAGTAGCTCACTGTGTGATCATCATCTGATTAATCTCTCCTTGTGTTGAGGAGCTCCCTTGATGAGCTGGTACATGGAAACTGAATACGTCCCTTCTTGGCTGAAAGGAATTTGTAGGAAAGGTACAGTGGGCCTTGGCAGAGTTCTGCGAGTTCAATCCACTGTCGAAATGCAATTTTTTGTGTGGGAAGGCAGTGCTTCACAGATGCCACACTAGCTTTGCTAGTGTAGTGTAGAAGCGGTTATGGGAGATAGTGCAGATGTTGGAATGGCATATTGCAGATCTTGAATGGTAGCATAAAACCTCTTGTTTCCCTTGATCCTTAAAAGGTTATAGGCAACGTCATCGGTGGACTGCTTGGTACCTGTCGAAAACGGAATAATTGTCAGCATCTACGTCATCTGTTGGCCTTTTAAAGGTAGAAGGGCTTTTTTTCACGACACTACAGCTGGTATTACCATATGTATCCCCTACAACCTGATGCACGGTCATGGAAGTCTGACCCGAAACGTGTCACGTCGTGTTATCTGTTTCTATGGCATTCAGCTTGTGAAGAAGATGGAATTGAAGCAGTTGAATTTATCCTGCAGTTAAGTGTTTTTAAATCACTAGTTTTGAAAAATTTAATAAAAGGAACAATCACGCCGAGGGCAAGGAATTGATTCCTTTTCCCTTTTGATTGGTGGTTCCGACAAAAAGTTATGGTGAATTTTTAGCCTTTCTAGAGTGGTGCTTCGGGGTTTGCTTTTGGAATTGTTCATCCTGAGGCAGGTTTTTTCTGGGGGAGTCATAAACCTTGAAGCACGTTCCACATATATCAAGCGGTTTCTATAATTAATGTCAGATAACAAGCCCAAAATGAGACACAATGTGTTAACAGAGATCCATCAGAGCAACATGTCTGATATCTGTGGAGTGTGTCTTGGTTTATGTCTCTGACAGTATTTACCACCCCAGAGAATGATCCCAAAAGTATTGAGTACCATAGCAATGCCTGTGCTGTGCCCAGGACTGGTGTGGTGGCTAGGGCTGCCAACCACCTCTATATTTGCACAATGCTGAAGTAGATGTAGGAGTGTGTGTGTTTGAGCCATTGGCACCCACACAGAATACACACTATTCTGGGTGCATCAAAGTGCTCAAGGGCTGAACTTGACTGAGAAATAAAAGATGGACACAGGTGTATTTGGCAGTGTAGCTGCAATACAAACCCATCACACACTGGCACTGATGGGGACTCACACCATAGCCTATCTCAGCTAAGCCAGGTGCTGTGGACATGGTGCTGGGTGGCCCCTCTCACTCTCACGGTGAGCACAGGACCCACACAATGTGACGGTCAGTACCAACTCTGTGACAGTAACCTACACGCTCAGTAATCCCTACCAGGCTGAGGTGGTTTTGGGGCTGCATAACCCATCTTGTTGTTATTTGTAGACTGCTGATTTACATGTGCAGTGCATCATGGGTATGTGTGGTTTAACCCTATCTTGGTAAACCAGGGGTGTCCAAACCTGTCCTGGAGGGCCGCAATCCTGGCAGGCTTTTGGGATAGCCCTAATGCAGGGGTGTCCAAACCTGTCCTGGAGGGCCGCAATCCTGGCAGGCTTTTGGGATAGCCCTAATGAATATGCATGATATATATATGCATTAGAGATATCCTGCCAACCTGACTGGTTTGTGGCCCTACAGGACTGGATTTGGAGACCCCTGCCGTACACCTCTGTCATTTAAGATTGTGAGTGGGCAAGGTACAGATATCCTAGACATCAAAAGGGTAGATAGAATTTCTCACATTCCTTCTCGATTCCCACCACCACCAAAAAGTTGTCTAATAGACCACATTTTGGTGGTGGTGAGAAGTGAGGAGGAATGTGACAAAGTCTATCTGCCCTACACCTCTGTTATTTACAATTGTAAGTGGGCAAGGTGCAGATGTCCAAGACATAAAAAAGGTGAGATAGAATGTGTCACATGCCTCTTTGCTTCTCACCACCACCAAATATTTTATATTATACAACCTCTTGGTGGTGGTGAGAATTGAGGAAGTATATGACACATTCTATCTACCCTTTTCATGTCTATGACATCTGTGCTTTGCACACTCACACTCCTAAATGACAGAGGTGTAAGGCAGGTGTCACCAAATCCATACCTAGAGGGCCACAAACCAGTCAGGTTGGCAGGATATCTCAGATGCATATAGATCTCATGCATATTCATTAGGGCTATCCTGATCACCCGACTGGCCTAGGGGTTCAAGGAGGACTGGTTCAGAACCACTGAGCTATGGAGATGTTGCCCACCTGTGACATCACAGCGTGTAGAGACAGAAGTCATGTGTCTGATCCTACAGTGGGGTAATTTGATATGGCTTTCTGAGGCAATTTCCCTTTGTAATGTGTGTATGTCTGTCGGGTGTTTTGTGGCTGGGGGGGTGGTGGTTTTGCCACATAGACGGATTCTGTGGTAACACCCAAACTGACCACTAGAACTCATGATCAACCACTAACACATCCACATTCCACATCACTGCAATGGTGCTGCTGGAGGGAACTGTCAACCTAGGTCCAGCTGAGAGAAAGACAACATACAGGGCAGTCCATGCATTTCTGTGCACATCCATATGGTGATAGCAGACAGACGGCAGGCCTGAAAATGCTCGGCAGCCCACCACCAATATATGACATTCTCCAGCAGCAACCACAGGACAGCTACAGCCGCAGCACCCTTCAACCGGTCTGCTTGCTAGTCCATAGTGCATATTACTGGAGAAAATGTGTGCACCCAAAACTGGGATGTCTGCACACTCACAAAGCAGATAAATTAGTGATTGGGCCCTAAAAGGCAACCCATAGATATCACTTGAAAGAGATGTTGTTGCCACTATGGCAGACCTAGCCATGCCATGGTGACTGCTCAGTCAGGGTGAGCGTGACCTTCCAGGAGGACATGCAGGGGCCACCCTGTCCGTGCTGCTGATGGCCGCACACTACAATGTCCAATACATTGCCTTATGCTCTGTGCTCATGCATCCTGGCCAGGCCAGCCTGTCGGAGGTATACCCACAATACCTTGCTCCTCATTATGCACATTGGCATGCTAACACTGGACACAGTGCAAACATTGTGCGCTGAGTAAGGTGTTGCAAACATCACACACTGGATGTACAGCCACACAATCCCACACCTATGCCATCACTGTGCTACTATAGATAGTTTTTGCAGTCTAGGCCAACTCAGCAGTCCTGGACACAGTGCAGGCATGGCTATGGTATGCAATACTGTTGGGGTCACACCCCAGGGTGGGAAACATTGTCAGACACCAGACCTGAGACACAATCCACAAACATCAGACATATTGGTATGATACAGCTCAATAACCATATTGTGCTTAACGTAGGAATTGATATCTGCCACTGATCACATCAACATGTTGATATATGTGTAGTGTATTTCCAGGTTTATGGTGGCAGTGCTAAGGTGTGCACTTACTAGTTTTGTGAGATGTACGCAAGGCCCAATATCATGCCTGTCCAATAGGCTTTGGGTAATGGAGCCTGTGGGTGTGGTCATTTCTGCTCCTGTTGGCCGGTACTCTCGGGCAGAGGTCCCCAAATCCAGTCCTGAAGGGCCAAACACTGATCATGTTTTCCAACTGTGCCTAATGAATATGCATGAGATATATCTGCATACCATGGACCAGTGCATGGAAATGAACAAAGACATCTTTATTAGAAACATCATAAGATGTGAATGATTTGTGGCCCTCCAGGACTGCATTTGGGGGAATCTGCTCTATGTGATGCGCATGTTTCTGATATCTGTACTCTTTCAGAAAAAATATAGATGTATTGGCCATGTTTGCATTATCTGCAGTAAAGGTTCTGTTTGTTTTAAAATATTTGTGTGGTGTGACAATTGTGGGGACTGGGTTGGCAGGGCCAACACACAGGATTTGAAGCTGTGACCTTCTGTTCCTGAAAGCACTGCCTGTGTGCTCTGCACCACCGTCTTGACACAGAAGCAGTGCGTTCCCAGGGGAGTCCATGGCTGTTTGTCAGACTGGCCCTGTCTGTTACAGTGCACAGCACCCACATAAAAAGGGCTAGGCCATGGTGTGCTGTGGACAGCTGCCACCAGTTCCCCTCCGCCACCATGCTGACATGGCCTTATATTGGAAACTGCATAAAACGTGAATGAAGAGTGACCCTCCAGGACTGCATTTGGGTGAACCTGCTGTAGGTCATGCACATGTTTATGTGGTGTGTACTGTTGAAGCTAAAATATGAATATTTCAAACAATCTTAAGTTCTCAGCAGCAAAGGTTCAGTCTTTGCTGCAAGGTTTTAGAGGGGTACAATTATGGGGAATAGGTTGGCAGGAGCCACAGCCAGGATTTGAACCTACGACCTTCTGTTCTTGCACACACTCTCTGTGTGCAGTGCACCACTGTTTTGATACAGATATGCTGCATTCCCTGGGGAGGAGTCCATGACTGTACATCCGACAGAACCTGTCTGTTGTGGTGGATGGTGCCAGCCTGCAAACGCCTACGGCACTGTCTGCTGTGGCTTGCAGCCACTGCCCCCTCCACCACCTGTACCCCTCCGCCAACATGCAGACATGTCCTTATCTGGAAAAACGCATATAACCTGATTGAGTTGTGGCACTCCAGGACTGAATTTGGGGGACTCGGCTGTACGTAATGGCCATTGTTATGGTTTGTGTGCAGTGTAAGGTAAAATATAGGTGTTGGAACCATGCTTATGTTCTCAGCAATAACGGAGTGTCTTTACTATCACTGTTTAGTGGTGGGTAAAACTATGGGGACAGGGTTGGCAGGAGCCCCAGCTGGGATTTGAATCTGTGACCCTCTGGTCCTACAAGCACTGGCTGTGTCTGCTGCACCACACTGTGACCACAGAGACAGTGCAGTCCCTGGAGATAGGACACCTGGCCGCACGAGTCAGACGCCCTGCTCTTCACAATTTTACTGTGGGCTCATTTACCTTGTATGGGGACAAACGTGCAAATAAACCGAAAATATGACCTCCAGAAAAGGGGGAAAAAACCAACGCCAAGCTGGGCAACAGTGATAGCAATGGCCAACATAAAGAACACTCCCAGGAAAGCTCCAATAAAATGATGTGATTTTTGAAAGAGTCTACAGAGCGTAGACCCTTCCATAAATCATTTCTTTTTTTTGAGGCTTTCCTAGGAGTGTTTTTTAAGGTTTCCCATTAATATCACTGTTGCCCAGCTGGATTATACTTTATTTGGAATTTGTTGTGGTAATTTTCAATTTATATTTGCTATTTTGTTCTGTGCACATGTATCACACTGCTCACGTTTTGCAGGTTTCCCCGGTTTTGGTGTACATTGCTGACGGAAATGGTTTCTCTTCCCTTTAAATCGCCTCTAACGCGAGTGTTTCACTCGCGGTATTTTTTAGGACGAAATTCAGCCCCGCTCCTATGCGGGGAGCCTCTCCCCTCCCACTCTCCACCCATTGACCCCATCCCCCCGCCCCTCGGGAGCCTTCCTCCGCCCTCGTACTGCCTTTCCACGCCTCTATCGCACATCAGCGCTCCCCGCTCTTGTGCGGGCTGAGCGCACTTGTGCGGAGGGCGCACATGTGTGCGGGGGCACCAAAATGCACTATTAGCGTACGCTAAGGTACCTTAGCGCACGCTCAAGTGCGCCCCGCACATTTGCGAGGTTTAGTAAACATACCCCTAAGTTCATTTTGCACACATGGATACAATGCCATATGGTTTTTATGTCCCTTTTTAATTTATATTTATAGAGTTCTATTTATCAATTTATTTATTTCTGTTTTTATGTGTTCAGTCATTAAGTTCTAACCACATATTTAACATTTATCATAATAATAATATGTAATGTGTTTATAATTATGATTTGTTTTTAATTTTTGATATTCTTGATTTTGGCTGTGCTAGTTCCTTGATAGTTTGTTTACATAATTTTTTATACACACATGATTATATATATGTTCTCTTATATGTATGTGATTGTAAGGAATATATATTTTTTGGATTGACACATTAGTATATTCTTGATATTAAGTTGTGCTTAGGCTTCGTTCCTATTGTGATGATTTTAAGTTATTTATATATTTATGTTTTTATCTATGATTTTATTCTTATTTTTATTATGTTTTTAGTTTAGCCTGCCCCTGAAGAAGGTAGCAAAACACGGCCTGTGTCGGGCCATAGGCTAAAGGTGACTAATAAAAGAAATTCCTTCCCTCTGCTGTCCATGTTTTTTGACTAGGTGCCCAAAATGGTACACAGATTCAACATTGCTTATCCTGGGGTAAGCAATGGATTTCCCCAGTCCTCTTTAATAATGGTTTATGGACTTTTCCTCCAGGAACTTATCCAAACCTTTTTAAACCCAGCTACACAAACAGCTTTTATTACATCCTCTGGTAACGAATTCCAGAGTTTATGTGTTGAATTAAAAATATATTTTTCTCCTATTAGTCTTAAATGAACAACATTGTAGCTTTATTGACTGTCCCCTAGTCTTTCTACTTCTTGAAAGAGTAAACAACCAATCTATGTTTATCTATTCCACTCTATTCATTATTTTATAGACCTCTATCATATCACCCCTCAGTTATCTTTTTTTACAAGTTGAAAGGCTTAGGGGGATGTTTACTAAAAACCGGAAATGTGCGCGCCGCAAAATAGCGCACGGAAACGCGGCACTGAAACGCTAATAAACGTGTTTAAACGCCCCGCACACGTGCATGTCACCCCCGCAAAGGTGTGCGGCACACTAACGGGCCCCGTACAAGTGCGGGCCCGCAAATGTCCGATAGAGGCGTGGAACGGCTAAAGGAGGGCGGAGGAAGGCTCCGGAGGGGCAGAGGGACGAGGTCAATGGGTGGAGAGTGGGAGGGGAGAGGCTCCCTGCACAGTATCGGGCCCGAATTTGCATGTAAAAACTACAAAGCATTTAAAGGGAAGAGAAACCATTTCCGTCAGCAATGTACAGGAAAACCGGGGAAAGCAGCAAAACGTGAGCAGTGTGATACATATGCACAGCACAAAAGTGCAAATAAAAATAGAAAATGACCACAACAGAACTATTAAAAATAGTAATTCAGCTGGGGAACAGTTATAGTGATGGGCAAATACAGAAAACACACCCAGCAAAGCTCCAGAAAAAAGAAATGAATTTTGGAAGGGTTTACGGAGCGGAGACTCTTCCAAAAAACATTTCCTTTTGTGGAGCTTTCCTGGGAGTGTTTGCTATGGTTGCCCATTAATATCACTGTTGCCCAGCGTGGTGATATTTTGTCCCCCATTTCCCGTGGTCATTTCCGGGGTTTATGTGCACGTTTGTCACCAGACAGGGTGCATATGCCCACAGTAAATTTGCGTAGAGCAGGGTTTGTGACTCCATCCTGCCAGGCTTACTACCTCCAGGGGCTGCAACATATATGTGGCCATAGTGTGGTGCAGCAGACAGAGTCAGTACCTCTAGGACCAGAGGGTCAGAGGTTCAAAGCCCAGCTGGGGCACTTGCCAGCCCAGTCCCCATATTTTACCCACCACCAAACACAGATAGCGCAGACACCCCTGTATTGCAGGGGACATAAGCATGGGGAAAACACCCATATTTTACCCAACAACGCACACACACCACAACAATGGGCATTACCCACAGCCAAGTACCCCAAATGCAGTCCCGTACTGCCACATTAAAATCAGGTCACCTGCCTTTTATGGGAGAAGCTCATGCCAGCTTGTTGGCGGATGAGTACATGTGGTGCAGGGGGCAGTGGCTGCTAGCGACAGAAGACAGAGGCCTAGCCATGTGCAGGCTGGCACAGTCCACAGCAACAGACAGGCCCTGCCGGATCCACAGTCATGGACTATCCAGGGAATTCAGCCAAGCTGTGGCTACACAGTGGTGCAGTGCACACAGACAGTGCATGCAAGAACAGAAGGTCACAGGCTCAAAGACCAGCTGGGGCTACCAGCAATCCTGCCCACATATTTTCCCCACAAATAAACAGTGACAGTAAGGACACACCTTTCGTGACAAGGACATATGCAATGGTAATACGTCTATCTTTTACCCCACTGAGCACAGACACCATGAACAGGGGCAGAACCTACAGCAGAATCCCCCAAATGCAGTCCTGGTGTGCCACACACCAGTCAGGTTCCATGCTGCCACTCATACAAATGCCTGTGCTGTATATCTATGCACGGCATGTAGATGTAGCTCATGCATATTCATGAGGGACAGCAGGAAGACCCGAACAGTGTGATGCAAAACTGGGCTGGAGTGGGGAAGCGCTGCCGTAAAGCAGCAGCCAACAGGGGCAGACACACCCACACCCACACCCACAGGCTCCATTGGCCAATGTCTCCTGTAGAGGCAGAACATTGGACCCTGCGTGCATCTCCCAATACCAGCACCTGCATACCTTAGCAATGTCACCCTACACCTGAGGTACACAGCTCTGAAACGTTTGCTAAGAGTACAGGCTGATAGATATCCCTACGTTACGCACATACTGCTAGTTGACCCCATCCGAACAATCTGTTTGGTGTCTGCGGTGCATGCTCCAGGCCTGGCCTCTGACGGTGTTCACCACCCTGGGGAGTGACCCCCAGCAGTACCTGGTACCATATCCATGCCTGTGCCGTGCCCAGGACCGGTGTGGTGGCCAATGCTAATCACCCCCTCAATAGTAGCACAATGCTGGCATAGGTGTGGGAGTGTGTGTCTGTCTATACAGTGTGTGTTGGCTGCAAACACCTTCCCCAACCCACACTGCCAGCACTACTGCCAGTATTGGCCTGCCAATGTGCATAATGAGCAGCAAGGTACCATGGGTATAGGTCAGACATGGTGGGCTGGCCAGGATGCATCTGCACAGGGCATAGGGCACTGGCTGTGACATTGTAGTGCCAGGCCACCACCTACACAGACAGGGTGACCTCTGTATGTGCTGCTGGGGGAGCACTCTCACCCTGAGTGTGCAGTGATGACAGCATGGCTAGGCACCCCCATAGTGCTGTATTGTGTTTCTCTCTTGTGATATATATGGGTTTCCTGTTGTGGCCTCCTCACAGAACTCTCTGCTTGTGTGTGTGCTGCCACCCCAGTTTTGGGTGCATGCATTTCCATCAGGGCTAACCAGCAGACTGTTCACAGCTGGTATGTGTCTTGATGGAGTGCCTTGCAGGGTGCAGTGGCTGATGGCTTGCTGCAGGTGAATATCAGATACTGCTGGGATGCAGCTTTGGATATCCAGGCCTAAAGTCTGTCTGATATTGTGTTTCTGCAGCACCTTCCTATCTCACAGGTTAGTACTGTTTTGGAGCTCTGTCATGGCTGGTGTTGTGGACCTGGTCCTGGCCGCCACATCACACCCTCAGGGTGAGCACAGTCCCGCACAATGTGATGGTGTGTAGCTACTCTTTGCTGGTAGTCCACCCGCTCAGGACCCCCTACCAGGCCGAGGTGCTGTGTGGGTGCACATGGACAATTCCCCCTACCAGGCCGGGTAGCTGTTGGGGTGCATTCCCCATCTTGTGTGCATCTGTGGACAGCTGATTTGCATGTGCAGTGCATCATGGGTACGGGTGGCCTAACCCTATCCTGTCTACAACAGCAGACTGTCTGTGGGGTGACGTGCAGGCTCTCTGCAGCCAGCCAGGGGCTTGCTATCAGCTATAGAGCTGTAGCCCAATGGTTAGGTCACTCCCTGTACAGCCAGAGGTCATGGGTTTAAACCCACAGTGGGGCCCTTTGATAGGGCTGTCCACAGCTTTATTTTTATTTACTGTACATATGTCTATGCCGGCAAAACCACACACAGCTTACTATACCCATTAGGTGCCTCTGAGGGTGCTTTATAGGGCGCCCTATAGGCCACCTTATGGTTGCCATCCATATAGGGTGCACTATACATTATCCTGTGTCGCAACATACATGGTGCCCTATAGGGGACAATCTAGGGTGCCTTGGCGGACAGTGCACTGTAACATGTGCCTTACGGGCATCCGTATGTTAACACACTGTGAGAGCGGGTTTACTAGTGGTGGGAAATAAAATATAAATGGAAGGCCTCCTACAGCACTCCTCACCATGATACATACTGCCCCAGCCAGCCTTGTTCACTGGCCCCTGCACCATTGGTCAGTGTCTTAACCATTGTGCTGTGGCTCTGTTCCTGTGTTTGTGCATCCGCGCGCAGCCTTGTAGCTATCAGCGCGCCATCTTGTGGCGCACTAAATTAACAGCGCGCCGCCTTATGCCGCACAACATGGAAATGCCCCTAAAATAATGCCTCAGCCAGTTGTCTTCAATGGGCACTGTGGGGAATTAAACCCATGATCCCTGCACGAGTGGTCAGTGTCTTAACCATTATGCTATGGCTCCATTCCTGTTATTTGCACATCAGTGCGCCACTTATCCCTCCCACTATTGGACTGCCCCCTCACACATCAGCGCGCCGCCTTCTGCCCACCAGCTCGCCGCCTTCTGTTGCCCACATTTATCAGCGCACCGCCTTCTGCCGCCCAAACCTAACAATGTGCCGCCATCTGCCGCCCACACTAAACAGTGCGCCGCCTCATGCCGTAATAAAAATAACAGTGCGCCACCTTCTGCTGCCCAAAATTAATATGCCTCCTAACCACTTTTGCCCATAAATGTTGGTGCCTCAGCTGGTCTTTTTTGTTGAGCACAATGGGGGTTTGAAACCCTGGCCCCTGCACCATTGGTCGGTGTCTTCACCGTTGTACTACAGCTCTGTTGTTTGGTTTTACAGCAGCGCCCCACTTAGCCTTCCCACGCGCTAATGTGAGCCCCGCACATTAGCACGACGCACACACGTACGGTCCAGTTTTTTGCTTTTTTCTGCCTGGCCCGCCCACTCCTTAAATGGCACCAGCACACTAACGGGAACCCGCACAGCAACGGTGTTTAGTAAACATGCCCCTTAAAAGCTTAGTGCTTTTAATCATAGGGGTATCCTTCTATCCTCTTTACCATTTTGGTGGCTCTTCTCTGTGCTTTTTTGAATTCTGCTATATCCTTTTTAAGATAGGTTGACCAGAATTGCACACAATACTCAAGGTGCAGTCGCACCATAGAGTGATACAGAAGCATTATAATATACTTGGCTTATTCTCTATTCCTTTCCTTATGATTCCTAGTATTCTATTTGCTTTCTTGGCCACCGCTGCACATTGGGCAGAGAGTTTCGAAGTATTCTCCACGATGATGGCCAGATCCTTTTCTTGCGTGGTGATTCTTAATGTGGAACCTTCCATTGTGTAACTGTAGCTTGGGTTGTTCTTCCTTAAGTGCATAACTTTGCACTTGTTCACATTAAATTTCATCTGCCATTTGAATGCCCAGTCTCCCAATTTTTCAAGGTCCTCTTGCAATTTTTCACAATCCTCTGCCACTTTTGTGTCATCTGCAAATTTGATCACCTCACTCATTCTTATTTACAAATCATTTATAAGTATCTTAAAAAGCAGCAGACCCAGCACAGATCCACTATTCACATTTCCCCATTGAGAAAATTTGCCATTTAGACCTATTCTCTGTTTTGTACCAGTTTCTAATCCCGAATAGCACATTGTCTGCTCTTCCATGGCTTTTTAATTTTGCCAAGAGTCTCTCATGAGGGACCTTGTCAAAGACTTTCTGAAAATCCAGATACACTTTATCAACTGGCTCATCTTTCTGTACCTGCTTATTCACACCAAAAAAATGTAAGAGATTGGTGAGACAAGACTTTTCCTTGGCTAAATCCTTGTTGGTTTTCTGCCATTAAACCATGAAAGACTACATGTTCAAGTAATTTTGTCCTTTATAGTGGTTTCTACCATTTTGCCTGGTAATGACAATAGGCTCACCGGTCCATAGTTTTCTGGATCTCTTTTTAAAAATTGGCATTACGTTGGCCACTTTCCAATCTTCAGGTACTACAGACAATTTTAATGATAATGCACAGATTACTAAAGGTAGGTCTGCAATCTCATATTTCAGTTCTTTCAGTACCCTGGGATGTATGCCATCCAATCCAGGTGATTTGCTGTGCTTTATCAATTAGCTGTATTATATCTTCCTGATTTATCGAGATTTGTTTCAATTTCTCTGATAAATTACCTTTAAATATAATTTCTGGCATGGTTATATTTCCTCCATCTTCTTCAGTAAAGACTTAAGCAAAAAATTCATTCAGCTTCTCTGCTATGGCTTTGCCATCTCATTGATTTCAATGGGGCCGCGGCTCCGATATCGCATGGAGTCCGCTACTGCCATTTAGTAAACAGACCCCTTAGTGTCTCTTTTACCCTTCTATCATCCAATGGTCCAACTGAGTCTTTCACAGGCATTTTGATATAAATGTACTTCAAAAAGTTTTTATTATGTGCTTTTGTTTCACGGCAAGCTTCTTTTCAAATTCTCTCTTTGCCTGCCTTATCAGTGCCTTGCATTTAACTTGCCACTACTTATGCAGTTTCCAATTTTTGTCATTTGGCTCTTTTTTCCATTTTCTGAAAGATTCTCTCTTAGCTATAACAGCCTTTCTGACTTCATCTTTAAACCATGCTGGCTGTTTTTTGTCCTTCCATCCACCTTTCTTAAGCATGGAATACATCTGATCTGGATCACCCTTTCCCCCTTCCCATTCTTTCTTGAATATCCTTTCCTCTCCTTCCCCACCACAGTTTTAGATTTCTCTTTTATATTCCCACATATTCTAACCTTGCCTCCTGTCCTGCCCCTATTCCATTCCTGTGATTTCATCCCCATGCCAATCTTCTTGTTCTCTTCCCTGAATCAATCATTAAGATCCATTTTCATCCCAACCAAAAATACTCAAGGAAAAACTAAATAAATTACCTAGACATTTAAGAAATGTCAGAATTTGTTTTTTTGGAAATGTAAAAATGTTACTACTTAATATGCAAATATATGCAAATGCACTGCATAATTGCTGCATAGTTTCTGAAGGTTACTACAGAATTGTCTAACACCTAGCCGCAGTTTCCTGTGGAATCTACCCCGAATTGTTGCAGGAAACTGAGAGCTGTGCATATGGTCTGCTGTCTGGTTTCTTTACAGTTGCTGGTATGGGATTTTGGCTCTATTTGCCCCCCAGAGACCAAAAATATTTTGAATAAATCAAGCCCTACATATTTAAAATACAATCATATGTGCGCTTCTTGTTCATGATCAGAGCCCACTACTGTGCCTTGTTGCAGCAGCTATGCATAGAGGCTATTTCCTAACACAGATGCACACAAATGAAAGAAAGATATTTGTTTAACAAATGGGGAAAGCACGCAAACCATGGTTCATGGAATTTTTTGCAGACCCTCTGCATGTGTTTGTTAGTTTGTATGTGTTTAGTTATATCTATTTTCTGAGTGTCTGTGATTAGGAAAGGAGATGAGAGGAAAGGACTGTTTTAAAAGGTGCAACTCCTTAATCATTATGGGGGGCATTTTCAAAGCGATTAATTCTGAATATCCATGGGTGCCATCGCTAAATGCCCCAATGCTAGCTGATTAGCATCAGGACATTCTGGGGGCAGGTCGGAAACAGCACCCAGGGCTTACCAACTAGAGGCAATATTCAGCCACTAGCCAATTACCCCTCAGCGGTGAAAGTTAGGCACCTGAAAGAGTATCCTAGCTTCTGTTGCTGAAGCTAACTGGGCAGCGACCGACTATCACTGCTGTACGGTTAGCTTCCGCGCTATCTAGCTAACCTGGATATTCAATGCAGCGACCAGATACGGCCCTATCATTGAATATCTGGGTTTAAGGTTCAGCAGCAGGGGCTGGCCACTGTACAAGCTCCCCCACGTTACTATGGTAGGGCCATCTCAACCATTAGGAAAAACAATGCAGTAGCCTAGGGTGGCAGTTTCTAAAGAACAGCAATTGTCAAAGCACAATAGATGCCGACACTCAAGGAGCCATCAGCAGCACATTCCTTTACTCGAGGGGAAGTGGACACACATGCATGCAAAGCAAAGTATGTTGTTCAATTAGCATTTTTAGAGGACTGGGAGGAGTGGTGTGGTTATGATCATGATGTTGAGTTTAATCATCAACATTTCAGAGGAGGGATGGCATAAGGCTGAAGGTTTGCCTAGAGTGTGAGATAGTTTTGCACCGGCCTTGTACTGTGAATCAGTGTTTGTATGCTGCAGTTGCTGGAACTGCTTTCCCCACAGATATACTTTGGGGCATTTTAGTTTTGGAGGAGGGGTGTGGCTTCATGCCTCTTCCATCTGTGACTATATGCAGAAACACAAGGCCCAACATTCAGTGGTGGTGGCTTGCCAATCTAAAGCGGCTAGCCATCGTCTGTGAAACTAAGGGGGATGTTTACTAAAAACCGGAAATGTGCGCGCCGCAAAATAGCGCACGGAAATGCGGCACTGAAATGCTAATAAACGCATTTAAACACCCCGCACATGTGCGTGTCACCCCCGCAAAGGTGCGCGGCACACTAACGGGCCCCGTACAAGTGCTGGCCCGCAAATGTCCGATAGAGGCGTGGAACGACTAAAGGAGAGCGGAGGAAGGCTCCAGAGGGGCGGAGGGACGGGGTCAATGGGTGGAGAGTGGGAGGGGAGAGGCTCCCCGCACAGTATCGGGCCCGAATTTGCATGTACAGGGAAGAGAAACCATTTCCGTCAGCAATGTACAGGAAAACCGGGGAAACCAGCAAAACGTGAGCAGTGTGATACATGTGCACAGCACAAAAGTGCAAATAAAAATAGAAAATGACCACAACAGAACTATTAAAAATAGTAATTCAGCTGGGGAACAGTTATAGTGATGGACAAATACAGAAAACACACCCAGCAAAGCTCCAGAAAAAAGAAATGAATTTTGGAAGGGTTTACGGAGCGGAGACTCTTCCAAAAAACATTTCCTTTTGTGGAGCTTTCCTGGGAGTGTTTGCTATGGCTGCCCATTAATATCACTGTTGCCCAGCATGGTGATATTTTGTCCCCCATTTCCCGTGGTCATTTCCGGGGTTTATGTGCACGTTTGTCACCAGACAGGGTGCATATGCCCACAGTAAATTTGCGTAGAGCAGGGTTTGTGACTCCATCCTGCCAGGCTTACTACCTTCAGGGGCTGCACTGTCTATGTGGCCATAGTGTGGTGCAGCAGACAGAGTCAGTACCTCTAGGACCAGAGGGTCAGAGGTTCAAAGCCCAGCTGGGGCAATTGCCAGCCCAGTCCCTATACTTTACCCACCACTAAACACAGATAGCGCAGACACCCCTGTATTGCAGGGGACATAAGCATGGGGAAAACACCCATACTTTACCCAACAACGCACACACACCACAACAATGGGCATTACCCACAGCCAAGTACCCCAAATGCAGTCCCGTACTGCCACATTCCAATCAGGTCACCTGCTTTTTATGGGAGAAGCTCATGCCAGCATGTTGGCGGACGAGTACATGTGGTGCAGGGGGCAGTGGCTGCTAGCGACAGAAGACAGAGGCCTAGCCATGTGCAGGCTGGCACAGTCCACAGCAACAGACAGGCCCTGCCGGATCCACAGTCATGGACTATCCAGGGAATTCAGCCAATCTGTGGCTACACAGTGGTGCAGTGCACACAGACAGTGCATGCAAGAACAGAAGGTCACAGGTTCAAAGACCAGCTGGGGCTACTGGCAATCCTGCCCACATATTTTCCCCACAAACAAACAGTGACAGTAAGGACACACCTTTCGTGACGAGGACATATGCAATGGTAATACGTCTATCTTTTACCCCACTGAGCACAGACACCATGAACAGGGGCAGAACCTACAGCAGAATCCCCCAAATGCAGTCCTGGTGGGCCACACACCAGTCAGGTTCCATGCTGCCACTCATACAAATGCCTGTGCTGTATATCTATGCACCACCCCCACGGCATGTAGATGTAGCTCATGCATATTCATGAGGGACAGCAGGAAGACCCGAACAGTGTGATGCAAAACTGGACTGGAGTGGGGAAGCGCTGCCGTAAAGCAGCAGCCAACAGGGGCAGACACGCCCACAGGCCCCATTGGCCAATGTCTCCTGTAGAGGCAGAACATCGGACCCTGCGTGCATCTCCCAATACTAGCACCTGCATACCTTAGCAATGTCACCCTACACCTGAGGTACACAGCTCTGAAACGTTTGCTAAGAGTACAGGCTGATAGATATCCCTACGTTACGCACATACTGCTAGTTGACCCCATCCGAACAATCTGTTTGGTGTCTGCGGTGCGTGCTCCAGGCCTGGCCTCTGACAGTGTTCACCACCCTGGGGAGTGACCCCCAGCAGTACTGCGTACCATATCCATGCCTGTGCCGTGCCCAGGACCGGTGTGGTGGCCAAGGCTAATCACCCCCTCAATAGTAGCACAATGCTGGCAAAGAATGAAAACTTGCAAGAGAACTTTGAACAACTGGGAGGCTAGGCATCCAAACGGCAGATGAAATTTAATGTGGACAAGTGCAAAGTTATGCACTTAGGGAAGAACAACCCAAACTACAGTTACACGATGTGAGGTCCCAGATTAGGAATCACCACCTAGGAAAAGAATCTGGGCATTATTGTGGATAATATGTTGAAACCTTCTGCCCATGGTGCAGCAGCAGCAGCCAAGAAAACAAATAGAATGGTAGAAATCATAAGGAAAGGAAGGGAAGATAAAACCAAAGAGATTATAATGCCTCTGCATCATTCCATGGTGCACCTCGAATATTGCGTGCAATTCTGGTTGCCATATCTTAAAAAGTATACAGTATAACAGAATTAGAAAAGATACAGAGAAGAGCCACCAAAATGATAAAGGGGTTGGAAGGATACACCTACAAGGAAAGGCTTAAAAGGTTAGTGCTCTTAGAGCTTGGAAAAGAGACAGCTGAGGGGAGATATAACAGAGATCTATAAAATAATGATGGAGTAGAACAGGTAAATGTAGATCAGTTGTTTACTCTTTCAAGAAGTAGAAAAACTAGGTGACACGCAATGAAGCTACTATGTAGCACATATACGATTAATTGGAGAAATTGTTTTTCACTTAATGAGTAATCAAATTCTAGAATTTGTTGCTGGAGAATGTAGTAACAGCTGTTAGTTTAGCTGGGTTTAAAAGAGGTTTGGACAAGTTCCTGGAGGAAACGTCTATAAACAATTATTAAAAGTGGACTTGGGAAATCCACTGCTTACCCTGGGATAAGCAGCATGGAATCTCTCTACCTTTTGGGAACCTGACAGGTACTTGTGACCTGGATTAGTCACTGTTGGAGGCAGGATTCTGGGCTTGATGGACCTTTGGTCTGACCCAGTATGGCATTTAAACAATAAACAAGTTTCTATGATACAGAAGTTCCTCTCATAGAAATACATTGGACCATTATTTTAGGGGAAGGGAGGATTATTTGTCTGAAACCCCAGGTCCAACATGGCCCATTTTCAAACCTGATGTGTCTTTTTACTGATTTTTACCACATATCAAGTTTCATCCCATTCTGTTAATTTTTCAAAGAGTTCATTTGCCCCCGGACAGACAGACATTCGGACCCCTTTTATGTTATTGTTTCCAACTTTTGGATTGGAAAGAATAAAAAGCTGACACAATATTCTGTGTTTATTCAGAGATCTGGAGGTGGTGCAGGGAAAAGAAAGTCACTTGCTTAAATCAAGAGCACTTGGTCAGGGCTGGTGTTACTATTAGGTGAGTCAGGCAGTTGCCTAGAGTGCCAATAAGGCACGAGCATCCCATTTATGCTGCAGCTGCTCCTCTCTGAGACAACAGCAGCGGCAATGGTTTTAAAAAACTGCAGCGCTTACCTAAACTTTTAGTGCTTTGATACTGTTCCTGCTTCCATCTCTTCCGATGTTTGCAAGGGGGAGGAAGTGGCTGATCCAGGGGCAATGGGGTTAGAGGTGTAAGCAGAAAAGGGCACCATGAATGAGGTTCGCTTAGGGCGCTTCATATCCTTGCACCACCACTGCGCTTAGCTGTAGAAGTCATAGTTATTAAATATAATTCATCCCACCCTACAGAGTTTAAGTTTATGGCTTCCTGAATGTATTTAGTTAAGAAGTCAATAAAAAACACAACTGTTAAGAATTATTTTTAAAACCAGACTTGTATAGTCCTTGAATACAAACCAGTTCAAAACCCACTGCTCTTTACTCTATAGCACCTCTGCCAGAGTAACAGAATGTTGTCCAAAAAGAGTCGATATTAGGATCCATGTTTTATTATAATTGAAGTTACAACAAATTCTTTTTCTATTACTGGAACCATGAAGATTCAGAAGTTTGGCAAGGGTACGGACATTATTTATCACTGTGCTGTCCCGCAAATACTGAGCTAAGTCAGAGATTACTTCCTAATACAGATGGTGTGAAGCATCTCTCAAATTGACTCATTTTCTACCTGGATCTTCAAACAAGTAAACAGAGAAATGAGTCCTTTGACTGCTAGCTGCCCACTTGCATAGTCTAGACAACCTGCATAAAAAACTGTCTTGGGGAACCCAATAGCAAAATGTTCTATTTTGCATACAAATTCCTGATTGGGCTGATGCTAAACATGAGCAATTACAAATGGATGACAACCTTACAGCTAGAAATGAAACCTAGCCTAAGACTAGCTGCTGGAAAGGGCAGTCTGTGGTTTTGTTTTCTCTTCCTCTGCTTCGAAAGAAATATAGGAAAAAGGGAGCTAATCTTTCTCTCAACACTTCATAGCAGTTCTGTATAAGGTCATTAATGGTTAGGTGGAAGAAGTAGACTTGTTTTGGGGCCATGATCTCTGATAGAGAAGCCTGTCTTCCACTGCTCGCTAGTCCTGCCTATGGGCACCAACATCTTAAATCTGGCCCTGTCCCAATACTTCCTAATGTTGCATCCAAATATTTGTACTTTTATTTTTTTCTCTTAAGATCAGTGCATTATTCCTAGCAAAAAAGGTGCTGGTACTCATTTGCAGTACTTGTTTTTCAATACATGAGGATCATGGGTTAATTTTAGCAAGCAAAGAAAAAGATGCCGGTACTCAGTACCACCGAGAACCCCCTCAAAAAAATCCCTGCCTAGAAACAACCAATAAAATCTCATCCAGTGTTAATCCTGATTTGGACTTTATCAATGAGTACCACTTGAATGAAGCTTTCAAGTCAGCAGATTAAAAACAAATTGACATATTAGTGTGTTCCCCCTTTCCTTATTCACAGACTCAGGTATGTCTGTGCGGTGGACTTGGTTGAACAGTGGTAAATCATGTCTCCCAGGAGAGTAGAAGGTGATGTGTAAGTTGAGAAATGAGCATAATGTCAGTAAAGACTGATGGTATATGAGAGCCATGTGGGTGTGTCTGTATATCAGTAGTATGATGTGTATATTTCCATGAGCAGAGTGTAGCTGTCTATCTGTGGGGATGTGGAGATAGGACATCAGAAACTTTGGGGATGTGTTTGTGTTTGTTTGGGGTGTGTGCTTGTAAGCAGTATGTGCCAGGAGCTGTGTATGTGTGTCTGTCATGTGTATGTGTGTCAGGACTCTACATGTATATATATGTATGTCTGTGTGTGAGTGTGCACATATTCGCGAGATGTCTTGGAGCTGTGTATGTGTGTGTGTCATGGCTGATATATTGGTGGGGTGTGTATGTACATATATGTGTTGTAGAGGGTGTTGGGTAGGGTGTGTGTGTGTATCATTCAGGGTGGTGGGTGGTGTCGGTGTGCATGTGTGTGTCATGGGGGTATTACATGGAGAATGCATGTGTGTGTGATGGTGGGTGTCAGGTGGTGCATGTGTGCACGTGTTTGTGTCATGGGGGTGTTGGGTGGTGTGTACATGTGTTTGTGTGCCATAGGGGTGTCAGGTGGTATGTGTGCATCCTGGGAGTGTTGGGAGGTGTGTGTGTGCACACATCATAGGGATTGCCAGGTGGTGTGGGAGTTGAATGGTGTGTATGTCATGGGGTGTCAGGTTGTGCATGCTTGTGTGTGTGTGTGTGTGTGTCATGTGGGTGTCAGATGGTGCATCCATGCATGTGTGTGTGTGTGTGTCATGGGGGTGTCAGGTGGTGTGTGTGTGTTATGATCAGTATTGGGTGCTGTGGGAGTGTGTGTCCTGTGAGATGTTGGAAGGTGTGTGTGCATCATCGGGGTTGTTGGGTAGTGTGTGCGCATGTCATGATGAGTGTTAGAAGCTGTGAGTGTGTGGATCATGGGGGGTGTTACATGGTACATATGTGTATGCGTGTGTTTTGGGGTTGTCAGGTGGTCTGTGTGTATCATGAGGGTGTCAGGAGAAGTAGATGCATTATGGGGGTTGTCAGGTAGTGTATGTGTGTGTGTTGAGTGTGTCATGGGGATTGCTGGGTGGTATGGGTGTGTGTGTGTAAATTTAGGATTCTCTCTCCCTTGTACTTTTCCTTGCCCCCTACATACATTCCCTCTCCCTCTCACCCACTTGCACTATTTCCTTTTCCCTATCCTTTGCTTCTCTCCCTCTGTCACCACCACTTCCTTTCTCCTCTCTTCTTGCATTCTCTCGATTTCCCTCCTCCCTCTCGACTCTTCCTTCTCCCTACACTTACCCACATTCATCCCTCCCTTAAGCTCTGTGTCCTTTCCAGTCCCTCTTTTTTATGAACCCCTCTAAACTCCACCCCTTCCCTTTTGTTCACCCCTCATCCCTCCTCTATTTTCTCCATTCTTCTTCTCTAACCTCAACCCCTCTCTTAGGCCCTGCCCCATCACCCTCCCCTTCTGTATTCTTCCCCCTCTAACTCCACCCACTTCTTTGATGGGTAGTTGCTCTGTGCTGGCAAGAGCTAGGGACTCCTGTCGGCTTTTCCGGGCCACTGCTCTCTCTTTGTGCCAGTGGAAACCAGAGACTCCCACCAGTTCTTCAGGGGCTACTGTGATCTCTCTGTGCCAGTGGGCACTAGGGACTGCCACCAGCTCTTCTGTGGCTGCTCTCCTCTCTTGTGTTGGTGGCACCTGAGGGACTCCTGTTCGCTTTTCAGCACATGGCTCTGGTTTCTCTCTCCCAGCGGTATTTCAGACTCCCGCCGGCTCTTCAGGCTGCTGCTCCGTGGAGGGAGAGACACACACGTGCAAACAGATGTGTATGGACGGATGGACAGACAGATGGATGGAGCCTCTCCAATAGGTGCTATCGCTTATGGGAAATGTGCCTAAAATGTGAAGCCAGACTGACTCAAATGTGATTGACATAAATTATTTTTCTGTATGCTAATGTCATATTGGCTTTTCCGTGATTCAGTTCACTTCTGCAATACATCCAGTTATCCAGTACTATAAAAAGAAAGACAGCCAATAAAAATAAAAATCAACAAGAAAATAAAGAGAAGGGGAGAAGTGATTTTGTATTTAGCTCATGCTTTTTTCCCTAGTAGCTCTGTGCGATTTACAGTTAGGAACTTACAATCTAGGTTTGCACCTGAGGCAATGGAGAGCTAAGTGGCTTGCCCAAGTTCATCAGCAGTAGCAGTGGGATTTGAACAAACTTCCCTGGTCCCCGGTCGTCTGCTCTATTAGACTCTTCCTCCATAATAAAGGTATAACATTCCCATCTCTTCTCCTTTCCCACTTCTAAGTGTAGCATTAACAAAATAAAGACATGGTTTATGCAGGAAAAGGCAGCCACAATTTTATTTAACAAACATAGGAAACACTATCCAAGCCAAATCTTATGATCATACCCAATGATCTACTGTAAATAACTGAGCTAGACCATCAGCATCTGAAGGGGTTTCGCTGGGCCGCCACAAGTATCCAAGGTAGGCCAGCAATACATGAGAGGGTACGGATGGCCTATCATGTCTGGGCAAGCCAGACCGCAGCTTCCTTTTCTCCTACCACCAGAATGAGCCATGAAACAGAGCTAATCCTGGCTTCTGGGAGGGAATAATGCCCTTCCCTCCCCTACCTGAGGAAAGAAATCAACCCCTTGGCTCTAGACTGTTACCCTGCCATGGGCCCAGAGTAGTCATGGACCTGCCTCAGATCCTGCAATAAGAATTTCAGCCATGATAGGATAGGAATTGTAGTACTGTTGACAGGGCCGCTTCAATCCTTTATGGATCCCTGGGCAAACTTTGGAGAATGGGTCCCCCCACTCCACAGCAGCAGAAAAGGACATGGACACAATTGTGGCCCAGATGCAAGCTGTCTGCCCATGGGGATCCCCTCGCCCACAGGAAGACAGAAGGGACCTTTGCTGCGATTGCTGTATTCCCTTCTCTGCTCCCCATGGGAGAGGAGAGCCCTGCAGGCAGAAGAGAATAGCATGGCCACAATTGCGGCCTTGATGCAAGTTGTCTGCCCATGATTAGGGCCGCTTTTACTTATGGGCAACAGGGCAGCTGGGCCCCTGTTGCACAAGAGCCTAGGACAGCAGCCCCTTTTACCCATAAGTAAAAGAGGCCCTAATTGTTGGTACATTATGTACTGGGTCCTGGGATACCTCTGGAAAAACATTTTGTGCAGCCTTACTCTTATCTAACATAATATAATCCTGTGCTAAGGTCTGCAGTTAGGTTTTGCAATGATGTCCTTTAACTTTGTGCTGCAAATGTGTAGTGCTTCTAACTTCACTGTGCATGGGCAATGATTTCTGAGAGGCTGCATTGACGTCTTCCTCTTCAGGGCATTGTGAAACTATGGGGCTAGCTGTTATGTTTGGACAAACTATACTGCCAAATATTTGCATGCCCCCCCCTCCCCCTTCCGGGTATGTACGAAATTTTTGACCTGTGAACATTTATTTTTATTTATTTAGCAACTTTTTTATACCACTGTATCTACCAGTCACAGCGGTGTGCAGAAAACAGAGAACATGCAGAGTGGCCCACAATGTTGTGTCTGGCCAAGATTCCACATTCTCTGTGAACGTGCCAAGTCACGTCCATCTTGTCCCTATCCCATGCTATGGTGGTCTGCTCTGCCTGGGTTAATTAGACCATTGTTTCCTCCGGACTGTCACTTAATCTAAATTGTTGCACTCAGATGAGATGAACTGAGGAAGTCTTTCCTTTTTCTGCAAGACTCTGGTCAACGTGGACCATTGATTCTCTCCCGACAGTGCCAACTTTCCCTTTTTTTGTGTGGCTGTGCAGGATGACTTGCTGTGGCAGGGCAAGCTAAGCTCACGTTTAATTAATTTATTTAACCACCTTTTCCATAATTTAATTAATTTATTTAGCTGTATTTATATCCCGCTTTTCACCGGGTCAAAGCAGTCAATTGGGGGATACATTTAACACAAAGGGGATATGAGACACATACACTAATACTTACAGGGAACATTGGCAATGGAGAGTTAAGTGGCTTGCTCAAGACCACAAGGAGTGCCTATAGGACTAGAAATCCCAGTCCCTCCGGCCTGAGATTGCTGTCCCCAGGTGGGACTTGAACCACCAGCCCACCGGCCTAAAGTACCTTATCCTAACCACTATACCAGCCCTTTTAATAAAAACTAAGGAGAATTAAGATGAATCTTAAGGATGTTTCAGATACGATGCTTTATGTGGGCCTACAGGTCCACATGATATGCCACTACCCTCCATACCTTGTCAGTCTGTGCCCCTGCAAGTCATTTTACTCTCCATAGCCTCATAAGAAATGGCCTGGCAAACTACTTCCGGTGATACATTGGCAAGAAAAGTCAGAGGTGGCTGGGTCACTAGGAGTCAGTACTGACTTGACAGCACTCAAAAAAAAAAATGTGGCTGTGACAATCCCGTCTAACTTCCCTGTGTGTTTTACGGGGACTTTGGACGGGGGCGGGAAAGAGGCGGATCAGGGACAGGGTTAGGGCGGGCAGTGGGCAGTCATTGGTCCTGGACATCCAGGGCCGATTCCAATGTCGGCCTTGTATGTCTGGGGCCGGCGACTTGAACAGGGAACTTATTCCACTTTGGAGGTAGAATAAGTTCCCCTAGTTGGAGGGGGATGGCAGGCCCGGGGCTCGGAAAGGAGAGGAGGAGGCAGAGGATATTCCTTGTGGCCCGACCCTAGACTTGGTAAAAGCACTTTTTGAGCCGGTGGCCGGGAATCGCGGCTTTTGAATGGAGCCATGGTGCCGCGGCGCCATTGAAAAGCCCTGACTGAGCTAGCCGGGCAAGGCCTGTACACACAGGCTGACCTGAATCGGGGTTCCGGCCTGCACGTACAGGCCTGGGCTCGATTATGATCCCGCAGGGCTAGACATGCCCGACAGGATCAGAATCCCGACTAACTCTGTGCGTCCGGTTTGACAGGGCGCACAGAGGGTAAGGACATCCAAGTCTGAATTGGGTCCCATGTGAACAGCCCTGGAGAAAGGTTCTGCTTAGCATTCTCTTTAATCCCATTTGGGGCTTGAGCCACACAATGACCCTACTACTAGGGTCACTCTTCCGTCATCCAGGGATGGAGCACCAGAGCAGTCCTCCAGCATCCACAACATGGCTCTCAAAAACTCAAAAGCGAGAGTGGCAGACCAATGCTCTAATTATTTGTTTTGTGCTTTATCATTATTATGTCTTTTGAACTGGTCCAGCAGCCAGAGCAGAGGACCAAAGACTAGGGAAGCCAAGGTCTAAATCCTACGTCTACCTCAAGATAACAAAGGGGGAAAGATGTATATATACATGCATAAAATACTTTGGAGTATGTGTGTGGGTGGACACACACCCACATATTATATATATATAGCAAATAGAATGCTAGGTATCATAAGGAAAGGGATGGAGAATAAAACAAAGTATATTATAATACCTCTGTATCGTTCCATAGTGTGACGGCATCTTGAATATTGTGTGCAATTCTGGTTGCCGTATCTTAAAAAGGATATTGCAGAATTAGAAAAGGTACAGAGAAAAGCTACCAAAATGGTAAAGGGGTCAGAAGGATACCCCTATGAAGAGAGGCTAAGAAGGTTAGGGCTCTTCAAAGTGGAGAAGAGACGGCTGAGGGGAGATATGATAAAAGTCTATAAATTAATGAATGGAGTGGAACGGGTAAACGTAGATCGATTGTTTACGCCATCAAAAAGTAGAAAGACTAGGGGACATGCAATGAAGCTACAGGGTAACCCATTTAAGACGAATAAAAGAAAATATTTTTTCACTCAATGCGTAATCAAACGCTGGAATTTATTACTGGAGGATGTAGTAAAAGTTATTAGCGTAGCTGGGTTTAAAAAAGGTTTGGATAAGTTCCTGGAGGAAAGGTCCATAAACCATTATTAAAGAGGACCTGGGAAATCCACTGCTTACCCCAATACAAGCATTGCGGAACCTGTGTGTCTTTTTGGCAAACTGCTAGGTACTTGTTTTATTCTCCATTCCTTTCCTTATGATACCTAGCATTCTATTTGCTATTTGACATGTTCTACTCCATCTAATGTTCCTGTTAGATAATGTGGGATATTGCCGGCCTCGAGCACATTTGCTGGTGTTCAAATGCTGCTGCTGTGCTGTACTTCCTTTCTATGCAGGCTCAGCTCCAGCAGAGGATGGAGGTAGGGGGGAAGGGAAGGGGGAAGATGCTGGACTTAGGGGGGGGGGGGGGGGTAGGGAAGGACAGAGACTTTGGACCCCTGGGGAGGAAGGGAAGGAGAGATTCTGGATAGAGGAGGAGGGATGGTAGGGAAGGAAATGGAAGATGGTGGACATGGGTGGCCCACTTGCAGCTGATCCAGTATCTTCTAAAGTGGACTTTCCCAGCTCTAGGGGCCCTTTAAAAATTGTTGCTTGGGGGCCCATAATTTGAATTCCTGCCCCTGCCTGCAAGGAATAAAAGAGGAACCTTAACCCTACACCCTGTTGCAGGTCACAAGGAGCAGAGATCTCTCAACACTCACCAGATCTTGGGAGAGCTGTTGCCTGTGTGGTTTCTTTAAGCACAATATCAGTGCCAGACTGGCTACAAATCTTACTAGGAGAAGCTGGCTCATTGTGGTCTACAGAAAAAGAGATGGCTGCAGACCATGCCTGTTAGCCTTCTCGTAGACGCGCACTGACCACCCCTCGCTCGAGCCAGCCTTGAAGCTGCTTCTCACCTATTAGCTGCGAGTGATCCGGGGGAGAAGGGGAGCTGGAAACGAAAGAAAAATAAGAGGTGGCAGACTCTGGGACGTTCTGCGTCGGCTCTCGGGCACTTCGGCATGGGGCATTTTCTCTCTCCAAAGGTTTCTTATGTTTTAATTGTAAAAGCAACAGGGGAGATTTTTTCCAGGCTGACTCACAGCAACATACAAACGCCTAATGTGAAATCGTGCCCAGAGCAGCCCCGGGACGCACTGCAAGCTGTTGCTTGTTTCCTGCTCGTCTCCACGCACCCTTTTTCCATTCACAGAGTGAGTCAAAGACTTTTCCGTACAGCGGCAGCAGCTGAAACCAGAACCAGGGGCAGCAAGAACCCTAAGACTAGCAGCCTTCTTCGTGGGACCAGAACCAAACTAGCAACCACCGCCTCAGGCACCAGTTTGACAGCGTCCGACCTCTCTAAGGAGCGGAGCCAACCAAGCGCGCCCGCCCATCCCGCGTTAGCCCCGCCCACTGAACGGACCGCAATGATTTAGAAGTTCAGGAATCCCACGTGACGTCACCATGGGGTGATGTAATGCTTCTCTAAATAGAACGTATTGTAATCTTCTCTCAGTCCAACGTGGTTCCTTCATGCAGACTGCTATTCCTGCTTCACACTTGTTTGGTAAGTTCCTAAAAATACTAGTCCAGCTAAGAAATCACTTTTTGATTGCATTTATAATGCCCTGTTCACTTGCCGCCGTGCTCTGGAACTACTTGTTTGTAGGCAATTTGTTTTGGGAGAACGGAAGCAGAAAACTGCGAGGGGATAAAAGGGGGTAAAATCTTTATTTTTTGTTTTGTAGGGGGTGGGGGGATGTCATAGTAAGCGGTCCGCTACTAGAATGAGATTGTAACCTCTCTACTTGCTGTTCTATTAGGCTCCCACGAGATTAGTGTATTTTTCCTGGGGTGGGCTGTTGCGGCTTGTGCTCTGAAATGTTGGTGAGAATCGGATGGGGTTTGGAAGTCGCATTTTCTAAAGTGACAAGGGGGAAGACTAGTAGGGCTGGTGGGGGAGTGTATGTGTGTCCATGTCCGTACTGCGGTAGCTGCCTATTGGCAAGCTGGAGCGAAGAAAGAACACAACGAAAAGTTGCATTTTTCTGTCAGGCAGTTTTAAAGTTGTAAAACTTTGCTGTATGTTGCTGTTGCTGCTGCTGCTCTCGGCTTAAGTGAGCTGTGTAAAATGACTCGTTGCCTGGGCTGTGAATTGAAAGAGTCTTTCCACTGCCAGCTCTACTGGCCTTATCAGATTAAGTCATAATTATAACTGAAAGATAATTCAAATTCTAGAAAAATATTTATTTAGTCTATTGGGAAAAGACATTAAAAAGCCCTGCAAAGCTCCCCCTCTCAGTATCTGATGCATTCTCTTTTCTGACAGCTCCATGAGGGTGAAGTGACGTTACAAGGCCAGTTTACAGATGTTTAGTTTTGATAATAGATCCTTTTACACTTCAGGCTTGTTTTAACTTTCTGGAAACTTTAACACTTGTTGCCATTTTCAAGTATCTTCTAAAACTTGATTTTGTAGCCTACACCATTTCTGGTTCCCTCATTAAATAACTGTATCCTTCCCTTGGCAGTCCCACCGGAGTGCGTCTGGACCCCTCGTATACAGTGTGCTGGACAGGAGCGCACTAGGTGCTAGATGTACATATATTATTTTGTACATATGTGTTTTTGCCCCGGACCTCTCTCAGACTAAGTCTGTATAGTGGGGCATTACGTCATTCTGCAGCCTGGAACGTGTTTGATTAACAGTGTCTGATAGTGAAGGGTTCGTAGGGTTAGAAACGCTGACGAAGCAGTCTGCCTTTCAGAAGCACCGACTTACCCGACCTTCCCTAGAACCTGCAGTTAGTGTTTCTCCGCGAGCCCCCTCCCCCGCCAAAGGGCTCTTCTTACAAATCTCTACCGCTCATCTCCAAGAATGAGGGAAACTTGTTATCAGTGCAGCCCTCGAAGAGTAGCCAGACCACCTCCTTTTTTTTTTTTTTTTTTTTGGACACGAATGTAGGGAACTGAGGAGAGCAGGGAAAAAAAAAGAGAGGGACAAAAGGGTGCAATCATGACAGCTTGAAAAAAACGAACACGTTTTTGCAAAGTGTCAGTTTTCCCTGGAGCGTGGTGGGGCAGGCTCTAGTGCTGCCTCGAGTCGCTGCCAGACTTGTATGCAAGTTCTGACACTCGCTTTGCTATCATAGCCTTAATGTAAAGGTATGGTGAGTGGTTTCTCTGTCTGGTTATTATGTTCATTAACTAAAAAGAAGGACTTGATGGAAAGCATTGCTAATGAAGCGAAACGGCGAACCTTAATGCTCTGGGACGAATTTCCAAACGCTAAAACTTCCTCCGGCGTTTCAAAAAGTTGCAGTTGAGAGAAGCAGTTTCGCTCAGCAAAATACAAGTGCGGACATACGTTTATAACCTTAAAAAAAAAAAAAAAGAAGAGTAATAGACATAAGACACGTGTGGGAAACCTTTTAAGACTTTATTGAAGTCTGAACAAAATAGACAATGCAGTTGGTTTAGAAGTCATTTCACTTAACTTACCCGAAGATTATATGGCTTAAATATAATGCTTGTGTTAACTGGTCCAGTGAAGCAGGGCCTGCACGATTGGCTCCTATCGGGCTCGCAAGAAAATAGTCTTGGAAGTAAAGTTGAATAGAGATTTGTTACACGTTCTTTTGCTGTATATAAGGGTTACTTGGCCATGATCATCAGTGCCCAAATAAGTCACAAATGTGTGAAACAATTTAGTTAATCTTTAGAGAAAATAAAGTAATAGTATCTTCCATTAGACCTTTTAAAATAAAATATTTTGTAAGCTTGGAGGCAGGTTATCAATTTAGGAAAAGAAACGATTTTTCACCTTAATCTTAACACTTTTTATTCCAATTTCTTAAATTCCCGGGGAACTGCACAGGTCCTTAGAGCCCCAGGGAAAACATGTGATTTAATGATAAATGATCAGTGACTAGTAATTAGCAGGTTTATTCAAACTGTTACCTCTGACCAGAGGCACACATCAGAGGATTAACAGGCTCTTTACATGAATGCTCGTTAGTAGAAGTAGAAAAGCAAAGATAATGGGCATGTAGACAGGAACAACTTTCCAAGGAAATCCTCCCCAGAAGAATAAACTCTATTAGCAGAAAACTCCTTAATTTAAACGTTGCTTTTATCTTGTAAATCAAAGTTAGATGTAGAGAGTCTCTCTGGCCATTATAGCCTAAATTTTCCCATATCAAGTGGGAGTGGATTATCTCAATTGCCATATCTTCTTTTTTTATGCATTTAAATAAATGAAAACTTTAAAGAAAACTGATTATTCACAATTTCTAAAGGTATCCAATCCAGCCCTTGCAGGCAGTTAGCTAGATGGCAGAGTGAGTTGCTCAGCTTAGAGTCCTTAACAGTATACTTGCAAGTAACAACTTGTTCAGTGTCCTTCAACACATGCAACAAAGTTGACCCTGTTGGAGGCTAGAGTTCTGCAATATTTTATTCTGATTTTCCATGTGAGGTCACTAGTAATTTAATGGCCCCTGGAAAACTGAGCCCCACTAATTTAAAAAAAATAGCTAAAAGGGGACTTTAATAAAAAAAAAAAAAAAAAAAAAAAAAAAAAAAAAAAGAGGGAGGGGGTAGGAATGGGAGGTGCGGTCTAGTTATTTTTGGTGGTGATAAAGGGACAGACCTGTCTTAGGCTGGAAGAAAGAAAGAATGTTCATCATTTTAAAATTCTAATCGTGATAATCACATTCCAAATTTTTACAGTTTTATGAAGGGTTGCTTTTTTTTTTTTTTTTTTCTCTTTTCTGCCTGTCACCAGCGTACCTGCAGACGGTAGGATACATAAAACTTGTTTTATTGGCAGAAGCAAGAGATTTGGTCCTGGTTTTATTTCATGGACAATGGTAAGACACCTTTTTGTTCTGCTAACTACTTAAGACTTTTTTTTTTAAATTGTTGATTTAAAAAAAAAAAAGCAGAAGTTTAGTTCTCATCCAGTGTGGTGTCCTAGCATTTCAGATATGGATTCTAGATTCGCATGTCTATAGGCTTGAAGCACAAACATTAAAAGCACCTGTTTTGTACTTGACCACACAAAAAAGGAAACCAAGCACATTGGAGATATTTTAGAAACCAATTTTTTGTTTGTTTGAATTAAGGTCTAACAGCTTGGTGTGGTTAGATAACTTCTGAAGTTAGTGTTGGTTTAAAAATACTGTGCAGGTTGTCTGTTACTCTTAGTGGCTGAGTTCTCTGCATAGTATGGTGAGGTGTTTGTGTTCTGACTAATATACCTTTTCCATATGCATTGACCATATTATGAAGATTTGAAGAAAGAGAGAGTTATCTGATTTATTATAGCTTTCTTGTATTCACACATAGGTGCTGGATTGCTTGCCTATGAGCAGTGAAGTCGGTTAGTGGTCATTACTCCGAATGTACTTCCACTCGGAGCACCTTTTTCCCAAGTTGAGCAACTCCCTCTCTCCTATGACCCTCTTCTCTCCTTGCTCTTCATGTAAGAAGCTGACCGCCTTGATTGTTGACCCCTTTGCTTTAATATTTTAGTAGTCCTGCTGGTTACTAATCACTTTTTTTTTTTTTTTTAATTTTTGGAGACTCTTTCAGCCCAAAATTTACTTTTTGCAGTTTCCAGTATGACTTTGAATTTGCTTCTGAAACACACTGCATGAAAACATGATGCACTTGAGCAGTGCAGTGTTTGGGTGTTTTTTTTTTTTTTTGTTTATTCCTATGTGCTGTTTGTTGGGACAGCATGCATCGAGGCCTTAGTTCCATGAAGTCAATCTAAAGTCTTTTATTGCGTTGCTTTTCAGCTTACTCTTTCAGTATATTGGTGTCCACTTTACCCAAGCACACTCTTCTGGTACCTTACTTGGGTTAGGGGATGCATGCCATGGAGTTAAGAGCATGTGAGGCATTTATTTTAGATTCAAAGACTTACTGAGTCAATTCATCTGGTAAGTGATATTACCTGGGCTAATTGGATATCTAGCCCAATGACCATTCTCAGCTAGCCCAAGGAATAACTGCTGCGGTTTGTTTTTCGGTAATGCAGTGCTTAATATGTTGTGCCCTGTAGCGTATCTTTAACTATTGTATCAGTTGTCACTTGCAGAAAAGCTCAAGCCGACACTGCAGAAAATACAGTCGGTGAGATAAAGCTGTCTACTAGGCAATGAAAGTACAAAAGTCTGGACAGATAATTATAATCTGACAGTTCTGGTTACAGTGCCCTTAAATAGATTAGCAAAAATCCCTCTGTGGCATTTGGCCACCTACTAAAGAAAAAACCATGTTAAACCAGGTTGTGTGGTCGCCTTTGGTTATCTGACTCTTAGAATCTTTTAAATGGGCTTCTCCATTTTAGGACAATATTTCCTTGCTTTTCTTTTTTGCTTAATACTTTAAAGATTAAGTAGTCTTGGCATAACTACAGCTAAGAAAAATGAAAGCCTACCAAACAGGTCTGCAAGTTCTTCCTTGTCTTGTATGTTTTCAGCTGTACTTATATTCGGGGGGGGGGGGGGGGGACGACGACAAATAGTCTGCCTTCTACGGATTACATGCTGGTATTGTTATGCAAGTATATAGCTACCTTTCTATTGGCTGTATTTAGCTTGTGCCTTTTGATTGGTAATTCAGCGTGAGTTAAATTTCAGCGCTGCGTGGCGCTTTACAAGTGCTGAATAGTAATAGTAGGAACAGTAGGCATTTCCTTGTCCCAGAAGGGCTTAGGGTCTAAGGCCTCTACTTACTAAACTGTGGCAAAATAGTGTGTTGTACTATTTCTTGCTGCAGAATTCACTACTCTGTGGTATTTAGGTGGTACCGGTCAGTGAATACCATGTTATATTTATTGTGTTTTATAGCTGGGAATATCACATGCTCATGACTATAGCATTGCAAAGATAGAATCCTCCAACTTGGGCCTGATATCTTTCAAAGGGTTGGCCATTCAATGCAGGTTCCTTTACAGAATATCTGGCTGCATTCACCCCTTGCCCCCATCTTTTAGAATGATAACTGCTTCCTATCCCATCCAATCTTCTTTAAAAAAAAAAACATGGATTTCTTCCATTGCCTCCTGATGGATTCTCTGCTGGGCAGTGGAGGCAGGATTTGCTTCTGCCCTGGTGATGGCTGATTGCAAAATGAAAATGGCAGCCTGACCCCTCATGGGCATGTGACACCTGGGGCTGCCAAGTAAGGAAAAATGGCCTAAGTTTGCACCTGAGGCAATGGGAAGGTGAAGTGACTTTACCAAGGTCAGAAGGATTTGAACCCTGGCTTCACTGGTTCTCTGTACACTGCTCTGACCACTCTTCCTTGCAATGTTTGGGATAAAATCACAATCGTGATGGTGGGAATTTGTTCTTTAAATTTAGTTTAATGCAAATGGTTCAGGTAAGCATTTCATGCATTCGCTTGCTGTATATGTAAAAAGAATTGAAAGTCTTGTGGGTAAAGAGTGCAGGGTGCTGTACCCAGGGCATTTTTTTATATTAACACATTATGTGCCATTGGCTGAATCTGTAATACTGGACATTTTTAAAATGACATCGTCTGTAATGTTTTCATTAGGCTTTTTTTTGCCCTGTAACTATGAAAAGAAACCCCAGAAGAGTGTTCAGCCTTTTTGGCCCATTGCTGCATTCTGTTTTGAAGCTATGGCTATTAAAGATGGAGCTTTGAGGGCCCTACATTCTGCGAGGTGTCTGTTTCATCAATGGCAAAATGATGCAGAGCTCTACTGCTTTGCAGGGCCAAGTGGTCTTGCAGTCGAGTGTTTTAAAGCTCAGAACGGTTCCCTCGGCTTCACCTTTATGGAAAAGTGCTGTTTCTTCTCATTCTTCCTTTCTTGGGATGTTTTTTCTTTAGTCGAAATACGTATGCAAACTTGGTTTTGTTGAAGTGCACCTGGGGTTGGTAGGTTTGAGTTGATTTTAGGGTTAATTTTTAGGGGCCTATGTCTTGGCTTTTTAATATGTGTGGGTTTTAGTTTTGTAAACTGCTGAGAGAAGGCTGTCATGGATGGGACCGATTTTTATATTTATTTACAATACATTTTATATACTGCCTAAGTATTAAAATGCCTTTTAAAGCTAATTTTGTTGTTCATTCTTGCTTTTCGATACAATTAGCTAGTGCTTTTTATTTAATAGGGACTAGTGTCCCATTCCTTACTGAGTGGCTCCCATCACTAGCACTTGTGTATCAAGGATTTCTGACCAGTGAGGAGACACTTCTGTTACAACAAACTAAGTTAAGAAGAAGCTTGCTGCAGCATATCGCTGAATAGTTATGCCAAAATGCAGCCAAGCTGGTTCAGGGATGTCGCAAAGTGGACAGTAATTTCTCACAGCAAAGTCCAGAATACAGACTAAAAGGTTTGAAAAGCAGGCCTAGCACAGGAAGTGTTCTTGCTGAATGCATGGGAAAAGAAATTGCAGGCATAAATGGTGAATTAACTATAAATTTTAACTTTGGCTATCGCTCTTGCATCTGATCTACCGCTTGTACAATTTGATTTGGGCATTTTGTTTTTTAGCATTTTATATTCTTTCTGTTCTCCTGTGCAGTGACTTATTGTTTTCCCCCATTCATGCTGATGCCACCTCTTTTCCTATGGTAGATTAATCTACATTTTGGTTGACATACTGCTATGTACTAGCGTATTTGCTGAAGGCCCCACATTTTGGGGGGGGAGGGGCAGATGGGATGCATAACGCCGAAACTACTTGTGAATTGTACTGATGAAATGTTTGTATCGCTCAGACATCTTTAGAACCATAAATTGCTCTTCAGTCTAGGAATATGTAAGTTAGCTGTGACAGAGCTGAAAACTCGTGGTTAATGTCTAACCTGTCCAAATCTTACTTGGTGTTTTCATCAGTGACTGATATGTTTGGTAGTGAAGATCCAAGTATGATGATCCACTCTAGAAACATAAAAATCTGGCAACTCTGTGAAGTCTTTTGTAGATTTTGAAGATGTTTTCAGAACAGAATGTCAAAATGTATTCTTCCTTTCCATCAATAGAGATTCAGACCACCAGCTGACCTTGGGTGACAGACCAGGCTAAGTCAGCACTGTGTTTACCCTGTTTCCATTTCTGGTTTTCCAACTCTCCTCTTGCAGCAGTGAGAGCTATTGGCTCAAAGTTGGAGGCAAAACTGGGCTTGCTCAGTCTGTCCTTTTTATGGCATGAGTCATCTAGTAATCCTAATGGTGGCTGAGATGAAATCAGATGAATAGAGTATTCCATTCCACCCTGTATTAGACTTGTCCTTCCAGTGTGGATCCAGATTCACTCCTAAATAATTTGTCCTTCTCTTGCTACTTTGTTTCAACTTGCTGGTGAGTTCCCAAGAAGTAAGTCTGTTGCTGAAACATGGTCTCCCTGTGTCCAGTGGGTGATAGCCTGAAGTCATGATGGTTCTTGAGAGCGTTTACTTTTTGGTGGTTGGTTGTTTTGGTTTTTTTGTGTTTTTTTTTCAGTAGGAACTGCTGAATTAACTGAATGTCAACTGATCATCATTCTATAAATGCAGTCTTTTTTTTTTTTATTCTGTATTTTTGGACCGTTTAATACCATTGCAATTTCATAAACAGCAATACACAATATTGTGATTTGTAATATAAAAATTCCAAGAACCATAATAATCGGAGCAAAAGAGGGCATAGAATATTCTTGGTATTAATAAAGCATGATAGTTACAAGTGCTTTGTCTTTTCAACAAAAGGGGCATATGGCAAAAGTGAAAATGCTTCTACCATCTCCAGTCTAATTCAAGCCCTGCCATCCTACTTAACTTCTAGGTTTATACCCTATTGTCCAGCCTTGTCCCTCCATTCTCAAGGTACAAACATGCTGATTGTCCCACTAGTTCCTAATTCTCATTTAGAGTCGACACAATCCACTGCCTTTTTTTTTTTTTTTTTTTTCTCCTTTGCCCCCTCACTTTGGAATGCTCTGCCTGCTTCCATCCATACTGAATCCTCCTGCAAAAGAATTGAAGATTTTGCGGCTTTGAACCCGCTTTTTTTCTGGGTGCGCATGCCTGCTGCAGTGTGGCTGGAGACCAATGACGGTGAATATCTTCCATCCCTTCCCACTGCGCTTTATCTTTATCCTTTGTTATGTTGGAGAGAGTCTCTTAATGGTGTAAGCTGGTATATAAAGTGAAATGAACATAAATATAACTTTTTTCTTCTTCTTTTGGGTAAAGGAAGCGCCTTATCAATGAATGGAAGTGTTTGATTAAGATGTAATCAACTCATGACTTTTAAGGCTTAGTACACTGTGCTCCTAGGTCAGGGTTCCTGTAACCTCACGTTTAGGGCACACTTTTGAAAGCTTGCCCGTATTCTGCCAATGTGCATTGCTGTGCCCTGTTTTGTTTTGGTGCCTATATTTTTCTTGTTTTCGGCCATATGAGCATACATCTTTATCAGATATGTGCAGTTTTGAATTAAAACCCTACCCAAAAAATCAAGCAGTGTGTCCAGAGTATGAGAGGGAAGTATGTTGATTTCATTTGGCCATATTGAATACGCCAAGGGTGAACCATCCCAAAGAGTGAGAGTGCCCAGGAATATTGTATCTCTGGCGTACCTTTTGTTCTGTGCCCTTCTTTCTCCACATAACCTTGGGGCCATCGCAAGAAAGGCGGGAGCACTCTTTAGAGTTGGATCTAGGCTCTCGTAAATACCATTTCCTCAGCAGAGGGCCCAAAAATAGAAAATTCCAGGCAGGCACATGTTTAGGTGCTAAAAGGAAAACTGTCTTAGTGAGGATGATGAGGAAACAAAAATCCCAACAGCACAATTTGGTTTATATTTTTTTTTATCTTGGTAACAGACAAGGTTTCTGTTTAAGCTACATGGGAGTCTTCCTTCCACATTGCTGCTGGCAGAGGGAGGTGCGATATCGTACTTTTTAGTTTTATCGCAGCACCTCTCCCAACCGGCAGCAGTGTGCAGGCGAAGGACATCCATTCAGCTTTGCAGGAGCCTTAAGTACAGTTCTACCATGAAGGGAACAGATTGTGGTAGCAAGTGGACTCGTTCAGTCTCGGATTTGATCTTCTCTGAAAGACCCCAACCCACTTGCCTGGAAAACTGGGCTAGGTCTCTGATCCTAGGATATCTAGCTTGATTCTTTCTGGACAAAAGCCAGTGTCTTCACTAGACTGACCACACGCCTCTCAGCAGAAACTCCCTTCCATCATCTTCATCCTGTGGGCACTATTGAAGTCTGAGATCTTATTTATGTCCTTCTTGATCTATGCTCCTAAACCCTAGAATCCTAGGAGCTTGCTGTCTTGCCTCAAACACCCAAATCTTATTAAACATACTCTCTGACACCTCTCCTTGGCGTTCCCACCAACTCCAAGAAGGTTATGATGCTCTCCAACAACAGAAGTAAATGGGGGAGGGGGTGAAGGTAACAGGTTTTTTTGTAAGGGAGTCAACAGCATTTTACTACTTTTTAATACATTTGAATTTGAATGTGTAGAAACAGCAGCCATAGTACCCGCAGTATATATGAAACTAGATTTAAATGCATTCTGTGATAACTGAAGACTGTTCATATTTACAGTTTTAAACAAGTGTACGTTTGAAACCAGTTTAGTGAGTGGAGAAAATAAATGACATCCATACTGCTGTAGAAATGAGAAGGATGCAATCGATTGATTATTTTAGCTGTTCATTTGCTCTTATCAGCCTTGAAGATTCTGTTTGTGCCCTTATTCTTGAAGCAAGTATTGTTTCAGGAATTCATATTTACGCACAGGGGGGAGAGCTGTGTACTCGCCTACTGTCCTTGAGTGGCAGACTTTTAAGATCTTTGTATTGCTAGTGTGTAAGATGAGTTTGCATGGCATGAGCTCAGCTTATTGTGGGGGGGGGGGGGAGGGACTGAATATTTTCTCTATATAATCTGACCTTATGTGCTCATCGGCATCAGAGGCGAGCTTCATTGATATGGGTAAGACGGTGATATCACACATTGCTTGGCCCTGCCTGTCTGCTCAAGTTCAGACAAAGCTACCATCTAGCAAAGACCATCGGTGGCTACTTCAAAACACTAGCAAAGTGTTTGATCTTGTCTGCAGACAACTGCCTGTACTAACCCCCCCCCCCCCCTAAAAAAAAACCCAAACAAATGTACATGAGGGCAAAAAGCGAAGCGTCTCCTTCATTGACTGCTTTCTCTCTCTTGGCTAGCCGTTCTTTTTTTTCCTTGAGTGAAGTGAGGAGCAAACGTGTGCTGGAGAGTATAACGGGAAGCCGCTGCAGTACCAAGAAAGCATATGAATGCAACTATGGTAATTCAGTCTAATCTCTATGAAGTGTATTATAACTGGACATCAGATTATTCTTTCTCCTCCCCCCTGGTATTATGAAGAAATGACTGTCTAGGTTAAAACCAGCACCTGTCTGGTATAGAGCAGCAGCTGTATTGATCCAGCCAAAAGCGATGTGCCTCCTGGTTCAGCTGAAGCAGCTCTTAGCTGTAATTGTTCTTCACCACTAGAGGGGGGTAATTACTTTTTTCTCCATCTGTAAGGAGACCTGACCACAAGCACACAAACACAAGTAATTTGGTAGTATCAGGTATTTATTGAAATACTTATTGCGTACAGAAGACTTTTTAAGGAGTTGCATTTACAGTTATGCATTTAATGCATTCCACAACCAGGCAATCTTTTTATACTGCTGTCCAGCCTGGAATTGCAGAAATGGTATACCTTGACAGATAAGCTGCTTCAATTTAATTTTTCATAAGAAATGTTTATTTACTTGTGTGTGTGTGTGTGTGTGTGTGTGTGTGTGTTTTTTTTTTATCTTATTTTTTTAACACAAAGAGGAAACGGTGCATAACTGAGCCCAGAGGAATGGATTCTGACTGGGTGGTAATTCCTCATCCCCTTATGACCAGTAGTATTTATGGAATGACTAAACAATTTTTTAATAATGAAGTTAGATTTAAAAAAAACAAACAAACAAACAAACAAAAAAAAAAAGCTGGTGGAGATCAGAACCTTCAGTTTCTAAGGAATAGAACGGGGAGGGTTTGAGGTAGTTTTCTGGGTCCTTCTTCTTTGGGAACATCAGTATTTGCATGCACTTGTTAGAGGGAAAATTAGATAGTTAACTGTACACATTGCTGAATCTGCATACTTTGCAAGAGCCCATTCAGAGGGAAAGAGGCAGGCCCTCACCCTCTCCATCTCCCTCCTGTGGCTTACATGTGTTTGTTCTTTGCAGTTTTTCAGAATATAGCTTGGTGGTGGTTGCTTTAGCGCTAAGTGAACTGGGACGAGGAATTGCAAGCCTCTGTCTTATTCACACTTCTCTAATCATAATCCCCTCTCTGTTTGCCTGTCAGCACCTTTCTCTTTTTTTCAGGTTTCTGCAGATGCCCTCATCCAATATCTCCAGGGGTTAGCATTCAGAACAACCCCTGACAAGACATATTACTTGTTACCCACCGCTTTTAAGAGGGTGAGACAGGTCAGACTCGAAGCTTTACTAGTGGCTCCTGCAGAAGCATAGAGCTTTGTGACCTTTCGTTTTGTTGGGTAGCACCTGGTATTATGGACTGAACTGTGTGCTGAAATAATGGCCACCATCTCTTAAGGGACCAATACTTAGGTGTGCAGCTAGATTTTAGTACTTTGCTAATGCTAGTTCAGTGAATTGCCCTTTCTTTCTTATGACAGTCTGGTATCTAGTGATATGCTTTTTAAATCGAGGGGCTCCTAAAAGGGGAGTCCTGGGAGCTCCCCTCCATTATATTGCTGCAGGTACTCCGAGAAAGCTATACATCTCCTTTTGCGACAGAAATAGTTCTGCTTCAGGATGCTGCTAGTTCTTTTGAAGTGTTAATTTCTATTTACTAGCTGCATAAACAGCACCTGGAGAAGGGGGGTGCAGGGGAGGGGAGAGGAGGAAAGTAAAATGCAAGTATTTTTGTATAGAATACAGAAAGTGTACTCCCCACTAGCAGTGTATGTACTGGAATGGTGTTTCTTCCACAAGATCTCTTCTGCAACCAATAAAAAGTACAGGCCACTGACCAGTTCACTTTTTTGGTATGCTGAGAGGTTTTCACATGACTACTCGAAATGATTAGTGTATGTAAAATTTTGTTAGTGCAGTGCACGCTATCACTCCCGGACTGAAAAAACTAAACGCCAATAAACACAAGTCAAAAACATTACAGTAAATTAAGTCATAATTCTGATAAGCCTCTTTTAAATTCAGGCTTTACACTGGGCTGCTATGAGCCTATTCTATTTGACTTGTCTCCACTCCAGATATTAGGTGAGAAGATGAACAAATGAACAATGAAAACCTACATGAGGCATTTTTGGTTTACTTCATACAAGATTACCTAGTAAACAAGCAGGGAGAGGATTATCCTGTCTGTCTGACAGATTGCACCACAAGTTCCAGCTCAGAGCACCCTGAACAATGCGCAAACTGTCCTTTTTAAGAAGCAATTTGTGCAAGGTAGCGTATAACGGGCATAGCCTGATGTACAAAACTTCTGTTTTATAGTAGTGATGGTCACGGCTGGACCTAGAGTTGGTTCATGGTTTTGGAGCCTAGCAAACCTTAAGCCTTATGCCCTGGCTGTCAGAAGGTATTTAGCTTTGAATGACCTGCTCTTTGCCACTGCACTAGGCAAATGCCTAGCGGTTGGGCCGGCCTTGGTAACAGCATAGCAGCAGTAAACTGACCAAATGTCAGCATAATACACAATTAAAACAGTGAGGTAAACTCGGAGAGGCAAATTTAAATCCTAGTGATTGTAATGATATGATAGTGTCAGTAATGTGATTACAGCTTTCATATGTGCAACAGAAATACGATACAGTGTCAGCAGAAGACAAATGAGTTATATCCAGGAATGGGCAATTTTGTGTTCAGTTAGAACCCTCAAGTGTTGTGAAAAGTTGATTTTTCCATGGATTGCACGCCACTAGCTTCAAAGAAAGAAGAAATATGGAATAAAGTAGTGTTGCGTCAATATATGTAAATTACTGCATTGAAAATTTAAAAAAGGGGCAAAAGGGGTAGTATACTGTAGTATTTGACTGTAGGTCTTTCAAATGCCGGACAGGAATTAGGATATGTTATGCATAGTTATAATTTTGAATTCGTAAAGGTGAGAGTATACAGTAATTTTGCACCATAAGCAAAATTTGTTTCCATATCGTCCTGCTAGACCAGTCTGGACAACTGTGTTGTGTTCCCCTACCAGCAGATTGGTGAAGACAAAGAACCAATGAATAGCCCAGGTTTTAATGACATCACTCCCATGCTTCTATCCACCTCAATCACCAGAGGTCTCTTCAGTATTTCTTTGTCTCCAGCAGATGTTGGATGGATTTTCTCCTCTCTGAAGAAAATATGAATAATTGATTTAAGCGCTTGTAAATGGCCACTTTTAAGGGTGACTGTCTCACTTGATTGTAACTTAGGAGGCTCCACTAGACTTCGGTCTTTTCGGTAGCCATAGGAGGAGGGAAAATTTTGGTTCAGCTCCCCGCTCTTATCATAAGAGCCTGTTGAGCAGCCAGAATATTGGAAGAGCTCAGCAGCCTTACACAACCTTAGCACCCCTTACCTCCTCCTCTGTCCTCCTCCCCTCACCTGCTCTCTTCCAAATATTGCAAAAGACTCTTGGAGGAATCTGCTTGCCAGCCGCCTAAACACAGTGCCTGCGAAGCCAGAGAAATGGTTTCAGGGGAGTAGAGCTGAGCCCGGCATGGATTTCTACCTGGGATTCTCAGGGGGTGAGTACCAAGGCTTGACCTCATCATTGTCCATGTTGGGGGATCTCAATTCCATCCATCTGGGGTGCAATTCGGGGTGGACTATTGGCTATCATTGGCATGGTGTAGGGATTTCCTGCTGTTTTTCTGCATGTTTACAGTGTTTTTCCTATTGTACTCCTGGCAGTCATGTGGTCCTTGTGCATGCTCACATGAGCACCTGTCATGCATGTTGCTGTATAAGCGCTATTTAACACACGCCTGTTGGGCCACTGCATCCTTAGCGTGTGCCGCTGTGATACTTGCTTAACTCTGTCTTCTTCCAGGAAATGTTGTTGTTTGGCCTGTGGCAAGCAAGGTGCCTTCTCTCCAGTTTCTGGACTTTGCTTTTTTTTTTTTACATGGCAGCTTCTGAGTCATTCCTTGGAGGGCTTGCCCCCCTTAGCCTGGGGATACAGTTAGTCTGGTCTCGCCTGCCTTAGGGCAGGAGGTGGCAGATGGCACTGTGGGTAAGGATGACCAGCAAGACAGAACTGTAAGCAACCATGCTGTGGGCTGCTCCTTGTTCTCTAGGGGATCAGTGGCAGCCATTTCCCCTGGTGTAGGGGGGTCATTTCTATGAGGAGAATTTCCAGAATCTGGATTGTCCTCCCTGGAACTCTTTTTTGCAAGAGGCCTGGTCATTCTGGTGTGAAATTTCAGACCCTGCAGCTTCTAGGCTCCCAAAGCGCAGTCTTTTGAGGAGCAGACTGAGAGAAAGCCCTATTCAATCGCCTATGGCTAAATGTCTGCAGTGAAGAGGGTGCCCCTTGGAGATGGCTATCAGCTGGAATCTGTCCAAGATTTGGATTGTGACTTGGATTCAGATGCCTTGGTTCTGGACTCTGATGTGGGCGAAGAAGTACTCTTGCCTTTGAAGGATTGTGAAGAAGCTGATATTATCCGTCTGTTCCAGAAGGAGGAATTGGCAGGGTCTCATCCATTTGAGCTTGGTGAATGTTCCAGGCATAGAACAAGAGCCGAAGGTGCTTCCACTCCTGCAAGGGGTGAGGAAATACTGTCTTCCCGTTCCCAGATGTGATCAAGGGCATGATTCATTCGGAGTGGGATTTCCCCCTAACTCCCTGCATAAGGGGGCGAGTGTGTATAAGATGTATGCTGTCCTGCAGAAGGAATGCATCGTGTGGTTTGATATTCCCAAGGTGGATGTGCAGGTCATGGTAGTTACCAGATGGACCACCATACCTGTGGAAGGCAGATCAATTTTAAAGGATACTCTTGACTGAAAGGTAAATTAATTTTTGAAGAACCAGTTTGCTATGGCGCCTGCTATGTTTCAGTTGGCAGTATGTGCAGGCCTGATGTCTAGAGCCCTGCTCCAGTGGATTCAGTCTCTTCTGTTGGATGACGATACCCCTCTTTTGGAGTCTGCTACAGCCTTCTTTTCTGATGCCATGTATGACCTGGTATGTCTAGTGGCCAGGGATAGTGCCCTGTCAACAGTGACAAGATGTTGTCTGCTGCCCACTGTCTGAGCCAGATTCACCCTTCCAAAGCCCAGATGACCTAACTGGCCTTTAAAGGGAAGCTTCTTTTTGAGGCTGATTGGAGAACCTGGGTGAGAAGAAATCTTACTACCTTCCAGAGGACGAGTCCATGGGGCCTGTGAAGTAGGCAGGAGCCCCTTTGTCAGCCTCTACCCGCTCTTCAGGGGCATGCTGGTCAGACTCTCGGGTCTCGGCATGCCTATTGCTAGTGGCCTAGAAAGCTAGCTTTCCCCTGTGCTTCTGGATTTCAGGCTAGTTCTCTGTCCTTTCGTGGCATACATGGGTCCAGAAACTCTGTCTACAGAGGTGAACCCTCCCAAGCTATGCAGTGAAGGTTTGGGGCCCATTCGGTGGTTCCTCCAGTTGGGGCAGGCTTCATCTCTTTAAGGAATGGGTCTGAGTCACCAAGGATCACTGGGTGCCAGACACCATTCAGCATAGCTATGTCCTGGAATGCAAAGAGCTGATCACGGACACTTTCGTCATCTCCTCCAGTGGATCTGCAAACAAAAGGGCTGCTGTGCAGATCACCTTGGACGAGTTGCTGCTCCTAAAGGCAGTGGTGCCCCCCCCTCCCCACCGACAATCAGGGCAAAGGCAGGTATTCTATCTATTTTATGCCAAAAAAGAATGGATCCTTCCTGCCCATTCTGGATATCAAGGTTGTCAATGAGCACTTGTGCATCCAGATAGAAACTTTGTGATCTGTGATTCAAGCGGTGCACCAAAGGGAGTTCCTGGCATCTCAGGATTTGGCTGAGGCTTATTTTCATATCCCAATCCAGGAGGATTAGCAAAAGTGCGTTCTGCCATATTTGGCTCTCTCTTTCAGTTCACTGTTCTCCCATTTGGACTCTCCTCTGCCTTCAGGATGTTTTCCAAGGTCGTGGTGGCAGTGGCGGCGGCAGCTGCAACACTATGGCACCAAGAGATTTGTGTGCACCCTTTTCTAGATGACTGACTCATGCGGGCTCATTCGCCTTCCGAGTCGTCTTGGGTAGCAACCCAGGTGGTGTCCTTCCTTGAAAGCCTTAGCTGGATGATCAGGAAAAGAGCCAGTTGAGGAGGCCTTCCCTCTCCTGGAGTCCCTGGAAGCATGTTTTGAAACTCGTGGGCAGTCTTCCTGCCAGAGCAGAGAGGCAAAAGGTTGTTGGATTGAATGATGCTGTTCAGACTCTGGAGAACCTGCTGCAAACAGGAATTATCTTCGGTTCCCTGGATTGATGGCAGCAGCTGCGGTGATGAGATGGAGCTGTGAGCGTGTGTGCACATGTGGCTGCTCCAACAGCTCTTATTGGCTTTGTGGTCCCCATGTTCTCAGTTCAAGCTCAGGCTCCTGCTCCCGATGGTGGTGAAGACCAGCCTGCAGTGGTAGCAGTAGCCCAGTCATCTGAGGAAGGGCATGCCACTGGACGATTATTCATGGATCCATCAGACTGAGGCCAGTCTCTCAGGCTGGTGAGCCCATTGCCCAGACTGCATAGCCCAGGGCTGTTGGAAAAGCAAGGAGGTGATGTTTGCCTGGGTGTAGAAGAACCTTCTAGCATTGTCGAGGTAGAGAATGTGTGGAAGCAGACTTTCTCAGCCAGCATTCTCTGAATCCAGCAGAGTGGGAGTTGTCAGGAGGTGTTTCAGTTGATTCTGCACCACTGCAGTCACCCCGAGATGGATCAGATGGTGACACGCTCCAATGGCAAAGCGTGCTGCTTCAGTCACCACACAGAGATGGGGTCAGATGGCATTGATGCCCTGGCTCAGCCTAGGCCAAGTCAACACCTGCTGTGTATGTTTCCTCCATGGTCCCTGGTGGGGCATGTGATTCTGTGTATAGAGTACAACTTGGGAAGGATTATTCGGGTGGCACTAGATTGACCGAGGATAGCATGGTTCAAAGATCTAATGTGGCTCTTGCAAGCACCACCTCTTTGCTTGCCTCTTCACAGGGCCTCTCTTGTCAGAGGCCAATCGTCCTGAAGACTCAGCTCCCTTTTAGCTTACAGCTTGACTCTTGAAAGGAGATTCTGGATGCCTCACTGAGCTCAGGCGAGAAGGAAGGAGGACTGCCTCTGCGTTCAGCTGCTTTTCATCAGCCATATAAGCAATAGATCTGCTAACTAGCTAAAACACACAGAGACTGCTGTGCTCCTCTGACTGCTCTTTGTTCGCATTATCACTGAGCAGGGAGAGGCAGTCCTCACCATGGCAGGCTGAGGCAGACACCACATGATAGGCTTCAACAACCTACCCATCCATCTGCTGCCTCTGGTGTGGCCTACGCCAGCCCAAGAATCCGCAGCAGCCTGCCAGAGCCAGCCTGAGAGCCTGGAGAGAGCTGCTTCATCAGACCCTTGCTGGGAGTGTATGAGAGAGTGCGGGAGGCAGTTGAGGCACTGCCGGGCCTGCCTGGCCCTAGAGAGAGAGCAAGAGATAGACAAATAACTGAGTCAGTCAATCTGACTACACAAGTGACTCTGAAGTCACCTTCATACTTCACTTGGTGGGTTAGACAACAGGAGCGCATGGTTCGGACGAAGGTATCCTTGAAGGATACTACCAAAAGCAGTGAGGTTCCAAAAGGGAGTATAGTAGCCCAAATGCACTTGAGTAAGGAGCAAACAGAGCATAAAGATTCCAAATTACCCATGCCTACCAATAGCCAGATTAATATTAATAAAATACAGTCTCTAAAATGCTTGTATGCCAATGCTAGAAGTCTAAACAATAAGATGGGAGAGTTAGAATATATAGCACTAAATGAGAGGTTAGATATGATTGCACTCTCAGAGACATGGTGGAAGGAGGATAACCAGTGGGACACTGTGATACCTGGATACAAACTATATCGTAATGATAGAGCTGATCAAATTGGTGGAGGGGTTGCGCTCTATGTTAGAGAGGGCATTGAGTCAGAAAGGATTAAAGTTTTGCAGGGAACAAAATTTGCTGTAGAATCTCTATGGATTGAAATTCCATGTATGAAGGGGAAGGTGATGGCAGTGGGAGTATACTATCGACCGCCTGGCCAGAATGAACAAATGGATGACGAAATGCTCAAAGAAATCAAGGAAGCTAACAAAAGTCACAGCAGAGTAATAATAATGGGTGATTTCAATTACCCCGGTATCGACTGGGTCAGTGTCACAGCAGGACAAGCTAAGGAGATAAAGTTTCTAGATGAAATAAATGACTGCTTCTTGGAGCAGCTGGTTCATGAACTGACCAGAGGGGAAGCCATACTGGACCTAATCCTTAGTGGAACGCCAGATCTGGTGCAAGAAATAAGGGTGTTGGGACCACTTGGCAATAGTGATCATAGTATGATCATGTTTGATTTAATTAGTGGAGGACAGATAGTAAAGGAATCCACAGTACTACCTTTTAACTTTCGAAAGGGAGACTATGATAGAATGAGGAATATAGTTAAGAAAAAACTAAAAGGAGCGGTTCCAAAGGTTAAAGACTTACAGCAAGCTTGGGTGTTATTTAAAAATACTATCCTCGAAGCCCAGACCAGCTGTATTCCACGCATTAAGAAAAGTGGAAGAAAGTCCAAAAAACTGCCAGCATGGTTTAAAGGTGAGGTCAGAGAGGCTGTTATTTATTTATTTATTTATTTAACAGTTCTTCTATACCGCTCTATTTTAGATCAGAGCGGTTTACATTTAACATCAACTATACAACACAAGGAACTTTGAGTTGTATTTACAATAAACAGGGAGATCAACTTGGAAGTAACTGGGGGAAACTATGTACATTCTTAATTCTATACATTGTATCACACTGGTACCTGATTTCAGGCAGAACATATCTACATTTTATTTACACTGGGGTACATTCTGAGCGATCATTTGATTATCCTTTTTCATGCTGAGTCTGATTGTTTACTTGTAATGAGAGATTGTCTGGGGGGCCATATGTATGGTTACTAAGGCTAGATTCAGGGTAGTATGTAGTGAACAGATGCTGCTTTATTGCCTTCCTGAAGTGGGTTAGGTAAGTGATGTTCCGAATATAGGTAGGGAGAGCATTCCATGCTCTGGGAGCGTAAATCGTAAAGGCCCTATTTGTTGTTCTCGTGCATTTTGTTATTACTTTTGGGACCTCTAGGGTGTTTTGCATCATGGATCTTCTATTTCTGTTCTGTGGTACTTTATGTATCATCTTGCTGAGGGCTGTGGGGGTCAGAGTGTTTGAGGCTTTGAAAGTTAAGGTTAGAACTTTGTGGAGGGTTCTTGCTTGAACTGGTAGCCAATGGAGGTTCATCAGTACTGGCGTTATGTGCTCTCTCCGTGAAGCCCCTGTTAGTACTCTTGCAGCAGTGTTCATTGCAAGCTGGAGGGGAGCTAGGGTTGCTTGAGGGAGACCGTGTAGAATTACGTTGGCATAGTCGAAATGAGGTAATATTAATGCCTGATAGATCGATCGGTAGTCGCTGAAGTCGAGTAGTGGTCGGAGATGTTTTAAGGTCTTTATTTTCATGTATACTGTTTTTACTGTGTTTTTTATGTGAGTTTTCAGATCCAGGTGTTGATCCAGTGTAACGCCAAGGTAGCGGATTGTGGATTTGGTTGTCAGTTCTGTGTTGCCGATTTTTAAAGAGAGTGGAGGGGTGAAGTCCTGGTTCCTTGAGATGAAAAGGACATCTGTTTTACTGTAGTTGATTCTCATGTTTTGTGTGCTGAACCATTCTGCTACTGCCTCAAAACATCTTGTTAGAGGGGAGAGGTCCGGTTGGTTAGTCCTGAAAGGGATGTATAGGAGGATGTCATCTGCGTAGGCTAAACAGTTGACCTTGAATGAACGTGCTAGGGCACATATGGGCTGCATGTAGATGTTAAACATCAATGCAGATAGTGACGAGCCCTGTGGTACACCCTGGTTTTGTAAAAATGGTTCGGAGGTTGTGGAGCCTGACCTTACATGTTGCCATCTATTAGTCAGGTATGACTTGCACCACTTTAGGGCTGTTCCCTGTTGCTGCCAAAAAAGCAACCTTCAGGAAATGGAAAAAAGAGCCAAATGATGAAAACTGGAAACAGCACAAACACTGGCAAGTTAAATGCAAAGCATTGATAAGGCAGGCAAAGCGGGAATTTGAGAAGAAACTTGCTACGGAAGCAAAAACACGAAATAAAGACTTTTTCAAGTACATTCGTAGCAAAAGGCCTGTGAGAGTCAATTGGACCATTAGATGATAGAGGGGTAAAAGGGGCAGTAAGAGGAGACAAGGCTATAGCAGAGAGACTGAATGAATTCTTTGCTTCGGTCTTTACTGAGGAAGATGTAGGGATGTTACCCAAGACTGAAGTGGTATTTAAAGGTGATACTGCAGAGGAATTGAGAGAAATATCGCTACACCGGGAAGATATATTACAACTATTTGATAAACTGAATAGTAGCAAATCACCTGGACCGGATGGTATACATCCCAGTGTGTTGAAAGAACTGAAATATGAGATTGCAGACCTGCTATTGGTAATATGTGAACTTACATTAAAATCATCTGTAATACCTGAAGATTGGAGGGTCGCCAACGTAACGCCAATTTTTAAAAAGGGTTCCAGGGTTGACCCGGGAAATTACAGACCGGTGAGCCTGACGTCAGTACCAGGGAAAATGGTAGAAACCATCATAAATTTTATTAACAATCTTAATTTTAACAATCTAAATTTTATCTAAATTAACAATCTTAATTGACCTAACACTAAGCTTAACATCTAAAAATCACATGCCGATCCCTATAATACAATCTACAATTAGAAATCACAACCACATTGGACACCCTAACTCAATCCACCATGCAAAAATAAATTACCACAGACTTATACAAATAACACAAGCTAATTCTCTACAAACAACAAAAGAAATTAACATTAATAATACCACTTCTCTAACTTGCATCCTCATAAATGCCCGCTCTATGAAAAACAAACTCCCCATATTTAATGATTTAATAGATGAATCAAACCTGATATGCTATGCGTAACGGAAACATGGCTAACTGAATCGGATACAGTCTACTTAAATCAACTTAATAGCGATGAATACGATATAAACTATACACATAGAACTAACAAAAAAGGAGGAGGAGTACTTATAATGACAAAAAAGGGTTTAAATGCAAGAACAATACCATCTACTATAACCAACAATATAGACACCTTAATTATAAAAACTAACATTTGTAGAATTTGCCTAATATATAGACCCCCTGACCAAAAAGCAGATAGCCTAGATTCTCTAATTGAATTCCTAGGCTCATCTTCAGAACATAATCCCATAATCATGCTAGGAGACTTTAATCTCCCATCACTCCCACCATCAGAAGCCAACTTGTTCCTAGAATCCATATCAGACATGGACTATTACCAAATAATTAATACAAAAACACATATAAAAGGAGGCATCCTTGACCTTATTCTCCTACCAAGCACACTCTACAAGTTATTCAAAACAGACTCCATAGAATATACACAAATACCCTGGTCTGATCACTACATTATCAAAACAAAATTCACATTCCACACCAACAACACTAAAAATAACACACGAAGTGATCCCACTACAAAATTCAAAAAATTTAATGAAACTGAATTCTTGGATACAACAATACTTCACCTCTCATCATCCCCAATGAATCTAGATGAAGCTGTAATAAACTGGCATGTAACAATCAACAATGCTGCCAAACTTGATCAACGAATCAAAAAGCCCCCTAAATTAAAAATAAACAGAAATCCATGGTTTAACAACACGCTAAAACAAATGAAAAAAGAACTAAGAAAATTAGAACATAAATGGCGCAAAACCAAATCAACAATCAACAAGGAAATATATAATAACCATCTCACAAAATACAAAGACACATTAGATAATACAAAAAAATCTTATTTCGCAGCAATCTTATCAAAATCTTACAACAGACCACGAGAACTATTCTCAATTGTTAGAAATCTTACTAATAATCCTCAAACATCGAATACTGAAATCACCGAAATATCGGTACAAACTTTAGCCACCCACTATCAAAATAAATCTATGCAACCTATAATGACAATAAACAATATAAATACAGCTCATCACGTCTCAGATGAATGGTCAAAATTTCACCCTATATCAAAAGACGCACTAAAGAACATCATTGCTAATCTCAACACCACAACTTCCTTTCTTGATCCATGCCCAGTAACATGGATAAAAAGTACACTCCCAATACTAATATCATTCATCCTCCCTATAGTCAACCTCTCACTGCTTCAAGGACACCTCCCTTCTACGCTCAAACATGCTCAAATCCGTCCAATTCTCAAAAACAACACGCTTGATAAAACATCACCAAAATCATACAGACCCATATCAAGTATCCCTTTTTTAGCTAAAATAATAGAAAAAGTGGTACAAATTCAGACACAAGAATACCTAGATTCATCCTACCCACTTGATGGCCACCAATATGGATTTAGGCCTCAACATGGAGTTGAAACACTTTTAACAGTCTTAACTGATGTACTACTCAAAGGAATTGATAATCATAAACAAGCATTTATACTCTTATTTATTGATATTTCGGCAGCATTCGATAGTGTTCACCACACTATAATGCTTAATAACCTGAAACAAATAGGAATAAAAGACACTGTGCATAAATGGTTTACCTCTTACTTAAATAATAGAACACAAAATGTAAGAATTGGTAACCAAACATCAACTATATATAATCAAGAAATTGGTCTCCCACAAGGATCCGCACTATCAGCCCTCCTGTTTAACATTTACATAAAACCTGTCAGTGATATCTTTAAAAAATTCGGAGTATACTATCATCTATACGCAGATGATATTATGATGTACATCCCTTTCACGATTCCTAATTTACCAATAAAACTACTATCAGACTGCTTCAATGAAATTACTACATGGCTAAAAGCACAAAACCTTCACATTAATCATTCAAAAACAGAAGTCCTAATTGTAACAAAAAATCAATCATATATCCCCCCAACCCATATAACATTACAAAACCATGACATTAAAATAAAAAATGAAATAAGATACCTAGGTGTTATTTTAGATACTCATCTGACGATGAACACTCACATCAGAAACACCATAAAGAAAATATACTTTAAACTTAAAATTCTTAAACAATTACGCCCGTTAGTACACCAATTTGACTTCATTAATATAATCCAAGCTACGATAACACCGCACTTTGATTTTGCCAACCTAATTCTTTTAGGTATAACGAAACAAAACATAAAAAGAATCCAATTAGCACAAAACGCAGCAGCCAGAATTATAATGAAAGCACACTCTATCCAGCACATAACACCAATACTAGCCTCCCTACACTGGTTGCCAATTCAAAGTAGGATAATATATAAAACCATAATAACTACATATAAAGCTTTAAACAACACGGCCCCAATCCCATTAAGCAAACTAATTAGCATGGAATCTCAAAAAACCACGCACAGAAAAGGATACTCAAATAAACTAAATACTCCTAATGATTTCATAAAAGCAAATAAATTAACTAACAAAAGAGCTTTTTCTCATGCTGCCCCATCTATGTGGAATTCCCTTCCGGAGGACCTAAGATCCATAACTGAAATCATGGAACTCCGAAAAAAACTAAAAACCTATTTATTCTCCATGCACTACGGCAACATAGATAACCCCTGGATACACTCAGATAAAGGTTAAAAATTATGACAGAGTAATACTAATCCCAACAATTTAACAGACTATACACTATTATAAAAACACTATGATCCAATTCCAAAGTACCCCCAACATGTATTTGTATATAGTTTTTTGTACATAGTTTACAAGCCAGTTTGTTGTTTTGCACTAGTTCATACTGTTAACCATTACTTTTATTGTTACAAAATGTTCGATGTAAAACTAAGCTTATGCTTTGTAGATTGTTGTTTTATTGTGAACCGCAACTGAACTCTGGAAGTTGCGGGTTATAAATATATGTTAAATAAATAAATAAATAAATAAAGAACAAAATTACACAGCATGTAGATAGTCATGGCCTAATGGGAGACAGCCAACATGGCTTTAGACAAGGAAGATCTTGTCTTACTAATCTGATGTTTTTTTGAAGGTGTGCATAAACAGGTAGACAAAGGTGAATCGGTTGATATAGTGTATCTGGACTTTCAGAAAGCTTTTGACAAAGTCCCCCATCAGAGACTTTTGGCGAAGCTAAAAAGTCATGGGATAGGAGGCAGTGTACTATTGTGGATCGGGAACTGGTTAAAAGATAGAAAGCAGAGGGTAGGGCTAAATGACCAATATTCCCAATGGAAAAAGGTGAATAGTGGAGTACCCCAGGGATCTGTACTGGGTCCGCTACTTTTTGACATATTCATAAATGACCTGGAAAAGGGAATAACTAGTGAGGTTATCAAATTTGCAGATGAGACAAAACTGTTTAAAGTTGTTAAAACCCAAGAGAATTGTGGAAAACTGCAGGAGGATCTGGATAAATTGGAAGACTGGGCATCCAAATGGCAGATGAAATTTAATGTGGACAAGTGCAAAGTTATGCACCTAGGAAAGAACAACCCACACTATAGTTACACGATGCAAGGCTCCACATTAGAAACCACCACCCAGGAAAAAGATTTAGGAGTCATCGTGGATAACATGTTAAAACCTTCCGCCCAGTGTGCAGCGGCGGCCAAGAAAGCAAATAGAATGCTAGGTATCATAAAGAAAGGGATGGAGAATAAAACAAAGGATATTATAATGCCTCTGTATCGCTCCATGGTACGACTGCACCTTGAATATTGTGTGCAATTCTGGTCACCGTATCTTAAAAAGGACATAGCGTTATTAGAAAAAGTACAGAGAAGAGCCACCAAATTGGTGAAGGGGATGGAAGGCTACTCCTATGAAGAGAGGCTAAAAAGGTTAGGGCTCTTTAACCTGGAAAAGAGACGGCTGAGGGGAGATATGATAGAGGTCTATAAATTAATGAATGGAGTGGAACGGATAAACGTGGATCAATTGTTTACGCTATCAGAATATAGAAAGACTAGGGGACATGCAATGAAGCTAAAGGGTAACCTATTTAAGACAAATAAGAGAAAATATTTTTTCACTCAACGTGTAATCAAACTCTGGAATCTGTTACCGGAGGATGTAGTAAGGGCTGTTAGTATAGCTGGGTTTAAAAAAGGTTTGGACAAGTTCCTGGAGGAAAGGTCCATAAACCACTATTAAAAAGGGACCCAGGATATCAATGCTTGACCCAGTACAAGCATTGTGGAACCTGTGTCTTTTGGGGATATTGCTAGGTATGTATGACCTAGATTGGCCACTGTTGGAAACAGGATACTGGGCTTGATGGACCTCGGTCTGACCCAGTATGGCATGTCTTATGTTCTTATGTTCTTATGACTGGTAAAAGGTTGGATGAACATCTCACAAACTACTTCATTTTATTTTTATTTAGACAGTTTTGTATACCACCTTATCCTTCAATCAAAGTGGTCACAACACAAATGGGGGATACATTTAACATAAAGGGATATGAGACACATACATTAATACTTACTTACAGGGAACATGGGCAATGGAGGGTTAAGTGGCTTGCCCAAGTCCACAAGGAGCTCCTGTGGGACTATAAACCCCAGTCCTTCTGGCCCAAGGTTGCTGTCCTCTAGTGGGATTTGAACCCCTGACCTTCCGGTCTGAGGTAACTTGCCCCAACCACTAGGCCACTCCTCCCTCCTTTTTAGGTTTTCCAGAAGCCTTTCTGCTTTCACCAACTTTCCTACCACCTCTAACCACACTTGTCAAGGGAAATTGAAAAGTTGGCATCAGCATGGCTCCCGATTTTTTCTTGCAGCTGAAGCTGCAGTTTCTATCTGCTGAGAAGTAGGAAAGTTTGAGCCTGGCTTCTTTACAGCCTTGCAACAGCATTTAACTACTATCTGATTTGGCTTTAGAGAGTCTTCCAATGGTCATGGCACCAGCTTCTTAACAGAGTTCCTGGAGAATTTAGCTTCCTCCGCAGCAGAGATCAGCTCTTGATCAGATTCGGATCGCTGAGCAAAAGGAGTGGAAGCTGCAAAATTTTCCCAAAGACACTGGTGAAAAATGAAGTTCCTGACCCAGGCATAAAAACTTGAAATAATAGCTATCACAAGAATGCCTTGCATTGTGGCTGTTTGAAATAGACAGAGACCATCTTGGTTTATTCAATTATCAATTGAATTTTAGATTAGATATTTAATTGTATTTTTACAGAGCAGTTGAACTGTTGCTGCACAGCCACTTCATAAAGGGTGGATTTAGACCACTATTACTCCCAGGTGCTCCCTAATCCTCTATAGCTTTTTCCTGCCTATCCTTCATTTATTTCTTCTGGTTTCCACTTTCCTCTCCATCTTTCTCTTCCTGTTGACACTCCCTAATCTTCTCCTAATCGTGCCCCTCCTGATTTTTTTTTTTTCTCATGCTCCTAGGACAGATTCTCACACAACTGCTCTAATCTTATTCATATCTCTTTCTTATGTGCCTTGTGTAATGCACACTAACAACAAGGGATCGTGACCTGCGTACACAACACAGGGAACACAAAGAGCATAGGTCAGATACACTGGTGCAAATTTTGTTTTTTTATTCAGGAACCCCAACGCGTTTCAGCGTGAATGCCTTCTTCAGGGGGAACATATCTACATTACAAAATAAAATAAACTCACATAATGTAAAAAGTATAATAAAAGCATAATATTAAAAAAAAACATTTATACTTATTTCATGTGGTTTTTAAAGTCAAGTACTGATAATGACATCAAACTGCATAATCAAAAAACATTTACTCTAAATGCCAATTAAGAAAAATAAAAGTATAAACAAAAAAACCCAATAAAAATGGATAATAATAAATGGCCAATGTTGAACCAGAATAAAATAAACATTTAGACCATTGCATAGATGGTAAAATAAAATATATTGCCGTGGGCGGCTATATAATGAGGCGAAGTGAGGCGGCTGCCTCAGGTGGCAAAATCTTGAGGGCGGCAAAAAATGCCACAAAACAGCCGCCTCACTTCGCCTTCAAAAAGTGAAAAAAAAAAAGCGAAAAACCAAAAGCAAGTGCACAAGTTGCTGCCACTGCCGAGTCTGCTTCTTGGCAGCAGCAACTTGCCCTCCTTTTCCTGGCAGCCGCGGCTCCCTGCCTCTTAGAGAACCACGGCTGCTCTGCTGTCATCTGCAGTGCCAGTTTTAAATAGAAAGGAAACTGGTGCGGAGCCTTCTCACATCCGTGAAGGACCACGTGCAGCTTTGTCCCGCCCCCAAAGGAAGTTACATGTAACTTCCTTTGGGGGCGGGACAAAGCTGCATGGGGTTGGTCCTTCACAGAGGCAGAAAGGCTCCGCACCAGTTTCCTTTCTATTTAAAACTGAGGGAGACAGGAGGGCTCCGCCGGGAAGCTGCGGGGCACTTCCTGCTGCCATGGCAGAGAGCGGCTTCAGCAGCCAGGTTCCATTTTTTTATTTCCCTGGGGGGGGGGGGGGGTTAGGACTTGTGATGGGGGGGGGGGGTTAGGATTGCTAATTGGCCATGGGAGGTCTAGGACTGGAAATGGGCTGATGGGGGGGCTAGGACTGGTAATGGGCTATGGGGGGGTTAGGACTGGAGGTGGGCTGATGGGGGGCTAGGACTGGTTAATGGGCTGATGGGGAAGGGGGTTGGGACTGGAAGTGGGCTGATGGGGGGGGGGGTAGGATTGGTAATGGACTATGGGGGGTCTAGGACTGGAAATTGGCTAATGGGGGAGGGGAGAAGTGTGCTGCTGGCCCTGGAAGAAAACTAGGGGCTAGGGCTACAAATGGGCTGATGCAGGAGGATGGTAGAATGGGAGTGTCTGCCAGGGGAAGGAGGGGGCACGAAGGGAGCTGAAATGGGGAAGGAGGGGGCTGGAAAGGAGCTGACACCTGGGATGGACTGGAAGGGAGCTGACAATTGGATGGGAGTGGTATATGGTTGGGTAATGGAGAGGAGGCTGGAAGGGAGCTGACATGCAAATGGCATTGGAAGGGGGATGGACAGAGGGTAGTGTGACTGGAAGGGAGCTGACTGGGGGGGGGGGGGTGGTGGCACTGAGAATGGACGTGAGCTAATATTAATAACCTAGTCCTTAGTGGAACACCAGATCTAGTGCAAGAGATAAGGGTGTTGGGGCCACTTGGCAATAGTGATCATAGCATGATTGCCTTTGATTTAATTAGTGGAGGAGGGATAGTAAGATATTATAATGCCTCTATCGTTCCATGGTGAGACCGCACCTTGAATATTGTGTGCAATTCTGGTCGCCGTATCTTAAAAAGGATATAGCATTATTAGAAAAGGTGCAGAGAAGAGCCACCAAAATGGTAAAGGGGATGGAAGGATACTCCTATGAAAGGCTAAAAAGGTTAGGGCTCTTTAATATGGAAAAGAGACGGCTGAGGGGAGATACGATAGAAGTCTATAAATTAATGAACGGAGTGGAACGGGTAAATGTAGATCGATTGTTTACGTTATCAGAATATAGAAAGTGTAGGGGACATGCAATGAAGTTACAGGGTAAACTTTTTAAGACTAATAAAAAAAATATTTTTTCACTCAACATGTAATCAAACTCTGGAATTTGTTACCGTAGGATTTAGTAAAGGCTGTTAGTGTAGCTTGGTTTAAAAAAGGTTTGGACAAGTTCCTGGAAGAAAGGTCCATAAACCATTATTAAGAAGGGACCCAGGATATCAATGCTTGACCCAGTACAAGCACTGCGGGACCTGTGTCTTTTGGGGAAACTGCTAGGTACGTATGACCTAGATTGGCCACAGTTGGAAACAGGATACTGGGCTTGATGGACCTTGGTCTGACCCAATATGGCATATCTTATGTTATGTTCTAAATATCTGGGATGGTATTTGGACTAGAAGGGGCTGGACAGTGGGGAAGGAGGGGGAGTGGAAAGGAATGGACACCAGTTGCAGTCGTGGGAATGCAAGGCAGTTGACATTGGAAGGTATTGGGAGAGAAGGACTGGAAAGGGGGCTAATACTGGGGAGGGTTACTGGAAGTGGAAATGGGCTGATGGAAGGAAATGAAGAAAACAAAAGAGATGAGAAATGGCAGATGGACCATGGACCTTAGACCACAGAAAGAGAGCTAAGAGAAGACAGGAAAGCAGAAGCCTCAGATCGGGACCAGCATGATCGGAGAATAAAATGATCGGACAACTAAGGTAGAAAAAATCATTTTATTTAATTTTATTGATTGGACTTTGTGCTATTTTTATATTTTACACAGTATTGGGGAGCTGTATCTCTTATCTGATGTTGCACTGCATGTGGACTCCGGCTTCTTGGGGTTTCAATTTAAATTTAGTCTACATATTATTTAGATTGTGGTTACTTATTCTGTACTTGGTGAGGGTCGATGTTGCGAGTGTTTGACTGAGTTCAGGTGTTCTGTTAACATGGGGTTTGTACATAAAGATCTATACTGTACTCTAGTAATTGGACTTGTTCAGCTTTTCAAATAGGTGTATGAATGTTCCAGGACCCACTGTAGTATTTACAGTGATGCTTTTTTTGAATGGGCTCCATATGTGAGTTTTGGAAGTTTGTGCTGATATGGTATGGTAGGTTTTCTCTTTGTTCTAGGGTTTTGTATTAGTTCACAATATGCCTGGTACTGGAGAATAGTGGTGGTGGTTAGTGAGATGATCAGGATCAGATTTTTTTTTTTTTTTTTTTTTTTTTTTTTTAAATATATTTGAGTTCCATGGGTGAATGTCCTGGTTCTGCTCTGCACCTATTGTGGATGCAAAATATATGTTGAAAAAGAAAAAGCAAGAACCATAAAGCAGTTTATAACAAAATAAAAAGGAGTTATAATTTAGTTTTATAAAGTGTGCTGTTAGTTCATGCTGTCTTTTAGTTCCTTGGTGTGCAAATGGGACCATACCTAGCCCTGTGCAAGCGGTGCAGCCGCACAGGACGGGGAGGCATTTTTCGGCTGTCTGCTGATGCCCTGCTGCTGCTGGCAGGACAATAGCAGGCAGCCGAAATGCGCTTCCCAAGCCTTTTCGCAGCACTTTAAGCAGGTCTGGTCCCTCCCTCCTCCGACTCAATATCAAGGAGGGACAGATCTGCTTAAAGTGCTAGTGCCTTTCAGATCGGGCGCATGCCCCCTTCTCCTCCCCATACCTGCAGGCAGCACTGGACGGAGGTATAGGGGGAGAGGGGGGGCATGCACCCGAGCTGCAAGTCTCGCAGGGTGTGATTGCAGCTCGGTATGGCCCTGTGTGCAAACATCTTGCATTTTCTCCATATAATCTAATAGGTTTTTTTGGTTTGGTCCAGTCTCTGGATTAATGAAAAAGCCCCGCCCCCTCTAAGGTGGGGGGGGGGGGGGCTGCCTTTTCATACTTCGCCTCAGGCAGCAGATTGCCTTGAACCGCCCCTGTATATTGCCCAATAAGAGACAGAAGATGTACTCACAATGGCACCAAACATCACGTGTTAGTCTTGAAAAAGACTCCAATGAACCAATTATATATACTAGAGTGTAAAACATATAGAATACAATGCATTAAAATGGAATACCCAGAGCCAGAGGGATAACTATAAAGGGGGCAACTTGATAACTTTAAACATATGTAGAGGGAGGATAATATTTAGAAAACGGAGTTAAAATCCATAATCGGGAGAGAGAGAAGACATAGTAAATTTCAGTGTGAAAATAACTCTTACACTACGTGTCCAAAGAACACACAGTACAGTACTTGTTTTTGTGATCTAGAGCTCTTTGCTTTCAGCGATCCTGAGCTTTGAAAAATACAGTACAGTACTGTACTGTAGCAAGAATCAAGGAGTGAGAGTGTGGCTTCTGACGCTCCCTGCTGATGGCGAAACTTTGATACTCTTGACTTCAGTACTGCTGCCACTGCTTCAAAGGTTGTGACTGCATTAGAAGATTACCTAAAACCAGCAGCAGCAGTACTGAAGTCGAAAGAGTAAGGGCGCATCCAGTGAGATGGTGTCTTTTTTGTATGTTGATTTTTCGAGCGCATTGCCTACTGGTTGACAGCATGTCGCGCATGGGCAAAAGGGGTATGCCTCCGAAATTCTCCAAAGTATAAGAAAAACACTATGTAGCTCATTAATGGCTAAGGAGTTAGGACGGCGCCAATGTGAATGATGTGCTTAAAGGGAACATAAACATGTTTTTTGTTTGCAGTCTCCTTTTCTCATCCTACTTTTTACTTTTGATTGTAGCTCCAAGAAGCACACTTCGAGTTGCCCTCGGGTTTCTCGATGGATTTTAACGTTTTGATTTCATTGTAATGTTTACTACACGTTTTCACATTGTCACTAGCTAAGGATAATCCGCCCTCTTTTCGTAGTGCATGCACACTATTTTTATTTTTGTTTCATGTTTACATTATGACATTAGTTTAGAACGATCTGCTCTTTCTTTTTTTTGCCACATATCAAAACGTTTTTTCCTCTATACTACATGCTGTTAAATCAAGTTATTTACTGAGTTCCTGGTGAGGTTTTCAAATCTTGTGAGTTTAGCATATATGCAGAAATTTTTTTATTTTTTTTTTAAAGTTCTTTGGACACATAGTGTAACAGTTATATTCACATTGAAATTTACTCTCTCTCCCGATTTATGGATTTTAACTCCGTTTTCTAAATATTATCCTCCCTCTACATATGTTTAAAGTTATCAAGTTGCCCCCTTTATAGTTATCCCTCTGGCTATTCCATTTTAATGCACTGTATTCTATATGTTTTACACTCTAGTATATATAATTGCTTCGTTGGAGTCTTTTTCAAGACTAACACGTAATGTTTGGTGCCATTGTGAGTACATCTTCCGTCTCTTATTGGCAAAATAAAATATATTTCCCATCTATTCAATGGTCTAAATGTTTATCTATTTTATTCTGGTTCAACTGTAGCCATTTATCAGTTTTTGTTTTATTTTTCTTAATTGGCACTTAGAGTACATGTTTTTTGATGACGTAGGTTTGATGTCATTATCAGTACTTGACTTTTATACTTACTTCATGTTTTTTTGATATTATGCTTTTATTATATTTTTTACATTATGTGAGTTTATTTTATTTTGTAATGTAGATGCGTTCCCCCTGAAGAAGCGAAAAGCGTTGGGGTTCCTGAATAAGAAAACAATTTGCACCAGTGTATCTGACCTATGCTCTTTGTGTTCCTTGTGGAATGCACACTCCACTTCAAAAAAATTTGCCCTTATTTATGATCTCTTTATTTGGCTCAAATCCTGCACCTTTTGTAGACTTTCTACACTTCAAATTCCTGCTTGTTTGTTTCTTTCCAGTCAACCATAGCACTCGCCAAGCAAATCTACTATGTCCACCTGACTAACTCTCTTGCCTCTAATCCCTGTCATCTCTTTACAACTCTCAACTCTCTTCTCAAGGTGCTACCACCCTGAACCAACCCCCCCCCCCCTTCCCTTTCTGCCCAAACCTTGGCCAACTATTTCTATGACAAAAGTCCACAAAATTACATTCCAATTTCCCCTCAAGATCAGCTCCATCTCTTTTTCCCCTTATTCATTCCCAGTTCCTTGCCTCAACCTCTGCAACCCTTTCTTCCTTTTCTAAGATATCTGAGGAGGAAACCACACTTCTTATTTCCTCCTTCAAACTCGCTACCTGCTTCTTTGACCTTTATAACCATCCATCTCCTAAGCTCCATTTCCTCCATTGTCATCCCTTTCATCTCTCATATTCTCAACCTATCACTCTCAGCTGCAATTGTTCCTGCAGCCTTTAAGCATGCTGTGGTCACACCTCGCCTTCAAAAAACCCCTTCACTAGACCCTACATGTTCTTGCAATTGTTTACCATCTCCCTCCTCCCCTTCATTTCTAAACTATTTGAATGTGCAGTTCACCACCGTTTCGTTGACTTTCTCTCCTCTCAAACCCTTCTGGATCCACTGCAATCTGGCTTTCGTCCTTTGCATTCTATTGAAACAACTCTTGCCAAAGTCTCCAGCAACCTGTTCCAGGTAAAATCATAAGGCGTTTACTCAATCCTCATCCTTATAGACCTTTCTGCTGCTTTTGACACCGTTGACCAACATCTTCTCTTCAACACTTTGTCCTTGCTTAGTTTTAAGGGCTTTGTGCTATCCTGGCTCTCTTCTTATCTCTCCCATCACACTTCCAGTGTTTGTTCTGTTGGATCCTCCTCTACTGGTATCCCACTCTTGGTTGTACCCCAAGGGTCTGTCTTGGACCCACTCCTTTTCTCTCTCTCTCTACCCAGTCTCTTGGAGCACTCATCTCCTCCCATGGTATTCAGTACCATGTTTACGCTAATGACTTTCAGATCTACCTCTCCACACTTGAAATCTCTCCAGCAATCCAGGCCCAGATCTTTGCCTGCCTATCTGACATTGCTGGCTGGATGTCTCACCACTGCTTGAAACCAAACATGGACAAAATCGGGCTTCTTATTTGTCTCCCTAAACCCACCTGTCCCCTTCCTGCTTTCTCAGTCTCTGTGAGTAACACTTTATTTTTCCCTGTTTCCTCGGCTTGCGACCTTGGTCATCTTTCACTCCTCTCCTTTTCCATACACATCCAACTGATTGATAGCTAAAACCTGTTTCTTTCTATGTAACATCAGTGAAATTCACCCCTTCCTTTCTGAAAACACTACTAAGTCACTTATTTACTTTTTAGTCACCTCCCGTCTAGACTATTGCAACCTCCTACTTGCTGGTCTCCCTCTATATCATCTCTCTCTCCTCTTCAATCTAGTCAAATCTCAGCTGTGCGGCTAATCTGTCAGCCTCAATATTCTCATATGTCCCTTCTTCTCAAGTCACTTCACTGGCTCCCTATCAGTTTTCTGTATCCAGTTCAAATTTCTCCTACTGACATATAAGTACACTCATTCTGCTTCTCCTCACTACCTTTCCTCTCTTATCTCTCCCTATACCCCTCCTCGGGAACTCCAGTCTTCTTGCAGATCATTTGTCTGTGCCCTTCTCTTCCACTGTCAGCTCCAGACTTTGGTCCTTTTACCTTGCTGCTCCTTATGCTTGAAACCAACTATCTGAGCCTATATGGCAGGCTTCATCTCTGGCCCTTTTTCAAATCCAGGTTAAAAGCTCACCCTTCGAGGCTGCTTTTGGATTCTGATAAGCTTTGTCTCCTATGTGTTTCCTTACCATACCTCTAAATGCATCCTTGTCTTCAGCTGTTTGCCTTGACTAGATTGTAAGCCCTAAAGATCAGGGACCATCTTTTTACATGTGCCTGTGCAGCGCTGCATATGCCTCATAGTGCTATACAAATGATGAAGAGGAATACTACTAACAGTAGTAGACAGCTAGCGCGTAAGAGCTACTTTCCTGCAGTGGTTTCCACTCTGCTTTGAGTCTGGAGGAGGTCTACCAACCTGGCATATAACAGGGTCTGGCACCTCTTTGAGCAATGATATGGCGCACAGCAGCTAGTTCTTGAGGCAGCCAAAGTGCTGTCTTTGCTGGCCTTTTTTGCAGGAAGGTCTGGAGAAGATCTTCTTCTCTGTTAGCTCCCTGAAGGTTCAGGTGGCAGCTTTGGCCTGTTTGAGTTCCAGTAGCTGGTAAGTTGCTAGCCTTAAACCCAGATGTTTCACACTTTCTTCAGGGGGCTTGGCACCTGCGTCTTCCCCTCTAGTCTGTGGTCCCTTTATGGGATCCATCTGGTGCTCAGGGCCCTGATGTCGGAGTTCTTTAAGCTATTGAAATGTGCTACTGTGAAGGATGTGACACTCAAGATGATCGTCTTGGTCACAATTTGTTCCACAAGGAGGCTTGGCGAGCTGCAGGCTCTGTCTTGCTGGGATCCTTATGTCTTTTTCAGAGGAGACCGTTTCCATTCGGCCTGAGCCTTTCTTCTTGCCTAAGGTGCTTTGTCTTTTTTCACATGAACCAGGTGATCTCTAATTTGGTAAGTAAATTGTCATCTTTTTTTTATTGAGCTTGATTTATAAGAACATAAAATTATGCCATACTGGGTCAGACCAATCCAAGTCACAAGTACCTTTCAGATTCCGAAAAGCTCTTGGGATGTATAGTTTTGGTATATCTTGATTCTTATGGTTCCCTTGTGAACATGGAGATTTCTTATTCTTACATCCCAGCTTTTAAGATTTATTATAGGCCCAATCTAAAATCAAAAGCTGTACTGAAGAATGGAAATTGCAAGCTGGTTGATAACTTGCATCTTATTCTGTGCTGTTAAAGTAATATTCTTTTACTGTTCTTCTCAGTAATTTTAGCTCCTTTCTCTACTCTTGTGTATTGATTTATACACTCATCTTCCTTCACACTTAAGCTTCCAGCCCAGGCAGAACCTGCCCCTGCCCCATTCAATGAGATGACTGCAAGGGCAGGGGGATGCTCTGAAGCTTAGGCATTAAATATTTTCCCAGCTTAGGTCCCACCCTTTTTCCCCTATAGCTCAGCCATCGCATTCGCAGACTTCGGTAGGTACTCCAGAGCCCCCATACACTTTGCACCCTTAATAGTGCTTGTTTAGTGATCAGTATTTCCTTTCCAAATGCCTAATCCCTTAGGACTGTGAGCACAGCCTCTCCAAATACACAATTTTTTATATACCTGAGATCACCTGAAGCAGCCCCAAGGAAGAGGGATTGTGCAGCAACCTTCTTCCATGGGGCAGAACTGGGACTGAGAAACTAAAAGCAAGCACTGGCTGCAATAGGAGGTAGAGAGAGCAGGAACCATGGGGTCCCTCAAAAGACAAAGAGAAGCAGTGCTGCAGTCACAGTGACACAAGAACTGGAGAAGCAGCCGTATCAAATGTTTAGTTAGGGCAGGAGGCAAATCAACATCGGGCTGCACAGGACTGAAGCCCCACCTCCACTAGCTGTGTACAAGGGACCACAGCCTAAATAAAATGGAGCTCTGCACTGGAGACCTTAGCCCGCTCCCCACACTCCTGTAAAACTCAACCTTATGGAGAAGGGGAACTGAAAAGAAGGCCTCTGAGCCAGCTTCTCTATAGGAGCTGCAGCAAAGAGAAACAGCCTGCCGCAGACAGGGCTGATCCGTCCATCGTGCAGGCATGCTCTTCACACGAGGCCCCGTGATTCAAGTGGATCGTGCTAACATGCTGCACATGGTGTTCAGCTCCCGAGTCCTAATTATTTGCAGGGCTGGCTTCAGAGGGACCCAGGAAAGGCCAAGGCCCGACTCACCTCTGCACAGCTGCAGGACTGAAGAGTGGGGTTTTCCTTCATGGAGTCTGGTGACGGTGTTCTCGTGGAGGCCACTGGTTCACCGGAGGTTAAAGGGCATTTCCTGTTTCTCGGCACTCAGCGGGCCGGCGGGATGCACAATAACACAGCCGCCGGACTCCGTGAAGGGAAAACCCTGCTCTTCACTCCAGTGGCTGTGCAGAGGTGAGCCAGGGCTTCGGGCCTCGGTTTCCTCTGAAGCCAGTCAGACAGGCTCTTCGGGGGGGGGGGGGGGGGGGAGTTGGACTGGAAATAGCTGATTTTGGAGAGGTTTGGACTGGAAATTGACTAGGGGGGGGGGCTAGGATAGAACTGGAAATAGCTGATGAGGGTGGCTAGGACTTAAAATGGGCTAATTTGGAGGAGGTTTGGACTGGAAATGGCCTGTTTTTTGGGGGGGAGGGGGTGGGCTAGGATAGGACTGGAAATGGCTTGATGCAGGGGATGGGAGAATGGGACTAAAAAGGAGCGGATGCTGGGTGGGGTTGGAAGTAGAAGAGAGCTGATGTTTAGGGAGGGCTAGAAGGGGATGGAGAGGGGAAAATATTTTATGTTTGAAGGAAGAAAAATCTATGATTGGCCAGGTATTGGGAGAGTAAGAGGATTGAGGATGAAAGGGTGAAATCTGAGTGGATGAAAAGGGAATAAAGTAAGAAATGGAGGAAAGAGCAAAAGGGGAAAGATCAGTATGTTAAAGCAGACGTAGAGAGAGAATGGGGAAAAAAAACAAGGAGAGAAGAAATGGACAAATGGAGAGCAGAAGACACAAAGAAACCAGAAGAAAGTGACTGGAGCAATTGCAACTGAAAAATAAAATGCCCAAACAAAAGGTAGAAATAAATTCAAAATAAAGTATTAACTGGAATATGTCAGCTCTGGGGGAAATGTGCATCACTAATGTCTGTGTTTTTTGTTTAGTACAAGAGGAAATTTAATTTATAGTTTTTCTTCAGTGTTGTACATTCCAAATTTGGCTTTTGGGGTTCCCAGTTTAATTATCTTCCTATTTCTAAATTGTGATCCCTTGTTCTTTGATGGTCTGTGTTCTGCATGTATAACTGAGCTGAGGTATTCTGTTCACGTAGTTTCTATTTGACAGTGCCACTTGTTCTCTTTCCCCAGTAGGAGACGTATTGGTTTAATATCTGCTGTGTTGCCTTTTGATAGGTAGGGTTTGGTGCTTTGTGAGTCCTGGTAGTGCTGTTATGATATGGTGGGTTTGCTATGGGTTCTAAATACACAGGTTGTGTAGTACTTCCTAATGTGCCTGGCGGTTGTCACTGGAGTATAGTAATGTAGAAATCTGGTAGTCTTAATCCTCACTGCCCATGCAAATGGAATTCAGAGACTCATTAAGAGGTGTCTTTACTAAACGTTAATGTGCATTCACAAATGTTAATGTGCATTAAGTGCAGGAACCACCCATTTATTTCTATTGGTGCAGTGGCACTTAGACACATGTTGACTTAACACACATTAATATTTAGTAATTGCCAGGAGAAAAGAGGCTTGTGAAGGGCTCCTTTGAAAGGTACCTAGAATTTAAGATGGGCAGCATATACATTTTAAAATAAAATACATTTAAATTTTAGCAAATGAGGTCAGTGGATATGCAAATGAGGCCCTGCAATGAGTCTGCACATGGCCCCACATCACCCTTGGGACGCCCCTGCCAGCAGACAAACAACTCCTGGGGAGCCAGGAGGGGTAGCAATGGTGTAGAAGCTACTGAAGCTGTGGTGAGCCACAAGGATCCTGAGAGCCCCTGCACCGCAAAATGATAGTGGCTGCCTGTTAGGGATAAAAGTAACAGAAGCTTTAGCTAGACAGAACTCTATTTTCGAGTTTAGGGAGGTAGTGCATATGCACAGAGTTAAGGCCTATTCCTTTTACCAGGGCCTAGAGAGATTGTTTGTTTTTATTTTGTAGACTGTCAGTCAGGTGTGTGAGGGACACTCAATGCCAAGAGATGTCAGGACCCCAAGGAGTCAAGCTTCATCTGCATAAGGGACGCAGAGCATCAGTGGTAAAACTTTGTGCATCGGCACTCTGTTGACCAGTAACAGTAATTGAGCTTGATTAGAGGGGTTGGTGGAGAACTTTGGGATTTTTGAGTTAGACACTATATACTGAGGCAAAAACTACTGGGTGGGACTCTGGCTCAGGGAATTGCCTACACGGAGTCTTGGTTCAGGGATTGTCTCGTGTACTTGATCCAAGAAGGCTGACCCCAAGAACACTGGTTCAGAGGACAGTTACTGTCAGAATTCAGTGCAAGCGTGTTGGGTGTTGGAGTAGCAACAGGAGGTTTATATGCTGTAGCGTGCCTCATAGTGGGACAAACATGGTAGCATTGGAATTGTTGCGATTGCATAATTTGAGAATATTATCACTGCTGTCATTGACTTTGTGTATTATTTTTACCTGTTTTTCCCTCCTTTATCTCACCTCCATAATCTTAATAATTTATTCCAGTTCTCCACTACTCCTTGTTGTGTCTACCGTCCCTAATCTCCTACAGTAGGGTTTTTATCTGAAACTAGCTAGCTTTATTTACAGCATCGGGCCCTTGCCCCTACCTCAGGAGAACCCATTTATGGCTGTGCCTAAAGACACTGCAGGGGGTAGTGACTGTTTGTTTTTTGTGCCACGTCTTATGGGAGAGCTGGTGCTTGATGGTCCTGACTCTACACTGGTGCCATGAGGGGGAGCCCAGGTTACTGCCAGTAGTAATCTTACGGGCTTTATATTGATGGACATAGACATTCTAGGCTCAGACTGTGCTTTGAGTGGAGGGGACGCATGCTCATGTTTTTTGAGGGGGGGGGGGCGGGGAGCTGCTGGAATGTGAATAAGTTAGAGAAGCCAAGGACTCTGGGGATTCACTGAAGATATTGCTGCTTCTGTGGTGGGCATCGTGTGTGTTTAGTGTGTGCACAGGTTGGGTTCTTTCATTTCATTTAATACTTGGGAGCCATGGGTCTCCTTTTGGTAAGAAATGGAAAAGGAACTGGTACTCCGGTATCACAGGGTACCTCCTTAAAAAGATTCCTGTGTTTAGCACAGGAGATGTTTACATCTCCTAGTCAGTGGGGCTGCCAGAGTTAAGGGTACGTGGCAGAAAAGAGGGAGGGCTCAGAAGTAGAGATGATCGCTATAGTACTATCCTTGCTCAATCAAGAGCGACACAGATGGATTCAATTTCAGGTCTGACTTCTCTAGCAAGGAGGCGGGGGAGACAGCTGGTCATTGGTGTAACCCCTGTGAACCGGCTAGCTGTTCAGAGGTCCACAAAATATATTTATTTCAGTTACAGCTTTCTGAGCTGGGTTCTTGGTGTAGGATCAGGATGGTCTCCTGGGAGGCCTACTGCAATCTTGCGCTCGGGTAACAAAATAACTCTGTTTTAGTCAAAGTAGTTACTGCTACAACAAACATACCAGGTTTACAGAGCTTAACATGGTTATGACGGAGCTGAGCCTCGTGGCACTGATAACGTGCACAAAATAAGTACTGGAGGCTCATTACTATTTACAATGGGGGAAATAAAGGGTTTCAGAGGCACCTGTGTTGGCCACCAGAGAATTACCTCTGGAGACATCAGTCCATTGATGGTCCCGCACGTATGGAGGCACCTGGCTATTGAGTATCTTCAAAAGTGTGGTGGTGAAACTATATACATACTCTCCAGTCCTTGCAGCATCAGTCTCCTGTATCTCCCCTTACTAATCACACTCCTTAGGTCCAGCATCTCACCTTGCTTACCTTCCCCTTGCCATTGCCATGACGCAGCAGTAAAAGAAACTCAGTGTGGGGTCTTTTGAGCCACTGTGCTAAGTTGAGGTTTGCTGCATCTCTCTCCCTCCTGTGCAAACATCCTGCCCTGGATGGAGTGGAATGTAGCAGGCAGTGAGTATGCTCAGGGGCTCAAGGGCCTTATTGCATTTATTCTTTTGAGCTGCTATATTTACTGCTCCCTCCTCCTCCTCCTCCTCCTCCTCCTTCCTTCTGTGGCTGAGGGCAGACAATGAGTGCACATAGTGTCCCCATCATGCCCCCCCACCCCTGGTTCACCACTGGAAAAGACATGAGATGCCTCCCCCTGCCCATCATGTATCTCTGTGGTGCATCACAGTAGGCACAGAAATTGCAGCTGAGTCATATTAGACTGAAGGAGCTGTTTTGGGGTTTTTTTTGTTGTTGTTGTCTTCTGATGCCTGCTTTCTGGATCAAAAATCAAGCATCTCAGGCAAACATTGAGGGGGAAAAAAGACAGTGGCAGGCTGGGGATTCCATGAATATCTTGAAAGCTATGAGTGGGAACCCTTTTGAAGTCTTTACTGCTTCTCTAGCTTTTGACTACTTCACTGCCTGTACCTCTCTTCCTTGCTTAGAGCACTCCTTTTTTTTTTTGTACAAGGCCATGCGGGCTTTGATAAGAGGAAGTTCCCTGCTGCTTTTTAGCTGCCTGGAACCCTAAAGGGCTCCTTTAACTCTACTCCATCTGGTCCCACTCAAAACACCTGCAGTCCCTTAAGTACAGGATTTTTATAGCTCCTTCCAATACCAATATGGAAATACCAACTGGGAGTGTGGGCCATCCTTCATTACATCACTCCAAACAAACCTCACTGTTAGCAATAGGCTTGAGTTCTTTTCTCTGACAAATACAGGGAGATAATTTGAGGCCTGGTTGTGCTTATTCTGTAATTTCATATGTTCTTCATTTTTTAATCAAACATGCCTGGTCTAGGCTTTGTTCTGTTCTCCATAAATCACATAACGGATAACTTGCTGTATAGATGGCTTGATACCCCTGGGCAATAGCTGTGTATCCATTCAGAGGGTCCTTTTATGAATGCCTGTATCATTGATGCATATTTTAATGAGTGTATTTCTCACCTAGATCATAAAGTCAAGTATATACGACTTTATAAACTACTAGCATAAATGACTGAAAACACACATCAACTTAGGGCATGATCACTTACAGAAGCCCTACAGCTGGTATAAATGCCCACGTGTAAATTATAGCATATTATAATTGTACACTTGCAATCTTGTTCTCTGCCCACAGTGAAGGTGTAAGAGGCCACTGGTGTGTATGTGACTAAAATGCCGTGCATTGTTCATGTGTAAATCGAACTGGCCTGTCATATTCAGCAGTGCCCTTTTTAGGGGGTAATTTTATGTGTAAGCAGTGAAGACAGCTGCTGCTTATCTCCAAGTTAAGTCACAAACATAGTAGGAAAAATTGAAGGGAAAAGTTTTATTTTATTTATTTTTTTGTTTTTTTAATGGGAAACTTCCGCTGTGTCTTTTTGCTGGTACTACCCTTGGACCACCTCTACACCACACAATGCTTATGCATATAACTCGCAGGGGCACATTCTTTACAAAGTTAGGGGTATAGCAGCTGCAGATTGCCGCCTTTGTGCAGTCGGTGCTGCCATTGATAGTACATGTGGTATTGAATATCAGACCCATTATATTTAGGTGCAAATTGATTTTTATTTTGCAAGTTGGTTATGTTAAAGCACATGCTCCTTAATGCACTATTGGAGTGCTGTGCCATTCATTTCGCAATACAATGAATGCTGGAAGTGTCACAAGTGGTGATAGGGTTCTCTGGCTGGTTCACTTTTAGGGTTCTCTGGCTGGTTCGTTACTATTTCTCTGGTACTAGGGGACCAAAGCACCTTGATTTCATCCTCTCCAAAACCTCATATCTCAATTTCTGTGTCCTTTCACTAAGTTGTATCATCTATGCGAAAAGGTGATATATCAAGTTCTAATAAACATGAACCTATTGTCGGGTGTTCAGATGGCAAGGAAATTGTCTCTCTATGCATGTTTGTTTGAGCACGCATAAGTAAACATGTGCATGTGAGCCAGTGTCAAGGGTCCCTCACAACAACCTGGTCTCTGAATGGTGGAGTTACATGGTACAGGGAGTTCAGACTGATCTCGCAGTTTTGAACTGTGTGGGTATCTATCTCTTCACATCTCCCCCCCCCCCCCCTTCATCCAATGTGTTTTGTGTGTGTGTGTGTGTGTGTGTGTGTGTGCACACGCACACACTCACATGCACACTTGTACACACCCCTGTGACATTTGCTATGATCCATTCATATGAAAGCCCCCTTCCCATGCCTGATTCTGGGAATGAGGAAATGTATGCCACTGTGTTGCTTTTAACAGTGTATGCTTTTCAACTTCTTTCTTTCTAGTGTTGTGTTCTGGGAGGAAACTGAATTCTGTTTTGCATAGCTGTTAAAGAAGGCCAATGTAGTCTGCAATGCCCATGTGCCATTAATTCTGGATTATTATATTGCTCTGCTGAAAGTGTTTTGGTTTTTTTCTCTTTATGATGTTTTATTGGCAGTAGCTGTGTGTTTTTGTGGAAAAAATATCTTGCCCGTGAAAGATCTAAGTATCTGATCATGAGTGCTTTCATGATGGCAGGCTTCACTAAATTGCTATACATGGAGAGAGAACCTGAAGGATGTGATTTAGGTTTCCTCCGTGATGAGATGAAGGTGGTGGTATTTTTTGCATAGATGAATGAAGGTACCATTTTTGCCTCAGTCTGTTATGAAGAGAGGCTTATGAGATCATATTGATGTTTGTCTGTGGTTTCAGTCTGTGTGCATTTGGGGCTCCCTATTGCTTCTGAATAGTTGAGCTAGGTACAGCCAAACTTAGGCATAGAAACACAAACATAGAAAATGACAGCAGAAAAATACCATATATCCTATCCAGTCTGCTCATCCATACCAAATACTAAGCTCTACAATCCCTTCCTCTTCCTTGGAGTTCCTCTGTACTTGTCCCATGCTTTCCTGAATTCAAATACAGTTCTTATCTTCACTGGGAAGCTGTTACACGCATTCACCGCCCTTTGCCTGAAGAAATTAGGGGCAATCTGAGGAAATATCCCTTTCACCTTCATCCTATGACCCCCTTCCTCCCTTGTTCCAGAGATTCCTTTCAGTTGAAAGAGGCCTACCTTTCTATGCTTTCTATACCATGAGGTTTTTAAATGCCTCTCTCATAACAACATAAGAGATGCCATACTGGGTCAAACCAAAGTCCATCAAGCCCAGCATCCTGTTTCTAACAGTGGCCAGTCCAGGTCACAAGTGCCTGTCAGGTTTCCAAAAGGTAGACTGATTCCATGCCGCTTATCCCAGGAGAAAACAGTGGATTGCTCCAGTCCACTTTAATAGTCGTTAAAGGACTTTTCCGACATATTTCATCTCTCTTCTCTCCCGCCTTTTCCTACAAAGTATACAAACTATAAGTCTCTAAAGACTTAGTGCCTTTTGTATATCAGCCCCTTTTTCCTGCTGGCCATTCCTCTCCTTATGCATCCAGGGATCCTTCTGGTTTTCGCTGTTGCCTTTTGTATCTGTTTGGCTGACTTAGGATCAGGGCCGGCCCGTCCATTGAGCGAGAATGTTTGTTTTTTGCACAGGGCCCCGCGTAAAAAACATTCTTAACCTTAAAGTAAAATTAAAAGAAAAAAAAAAGCTGTCTTCTCCGGCTGCCGGGGCCGCCGCGGCAGAATCGAGTGTGCCGCGGGGCCTCCCCTCCCCTGTATCACCTCTCTCTCTCTCGTTGTAGATTCTGTCACACGCGCCGGCTTTCAGAGCGCGAGAGAGTTTCTCCCTCGCGGCTCTGTTAAGCCCGCGGGGGCTAATGGGAAGCCCCGCGGGCTTAACAGAGCCGCGAAAGGGAAACTAATCCTTTCGCGCTCTGAAAGCTGGCGCGTGTGGCTGAACCTACAATGAGAGAGAGATACAGGGGAGGGAGGGGAGGCTCTGCTAGGCAGGGGGGGCCCCCGCGGCACACTCGATTCTGCCGCGGCGGCCCCGGCAGCCGGAGAAGACAGCGTTTTTGTGTTTAAATTTTCCCGGGGCTGGGGGATTAGGAGTGGTGATGGGCTGGGTTTTTTTTAGGAGTGGTGATGGGCAATGGGGGGGGGGGTTAGAAGTGGTGATGGGCTAGGGGGGGGTTAGAAGTGGTGATGGGCTATGGGGGGGGGGGCTGGGGGGGTTTAGAAGTGGTGATGGGGCTGGGGGGTTAGAAGTGGTGATGGGCTATGGGGGGTAGGAGTGGTGATGGGCTGGGGGGTTAGAAGTGGTGATGGGCTATGGGGGGGTTAGGAGTGGTGATGGGCTGGGGGGGTTAGAAGTGGTGATGGGCTATGGGGGGGGTTAGGAGTGGTGATGGGCTGGGGGGGTTAGGAGTGGTGATGGGCTATGGGGGGGTTAGGAGTGGTGATGGGCTATGGGGGGGCGGGGGGGGTTAGAAGTGGTGATGGGCTATGGGGGGGGTTAGGAGTGGTGATGGGCTATGGGGGGGCTGGGGGGTTAGAAGTGGTGATGGGCTATGGGGGAGCTAAGTCTGTATATGGGCTGATGGGATTAGGACTGAAAGTGGGTTGATGGGGGGGTTAGGACTGGTAATGGGCTATGGGGGGGCTTAAACTAAAAATTGGGTGATGGGGGATTAGGACTGGAAATGGACTGGTGGGATTAGGACTGGGAGTGGGCTGATGGGGTAGGTAGGACTCGTAATGGGGTATGGGGGGGCTTAAACTGAAAATTGGGTGATGGGGATTAGGACTGGAAATGGGCTGGTGGGATTAGGACTGGGAGTGGGCTATGGGGGGCTAGGACTGGTAATGGGTTGGGGGGGTTGCTAGGACTGGAAATGGGCTGGGGGGATTAAGACTGGAGGTGGGCTGATGGGGTTAGGACTGGTAATGGGCTGTGGGCTGTTGGGGGGGGGGGTTAGGACTGGTAATGGGCTATGGGGGGGTTAGGACTGATAATGGGCTATGGGGCCGCTAGGACAGGAAATGGGCTGATGGGGAGGGGTTAGGACTTGAGGTGGGCTGATGGGGTTAGGACTGATAATGGGCTGTGGGCTGATGGGGGGGGGTTAGGACTGGCAGTGGGCTATGGGAGGCTGACTGGAAATGGGTTGATGGGGTTAGGACTGGAAGTGGGTTGATGGGGGGGCTATGACTGGTAGGTGTGTTGTGGTTTGATATGACTGGAAATGGGCTGTTGTGGGGCTAGGAATGGAAATGGGCTGAGGCAGGGACTAGAAGGGAATGGATGCTGGTTGAGGATGGAACTAGAATGGAGCTGATGCTGTGTGAGGATTAGAATGGGATGGGGCTGGGAGAGTAAAATGGAGAGGGGAAAAATATTTTGTGTGGGAGGGATAAAAAATCTACATTTAGCCGGGTATTGGGAGAGTAAGTGGGGATTGAGGATGGAGGGGTAAAATTTGAGTGGATGAAATAGGAATGAGGAAAGAGCAAAAGGAGAAAGATTAGTATGTTAAAGCAGATGTAGAGAGAGAGAATGGAAAAAAAAACTAGAAGAGAGAAGAAAGGACAAATGGACAGCAGATGATGGAGAGTTAGCAGAAAACATGAAGAAACCAGAAGAAAGTGGCTGGAGCAATTGCAACTGAAAAAAAATGCACAAAAGGTAGAAAGATATCGTTTTATTTTGAATTTATTAACTGGAATATGAAAGCTCTGGGAAATGTGCATCATTAACGTCTGCGCTTTGTTTGGTATAAGAGGAAATTAATTTATAGTTTTATTTCTACAGTGTTGTACATTCCAAGTTTGGCTTTTGGGGTTCCCAGTTTAATTATTGCCTTCCTGTTTCTAAATTGTGATTCCTTGTTTGGTGATGGTCTATGTTCTGCATGTGTAACTGAGCTGAGGTATTCTGTTTATGTAATTCCTATTTGACATTGCCACTTGTTCTCTTTCCCCAGTAGGTCATGTATTGTTGTTCTCTGAAATGTATTGGTTTAATATTTGCAGTGTTGCCTTTTGATAGGTAAGGTATGGTGCTTTGTGAGTCCTGGTAGTGCTGTTAGGATACGGCGGGTTTGCTATGGGTTCTAAATGGGCAGTGTTTGTAGTAGTTCCTAATGTGCCTGGCGGTTGGCACTGGATTATAGTAATGTAGAAATCTTTTAGTCTGTCTTTATCCATACACTCATTAAGAGACATGTTTACTAAAAGTTAGTGTATGTTAGCATTATGCAAATATTTATGCAAATAAGGCCACTTATGCAAATGAGGCCCCGCACCGAGTCTCCGCACATGGCCCCGCACCCCCCTTGGGCCGTCCCTGCTTAGGATCATCCAGTATGATCACCCTCAAGTCCCGTTCTTTTCGTGTATTAAGTACTTCACGCACTGCACTGTACTGTACTGCTCCCTTGTGTGTTTTTGCAGTCCAAATGCATGATCTTGCCTTTTGTTTTAGCATTAAGTCTTAGCTGCCAAATTCTCAACCATTCTGCAGATTCCTCTTCATATTTATTTACACCTTCCAAAGGGTATCTCCAGGCTTGACAAATTTTATGTGGATTTAGGAGCTAGACCAAAATCTTAGAAGCCAGTGCATGTGCTTCCCCCAACCCGCCACCCTACTTTGGTCTCATGATCTCAAGTCTCATGAGACAAGCGCCAGAGTTCCTACACTGTGCGGTGTCTTTAAATAGGAAGTGTCCATGTGGGTGTGTGCTTGTCTGTGCATGGGATGTAGCATTAGGTGCCTTTTGTGTGGGTGGGGGGCTCGTATCTGTGTGTGGTGCAGAGGTGAGGTTCTCTATATGTGTGTGCATGTACATAATGTGGAGCTGGGATGCATGTCTGTCCTAAGGAGAGAGGTGTGTGTGTGTGTGTTTGACCCCATGATTTCCTTCCTTCCCCTCCCACTCTCTGTTCCCCTTCAAGAATCTCTCACTTTCTCCCTCCCCCTAGCAGTCCCATCCCCCTGCCCTACGTTACCCAATCCTCTCTCCTTTTGGTTTTTGGTTGTTACTGTTTTGCAGTTTTACACCCCCACCCCGGCCCATCCCATCTAACCTTCCCTTTTTCTTTTTTTAATTGCTACCCCGTCAGCTCTGTAATTCTGACTTGCAGGCCACGATCCTGCCCTTTCTCACCTGTCCTGCCCATGGGGATCTGAGGTCCCGTGGGCAAAATAGAAGGGGATAGCTGTGATGGCTGCCTTGATGCAAGCAGTCTGCCCATGCAATGTTCCGCAGGCAGACAGCTTGCATCAGGGCCACCATCGCAGCCATCCTCTTTTCTGCCCAAGGGAATCTATCTCCCTCTAGGAGACAGAAGGGTTCTTGCCCCATGATCTGTTTATTTGGGGGGAGGGGAGCAAGTCAATTCCAGGTGCCAGATGCAAATTTCTGGTCATCCTGGCAACCTGGCACCTGGGATTTGTTGAGCCCTGGTCTACCCTGTTGAAGAGCCTTCTGTGGTGAATAAATTTAACAGAAATGTTGCTAAAGCAAATGATTGTGTGTTTTCTGAATCACAAAGGATTATAGGATCTGAGACAACATGGCTATCCCTCCCCCATTCCTCCAACACTGGGAGGCAGCAGCGATGCCCTCACACTCCTGCCTCCACACTGCCATCTTGAAAAATAGCTGCACCTGACCTCTTGCGCACTGGAACATACCATGTGGGGGTCAGTCTGCCAAATAAGGCAATTACTGATTTATTTAACAGATTGCCTCTGCATGGTGTGTTGAGATATAGCCTGCAGGCTTGTGCACCACCATTTTTCATGATAGTGATATGAAGGCAGGAGTGCAAACATTGCTCCAGCCTCCCACTGTTGGAGATGCCCCTTGTACCTGTGACATTTGGCTAGCAATGCTATTTTTTGAGAGCCTGTGAGGGGCGTAGGGGCTAACTGGACCACCAATGAGTTTTATGGGATTTGGGGGAGTATTAGAGCTTTTGAGAGGAGGGATCAAGAAGTGAAGTGAAGAATGTTGAGGAGGGGATTTGAGGAGACTCACTTCTGAGCTGGCATAAAGATTTGGCATAAATGTAAGAGAAAAAAGCTGAGCTAAGTTGTTAGTGCAATTCTATATTTGGTTGTTTTGCATGCGATTTGCAAGTTTTGCTCATATTTTCTGCTCTAGAAAATTTTTTGTATCAGAAGTAAAACTAGCATGGGAATCCCGAGCAACTGCATCGGTCCTTAGTGTTCAGTTAATTGACTGGGGGGGGGGGGGGGGGGTCATTTAAGTAGTTTAGTTTAGTTTAGCTTTCAAAACTGGAAAGTACTGTTAGGACATGGGAGGGGCACAAAGTTGAGGAGCTTGTCATAGGAAATGCATTCAGACGCGAACAGAGGCGAGGCAAACTGTTGCTCCTTCTACTCGTTCCATTTGTATCTTGACTGAACAACCCATGAACTATTTGACTTTATTTGCTTTGTGTTTCTTATTTGTATGCATAGTACATGCCTTAGACCTTTTTGGGCTTGTCAGTTCTCAAGTGTTTTTGTATTACAAGTGTAATTTTTCACTATAGGAGGCTGGTTCCACAAAGTCCGTTGCCAACAGTAGTCATATGACTATTTGTTTTTAAAATTTCAGATTCTGCATCTTTTATCCTTCTACAAAATTCATTTGTGTTTGATTTGTAGCTCTGTTCTTTATTTTAAATATGTGCAGCTGCTGTAGACTAAGGTTCAGAGATTGCGGCTGCTCATGAACTTTACTATGACTTACTGTGCAAAGAGTGACCTGTGATAAAATCGGAGTGAATGAGCATGGCCGAATGGAAGAAAGCCAGTATGAAGTTTTATCAGGATTATACAAATATATCTGAAGAACATATGTTCTTGATAGCCTGGGAACCTGACTTCTTTACTCCTTTAAAGTGGAGATTTGCTGTGAGGAGAATTCACCAGGCCACCTTCACCAATTTTTTGAAATAATTTTTTTTTCGATTGCCCTTTGAGAAAAGGCAGTAGTCTTAATGTATTCATAATCTCTCCCCCCCCCCCCCAAAAAAAAAGCACAGGTGAAATTTATAGAAAGAAATAGCAAACTTTGCTATTTCTACCTATATAACTGTTTTTTTGTTTTTACAAATATTTGAGTATTGCAGACTATTTATTAAAATTTAGTTTACTTTCTGTGTGCCTTTCCCCTTGAGGGCCAGCATTGCTCACCCATTTTATGGAGTGGAGTAGAATGGGCTGGAGGCTGTTTGATAAAATACGAGGGTCATTTTTAAAGTAAGAACCGATTGCGCATCGTGTCTGCGCGATCTGTCAAGTGACGTCCGTTCAATGTCAGCCACTCTTGGCCAGTCTCTCACTACGCCGCCATTACATTTCACGTCTCTGCCAGTGTTGGTTGTATGATTATACTGCTTCGTTTGTTGCCATGTCAATCAGTAATCCCTCCGATTGTGAAGTGCGCTCGGTTATCCGTTTTTTAAATGCAAAACAAGTTCGTCCAGCTGAAATTCACCGGCAGCTTGTTGAAGTGTATGGGGAAGGTGTAATGAATGATGTTTAAGGAAGGAAGGACAAATGTTCATGATGAAGAATGATCTGGACGGCCTACTGTCATGAATGAAGACCTGACACAAGAAGTTGATGAGGAAATTTGCCAAAACAGGTGCTTCACTATAGACGAGCTGCATCAGACATTTCCACAAGTTTCAAGATCAGTAGTTTATCACATTGTTACTGACAAACTGCACTACAAAAAAATGTGTGAGAGATGGGTGCCGAAAATGCTGGACGAACTTGTTTTGCATTAAAACCGGATAACCGAGCGCACTTCACAATCGGAGGGATTACTGATTGACATGGAGACAAACGAAGCAGTATAACCATACAACCAACACTGGCAGAGACGTGAAACGTAATGGCGGCGTAGTGAGAGACTGGCCAAGAGTGGCTGACCTTGAATGGACGTCACTTGACAGATCGCACGGACACGATGCGCAATCGGTTCTTACTTTAAAAATGACCCTCATATGACAGCAAGAGAGCAGGTAGCCAAAGTTAGAGGAAGTGGTAGGAAGATGGACAAGAAGAAAGAGGAGGGGAAGGAGGATATTTAGGATATGAGGAATTACAGGTGTGAGATCCTGTCGACAGGACTGTGTCAAGATGCAGATAAGCAGTATGGGGGTAACTTTATAAGGAGCCATGGAAACTGACGTACCATCTGCATGTTTACTTCATGTCTTACCAATAATTTATGAGCATTTGGCCTTTCCTTTAGCCAGTCACTTTTCTAGAAGTATGTACGTTAGACGTTTGGCACATACTTTCCCTGAGTGCATTTGCATGAGTGGTGTATTGGCTTAGGGTGCACTTAGGTGCCGTTATTCATGCCAGCCATATGACTGGTGTAAGTGATCTCACCTAGATCTGACACGCATTTTCCTCTATTTGCGCCACTATTATCTAAAGTAACATACACCTGTACTCTATAAAATAGGTGCAATGAATTTTTTACATAAATAGGCTTTTAACCTAGGCGCCCTTTATAAAACTACCTTCTATATGTGAGGACGGAGGTATATTGCTAACTGTTCTAGTTGTTGATGGCTGAACACCTGAAGGATATGGGAGACTAAGAGGGCATGGGATGACTTCAGATTATTGCAGCTGAACAGGAGCTAGAATTTAGGGACAGACTATATCGAAAAGAGAATGCAAACATTTTGCATTTGTAAATAGCTGGTAAGCACATGGGTCAACAGTTTAGCAGCTTGAAATGAGAGAACCGATTTAAAAAAAAAAAATTTAATGGATGCTGCAAGGTTGCAAAGAGGCATGGACCTGGTAATGTTTCTGGGGTTGGAGACACAGAATAATTTATCTGCACCGACTAGTAGGAAGACATTGATGTTGTGGCCAGACTACAAAAAGTAATCTGTTCTTAAGACTTAAGTGACATCCAGTCTTGTGCAAATCATTGGCTCAGTTCCTAGAATGGGGAGAAGCAGTGAGTTCATGAATAAAGGGCTTGCTTGCCTCGTGAGCTCTTTAATCAGGTTAAAAGGACAGAGATTGCTGCTAGCTCAGAAGCAGAGGATGAATTCGTCAGTTCAAAACAGATGTAAAAATGTCTTCAAATGGATAAAGAATGACAAGGCTGCAAAGTCATATATTCTCATCTGCACCTGTGCTTGTACTAGAAAGAGGCTGAGAGCTTTCTTCTTTTGTGATGTGGTTGAAGTGTTTACATGCTGCGGGGGTTGATCAGTTACTCATGGCATTGCTTTACCCTTTCAGCAGCTGGGGTGTATTGCCTTTTATCTGCACTCCTAAGTTGTACCCTTGGCCAAATTTATTTCACACTATCCAAAGTCAGTATGTTCATAATGGAAATGAAACCAGATATATTTCTCCATCAATTTTTTTTTTAATAACAACTTGGTTGAGGGCAAATGGAGGTGTTCATAACATGCATTTGTTTTGGAACTGTAAGGTTCTCACAAGAGCGAGTCTTTTAAGTTGTAGCAGCATCTCTACTGATGCAGACTTAAGAGGTTGGAGAGAACAAGTGTGCTGTATCTTGAACACTTCCTAGTAGGAGGTGCCTTTTTTCCAAGGAATATGTCCCAATAGAAAGAAACCCAGAGCCCCCAAATTCTTTCTTATTCCTCAAGACTCTAATTCTAGGAGTGTGCAGAGATTGAAGGGAGGAGTCTGGGACACCCAGGGGAGGGAGTGTGGTAGATGGTTAGCAAATAATCTTCAATGAGAAGTATGGGATTTACCTCCCAGTGTCTAAAAGAGTGGAATTTAATAGCTGGAGTTGGAGGAAAACATCCAGCTTTGTAAAGCTGCTACAGATTTGTTGCGTGACAGCAGAAACTGCTTGGTGTGTTCTCACAGGATGTATTCAGTTCTTCTACTGAAGAGAGCCTGCATCAAATTGTAAAAGTAACAATATGTGCAAAGCCCAAGGGGATCCCTCTCCAAAGAGTGCCTATGCTAAGGAATGATTAGTGGAAAAAAAGCTATTGAATATGGATTTCCACTCAATAGGGCCGGAAGGACAGGGGTTTCTAGTCCCACAGGTGCTCCTTGTGGTCTTGGGCAAGCCACTTAACCCTCCATAGCCCATGTTCCCTGTAAAATAGTTATCTCCAAGTTATAATGCCCTGTTCAGTGTAAACCGCACTGATGCAGAATAGCGCGGTATATAAGAGAATGTATGTAAATAAATAAATAAATAATGCATTTATGGATTGTTTTCTTTTTCTATATGGATTACATCAGAGCTAATGGCACTATCTGCTAAATAATTAACTTCTTATCAAATAGCACAATAAAATGTTAAACCAATCCAAATGGTGGTTCTTCTAAAAAAAAAAAAAATTATGTGGCTTATGTTACTGGGAAGGACTGGAGACTATTCAAAAAGCCTAAGGGCCTTGAAACACTCTTTCCTCCTACCTGGAAAAGATCTGGGAACATGAGTTGTGAGGTGGTACCTAGCCACCCAAAGGACTGGACAGTGAAGATTTTGCTTTCTGAACACCCTTGAGTGCATCTTATGGATTATGGGTTGCTGATTACGAAAATCACTTTGCAAAAAAAATGGTGCATGATTGAAATGTTCCTGTCGCATATTTTAAGTCTACTCATATGTTGCCTAGAAAGTAAGCTGTTTTGTATAGTCCAGGCATGCCTGGACAACACTCAGTGTAGGCTCACAACCTGCAATGGAAATGCTACTGCTCAAGAATGTGTGGGCATGCTTGGTCAGGATGGATGCTGACAGTACAGAATATAAAAGCAACTTTCAGACACAGATGCTATACATGACATTGATATCAGTTTGTGTACTTAATAGCATTTACATGTGAGCTTCTTGTCTAAATCTTTATCTTTTTATTTAACACTTAATATACCGCCAGAACCATAGGTATGCGGCGGTTTACAATAAAACAAAGGGTTACTGCTGGAGAAAAAGGAACGGAAGAAGAACACCATTTATTGGCAGGAAAGAGATAGCATTAAAGGAAGAGACAGCGAGCAGTGATAGTAACAGGAGGAGTGAGAAGTTATCAGTTATCAATGAGGGGAGGGGAGAGGGAGATCAAAGGCTGTGCAAAAAAGGTGAGTCTTGAGTTTAGCTTTGAAGGTGGAAAAGGAAAGTAAGTGCAGATGGCAGAGAATTCCATAGGCGGAGGCCGAGAAAGAAGAAGGCAGAAGAGTGTGTGGACTCTAGGTGAGCCTGAGAGGGGGAAGGGAGGAATAACCGGTTGGCGTGAATTGATCTAAGGATTCTTGGAGGACAATGAAAATGGACTAGATCAGAGAGGTAGAGTGGAATACCGGTATGAAGTGCTTTATAAACAAAAATGAGGATCTTATATTGAATTAGCCAGTGTAGACGAGTGAGAAGGGGAGTGATATGGGCAAACCGAGAGCTGTGAGTCAGAAGACGAGCAGCAGTATTGTGAACTAACTGATGTCTACGGAGTTGGATGAGGGGAAGACCAGCCAGAGATGCGTTGCAATAGTCCAGGCGAGAAACAACAAGAGAAAGGAGTAATGTATTTAAAGAGGAAGGAGAGAGAAAAGGGTGAACTGCATGGAGTTGCCTTAGGGTACAGAAGGAGCGCTGAACAACAGAAGAAATGTGATCTTTAAAGGTCAAAGCCGAGTCAAGTGTAACACCGAGATAGCGTAGAGAGGTGACGAGGGATAGGGTCAGCTGAAAGAAGCGGAACAAGAGGGAATAGGAGCACCGGCGGTGAACCAAATGGCTGAGGGTTTTGACAAATTAACATGTAAGAAATTATCCGAAAACCAGGAAGAAACAGCGGAGAGACAGATGTTGAGGGGACCAGTATTGGGAGTGAGCAAATCGGTGTGATAGAGAAGAATGATATCATCTGCGCAGAGATACTGTGTTGCTGGATAAGCAGAGCGAGGGGGGCTAAGAAGATGTTGAACAAAAGAGGTGCTAGTACTGAACCCTGAGGGACACCACAGTGAAAGGGGGGGGGGTTGGAAGAGAAGAGTCAGTGCCAGAGAGGACCGAGAGAGACCGATTTGGAGAGAAGAGTGGAACCAATGAAGAACTGAGCCAGATATACCAATAGAACTGAGACGTGAAAGAAGGGTGCGGTGGCCTACGACATCGACATCAAAGGCAGTGGAGAGATCAAGTGAAACAGCTATAGATATAGAAATGACAATTCGTTACAGCAGAAATGTCTCATCAATGTCGCAACAGCTGCAATACATTCTATTACATTTGTGGTGAGTATACGTTTAAGCCTCAAAGGTGCAGCATGACTGTTCTTATTAGGAAAGCGTATGAGCTCAACTTTAGTCATAAAGTTGTTGCACAGCAAATGTGAGGAACCCAGGATTTGTCTTGATCATGATGTGTTGTCCATCTCAGAGCTTGACTCGAAGGTACTTGGAAGCCAAGTCCAATGATATGGCGAGAACAGAAGAATCATGTAATGGACTGTTACTTCTGTCTGACCAATGTATCCGGCTTTTCTGCTAAAAAAGAAATCTATTGAATCCCCAGTCTGCCTTTCAGCAATGAGACCGGTGCCTCATGATCACAGTATTCCAGTACCGAAGCCTAGATGAGGCAGATGAACGCCACAATACACGGGCCAGACATGGATCTAGATTTTGAACCGTTATGTCCAGTGTATCTCATCTGATAACACAGTCCAAATTGAATGGCCTGGTGAGCGACTTAGCTTTTGTTTATTTTATTTATTTATTTATTTACATTCTCTTATATACTGCGCTATTCTGCATCAGTGTGGTTTACATTGAACAAACTGAAATTACATTGAACAGGGCATTATAACTTGGAGATAACTATTTTACAGGGAACATGGGCTATGGAGGGTTAAGTGGCTTGCCCAAGACCACAAGGAACACCTGTGGGACTAGAAACCCCAGTCCTTCCGGCCCAAGGTTGCTGTCCTCGAGTGGGATTTGAACCCCCAACCTTCCGGCCTGAAGTACCTTGCCCCAACCATTAGGCCACTCCTCCACTCCAAACTTGACAAACTCTTGACAAACTTGAACTACTTGGTTCAAGGACAGGGTTTGTCACCAGGTATGAAAATTTTCTGTCTTCCAGACCTGCCAAGTAGATATGAAAAATGTCTTTGCACAGGTTGACAACCTCTGTTTCTGCACGAACATTGACAAGTTGTTCACAGCTTTGGGTTGAGAGCATGATCTGCAACAATGGTGCCTTATTGATTTATCTTGTTACACAGTGGCAATGTCCACCCTTAAGTAGCTATTGCCTATGCAGCGCACATGAAAGAAACCTATGAAAACATGGAACTGTTGTTGAAACACAGTACAACTGAAGCATCTGTGGTGATCTAAATGTAGCAGCACTGCTACTAGGAATGCAGCTCGGGTATACCGTTTCATTTGCAAATGGGATTCACATGCTTGAGAATCTCATTACATTAAAAAGAACTGGCCGCTTCGAAAGTGTGTTTGTTTTGGTTCCAGGACAGAAAAAGGTGGCACATGAACCACCTCTTGAGACAGCTCAGAATAGGAGGAACCATACTATGATGGTTTAGCGACTATCTATCCAACCGCACTCTACAAGTGACCTTCTATAACACCATCTCTGCACAATTCAACCAAACACAAGGTGTACCACACGGTTCGTCACTTTCTGTACTTCTCTTCAATATATATCTCCAGCCTATATGTGAAATCTTCAGAGCACACACTGTGGATTACAGGATATATGTGGATGACATCATGTTATTCACATCAATAGAAACGGCAAACTCCAACTACCACAAAATCATCAACTGCTTCAATGACGTCTTGCGTTGGCTCAACTCGGTTAATCTCCTCAATCAACCTGAAAAAGACAGAAGTACTAATCATCACAAGGAACAAATCATTCGACCCACCTCAACACCAACACCTACAAATAAACGATACTCTGCTCAAAGTAAAAAAGAAATAAAATATCTTGGGATCTACTTGGACCAAAACCTTAATATGACCAAGCACATTAACGTAACAACTTGATCAATATACCACAAAACCAAAATGATGCAGAACTTAAGACCCCTCCTCTCTCCAGAAGACTTCCGCACCATAGCTCAAGCACTAATTTTGTCCTCACTTTGACTTCAGCAACATCATCCTACAAGGATTAACCAAGCAAACACTGAAACTACTACAACTAGCCCAGAGCACAGTTGCATGCACAATAATGAAAACTGCAAGATCATAACACCTATGCTATAATGCCTCCATTGGTTCCCTGTAACACAAAAAATCAAATTCAAGGCTCTGATGACCACCTTCAAAATAATAAACAATATTGCACCCACACACATTAACACACTAATCAAGATGCAACAAGACACAAGAAGAAGAGATGACCAAAGGAATACTCTAACCACACCAAGAAGATTCCGAAACACAACCCGAGCAACAACAGAGTGTTCTCCCTAATCACTCCAACCTTACGGAACAGCCTACCCAACAACCTGAGAGAGATCAAAGACTTAAGGTGTTTTATGAACAGTGTTAAGACATTCTTCTTTACGGACTACTACCAACATGAATAACCCACAAGAACCATGATTCCTCCCCCTCCCCCCACCCTACAGACATCCAAGACTGCCTCAAATTCCCCCAACATAGTTATGACCCCAATATTCATATCTTCTGTAAATCACAATACTCTTCCTCCACATGATATAACAACATCACACAGCCTCTTTATGTGTACATAGTTATAGATAAAAATTTCCATGTTCTGTATATAGTTGAACTAAATCCCCCTGTATGCTTTTAATCTGTACACTGGAAATTTGTAAACTGTTTATTGTAAACTGCCCTGAGAAGTAGTTGAAAATGTTTCCTGTAAACTGCCTTGATTACCTAGCTAAAGCGGCATATCAATCAAGTAAAATCAATTTAAATAAGTAAATAAATATTTTGCCTCCTATTAATATGAAACTCAGATGAAAAACTTCTGCTAATCTTGGTGCAGTCAGCAACAAACATGGTGAAAGGTTTCACCAGGACATTGCGATGATGGGAAAAAGATGGTATCGGGACAACTGGAACCTATGGCTAGCCCGTCCACTAGGCAAGCTAGGTGGCCAGCTCGGGTGAGTGGCGGTAGCACCACCCTCCCCTCCCCCAGCTGCCACCAATTCTGTTTGGGGGGCAGGGCAGGGCCAGCCCGTCCATTGAGCAAGAATGTTGTTTGCACAGGGCCCTGCGTTTCAACATCCACGCAAACATCCTTCATTGAAGATCGGCAGGCAGGGCGGCTGTAGAGGGAACGAGAGGCCCCGGCTGCCTCTAACAGCTGCCGAAGTGAAGAGTGTCTTTCCCCTTCACTTCGGCAGCTGTACTGACATTTAGAACACTGCCACACTGATCGTGGGAAACAGGAAGTTCCCTTTGACCTCAGTGTGGCAGCATTCTAAACGTCAGTACAGCTGCCGAAGTGAAGAGAAAAGGCGCACTTTGGCAGCTGTAGAGGTGAGCCGGGGCCTCTCCGGCTCCCTCTTAGCTAGCCGTGGGGCTCTTCGCGTGGGGAGTGGGTGCTGGGGGGGGGGGGGCGTTGCTATGACTGGAAATGGGCTGGGGGTTTGCTAGGACTGGAAATTTATTTTTATTTATTTAGTGTCTCTTCTATACCACGCTTTTTAAAATCAGTGCGGTTTACATACAACAGTAACATGTACAGTGCGGTTGAGGCTGCACTGTAATTACAATGTAACAGGTGCCGTAACTTGGACGTAACTAGGGTAACTATATACAAGTTGGTAAACCAAGTCACAGGTCCAAAGTGAGGACTCTATTTGGTTAGAGGCTATTTACAATGATAAGGATACTGTACATACTAATATTTTCATGGTGTGTGGTGGCGCCAGTGGGTGTGACTACATCACTGCGTGCTGGGTATGCTTGAGAGGCATTCCTGGTGGGGGGTGGCTGTTTGTGAGCTGAAATGGGCTGAGTGGAGGGTGAGCTTGAACTGCAGATAGCTGATGGGGAGGGGGGCTTGGAATGGAAATGGGCTGTGAGGGGAGAGAGCTAGGACTGGAAATGGACTGTGGAGGGAAGGCTTGAACTGGAAGTTGCTGATGGGGAGGGGGGCTTGGACTGGAAATGGGCTGATGGTGGGGCTAGGATAGAATAGGATTGGAAATGGGCTGATGCGGGGGCTAGAAGGGAGCGGATGCTGGGTGGGGCTGGAACTAGAAGGGAGCTGATGTGAGAGGATTCGAATGAGATGGTGCTGGGAAAGTGAAATGGAGAGGGGAAAAATATTTTGTGTGGGAGGGAAGAAAAATCTACAATTGGCCGGGTATTGGGAGAGTAAGTGAGGATTGAGGATGGAGGGGTAAAATTTGAGTGGATGAAAAAGGAATAAAGAAAGATGGAGGAAAGAGCAAAAGGAGAAAGATTAGTATGTTAAAGCAGATGTAGAGAGAGAATGGGGGGAAAAAAACTAGAAGAGAGAAGAAAGGACAAATGGACAGCAGACGATGGAGAGTTTACAGAAGACACGAAGAAACCAGAAGAAAGTGGCTTTGCAACTGAAAAAAAAATGCACAAAAGGTAGAAAAATATCTCTTTATTTTGAATTTATTAACTGGAATATGTCAGCTCTGGGAAATGTGCATCATTAATGTCTGTGCTTTTAGTACAAGAGGAAATTTATAGTTTTATTTCTACAGTGGTGTTGTTCATGCTGAGTTTGGCTTTTGGGGTTCCCAGTTTAATTATTGTCTTCCTGTTTCTAAATAGTGATTTCTTGTTCTTTGTTTGGTGACAGTCTATGTTCTGTTTGTGTAACTGAGCTGAGGTATTTTGTTTATGTAGTTTCTATTTGAAATTGCCACTTGTTCTCTTTCCCCATTAGGTCATGTATTGTTGTTCTCTGAAATGTATTGGCTTGATATTTGCAGTGTTGCCTTTTGATAGTTAGGGTATGGTGCTTTGTGAGTCCTGGTAGTGCTGTTACCATACGGCGGGTTTGCTATGGGTTCTAAATGGGCAGTGTTTGTAGTAGTTCCTAATGTGCCTGGCGGTTGGCACTGGATTATAGTAATGTGGAAATCTGGTAGTCTTTCTTTATCCATACACTCATTAAGAGGCAAGTTTACTAAATGTTAGTGTATGCTAACATTATGCAAATGAGGCCCCGCACCGAGTCTCCGCACATGGCCCCGCACCCTCCTTGGGCTGCCCCTGTTTGGGGGGGTTGGGGTGCTTTTTTCCTGCATAAAACCATTTGCAAAGGCAGATACCTATATAACCAAACTTTTTAGTGTCTCAATCTGAAGACAGTTTTTGACTTTTTGTTCTATTAGTAAGTGCATGTTGAAAAAAATATTCTTATTTCTAAAACAGCTGCACAGCTATACTATACTTTCCAGGTCAGGCAGAGGGTACCAACATATCTTTTTGATGTTCTTCATCTTATAAGCAGTTGTTTGTTTCAAGAAATACAATCAAGATTCTGAATAATATACCACTCGTCTCTTCATTTTGGAAACTTTTAGTCAGATGAGTAACGGACAGACGACCATGCCAGTTTTTCATCTTGTTTCTTTTATAGTTTTCTTCAAAAGATCATTTCTGTTAGACTTGCTTGCATGTGTGTAACCCTTTGATACTCATCAGTTGTTGTGTAAGTGCCGTTGAGTCCGTCTGCTCATGGCAACCCTCTGAATAGTTCTCCTGAACTTTGTTTGGCCTTCAGTCAAGCAGTTCGTTGTTGATAGAGTGGCAGTCATAGCTGCTGTTTTTGTATTGATCCATCTCATTACTGGCCTTCCTCTTTTGTGTTGACCTTCAAACTTGCCGAGCATGATGTCTTTCTCTAATGATATCTCTTTGCTTGATGTATCCAAAGTGTGAAAGTCGAAGTCTTGTCATCTCAGCTTCTAAAGAAAGCTTAGGTTTGATCTCCTGTAGTACTGACTGGTTTGTTCTTCAGGCAGTCCATGGTATATACAGTATTCTTCACCAGCACCATAATTCAAAGGCATCGTTTTTTTCTTCCTGTTTATCTTTTTCACTGTCCAACGTTTGCATCCATAAGACGTTACTGAAAATACCATAGCTTGGACAAGTCTAATCTTTATAAGGGAAAGACATCTCTGCTCTCAAATCTTATCATCCAGGTCTTTCAAAGCCTTTCTGCCAAGAGCAATGCATTATCATATTTCTTGACTGCTTGTCATTTCGTTATTGATCTAAGCAGGTTAAAATTGATAGCTACTTCAATCTCTTCTCCATCAACGATGAACTTAATAATTTTGCCAGTTGTCAGGATCTTCGCCTTTACGTTAAAGTGCAGGCCTATTTTAAGAGTATGTTCCCTGATTGTCTTCGCTTTTCATCCAGTTATGTGGTATCATCAGCATAGCAAAGGTTGTTGATGAGTCTTCCACTTATCTTCACACTTCAGTTGTCTTCATACAGTCCTGCTTCTCTGATTTTGTTCTGCTATAAATTGACCAGGTAGGGGGAAAATAAACAGCCTTGTCGTACACCTTTGCTGATTTTTAACCATTCTGTTTCTCCTTGTTCTGTTTGTTCTCTTGCACGGCCTTTACATTGATCAAGAAGCAACAGTTCAATCAGGCGTACCCATGTTTCTTAATGTAGCCAAGAGTTTCCCATGATTTATGTACACAGTCAAAAGCCTTTCTGTAGTCAATAAAATGCATATAGATATCCTTTTGGAATTCTTTTGTCTTTTTGAAAGATCCATTTTGCATCCGGGATGATATCTCTTGTTCCTCGCTGTATTTAAGAGGTTTGGACGAGTTCCTGGAGGAAAAAGTCCATTAAACATTATTAAAGAGGACTAGGGAAATCTACTCCTTACCTAAGGGACAAGCAGCATAGAATCTGTATACCTTTTGGGAACCTGACAGGTACTTGTGACCTTAATTGGCCATTGTTGGAAGCAGGATACTGGGCTTGATGGACCCTTGATCTGACTTAGTATGGCATATCTTATGATGTTATGTTCTTACCCTTTAGGCTATTTCTTTCTCCAAATTTTCACACCATATCTTTTGATTGTTTCTCAAACTCATCCTTGACTTGTGCATGGTCTATATAATCTCCAAAAACAGGCTTATTGAAAGATTATTTTTTAAAATTTTTGCATGTGAACTCTGGTAGTATAAAATTGTGTCTATAGACTTCCAATAAATAGTTTTAATCAACTTATTCCTTCTTAGACTGTCCAAAAATATGCCACTTCTTTAGAATCGTATACCATCTGAAACTTCAAAGTTTTCATCCTTACTATTCAGCCTGTTATGAAAACTTGAGTGGCTAGATCACCATCCCAAATAATCAAGATCGTCAATGTAATGCTTCCAAAGACAGACGTTTTTGCATATGGATGATTATTCAGAAATTGCTCCTCAAAATCAGCCACATGAAGGTTGGCTTTCATCAGGGGCCATCATGGCTCCCATTGTTTTTGTTCTGTTTAGAACTTATTGAAGCCAAAGTAGTTATTAGTTAATGTGATTCTGGCTAATCTGACTACATTCTGTAAGTACTCGAAGATGGTTTACCCCCTTTTTTTCTATTCAGCGTTTTTCCTGATAACTTCAATTGCTTCCTTCTGTAGGATATTAATGTAAAGGGACTCTATATCCATTGTAATAAATAATATATCTTATCTTACTGTATCCAGAGCACTAAGAATATTAATAATGTGTAATGAGTGGATGAAGAAAATGGTCAGCAAATCAGGACACAGGTTCTATGAGTGATCCAATGGCAGAAGCAATTGATGTGTCTGGGGGCTTCATGCGCCTTGGGTAATGCATGTATCAAAGGGACCACTGGGTATGATGCCGTCAAAATTAAATTTGCACTTTTCTCCTCCTCTTAAGATTGCAGATTGGCTATTTTCTTTTTCAAACTACATATCTACAAGATAATAGGGAAATTATTATCTTTCCTGAAGAGAAAGGTGGTGCAACTGATTATGAACAGGAAGGATTATGCTGACAAAATTTGAAATTCATTTGAACGACCAGAATTTGTAAATGGAATTGACTAACGATAGATCTACTCCTCCTAGGATGGCAGGCTGGCAATTTGAAAAACAGGATTTTTAAAACTAGGATCCTGGAGCATAGGACCTGTATCAAAAGGCACATTGAAGAAAAACAACTTGAGAGACATCCGTTTTTGAGGATTTGAATTTTTTTGTCACGAGTTATTTAATGAGACATGGAGAAGTGGGAATATTGATGAGAGGTGAGCAGAGATTCATATGACCATGAAAACCGTGACACGGCAGGGATTAAATTGGGAATTAGATCTTAGGTATTCTTATATAAGATCTGTTCTGACATACATTGTGTTGGATATCATATGAAGACTTTTTTTTAGATTTATGGATGCACCTAATATAAGTCCATTTACATATAAAAGGATATACATGTTTTTTCACTATTATTTATGCTGTGAAGCTTAGGTTGTATGACTTTTTAAAAAAAATTTCTGAATTGTAATGTGCCAAAGGTTTTAATTAATTTTGAGTATTTTATTATTTTAATTCCTTTGTTTCTCTCACTCTTTGGTTGTCTTCACTGGATGTGTGAACGATGTGCATTTCTGTTGCTGCTGATTAGTAAATTAGTGTCCAGGAAGTTACACATCAAGGCCCATTGATATCTCCTGATAGACCAGAAAGAGAATTGGCCTTAGGATCCAGAAGGTGAGCTGAGAGAGCAGAAATGTAGGCAGGGCTGGCTCATCCAATAGGCGGCCGTTTAGAGTGGCTGGTCCGAGTGGGGGCAGAGCAGCAGCACACATTGGCAACAAAAAACCACCGCTTTTGGAAATGTTGCCGCTGCCCGCCTCCTCCTTCTGAGACTGAGTCGGCAGCAGCTGGGGAGGGGGGGTGGGGTGGGCACGGCAGTGGTGGGGGAGGGGGGGCAGCGGTGCCAGGGTTTCTGACCAGGGCGTCAAACTCTTGGGCCAGCCCTGAATGTAGGCAATAGACAGAGGGAGTCTAATGCTCCTTATTTAGCCTCAAAGGTTGTGACTTTGAGATCAGTAAAGGAAGGAAGGAATAAAGCAATCTGAGCATGCTGACTGTGGTACCCCCTGCCTCATTCCAGATATCCATGACATCAATTCAAGACACATTAATTAAGGAATAATGAAGCTTACCCATATTAAAATGAGATTACATTGTATCTCTCGATTCAGATAAGGGCTGCCTTTAAATCCTCCATGAAGGAGCTTTATGTGACTCACGAAAAATAATTGCCCTCTTCCAAGATGCATTGCTAAAAATATGTGATTATAGGTCAAAATTCCTGTGCACACTCCTAAATGAGTTGAAAACCTTTTGATTTGGAATGTTTTTGAATCCAAAATTATTTGCTTCCATTAAAGTCAAAGGACGAAACAATTTTGCGCATTCAACATTTTGGGTTTCCTACCCATTTTAAGTGGAATTTGCTGGCAATCATCTGCTAGGGAGGCAACAGCCCTACAGGACTGGCATGAAGACCCCCACAGCACCAAAAGAGGGGCAGAGGGCACTAACGGTGGCATGAAGACTCCAAGCCAAAACACTTTTTTTTAGGTATGTTGTTGGTTACTTTGGTTTTTTTATTTTATTTTACAGGGTTTGTTTTTTTATACCACTGTATCATTTTAGCCAAAGCAGTTTACATTTGTAACTTAAACTTGATAATGTATATAAAACAGACATTGATAACTTGGATTCTCCTGAGGCAATAGGTTTTTAGTGTTTGCTAAACTGATTTTAATATATAATATGGTATATTTAATATATAATATGGTATTTAATAATAATATGGTATTCATGATCATACGACTTTATGTAGCAATATTTGTAAATAGTTTGCCACTGTTATACAAGTTTATGTAGCAAATGCTGTAAATAGCTTACCCCTGTTATCCAAGTTACTTGCGCTGTTATCTGTAAACTCTTACATGTTAACTGTACTGAGCATTTTTGTTCCATGTAAACTGCGCTGATGCCGAATAGTGCGGTATATAAGAGACTGTAAATAAATAAATAAAATAAATATGCACTTAGCAAATCAAGGCATACTAAGTCTCCATTAATGTTTATTCAAACAATTGAGTGTCCACTAAATTTAAGACACACTAACGTCCAGTATTGGAGTAGAGAGACTCTGGATACTGTAGCGGATCCATGTTCAGTTTATTTTCTATTAAGCTTCACACTATGAAACTGAACCATCAGCTCTGCGTCAGATTCTGACTCTTTCTCTCTGCCGCACAGTACCTAGCCCCTCTGTACATGATCACTGGGTGTGCTATTTGCTTTCTCCCTCTAAGCCTGATGCTTTTCATCCCTTTTCTTTTTGGAGTTTTACACTCGGACTCTATCTTCTGTCTTTCTGAAATTCAAGAGAAAAGGCAAGAAAATTGTACTGGCCTCAGATTCACAATGACATCATCTGCCATGGAATTAGAAAGAAGTGAGGTTGGGATAGAATTGTTTGGCTGCTTTGTCTTTTTTGTTTGCTTTAAAAAAAAAAATCAATATGGTAGGTCAAGTGATTCCTGTATCTTCTCCCTTCCCAAAGTTGCTTCACTCTGTATGTCGGACTCGCCAGGGTCGAACATGTGACTCAGTAGCAGAGTCTGAAGACTTAAAGCCAACACCAAAGGAACTGCACAGTCAAGATAAAAATCAATGAAAAAGTTTATCCTCTGGGCAGCAAAAGAAGAAAAAAGCCCTTGGAGGACCCCATTGGGCTAGCATAAGATGCCTTTGATTAGAGAGCAAATTCTGGTCCAGTGAACACCTTCGGGGCATTTCTCCGTCTGCCACCCAGAGGATAACTGTTACCTGGGTTCTACTTTGACTTTACACTTCCTTTGGCTTTAGCTGAAACTCTAGCCTCCACTGCAAGGCTCATACGTTTGATTTATTGTCATGAGTGAATGGATGCAAGGGTTATGATTGATGGGATGAGCTGAGTCATTCAGTGGAAGGGGGGAGGAGTTAGTGGCAGAATGGCTGATTGAGTAAATGGGTGTATAAGCGTCAGGGGTGTTGAGTGAAAAGAAGAGGTGTTAGTAGTAGCAGGGTATCCTGAGCGAGTGAATGGATGGATGCCAGCTTCATGGGTTGAGTGAGCACAGGGGAAGCTGAATGTACCTTGCTGCAAAGAGTGAATGGGAAGAGAGGGTTTGGCTTAAATGATGAACACAGAGTACTGGAGGAGTGTTTAGTAACCTCTTACCACCTCTCTCACCTCCCTCCCCCCCCCCCCCCCCCACACTATAATTTGAACCTTCTCTTCCTGTTGGGCAGGTAGACCCAGGTTCCCTGCCTGCCGTGCTGCTTATATATTGGGCAAGTGAAGCCCAAATTACTTTGCATTTCAAACCTGCCACTAATGTTCCACTGGCAGGGGTGCACACCTCTGCCCCCTCTGTTCACCACCAGCATCTGTGACTGGCTGCCTGCCGCTTTCTATCTTCTTTTATCATAGCGCATGCGCAAACAAAGCTATGTGTATGGACAGACATAGACTGATTCACCCTCAACAACAGGCAGTATTGCCTGATGCAAAACAAGTCTCACAAATGAGAGGAAAAAAGACCCTAAACATAGGAAAAGGTAGCTTTGGAAATCTATAGCACTTTAAAAGAGGATCCAATTGATGTAGTATTCAAATATTTGTAAAATGGGGCCTGCCTTATTATAAATAGGGTAGCCCCAGTGAAAGCAGTGTTAATGTATCCAACTAATACATTCTGACGGTTTTCTGATTCACTGAAAATGCCAAACGTTTTCTTGCATAGATTAGATGTTGGGAAAATCAGAGTGAGAGCAATAACTACATGCTTCCTTCCTCCATAATCTCATCTATCAGATCAATATTTAAAAACTGTGGTCAGTGTTTAACCTCCCCCCCCCCAAACCCCCCCCCCCCCACACATATAGGTTCAGCACCACTATTCAGACAAGGGGCAGCGTTGAATATTCGTGGATAGTGTTTGCTGTGGTTGCTATACATATAATGGTGATATACAGCTGCATTATGTATATACATACAGCTAAGCTGTTTAAGATAGGACAACAATTGTTCTGTCCTAGCTTAAACCGCATAGATACATGGATAGCGGTGATAGTGAGTGGCTATCTGTACAGCTGGGCAAAATGCCAGAGCAGATGGAATTTTCAGCAGCAGTATCTACTTAGGGCTGCTGAAATTCACGGATAGGGAACTTGTACATTTAGCAGCATCTGCTAAACCTGCAAGTCCTTTTTGAATATCTGGCCCTCTGTTTATTGAAGTGGCAGAGAAAACTATCCTTATAACCTTATACATATCTTTAGGTTTAAGAAGTGCATTAGGGGTAGGAAAGATGGTTAAAAGAAAACAAGATCCTTCTGTATATATCCTTTGGATATAAATACACTACAAATCTTTTAGGCATATAGCACTTAATGGGGGGCCTCTATCTGTACACGTTTGTGCATCTGTGAGCACACACACATCTGACACCTTGCTGACAGACACTCACGCTTGCACTTTTAACTTGTTTTTGCCAACAAGATTGTATCATCAAAAGAAAAAAAAAAGGGGGAGACTTGGGGATATTCCCTCAAAGAATGATCAGATAGGAAAGCAAGAACAGATTATATATCTCTAACAAAGTTGTATTAGATAACACAACAGCTTGTGGGTTTCTTTCATTTCACTCTTTCTTTGTTGGATTTTGCCCTGATATCAATCTTATGGCTGCTTACAAATGAATATGTTGACAAGTATGAAAGATAATCGATCATTGCTTCCTTACAGTAAGGAGCTATGCTGAAAGAGGCAGTGGTGACCTTCAGGGCCATACCAAGAGCTGTGCAAGCAATGCAGCTGCACAGGGCGCAAGCACAGTAGGGTGCGCTGATATCACGGCTTCCGGGAAGCTCAAAAAGAGTGAATGAGTTACTGAGCAAGGCTGGGTGGAGGGGGGCACAAGATTCATTAGTTGCACAGGGCACATTTCTAGCTTGGCACGGTCTTGGTGACCCCTCTATTTTGAAAGAAAGCGGGGTGGGCAATTTGTTTTGTGCAAACTACAGACCTATCTTGAATTTATAACTGATGACTGACTTAATTTAGGAAAGGTGATGGTGGGCTGGAGGGTCCCCTCTTAAAGGAAGAAGCTCTGTTGGGCAAATGGTAAATTGGGGTTCAGGACTGGTTGTAAAATGGATACCCTGTTGGTCTCCATTATAGCTTTGCTTTTTTATCACCTGGAAAAGCATGAGTCCATGTTGATCTTGCTTGATCCCACCTCTGCCTTTTGATTTAGTGGATCCCACTTTGAGTATTAGATGTAGAAATTAGGGGCTGTGTGGAGAAAGTCTTGTATTACATAATATCTTTTTGGAAGATAGTAAATCTTGTGTTTGATGTAAGGGAGGGTGGTCAGAGGTTAAGATGTTGGCCTGGAGAGTTCTGAAGGTTCACCATTATTGCCACTATTTCTTTAATACCTGTTTACAACCACTGAGGGGGGGGGGGGGATGGAGCGTGATGTGCTCAGGTTGGCTTTCTGGCTTATGCTAACATTATTCAATTGTTCCTTTTGGGAAAAGATCCATCTGAACTCGTCATACAAATGGTTATTTGGCATGCATCAAGGTATGGATGCAAGAAAATGTCTTCACTTGGAGTTCCAGATTGGGACGGTTAAGTGTGAGGCTGATTGATACACCTCTTCCTCTGGAAAATGTCATTCAATTCTTTAGTTGTATTGTTGAGTGGGGGTGGGGTCAGGCAGGAACAAATTGCTGATAGCACACAGACTGCATATTATAACTTGCAGTTGGTAAAACACAGGCTTATTTGACTGAAAATGCCTTTCGATCGGTAATGCAGACAATGACTATTCTGGAGTACTGTATTATGTAAATCTGTCCTCAGAACGATTAGAAGCTACAGATGATCCAAATTCCAACACCAGAGTTCTCGATGAGAGAGAGAGTATCCAATCATCGCTGGCCAATTTACACTGGCTCCCATTTGAAGGAGAGGTGCAAATTTTTCAAGTATTACATGCTTGAAAGCCACAGCACTTTTGGGAAAGGTGGCAACAGGATATTCCAGGCAGGTACCTGAGCTCTTCTCAAGGCGATCGAGTATTCCATCAGTAAAAATGTTTAAGTAGGATGGCAAGCCAAAGCATCCTCTTAGTGCCAGACATGTGGGCTGCCTTCATCAACATTTGCAGGTAGAAGAAAATTTTTTGTCCTTCAAGAAGTACTTAAACTGACACCTTCTCCTAGTAACATGGTATTTAGGGAATTGAAGAGTCTTATCGGGTGGGGATTTAACTTTGATGGCAAGTGTTGAAAAGTTCTTTTCTCTGAGGTAATGAACGTTGGAGTGTGCATATTAGGATCTTGATGTTAGTGGATGAACATGTATGGATGTTCGATTCCTTTTATGATTTTATGTATATTTTTATGCTGTTAACTGCCTTTTTAAAGGATTTTGTCAAATTGGTTGTATGTACAATGAGTAGACATAAGTAAAGTTTGTAGGGACTCCCAAAAGCATGCATCTCTAATATCTGTGGAGGCTGAGGCAATATCGAAGAGGAACGGGAATTGGGATATGGACTAACCCTTATCAAAGATAAATGACTACACCAATAGCTAATTAGCATCACTAAAGAAAATAACCATTTTTTGAGCAGGTACTGGAAAACTACAGTGTGGTGGTGGCTTTTTTTCTTTTTTAAATGAACTTCCACAAAAACGTCCTGGCAGAAGAGAGATCTGATGTCAGTAGCCTTGGAGTCACCCTCAGGGTAATCAAATATGCTAAACATTGCTATGAGGACAATACAAAGAACAGCTGAAAAAATGCATAGGGTCATTCCATCAGAGGAAGATGGAAACTAGCTTTCTGTCTAGTGATGTGAAATGAATGTGACAAACCTCCGAAAGCTCCAGTCTGCATGATAATGTTAGTCTGGCAGAATCCATGGATACTGCATAAGCAATTTATCAGAGGTGAGCTGATGAGTGACCTGCATTAGCAGAACACTAACTAGGAAGAATCAACTAAAGTTATGTGCAGGGTTATGTTAGAGATATGACTGAGTCTGAAGCAGGTTCTGGCCTAGTAGGTAGGCTTTAGGAAGATGGGAGGCATTGCAGGTACAGGACCATTTAATATGTCTGTCTGGCATAAATCTGGTCTAAAATCTTTTAGGCAGGTGGGAGGCTTGGCGAGCTTCTAAGATAATTCTGTGCAGATGAGTTACAGCATAGAGGCCTAGTCATAAGATGAGCATCTTTTTTGATGTAGTGAGCACCTGAGACATATGGAACCTATGGCAATGGCTCCCTTAGCTATCACTCACTGACAGGAACTGAAGCAGGGAAATTATTGCATTGTTATGGAAACTGTGGATCGCTGACCCATATGGTCAGGGCCAGCCTAAGGGAATCTGACATCCCAGGCAAATCTTAAGCCATGCCCCCGTTCATTTATGCTCAAGGCAGTCTGCTGCCTGATCCAAGGGATGAGATGTCGTCCCTCTCACAAGGCTCCCAAAAGGGAGCTCTAGTTGAGGAAGGGTTCCCAAACTCAAACTCTAGCCAAGGGTTAGCCCAAGGAAAAAATATAACATATATAATTTAATTAAAAAAAAAAAAAGAAAAACTTTGCAGTCGCTAGTTATACTTGGCAAAAATTTATAGCAGCTAAATTTTATAGCCTAGAACACAAATATTAAAAAGTAATGCTGATCCTGTACACGGAAGGCCTCTCATTCAACAAAGAGTGAAGAGCAGAAGTTGGACATTTCCCCATAGAACTTGCCATGCCCAAAAAAATTGTCTGTTCCTGGTTTCATTTCAGCAGTGGCAACATAAACCCTCTCCAGTATCGGGCATATGTCTGATTTTCAAGGTTCCTAGATGCATCAGAGTACCTAAAGAATAAGTTAGCTATTTACATACCTTTTTGAGGCCTCCAAGATCCTCTCAAGGAGCATTCCTAATTGTACCTTCATCAAAGGAAATCGCAATGTGACACTCGCCAGCCAATTTCTCAGCAGTAGCCCCAATATTCTGGAACACTCTCTCCCAGAGGGACCATGTTTAATTCAAGACTACCTTCCCTTCAGAAGGCAGGGGAAAGCCTTGGCTTGTCCAAGCTCTTAATGGTTGTGTGGCTGGCTATCCAATCGCTTACACTGCCTCCGGACTAGCTTGTTACGCACCCTGAAAATGAGAGTTCCATTTGCCTTATTCAACTGTACATTTAATTTACCCTTAATCTAGCCAGTCATTTTTATTTATCCTGATGCCTCTGTCTTACCAACTTGGCTCTCTATATGTCCTAATTGCACTTGTCCCCTTTGCTTAATAAGATGTTTCTTTGTATTGTGCTGAGATTGTGAGCATCAAATCTATGCTATAAAACATTCTACCATGCTACCTACTATGGTGCATCATTATGTAATCTGCTGATATTGTATCATATTTCTGCTGTATAAATGTTCTACTATGCTGTTTTTATATGTGTATTAGTGATGATTCATATGATTGCTGTTACTATGATTTACTTTGCCATTTATCATAGTGCTCTAATTTGTTTATTATACTGACATTCGGTCGTTTTATTAGTGTTATGCTGTTTATACAATTTAAGTTGTTTTATATCAAATTATACCTGTTATACATTGCCTTGGGTAAACTTTTTATCATAAAGGAGGTTAGTCTTACTTCATAATAACTTATTTAATTTATTAATACAAAACCCTACAAGAATCACTCAGGACCAGAACTCGTACCACAAGAAGCCTACCTAGAAAAGGGCAGCACTGGGCTTCAGAACATTACTTCCCAACCTCTGGTCTGTGGATCCCTGGGGGCCCATGAGACCTTTTACAGGGGTCAACAGGACACAGAAAAGAGAAAAAAGAAGCTGGTGTGAATTAGTAGGATTACTGAGAGAGAGTGAGACTGGAGGGAAATGATGGGGGGTGGAGGAGAGGACTAGTTGGGACAGGCTTGATGCTGCTGAGGAGAGGGGGTTTCCGTTGAGTTTCTTGGAGATTAATAAGGGGTCCACAGAATCAAAATGGTTAAGAATCTCTGGATTACTGCAGATCCCTACATAGATACTCCATGGTAACAGAATACCCGGCCTTGGTCATGCAGGCTGAACACAGATCCTCGCCAACTACAGACAAATCACCACAAGCTAACAATAGAAATATAGACCAAAGTTAAACTAAAATTCCAAGAAGCCATGCTGTATGTGCAGTGCCACACCAGAGAAATATAAACAGTGATGCATTTTGCCCTGTACTGTGTGAAGTAATAGACAGTGGATGTAACTGTTAAACACTGACACATTCTAGTCACTAATTTAATTCTTCTCTACCTTTATTTTGTCATGCTATATTGTTTTCTAAGGTTTCTGCATTCTCTGTCTCTTTCCTTAATTCTGTTCTCAGGGCCCCCTGTTCATTTGCCATTCTTCTCGCCTTCTGTTTTCACTTCCTCTCTTACATCCATCTCCAACATTGATCTTTCACACACTTTTTTTTTTCCTTCTGTGTGGTTTGTTGCTTCTCGGTGTACTCCAACTTCACCCTCCTCAACCTGCCTCTTACAGCATGCCATCTCCCTTGCCCCAGCCCCCCATTCCCTGATATCTAACGCTCGTGCGCTCTCGCTCCCCTCCTTACCCCCACCCCTCATTACAGCAGTTCCCACTGCCTGTCGCCACTCTCCACCCAGCCTGCCATCCTAAATTATCAGGGCAGCTGGCAAAGTGCCTTTCGGAACATGCATGTGCTCAGAGCCTGCCACATCCGTCTCCCTCTATTTCAAAGGGACAAGATGTGGCAGGCTTTGGGCATGCAGATGCATTCAAAGGCCCTGTGGTGGCTGCCTTGACTCTTCTTTAGTGCTGCTGACTTCTGCCATGTAAGCACCATCCTTGGAATTGTTCCACTTGAGGTGGATGCCTAGTCCGCTTAGTGGTAGGATCGGCCTTGCATACAGTCGTATGACATTCAGCCAAGGGAGTCTGCAGAAAAAAGGATTGGTAGCAGTTAGTATCTTGGCTAGCCCTGACTGATCGATTTGAAATCTGCAAATAATCTGCCCTTATGAATCAGAGCTAGCATTGTTTTATACATTCCTCCTCTACAGGCACTTTGTATTGATACTGGGGTGGTAACAGCTGGATGATAGTCTGTGAGAGCCTCGGTGCTCTAAGAAAATAGGTTGTCATTCAAACCAAAAAGAACTGGGGACGTATAAGGTACCCAGACTGCTACTCTGACTGAAACCTCAAAGATGGATGTGATCTTTGCACAGATTAACCACATCCATTCCAGTCGCTGCACACCCTCAAACAAGAGTTCAGGGATGAAAACCACCTCTGTGGACCCATCCATTGGCTCTACTCTTGCTCCTTCTACCACACCCGTTCTTACCATGTGGGAGTGGCTATGTCAGAGGGCCACAGACCAGAGATGCAAAAGAAAAAGGTGCATCGAAATCTTAGCCTCTTCCTACTTGCTCATCATTAGCCCTCATAGTTGCCGCTCTGCATTCTGTGAGGTTCCTGGCACTCAACTAGTGCAATCGTATTGGGTAGTATGTTGGAGACTTCCTGACTTTTCCACTGCAGCACTTGTTTTGCAGAATGGTAGTACTCCCTTTTTAAAGAGAATCTGTGATACGTAGAACACATGATGTGCGAAGAATTTACACTTCTATCTTCTGGGACAATATGTGAAATGCCATTTTAGAAGGCATGTTGAGAGAGGAATTGAGACTATAAGTTGGGATGTGCCCAATTACTTTTTTTTTTTTTTTGAAAGGCTCTGCCAAATGCTGAGCCTATAGGACAAATACCAACAAAGATGTTCACTGGACTACAGGTAGTTGCTGGCATGTCCAGTGGGAGCAGTGATCTTTAAAATACTGCACATTGGGGGGGGGGGGGAGATTAATCCTGTTTTTCCACAAATTTCCACAGCTTCAGCTTTTAAACATTGCTGCTAACAGGAATGATGTCCCCCCCAGTATAACATCATCCTCCCCTCCCCTCGACAGCATACTAGCAACATCTCTCATACCCCCCTTCACAGCATCAACATCCCTCCGCTCTTACTGGGGACTCTTCTTTAGTGGTTTGTAGGTAACTGAAACTATCCCCAGTTGCTTCTGCTCACTCTGATGCCAGCCTTCAAAATCGTGTCTGACTCCTAGCGGTAGTCTTGTGAAAACTACCTTTTGAGGGTCAAGCTGCAAAATAAGAGCTTTTGCATACTTGTGTGTGTGTGTGTGTCTGTCTCAGGGCAGGTGCAAAAGCCAACACACAATTTAATTTAGACATGGCTTCCCAACAAAACGGGAAGTCCATCTGTATCTTAGGTACACTCAAGTCCTTCCCAAGCCACATTCCTGCCATGCTCCCTTGAAATCTCTGCATCTCAGAGGTTCTACAGGTGTAAGTAGTGGCTTTCTAAAACGACTGCTTGCTTGCGCGTGCATGCATTCTAGACCTGTAAATGCTGCCGTTTTACACATCTAATTACTTTAAAATAACTTCCTCAATCTTCAGAATTTAAAACATTAAGCTTAGACTGTGGGTGTACAACAATGTTTGAAAAACAGTTGTCATTTATTAACCTATTTTTGAAGTGTGTGTTCTTATCTAAATAATAAATGTGGAGTTTTTTAAAACTTGTCTTGATATTGGTTGCTCCCCCCCCCCCTTTGAATGAAGCATAGGAAATGGGGTGTTTTTTAAAACTCTAGGGCCTGTGTATAACTCAATACATTGTCATCTCTTCTAGACATTGATGTTGAACAACGGGGGTGCTTCCCCTCTCCTCTCCACTTTGCCATCCTTTACCCTTAAATCTGAAAGTTTCTCGAGTATCCTCTTCCTGGCAATATGTTGACAATCCTTGCTGCAAAGCAGAAGAAACAAGTCCTGGCCTCATAAGTGTAGACTTTGTTTCAGTGGTCAGGATCTGAAGGAGTACTAGTTAAAAAACAAAACAAAACTCTGTCAAGTCACATTTGTGGAGATTGCTTTCAGGTAGCACATGGGGAGGGCTACCCTAACAGCCAGTAGCCTAAACATAAGAAATGCCATGCAGGGTCAGACCATCAAGCCCAGTATCCTGTTTCCAAAAGTGGCTGATCCAGGTCACAAATACCTGGCAGGTACCCAAAAAGGCACACAGGTTCCACAATGCTTGTCCTGGCATATGCAGTGAATCCTCTTTAATAATGCTTTATGGACCTTTCCTTCAGGAACTTGTCTAAACCTTTTTTAAATCCAGCATTTACTACATCCTCCAGTAACAAATTGAGAAACAAATTACGTGTTGAGTAAAAAAATATGTTATTAGTCTTAAATTCACACCCCCTTCAGAGAAGTACATTGCTGAAATTATTGCCAACCTCAACACCACTACTGCGCCAAATGATCCTTGTCCTTCACATTGGATAAGATCGATGCGTGGGGAACTTAGCCCAGCGCTAGTCTACATCATGGAACTCTCATTTTCAACGGGAACATTCCCTGAAATACTGAAACATACCTCCATACGACCTCTCTTGAAAAACAATAAACTTGACCCAGCAAAGACAGACTCATACCGCCCGATTTCAAGTATACCCTATCTAGCCAAACTCATAGAGAAGGTGGTTCAAATGCAACTACAACAACATATTGACATATCAGCCCCTCTTGACCCTTCCCAACATGGATTCCGTGAGTCACATGGTGTTGAGACTCTACTCACAGTTCTCATCAATACATTATCCAGAGGGATTGACAAAATTGAGAATGGATATGCGCTCATATTTCTTGACATAGCAGCGGCATTCGATTCTGTTAACCATGTACAACTTCTCGCCCGCCTACAGGAAAAGGGGATTCATGGCCTTGCCTTGAAATGGTGCAAATCCTATCTCATGAACCGCTCGCAACAAGTACGGATAGGTCCCTCAACATTGGAACCTTTCCAGCAGCAACAAGGAGTACCCCAAGGATCATCTCTGTCGGCTCTACTATTTAACATTTATATGCAGCCCATCTGTGATATCATCCATTCTTTTAACATCTCTAGCCTTATCTATGCGGATGATGTATTGATCTTCGCTCCAATTAAAATCAAGCAACCAAACCTTACTCCACTTATTGATTGCTTCAACGCAATTACTGATTGGCTCCTGTCCCAAAATCTTCATATAAACTTTAAAAAAAACTGAAGTCCTTTTCATAACCAGGAATAAAGACTTCTCCCCACCCACTTCACTAAAGGTCCGCGATGCTGAGCTCCCCTGCAAGCCGGTAATACGATATTTGGGGATTACAATGGACCAGCAACTTAACTTTAAAGAGCATATAAAGAATACCACTAAGTCCATTTACAACAAAATAAGGACTCTAAGACATTTAAGACCTCTACTTGCCCCTGACGACTTCAGAACAGTATTTCAAACACTAGTGATGCCACACTTTGATTACGCCAACATCATCCTACATGGACTCCCTAAGAGCTCTATAAATCCTCTTCAAATTGCAATGAACACAGCAGCCCGCGTTCTCTACGGCATCTCTAGAAAAGACCACATAACTCCCATACTTATGGAACTACATTGGCTGCCAGTACAATCCAGAATCATCTACAAGGCATTAATACTGACATTCAAAGCAATTAACTGGATATCTTCCACATCCCTATCATCACTCCTGATCAGTATACCCACTAACAGACTGAGGAGATCAACAACCAATAATACTCTATCTATACCACCTGAGTCCATCAAATGTACTCAAACAACAAGAAACAGAGCATTTACTCTATATGCTCCTAAGTGCTGGAATAATCTCCCACCCCATATAAGATCAATTACTGACCTCTCGCAATTCAGAAAGGCCATTAAACATCACCTGTTCTGCCTTCACTTTACCCACACTGACTCAGTCCATCCACTTCAAACACCTCTTATCACTCACACAGCATCTGACATACCAACAATATAACCCCACTGACTTAAAAGAATACACCATCAAGATCTTACATAGTCTCCATGAACACTTTACAATTCGATTACACAATATAGTTTAAATAACCTACATGTGTCTCTTATGTATATAGTTACCCTGTTACTTCCAAGTTAATATCCCTGTTTAATGTAAGCAAAAGATTTTGTTCTATTGCAAATGTTGTTACAATGTAAACCGCGCTGATTCTAAATAGCGCGGTATATAAGAATCTGTAATAAATAAATAATAAATAAATAAATGGGTTACATTGTAGCTTCGTTGTGTGTCCTCTAGTCTTTCTACTTTTTGATGGTGTAAACAACTGATCTACGTTTACCCATTGCACTCCATTAATTTTTATAGACCTCCATCATATCCCCCCTCAGCCATTTTCTTTTCCAAGTTGAAGAGCCCTAACCTTTTAATCCTCTCCTCAAAGGGGTATCCTTTCATCCCCTTCACCATTTTTGTTGCCTCTTCTCTATACCTTTTCTAATTCTGCTATATCCTTTTTTATGATATGGCAACAGCATTGTACACAATGTGAAGCGCCTACGGCGCTTGTCGCCGCAGTGCGCAACATAGGCGCGCTCCTTGGGGCCGCTCCGGTAGCGCAGGACGCTACTTTAATTTCATCTACTGTTGTTGCTTCTTTTCAGCTATTTTACTTTCTGCTGCCGCCGGACCGAGGGACCTGACACCTCCGCCTTCATCTGCCTCCTGCACTTCCATTTGGCTTTCTCAGGTATTGAATACATTTGACTCTCAACCTTCTCCTGTTCTATCTCCTTACTGCTCTATGTCACATATTCCGGTTTACTGGGGACGCCGTCCACCCCCTAGATCTGGTCAATGCTCCCGTTGTTATCATAATCTTCTTCCCTGTTCTTCTTCGCGTTCTCCTCTTTCCTCCCCTTCTACGGTCTCTGCCCTTTCCCCACCTACCTTTAAACTTGGCCTTCTCAACTGCCGTTCTCTTAGATCCAAGTCCTTACTTATTCAGGACCTTATTTCCCACTCCTCCTTTGACATCACTCTTCTCACTGAGACGTGGCTGAAGGAGGGGGAGGATGCCCTCCTCAACTGCTGTCTCCCTCCTGGGTTCTCTGCGGCCTCTGTCCCTCGCGTCGGCCGTGCCGGTGGTGGGGTTGCTGCTATCCTTGCACCTTCCCTTTCTTTCACCCAGCTCTTTTCACCATCACTTTCTTACCCTGAGGCTCTTCTCCTTCATCTCCACACTTCGCCTCCGATTCATATTCTTCTTGTCTACTCACCCCCTGCTCTCCGTTCTGACCTCTGGGATTCTCTCCTTCACTCCCTCTCTGACTTTTCCCTGCTTTATCCTCACCTCCTCATTGCTGGAGATTTTAACCTGCATCTCGACTCCCCTTCTACTCCCAGGGATCATGCCTTTCTTACCCTCCAACATGTTTCCTTCCCTACCCATTCTGCTGGCCACACCCTAGATCTCTTCCTGACCCCCTCTTCCTCCACTCTCACTCTTTCCAACCTATCCTCTCACTCTCTTCCATGGTCTGACCATCTTTGCCTTTCAGCTTCATGCTACCACCTCGGAGCTCTGGTAACTCCATCTAAACCACCTTCCCCCCCCCTTATCTCTCTCGCCGCCTTACACCCTCCTTAGCCGAGCAATTCCCCCCAGCTACCGACTTGCTCCCTGTAGATTTCCCCTCCCTGTCTCCTACCTCTCAAGCGTCAACCTGGTTCTCTTCTCTCTCCACCGCTCTTGATCACATCGCTCCTCTTCGTCCCTATCAGTCCACTCATCGCCCATTACACCCTTGGTATCACCCTGGTCTTCATTTACTTCGTTCCCAACTTTGCAGAGCCGAAAGGCTTTGGCGCAAATCCCCTTCTCCAGCCTCTCTCTCCTTCTTCGAATCCCAACATTCCTACTATCGTTCCCAAGTCCACCTCGCTAAGGCCACCTTTTTCTCTGCTGCCATTGCTTCTGCACCCAATCAGACACACCACCTATATTCTACACTTAACTTTCTTACCTCCCTTCATCCTTCCACTCCAGCTCAACCCCCTCACCCCCTTCCTGCTCCCTCTCTCTTGGTCTCAGCTTTTGCCAACAAAATTACTACCTTGAGGGCTTCCCTGCCCTCCCACCCCCCACCTCTTCCCTCCCCTCCCCCAGTTGCGTCTCCTCCTCCCACTTCACCACTATCCCACACTTGGTCCTCCTTTTCTCCTATCTCTACTGCAGAGCTTCACCATCTCATTACCTCCTCAAACAAAACTTTCTGTTCCCTTGACCCCATCCCATCCTCCTGGTTACTTGTTCCTTCCTTGTCTCTCCTCCCCCACCTTCAAACTATGCTGAATTCCAGTCTTTCCACCGGATCCTTTCCTGCCCCCTGGAAACATGCCCTCATCCGCCCCCTTCTTAAAAAATCTACTCTTGACCCTCTTGACCCCAACAATTACCGTCCTGTCTCTAACCTCCCTTTCCTTTCCAAACTGCTTGAGAAAATTTGTTTTTGCCCAACTCACTCATCACCTTGACTCCACCAATCTGCTCCACCCACGTCAATCTGGCTTTCGTTCTGGGCACAGTGTGGAGACTGTCCTTTTAGCCTTCACTGATTCTTTACACACCGCTCACGATCGGGGTGACTTTTCGGTGGCGGTTGCACTTGACCTCTCCGCTGCCTTCGATCTGGTTGGCCACTCCCTTCTTCTGTCCCACTTACACGATGCTGGTCTTCGCAGTACTGTACTACAATGGTTTCACTCCTTCCTCTTCTCCTGCTCTGCCGCTGTTCTGCCGTCATCCTCGTCGCACTCCCCCTCCGAACCATTTCCTCTAGTTTGTGGTGTCCCTCAAGGCTCCGTGCTGGCCCCCCTTCTCTTCAATATCTTTCTCACTCCGCTTACTTTGCTCATTCAACAATTCGGAATCACAGCTTTTTTCTACGCCGACGATATACTCCTCCTCCATCACACCTCCCCTGTTTCCCCTGACTTAGCTCCCCTTAATACCTGTTTAGCCGCCGTTTCAGATTGGTTGACACAAAATTGCTTGCACCTTAACCTCTCGAAGACTATAGCTATATGGTTCTCCCACGGTCACCACCCCCCTTCCCTGGCTCCATCTTTCCCTAATGCACCCATTTCATTAGTTTCCACTTTTCGCTATCTTGGGGTTCTTTTTGATTCTGATCTCTCCTTTTCAGCACATGTGTCTCACATTTCTAGGCTCTTTCTTTCACCTTCGTCAGATCTGCGCCATCCGTCCTTTCCTTTCTCCCTCTGCCTTAACTACTCTGTTACTAACCCTTGTCATCTCCCGCATTGATTTCTCCAATTCCATTCTCTCCGGTATCTCTAAGCTGCAACTTTCATGACTCCAACGCATCCAAAACACTGCCACCCGTCTTATCACCCATTCTTCTCCTCGGGATCACGTCACTCCCCTTCTTTTCCAACTTCATTGGCTCCCTATTCCCTTTCGCATCAAATTTAAACTTCTCACTCTAGTTCACAAGGCGCTCCACACCTCTACCCCCCAATATCTCGCTGATCTTCTCCATTTCCACATCCCCGCCACACTCCCCGCTCTTTCCGCCACACTCCCCGCTCTTTCCACCTCAACCGACTAGTACTGCCATCCCCCTCACGTGCCCATCTACAGTCCACACGATCTTCAGCTTTTTTTTTCATTGGCCCTGCTCTATGGAATTCCCTTCCCCCACCTCTCCGTCTCGAACCTCACTACCCCACCTTCAAGCGCTCCCTTAAGACTCATCTGTTCTCTCTTGCCTTTGACCTTCCCCCCTCTGACCCTTGATCCTCTTGCCTCTCCCTCTATCCTTCCTGCTACTGTTCTCGCTTTTCTCTCCTATCTAATATGTAACTTCCTTTCCGACTCCTGGCCTTGCGCCTTTCGTTTGTAATTTTTTATTGTAAACCGCTCTGCCTATCAATGAAGGGCGGTCAATCAAATAAATGAATATGAATATGAATATATTCAAGTTGTGGTTGCGCTGTGGAATGATACAGAGGCATTATAATATCCTTGGTTTTATTCTCCATTTCTAGCATTCTATTTGCTTTCTTGGCTGCTGCTGCTGCACACTGGACAGAGGGTTTCAACCTATTCATGATAATGCCTAAATATTTTTCCTGGGTGGTGCTTTCAAAGGTGGTACCTTGGATAGTGTAACCAGAGTTTGGGTGGTTCTTTCTTAGGTGCATAGCTTTGCACTTGTCCACATTAAATTTCCTCTGCCATTTAGATGTCCAGTCTTCTAATTTATCAATGTCCTTTTGTCATTTTTTCACAATCCTCTTGCATTTTAACAACTTTAAATAATTTTGTGTCATCTGCAAATTTGATCACCTCATCTGTTATTCCCATTTCCAGGACATTTATGAAGATGTTAAAAAGCAGTGGGGCCAGCACAGATCCCTGGGGCACTCCACTATTCACCTTTCTCCTTTGAGAAAATTGGCCATTTAGCCCTACTCTCTGCTTTCTATCTTTTAACCAGTTCCTGATAGACAATACTTCACTGCCTCCAATCGCATAGTAACATAGTAACGTGACTTTTTAATTTCTCCAGGAGTGTCTCATGAGGGACCTTATCAAAGGCTTTCTGAAAATCCAGATACATTATATCAACCTGCTCGCGTTTGTCTACCTGTTTATTCACAACTTCCAAAAAATATAACATAGGCCATGTGGTCTTTTTCTGCCATCATTTTTCTATCTAGTCTGCCCTTCCATATCGACTACTGCAATAGTCCCCTCTTTTCCCTTAGAGATCTTCTGTGTTTGTCCCATGCTTTTTTGAATTCAGATACTACCACCTCTACTGGGAGACTATTCCACACGCCTACCATATGCTTTATAACGAAGACCACTAACCATTTTAGTAGCCACCCTCTGCACTGACTCCAACCTGTTTATATCCTTTTGAAGGTGTGGTCTCCAGAACTGCACACAATACTGCAAATGAGGTTGCACCAAAGACCTATACAGAGGCACTATCACCTTTTTTTTTTCTGCTGGCCATTCCTCTCCCTATGCACCCAAGCATCCTTCTAGCTTTTGCTTTAGCCTTTTCTACCTGTTTATCTACTTTAAGATCATTGGACACCATCACACCCAGGTCCCGCTCCTCTTTTGTGGACAGAAGTACTTCCACCCCTACAAAACTTTCCTTGGCTAAATCCATGTTGGCTTTTTCCCATTAAACCATGACTTATTTATTTTTTATTTATTGAACGGTTTTATATACCGCCTTTCAGAAAAATCAAAGCGGTTTACATAGAACAAAACTTGAACATTACATTGAAACTTATTCAAACAATTGAAATTACAGTGAACATTAAATTGTATATAATAAAAATGGTAATTTGAGGGTTAGAATGCTGAGTAAATGCTGATTAGGTATATAGATAGTTTAAACATATATACAGATTTAAATATTTACAAATTTCAAAAATCTTATCTTATCTGAGCAAGGAAAAATGTATTGTAGTTCACTAGAATTATTAGTGTAAAGAGTAAATGTGATGATGTGGAGAATTGGGTATTGTAAGATAGAGTAAGAAAAAGGAAATAGTAAGTTGTGAATTAATGAATATGAGTATACATGAGTTTAAGTGGGAAATATTTCATCTATTGGGAATGAGTCTCCAAAGTACTCTATAAATGAGTTTTAAGATCTTTTCGAAATGCTGAAAGATCTGCGATATCTTTGAGTTTATCCGGCAGAGCGTTCCATATTAAAGGAGCATTGAAGCTGAATGCCCTATTTGTTGTAGTTTTATTGAGTTTTGAAAAGTTGTTTGGAACAAGTAGTGTGTTCAGGTTCCTTTGTCTCACTGTTCTGGTCCTTGAATGAATTGTCAGTAGATCAGTTAGATATGATGGGGCTATATCTCTATCAGTTTGAACGTTGTTATGATAACTTTATATTTTATCCTACTTTGTATAGGTACCCAGTGAAGTTTGTACAGTATAGGAGTTATGTGTTCAGTTGGACCTGCATTTATAAGCATTCTTGCAGCAACAGGTTGTGCTACTTTTAGTTGGTGTAAAGCATGCTTTTGGAATACCTTGAAGAATTATGTTACTAAAATCTAAGTGAGGCAGGATCAGGGCTTGAAGGACTGATCTGAAGTCCAGATTTGATAATGGTTTTAGATTTCTAAGATATTTTAATTTATTATATATTGTGTTTGTTGTATTCCTGATGTGTGTTGTTAGACTTAACGTTCTGTCTATGATAACGCCAAGGTATCTTATTTCATCTTTTATGGGGATGCTTATGTTTTCAATTTTTATTTCTGTTGGAGGGGTAAATTTTTTTGATTTCTAGAAACAAATAATGCTTCTGTTTTCTTGAAAATGTGTAGATTGTGTTCATTTAGCCATTGCGTCATTTTAGTGAAGCATGATTTGATATTGGAGAAGTCCAGGGAGTCTATGTCCATAGGGAGATAAATCATAACATCAGCATAAATTGCATATTTTAATTTGCACTGTTGAATGATGTGGCATATAGGTTGTAAATATATGTTAGAGTAGAGCTGACAGTGCAGAACCTTGTGGGATTCCTTGTTTTTGCCTATAGGTTTTAGATGTATGGTTTCCTATTTTTACCTGTTGCGATCGATCAGTTAGATATGATTGGAACCATGCAAGAATAGTGCCATGTATACCAATCTGTTTGAGCCTTTCAAAAAGGATACAATGGTTAATTGAATCAAAGGCAGCCGATTATATCCAAAAATATAAGTAATACTGCTTGTTTTGATTTGTCAATGTATTTTAGCATATCATCAAAGATAACTGCAAGAAGTGTTTCTACACTATGGTATGGTCTAAAGCCGTATTGGTGTGAATCTAAGGGGGCATGAAGTTCAATGTGATCCTGAAGTTGATTATATACTATTTTTTTCTATAATCTTTGCCATAAATGGAAGGCTAGAGAGAGGCCTATATGAAGAGGGATCAAGATTGTCTGTCTAGTTTTTTGTTTTTCAGAATAGGTCTAATCGAGGCTCTCTTTAGGATGGTTGGCATAGTACCATGTGTGAGAAAAATTTGCTATATTTAGAATGTAGGGCGCTAGGAGTGGTTTAGTATTTTTGATCCAGCTAACTGGGCAGGGATCAAGACTAGAAGTGGTTGTGTTTAATATCTGAGATCACCTTATCCAGTTCTTTTAGTGTTACAGTATGAAATTTATCCCATATGTGATCAGGCTTTGGATTGGAGTAAATTAGTGGAATTGGAGGGTCTGATAGTGGAGAGAGCTTAGTTATGTAATAGTCAGCAAGAGTTTGTGGGTTAATAGGGGTGACATCTGTATTAGGAGGGTTTGATAATTTTTTTAACTATTTCAAATAATTCTCTGGGATGACTGAGGGAATTTGTTAGTAATTTTGTATGAAAGGCTTTTTTAGATGCATTTATTGTTTTTCTGTAGTAGTCTAGTTTCTCATTGTATAAATTTCTGTCATTATTTGAGTTAGTTTTCCGCCATCTTTTTTCAATCTTTCTAAGTTCCCTCTTTATTTGTCTAATTTCTTGCGAGTGCCAAGATTGGGAGTCTCTGTGTTTGGATCTGGATTTGTTTGTTTTAGAGCTAGGAAGCATAGCTGCTTTTTTTATAGTCTCGTTCCAGTTAGCAATACTGATATTGATGTCTGTTACTGTTTCGGTATGTGGTAATATCTGTCCTAAAATTTTTTTCCCTGTCAAATTTCCTGAACATTGTAGTTAGTCTTTGTTTTGGCTGTTGGGTTATGATTCTATTGAAATGTGGGAGATTGAATCTAATTAAATGGTGGTCGGACCATGGAATGGGAATAGCCTGGGGTTGTGAAACATTGAGATTATAATCTGGAGATCTTTGAAGAAAGATTAGGTCAAGGGTGTTTCCTTTTATGTGAGTTGGAAAATCTATGATTTGCTCAAAGTCAAGTTCAGACATGGTTTCAATGAATGCTTTTGAGTGTGATGGTGTAGTTGAGGGGAGGTTTAAGTCTCCAATGATTACTAGCTGTTTTTTTCTTGTGTTGAGGGAACATACAAAATCTTTATCCTCCATATTAGATATGATATCTGTGGATGGAGGTCTGTATATGAGACCAAATAAATGTGAAGTTGTTTCAAACATAAGAACATCCATGTTCTCAATATTGTTAGTGGAAATGAGGGAAGCTTTAAGGTTATTATTTATAATAGAGATGACACCCCCACCCCTTTTTAAAGCCCTAGAGCAGTGAAGTAGCTCATAACATTCTCCTAAATCAATTACAAACTGATGGATATCATGAACCGTGAGCCATGTTTCTGTTAAGAATAATATGTCAGGTTTATAATCGATGAGGATATCAGTTATGATCGGTATTTTATTCCTAATTGATCTCACGTTTATAAGCAAACAAAGAAGGTCTTTAGATAAGGATTTGTGGTGTTGGACATGGTGATGGTGGTAAGATTTCCCAGGTGTGATATATATTAGACGATTTCTTTGACCTTGTGCATGAGGTGTTTTGTGATATGGTGCATTATGAGAGATGTTGGGATTCTTATGTTGGAGAATAATTGGAATGTTATGAGTAACAAGGGAGTATGCTTGGATATAATTGTAAGTAGAGTTAGAAAGATAGACATGATTTTAAGCCAATTGATGTAATCCATAATGATAGTCTATTGTATTAATTACCTTTCTGAGATTTCAGTAGAATTGAAAAGGTGAAAGGCAAGGTTTTTGCTCTAAGGTCGAAATTAGGTTAATGCTCAGCTAGTTACTAATTACTGGCTACTGGCAACAGTATATGAATTTCATGATAGGAATAATTACTGACTACTGGCAATAGTATATTTAAAACAAGTAGAAGTAATTATTAGCTACTGACAACAGTATATGTAAGACAGGTTAGGAAAATTACTGATTACTGGCGACAGTATAAGTAGTTCACTAGCTACTGGTAACAGTATATGTAAGATATGTAGGGATAATTATTAATTATTGGCAACTATGAATAATTCACGAAAGAGATAAGTATTGGCTACTGACAACAGTATGATTAAAACAGATAGAGATAATCTATTAGCAGGAGAGAAAGGGGTAGGCTTTTAATTTTTAAGGGGGCCATTATGTAGTTTTTGGTGAGGGGGCTGTGTATGAAACTACTAACAATAGTAGATGCGGCTACTGGCAACAGTAACATGGTCAAAATAGAAACAGTTCTCTAGGGATTACTGGTGATAGTAAATGCAGTTTAAAATAGTGATAGTTATATGATGCTACTAGCCATAGTAAATGTGAGCTAATGGCAACAGTATTATAGTCAATAATAGAAACAATTCTATGGGAAAGGGTCTCTTTCTATAGTCAGTAATAGAAACAATTCTGTGAGCTAATGGCAACAGTATTATAGTCAATAATAGAGACAATTCTATGGGAAAGGGTCTCTTTCTATGGCTGTTAAGGTGATGTATACTTGCTGTGGTCGCAGAAGTAATCGTGTTGACGATGAAAGCGAGCTCAACCCTGGGTGAGCTCAAGCTACTATTGTATTGATGAGGATGGATCGCTTGTAGATTTCTGGGGCATCTCAATGAGGGCTGTTGCCTAAGGGCCGTGCCAAAGGGCCCTCTTGCGAGGCCCTCAGGCACGGGCCTGCAAGGCGTGGGTGCGCCTGTGGCGCTCCTTTTTTAAGAGCAGTGGGCTGCCCCGATTGGACAGCACTAGGCTGTGACACAGCTGCTGTGGGTGGAGACGAGCAGCTTCTCACTCCCTCCTGGGAGAGCTGGACACTGGAGAGGCTTCAGTCCGGGTGGAGCTCTTTTGTGAAGCTGAGGCTTCGGTCCGGGTGGTAGCTTCTCTCCCTCCTGGGAGAGCTGGACGCTGAAGACGCTGAATCTACATATTCAGTAATTTTGTTCTTTTATAATGGTTTCTACTATTTTTGCCCAGTACTGATGTTGAGCTTACTGGTCTGCAGTTTCCCGTATCACCCCTAGAACCTTTTTTTTAAAAATTGGAGAATGGCCAATGTAACACCAATCTTCAGGTACTACATATTGATTTTAATGATTAGTTCACAGATGACTAATAGTAAGTCTGCAATCTCATATTTCAACTCTGAACACCCTTGGCTGCACACCATCTGGTCCAGGTGATTTGCTACTCTTCAGTTTTATCAATTATTTCTTTCAGTTCTTCCGAAACATTACCTTTTTATATACCATTTCAGGCACAGGTAACTTCCCTACATCATCTTCAGTAAAGAAAGAAGCAAAGAATTTATTCATACTATGGCTTTGTCCTCACTTAGCACCCATTTAACCCCTCTATGGTACAACTGACTCTCACAGGTTTTTTGCTACAAATGTAATTGAAAATTTTTATTATGCATTTTTACTTACACGGCAAGCTTCTTTTCAAATTCTCTTTGCCTACCTTATCAATTTTCATCATTTGGCTCCTTTTTCCATTTCATGAAAGATGTATTTTTTTTTTTTTGGGGCTACAAAGGCCTTTCTGACCTTACCTTTAAACCATGCTGGCAGTTTAAAACGTGGAATACATTTGATCTGGGCTTCCAAGATAGTACTTTTAAACAAGGCCATGCTTGATGTAAATCTTTAACCTTTTCAGCTGCCCCTTTAAGCTTTTTTCTTTTCCTCATTTTATCATAGTCTCCCTTTTGAAAGTTAAAAGGTAGTACTGTGTATTTCCTTGCTGTTCTTCTTCCATTTGTTAAATCAAATGCAATCATGCTATGATCACTGTTGCCAAGTGGCCCCAAAATCCTTCTCTTGCACCAGATCCTGTTACACTAAGGACTAGGTCCAAAATAGCTTCCCCTCTAGTCGGTTCATGAACCAGCTGCTCCAAAAAGCAGTCATTTATTTAATTTTGAAACTTTATCTCCCTAGCATGTCCTGCTGTGACATTGACACAGCCTGATTAGATATTTTAGAGACAGGCTTGTTTTTGCAAAGATCTATACCAAATGCATTTAGTGACATCCATTTTTCTCCAATAAACCTTATTTATTAATTTATTGATGTCTCATTATACTGCCATTTGAAGAGAGAGTTTTGAACTGCATAGTGGTTTATAAAAGAATTGATGAAAGCCAAATAGGTCAATGGACATAAATATATTAAACAAACAACAAAAATGACAGGAACATAACAAAACAGACACCAGTTAAAACAGAAAGATAGACGGACAAAAAACAAGAGGTATAACACAATCTCAATTGTTTACATTGTAATCAAAACTGGTGGAGGACACATGGGGTAACAAGGAAGGGGAAAGTCAGGTCCATTCAGATGAGTAGACCAGATCCCATGCAGTTAGGCTGTGAGGTATTCTCTGAAAGTATGTTGGAGTAACCAAACTTTAAGCAATTTCATAAATTTGTTTAAACAGTAGTTGCTCAGATATGTTCATGACAAATCACCTCTTACCAGGTGAGTAACAAGGTGATGTACCATGAAATATTTCAAAGGAAAAGAAAGGAACTATGATCTCAAAATTTTTTTTAGGGAAAGAAGAGATAAAGGAGAGCAGAAAGGTGAATTTTCTGAATGAATATTGGACGGGGGGGGGGGGGGGGGTGCAGAACATTCTGGAGAGGTGCCTAATAAATGATGGAGGAAGTCGGGATCCATTCAAATGCAATGCGAGGGGACGACCAGCATATTTGCATGGGAAAATGTAGAGGTCTTGAACTTGAATTAAAGAAGCAATATTTAAAGGATGGCCAGTGTAGAATGATTGCTGGCCAAGTAAGAATTTTATATTTTATTTTTAAAATGGGGAGCCAGTGCTGTTCTATTAAGAAAGGTGCAACATGGTCTGAAGGTCTGGTGAAATAGATCAATTTAAGCCCTGTATTTTGAATAAGTTATAAATGTTTCAAGGAATATTGTGGTATACCACTTTAATAATGAATTACAGTAGTCTAAATGGGTCATTATGAAAGAAGAGTCTCTTCAAAGATCTGGAGAAAAGAAAAGGTCCATAGGTTTTTATATTAACTTAGCAATTTGTGAAGAAAAATTCAGGTGGTTGTCTATAATGACTCTGAGAGGTTATCAGCCACCTGGGATTGAAAAGTACAATTTCAAGATTTCTTGGAAAATCACATGGTGGAAGATTTCTTCACATTATACTAATTTATTAGAGGTTAACCATTCAGCGGTGTGGTTTCAATGGAGAGAGAATTTTTTAAAAGGAAAGGTCCCAGTTACTATGAGAGATGAGTATTTATCTGGATACGTATCAGCTACACAGAAATGAACACTAGGGTTCAGACTCTGTATCAGTGTGCCAAGGGGAGCAATGAAAAGTTTAAATAAGGTAAGGGATAAGATTGATCCCTAGGATGGGAACACCACATCTTAGAGAATATCTTAAGAATTATCTAGCTTGATATTAAAGGAGTAGACATACGGGAAAGACTTTCCAAACTGGATAACGAAGTATGGCCCACCAGGTTGAAAGTGGCCATAAGATCAAGATGTAACAAGAGAACTCTTGCCCTTGTCTATCCAGATGATGATAATCTCTTCGTTCAGAGTGATCAACGAAGTTTAGTGCTATGAATTGTTTCTAAATCCAAATTGTTTTGGAAGGGAAGGCATGATTGGCTTCAAAGAAAGCATTTGGTGCCACAGTCAAAAATTGCAAATACAAAATAGGGTGGTAATTTGAAAGAACTGAGGGGTCTGTTTTTCAAAACTTTCAAGCAGGGTCTGACCACAGCTTTCTTCCATTGGTTTGGGACACTACCTGAAGTAAAAGTTTGAACTTTAAATTTTAAGAAGGATGTTAGATATAGAAGGTAAATGTCTTTCGTAAGTGAGGGGGATAAAGTCAGAATTTGATGGCTTTAAATTTGATAGTGTGTAATAATAATTATTATACAGTTAGACTATAAAAAAATATATACATAGCACTGTACAGTGGTGATATTGCACCTGAAATTGGGGACCTTACAATCTATGGTCCCCGATTTACTATACCACAATAAAATATTGCATTTGTGCACTGTTTTGCTGCAGGATTCTTTAACTATGAGTTAGTGAATCTCACAATAAGTAATTTTTTTGCATAGCTGCAACCAAGAATATGGCCTTTGAATGCTGACCACATATCCTTTGCTTGATGCAGCACCTCCCTATTACTGGGTTTACTTTGGATTAGGAACAATCTTGTTTCTGGACTAGCTCCTTCCACTCCAGTATCAGGACTCTCTACTTTCTGGAATCCCAAGTGCAACTCCCTTCTCTCATGGCTTTCTGCAAGAGAACCTTCAAGCTGCTTTCTCCCCCTCTAACAGCTGCTGTTTTCAGATGGAACCTTTTTTTTTCCTCTAGGATTTATGTACTCCTGCCAGAAGCCGCAAGCTAACACTTCATATTGGAACACTTTCCATACCAGGGTATGTAATCATGCTTTGCTAGGGCAACTTCTATGCCATTATATCTCCACCAGGAAACTTCTTTTCCTACTTTTAAAAAGGCCTACAGACTTGTTTTCTCAAACTCTACTTTGCATAGGCCCTTTTAACAGAGGAGTGAGCCCATTCTTCTCATGACCCCTGGATACACAGGCCATGTGGTATTTTTCTGCTGTCATGTTTCTATCTAGTCTCCCCTTCCATATCAACTACAATAGTCCCCTTTTTAACGTTTAGAGATCCTCTGTGTTTGTCCCATGCTTTTTTGAATTCAGATACTGTCCTCGTGTCCACCACCTCCACTAGGAGACTACTGTATTCCACGCATCTACCACTTTCCATAAAGAAATATTTCTGCATACTACTTCAGAGTCTATCCCCTTTCAATCTCACTCTCATCCTGTGTCCCCTCGTAGCAGAGCTTGCTTTCATTTGAAAGAGACCCTCCTGTGCATTTATGCCACTTAGGTATTTAAATGTGTCTATCATATCGCCCCTATCCTGCCTTTCCTCTAAAGCAAACATAGTAAGATCTTTAAATCTCTCCTCATATGCTACATAATGAAGACCACTAACTATTTTAGTAGTCACTCTCTGCCCTGACTCCATATCCTGCTTATATCCCTTTGAAGGTGTGGTCCCCAGAATTGCACACAGTACTCTACTCTAAATTAGGTCGCACCAGAGACTTATACAGAGGCATTATCACCACCACTTTTTTTTTCTGCTGGCCAATCCTCTCTCTCTCTATACACCCAAACATCCTTCTGGCTTTCGCAGTCTCCTTTTCTACCTGTTTAGCTACTCTAAAATCATCTGACAGAATTACGCCCAGGACCCACTGTTCTTTTGTGGACATTAGTACCTTACCCCTACACTGTACTGCTCCTTTGGATTTTTGCAGCCCAAATGCATGATCCTGCATATTTTAGCATTAAATCTCAGCTGGCAATTTCTTGACCATTCTTGAAGCTTAGCTAAATCCCCCCTCATGTTATCTACTCCTTCCTGGGTGTCTACTCTATTGCAGATTTTGGTATCATCTGATAGCCCTTCTGCAATATCACTAACAAAGATGTTAAAAAGAATCGGACCAAGGACAGATTCCTGCAGCACAATGCTAGTAAGCACCTCCTCAGAGTGAGCTCCATTTACCTGTACCCTTTGTCACCTCCCACTCAATCAATTTCTAACCCAGTCAGTAACTTTAGGGTGCTCAGTTTGTTTAAGTCGCCTGTGTGGAATGGTGTCAAAGGCTTCACTGAAATCTATATACACCACACAGGGGCGGCCCAAGGGGGGTGCGGGGCCATGTGCAGAGACTCAGTGTGGGCCTCATTTGCATAAATATTTGCATAATGTTAACATATTCATTAAGAGGCATGTTTACTAAAAGTTAGTGTATAGATAAAGAAAGACTAAAAGATTTCTACATTACTATAATCCAGTGCCAACCACCAGGCACATTAGGAACTACTACAAAACACTGCCCATTTAGAACCCATAGCAAACCCGCCGTATCCTAACAGCACTACCAGCACTCACAAAGCACCGTACCCTACCTATCAAAAGGCAGCACTGCAAATATTAAACCAATACATTTCAGAGAATAGCAATGCATGACCTACTGGGGGAAAGAGAACAAGTGGCAATGTCAAATAGAAACTACATAAACCTCAGCTCAGTTACACATGCAGAACATCACCAAACAAAGAACAAGGAATCACAATTTAGAAATAGGTCCCACAGAAATTGCAGCTAAAATACAGCCACACACATTTATACAAGCTTGGGGGCAGAATCAAGTGTCCTGTTGCCCCCCCCCCCCCTGCCCAGCATAGCTCTCCCTCCTTGCATCAGTCCCTCTCTGCGCCGGCTTTCAGAGCAGCGAAGGGGGAGTTTCTCCCTCGTGGCTCTGTTAAGCCTGGGGCTGATGGGAAACAGGCGTTTACTAACCATAGAGGTAAGACTAACTGGCTTGTCCTCAATGTCATTCTTACTTCCGCTTTTGCCTTTCTCCAGTCCTCTAGCACCACTCCCGACTCATTGGAAAGGTCAGACAGTGGAGCTACTAGAATGTCCCCAAGTTCCCTTGGTATTCTTGGATGTATCTCATCTGGAACCATGACTTTGTCTTTCTGTTTAGCTAGTTCCTCACCAACACAGTTTAACAGTATGACTGTTTAACAAGGAAGGAAAGGCAAATTATTCTTCTAACAGAGAAGTGCGCGCAATGCTGACGGGGAACCAATATGAGACCAATATGAGACAGTTTTCTGAAATCGTTTGTGATCCCTGTCGCTTTTGGTGCTATTTGTGGGTGTTTTCTGAGCTCCTGCTCCTGGCCCTTCATCTGTGAACACAGAACAGAAATATTTGTTAAGCAATTCTGCTTTATCCTCATCAGCTTCTGCATATTCCTCCCCTGCACCCTTGGGTCTGACAATGCCACTTTTGCCCTTCTTCCTCTCACTAACATATCTGAAAAATGTCTTATCCCCACAATTTATTGCATTGGCTATTTCTTCTTTTTTGTACCTTTTGCTTTCCTGACTACTTTGCTAGCTTCTCTAAGGTTTTTTTTCCAAATATAGATGCCTGTCTAATTCTCTCTGTGATCTCTTGTATTTCATGAAAGCCTCCCTCTTTTTTTTCACCTTTTCAGCTATTTCTTTTAAGAACCATAGTGGCCTCCTTTTCCTTTTACAGTTATTTACCTTTTAACAATAAGGTTTGTTGCCTTAAAATATCCCCTTTCAGTTTTGCCCACTGTTCTTCTATATCCCCCAGCTGTTCCCATCCCACTAACAACCCTTTTGAGGTATTGTCCCATCTTGGCAAAGTTATTTTCTCTAAAGTCTAAGACATTCACTTTTGAAAGTATTTTCAGTCCTAGTCCTAATACTGAACCATACCATTTGGTGATCACTGGATGCAAGATTCCATAACGATGCATAGATGGACATAACATCTTCAAATATTCATTTGCTTTGGCTATTTGCACTGTTACATCAGAAACACTTTCCCCATTGGTAAGCACTAAGTCCAGTATGGCCCCTTCATGTGTGGGTTTGGGTACCCATTGCCAGAATAGTTCTCCCTGTAGAGAATCCAGGATCTCCTTACTTGTAGATGACACCACAGCAGGGTTGTGCCAATCCACGTCTGGTATATTAAAGTCGCCTATCGATAGCACTTTTCCTTTCATGGCAATACTAAATATGTCTTCTATTAAATCTTCATCCATTTCTATGCCCTGTGAGGGGAATCTGTATATAATCCAATGAAAATGGATTTCCCTTTCCCTCTTTCTAGTTTAACCCACAGTACCTCCTCTCTCCCTTTTAAGCCCTGTAATTCTATAGCTTTAATATTATTTTTTACATATAGTACCATTCCACCTCACCTTCTTCCTACCCTGTCCTTTCTGAATAATGTATAGACTGGTATAATTACATCCCAGTCATGGTTTTCCGTGAACCATGTCTCTGTAACCATCACTAAATCCAAGTCAGCCTCTTTCATTAAAGCCTTCACATCTGGGATCTTATTTCCCATGCTATGGTCATTTATACACACCGGTTTCCAGATGTTTTATTTTATTTATTTATTTAACTATTTCTTTTATACCGCCCCTTCCAGAGATCAAGGGCGGTTTACATATAACAGGTTAACAGTCTTGTACACAGTTTGTATACATTTTACATAGAACAATAGAAATCAACTATTTACATTGAACAGTAATATAAACTTTGTAGGTATTAAAGGAAAAACAAAAAGATGTTGCCCCTATTACCTAATTCTACAGAGGTATTTAATGTTTCACTTACCTGAGTGCTCTCTACATCCATCCCCAATGATAGTTTAAAGCCTTCTGCAGGTTAGTCAGTCTGCTACTGAATAGCCCTTCCTCCCTCCCTCCCCCTTTACACTTAACATTGTCCTCTCTTCAACATCTGCCATTGCAAACTGTCCCTCTAGATTTCCTCTCATCTTCTTTTGCATGCTTTTATTGGTATCTGTAAGCATCCTGCTGACTGTTATGTTTAAAGGCAGTATAGCAAAAATAAATAAGGGGTCTTTACACTACACTACTACTTTAGGGGAAAAATGCCTCGACTGTATAGATAAAATAGCATGTTGTACTTGGGCAGTAAAGCTTGATGACTAGCTTCCGGAGGAACTAGACAATCTGACAAAGGACCATAATGCTCTAAACATTTTTCCCATACAGACACAATGGAAAAACCTTTAGTACTTCTGGCCCAAACTCAGAATATGCTGGTCACTTCAGCAGAGTGTTCTGTCTTTTTTTGTAAAGAACATTTGTTCATATTGATATGTTGACTGCAAATGAAGGCAGTGCCATAATACTTTGGTCTGGATTCTATAATTCCAAATTTACTGAACTCTTTCCTGTTACATGATATGGCTTCTCCATGTAGGTTAATTATCCATCCTCTGCGACTAATAATGTGGTTCCCACATGGGTTTCCAGATTTGGGCTTTTCTTCAATAGTTGCTCAGTCAGAAGCTTTTGGATTTTTCAGACTTCCCTATTTTCTAGACATTTTTTTCCTGTTTCCTTTCAGATATTATTTTTTAATTTTTAAAAATGACATGCATTAGACCTTCTTAGCATCAATGAAATCTCTTTTTGCATGCACTCTATTCTTTAAGGTGCATTGATGAATGTACATACCTGCTCTTCAATATCTCTACCACCAGGCAGACTAACACAGATGAGCATCTTGGATGTCAAACACAAGGTACAGTAATAGTCAGATGGGGCTTGTTTGCTCTTAGTTTTCTCTGCTGAGAATTTCTCTTCATGGCTTCCTTCTAACTCTTGCCAGCCATTGCTGCTCTCTCCCCTTTTCACCCCTCACAGGCCACTGCTCCTCCACACCTACTAGAAATAAGAATGAAAGGCTACAAACTGGTTAAAAAAAGGGTAGCAGCTCAACTTTGCAGTAAAACGGATTTGTGCATGGTGCTTCAGCAAGGTACAAGGATGGTGCAAGCTGTCAGGCAGAAAAATAAATCAGCATGTCCAAGCTTAACAAAAGACAGCTTGGCCTTCAGGAATACTGCGGCCCTGGTGCTGTGTGGCAGATACTATTCCACCTTCATCACAACATGATGTGTACATACTTCTACAGATGCAACTAGTTTAATTGGTCAGGATATGATTACAGACATGCTGCTTCAACACAAGAGTAACATTTATTAGTACATTTCAGGAAGGTGCTTGGGAAATCTGCTGTTGCTCTCAGTAAAACCTTTTAAGCCCAGTGGTGCTAGTTTTACTAAAGTTCAATCTTAGTAAACAGAGAAATGTTACCCATCTGTTTTGCCTTTTCTTCCCTGCTTGCAAATGTGTTTCCTGACTCTATAAAAAATACTTTAACGTATTCTTTAAATAATGTCTGTTTGGGAATAATTTGCTAATTACAGCTTACGGTTGACTTTTGTTTACTTAAATTAAGGGGTTTGGGAGCGATCCTGTATTTATTTGAAGGGCTAGGTACTTGCTTAAACGCAGTCAATAATTCCTGATTAGCCGTTGCAGACATCTCTACTGCAGCTGCTGGGAGCACAGCTGGCTGGTATTGCTCCTCACTCCTGCTCATGTAGCTCTCATTGGAGACTGGCTATGGCTGGCCTCCAGGGATTAAAGGCAATAGAGTTACTTTGACATCAACGGAATTCAGAGTTTATGGCCTTGGTGAATAAATTCTATCTCCGAGCCGCCCCTGTAGTGAGAGGGTGGAGGGAGGGACCAATGGGGGGAAAAAAGGGATCCCACCTCTTCTGACATGGATCTAGTTGCTTTAGAGGCTCTTTGTGAAACTGTTGCTTGGGGGCTCTTAGTTTTAAATTTAAGATGTCAGTGGGTACTGAGGCTCTGACTTAATCTAGTAAGGTCTGAAATTGTAATGCTTTCACATAGATGTTTTGTAAAAAAGTAGATAAATCTTTAGCTGCTAGGAAAAGCTGTGAAAACAAGTTATAGATATCTGGTGTTTATAATACTTTGGGGTGGGGGGGGGGGTAGTGTAAGGAAAAGTAAATACAATAACTTTTTTTTTCTCAAAAATCTGTTCTTGACAAGCTACAGCTAGACACCATTTTGTTCTCTACTCTTCCCTCTTATTTGTGCTCTACTCCTTCTTACCACAATTAGAGCTGCTCTCCTGAACTAGGTCTGCACAGTCAACGGGAATTTAAGATGTAAGCTTGAGCCAAGACATCTTCCTATCTCTCTGTGTGCTGTCCTCTGCTGCTCCTTGCTCTGCAGCCCCTCTGGATGGTATGAGAACCTGGGGAAAGGCCACCCGCACCTGCCCTCCTGAAGCAGACAGTTTACTCTGTCCTCATGGAAACGGATACAGTGGCTAAATGCAGGGTTCTGTCTTTCAGTGCAGTTTATATGAGGAGTCTCCTCCCCATGATTATATCACTGGACAGAAGTAGCATTCCCTGTTCTAGAAAATGCTAAGCCAAATCCAGGTTACACTGTAAAAATCTAGTAAGGTTACTGGAAGCCTCTGTTTTAAATCCTAGGGGGGTCTCCCACAAATATGCAAATTTTATCTCATGCGTATTCATTACAAATATCCTAAATACCTGATTTGGCTGTGGACTCCCCAGGGTAGGTTTGGAAAACCCTGATGTTAGTGATGTAACAAGTACATAGCTCTAGACGATGACCGTTCAGGGGGTATGAAGAAAAAGCGTGAACCGAAAACTTTAATGTTTTGCTTTTTCTTGCTGACGCGAGTAGAAATGTCTGAATCCTCTTCAGGTTTTACCTATATTTGAAAACTCTGAAAAGATTAGGATATTTAAATTTGAGGAGCAGATCTGCTTACATTTTTGGATCTGCATTGGATTTTTATGGGTCCGCTTTTGTTTAGTAATCCCCTGTGAATCTCAGAACAATCCGCCAGGTTTTCCGAGAGATCTGTGTTAAATCTGATTTTCCTGGCATGCTTGAACCAGGCTGAAATCTGCCTGCCTGCACTAAGTTTGACCTCCAACTGTTAGCACAACTATCCATCTAAGGGGTCAAGTTTGTATTTCAGGCCAAAGTAGCACAGAAAAGCACCAGAGGTCTGAAAGCTGGTGTGTAAACAAGGTTTTGAAATAGCAGCATCTTTTGTCAGTTCTAATTTTGGGCACCTTCAGGAAAAGAATGAAACCACAAAATATTGTGAAAGCAGATTTTGCAAAATGTTCTCTGGATCGTTTGCTCAGTTCTTATATTATGAACTTTTGAGTAAATCCACCGCTAATGTTCTACTGAAGATTTTTCATTTGTGTGTTGGTGGATTTTTTTTTTTTTTTTCATTTTTCCTTGTGGAAGGTCCCCCCCCCCCCCTTTTGTTGAAGTTGCAGGAAATTTAAACCTAAGGAGAAGGAAGTATTTCATACTTGTGCAAGCAAACTGTATTAAAGGTGCTTTGCTTCTGTATTTCATGGTCCAAAAATTTTGTCCATAAGGAGGATGGTGCACAAAAAAATCTGTTTTCTTCATCTGCCCTTCAGATGACCTGCAACCTATTTTGTCCTTTATCCTGGGTTTTTCAGGACTGTCAGCGGTACTTGGGCTGTGCAAAACTTGGGCTAGGCAGTAGGAATGACAGAACCTATTATGTCCTGGCCTAGATCGGACATGAGGTTTTATCTTGTTTCTGAATCCAGCTCGCATTGCAATTGGAATATTAAAAGGGCAGCTGGCTTGGATATAGCTAGTGGGAAAAGAATGGACACAGCCATCCCATGTTCCATTGTTTTCCAGCTTCTCAGTAATTCTGAACTTACATTTTTCTGTCTTTTTTTTCCCCTCTGAAATTTCTTAGGATTTTTTTTTTAAACTATAGCATCTGTAGTACATGATTTAAGCTTTCACACAAAAATTACGGACCAATGCAAAAAAAAAAAATTCTCCCCACTCCACCTAAATGTGTAGTCCCTCTTTTGCATACTCATTAACAGGACCGTACCAAGCTAGAAATGAGCCTTGTTTGACTCATGAACCTGGTGCCCCCCTACACCCAACCGTGTAAAGGAACTCTGTTGGGTTTTCTGGTGCCCCCTTTGTACTTGCGTCTTGAGCAATCACACCGCTCACACAGCCCTTGGTACAGCCCTGTCTTATTAGTTCCAGGTCTCTGTCTCAGAGTAAGTGGCCCTCTAGTCTACATCAGGGCCGGATTTACCTTGAGTGAGGCCCTACGCCAACAAAAATTGTGGGCCCCCAGCAGGGGCGGCCCAAGGGGGGTGCGGGGCCTCATTTGCATAAGGGGCCTCATTTGCATAAATATTTGCATAATGTTACCATATACTAACTTTTAGTAAACGTGCCTCTTAATGAGTGTATGGATAAAGGAAGACTAAAAGATTTCTACATTACTATAATCCAGTGCCAACTGCCAGACACATTAGGAACTACTACAAACACTGCCCATTTAGAAGCCATAGCAAACCTGCCGTATCCTAACAGCACTACCAGGACTCACAAAGCACCAGACCCTACCTATCAAAAGGCAACACTGCAAATATTAAACCAATACATTTCAGAGAACAACAATACATGACCTACTGGGGAAAGAGAACAAGTGGCAATGTCAAATAGGAATTATATAAACAGAACACCTCAGCTCAGTTACACATGCAGAACATAGACCATCACCAAACAAGTAATCACAATTTAGAAACAGGAAGACAATAATTAAACTGGGAATCCCAAAAGCCAAACTTGGAATGTACAACACTGTAGAAATAAACTATACATTAATTTGCTCTTGTACTAAACAAAGCACAGACATTAATGATGCACATTTACCAGAGCTGACATATTCCAATTAATAAATTAAAAATAAAGAGATATTTTTCTACCTTTTGTGCATTTTTTTCAGCTGCAATTGCTCCGGCCACTTTCTTCTGGTTTCTTCGTGTCTTCTGCTAACTCTCCATCGTCTGCTGTCCATTTGTCCTTTCTTCTCTCTTCTAGATTTTTTTCCATTCTCTCTCTACATCTGCTTTAACATACTAATCTTTCTCCTTTTGCTCTTTCCTCATTCCTATTTCATCCACTCAAATTTTACCCCTCCATCCTCAATCCCCACTTACTCTCCCAATACCCGGCCAATTGTAGATTTTTTATCCCTCCCACACAAAATATTTTTCCCTTCTCCATTTTACTCTTCCAGCCCCATCCCATTCTAATCCTCCCCCAACATCAGCTCCCTTCTAGTTCCAGCCTCACCTAGCATCCATTCCCTTCTAGTCCCTGCATCAGCCCATTTCCAGTCCTAGCCACCCATCAGCCCATTTCCAGTCCTAGCAACCCCCCAACCCAATACCAGTCCTAGCCCCCCATCAATCCACTTACAGTCCTAACCCCCCATCACCCCATTTTCAGTTTAAGCCCCCCCTATAACCCATTACCAGTCCTAACCCCCCATCAGCCTACTTCCAGTCCTAACCCCATCACCCCATTTCCAGTCAGCCCCCCATAGCCCATTGCCAGTCCTAACCCCATCAGCCCACCTCCAGTTTTAACCCCCCCAGCCCATTTCCAGTTTTAACCCCCCCAGCCCATTTCCAGTCCTAGCCCCCCCATAGCCCATTACCAGACAACCCCCATCAGCCCACAGCCCATTACCAGTCTTAACCCCCCCCAAAAGCCCATTACCAGTTCTAAAACCCCCCAAACAGCCCCCAGTCCATTACCAGTCCTAACCCCATCAGCCCACCTCTAGCCTTAACCCCCCCCCAGCCCATTTCCAGCCCCAGCCCCCCCAATAGCCCATTACCAGTCCTACCCCCCCCCCCGTCGGCCTAAAGTAAAATTTAATTTAAAAAAAAACCTGCTGGCTGCCGCCGCGGGGCCCCCTCTGCTGCTGCGGCAGCACAGACTGACCCGCGGGGGCCCCCTCTGCAAGCTGACTCCGTCGGTCCATCGATCCCTCCCTCCCTCCATGCACGCTGTGAGAGGCGCGAAGGAAGAGTGTCTCCCTCGCGTCTCTCACAGCCTGCACCCTGCACGGACGGAGGGAGGGAGGAAGGAAGGAACGAACCGACTGCTTCAGCTTGTAGAGGGGGCCCCCGCGGGTCAGTTGGTGCTGCCGCGGCAGCAGAGGGGGCCCGCGACGGCAGCCAGCAGGTTTTTTTTTTTTAATTTTATTTTAAAAAAAAATTAACTTGTTCTTTTTTTGTGGGCCCCTGCCAGCTGTGGGCCCTACGCCATGGCGTACATGGTGTATAGGTAAATCCGGCCCTGGTCTACATAACCTAGCCTGGATTCTCCAAATCGGAGTCCAAGACATATTATTGAAGCTTAAATGAGGCACTACTGTCAGCACGATGCTTCTGTTAAAAGCTTCTGTTTTGCAACACTTACGTGTACCTTGCCTGCAGGGATGGAGCCCTCTGCACTTTTTAACAAGGAGGGTCTCTGTGGGAATGCAGGGCAGTGCAATGCAAGCAAGATAGCCTTGTTAAGAGAAACCATGAGGAGGGAGGGATATAAGTCATGCTGAGTTGGGCCAAAGTACATAAAGCCAAACATTCTCTCTCTGACTGAGACCAGTTTGGGTCTCAAGTACCCAGTGATCCAAAACGTAGATCTGTTTTCCTATAGCTCGCTTCCATGGATAAGTGATAAACTTTGTCCAAACATGGTAAAAAGAAGGACAAATACTTAAAGTATATACAGGGGTATTAAAGCCAAGCCGACCCGAGACAGGCCGTGTTTCGGTTATGCCTTCATCAGGGGTGTTCTTGGCATACTAAAATCATAATAAATAAATAAATAAAACCAAATTAAATGAAATGTTATGATTCAATGTTTTAAGACCACAAAATCTAAATGATAACATGGAAATAATAAAACATAATAAAACATCCATATAAAAACAACCATATAAAAACATATGTGATATTAACTTAATGTATATATGAATAACTCTAAACATTAAAAAATTAATAAAGAAAACAAACATCAAAGAAAACAGCCAAAGATAAACAGAAAAACAAAGGGTGTGACATGTAACTAGGAGGAGGATATGTCTGTTGATTATAACCCCATATGTTGTCTTGCAATGCTATGGGGAAGAAAAATAAAAATTCAATATTGTTACTTATACATGAAGAGCAGGAGTGATCAGCATGAATTTAAAGATACAGCTTACATTAAATAAAACATTGATTTGTCAATTGCATAAAATTATATTCATGAACTATAAAAGAGCACATCCTAAAATTATTCTAAATTGCTAGTGCAATTCTAAGTTGTGGAAGGCCAATTCTGTTTCCCGCATGTCCAGCTGCGTTGGCCATGCAAAAATTGGACATTGAGGAAATGGATCCGATTTCTGCTGCTGCACGGCCCGGACATTCCCACGACAGCAGAATTGGGGACTTGGGATGTCCAGTCACTCCCCATATGCTGATGTGATCGGCATACAGGGAGCTGTCCATCCAAATGCCAGAACACCATGGCTTGGGCATGGGAGCCAGGGTGTTCTGGTGCTATGGCAATGAACAATCTATCTGATGGCTCAGAATGCCATGGCCCATGTCCGCTTCTGCAGACCGTGATCCAGCTGGCATCGGAAGCCCCCATGGGCCGGAACATGGCTGCAGGGGCACAGCACAGCCGATGGCATGGTTTGTGGGGTTGTACGGTGCTGTGCAGTGGGGACCCCGGGGCTTATTCCACCATCGGGGAGGAATATAAGCCATCTCGCTGATGGACATACAGAGGCCTGTCCTGAATGGTCTCTGTACATCCTGCTGCCTTGCCCAATCCTTGCTCCTGCCCTGCTCTGCCCCTCCTGCCCACATCCAGCGCTGTGTATGTACAGGGAGTGCTAGACCTGGAACCAAGTCCAGGCTTTGTGAGCAAGTTGGACATCCAACCTGGCTATTTGCAATGCAGAATGACCACCATAAAGAATATCATCTGGCCCTTAGTTTTCTGCTATTACTTGTCCTACATTGGTGTGTTTGAGGCCAGTCCTGGTGTATCCCCTGGCCAGTCTGGGTTTTAGGATATCTACAATATGCATGAAACGGTTTTCACAGCCTCCATTGCATGCCAATCAGTTTCATGCATATTGTAGATATCCTAAAACCCAGACTGGCCAGGGGGTATACCAGGACTGGCTTTAGAAACGTTGTCTTAAATGGGGGGAGGGGGAGGATGACACATCAGGGCATGCTAAGAAGATTAAATGACCCTTTTATTAAATGCTGCTAACCGGTTAACACAGGTTTTTAGCATGCCGAATGCTAATGTGCAGGCATGCCGACTACTGGCTACCAAAATGCATATTAACTGGCAATCATACGCTAATGCGTAGGTGAGTTAACAGAAGAATGTGGGTATGGAGAGTATGGCATGCAATGACGATGAATATACCAGTTAGCATGGGTACACCTAATGATACCTTTATGGGTTTTAAGTGTATGCATGTTAATTGCGCTGTACATTAACAAATGCATTAGCGCATTGACTGCTGGGAAGATGCTGATCATACCCCAATGGTTAATGTGGGGGCTTTGTACCTACTGGTTGTTAAAAATGCATGTTAAGTGCAAAACGTAGCAGGATTTAGTAAAAGGGCCCTATGTTTCTAGATGAAATAAATGACTGCTACATGGAGCAGCTGGTTCAGGAATTGGCACATGGGGGAGCTATTTTGGACCTAATCCTTAATTGTACACAGGATCTGATACAAGAGGTGATAGTGTTGGGACCACTTGGCAATAGTGATCATGCAAAATGCAATGTGTGCCTTCAAGTCAATGCTGACTCCTGGTGGCCCAGTGGCTCCTGGGTTTTCTTGGCAGTGTGACCGGAATAGATTGCCAGGCCTTTTTTCCAAGGCAATTGAGGGTTAAGTGACTTGCCCAAGGCCAAAAGGAATGCTAGTGGGAATCAAAACCTGGTTTCTTGGTTACCAAGCCAGCGCTCTAATTATTAGGCCACTTCTCCACTCCTACTGTATAGTGATCATTGATAATATTTGATTTAATAAATAGGGGGGGAAACAGCAAGGAAATCTACTGTGCTAGTGTTTAACTTTCGAAAGAGAAACTATGATAAAAGGAGGAAAATGATTGTGGCTGCTCCTTTTAGTTTATTTCTTAATCAAAGTTTAAGGATTTATATCAGGCCTGTAAATTTTTTTTAAAAAATGTCGTTTTGCAAGCCCAAAGCAGATGTATTCCATGCTTCAAAAAAGGTGGAAGGGAGGTCAAATGATTGCCAGCATGGTTTAAAGGTGAGGTGAGAAACTGTTTATAGTCAAAAAGGATACAAATGAAGAAAACGGGAAACTGGGCAAGTTAAATGTAAAACATCAATAAGGCAGGCAAAGAGAATGTCAAAAGAAGATTCCTTTCGAAGCAAAAACTCCTAATAAAACCTTTCAGCCTATGAGGGAGTCAGTTGGACCATTAGATGATAGAGGAGTAAAAGGGGCACTAAAGAAGAACAAAGCTATAGCAGAGAGACTAAATCAAGTCTTTGCTTCCGTTTTTACTGAAGATGTAGGGGAGATACCATGCCAGAAATGATATTTAAAGGTAATGAATTGGAGGAATTGAGACAAATCTCAGTGAATCTGGAAGATGCAATAGACCATTTGACAAGAGTAGCAAGTCACTTGGTATACATCCCAGGGTGCTGAAAGATCTCAAACTTGAAATTGCAGACCTACTATTAGCAATTTTGTAAACTATCATTCAAATCATTTGTAATAATAGAAGATTGGTGTTATGTTGGCCATTCTCCAATATTTTAAAAAAGTTCCAGCTGTGTTCTGGGAAACTACAGACTGGGTAACCTAATACTGTTGCCAGGTAAAATGGTAGAAACCATTATAAAGAACACAATTTCTGACTATATAGGTAGCCATAGTTAAATGGGATAAAGCCAGTATGGATTTAGTCAAGGGAAATCTTGCCTCACCAATCTGCTATATTTTTTGAAGGTATGAATAAACAGGTAGATAAAGGTGAACCGGTAGATATAGTGTATCTGCATTTCAGAAAGCCTTTGATAAGGCCCTTCATGAACGACTCAAAGAATTTTTTTTTTTAAATTTATTTATAGATTTTAACACAGTACAATGCCAAAAAGTACAGGATATATGTAAGCACCCACAAAAAACCACAAGCAACTATAAACAAAATACAGATCACGTTATTGTGGGAAACAAACTATATAGACCACATCAAGAGAGCAGAATTGTAATACAAAGTAACAAACCACATCTTCCTAAAATGGAAAAGAAAACAGGTCAGTACAGACCAAGAGACTCAAGGAAATTTAAAAAGTCTTAGGATAGGAGGCAGTGTCCTATTTGGATCCTCCTTTAGGGCACCTCTTCTTTTCCAGGGACTCTGAAGAGCGTTTAGAAATATTCCCCTTGTTTTGCCCACCATATCTTATCTGGCAGCTCCTTTGGAACCCTGAAGATACTTTCAGGCTTCTCTTTCTTTCTCTTCACTATGGATACCCTGAATCCAGGTGGACTAAATCTGACAAGCTCTCTCCTCCAAGATGATGCCAAAACTCCTTAGTCAAACACTTGCTGGATGACCTCTCTTCCAACTGTCCCCACACCGGTCATAAGTTTATCAGCACATTACCAAAAATGATTAGTCCTCAGTATTCTCCACTGGTCATATAGACCTCAACAGTGCCTTTGAATTTCTTGTATGTGAAAGGAGGAAGCCAACCCTTCACCTCTTCTCTCCCTCTGTCCAAGCCCTTTGCTCAGAATCCTGAACCCCACTGGCTCAGGAGCCCTGTGCTCCCTCATGCCAGCCTGGCTAAAAGGAGTACAGACTAGCTTCCCTTCTAAATCACTTCTAACCTCAATGACCTCATCGCTCCTCCCCTGGCCATACTCTATTGGAAGAGCCTAATGCAAAACACTCCCATACAGTACATTGCATCAAAAGTGTATAATTGCAGCAAAAGTGCATAATATATTTTTCAAGTACATTCATAGCAAAACATCTATGAGACAGCCAGTTGGACCATTAGATGATAGAGGGGTATAGGGAGCACTAAGAGGATAAGGCCATAGCTGAATGAAATTTTTGCTTCAGTCTTTATTAAAGAAGATGTAGGAAACTTACCCGTGCCAGAAATCATATTTAAAAGTGATGTATTAAAGGAATTGAAACAAATCTTGACAAATTGGGAAGATATTTGCTGCTCTTTATCAAATCATCTGGACCAGATGGCATACATCCCAGGATGCTGAATGAACTGAAATGAGATTGAAGACCACCTTTTAGTAACCTGTGAACTATCACTAAAATCATCTGTAGTATCTGAGGATTGGAGAATGATTAATGTAATGCTAATTTTTAAAATGGGTTCTAGGAGTGATCCAGGAAACGGACCGGTGAGCTTGATGGTCTGTATGAGGCAAAATGTTAGGAACCATTATAAAGAATAAAATTACTGAACATGAAAATGCTAATGGCTTAATCGCAGAAAGCCAAGATGGAGTGAAGGAGTGTCTTGTTTTACTAGTCTTACATTTTTTTTGAATGTATGAATAAACAGCTAAAGATGAATCTGTTTCTATGGTGTATCTGGATTTTCAGAAAGCCTTTGACAAGGTCCCTCAAGAGACTCTTGGAAAAATTAAAAAAGTCACAGGATAGGAGGTAGTGCATTATTGTAGATTACGAACTGGTTAAAGAGTAGGGCTAAATGGCCAATTTTCTCAATGGAGAATGGTGAATAGTGGAGTATATCAGGGATCTGTGCAGGGTCTGGTGCTTTTTAACATTCATAAATGACCATAAATGAATAACGAATGAGGTGATCAAATTTGCAGATGACACAAAGAGGATTGTGGGGAAAACTTGCAAGAGAACCTTGATAAATTGGGAAACTGGGCATCCAAATTACAGATGAAATTTAAGTGCAAAGTTATGCACTTAGGTAAGAACTGAAACTGCAGTTACTGATGCAAGGTTCCACATTAGGAACCACCACCACTGAGGAAAAGGATTTAGGCATCATGGATAATACATTGAAACCCTCTGTCTAGTGTGCAGTGGCAGCCAAGAAAGCGAATAGAATGCTAGGAATCATAAGGAATGGAAACCTTATGATTCAAGGTGTGGTATCGTTCCATGTTGTGACCACACCTTGAATATTGTGTGCAGTTCTGGTTGCCATATCTTAAAAAGGATATAGCATTCTTAGAAAAGGTACTGAGAAGAGCCACCAAAATGGTAAATGGGATGGAAGGATACCCCTATGAGGAAAAGCTTAAAAGGTTAGGGCTTTTCAACTTGGAAAAGAGATGCTTGAGGGGGGGAGATATGATGGAGGTTTATTAATGAATGAATGGAGTGGACAGGTAAACATACCTCATTTGCTTACTGCTTCAAAAAATAAGAAGAATAAAGGACATTTAATGAAGGTACAGTGTAGCCAATTTAAGACTAATATGAGAAAATATTTTTTTAACTTGATGCATAATCAGACTCTGGAATTAGTTACCAGAGGATGTAGTAAAAACTGTTTGGTGTAGCTGAGTTTTAAAAAAAAGGTTTGGACAAGTTCCTGGAGGGAAAAGTCCATAAAACATAAAGTGGACCACGGAAAACCACTGCTTTCCCCTGGGTTAAGCAGCATAGAAGCTGTGTACCTTTTTGAGAACCTGACAGGTACTTGAAATCTGGGTTGGTTGCTGTTGGAAACAAGATACTGAGCTTGATGGTCTGACCCAGTATGGCATCTCTTATGTTCTTATGTAGCAGTAAATAGGCAAGTGGTACACCTACTTATGTAGACTCTCTGGAGAACAGGCCAGCATCACTGTACTTAATAGAGGTTTGACCTGGGTCCCAGATGATTTGCTTCTCTTTAACCCAGTCTGTTTCTGGAGAATTGCCATGCCTCATTCATCTTACTTGCCTCAGCTTGGCTCTTCTATGTTTTGGCTAAATAAATCAAGTTTAGTCTCCCCTATATTTAGGTGGAGTTGTGTTAAAATCCCGATATGTGCAATCTTTGGTTTTTTAATTTAACTGAACTCCTACCTCATACACTAGCAGCACATGAAATGCGCATCAAGGAAAGCTAAACTTTGGCCATATTTTTTATACTTTTGCTTAGCAAGTACAAATCATAGCTTCCAACTTCAGTAACCGTTTGCAAATATTCTATGTAATGTAGATAGGGACGTGAAGTGGCAAGAGACCATGTCAATCAGCGGCTAGGTTTTCTTTCCCTGTGGTTTCATTTCAAAGCTTGCTATGTTTTACACATGCATTTAATTTACAGCTAGATGTTCGAGTTTGCAGTGTTCATGTTCATTGTGAGCTGCTTACAGAGCACACTGTTTACTATTTCACATGTGTTTTTACATTTAATAAGGAGCGAATGGAAGTTGTACTCCAGGAGGTAACATTCTGTTGTCGGTTCCTAAAGGCGATTTTAGAACTTGAATTACAAATTGATGAATGAACAACTAGGAATAAGAGGAAGATGTGATTATCTAGAGAGTAAAGTACAGTAAGGAGAGAAGCTTTTATTTCTTATAATTTAAGTATTAATATATATACTAAACATTGTTTTCCCTGCCCAAAGGTGGGGGGGGGGGGGGGCAACTGCTCAAAGGCTCTCACTGCCTGACCACTTGCAGTCAAAGTTTTTCCCAGTCTTTTACAAAAAATAGCGATCCAAACTGTGTGTTCTTAATCACAAAACAGAAGTGCACATGCAGGCTGGTGCAGGGATAAGAGGGCACCCTAGGTGAACCCTCATTCCTGCTGCCCCTTCCTGGGACCTGCAGCAGCAACAGTGACATTTAAAACAATCAAATCAGTGCTTACCCGGAGTCTGATGCTGCATGCTCTTGGAGCCAGTCCCTCCCCTCTAATGCAGACTTCCTGTTTGTGTGGGGGTGGAAGCGACAGGTTAGAGCACTGCACCAGCAGCACACAGCATCAGAGGCTAAGTGCTGCTTTGTTTGATTAGTATGTGCAGCAGCAGCAGCAATGACAGAGTGGGGTGGAAGCAATGGCAATAGTGAGAATGGGCCGCCCTCTAGAAAGTGGCACACTAGGCAACCACCTAGTTCACCTAATGGTAGCACCAGCCCTGTACATCCAGAAAAAGGAAAAGAGATAATAGAGACAGACAAAATATGGTTAGAGTTCCCCTAAAGGGAGAATAAACTAAAAGAGACTAGATTATTGGATTACACCTCTGCCTGGCTACTATCTGCTACAGAGGTTATCTCCTGGTTCCCTGTCAGTCCGTTAATGGAGTGCTTGATACTTTGAGCTATTTCAGATCTCTCTTAAGGCCACTGAAGGAGATGCAAAAAGAAAATTGCATCTCCTTGTGCGTATTCTGCTGGAATTATGTTCTTGCTTATAGGTCTAAGTGAATTCTCTTCTCTTTTTGGAGCACTCGAGCTAGCTTTCATTCTAGCCCACAGTGAGGGCAACTGCACTCTTCCAATGTGTGAACTGAAAGGGGGGGGGGGGGCGCTCAGCCTGTTGTCTGTTTATTTCTGTCCTATCTCCCTCAGCACAATTCTCTTCTAGAACGTGAGCGTTGTATAAATAAAGCACAGTATCATTTTGTTTGTAAGTACATTGTGAGTATGAGTAACCTTCTGAGAATTTTTTTTTTCCTCAATACTTCTGTGATTCCCTCTTCCTCCTCCTTCCCTTTTTATATTCTGCTTGGGTCAGAGGTTACTTTTTTATTTTTATTTTTTTTATTAAATCCTGATTTCTGATCATGTAAAATGTGCTAATTTAGCTTTTATGTTTCTTAAGCCTAGGAAACTAAGAATAGAGCATATTCCCCATCCTGTCCAAGCCTGTTGATATTTGATTGTGGACTTGTTTGCAAGAACATAAGAACATAACATATGCCATACTGGGTCAGACCAAGGTCCATCAAGCCCAGTATCCTGTTTCCAACAGTGGCCAATCTAGGTCATACGTACCTAGCAGTTTCCCCAAAAGACACAGGTTAAGCAATGCTTGTACTGGGTCAAGCAGTGATATCCTGGGTCCCTTCTTAATAATGGTTTATGGACCTTTCCTCCAGGAACTTGTCCAAACCTTTTTTAAACCCAGCTACACTAACAGCCTTTACTACATCCTCCAGTAACAAATTCCAGAATTTGATTACACGTTGAGTGAAAAAATATTTTCTTTTATTAGTCTTAAATAGTTTACCCTGTAGCTTCATTGCATGTCCCCTAGTCTTCCTATATTCTGATAACGTAAACAGTCGATCTACGTTTACCCGTTCCACTCGTTCATTAATTTATAGACTTCTATCATATCTCCCATCAGCCGTCTCTTTTCCAGGTTAAAGAGCCCTAACCTTTTTAGCCTTTCTTCCATCCCCTTTACCATTTTGGTGGCTCTTCTCTGAACCTTTTCTAATAACGCTATATCCTTTTTAAGATACGGCGACCAGAATTGCACACAATATTCAAGGTGCGGTCTCACCATGGAACGATATAGAGGCATTATAATCTCTTTTGTTTTATTTTCCATTCCTTTCCTTATCATACCTAGCATTCTATTTGCTCTCTTGGCCGCCGCTGCACACTGGGCCGAGGGTTTTAACATGGTATCCACAATGACGCCTAAATCTTTTTCCTGGGTGGTGGTTCCTAATGTGGAACCTTGCATCGTGTAACCATAGTTTGGGTTGTTCTTCCCTAGGTGCATAACCTTGCACTTGTCCACATTAAATTTCATCTGCCATTTTGATGCCCAGTCTTCCAATTTATCAAGATCCTCTTGCAATTTTTCACAATCTTCTTGAGTTTTAACAACTTTAAATAGTTTTGTGTCATCTGGAAATTTGATAACCTCACTCGTTATTCCACTTTCCAGGTCATTTATGAATATGTCAAAAAGCAGCGGACCCAGCACAGATCCCTGGGGTACACCACTATTCACCTTTCTCCATTGGGAAAATTGGCCGTTTAGCCCTACCCTCTGCTTTCTATCTTTTAACCAGTTCCTGATCCACAATAGTACACTGCCTCCTATCCCATGACTCTTTAGTTTTGCCAAAAGTCTTTGATGAGGGACCTTGTCAAAGGCTTTCTGAAAGTCCAGATACACAATATCAACAGACTCACCTTTGTCCACCTGTTTATTCACTCCTTCAAAAAAACATAACAGATTAGTAAGACAAGATCTTCCTTGTCTAAAGCCATGTTGGCTGTCTTCCATTAGGCCATGGCTATCTACATGCTGAGTAATTTTGTTCTTTATGATGGTTTCTACCATTTTTCCTAGTACTGACGTCAGGCTCACCGGTCTGTAGTTTCCCGGATCACCCCTGGAACCCTTTTTAAAAATTGGTGTTACATTGGCGATCCTCCAATCTTCAGGTATTAGAGATGATTTTAATGATAGCAGTTCTGCAATCTCATATTTCAGTTCTTTCAACACCCTTGGATGTATACCATCCGGCCCAGGTGATTTGCTACTCTTCAGTTGATCTAATAGTTGTAAGACATCTTCCCGATGTATCGATATTTCCTTCAATTCTTCTGCACCTTTAAATACCACTTCAGTCATGGGTAACATCCCTACATCTTCCTCAGTAAAGACCGAAGCAAAGAATTCATTCAGTCTCTCCGCTATCGCCTTGTCGCCTCTTAGTGCTCCTTTAACCCCTTTATCATCTAATGGACCAACTGACTCTCACAGGTTTTTTGCTATGAATGTACTTGAAAAGGTCTTTATTTCGCGTTTTTGCTTCCGCAGCAAGCTTCTTCTCAAATTCTCTCTTTGCCTGCCTTATCAATGCCTTGCATTTGACTTGCCAGTGGCTTGTGCTGTTTCCAGGTTTCGTCGTTTGGCTCTTTTTTCCATTTCCTGAAAGATGCTTTTTTGGCAACAACAGCCTCTCTGACCTCACCTTTAAACCATGCTGGCAGTTTTTTGGACTTCCTTCCACTTTTCTTAAAGCATGGAATACAGCTTGTCTTGGCTTCCAAGATAGTATTTTTCAAGAACACCCAAGCTTGATGTACGTCTTTAACCTTCGCAACTGCTCCTTTTAGTTTTTTCTTAACTGTTTTCCTCATTTTATCATAGTCTCCCTTTCGAAAGTTAAAAGGTAGTACTGTGGATTTCCTTACTATCCCTCCTCCACTAATTAAATCAAAGGCGATCATGCTATGATCACTATTGCCAAGTGACCCCAACAACCTTATCTCTTGAACTAGATCTGGTGTTCCACTAAGGACTAGGTCTAATATGGCTTCCCCTCTGGTCGGTTCATGAACCAGCTGCTCCAAGAAGCAGTCATTTATTTCATCTAGGAACTTTATCTCCCTAGCATGTCCTGACGTGACACTGACCCAGTCGATACCGGGGTAATTGAAATCACCCATTATTATTACTGCGCTGTAACTTTTGTTAGCTTCCTTGATTTCTTTGAGCATTTCATCATCCATTTGGTCATTCTGGCCAGGCGCTCGATAGTACACCCCCACTGCCATCGCCTTCCCCCTTTTATATGGAATTTCAATCCATATAAATTCTACAGCAGATTTTGTTTCCTGCAAAACTTTAATCCTTTCTGAGTCAATGCCCTCTCTAACATAGAGCGCAACCCCTCCACCAATTTGATCAGCTCTATCATTACGATATAGTTTGTATCCAGGTATCACAGTGTCCCACTGGTTATCCTCCTTCCACCATGTGTCTGATATTCCAATCATATCTAACCTTTTATTTAGTACTATATATTCTAACTCTCCCATCTTATTCTTTAGACTTCTAGCATTTGCATACAAGCATTTTAGAGAATGTATTTTATTCATGTTAATTTGGCTATTGTTAGACATGGGTAAATTGGGATCTTTAAGCTCTGTCTGCTCCATACTTGAGGGCATTTGGGCTACTTTACTCTTTTGTGGAACCTCTCTGCTTTTGGTAGTATCCTTCAAGGATACATTCTTCCGAACCATCCGCTCTTGGGCGACTGTCGGCTTTCCCCTATTATCTAGTTTAAAAGCTGCTCTATCTCCTTTTTAAAGATTAATGCCAGCAGCCTGGTTCCATCCTGGTTAAGGTGAAGCCCATCCCTTCGGAAGAGCCCCTCCTTTCCCCAGAATGTTCCCCAGTTCCTAACGAATCCAAAACCCTCATCTCTGCACCATTGTCTCATCCACGCATTGAGACTCTGGAGCTCTGCCTGCCTTTTGGGTCCTGCGCGTGGAACAGGAAGCATTTCCGAGAACCCTACCCTGGAAGTTCTGGATTTCAACTTCCTACCTAAAAGCCTAAATTTTGCCTCCAGAACCTCCCTACCACATTTTCCTATGTCGTTGGTACCGACATGTACCAAGACAGCAGACTCCTCCCCAGCACTAAGAAAATGTATTGTGGTCTAACTTTCTATTGGTGGGCTACTGTTATCCAGTATTTTAACATAACATAAAGGTAAAATCTCACTATGCAACCACTTAGTATAGAACATCAAATCCTCTAAAACATATCAAGTGGACTTCTAACTAGAACGAGTTAATAAAACTTTACCTGTTACTAAGGCTGGCTTGGTGTATGTGTGGAGGCTTTCTGGCCATGAAGGAAGAGGCTGCTATACCAGCTTCTTTGCTCCTTTCTTGGGTATCCGAGTGGCCACCATTCTTGGTTTCCCCTGAAAAACATTCCACCACATTATTCACCAATCCCCTACTGCTACCTGGGCTAAATCCTTCACTGGTTCTGCTGTGGGACCCCTTCTCTAGAATCCACAACATACAGTCTCTTAACTTCTGTATCTTGGGGCAAAAAATGAAAATCTCTCTAATTTCTATCTGTACAAGATCACCAGAGTTCAGTCCTGAATAAGTTAGGTTGGAATTGCTAAGGTAGTCTAGTAGGATGTGCCTTCCAGGTCCTCTAAACTATCTTAGGACTTACAAAAAAACCCCCATTCTGGCTGTAATTCCTATTGTTGTCTAGATGGGGTTCTCTAGACTTATCTCAAACAGATGCTGCAGTAAGCCAACTGGATGTCTAGACCCCTAGAATCCTGCCAAACTTCTCTTTTCTGTGTTAGATCTAATCAGTCTAGGAGATTCTCTTTGTTCAAGACCTAGTCAGCCCTGGAGATAAGGAGCTCCCTTTTGCTGCATGGAAGAAATGCAGAGCACCCCCCCCCCCCCCCCGTGCCTTTTGGGGCTCCGCAAATACTCCTCAACTAATAACCCTTGCCTCAAATAAGCAGGAACTATAGAATTTGCTCCAAAACAAACAATGAGAACACTTGCTCACTGGGATAGATATCCTAGCCCATCCATCATTTATGAGATAGAAGCAGAAACTCCAGATGTTTAAGGATAGATCTTAAGCCTCATTTGGAATGAGAAAAAGGAGGTATTTCGAATATGTGAACCCCCCCCCCCTTTTTATTCTACTGAAAGGAAGACAAAAGACAGAGGATGGACATGATTTAACAAGAGTAGGGGACTCCTAAAATAGTTTCAGCTTGAAAATGGGGGTGGCGGGTTAAGAACAAAATGGAATCGACTGAGTTGCAGAGCAAAACCTGGCTATGAATTGCTAGGAGAAGAGTTCAGAATCTGATCTGATTTTCCTGGGACAACATCTTTCCTTTTTTATCTGTTTCTTGAACTTGGTTACTATTTTTCTCTTTTTCTATTCCCCCTGGAAGTCGAAGTATTTTCTGATATTGCTCTTGAATTTTCCTCACTGGAGCTTCCTACTGTGATCTCTCATTGCTTCATAGTTGAGATTCAGCACTTGAGTGTCACTGTCCAATTCTTTTTTGCTTTTATGTTGTACCTGATCAGTAGCTCCTTAGCTGTCTGCTGGGCAAACTGAAGGATGCTGGTTCTTTACTCCCCTCATAATGGGGTATTCACTGATTCTCCAGATTTCCGCCATGCATAAACAGCCTCTCAGGTTGAGTGGCCCAAGAGCAATTGAAATTGGGGAGGAGGGGAGGTTTCTGTGTTTACTAATTTATTTTATGCTACTCTGTACAGATATTAGTTTGGGAGAAGCAATCTATAAGCTTTTGAAAACAATTAATTTACAGCAACCTCCAGTCACAAAAAGAAAATGCTTTATTTTCTAATGCAAAATGCTAATAGGGTCTTCAAATGTATAAACTGAACCCTGGCTTGAGTGTGTTAAGTTCACCATGAACATGTAGTAAGCCATGCTCCTTTTGAAGTATTCATGAAGATGGTCAGTTCATCATTCCTAACATCCAGATCAGTGAGGAATATTTTAGAGACTATCATCACTTCTCTTTTGTATAGTGCTTAAGCTACTAAGTACTTATCAAGTCTTTAGGATGCAGATTTAGCCTTAATCCTAAAGAAGATAACAACCCAGAGGTAACATAATACTTTACTGTTTGAGATGACATGAAGCTTCATAGTTCCAGTGACCAACCATTAACTGAACAACTCCATGTAGCAAATGCCGTCTAAGATGACTGTTGCCTGTTTTTGAGTTTTATGTAAACTACACTGAATTTTTGATGTGGTATAAAAAAAATGTTAAATAAAGAGAAATTTTGGCCTTGACAAATATGCTAAGTCAACCTTCTCTAGAGGAAAACTGAGCAAAACAGAAAATATCTCGCTGACTGAGGACCATGACATCAGGGAATTTGAATAGGAAATCATGTATCAACACTTAGGAATAGAGAAGGGAAAAACAATCAAACAAATATGATTGAGAAACGATCTGAAAAGTGATTTAATATCACAGAATAAGATAAAGCCATTAATCAGCTGTACTCTCATACAGCTTTGGAGTTGTAGAGTGGCATCTTAGAGATCTTAAAAAAACTGTATGTATGAACAAGGAAACTCCATGCCCATGAGGTGATTTTATAAGAACCAATGCATGCCAAGACTGTATAACCCTAGAGCCAAAGGAGGACAGGGCCGCATAGAAACTGATTATACATACAGAGTTACTATCATGGGGCTGCAGGTCTACTTAAATGTCCGCCAGATCCAAATAAGTAAAAGGTACTGAAATATGAAAGTATAGAAGGAATGAGTGAGAATCTACCAGCCCATACAGGGAAGGAAGTAGTAATCTGCAAAACAAGAGTTAAAAACTTTTTAAAGAATTAGATCAGCGAAAAAGGAAAAGCAAGTGGCAAATACACAAATATAGTGGGAAATATATAGTGTTGTTTAGGAACCATTTGCTAATCAAGACTGGACACATGAATGGTTTCAGTTCACTTCTCCTTAATGAAAGGATGAGAGATTGATAGTGACAGTGGATTATGGAAACCATGGTTCACAAAAAGCATAGAAAAACTGGAATAAAGATGCATGTAGATTCTGTTAAAGAACTGGAAATGGTTATTCATCTCACAGTTGGTTACGAAGTTCTGATGGCAGAAAATTTCTATACAGAAAGGCACAACAAAAATGCATGTGTCATGTAATGTTTACAGAGTTTCCAACATTGCTGTACTGAAAAAGCACAGAGAATGAAGAGGCTATGATCACCCCATGCTGACCAATTAAAAAAAAAAAAAAAGCTGGATGCGAGCAAATTAGACCTAGTGGTAAAGGAGTAAAATCTCAGAATGGCATTGATTAGAGGTGTTACTTACAAGTGATTTTTGTGTAAATTGAGAGGAAGACCAAGAAATACAGCCGGAGCAAGAAAATCTGGCAGAAAGAAAGAGATTTCATATCGTATTACGTGCCACAGATTTAAGAGGAATTTCCAAGCGCACCTTGATAAATTGGCTATAAACTTTTGATTTTACAGACTCCAAAAGGAAACTCTTTTTGGCACAATGCAAGTACTGCAGTGAACGTTAGCAGTAAATTTGAGAGATTGAGCTCATACTCCACATACCCTCTTTTTAGGAGTGAAGTTTACTACTGTAATGATATGTGCAAAACGAGCCCATTTGGAGAAATTGCCCTCAACATTCAACTTAAGAAATGACATCACCTCCCCCCCCCCCCCCCCATATATTTTAAAAGCTGTGTCTTTTTGTGGAAAGGAAAGGTGGATGAAACATTCTTCCAAATTAAAGATTATACACAGAGGGCTCTAGCAGTAAATGTTTCTCCCTAAAACTAAATGTCTTACCTAGTATTTAGGCCTAATAGGCTTAAAATAAAAGGTTCTACATAATTTCAGCTGCAACTCCATACAGTCGTTACGTGTCTCTCGCTGATAGGAAAGCAGAAATAAACCATTACAATAAGGTTTCATAGAATATTGTGGCAGAGATGTATTTATTTTTTAATTAAAATATTTCTATCCACAAGTCCCTACCAGCTCTAGGATTTCCAAAACAATATTAAATAATATTCTGCATGAAATCCAGACCTGCTTTGGTGGAAAAGGTCATATTTTCTTAAATGAAATGCCAAATTTTTATTTTTTGTTAAATAATTAAATTCTTAATTTCCCCTTTTTATAAACACTAGACTAATCTCAATGAATGAGAGAGTACTCCAATTTTTTTCTTTTTTAACAATAAATTCAGTGTTGGATAGGAAAGTCCAAAGTCCAGTTTAAGACATTTTACTACAATTGATGGCCCAGGATCCAGTTGACAGAATATTATTTTCATAGATTCTAGAACTTTTTCCACTTCTGCAGGAGTAACCAATCTGAAGTACATCATCAGCCATAGAGACTGGATTAGTACAGTAAAATTCCTAACAATCCATGGTTAGGCGTTCAAGTGTATTTTCTAATTCTGGCAATTAACAGTCAAGGACCTAAATTGGTGCCTTGCTTTTTATCCTCATCAATTGAAGACTATTCTCTGGACATGCACATTGAGAGCTGAGATTTTTTTTTCATCTAAAAGTTTGATTTTATTTACAAAAAGAACCCTTAAAAATCTAACTAAATGACATTTCAAAGTAATCAAAAAAATGTTAAACTGATGAATATTCCCAACATGGGATGACAGTTTAGTTAGCTCATACACCACTCAGAATAAGTGTGTGGGTTATTGTTTGTGGTTTTTATGAAGTAATCTTTTGTCTCTTTTACCAGTCGTTTATTGTAATGAATTTGTACTTTGTATTGATTTCACTAACAAAGTTTTTTTTCTAGCATCTCACAAGATATCTGGAGCAAGCCCGACACCATTTCAATAGCTCTTCTCTGGAATATTTGCATACTGTCTAAATGTTGGTGGTGGTGATTCAGTTGAGGACCCTCTTCCATGATCTGTACAGAGGCAGTATCCATAGATATCAACTTAGTTCCAGTAGAGGTCATTTTGGACCAATCCTGAGTATGAATTAATATCCAAAGCTATGTGGTATTTGGTTCCCTGTTTCCACCCATTTGAAATTAGTGCTGCAAGCCCCACTGTGTGCCAGGATAAGGTTATCTGAAACAAAAAAATGAGAAAACTTAGAAATAGCTAACTATATAAAATTATATAATCACAAAATCATTAAATGAGTGATCACTTTAATAAAATAAGGAGAGAAAAATCACAGAATCATAAAATCCATAAAGCCCAACATGGTCATGTTCCAGCATAATGTCTGCACTAGGGGTAAAATATTGCTTGTAAAACATGCAGTGATATAAAAATGGTATACTGATTTGAGCAAAACACTTGATGCCTATAAAAATAAGTTGGTGCAAAATAATTCAAGAATAAATGGTCCAGTCAGATATAATTCAATAAATTATAATAAAAATTAATCACTAACCATATATAAAAATAGACATTCTCAACAATCTGTATACCTGTAATATATTGGATTTTATCTTCTATTTCTCATGTGTCTATGTTCCTAACAAATTCCTGAAGAGGAAGTATCCCTGAGAAAATTAATCCAGTTTGAATTTATAAAACTCACTATATGCCAACTTGACTGAAGCAAAATAAAAAATAAAGAAACCCCTATTTATTACCTATTGGGAGCACACAGTTCTCTAATTCACAGATGTGGCAGCACAGACACGAAAGCATACAGTTATAGACTAGGGAGGGATAATCGTGCTCAGCGTCTCCCTCCTGCTTAGTGCCCATCCTTCTCCCCACTCCCCTCCCCAAAGCATGTACTGGTCTCTTGGTATTCTTTTTCCTAAATACATGACTCGGCAGTTTTTGCTGTGAAGCTGAGTTGACAAGCACTCAACCAGGCCACACCACTCCAGATCTCCCTGTTTATAAAAAAAGACAATTTCTTTTTCCTACTAAGCTCCTAGTAGTACTGCCCACAAAGATATTGAACAGAACAGGCCATAGGGCTAATGGCGCAAGTTCAAACTTGGGGCTATCAAGCAAAGGTTTGCTGTCTCTGCCCCCCTCTTCTCCCGCCCCCCCCCCCACACTATAAAATCAGGAGAAGGCAAAGCACTGGAACACTGCACTTGTTGTCAGGCCAAGATTTAGATGTAAGCCAGTGTCCACAGAAATCACAGTCGAGAACTAGGCTAGAAAAATTCTATTTTTGTTGGACTCCACTACTATACTGTGGTATGATAACCATGTTATTCAGTCATTTGAACCCATTTGTATTTAGTTAAAATTCAGTGTCGATTATCAAGTAATTTTTCACTTATGCCCTTGCACTACATAGAAGAAATTATTTGATAATGGACACTGAATTTTAATGAAATACAAATGGGCTTAAGCGATTGAATAATATGGTTATCCTACCATAGTATGGCAGCAGAGTGATAAAAATGGAATTTTTCTAGCCTAGTATTGGTTTGAGATTTTTGTGGACATTAGTTTGTGTGTAAATTTATCCTTCACAGTTAACCACTTTTTTTGGAGTCCAAAATTTAGACATTGAAAACATAGCTAACTACCTCTGGTACCATATATTTATACTTTTTCTCAAGGCTGTACATCGTAGGACAGCTTGCTGTTTAGCTGATATTTTGATCTCTTTGGATTATCCAAGGAGTCTCTATTCCTCATATTTGCTGACACTTCCCCTCATGTGCAATTACAGTGTCCGACAACAAGCTATGTGTGGTCCAAAACTGTAGAATATTTTACTGTTGGCAATCTGATCAGAGCCTGACAATTTGAAATTTCGAAAATTGACTAAAGTTTGGCTTGTTGCTCAATAATTAGATATTCGTGAAGAGGATGATTCGCCGCAACTTTAATAATTAGAGCCTTCCATGTAGTTTTTAATATATGGCTTTTAATATCTGGGGCTATGGATTGGGGTTTTAATGGTAGATTTATTGTATCACACTTTGAGTTATAGTAAGGCAGGTAATCAAGTTAAATAATGAATGGATATAATTATATACATGCACCAGAGGGTTGCTGCCATGTCTCAGTTTGGGTCTGTGGCCATGGCAGTCCTGTCCCAAGCAGCAACAAATCCTACAATAGACCCCATTATTCAACACGGGGCCTTTTGAGCCCTCATTCTCACAGGTTCAGCAATGCCCTACCCCCTTCCCTCACATAAAAGCGAAGGGGGTGGTCACAGGCCTCTGTGCTGAATTCTGGTGTAGGAGTTGCAAATGCTGCTTGGGCTATGCAAGCCAAATGGAGAAGGGAAAACCTGGATGGGGCAATTGGAGAGAGGGAAGGGATGATGTTCTCCTACCCACTTACCTATGGGTACTCTCACTTTAAGATCCAGCCCTGCTTATCTTTTACTAATGTTGTGGGGTCTCCCGATATATATTGTCAATAAAATTAGACAAACCCTGTCCTTTGGCTTCATCTTCTGCTGTCCATAGCCAAGACTCATAATGAGTCACAAAATCATACCTGGTTAAAAATTATAATTTATCAGTTAGTTAAGGTGAATCTGTTAATTTATTAATTCACAGATACCTATCAGAAAAAAAAATAGAAAAATACCAAAAAGGACACGAGGTACTTCACTTCCAAAGTCATTTGCTATATTTTCCTCTCCTGGTTCCCCATACAATTAAGCTCCTCAAAGAAAAAGGTCCTCTTCAAATTCTGGATGATGATTTGGCAGTGTCTCCTCCCCTTCATCTAGGTATCTGCAGTGATACTCTACATACTCACACTGCTTAGAATGCCAGTGGAGAAAATCCAGAGATTCTGACCTACATGCCATATACCTAGACAAACTCAAGACCTACTACAATAGCACACTGAGTCCAAAAAAAAGAGTACTACCACAACAACCTCCTCCAGGCCCTCAACAAGCCCAGGGAGCTCTTTGACCTGGTCAGATCACTCACAAGGGACTCCACCCAACCACGCCAAGATGACGCTCTCCATACTCGGGACATGACTGCGTACCTTCAGACGAAGCATGGCTCCACCAGCCTCCCCCCCCATACTTATCATTCCCCCCCCCCCCCAGCAAGACTATGGATACTTCCCAGTCCTGGACCACCTTCAGAGATGTACCCCCTATTGAACTCGATGACATCTCATACATCAATACAACAACTTCCCTGCTGGAACAATGCTCAGTGCTGTAGATAAAGGCTGCAAAGAGTCACATCCTAGCACTCATATCGGCCATAGTACAAACATTCCTACTCCATACCTACCTACCCTTACTACTCAAAGGGGTCTCCATCTGCCCCCTTTTTAAAGAAACCCAACCTAGATCCTGCATCACCCACCTCCTACTGACTCATTGCCAGCTCACCCTTCCTGGCAAAAATCATAGAGAAGGCAGTCTAAATCCAGCTCCAGGAACACTTTGACCAGCATGCGTCTCCTGACCAACATCAGCATGGTTTTCACCCCCATCAAAGTGCTGAATCTCTGCTGACTTCTATTATCAACCCTCATCAAAGGAACTGAGAACAAATAAAGGGGCTTCATGCTTCTCTTCCCGGGTTGCTCCTCGGTGTTCGACACAGTGTTGCATCAAACACTAATGAACCAGTTCCATGAAATTGGAGTAAAAGACAAACCTTGTTCCACTCGTACCTCTCGCACTGTTACCAACAGGTTAAGATAGTACTGACTGCATCCTCCCCAGGGATCCACACTTCATCATTGCTGTTCAACATCCATATATGCCCCCTATGCACAACCATCCAAAAATTCAATATCCAGTATCTGATCTATGCTGATGACATAATGGTATACACCTCATTCTCCCCAGCTGCCTCTGACTAACACAATCTTTCTGCCTGCTTTGAGGAAATTGACTGCTAGATTTCTGTGCTGGAGCCGCTTGACAATCTCAGCAAGACTGAGATCATACATGTCACCAGGGACCACCACGTTTACACCTCCTATAACAGTCAGACTTGGAGACATAGACTTCCAAGTCAAAACTCAGCTCAAATACTTCTGAGTCACCTTTAGACCAGCACCTGGACTTTCAAGCCCATGTTCAAAATACCACCAAGGCAATTTATTACAAGCTCAGGACACTATGCCACCTGCGTCCATTCTTTCCACTAACGACTTCCATGCAATCTGTTAGGCAGCAGTCACCCCCTTGCTTTTCTACTATAATTCCATATATCATGGTCTACCCAAGCATACTATCCACCCGCTACAACTCGCTCAGAATGCCACCGCATGCACAATCTTCTGAGTGCCTAGACACTCCCACATCACACCCATCCTAAGATCTCTCCACTGGCTATCCCTCGCCTCTAGGATCAAATTTAAAGTCCTTGCCATCATCCACAAAGTCCAGAATGGCCTTACCATCCAGTACCTCCAGATGTCAATTAGCACCCCCATCTCCCCTAGGCCCCGCAGACAGAGCACACTAAATCTGCTCAGCCTGTCGATGCAGATCCGTAGGAGCACCCAATATGCCCGACTAAGGTCCTTCCCAATCTACGCCCTCACACTCTAGAACATGCTGCCGCCCACTCTAAGAAGCATCCAGTCAACATAAACCTTCAGCAAGCACCTGAAAACTCATCTTTTCCAGGCATACTAAGACACATGTTAGCCCTCTCAAGGGACCATTGGACAGACTCCTGTACCTGCTTTGCTGAATCTCTTGTAACCACCGTTGTCCTCACCACTGTGTTTACCTCTGCATCCGCCTTCTACCCCACTCCCTATGGCGATTGACCTCTATGTACCCCTCTACCTCCCCACAAATGTCTCCTCTGTTAAATGCTCACTGCTCTGACTGAATCCCTTGGTATCCTGTTACACTCTTGCCTCTCCACCATTAATTGTTCACCGTTTTGACTGGTAGAAAAAGGATATACCAAAATCAGTTAAATAAAATAAACTGGGGAGTCCTGTTTAGCAGCACCACCACAGATGAGTCAAGAATTCCCCTATACCAAACTGAATGCTTCAACTACTATTAATCATTTATATAGTGCTACAAAACATACACAGTACTCTACAGATGGATATAATGATGGTGCCTGCTCATCAGAGCTTACAATCTAATTAAGACAGAGAAAACAAAACAAAAGAAGGGAAGAATAGGGAAGGGTAAGTAGATATAAGGAAAAGGGATCAGGATCCAAAAGCAGCTTCAAAGAGGTGAGCCTTTTAGCATGGATTTGAAAAGGAGCAGAGATAAAGTGACCAACTATCCTGTATTTTAAGGATTTGTTCCTGGAATTGTATTACTTCAGTCAGGATGCCTAAATGTCCCCTATTTTTAAAACGCATGTCCCACTCCTCCACATTTTTACCAGTGGACTTCTGCACTCCAGCTGAAATTTTCAAAAGAAAGCTCTATATGAGGCTATTTCCATCAGAGATAGAGAAATATATATACACGCATGCACTCTGTTGTACTTCAGTCTCACATACATGCAGGGCCGGCCCGTCCATTGAGCAAGAATGTTTTTTGCACAGGGCCCCGCGTTTAAAACATCTTGCATCCCAGCAAAGTTTAAAAAAACCAGAAACCAGCTGCTGCTGCCGCCGCCGCCGTGGCAGCAGCAGAATCGAGAATCCCGCGGGGCCCCCCCTGTCCTGCAGTCTTCTATGCAGCCTCAGCGTCGGCTGTCAGAGCTGCATGAAGAGAGAGAGCTTCTCCTCTCGCAGCTCTGTTAATCCCGCTGCGGGGCTGATGGGAAATCCCATCAGCCCCGCGACGGGATTAACAGAGCTGCGAGAAAGGGAAACTCTCCCTTCGCGCGGCTCTGAAAAGCCCGCGCTGAGGCCGCATAGACTGCAGGACAGGGGGGGTCCGTGGGATTCTCGATTCTGCCGCTGCCACAGCGGCAGCGGCAGCAGCAGCCGGTTTCTGGTTTTTTTTTTTTTTTTTTTGGAGGCAATAACATGCTTGTCTATAGGTCTGGACACGGTACTCATGGTCTTAACAGCCTTCAATTGACTCTTATTCTTCCATTTTCGCTGTCCCAAAGCAGAATCTCATTCCAGGGACTTCCCTAGTCCATACATCTGGGAACATCTGGTGTCCAATGGCACTCCGAAGGGGCTCCAAAGGAACTTGACCTGCCCCTTCGAGCTGGGGTTGTGCATTGCTATGAATGCTGGCTGTTAACCCAGCAGGGGCCCTTCACAGCAGCAGCTGGCTCAGTTGCTGCCTGTAGGACCCACAGCGATACCACCTCCGCACACCAGATCTCCCAAGAAACCACAAAATGAATGTCTTGCTTTTAACCCGGTAGGGGCCCTTCACGGCAGCAGCTGGCTCAATTGCTGCCTGTACTTGGCACTCACCAAACAGATCAGATGGCAGGACCCACAGCTACAACACTTCTGCCCACCAAATCTCCCCATTCATCAGAGTCTCATCTATTCCTTCTGGTTTTTAACTTAGCTGGGCTGATGGGGGGGGGTAAGGACTGTAAATGGGCTGATAGGGGGGGGGTTGGACTGGAACTGGGCTGATGGGGGGGTTAGGACTGGTAATGGGCTATAGGGGGTTCGGACTGGAAGTGGGCTGATGGGGGGGGGGTTAAGACTGGGACTGGGCTATGGGGGGTTAGGACAGGTAATAGACTATGGAGGGGCTAAGACTGGAAATGGGCTGATGGGGGAAGTTATGACAGGTAATGGGCTATGGGGGGCTATGACTACAATTTGGCAGATGGGGGGATTAGGACTGGAAATGGGCTATGGGGGGGTTAGGACAGGTAATGGGCTGATGGGGGGTTACGACAGGTAATGGGCTATGGGGGGACTAAGACTACAAGTGGGCTGATGGGGGGGTTAGGACTGGTAATGGGCTGATGGGTGGTTAGGACTGGTAATGGGTTGATGGGGGGTAAGACTGAAACTGGGCTGATGGGAGGGTAAGGACTGGAAGTGGGCTGATGGGGGGGGGTTAGGACTGGTAATGGGCTATAGGGGGTTCGGACTGGAAGTGGGCTGATGGGGGAGCTAGGACTGGTAATGGGCTGGGGGGTTGCAAGGACTGGAAATGGGCTGAGTGGAAAGGGGGCTTGAACTGCAAATAGCTGATGGGGAGGGGGGCTTGGAATGGAAATGGGCAGTGAGGGGAGGGAGCTAGGACTGGAAATGGGCTGAGTGGGGGGGGGGGTCCAGGACAGGAAATGGGCTGATGGAGGGGCCAGGATAGGACTGGAAATGGGCTGTTGGGGGTGCTAAGGTTGGAAATGGGCTGTGGTGGGGGCTTGAATTGAAATGGACTCATGGAGGGGCTAGAACTGGAAGTAGGCTCATGGGGGGCTTGGATTGGAAATGGGCTGAGTGGAGGGGAGCTAGGATTTGACATGGGCTGATGGTGGGGCTAGGAAAGGACTAGAAATGAGCTGATGGGGGGGCTGGGATTGGAAATGAGCTGATGGAGGGACTGATAGGACTGGAAATGGATGGGGGAGCTAGGACTGGAAATGGGCTGATGGTGGGGCTAGGATAGGATTGGAAATGGGCTGATGGGGGACTAGGACTGGAAATGGGCTGATGCAGGGACAGGAAGGGAGCAGATGCTGGGTGGGGCTGGAACTAGAAAGGAGCTGATGTTGGGGGAGGATTAGAATGGGATGGAGCTGGGAGAGTGAAATGGAGAGGGAAAAATATTTTGTGTGGGAGGGAAGACAAATCTACAATTGGCCGGATATTGGGAGAGTAAGTGGGGATTGAGGATGGAGGGGTAAAATTTGAGTGGATGAAATAGGAATGAGGAAAGAGCAAAAGGAGAAAGATTAGTATGTTAAAGCAGATGTAGAGAGAGAATGGAAAAAAAAAACAAGAAGACAGAAGAAAGGACAAATGGACAGCAGATGGAGAGTTAGCAGAAGACACGAAGAAACCAGAAGAAAGTGGCTGGAAAAATTGCAACTGAAAAAAAATGCACAAAAGGTAGAAAAATATCTCTTTATTTTGAATTTATTAACTGGAATATGTCAGCTCTGGGAAATGTGCATCATTCATTTTTGCGCTTTGTTTAGTACAAGAGGAAATTAATTATAGTTTTATTTCTACAGTGTTGTTGTATATTCCAAGTTTGGCTTTTGGGGTTCCCAGTTTAATTATTGTCTTCCTGTTTCTAAATTGTGATTCCTTGTTTGGTGATGGTCTATGTTCTGCATGTGTAACTGAGCTGAGGTGTTCTGTTTATATAATTCCTATTTGACATTGCCACTTGCTCTCTTTCCCCAGTAGGTCATGTATTGTTGTTCTCTGAAATGTATTGGTTTAATATTTGCAGTGTTGCCTTTTGATAGTTAGGGTATGGTGCTTTGTGAGTCCTGGTAGTGCTGTTAGGATACGGCGGGTTTGCTATGGGTTCTAAATGGGCAGTGTTTGTAGTAGTTCCTAATGTGCCTGGCGGTTGGTACTGGATTATAGTAATGTAGAAACCTTTTAGTCTTTCTTTATCCATATACTCATTAAGAGGCATGTTTACTAAAAGTTAGTGTATGGTAATATTATGCAAATATTTATGCAAATGAGGCACCTTATGCAAATGAGGCCCCGCACTGAGTCTCCGCACATGGCCCCGCACCCCCCTTGGGCCGCCCCTGCATACATGCACATGCATTTATCCACCCCCCCCCCAAATCAGATGCACACTAGCACTTCTCAGATAAACAGATTCTTTCTCAGACTGTCTGCTGGTGCTGTGCTGCTTCTGCACTCCTCTACTTCAACGCCCCCCAGTTCTTGCTTTTGCTACCAGTTCTTTTTTTTTGCCTGCAATAACCTTCTCACACTTCATGCTGTTCCTCTTACATTTCTACCCTTTCTCAGCAATCCCACTCACCCCTACCAAGAAACCCATTTATTCCACTGACTTTCTCCCAGACCCGGTGCAGAAAATCAGCCCACCGTTCCTGTGACTAGTACAGCCTTTCTATTGGCTGGAACCTCCCACATATTCTGCACAGTGAGGGGGGAGCACTGGCGAGCTGTAGAGGTAAACTCTTTAAAAAAAAAAAAAAAAAAAATCCCCAGACAATTTAGACATCGTTCAGACTAAGGCAGCTGCTTTACAAAGTTGTAGAATCCTTAAATAATTTAGATGGCTGGCAATCCTAAACTCCTGAGTCCTCAGCACATCTGACAAATCTGGCTCTGCTCCCCCTCTGGGCCCAGGCAACCATGAATCAAAGTCAACCAATAGGCTGCAGCAGACACAGCCAGCCAATAGGGAGCAGGGGGAGGTGGGAGCAGTAGCTAGGTTACAGAAACCTTCCTTTCTCCCTTGTCCTGCAGCTCTGGAGTATTTTTTTGTTTGGGTTTTTTTTTTTTTTTTTGCTACAAATATTTTCTCCTGTAGTTCTATATATTGGGGTGCTCAAGCACCCACAGAGCTGGCACCTATGATCATGAGGCCAGTATCAGTATCACGGTCAGTGGTCAGCTGATTTTGTTGATCCTGTCATCTGTGTAGGCTCTTAGCTTAGCGTGCATGTTTCTATTTCGTCTTTAGACTTTATTTTCATTTTAAAATGCCAAAAAGAAAGTGTGTTTTAATGACAAACTACAAAATGAATACTCGTTCATTAAGAAACATTCTGGAGATAGCACTGTGTTTTGTAGCAAATGCTGATTGTCCTTTTCAATTGCACATACAGGAAAGTATGACATTGTTCAGTGCCTAAGGGACAGCAAACACAAGACAGCAGATGTAAGCACATCAAGTAGAATTGTTATTTCTTTTTTAAAGTGTCAAACTTTTGATGAGAACTTGGTCACCGGCTACAACTGAAGATATATGGGCTTATCACTTTGTTGTCCACAACCATTTGTTTTGGTCGTCAGACTGTACTTCAAAGTTGTCAAAAAATGTTTTGATGAAAAATACTCTTGTGCACGAACCAAAATGGAAGTAAGCATCTGTAATGTTTTCAAACCTGACTCTATTGATTCCTTCATGAGAGACCTTTCTGAGACAAGGTTTTTAGCAGTTTTTTGTGATTGCGCAAACCATGGAAGCATTAAAGTGTGCCCTAATTTTTAGTAAGGTACTTTCTTCTTGAGAAAGGGGTTCAGGTAAAAGTTCTTCATGTCCATGAAGTTAAAGGCGAAACCTCGGACATTCTTTCCAAGTGCATTCTTGATACAGTTGAGCCCAATGGGCTAAGATCCAAAGTTTTGGTATTCCCTGCTGACAATACCAACTGGAATTCTGGTGGGGCCGCTAGGAGGGATAGAAACTATTTTTTTACAAGCTGCAAAAAGTTTAGGAAGTAATTTAATTGGTGCAAACTGTGCAGCTCACATTGTTCACAGTTGTATCAGCACTGTTGCCAAATGTCTGCCATTTGACATTGGAGTTATTGTTGACAAGATATTCAGAAATTTTCTCATTTATACAGTGAGAATTGAAGAACTTAGAGATGTCTGATTTTGTTGAGAGTGAGTATCAAACGCTCCTTGGATACAGTAGCACTAGGTGGCTGGCTTTATTACCAGTCATAGAGAGGTTAATTAAAATGGTCCAAACAGTGAAATTATATTTTCTGAGTGAGGGAAAAATGCCCAGGTTTCATCAAAAACATTTTTGAGAATGAATCAACAGACGTTTGGCTGTACTATCTGCACAGTCAAACAGTGATTTTCCAAAATGTGACTTTAAAAATTGAGTCTCAAAAAAAATCTCAATGAATAGAGGTGACTGGAGTAATCAGTGACCTTAGAAACAAGTTAGTAACTGTGAAGAATGAAGTGTTTGCCTCTGACAATAAGATAAAAGATCTCGAAGAGGGCAGTATTGATGAAGCAGATTTCAAGCAATCTGTCTCATCTTTCTTTCTACACCACTTGAATTGATTACTTGGATCAGTGGACCACTCGCTTCCAGGAGGCTGTTTTTTTAATTTTATTTATTTTTATTTATTTAACTGCATTTATATCCCGCTTTTCACCGGGTCAAAGCGGCTTAACATTGAAGGGCGGGGGACAGTGATCAATTCTAGGGTGGGGGGGGGGCCTGTCACCGGGGGGGGGGGCAACATTAATGATCTGAACAAACATTAAGGACAAACAGTGGACATGAGACTCTTAGTAGATAGATCTGAGGGTATGTTATGAGGTCTGGAGGAGTATTTAGTGATGGATGTTTGTTTCTGGTCTGAGGTATTCCTGGAACAGGATAGTTTTTTAGTTGTTTCCTGAATGTTGAGGGATCTCCGTTGTTTCTGATTTGACTTGGTAGAGAGTTCCAGAGGGATGGTGCGTACAGTTCGAAGGCTCTGTTGCAGGTCCGTTGATTGTATTTAGTTAGTTCGTGGGGAATGGTGAGGGTGTTGGTGGTGGTTTGTCTGGTTGTTCTGTTGTGGGTGGTTTGGGGCAATAGAGTGCGGAGCTGGGAAGTCTGAGTTTGGTAGAGGGCTTTGTGGATAAGTAGGGCAGATTTGTATTTGATTCTTGCTTCGAGAGGGAGTATGTGCATTTCTCTCAGGACTGGGGTGATGTGATCTCTTTTTTTTTTGCTTTCTGGATAATTCTTGCTGTGGTATTTAAGGCTGTTCGTAGTGGGTTGGTGTAGGTGGTGGGCACTCCATGGTAAATTATATTGCAGTAGTCCAGGTGGGGGAGCGTCATAGCTTGCATAACTGCCCTGAAGTCCTGTGGGTCAATAAGGGGCCTTAGGTGTTGTACTGTTTTAGCCTTGTGGAATATTATTCCAGTAGTTTTTTTGATCCGTTTGAGTGTGAGCGCTTGGTCTATGATGATTCCTAGGTATTTTATGTGTGGTTGAATTTGTATTTGTGTGGTTCCTAAGTTGAGGTGCGTAGGTGGGGTGAAGTTTGGGTCTTTGGTTACTATGAGGGCTTCTGTATTTTTATGTTGATGGATAGGTTGTTCCTTTGTAGCCAGCTGGAGACTTCTATGAAGCAGTCTGATAGGTGGTTGTTCATCAGGTTGGTGGTTGTGATTGGTCCATAGAGCATTATGTCATCTGCATAGATGTGGTAGTTGATGTTATAAGCACGTATGATTGAGCAGAGTGGTTATAGGTAGATGTTGAAGAGCATGGCGGATAGTGTGGATCCTTGGGGTACTCCTTGGTGTTGCAGGAAGGGGGGGGGGAGGTTGCTAAGTTTGTGCGGATTAGTTGTCTATTGGTCAGGTAGGAGTGGAACCATTGGAAGTACGACATTTTTTATGCCAATTTCTTGGAGTCTGTGCAGGAGGATGTTGTGGGAGATGGTGTCAAAGTCTGCAGATATGTCCAGGAAGATCATAGCGTATCCAGAGTGCTTGGTTTGTGTGCCCTTGATGAGGGTGTTCATTAATGATGTCATGAGGGTCTTGACTCTGTGGAATGGACGGAAACCATGTCGTTGTGGGTCCAGTATGTTGTCGTCCAAGTGGTCCTGAAGTTGTTAAACTATCTTCTCGATGATTTTGGTGGTGAATGGAAGACTTGCTATGGGTCTGAAGGAGGCGGGGTCAAGGGGGTCTAGGTTTTGTTTTTTTATGGTTGGGCGGATGATGGAGGTTTTGAGGATGTTTGGCATCGTCCTTGTTTGAGGGACTCATTAACAATGTGGGTTAGGGGTGTGCTTAAGTCCTCTTTGGATTTCTCTATCCATTCTGCAGGGCAGGGATCAAGTGGAGAGGTGGTAGTATTTAGGGAGTCTTTGAAGGAGAGTCCATTATTTCCAAATCAAAGTAGTGTGAACTAGAGTAGTCTTTAAAATACATTTTGTCTACATGACCAACAGTCAGTAATAAATGATACTGAACTGTTTGAGTTTGAATTCTGCAAGACCAATGATCTAGTCATCTTAAACACCTTCTTCCAACAGCACAAGCACCGACTGTACATGTGGACTTCACCCAATGGATTGTACAGAAATCAAATTGACTACATCTGTGGAAGACAATGATGGAAAAGCTCAATAACAACCTGGAGCTAACTGTGGTACAGATCATCGACTACTAGTATGCAAACTCAAGCAAAAGTTGAAAAAGAGCAAGCCACTCATGAATGTAGCAAAATATGACCTTTGAGAATAAACCACTGGAATTTAAAGACTGCCTGAAAAATAGATTTGCTGCCATCCACCCTTTCCTCTCCCCGCAGGCTCTGACTACTCTGCTCTTGTCTTTGGTAATGTCTCATTTAGATTTCTGTAACCTAGCCTTCACTGGTATCACTAAGACACAACTCCATCACCTGCAACTGATACAGAATATGGCTGCCCAGATCGTCACCCACTCCTCACGCCGAGACCATATCACACTAGTTCTCATCAAATTACATTGGCTTCCTATAACCTATCACTTTCAATACAAAATCCTAGCACTGATTTATCATATTATACGTGGGTCCCAACACACTATCACATCATTTTCTACTCCATCTGACGGAGTCATTCAAGACACTATCCTAAACATAAACACTACAACAGCACCCTCCGATCCGTGTCCAGCTCCCTGGATAAAGGCCCTGCGTGCCGAGCTCAGCCCATTCCTATCTAAATTGATTGATGTATCGTTCTCTACTGGAACATTTCCTTGAAGCCTGAAACAGACGGCTATCAGACCACTCCTAAAAAACAGTAAGTTGGACCCTTTGATGATGGAATCCTACAGGCCTATCTCCAGCATACCTCTCCTATCGAAAATCATTGAAAACATTACCCAACACCAATTACAAGATCACATAGATACTAATGCACCCCTGCATCCCTGCCAGCATGGATTTCGCGAAGCACATAGTGTTGAAACATTACTCACAACCTTATTTAACACCATAACCTTAGGTCTCGATAACATCAGACAAGGCTTTGCACTGATCTTCATGGACATTGCTGCCGCATTTGACACCGTAGACCACGAAGTTCTCCTGCTACGCCTCAGAGAGAAGGGAGTTCAAGCTTCAGCTTTGTCATGGTGCACTTCATACCTCACTGATCGCTGGCAACATGTCCGTTCTGGCCCCTCCAACTCCGATTCCTTCCCCAAACTAAAGGTGTTCCACAGGGCTCATCTCTATCCGCCTTGCTATTCAATGTCTATATGCAACCCATTTGTGATCTCATCCAATCATTTAATATCAACTGCCTGGTCTATGCTGATGACGTCTTGATGTACATGCCAATTTCGACAGAACATCTTGAACTATCCCCACTTATCAGGTGCTTTGACGCTGTCACAGACTGGCTAAATGCACAAATGCTTAAGTTAAATTTCAAAAAGACAGAAGCCCTCTTCGTAACCAGGAATCCAGCTTTTACTCCACCCCTGTCTATCAAGGTTAGCGACGCAGAGATCATATGCAAGACTACAGTAAGATACCTAGGTGTAACGCTTGATCAGCAACTTAATATGAAGGCTCATAACAAAGTCGGTGTACCATAAAATCTGGACCCTCCGCAATCTGCGTCAACTGTTAGAACCTGATGACTTCCGAACTGTCTTTCAGGCCCTAATAATGCCTCACTTTGACTATGCCAATGCGATCTTGTATGGTCTACCTAAGTGCACGACTAACCCCTTACAACTTGCAATGAATTCAGCTGCAAGAATCCTTCATGGAGCCTCAAGAAGTTCTCATATTACCCCAATACTAAAACAATTGCACTGGCTACCCATACAAGCCAGGATCTCATTCAAGATCCTAATTATGACCCATAAAGCCATCAATAAATACCCTGCTACTGCCATTGCTGATCTAATTTCAATCACACCTCCCAATCGAGCAAGGAGATCGAATGCCGCAAATACTCTCATATTACCTAAGGCAAGCACGAAGTGTTCTCAATTCACTAGATCCAGAGCCTTCTCCTTCTTTGCTCCATCCTGCTGGAACGCACTACCAGCAACTATCAGAACCATCAGTGAACTCTCCCAATTTAGGAAGGCACTGAAACGGCACCTCTTTCTTCATCACTACGATGATGCAGTCTTCTCCCTACACTCACCCACTCTCACATCTCAATGCAGCACCTCAAACTCATGCACGTCACATTCCCAGACTGATCACTCGCAATCACACCTTCCCCTCCAACCACCATGAGAAACTTATGCAGTGCCGCATAACTCATTATTTTGCATAAAGTAGACTGTATTTATTCATCGTGTCTCCTTGTTAAGGGACTGGTTATTTATACCCTATTTTACCTGTTATACCTGCTTAATGCATACCCAAGTTTAATTTTCCTGTTTAATGTATACCCAAGTTATTATACCTGTTTCACTGTAAGCACAAATCACGAAATTGAGATGTGCAACTCTTATGTTCATTGTAAACCGCACTGATGTCGAATAGCGCGGTATAAAAGAAACTGCAAATAAATAAATAATAAAATACACCAGTACTCCACAATATTTGGCTGACTTAGTGCCATTCCACACCCCCTCTCGCAGTCTTTGCTCTATTCATATTAACCGTCTGGTGCTCCCATCTCCCTCCTGTTCTCACCTCCAGTCCACCCGGCATTCTGCATTCTTTTTTCTGGGACCCTCACTATGGAGCTCTCTTCCCTCTGCAATATGGCAGGAGCCAGCTTTTGTGAAATTCAAAACCCTTCTAAAAACTCATCTTTTCAATCCTCTTTTGATTTGCCATCCACCATTACCTACACTCTCTCCTCCAGACCTCTATGGTACCTCTCTGTTATCCCCCACTCCCCCCAAATTCCCTCTCTTTCCTACTCTTTTCTGTTCTTCTCTTTTTCTCTTTCCTGTCACTTAGTGGAGTTCTTTTCTTTTCTTTGGCCTATGGCCGTTGTGTTTGGTGTTTGATTGCAAACTGCCCTGGATTGGTGAGGTGTAGTATATCAAATATTATAATAAACATAAACATTTAGATACAAATGACAAGAGTTCCAGAAGAGTTATGGGATGACATCAAGAAGGTTGTGTTGGAAGAAAGCGAGAAGTCTCTACATAAGGTGAAAAAGCAAAACTGGCCAAAATGGATGACTAATGAAACTCCGAAAAGTGTCCAAGAACGCAGAGAAGCTAAAATCAGAGGAGAAGGGAGGGGGGGGGGGGAGAGAACGAGAGGGGGGTCAATGGCAGAACTCAACAGATTTTCAATGTGCAGCAAGACGAGACAAGAAGTATTACAATGACACATGCAAGGAAATAGAATCTGAAACTATTAGAGGAGGAGCTTGATTGGCTTTTCTGAAGTTACAAAATTAAAGAAAAAAATGCAGCCTCAAATTGGAATGCTACAAGATGCTCAAGGATCCATTTTAAATGATGCTGACACGATCAAGTAAAGGTGGAAAGAATATAAAGAGTCATTATACCATAAAGATCAAGTGGACCAACAGCTGTTTCAACCTGTACCTTATGATTAGGAACCATTGGTGATGAAAGAAGTCGAAGCAGCATTGAAAGCCTTATCAAAGAACAAAGCACTGGGCTTTGCTGTAATACTTCAGTGGGAATGCCATCAATCGGTTGAAGCTGTTACCATATTTACAAAACTCTGCCAGGAAATTTGGAAGACAAACTGACTGGAAAATCTGTATTTATACCAACACTGAAGAAAGGTGAGCCGACTGACTGTGGAAATTATCGCACAATTACTGTGATCCCACATGCCAGCAAGATTCTACTCAAGATCATTCGGCAGAGACTACAACCATATCTAGAATGGGAACTGCCTGAAGTGCAAGCAGGTTTCAGGAAAGGGCAAGGAACATGAGACCTTATTGCGGATGCGAGATGGATCCTTGAAAAGACAAACGATTGCCAAAAGGATATCCATGTGTTTTGTTGCCTACAGCAAGGCGTTTGATTGTGTAAACCATGAGAAACTCTGGGCCACTTTAAGAAGCATGGGTATACCAGAACACTTGATAGTTCTCTTGCACAACCTTTACGTTGGACAAGAAGCTATAGTTCGAATGGAACAAGGAGAAACAGAATGGTTTAAAATCAGCAAAGATATATATGACACGGCTGCCTTCTTTCCTCCTACCTCTTTAATTTAATTTATATCCAGAACAAATCATCAGAGGAGCAGGACTGTATGAAGACAACCAAGGTGTGGAGCTTGGTGGAAGACTCATCAACAACCTTCACTATGCTGATACCATGTTACTGGCTGAAAGTGAAGACTATCTGAAATGTTTGTTTCTCATTATTAAGGAATATAGTCTTAAAATGAGTCTGCACCTTAACATTAAGAAGACAAAGATCCTGACAACTGGCAAAATCAATAAGTTCATTATTGATGGAAAAGAAATTGAAATAGTTGACAACTTTAACTTACTAGGATCAAAATCAATAAAGAAAGGACTAGCAGTCAAGAAATTAGATGACATATTGCTCTTGGTACAATGGCTATGAAGGATCTAGACAAGATTCTCAAGAGCAGATGTCTCTCTCCATACAATGGTTCGACTTGTCCATGCCATGGTATTTTCAATAACATCATATGGATGTGAAAGTTGGACAGTGAAAAAGATAAACAGGAAGAAAATTGATGGCTTTGAACTATGGTGTTGGCGACCAGTACTGTGTATATCATAGACTGCCTGAAGACCAAACCAGCCAGTACTAGAGGAGATCAAACCTAAGCTTTCCTTAGAAGCTCAGATGAAAAGACTTAGACTTTCATACTTCGGACACCATGCAAAGAGAGAGATCATTGGAGAAAGACATAATGCTTGGCAAAGTAGAAGGTCATTCTAAAAGCGCAAGGTCAGCAATGAGATGGATCGCTACAGCTAGCACAAAACACAGCCGCACGACTCACGACAGATCACACAATTCACGATCACATCACCCCCGTACTGTACCACATACACTGGCTCCCAATCAGCTCCAGAATACAATTCAAAGTACTTCTACACATTTAAAATAATACACAACCTATCAGCAGACAGCCTACGCCCTCTCATAAAAACCGATGACAAAAGGAGACCAAGAAGAAAAGGAACCTCAGACACCATCAGAACACCAAAAGAATTTGCTAAAACAAGGCTGGCCACATCAAGGAGGGCACTCTCCCTGGCAGCACCCGCTATATGGAACTCTCTCCCAGACCACATAAGATCGACCAAGAACCTCAAGGACTTCAGAAAACTTCTTAAGACTGATCTATTTACAGTACATTTCAAGGACCTCACATAAATTTTCTACCTCAAGAAATTACAGGATCACGATCCTACCCCCAAGACATTACAGAATCTCAATCCTAGCACGCCTCTCAAACAGCCCCATTTTGTATATATGTATATAGCTCATTATGTAAATAGTTCACCAATATAATCTAACGCACTGCTCCACACACTACACTTCTCAGTTCTCACACTGCATGCTACAAACCACACTTTATTATTGATTTTGATTGATGTGCCACACCGCCTTGATTTAACGATAAGGCGGTATACTAAATCCTTCTAAATAAATAAATAAAATAAAAATACAATAACAGCAGCTATGGATACCACTCTATCAACAATGAGCCACTTGGCTGAAGTCCGAACAAAGTTTAGGTCAACTATCCAGAGGGTCACCAGAAGTCGACACTGCCTTGACGGCACATAAAAATAACATCTTAAGTCATTTGTTTTAGTAGAAAAAGCTCAAGAATGGAAAAAAAAAACAGCTACCACTGTTGACGAAAAATGGAAGGAGGAGTTTGGACAAAAGTAATGATGTACCATATAAAAATTTATGCAAACTGGTTGAATTTTTTAAATGTTTGCCAGGTTCCAGTGCTCCAACTGAAAGGCACTTTTCAATCATGAACGTGTGGTCTACAGAAAAAAAACCATCTGCATGTAGACTCTCAAATGTCTAATGACTGTAAAGTACAATTTTCAGTTGAGTTGCCCAGAATTTTTTAATTATCTTAGTTGAAATGTTGCTATTTTGAAGAAGATTCACTCTTTAGAGAAGTACAAATGTGCCAGTCAGACCTACTTGTAAGTAAAATTATAAAACTAGCCTACTAATTAAAAGTTTGGGTTAAAATTAAAATTGTAATTATAAACATATTTTTTAATTTCCTTAACTTTGAACCCCCAGCTTGATGGAGTGTCCCATATTTGAAATTAGAAAAGATGGTCAGGTTAGCAGAGATGAAGCCTGATGTACAGACTCGGGTAGTTTGTTCCAGGCATAAGGAGCAGAGTGCTGCAGACTGCATGTTCTCTTTGATGCATCTTTTCAAGTTGTTCATGGGCTCCTTTGCAGGAACTCACTCTGAGCTTCTCGGACAGGTAAAAGGACAGATAGCCTGTTTGATTTCTCAACAGTGATGATTTCATCTTTATCATAGTATCTCATCCCTTTATCCTTCTGCCAAGTTAACATGGTGAGGATCTATCCTCCACAGAACTTAAGACTTTGACGTCTTAAGCCATTAGCCTGGTTTTTGGGGGGTAGAAAAGAAGGAACCTTGTATGACTAGAGCTAATGGCAAAGATTCTTTGTGCCCTTGCAGGGGTTGGCTTGCCCTGAAAGCAGCATAAAGTGATAGCTAGGCCCCAAGTGGGATGTACCTAGGGGAGGAGTTAGATGGGGTCCTTAGATTTAGATTATTTAAGGCCCCAGTTTTGAAGGGGACATGTCTATTTTTTTTTCTCCTGTGTCTTTCCTGTCATCCAGCAAGAAACCGCCTTGTTTCTTGCTACTGCAGGGCCCTGAGCACCATTCAGGTCTCAGGGCAAAGGAAAAGGTGAACCCTCCTGGGGAGGAAGGTGTGGATTCCTTGTTCCGGTCTCCCTAAGCAGATAGAGCTCTTTCTGTGGAACAGTTGCAGATCCTATGAGGAATGATGTCTTTAAAACCACAGAGGTAAAGGGATAAAGAATGCAGGAACTATCTTGATTATTCATCATGGCTGAGGAGGAAATCCTAGGTGGAGGGGAAGTTGTTGGAGGCAATCTGGACTTCATGATCTAGGCAGAAACTGGAGGCTATTTCCCAGGAGTGAATTCTGTGGCTAAATAGAGATGTAAATTACTAGAGGCAGAGCAGTAAGTTGGAGGAGGAGGAGTCTATTATAGTACTACAATAATAGAAGCTGGAAATAAGAACTGTCTATTAATTGGCCTTTGAAGTTCTGAGGCATCTTCAAAGAGAGCACCATACCAAATTTAAGTTGCCTTGAAGTTGAGAAGACAAATTTGGAGTTTCAGTATACCTCGCTGTATGTTGTGGATTTATTGACTGGGCCCATAGAGGCATTTGAAAGAAGTTGTCCCCCCCTCCCCCCACATCATGCCTTTGGGACCCATTTAAAAAACAAACTTGTTCTGCAGCCCCAGAATCGACTCCAAGCAGTTTGGGGGGGGGGGGGGGGTTCCCAGTACACTTAAAAAATCCATCTCTCTTTTTTCGTTGAGCCTAATCCAGCACTCCAGACCACATTGACTGGGAAGCTCAGTGCCCCATCTGGTCAGCTTGGCAGAAAGAAGGCATGAGAGAGACAAGTTTCCTTCCAAAACACTTCTACTTACAATCTCATCGCAACTCCTCCCTGGCTTTTCATGTAGAGAATCGACTAGAACAATTCTTACAAGTTATGTTTTCATACTGTTGTGGAGATGGTAAAGACTCTTGCATATCACTTTCTGTCTGCTAGGGCATCACATGACCACAGGGTGTGCTAGCAATATAGGTGTCCACAGGAAGTGGCATATCTTTCAGTGCCCAGAGTTCAGTCTTTTTTTAAATTTAGTTTAAAACCAAATAAACAATGTAACACACAATAAAAACCATAAGGAAAAAATGATTTTGGCTAAACAATTTTGGAATCCTAAAATAACATTAACCAATGTTGCAGCTGCTTCTGTTAGTTTTTTTTTTCTTCACTATCTTCCTCATTTTATCATAGTGTCCCTTTGGAAAGTTAAAAGGTAATACTGTGTATTTCTTTGCTGCCCTTCCTCTGTTTATGAAATTAAACACGATAATACTATGATTACTATTGCCAAGCAGCCCCAGCACCCTTATATCTTGCACCAGATCTTGTGTTCCACTAAGGACTAGTTCTAAAATGGCTTCTTCTCTTGTCTGTTCATGAACCAGCTGCTTCAAGAAGCAGTCATTTATTTCATCTAGAAACTTTCTCCCTAGCATGTCCTGCCATGACACTGACCCATTCGATATCGGGGGTAATTGAAATCATCCATTATTATTACTGTGTTGTAACTTTTTTTTTTTTAGCTTCCTTGATTTCTTTGAGCATTTCATCATCCACTTGTTCATTTTGGCCAGGCAGTCAGTAGTATACCCCCTCTGCCATCACCTTCCCCTTTTTACATGGAAGTTCAATCCATAGAGATTCTACCGTGTGTTTTGTTTCCTGCAACGCTTTAATCCTGTGTGACTCAATGCCTTCTCTAATAGAGAGTGCAACCCCTCCAGCAATTTGATCTACCTATCATTAGGATATAATTTGTACCCAGGTATCACAGTGTCCCATTGGTTGTCCTCCTTCCACCAGGTCTCAGAGATACCAATCCTATCTAACCTCTCATTTAGTGCTATATATTCTAATTCTCTCATATTATTTTTTAGACTTCTAGCATTTGCATACAAGCATTTTAGATGTCGTATTTTATTCATATTAATCTGGTTATTGGTAGGCAGGGGTAATTTGTAATCTTTTAAGCTCTGTCTGCTCTGTACTTAAGGTCATTTGGGTTACTTTTGTCTTTATTGGAACCTCTCTGTCAATATGCCTGAACTTCAGTCTTTTGCTAGTATCCTTCACGGATACATCATTCCGAACCATGCACTCTTGGGTGACTATCGGCTTTCCCCTATTGTTAAGTGCCATTGAGTCGTTGTCAACTCCTGGCGACTCTCTGGATAGTTGACCTACACTTTGTTTGGATCTTCAACCAAGTGGCTCATTGTTTATAGAGTGGCATCCATAACTGCTGTTGTTGTATCAATCCATTTCGTTGCCGGCCTTCCTTTCTTATGGTGACCTATCTTGCCAAGCATGATGTCTTTCTCCAATGATCTCTCTCTTCGCATGATGTGTCCAAAGTATGAAAGTCAAAAGTCTTATCTGAGCTTCTAAGGAAAACTTAGGTTTGATCTCCTCTCGTACTGACTGGTTTATTCTTTGGGCAGTCCATGATACACACAGTATTTGTCGCCAGCACCATAATTCAGACGTCAATTTTCTTCCTGTCTATCTTTTTCACTGTCCAACTTTCGCATCCATATGATGTTGAAAACCATGGCTTGGACAAGTGGAATCTTTGTATGGAGAGAGACATCTCTGCTCTTGAGAATCTTGTCTAGGTCCCTCATACAGCATTTGATTTCTTGACTGCTAGTCCTTTCTTTGATTGTCGATCCAAGTAAGTTAAAGCTGTCAACTTGTTCCATCATTTCTTCATCAATGATGAACTTAATGATTTTTGCCAGTTGTCAGGATCTTTGTCGTCTTAACGTTAAGGTGCAGACCCATTTTAAGACTATATTCCTTGATCTTGAGAAGCAAATCTTTCAAATCATCTTCATTTTCAGCCAGTAATGTGGTATCATCAGCATAGCAAAGTTTGTCAATGAGTCCTCCACCAGTCTTCACATCTAGTTTAAAAGCTGCTCTAGCCCCTTTTTAAAGGTTAATGCCAGCAGCCTGGTTCTATCCCAGTTAAGATGAAGCCCATCCCTTTAGAAAAGCCCCTCCTTTCCCCAGAATGTTCCCCAGTTCCTAACAAGCCAAAACCCTCTTCTTTGCATCGTCTCATTGAGACTCCGGAGCTCTGCCTGCCTTTTGGGTCCTGCGCGTGGAACAGGAAGCATTTCTGAGACTGCTACCCTGGACGTTCTAGGTTTCAACTTCCTCTCTAAAAGCCAAAATTCGACCTCCAGCGCCGCCTCCTTCCCACACTTTCCTATGATGTTGGTACCAACATGTGCCAAGATAGCATACTCCTCCCCAGCGCTATCTAACACCTTGTCTAGGTGGCTCGTGGGGTCTGCTACCTTCACACCAGGCAGGCATTATTACCAGGCACCCAGCCATCATGGCATATGGCCCTGGAGAAACCACCTCTGTGTGAGAGGGTTTTACATTACCTGGAGTACAGGTCCTAGCTACAGGATCACTTCCTGTCACACCAGTGTAATGCTGTCCTGTCACGTGACCTCTCTCCTCCATGGCAACAGGAGGCTGACAGACTGGAGGTGGAAATTCAGTACTACGTCCCTGTAGGTCTCGTCTATATACCTCTTTGTCTTCCTTATGTCCTCCAAGTCTGCTTCTCTAGCCTCCAGAGATTGACTTGTTCCCTGAGAGCAAAAAGCTCTTTGCACCTAGTGCACACATAAGGCCCCTCACCAACTGGGAGAAAATCATACATGTGACACTCAATTCAAAAGACTGGAAAACCCCCATCTCGCTGCTGGACTGCTGCCTGCATCTTAGTTTTTAAAGTTTTGTTCAGATATTAGTTGTTTAGGTTTGTTGGGGATACTTATTCTAATACAACTATACCTTATATGTTAAATCTGCTTCACCTCAAGAATAATTAATCTCGGGTCCTTAACAAATGTATTCCTGATGAGGATAACCAGCCACACTTGAAAGTGATTATGGGCACCTCTCCCCTATGAAGCTAACATTATCCTTGGGGTGGGTGGGCGTTGGGGTGGGATAGAGGGAAAGAAGACTTAATAGCTGACTTGCTGCACAGTGCCCTGACCTGTGCTTTTAGGGTAAAGTCTTACCACTTTCCTGAGTGATTCACAAAGTCCTTGGTTTGATAGAAGGGGCCTTTCGAATTTCCCCTTTGATCTGCCACTTGCTTTTACAACATCCATTTAAGACAATTTCACAGATCTTTTGCCTTCTAACTGGAAATTCTCTTTGTAAAGGTCACTAGAAACAAGTTTAGTTCTTTGTACTTGGAGACTATTTATTATACTTGTATGCTAAGCTATACTCTGATTTGATTTAAATGAAAAGCTCTCTGGTGGTACTAAGACTTCACTGACTCAGCAAACACATTGAATTTTAAAATACACAGATTTCTTTGCTTTAACTCAGATTACCCTTTTTTCCCCAAGATTTAGAGTATATTCAGAAGATTGATTTATTTATTTTATCTATTTGATTTTATATACCGCACTATTTAGAAATTAGAGCGGTTTACATAGAATAGTAACAATGAATATTTTACATTGACAAGGGTGTCGACTTGGATAGCAACTAGGTGAACTATTTTACATACTGATACCTGTTTCCTAAAGGGTTAGCAAGAGGGTAGATGGTGCTGTGGGACTGTCAGGCTTATGTTGTTGTTTACTGTAGGTTATGATACGTGGTCATAGAAGAGGTGAAACAAATGAGACTTTACTGCCTTTCTGAAGGTTGAAATGTCAGAAATAGTTCTGATCGGAGCAGGGAGGGCGTCCATAGGGTTGGCGCATATGAGAGAGCGCATTTCTTAGCAATTTGGGTACTTTTTATTATTGCTGAGGGGGTTATGATTGTATTAGCCATTCCTGTTCTCCTTACTGTGTTGTTCATTGTCGATTTGTATGATAGCAAAGAGGAATCTGCGAACAGGTTATCAGCATTTAAATGTCATCAGTAGGGTTTTGTATTTCAGGCGTCTCAATATTGGGAGCCAGTGTAATTGACTTTAGATGGGCGTTACATGCTCATACTTGGATGCTCCATGCAAGGTTCGGGTTGCAGCATTCATGGCCATTTGCAGCGGTTTAATTATTTATTTAACATTTCTTATATACCGCGCTCTTTGTCATCAGTGCGGTTTACATTGAAACAATATAACACTTAGTCATTTGAATATGACCTTCGTTTACATATAACAGGGTTTTAACATGGAGGTAAACTGGGGAAAACTATTTACATTTCTAGCAATGTAGTGTGCCTCTTGGTAGGCCTTGGAATATCATATTAGCATAGTTGAAATGTGGGAGGATTAGTGCCTGGAATATGGTGCGGAAGTCTGTTGCAACTAGAAGTGGGTGTAAATGTTGGAGGGTTCTCATTTTATGACATACTGCCTTGGTTGTCCAGGGTCACCACGAGACGGTGCACTTCTTGTTTCGTCATCTATTCTGCTTCTTTTACCCTAATAGAAGTTGGTGGGGAGAAGGTCTGTTTTTGTTATGAACAACACTTCAGTTTGCCTCTGTAAACATAACCTAAAATGTGAACTGCAGGAAATCTGAAACTGCATCGAAGCATTCTGTTATTTTGGTTTAATCAGGTTTGTCTGTAGAGAATGGGGTGTATAGTAGGACATCATCAGCATAAATATGGTATAATATGTCATAGGATAGTAGTATTGAGCAGATTAGCTGAATGAATACATTGAAGAGCAGGGGAGATAGAGATGAACCCTGCAGGACTCCTTGCATTTGCTGGAATGTGTCTGATACTTGATTGCCTATTCGAACCTGTTGTTTTCGACCTGTTAGGATCTGCACCAATCCAGGGCTGTGCTTTGTAATCCTTTCTCCTGTAGCTGACAAAGCAGTAGGCTATAATTTGACGATGTCGAATGCTGAGGCAATGTCCAGGAATATTAGGATAAATTCCTGTTTCGCTTTGTCGATGCCTAAGGTGAGTCTGTCAAGGAGGGTAGCCAAGAGGGTTTTGGCACTGTGGTGTTGTCTAAACAGTGCTGTTGTGGGTCATCTGGAGCATGGGTGTCAACATGATATTGGATCTGTTGCTGGACTATTTTCTTGATAATCTTGGCTAGGAGCGGGAGGCTAGATATGGGTCTATAGGAGCTTACGGTATGTTGAGTGGGTCCAATTTGCTGTTTTTTAAGTAGTGGTCTGATGGAGGCAGTTCTCAGGGTCGATGGTACGACACCTGTGGTAAGGGAGAGGTGTACAGTTCTGGCAATGGTTGCACTCAGTTCGGCTTGAGCTAGGTTGATCCAGTGTGTGGGGCATGGGTTGTTGGGAGAAGAGGTGGTGTTAATCCCCTTAATGATGATCTCAGTATGCTGCATGGTACTTGGGCTGAAGGATGATAGCTTGGCAATAGTTGTATTCTCTGTTGGGGAATTTATTTGTCGACAGTTATTTCCATTGGTTTTGTTTTGGAAGTGGTCTGCAAAGATCTGCTGGTGGGGTCGTGTCTAAGATGTTTCATTGGGTCTTTCGTGAGGGACTTAATGATTCCAAATAGTTTGCGGGGCTTGTTCAGAGAGTGCGTCAAGATACGTTTTTGCTTTGCAATGCTCTTGTAGTCTCACCATGTAAATAGCTCCTGAGGGAGCCTTGAATGCCGCTATTTCCACTCAAGCTTCCTGAGTTGTAGTAAGGACTCTTGTAGTTCTGCAGTATACCATATGGCTGTGTGCCGCTTCTTAGCAGGCTTTGCAGTGTGTGGTAGGAGTGAAGCTGTGCTTAGGGTCTTATTCCAGATGGATACTAGCTAATCGAGCTCTATGATGGCTGTATTAAGTTCAGGAATGGTTTCTTCTAAGGTCTCTGCTAAAGTGTCAAAAGTGACGAGTTGGTGGAGGAGCAGTAACATCTTGCTCTTTAATAAAGTGCTTGTGATTACTGTCTTCGCACCTGCTGTGTTTTGTCTCCAGGGGACTGGTATGACCATTGGCATGGCTTTATACTTACAAGTGTATATTTATTTCCAGTTGTAGTAGTCCCTCTGGGTAGTCCTTCAATTGTTGATTTCAATATAACCATGTTAGCCATGGAGTTTCCTTGAATTGGGTAAAATCTTGCAGATTACTTACCAAACCCTATCTTGTATATCATGTGTGCCTGTGCACATCTGCAATGCAGATGGTAACTGTACAAAGTTGCTTAAAGTTGCATGTATTTTTTGTTTATTACTTTTTGATTATTACTTTGTTTCTATGTATTTTTCACATTGTTCTCTGTACTTTGATTTATGTTTCAATGTAAACCGCCACTGATCTTAGGAAATGGCGGTATATAAAAACGTTGCAAATAAATAAATAATTGCCAGTGTGTGTTCAAAGCTGAGATTCCTGCCCACCAAGGGGTCCAAGTTTCCCTCCGCACCACAAAAAGAGGAGGATTGTTTCATGCTAGCAGTTAATGACAGGACCTTGGCCAAGTAATTTCCCGGTTAAGAAGGCCCTCGTCTACTTCCACTTTCTGTTCCCATACTTTTTTGTAAACCCTGGTTTACCAGATTGTTTTTGTCCCTCAGGATTTTATATAGGGTTAAACCACTATGCCCTGTCGAGCAATATGTGACAGGCATCCATATTAAGTCTGGGGAATTATTCTCTGAGGGAATTTTTCAATCACAACCATTGGTATTGTTGTAAATTAGGAAGATCATACCTGGTTTGCAAGATCTGAAAAGACCCGATGGCGGTGGTAGTGATATGCTCCATTGCCCAAATATTTTTTGAATACTAAACTACCAAATTTATTACCTTTTTTTTGTTTATATTGATGAGGATTATACCAGATTGGAATATAGACACTATTTTTCCATTGAACCTCCAGGATTTTAATTCTTTTAAGGCTCTATAGGTTAGAAATGTTACATGATTAAGGGAGAAAGGTGCATTTAATTAGGACCCTAAGAGGGCCTCAAGTGGTATAGATTTTGACATAGTATTCTGCTTAGGACCAGATAGAGGTCTCTAAAATATTATCTTTTAGCAGCCAAGAAATATTATGATAAAGCAAGAATGTTTTATGGAACAAGTAGAAGTCTGGTAGATTGCCTTCCTCTCGTGTCTTATTGTTGACCTCTCCACAAATACTTTTACCTAACCCTAGAAAGAAAAGAGTTTTTATAAGAAGAATGCTTAGGGCAAGAGTGGAGCATGCTAAGATGCTGATGTTAAATAAAGCGTGATCACCATTTTCACGGACTTGGCTTTACCCCACCAAGACGGTGATAGTAGGGGGTCCACTTTGAAACTATAGAATTGACTTAGCATGAAACTGATGTTAAACTCAAGTTGCATGATCAAGATTTTTCCCAGTCTTGGTGTCCAAATGCTTAGGAACCTAGTGAAGAATGCAGAATTTTTAAATTGAACATATAGGTGAATTAACAGAGCAATATAATTTTTCATGAAAATATCTAACTTATTAACAAAATGCTGCCTGGAAGAGCTATCAATGTTTTAATGCTTACCTTTTCTCTATCCTGACATGTTAAAATCTCTGGCACATTGTCTAGCTCCCTCTTTGAATACAGGTTTGGGAATTGTTCTGCATCTCTTACTTTAAGATCATTCAAAACTGTAGATCAGAATTTTCTCTGTATCTAGTCAAATATAATGTTCATTTTATGGATGGTGGTTAATATGGCAAATGTGCAATTTACGATGACTGTGAAAGAAATACCGCACTTTGAAATGACTAGCACATAAAGAGCCTCGGTCCCAAGTAATCAGTTGTTTGTGGCTGGCAGTACTTTAAATCCAAATTACTACTTTCGGTTTGACTTGTAGACTGGGCATTTTTCCCAGCGAAATTGTCTGAAAGACAGTTTTTGAGACTGCTGTATAATGAAAGTGGTTCTGTATTTGCAGACCGAGGTCTCCATGGGATTGCTGAACTAGAAAATCAGCAGTATGGGGGACAGGCTGTATCTTCAATGCAATTTCCCCTAAACCAGATGATATAAAACTATTGCCTATAGAATCATCTTCAAGACTGTCACTTGAGCAGATCTCTGGACAGATTCTTGAGAACCCTTTCTAATAAGTTGTTTTCATGGATGCTAATGCTTAAACCAGTGTAACAGTCTTAAATGAAAAAGATCTGTAGAGCATTGCTAGGTAGTTTAAAGATCCAAGGCTAGGTTTTGGCTCCCTCTTCCCGCAATCTCCCTCGAGGTTTTGATAAAGTAAAACAGCACTAATGGTGGCACAGGGGTGTAAGTTACCATTCCTCACTTCCCTTATAGTTTCCACCTTGGCTCACAGCCAAAGAAATCCTGTCCCTGGAGCTTCCTGTTTCCCCTGCACAGAACCAAGATACTTCAGAAAAGATCCTATAGAAGTTCTGATCAAGAGCACCGAAGCCTGCAGATTCGGATTTATTGCTTGCTTGTTGGAAATGTGTGGTATCAAGTGTCCCACTGTGATTTACCAACCAGTGTGGTGCGGTCAGGGCTCTGAAATGATATCTCTCAGTAAACGTTCAACTTGATCGCTAGAAGACGTTTTGTTCTTGGCTGATTGGCTTTCTGTTATAAAGACTACGTTGTTTGTTCCATGGTATAATTGGTATATAGATATACCATAAGTAGGGTATGTAAAGGAGCCCTTATTTTCATTTACTAGTGCCTGTGCTTCCCCCACTGAGAAGCATATGGGATGAACTCAAAATGGATAGGAGGAGGAACAAAACCATCGCTTAAGATGTACCTGTAAATTGTGACGTCTAGGAATGTGCTTTCGTTAGTGTGCCTTAAATTAACTTGATTGAATGCATGTTAATGTGCATTAATTTGTAGGCTAGTCGATGAGAATTTTTTAGTATAGCCTAATGTGCCTTAAATGTATTAAAATGAATGTGTGAAACAAAAGAAGTCTGAAAATTGGGAGGGAAAGGCCTGCATGAAACACAACCTTTTGCCCTGTGCACGTCTCGAGTGCAGTCTAAGACGTTTCAGGAAGTTGGTGGTGATGAGGAGAGAGAGAGCAGCCTTTGGAGAGGAAGCTTCAGAGTTAAGGGAGTGAGAGAGAGCCAGAAGCGTTATCTTTCTCCGCTTGGATATAGTCTACACGTATGCTATGAAGCCATTTGCTGGACAAGGAAGGCAGGACCCATTCTGGACACCATGTCTGAGAAGAGTCTTAGGAGGAAGAGTGCCCTGCAGAAGAGACGGTGAAAGGTGCTCACTTCCAGTCCTGATGCCTCAAAGTGTTCGGTATGAAGAGAGAAGTACAGGAGCAGCTTATCCATTCACTGCTGACACAAGAATCCAGACGATTCCAAGGAGGAGAGAACGCACCTGAGGAGTTCAGAGACTAGAGGTCCTCGGGTCTAGGGAGCCCACTTACCCTAGAGAAAGGGACTTGGAATATAGTAAACCCTGTGTAATGCCAACCTGGGAAATGGGTTACATGTGTTTTAATGTCTTTAAAAGCTATTGAGGAAAAATATGACCCAAAAATTATGACTCAAATAAGAACGTGGCAAAAGTACTATAGGTAGGTTTCCTTAGCCAGTTCTGTGATAGTCCAGTTTTTGCTCAAGGCTTTAACTTGTTGCTCCCATATTTAAAATGAGGAGGGAATTTTTGTAAAAATAGATGCATAAAGTACTGTCTCCTAATTTAGCCCTCAGAGCGAACATCCCAAAGAGCCTTTTAGACACGATTTTGCTTGTGCAACATGTTTTTTTCCCCTGTGCCTGAATGAAAGCTTCAAACAAAAAGCCACATTATTTCAGAAATGCATGTGGAAATGGATTCTCAAGGCCACCTACATTTTTTTTTTCTTTTTTGCATAACTTCAAAGATTCTGCAGCCTCGGGAATAAAATGCTCCCTCTCACCTTTTTCTTTTTTTTTTTTTAAGACAGCGATAATACAGACGAGTGCAGGAGAGTCCTGTAGTAAATATTTTTCTACGGATGTGGATTAAACAACATATGGTCTTGGGATGGTCTCATTTCACAGCTCTACACTGTTAGCGCAACGCTGGGTCACCGTCTGCACATGGGCTCTTTTGAAGGGAAGATTGCTTCCTGCTTTCCTTGACTCACTTACGTGATGTGCTTTGCACACTGCTCTTATTAGTCTTCCTTATAGCTATGGCTTTGCCACTGCCAGTGATTTGCGGGCAGTTGCTGGCTAGGAGTTACTTCATTTTGATGAACTGCCTGCTTAATGGAGGCTGTGTTCCTCCAGCAGCTACTGCTGCTTTTAAAAAGCCATTCAACAATTTAGCAACCTTCTTTGAGAATAGGGCCTGTGATCACGCTTTGTAGCTCTGAGGCATATTTTTAATCCTTTTGACAGAGAAAAAAGGTAAATGTTCCTTTAAATACTATCAGACACACATACATAGAAATTAAAGAGTAAACCAGTAGGACCGAGCAAATATGTTTTTGGCTTGTCTGGTGCTTTTTATGGTGTTATCGATCAAGCTTGTCTGCTGTAGATAAGCAAATGAGATCTTTAATTTTGATTATAAAAACATGATAGAAAAACAGTCAGGATGCAGGATCTAGTGTACTTTCTGCTGCACAGAACATTATCATGAGGCATTTTGCTATCTGCATATGTGAACTTACATAGCGGGGACACCAAAATTGAGCTTACTGTTCTGTGAAGAAAGAAGTGAGGTGTAGTTATATTACTCCAATAAAAGCTATCACAAGAACAACAACAAAAAAATGTCTCTCCCAAATGAAAAACGCATGACTTCCTCCTCCTCCTCCCCCCCCCCCTCTGTTATAGGTATGGGGTACAGGTTTGAGGCAGTGCTGAGCCTATACACATCTCTGAGCAGCAGTAGGATGTATCACCCCATTAGTGCATAGATTTCATGCCTAAATGTGGGGACCATGAGTACTTTTTAAAACTGTATTAAAGCAAGGTGATCTCTGTGGCACCTTAGAACTGCTGAGAGCAGGAATAGCCTAGTAGTTAGGACAACAGCCTGGGATCAGAATAGGGTTGCCAACTGGCTCCAAATGCGCCCGACAGGCTTGATCCAATCCTGGGTTTACACCACTGCATGCAGGGGCATGTAGTTCTGATTTCTCCATTGCACTCTATAAGAAAAACAAGACATGTCCCTGTATGCAATGGGGTAAACCCAGGACTGGATCCTGCCTGTCGGGCACATCTGGAGCCAGTTGGCAACCCTAGATCAGAAAGACTAGGGTTCAAATCACACTACTAATCAAAAAGATCTGCATCCGAGTTCAGCAGCAGCACAGTTTGTGTTCTTGAAAGGTTTTATTTAGAACAATGGTGCTTAACCCAGTCCTCTGGGACTCCCAGGCCAGCCAGGTTTTCTGGATATCCACAATGGATTTTCAGGAGATAGATCTGCATGCACAGTTTCCATTGTATGCAGATCTATCTCATGGATATACATTGTGGATATCCTGAAAACCTGGCTGGCCTGGGGATCCCAGAGGACTGGGTTGAGGAACAGTGAGGGTGACACACTTTCTGCCCATCATGATACTTTTGAATTTAGAAACCAGACAGAACAGGACAGTCTTTAAAAGAAATCTGTACCCTATGTATTTTGTTCAGTATTTAAAGAGTAGCAACAAGAAATCCACACTTTTTTGTTTCCTCAGTTATTTTTTATTTTTATTTTTACTGGTAAGACGTTATTTTGTTGGCATTCCCATGGTTGATTGCCTGCCTTCCCCATCTGGGAGCAGCATGTTCAGAATAGTGTCCCAATGGCCTTGTAAGGCATGGGATCTCATTGGTTTTTGTAGTGATGAGTTCTTTTGCATTTGCGACATCACTAGGGTTGCCAACTAATTGCAGAGGGCAACTATGCGAGCTTTAGCGTCTGCAGGCTATATCAAGGGGGGGGGGGGGTTACAAGAGGTTGGACTCTTCAGCACCTATTCAGCCACAGTCCCCTTCTTAGACCTCTCCAACACACACATATTCTCCCAAATGGCATTAAATCCAAACATATATTCTGCATCCACTAACCCGGCCCCCCCCCCCCCCAGTCTCCTCAACTGTCTGCAGAGCAGAGCTAGAACCTTCCCCATAAAACTTACTGTATGAGAGAAAATCCCTCTCAGTACAAAGCATATTGTAAATTAATTAGGGCGAGCCCCAGAATTGATTCAGAGTGTTGGCACCCAAAGCAAATCTTAACCTGAATGTGCCACCTGGCTGTCAGAATTTATTGTTTAACTTTGAATGCCCTACTCTCTGCCGACCCTCAGAAGGGATCACCTAGGTTGGCTAATGGTTGGGCCAGCCCTGGATTAATAAGTCATTCGGGACCATGAGCAAATCTACCATGCCAGTACTAACTTCCAAAACTCACACAAGGACCCTACCTAGAAAAAGGTAGCACTGTAAATATTGCAGTGGGCCCTAAAACTTCAATAAATCTATTAGGAAAGCTGAACAAGCCAGATTGCATGGAATTTCTGTTTAAGAATGCATAGTAAACAGAATACCTAGTCTTGGTCACACACACACATTATAGAAAGGCCTTCGCTGATAAGTGACCACAAAGTGAAAATGGAAATATATAGACAAAAATTAAACTAAACCCTCAGAAAGCTGGACGCTGCATGCAGTGCAACACCAGAGAAACCGAAAGAAATGCATTTCCCCCTATATTGTACAAAACAAGACATCGTGATTGGTTTTAAGAGGGAAGCAACCAGGGCAATTGCCCTGGGCCCCCAAGCCAGAGAGGCCTTAGATCTGTCTGAAAAAGTCACAGCTTGCTAACGGGTTGTGAGGATTATTGTCAATAGCAAATTAATTTATATATAAATACTCGATAGGTCCAGAGGTAATTGCTACATTTCTCTTTTCCCAAGATTCTATAGGACTATCTGGCAAATGAACCTCGTGAGATGAAGGGAACCAACCCTGTGTTTATATGTAAATTAGAATTTATTGCTTATAGAAAAATAATGCAGATATAGAATAAGATATTTTTCTGAAGTAGCAAGTTATGTAGCCCTATGATTACAATTAGCAAGATAATAAATTGCTGTTTTAGCAACCATTGTCATTGATTCACTCTGCACTCAGATGTACAGAAAATTAGCTGTCTGTCTGGGTCAACCCTTGGGGGAATTCAGACCAGTACCTTAGCTTTTGCCAGGATGATTGTGGTTGGGTTCGAGAAATCGTCTCCTGAACTGCACAAAGTCCAAAGGATGGCAGTGGTTCAATGCAGGCTGCAGCTGGTCCAGGCAAGCCACGTGTTAGGACAGAGCTTCTGTGGGAGAGATTCACTCCTTCCCGAGGCTAGTCCTGGTCTTTGCACACTGTCTGACTTTCCAGCTGGAGACAGGCAGGCAGTAGGGCTAGAGATTGCAGAGAGCAAAGTTAAAGTTCCCAAAAAGTGTTCAAAAAGTAAAAGTCCCAAAGTACCCTGCATCCCTCCGTGTCCAGCATATAATTCTTCATCCTGACTCCCTCTTCATGGCACGATGATTGGCTGGTCTTGGATTCTGTATGTCATTTTCAGCGAATCATGTAACAGTTGTCAACTTGTCCTTCTCCAAACCAAAGGTTCATGGTGCAAAAAGATGCTGGTATGCTAGTTCATACATTTTTGCAAATGCTAGGACCAGCAGAACAGTCTCTGGATGTGAACAGGCCTCAGCATGAGTTCTCTTGCATGTAGTCATAAACAATAACTCTTCTGTATGGTACATAACTTTGCAGAATTGCTTGATCTGCAGGTTTAATGTTGGCACAGCAGAGAAAAGTTCCATCTTGTAACACAAAGCAATGCTGCATGGTTCAGGCTTTAGTTTCTGAACAGGCCCCAGTGGTACCAGCCCTGCAGGGCTTTAGGGTCCCTTTACAGAATTTTGCCTTGGGCTAAGCCCTAGCCTTGTCCAACTTCAATCCTGATTCCTGGCAGATGTACTTTCCAAATACCAACATTTTCTAGTTACAAAGTAAAAAATGAAATTCTTTTTTTCTTCCTTTTTGTTGCTGGGTCATTTTTATTTTTCTAATGGTGTTGGTCCCAGTCTCTGGTTTTTATTTTCCTCTGTCTTCTCTTAGCTCTCCTTCCATAGTCTCCTCTCAATTTGCCACATGTCCAGCATCTCCCCTCTTTGTCCCTTCTTCCCCCTGTGTACCTATCCCCCCATGTCCAGCATCTTCTCATGTGTATCCCTACCCTCATGCACAGCATACCCCTTTTGCCCTTATCCCCCCACATGCCCAGCATAAGCCTTCTGCCCCTATCCCCCCATGTCCAGCATATGCCCATCTTACCCCACCTCCTCGTATCCAGCCAGCTCCCCCCATGCTGCCTGCCTGGCCCTGCCACCGCTTTTGCTCTTCCCTTGGTGGTCGCAGCAGACCTCGAATAGAAAATGTGTTTCTTTCTGACTCCGCGCTTGCATGGCTGGTCTGATCCCTCCCTCTTTTGATGCATGCTCACGTCAGAGGATGGATGGACCAGACTAGTGATGCAAGTGAGGAGTCGCAAAGCTCTATTTTTTTGTTTTTAAGTTAGAAGTCTGCCACCGCCAAGGGAACAGGAAAAGTGGCGGCAGGGCAATTGCAGAATGGGTGGGCAGCAGAGGGGGGAGCCAAGGCTGGCGGTTGGCAGAAAACAAGCCCTTCATTAGCCTGTTTTACCATCCTGATGGCCACTGACATGCATCTCAGAAAACCAATCTGGCTGGCTTAAAACCAGTCTGTTTGCAACCCTATCCGCAAACCACTAATAAAAAGGACTGGGGAAATCCACTGCCTACATACTGGACAAACCGCATGGAATCTGGTTACCTTTTAGGTACCTGAAGACTACTTTTGATCTGGATTGGCCACTGTTGAAAACAGGATACTGGGCTTGATGGACTCTTGGTCTAACCCAGTATGGCATATCTTATGCTCTTTTTTCACATCCAAGGGCAGATAATGATGATTTAAAAAAGAAAATGGTGACCTTCTTTTGCTGTTTTTTAAAGAAAGGATGAATCACATGAAATTCAGTGTTTGCATACACGAAAATAGCTAATAGTAGGTAACACTGTTTTATAACAGATATCCCATTAGCTCGTCAGAGAGAAAAGTCATCAGATACACTACTTAACTGCTCGAAGAAGTAAATAGCTATAAATATCTCATTGTTTTATTTAACTCTGGCCAAGCTATGTGGAAGGACTATTAATAGATGAGTAAAGAATATTAATCATCCCAGCATCTATTAACAGCAGTAGCAGAGCTTCAGTAATAGTACCTGGCTCAGGAAGTCTCGATATGAATTTTTCAAATGATCAAAAATAAAAGCAGTGGGTCAGCGGCAGATGCACTGTACTGGAAGTGGCTGGATGGTGCTTTTGGTGTGAGAGGGGCCTCCTCCCTGGGGCCTGCACCCTGCTCTTTCCGCTGCTGTGCAAAACTGCCTGCCCCGCTGGCTCCAAATCCAAAACAGTTTGCAGACTCTGCACTGGCAGTAGCGCTTCTTGCTGCTTGCCCTGAATGTAGGGTTGCCAACTGGCCGGTTTTCAGCCGGACTGGCCGGTTTTTCCACGGCCAGGCCGGCTGCTGGCGCAGAGGCAAAACCGGCCCTTTAAAAGCCGGTTTTTTTGCTCTGGCCGCAAGATCGGGAGCGGCCAGAGCAAAAAACCGGCTTTTCTCCGCTTCAGAGGGAGCCGGGGAAGCCCGCGCGAGGCCCCGGCTCCCTCTGAACAGCCACCAGCGTGAAGAGCCTTTACCTTCACGCTGGCGGCTGTTCCTGTGAAGCAGAGAATGCTGGGAAAGGTTAAAGGTTGCCCTTTAACCTTTCCCAGCATTCGCGGCTTCACAGGAACAGCCGCCAGCGTGAAGGAAAAGGCTCTTCACGCTGGTGGCTGTACAGAGGGAGCCGGGGCCTCGCGCGGGCTTCCCTGGCTCCCTCTGAAGCCTCTGACAGCCGCGAGGCTGGTCGGGGGGGGGGGCAAGGACTGCATTGGCTGTGATGGGGGGACCTGGACTGGAAAAGGGCTAAGGGGGGGGGGGGACTTGGACTGGATAAGGGCTAAGGGGGGGGGCTTGGATTGGAAAAGGGCTAAGGGGGGGGACTTGGACTGGAAAAGGGCTAAGGGGGGGGGACTTGGACTGGAAAAGGGCTAAGGGGGGGGACTTGGACTGGATAAGGGCTATGGGGGGGGGACCTGGACTGGAAAAGGGCTAAGGGGGGGGACTTGGACTGGAAAAGGGCTAAGGGGGGGGGGACTTGGACTGGAAAAGGGCTAAGGGGGGGACTTGGACTGGACAAGGGCAACGGGGGGGGGACTTGGACTGGAAAAGGGCTAAAGGGGGGGGGGGGACCTGGACTGGAAAAGGGCTAAGGGGGGGGGAACTTGGACTGGAAAAGGGCTAAGGGGGGGGGGACATGGACTGGAAAAGGGCTAAGGGGGGGGGGGACTTTGAATGGAAAAGGGCTAAAGGGGGGGGACCTGGACTGGAAAAGGGCTAAGGGGGGGGACCTGGACTGGAAAAGGGCTAAGGGGGGGGGACTTGGACTGGAAAAGGGCTAGGGGGGGGACTTGGACTGGAAAAGGGCTAAAGTGGGGTGTGGACCTGGACTGGAAAAGGGCTAAGGGGGGGGGGACTTGGACTGGAAAAGGGCTAAGGGGGGGGGACTCGGACTGCAAATGGGCTGTGATGGTGCGGGGGGGACTCGGACTGCAAATGGGCTGTGATGGTGGGGGGGGGGCTAGGACTGGAAATAGGCTGTGATGGGGGACTTGGACTGGAAATGGGCTGTGATTGGGGGGGGGGGGGAGCTAGGACTGGAAATGGCCTGTGATGTGAGGGCTAGCACTGGAAATGGGCTGATGAAGAGCTGGAATAGGACTGGAAATGGGCTGATGTGGGGCATGGGAGAATGGGACTAGAAGGGAGTGGATGCTGGGTGGGCCTAGAACTATAAGGGAATTGATTTGGGGGGAGGACTAGAATGGATGGGGAATGAGAATGGAGAGGGGAAAAAATATTTTGTGTGGAAGAAAAGTCTATGATGGGCCGGTATTGGGAGAGTAAGAGGGGCTTGAGAATGGAAGGGTGAAATTTAAACGGATGATAAAGGAATAAGGAAAGAATTGGGGGAAAGAGCAAAAGGGAAACAATCAGTATGTTAAAGCAGAAATAGAGAGAGAATGGAAAACATCTAAAAGAGAAGAAAGGACAAATGGATAGCTCGCAGAAGACACGAAGAAACCAGAAGAAAGTGACTGGAGCAATTGCAACTGAAAAATAAAACGCCCAAACAGAAGGTAGAAAAATACTTTTTATTTTGAATTTATTAACTGGAATATGTCTGGTCTGGGAAGTGTGTATTGCTAACATCTTTGTGTTTTTCTTTAGTGCAAGAGGAAATTACTTTATAGTTTTATTTCTCCAGTGTTGTACATTTCATGTTTGGATTTTGGGGTTCCCAGTTTAATTACACAGGTACACTACCAAAAAACTGCCTCCAGTTTTGCAACTGATTCCTATAGATTTTGGGGTGCTGAATCCAGGAAAAATAGCCAAAATGTTCCATCACGTCACGTTTTCTTGCAAAATTAGATTTCTTACCCATATAAGGAATGTTCACATAATTTCTTTTTAGCAGACTGCAGTTTATTTTCTTGGCCCAAAATAGAGGTTGTAATGGTTAACTAACTAGAAACACTCCCTCATGATATTTTAGAGTGTTTTGTATTCATTTTATACATTAACAGGACAATTGGGAGGCGGGTGGCTAAATCCAGTACTCGCGCTGGCGCATGTTCTTTCCTGTTCGCCTCGCCTCGTTCGCTCGCTCAAACACGGTGGTTGCGACATGAACGTTCCTGTCAAATTTCAGTTTCTTGCAAGTTCATTATTACCTTTTGTTTGCTCAGTCGTAATCCAGCTTTATTCCGAAGTGGTTCACTACAGTTGTAGTTTGCAGTGCTGTGTATTTGTGATGGCTCACAGAGCCAGAGGTTGCGTCAACTCTCCGGACAGTTTTTGTTTTATTTGTGGGGAATATACCGTGAAAAAGCGGCAGAGGAACATTTCTGCATTTATTAAAAAAGTATATTTCGCCTATTTCGGTTTGAAGTTAGGCGATCAAGACAAACCGTGGGCTCCTCACAAAGTGTGCAAGACATGTGAGGAAGATCTACGCTTATGGATGAAAGGTAAAAAACAAGCATTTCGTTTCGGAATACCTATGATGTGGCGTGAACAAAGAGACCACAGCAGTGACTGCTATTTTTGCTCTTGCATTGTGAAGGGATACAACTTAAAAAATAAGAATGTAATAAGTTACCCCAAACTTCCCTCAGCAATTAGGCCTATGCCTCATAGCAACGAAGTACCTGTGCCTGAACCACCAAAATCTTTGGATCATATTTGTGTGGACGGTTCTGATCATGATGAGACTCATCAGATGGCTTTTCCCGATGAGTCCAGTACTTCCAAGTTTGAAACTGAACCAGATCCGAAACCTGAACTTTTCTCTCAAGCTGAATTGAATGATTTAGTCCGGGATTTAGGACTCCCAAAAGATGCTGCCCAACTGCTAGGTTCTCGGCTTAAACAGAAAAATCTATTGTCACCGGGAACAACTTTTTATTGGTACCGCAACCGCGAGACACAATTTTTGAAGTATTTCAGCAAAGAGGAAGATTTGGTATTTTGCAACGATATATACGGAGTGATGGAAAAGTTTAAACTCAAGTATGATCCTGCTGAATGGCGGCTGTTCATTGATTCGTCAAAAGACAGCATAAAAGGTGTTCTTCTTCATAATGGCAACACATTCGCTTCAGTTCCTATTGCTCACTCTGTTATTCTCCAAGAAAAATACGAGAATTTGGCCCTGATTCTTCAGAAGATTCGTTATGATGAGCATAAGTGGATGATTTGTGGAGACTTTAAAATTCTATCCATGCTATTAGGGCAGCAATCCGGTTTCACCAAATATCCCTGCTTCCTTTGCTTGTGGGATAGCCGGGCCTGCGACCTACACTGGGGGAAAAAAGACTGGCCAATTCGGGAGTATTTGAGACCCGGTGAGAAAAATGTTCTTCATGAGAGCTTGGTACCTCGTGATAAAATTCTATTACCACCTCTCCACATTAAGTTGGGTCTCATTAAGCAATTCATCAAGTCCCTTCCAAAAGATGGTGAGTGCTTTCGGTACCTTTGCTCAAAGTTCCCCCGACTTTCTGAAGCAAAGCTAAAGGAAGGAGTGTTTGTTGGCCCTGATATAAGGAAACTCATTTCAGATGGAGCATTCGCATTCTGAGAAGGAAAAAGAAGCCTGGGATTCCTTCAAGGATGTTGTTCTCAAATTCTTGGGGAACAGGCGGGATGAGAACTATAAGGATATTGTTGCCAGGATGCTCAATGCCTTCAAAGAACAAGGTTGTAACATGAGCCTGAAAGTCCATTTCTTGCACTCCCATGTGAACTACTTTCCCGAAAACGTGGGGGCGTACAGTGAAGAACAAGGTGAAAGGTTTCACCAGGACATCAAGGACGCAGAGAGAAGGTACCAAGGAAGATGGAACACCACTATGATGGCTGATTTCTGCTGATTGCTGCTGCGGGAAACCCCAGATGAAAAATACGCCAAGCAGCACACCAAGAGAAGCATTCGGGGGAAGAAGAAACGGGCCCACCAGGAGATTGATTGACCCAAGAATGACTTTAAAATCTAAACTGTGTTGACAAATATCGTGTTTTTACTAAACTTTGAAATAAAAATTTGCTAGTTATTACCACAGTGTCGGATCTCATTTATTAGAATTTTATTTTCACACCATCGGGTGTTTGTCTTCATGTATTGCAATGGTGCGGTTTGCGTTTTCTATTCTTACATACATACCTGTACAACATTTTTTGCACATTTCTTTGCTTTGCTTTGTGTCTAACCTCGCTCTTATATGCTCAATGTTTGTGCACATGTATGTGGCTGTTTTAAGTGCAGACAATTTTGCTACCATCACAGTGTGTTTTGTTGACATTACTCTATTCTTATGTGCTGCCTTGTTACAATTTTCTTTATTCTTATTTGAATAACTACTAAACAATTAGTATAAAGAATTCATCCAAGAAACTTATCTCGATCGCACTCAATCTGAAACGTTCACCTCAAACTGCTAACCCAATGTAGCAAAAAATCTGTACGTGATGGAGCAAATTGGTTACCAGATTTGGATTCAGTGCACCAAAAAACGTAAAAATCAATCGAAACATTAGAGGCAGTTTAAAAAAAAATTTTTTTAGTGTACCTGTGTTATTATCTGACCAAGGACCAAATTTTTGTGGGTGGGGCTGTGGGCGGGGCAGGGGTGGGACTAGGGGCGGAGAATGGGTGGAGCATGGCAAGCCACAGGTGTCGGGTTTTTCTCGGTGAAAAAGTTGGCAACCCTACCTGAATGTCTGCGTGACGTGACAGTGAGCATCCACGGTATGGGAACATCAGCATTGGGAGAAGCAACGTGCAGGTGTAGCACTGCGGAGCCACGGCAGTGGAGACTCAAAGCTAAGATGGACAGGCTGGAAGGCAGGCCGGGCCGACAGCAGCTGTAAGTCATTGGCACGCTGCACTGTGTGAAAGGGCATTAGGCACAGACACTATGTGCAGCATGAAGCTGATGCGGGGCCTCCTGTCCAGCAGGGCCCAGTGCCAACATGCTCACACATGTGTAAGGCTGGCCCTGGCTGCTGCTTCCCACTCCCTCTAGCATAACTTCCTTTTGGGGGTGTGACACAACAGTAGAGGTTCAATAGTGCAGTGCAGAAGGCTCTGCAACGGCTGTGCACATGTTTTTGTTTTTTAAAATTATTATTGCTATCACAGTCGTGATTCTGTGAGATGCAGGAGCTGTGGCTGGATTGGAGGAGAGGGTGAGGTTGTGCGGGGATAAAGAGAGATGAAAAGCCATTTTTTTGCTCTGGCCGTGGGACCAGGGGAGGCCAGAGCAAAAAAAAAAAAAAAAAAAAAAGCTTTCAAACTGCCGCTTTTAGCTCTCTGCCGGCAACCAGTCTGGCCTTATAAAAACCGGCCAGTTGGCAACCTAGACATCACAATCTCCTGTTTTGTCTTTTGCTGAGCGGAGCTCTAAGGCCTCTTGCGTTCAGCTATGTTTTTCATGTTCATATAAGAAAGCAGCCTGATGTATTTGTACATCAATTATCATGCCCAGAGAGAAGAGGGAGGATGAGGTGTAAATTATCACTGAGACTGAGGTTACTGAAATTTCAGGTGCAAGGGCTGCTTAGATTCCTTCCAGGCCCAAATAGTAATTAGTGATAATGTGGTAGGCTAGGGCCTGTAAACTAGGCCTAGATCCTAACCCCCACCTGAGAGTAGTGCTGAGAATAACCAGAGTCTGAGAAACTTGCTGAAACTGCTTTAAACTGCTTTTGAAAAGTTTGTATAATTCCTTTATGCTGATGATAGAACTGGTCTTGCATTCTCTGAGCTAGAAATGTCCTTGAAGTAGAAATGTATCTATGCCTAAGACTATGCCTTTGTTAGAATAGCCTGAGAAGGGGGAACAGGGAGCTAGGCCCAGAGAGGGTCCCCGATTGGACAGGTGCAGGGGGCGTTGGGGCCAATAGAAAGTTTGCCTGTATCAAACTGTAAAAATTGTATATAAGGAATTTGCTCCTGTATTCCATTGCTCAGTCCTTTTTGGATACTCTCCTGTCTGAGCCTGTGCACAATAAATTGGCTTGGATCCTGCAGCTGACTCCTGGTTTTATTCATTGCGTGCACTTCGCTGCTACATTTTGTGGTGCTTTGGGCCGGGAAGTGCGAGTAGTGGATGGGTATTCAAGTGAATATACCACGTATTACCACCTCAAGGTTTGGCCCGGTTGGAACTGTGTCTGTCCGACCGCAGGGGAAGCCTCAGGCGCCACCAGTCCTCTTGTATCGTAGAGGGTTCCGCCTTGCCTCGGCGGGCTACTGGATCCGGCCGGCCAACATCTCCGAACCCGAGGGGAGTCCAGGATTCAACCCAAGAATTGGTTCTGTAGCGGGTACCGGATCCGGTGAGTAGAACTTTTGTTGCTATCTAGTCAGCTAGCTTGGGAAACGTCTTGCATGAGTGCGCGAGACTAAATGGGTACGGTACTGAGAGCCTGATCACCTCTCAGGGCAAGTCCGAGTACACCTTGCATGAGTGCGCGAGGCCGAAACTACTGCCCTTGGTTCAGCAGTCCGAGTACGTCTTGCATGAGTACGCGAGACACGTCTTGCATGAGTGCGCGAGACGCCTTGCATGAGTGCGCGAGGCCGGCTGCTGCTGGTTAGTAAGGTAGGCCTGGGAATTTGGGAAAACGTTGCTAGCATGTTTGTTTGTGTGTATGAATGAGAGGTCTTGAAACACAGACCAAGTGAGAGTGGACTCCTGAGTAGCGCAGTTTCTGGCCGGGCGACCGCACCCAGGTCGTGAAAAGGAGGAAGCGTTCGGTGTTTGTCTACCTATTTGTTTCTAGGGCTGTATGGACCCCTTACCTGTAGCCCGACTACCCGCCCCTACTTTCCGTTGTTGTGTATGTCATGATGGGAGGGTCGGAGTCCACGCAAACTCCGCTGAAATGTATGATCAAGAATTTTAAGAAGGGATTTGATGGAGACTATGGAGTAAAAATGTCTCCGTCCCGATTAGGAATACTCTGTGACAGGGAGTGGCCAGTGCTGGTCACCGCGTGGCCCTCTGGTGGTACTTTTGATGTTAGAATTGTATCCCTAGTTCATCAGATTGTACGTAAGAAACATCCTGACCAGTTCCCCTATATAGATTCCTGGTTAAGTATTTGCGAAAAGGAGCTCTCCTGGATAAAGCGCTGCCATGAGGAACAGTGTAGGATATTGGTAGCGACCACTAGGGGGGCCCAGAGGTCTAGAGAAGAGAAACTGCCTGTTTATTCTGCCCCGGAATCACCAGATATTCTGACCCATCCGCCCCAGTTCCTCTATAGGCTAGTCCCCTCAGCTCCGCCACGACCCCAGGCTGAGCCTGGCACGGGGGAACCCCCTCCCGCCGATTTACCCCTAGCCCACCAACCACCTCCGCAACAGGAGGAGGCACACCCCCTCCCGAGCGGGAGCCCCAGCTCCATCCAGAGTGCCTCGGGAGGGCCGCAGTCCACCGATGATACTGCAAGCAGGGATTCATTTGCCAGTTCGGGGTCACCTACTGCCAAAGATCAAAGCAGGGGAGCTGAATTCCGGCAGGCCAGACTGCATTACGCCCTCAGAAGTACCACAGCGAGCCAGAGGGATGGTCACGTGATGCCATTGCGCCAGGTCCCAGGACTACCTATCCTTAATGAACAGGACCAGGTTGTGGTGGGGCCAGCCAGTCTCGTTTATGTGCCCTTCTCTACCACAGATTTATTGAACTAGAAAACGCATTATGCATCCTATACTGAAAAGCCCCAAGAATTAGCTGAATTGATGTCAAGTATTATGCAGACCCATCAGCCTACCTGGTCTGATTGCTGCCAGCTCCTATCTACCCTCTTCACTACTGAAGAACAAGCACGGATTGTGCAAGCGTCCACCCGATGGTTAGAAGAAAACCCTGTAGAAGAAGGTCTAGATCCCCGGCAAGCAGCCGCTGCGGATTTTCCAAATGACGATCCTAAATGTGATCCGAACAGTATGAGTGGGGCTGTGGCCCTTACTCGGTTCCGCCAGGCCCTACTGCAAGGCCTGAAGAAAGGAAGCCAGAAGGCCATGAATATCGGAAAGGTATCAGAAGTCATCCAGCATCCAGACGAGAGCCCAGCGGCCTTTTATGAACACTTATCTGAAGCTTACAGACTATATACCCCATATGATCCAGCGGCCCAGGAAAATTTGCGCATGGTAAATGCAGCCTTTGTGAGTCATTCCCAGGGCGATATAAAACGGAAACTGCAGAAGTTGGAAGGGTTTGCGGGCATGAATGCGGCCCAGTTAATGGAAGTTGCTCAGAAAGTGTTTGTGAATCGTGATCAAGAACGTCAGAAGGAAAGAACGTAAAATGAAGAAGAAAGCTGATTTCCTTGCTGCAGCTTTAGTTGAAAGACATGGAGGAAGTTTCTCTAACCAAAGGACCCGAGGACGTGGAAGTGGCCGAGGAAATGGTCGGCCCCCATTGGGTGCACATCAGTGCGCCCACTGTAAGGAAGAAGGACATTGGAAGAATGAATGCCCGTACTTCGACTCTGCCTTCCAGAGGGGAGGAGGGAGCACATGGAGGGCAGGGGGACGATTCCTGATTCGGGGAGGAATGCATCGCACACAGTTCCAGCGAGAAGAAGAAGAAGCTATAGAGGGAATGGCAGCCGAAGAGAACTACAATATGGATGAAGACTAGGCCAGACTGGGCTCCAAGTTTCCTCTGGGTCCCCAGGAGCCTATGGTCAGTTTGAAGATTGGGGACCAATATATGGACTTTATGGTGGATACGGGGGCCGAACATTCGGTAGTGGCCAAACCAGTGGCCCCTTTGTCTTCGCGATCCGTCACTATCGTCGGCGCTACCGGAACCAGAACCACCAAATCCTTTTTGCAGAACCGCACCTGTGAATTAGGGGGACAGAAAATGACACATCAGTTCCTGTACATGCCTGAATGCCCAATCCCCCTCTTGGGCTGGGACATGCTTGCTAAGCTCCAGGCGCAGATATCCTTTGTTGAAGGGGGAGGAATGGAAATGACTGTGAACTCGAAATCTGCTGGCCTGATGGTGCTGACTGTCCCCCGGGAAGAAGAATGGCGGTTCTACAGTGTATCTCCGATCAAGGCAGCCAGTCCCCGTATCCACAACAGAATCTCAGCTCCGCCCAAGGTATGGGTGGAGGATAATCCTCCTGGCCTAGCGAAGAATATAGCTCCTGTCATTGTCACCCTCAAGCCAGGAGTGGAACCAGTGCACGGAAGACAATACCCTCTCCCGCGACCGGCGATTGAAGGAATTCACTGTCATTTAATGAAATTATTGAAGTATGGACTTCTCAGGGAGTGCCAATCGCCCTGGAATACCCCCCTCCTCCCAGTTAAGAAGCCTGGGACAGGTGACTACCGCCCAGTGCAGGACTTGAGACGAGTAAATAATGCAGTTGTAACGATACATCCAGTAGTACCAAACCCTTATACTCTCCTGGGACTGATCCCCACTGGGGCTACTCACTTCACCGTCTTGGATTTAAAGGATGCTTTCTTCTGCATATGATTAGCAGCAACCAGTCAACTCTAGTTTGCGTTTGAATGGGAAGACCCCATCACAGGGAGGCGAGGCCAACTCAACTGGACTCGATTACCCCAAGGATTCAAGAACTCGCCTACCCTCTTCAGTGCTGCCCTAAATCTGGACCTTTCAAGTTATTCTGTGACTCCAGGGAAGAGAGTCCTTCTTCAGTATGTGGATGACCTGCTAGTAGCCACCAACTCCAAAAACGAATGCGTGCATGCCACCAGTGATCTCTTGCACCTCCTGAATGAAGCTGGATACAAGGTCTCGAGAGCCAAGGCGCAGCTATGCCAAACTGAGGTTAAATACCTGGGATTCCATATGTCCAAAGCAATGCGGAAATTGGGGCTGGAGCGCAAAGAAGCAGTGTGTCGCATCCCTACCCCAACCACCAGAAAGCAGGTGAGGGCTTTCTTGGGAGCTGCAGGCTATTGTCGAATATGGATACCCAATTTTGCTCTGGTGGCAAAGCCATTGTATCAGACCACCAAAGGAATGAAGCGATCTCCCCTGGAGTGGGGCCCAGAACAGGATGTGGCATTCCGATCATTGAAGGCAGCCTTGATGTCATCACCAGCTTTAGGCCTGCCAGAAGTGCAGAAACCATTTTGTCTCTATGTCCATGAGTCAAGTGGGAATGCTTTAGGAGTATTGACTCAAGCTACAGATCGTTGCCAAGATCTGAGAGATTATCTAAGAACATAAGAACATAAGATATGCCATACTGGGTCAGACCAAGGTCCATCAAGCCTAGTATCCTGTTTCCAACAATGGCCAATCTAGGTCATACGTACCTAGCAGTTTCCCCAAAAGACACAGGTTCCGCAATGCTTGTACTAGGTCAAGCATTGATATCCTGGGTCCCTTCTTAATAATGGTTTATGGACCTTTCCTCCAGGAACTTGTCCTAACCTTTTTTAAACCCAGCTACACTAACAGCCTTTACTACATCCGCCGGTAACAAATTCCAGAGTTTGATTACACGTTGAGTGAAAAAATATTTTCTTTTATTAGTCTTAAAAAGTTTACCCTGTAGCTTCATTACATGTCCCCTAGTCTTCCTATATTCTGATAACGTAAACAGTCGATCTACGTTTACCCGTTCCACTCCGTTCATTAATTTATAGACTTCTATCATATCTCCCCTCAGCCGTCTCTTTTCCAGGTTAAAGAGCCCTAACCTTTTTAGCCTTTCTTCATAGGAGTATCTTTCCATCCCCTTAACCATTTTGGTGGCTCTTCTCTGAACCTTTTCTAATAACGCTATATCTTTTTTAAGATACGGCGACTAGAATTGCACACAATATTCAAGGTGCGGTCTCACCATGGAACGGTATAGAAGCATTATAATATCTTTTGTTTTATTTTTCATTCCTTTCCTTATGATACCTAGCATTCTGTTTGCTCTCTTGGCTGCCGCTGCACACTGGGCCGAGGGTTTTAACATGTTATCCACAATGACGTTGAAATCTTTTTCCTGGGTGGTGGTTCCTAATGTGGAACCTTGCATCGTGTAACCATAGTTTGGGGGGTTCTTCCCTAGGTGCATAACTTTGCACTTGTCCACATTAAATTTCATCTGTCATTTTAATGCCCAGTCTTCCAATTTATCAAGATCCTCTTGCAATTTTCCACAATCCTCATGGGTTTTAACAACTTTAAATAGTTTTGTGTCATCTGCAAATTTGATAACCTTACTCGTTATTCCACTTTCCAGGTCATTTATGAATATGTCAAAAAGCAGCGGACCCAGCACAGATCCCTGGGGTACACCACTATTCACCTTTCTCCATTGGGAAAATTGGCCATTTAGCCCAACCCTCTGCTTTCTATCTTTTAACCAGTTCCTGATCCACAGTAGTACACTGCCTCCTATCCCATGACTCTTTAGTTTTGCCAAAAGTCTCTGATGAGGGACCTTGTCAAAGGCTTTCTGAAAGTCCAGATACACTATATCAACCGACTCACCTTTGTCCACCTGTTTATTCACACTTTCAAAAAAACATAACAGATTAGTAAGACAAGATCTTCCTTGTCTAAAGCCATGTTGGCTGTCTCCCATTAGGCCATGACTATCTACATGCTGAGCAATTTTATTCTTTATGATGGTTTCTACCATTTTTTTCGGTACTGACGTGAGGCTCACCGGTCTGTAGTTTCCCGGATCACCCCTGGAACCCTTTTTAAAAATTGGTGTTACATTGGCGATCCGCCAATCTTCAGGTATTAGAGATGATTTTAATAATAGTTCACAGATAGCTAATAGCAGGTCTGCAATCTCATATTTCAGTTCTTTCAACACCCTTGGATGTATACCATCCGGCCCAGGTGATTTGCTACTCTTCAGTTTATCTAATAGTTGTAATACATCTTCCCGATATATCGATATTTCCTTCAATTCTTCCGCACCTTTAAATACCACTTCAGTCATGGGTAACATCCCTACATCTTCCTCAATAAAGACCGAAGCAAAGAATTCATTCAGTCTCTCCGCTATCGCCTTGTCGCCTTTTAGTGCCCCTTTAACTCCTCTATCATCTAATGGTCCAACTGACTCTCTCACAGGTTTTTTTGCTACGAATGTACTTGAAAAAAATCTTTATTTTGCGTTTTTGCTTCCGCAGCAATCTTCTCAAATTCTCTCTTTGCCTTCTTTATCAATGCCTTGCATTTGACCTGCCAGTGCTTGTGCTGTTTCCAGGTTTCATCGTTTGGCTCTTTTTTCTATTTCCTGAAAGATGCTTTCTTGGCAACAACAGCCTCTCTGACCTCACCTTTAAACCATGCTGGCAGTTTTTTGGACTTCCTTCCACTTTTCTTAAAGCGTGGAATACAGCTGGTCTGGGCTTCCAAGATAGTATTTTTCAACAACACCCAAGCTTGATGTAAGTGTTTAACCTTTGCAACTGCTCCTTTTAGTTTTTTCTTAACTATTTTCCGCATTTTATCATAGTCTCCTTTTCGAAAGTTAAAAGGTAGTACTGTGGATTTCCTTACTATCCCTCCTCCACTAATTAAATCAAAGGCGATCATGCTATGATCACTATTGCCAAGTGGCCCCAACACCCTTATCTCTTGCACTAGATCTGGTGTTCCACTAAGGACTAGGTCTAATATGGCTTCCCCTTTCATCGGTTGATGGACCAGCTGCTCCAAGAAGCAGTCATTTATGTCATCTAGAAACTTTATCTCCCTAGCATGTCCTGCCGTGACACTGACCCAGTCGATACCGGGGTAATTGAAATCGCCCATTATTATTACCGCGCTGTAACTTTTGTTAGCTTCCTTGATTTCTTTGAGCATTTCATCATCCATTTGTTCATTCTGGCCAGGCGGTCGATAGTACACCCCCCACCGCCATCGCCTTCCCCTTTTTACATGGAATTTCAATCCATAGAGATTCTACAGCAAATTTTGTTTCCTGCAAAACTTTAATCCTTTCTGACTCAATGCCCTCTCTAACATAGAGCACAACCCCTCCACCAATTTGATCAGCTCTATCATTACGATATAGTTTGTACCCAGGTATCAGTGTCCCACTGGTTGTCCTCCTTCCACCATGTCTCTGATATTCCAATCACATCTAACCTCTCATTTAGTGCTATATATTCTAACTCTCCCATCTTATTTTTTAGACTTCTAGCATTTGCATACAAGCATTTTAGAGACTGTATTTTATTCATATTAATTTGGCTATTGGTAGACATGGGTAATTTGGGATCTTTAAGCTCTGTCTGCTCCATACTCGAGGGCATTTGGGCTACTTGACTCTTTTTTGGAACCTCTCTGCTTTTGGTAGTATCCTTCAAGGATACATTCTTCTGAACCATCTGCTCTTGGGCGACTGTCGGCATTCCCCTAATATCTAGTTTAAAAGCTGCTCTATCTCCTTTTTAAAGGTTAATGCCAGCAGCCTGGTTCCATCCCGGTTAAGGTGAAGCCCATCCCTTCAGAAGAGCCCCTCCTTTCCCCAGAATTTACCCCAGTTCCTAACAAATCCAAACCCCTCATCTCTGCACCATTGTCTCATCCACGCATTGAGACTCCGGAGCTCTGCCTGCTTTTTGGGTCCTGCACGTGGAACAGGAAGCATTTCGGAGAAGGCTACCCTGGAAGTTCTGGATTTCAACTTCCTACCTAAAAGCCTAAATTTAGCCTCCAGAACCTCCCTACCACATTTTCCTATGTCATTGGTACCGACATGTACCAAGACAGCAGACTCCTCCCCAGCACTATCTAAGACCTTATCTAGGTGGCGCGTGAGGTCCGCTACCTTCGCACCAGGCAGGCATGTTACCAGGCGATCCTCACGTCCACCAGCCACCCAGCTATCTACATGCCTAATGATAGAATCACCAACTATAATGGCTGTCCTAACCCTTCCCTCATGGGCACATGGCCCTGGAGAAACTTCCTCTGTGCGAGAGGGTTTTACATCACCTGGAGGACAGGTTCTAGTTACAGGATCACTTCCTGCCACACCAGGGTGATGCTCTCCTGTCACGTGACCTCTCTCCTCCATGGCAACAAGGATGCTGCCAGACTGGAGGTGGGACTTCAGGACTATATCCCTTTAGGTCTCGTCTATGTACCTCTCTGTCTTTCTTACGTTTTCCAAGTCTGCTACTCTAGCCTCTAGAGAACGGACTCGTTCCCTGAGAGCAAAAGAGCTCCTTGCACCTAGTGCACACATAAGACCTCTCACCAACTGGGAGAAAATCATACATGTGACACAGTGCAAAAGACTGGAAAGCCCCCATCCCACTGCTGGACTGCTGTCTGCATCTTAGTGTTAGGTTTTTGTTTAGATCTTTAAGTTCTTTACTTACTAAGGGTTGCTATGGATATTTATACCAATAAAACTGTACCTAATACGTTTAATATACCTTGTTCACCTGAAGCCTAATTAATCTCAGGTCCTTAGTGTATGTCTGATTTGGGTAACAAGCTTCACCTGAGAGCACCTCCTGTCTTTTAAGATGTGTAAGTACCTATAAAGCTACGATTATCCCAGGGGTGGGTGGGTGTGGGGAGGGAGGGAGGGAAATAACACTTATTAAAAGAAGGCTGCTACACAGTACCCTGTCCTGTGCTGCTGAGGTATGCTATATTCCTATTTGATTTAAATTATAGCTCTTTGCTGCTGCTAGGCTCTAACTTATTATGAAATTTAAACTACAAGCTCTCTGCTGGGTTCTAAATTTAACCAGAAAGCTCTCTTCTGTGTTTTAAATTTAAACTAAAAATACTTTGCTGATGCTAGGCCCTGAGTGACTATTAAATTAAAACTATAAGCTCTCTGCTGGGTATGAAATGTAACCAGAAATTTCTCTTCTGTGTTTTAAATTTAAACTTAAACTGCTGCTACTAGGCCCTGACTGATTTAACAAAAAATAGTGGGTTCACAGATTAAATAGCTTTAATAGAAAGAATTCCTTACAGAAAATTCCCCGAAGTATATACTCACAATTGCAGATCTCTCTCCAGAAGTAACAGTCCCTTTTTCTAGTCCTTCAAGACTCTAACAAAACAACTGGATGCTGTCGCAAAAGGATGGCTGCCATGCCTGAGGGCCATCGCAGCTACAGCCCTCCTGGTGGGTGAGGCTGACAAGCTCACCCTGGGTCAGAATCTCCAAATTACCGTACCACACTCTGTTCTGACCCTTATGGAACACAAAGGAAATTATTGGTTCACAAATTCCCGCATGCTGAAGTACCAGAGCATGTTGTGCGAGAATCCCCGATTACAGTTGATCGTTAGTCAAGCTTTGAACCCAGCCACGCTGCTGCCATTCGGACCAGGCCCGCCGAATCATGATTGCCTGGAAATAATGGACACTGTATTCTCCAGTCGCCCTGATCTAACTGATGTCCCATTAAATGACCCTGAACGAACTTTCTTCATGGATGGAAGTAGTCTTGTCATCAATGGACGACGATGTACTGGTTATGCAGTGGTGACCCTGGACATGGTAATAGAATCCTCAGTTTTGGCCCCGGGGACTTCAGCACAGAAAGCTGAACTGCTAGCCCGCACCAGGGCACTGATAATAGGGACAGGGCTCCATTTGAATGTGTACACAGATTCCAAGTATGCCTTCACCACATTACACACCCATGGAGCCCTGTACAAGGAATGTGGGTTAATAACTTCAGGAGGTAAGTCCATTAAGTATGGTCCTGAGATATTGACACTATTGGAAGCTGTGTGGGCCCCCAAACAAGTTGCAGTAATGCACTGCCGAGGTCATCAGGCAGGGGAAGGGGAAGTTTTACGAGGAAATAGATTTGCAGATGTTTCTGCCCAAAAAGCGGCTACCACAGAGCCCGTCCCTGCCCCTACTACAGTCCAGGCAGCTATATTTCCAGTGCCCCTCAGTGAATGGACCCCCCGGTACACATTCAAAGAGTTAGACTATTATTGTCAAAAGGAAGGGGGAGTGTTAACAGAAACCGGATGGGTAGTGCTACCACCGCCAGCCGGTGGCTCACCTCCCGGTCCAACCGTAATCCCTGAAGTCTTGGGTCCTGCCTTTGTCCATACTTTTCATCAAGCCACACACTATGGAAAAACTGCAATGGAAAAAGCTCTCCGACCCCATTTCTGTATTTCATTGCTAGGACCCATATCAGCCACAGTAGCCCATAAATGTGTAATCTGTGCAAAGAACAATGCCCGGCAGGGTCCCAACCTGCCCCCACGAGCTCAATCAGTAGGAGTTACCCCCATGGGAAATATCCAGGTGGACTTCACAGAAATGCCACGAGCAAACGGATATCGTTACCTGTTGGTCCTGGTTTGTACATTCTGTGGGTGAGTAGAAGCTTTTCCCACCAGAACTGAAAAAGCCAGGGAAGTTACCAAAGTTCTGCTTCATGAAATCGTCCCCCGGTTTGGAATACCATTAGCTATAGGATCAGATAATGGACCCTCATTTGTATCTCAAGTAACCCAGCAGTTAGCCCGAGCTCTGCAAGTACAATGGAAATTGCATACAGACACCAGAGCTCGGGGAAGGTAGAGCGCATGAATCGCACCCTGAAATCCCAGCTGTCCAAACTCTGTCAGGAAGCTCACCTGAAGTGGCTACAGGTTCTCCCTATAGCCCTTCTTAGGATACGCTCAGCCCCCACCAAGTCATTAGGAGTTTCCCCTTTTGAGATCCTGTATGGGCGCCCTCCGCCCATAATCCAAGGGATTAAAGAAGATATGAGTCAGATTGGGTCTGAAATCACTAGACAAGAACTATTGGCTCTAGGTTCTGTTTTGAAGAGTCTCCATGCATGGGTACAAGACTAGTTGCCCATCAATCTGACCGAGCCGCTGCATCCCTTCAAGCCTGGAGCCTCAGTGTGGGTCAAAGAGTGGAGGAAGACGCCGTTAGCACCTCATTGGAAGGGACCTTATGTTGTCATACTATCAACCCCTACAGCAGTTAAGGTTGCAGAATTGGAACCTTGGATTCACCACAGTCTAGTAAAGCCAGCGGCATCTACTGAGCTTTGTCACTGGACATCAACAAACAACCCAGACTCGCCATTGCGACTTACGCTGCGGCAACGACCACTGCTGTGAGAGTCTGCAGCCCTACTCCTGCCACCCAGCTGGAAGCTGGCAGGTCTACGTACAGCAGAAGCTTGAGGAATCTGCAACCCTACTCCTGTCACCAACCGGAAGCTGACAGATCTATGTACGGTGGAAGCTGTGGAGAAAGAGAACTTCAGTAAAAGACTTTGCAATTTCTAGACAAATTCATTGAAATATGGTAATCATGTTGAGATTACCCAAACTTTACTTTATCACTCTTACTACACCTGTACTGGTGTGATTAGCCGATGTGTATATAATGGTACGGAATTAAGTATCTGTACTAAAGGGAAGGTGAGAACTTGTTTTAATCCCCGACAAAATCCCTCATATCATGTTCTAGAGCTACAATGGAACAACGAGGATGGAACCCTCCTCAATGCCACACGTCAGCTCGCAGATCCCACAAAATCAGCCCCTCTTTACTTTGATGCATGTGATGCCATCAACAGAAATGGCTACTATAGCTGTGGGTCTGTTGACCAGGAGCGCAGTTATTACTATGATGATAAATACATGTGCCCCGAAGGAGCATATAAGTGGTGAAAATGCACCGGGACACATACCTCGACTAGTTAGGTCAAAGCATCAGAAGACGCCTATTTTTGCCTCAAGTGGGAGTGTGTATATTATGCCACCTGGTCGGATGGACCTCGGGCAAGATGGGGATCATCGCAGAGCCAGTTTAGAGAGACTACAATTGCTGGAGCCCCTTAAGTGTCCAAAAGGTACTTTGTAACCCCTTAAAGCTCCTTGTGCTTGACCCTAGCCAGTGGAGGCAAGGATATAGATTTGGCATATGAATAGCGGGTAGGGGAGTAGACCCTGGAACCTATGTGTACATACAGCTTAATACTAATACCCGCATTTCCTCACCTTATCAAATACACCATACCTTCTATGAAGCCATGCAGTCAGAGATAGAGCTTCCCCACACTACACAGAATCTATTCATTGAACTAGCTGGAGCTGTAGCCTCTAGTCTCCACATTTCTAATTGTTTCTTCTGTGGAGGCACCAAGATGGGAGACCAATGGCTCTGGGAAGCCAGAGAATTGAACTACTCCATCCCATATAACCAGACTGCTCTGAATAAAACCGCAAGTGAATGGATATTGGCCAACACCATTGTCGGCCATCTCTGTTTTGTCCGCACGGGACCACAGTTTACCACACCGGTGGGACAACTGGTCTGTCTAAGCCAACGGATTTATAATGCCACAACGAAGAGAACATCCTGGTGGTCCGGTGTTAATGCTACTGAACCCCCCAACCCTTTAATCACTTTCCCTCTTCTTGCTAGGCTATGAACTGATCTCACCTCCTCCAATACTTGGGAAGCCCCTCCTGGGCTTTATTGGATTTGTGGCACCCGGGCATATGCTCGACTCCCTTGGGGAGGGGCATGTGTTATGGGAACAATACGACCTTCTTTCTTCCTCATTCCCATCTCTCAAGGGGAGCAGTTCGGCTTCCCCATCTACAATATTCGACAGAAGCGCGGCACTTTGAAGATAGTCAATGGGACAAGTGGGAAGGTGATGAGTGGCCACTGAAAGAATTATTGCCTATTATGGGCCAGCTACTTGGGCACAAGATGGGACCTGGGGATACTGCACTCCTGTTTATATGCTAAATCGTATTATACGCTTACAAGCTGTTGTAGATATTATAACTAATGAAACGAGTAAAGCACTAACACTTTTAGCCAAGCAAAGTACCCAAATGCGTACAGCTATTTACCAGAACCACTTGGCACTTGATTATTTGCTTGCATCTGAGGGTGGGGTGTGTGGAAAATTCAATCTAACTAATTGCTGTTTGCAGATTGATGATAAAGGACAGGTTGGAATGGATTGGACCTCAATGGAACCCTATTTTCAGGGTTAGGAGGATTGAAGACAATTGTGTTTGCAGTATTAATCATAGTAGCTATGTGTTTACTCCTTCCATGTTTTCTGCCTCTTTGCTTACGTATGTTAACCTCAATTATTGATAGTACAGTTGAACGTAAAACAGCCGCCCGGGTAATGGCCATGTGACAATATCAGGCTATACCCCGAGAAGAAGCCTCAGTTTGAAGAATGTTCGATATGTGATTATATTCTCACTCTCTTTTATTCAGGCTGAGAATAATCAAAGGGGGGAATGTGGTAGGCTTAGGGTTGCCAACCGGCCGGTTTTCAGCCGGCCTGGCCGGTTTTTCCATGGCCAGGCTGGCTGCCGGCACAGATGTCAAACCGGCCGTTGAAAAGCCGTTTTTTTGCTCTGGCCGCAAGATCGGGAGCGGCCAGAGCAAAAAACCGGCTTTCCTCCCGAAGTCCGCGGCGCGAATGCGAACGCGATTCCCCATAATAGTGCAGCCGCTGCTTCTGCTTTGTACAGAGCAGCGGCTGCACTACACTTACTTTGAAAAGTAAAGAAACTGTATGAGGAGCCCTCCTGTCATGGCAGAGCCCGAGGAAGTGATGTCATGGGGGCGGGTTCCTCACAGGCTGTCTTTCCTTTCAAATTAACTTTATTGCAGCTAAAGTTAATTTGAAAAGGAAAGACAGCCCGTGAGGAGCCCGCCCCCATGACATCACTTCCTCGGGCTCTGCGATGACCGGAGGGCTTCTCACACAGTTTCTTTACTTTTCAAAGTAAGTGTATTGCAGCCGCTGCTCTGTACAAAGCAGAAGCAGCGGCTTGGGCAGGGCAGGGGTGTGAGTGAACCAGCAAAGGGGGAGGGGGGAGGGGGGTGATGGTATGATTAAACCAGCAGGAGGGAGGGAGGGGGGGTTTGGTGTGAGTGACCCAGCAGGAGGGGGTGAGTGAGTGACAGGGGGGTGGGTGAGTGAACCAGCAGTGGAAGGGGGGTGGTGTGAGTGAACCAGCAGTGGAGAGGGGGGGTGTGAGTGAATCAGCATGGGAGGGGGGTTGGTGTGAACCAGCAGGGGAGCGGGGTTGGTGTGAGTGAACCAGCAGGGGAGGGGGGGTGATGGTGTGAGTGAACCAGCAAGGGGGGGGGGTGAGTGAGTGACACGGGGGTGGGTAAGTGAACCAGCAGGGAGGGGAGGGGAGGAGGGGTGGTGTGAGTGAACCAGCAGGGGAAGGGGTGAGTGAGTGAACCAGCAGGGAGGGGGGGGGCGAGTGAGTGAACCAGCACTGAGGGGGGGTGTGAGTGAATCCTCGGTAATTTTTGTGGGTGGGGCTGGGGGCGGGGCAGGGGCGGGACTGGGGGAGGAGAATGGGTGGAGCATGGCGAGCCACAGGTGTCGGGTTTTTCTCGGTGAAAAAGTTGGCAACCCTAGGTAGGCTAGGGCCTGTAAACTAGGCCTAGATCCTAACCCCCACCTGAGAGTAGTGCTGAGAATAACCAGAGTCTGAGAAACTGGCTGAAACTGCTTTAAACTGCTTTTGAAAAGTTTGTATAATTCCTTTATGCTGATGATAGAACTGGTCTTGCATTCTCTGAGCTAGAAATGGCCTTCAAGTAGAAATGTATCTATGCCTAAGACTATGCCTTTGTTAGAATAGCCTGAGAAGGGGGAACAGGGAGCTAGGCCCAGAGAGGGTCCCCGATTGGACAGGTGCAGGGGGCGTTGGGACCAATAGAAAGTTTGCCTGTATCAAACTGTAAAAATTGTATATAAGGAATTTGCTCCTGTACTCCATTGCTCAGTCTCTTTTGGACACGATTCTGTCTGAGCCTGTGCACAATAAATTGGCTTGGATCCTGCAGCTGACTCCTGGTTTTATTCATTGCGTGCACTTCGCTGCTACAGTAGTACCTACCACCTAGGGTTGCCAACTTTTTCACCGAGAAAATCCCGACACCTGTGGCTCGCCATGCTCCACCCATTCTCCGCCCCTAGTCCCACCCCTGCCCCGCCCCCAGCCCCACCCACAAAAATTACCGAGGATACGTGTAGGCTAACTTCCTTGGTCAGATAATAATTAAACTGGGAACCCCAAAATCCAAACATGAAATGTACAACACTGGAGAAATAAAACTATAAAGTAATTTCCTCTTGCACTAAACAAAAACGCAAAGATGTTAGCAATACACACTTCCCAGACCAGACATATTCCAGCTAATAAATTCAAAATAAAAAGTATTTTTCTACCTTCTGTTTGGGCGTTTTATTTTTCAGTTGCAATTGCTCCAGTCACTTTCTTCTGGTTTCTTCGTGTCTTCTGCGAGCTATCCATTTGTCCTTTCTTCTCTTTCAGATGTTTTCCATTCTCTCTCTATTTCTGCTTTAACATACTGATTGTTTCCCTTTTGCTCTTTCCCCCAATTCTTTCCTTATTCCTTTATCATCCGTTTAAATTTCACCCTTCCATTCTCAAGCCCCTCTTACTCTCCCAATACCGGCCCATCATAGACTTTTCTTCCACACAAAATATTTTTTCCCCTCTCTATTCTCATTCCCCATCCATTCTAGTCCTCCCCCCAAATCAGTTCCCTTATAGTTCTAGACCCACCCAGCATCCACTCCCTTCTAGTCCCATTCTCCCATGCCCCACATCAGCCCATTTCCAGTCCTATTCCAGCTCTTCATCAGCCCATTTCCAGTGCTAGCCCTCACATCACAGGCCATTTCCAGTCCTAGCTCCCCCCCCCAATCACAGCCCATTTCCAGTCCAAGTCCCCCATCACAGCCTATTTCCAGTCCTAGGCCCCCCCACCATCACATCCCATTTGCAGTCCGAGTCCCCCCGCACCATCACAGCCCATTTGCAGTCCGAGTCCCCCCACACCATCACAGCCCATTTGCAGTCCTAGCCCCCCTAATCACAGCCTATTTCCAGTCCAAGATCCCCCTTCCTCCACCATAGCCCATTTCCAGTCCAAGTTCCCCCCCCCTCTCCATAGCCCTTTTCCAGTCCAGGTCCCCTCCACCCCCATCACAACCCATTTCCAGTCCATGTCCCCCCCCCCCCATAACACTTTTACAGTCCAGGTCCCCCCCTTTAGCCCTTTTCCAGTCCAAGTCCCCCCCACCTTAGCCCTTTTCCAGTCCAAGTACCCCCCCTTAGCCCTTTTCCAGTCCAAGTCCCCCCCCCGTAGCCCTTTTCCATTCCACGTCCCCCCCCTTAGCCCTTTTCCTGTCCTAGTCCCCCCCCCTTAGCCCTTTTCCAGTCCACGTCCAAGTCCCCCCCCCCCTTAGCCCTTTTCCAGTCCAAGTCCCCCCCCCCCCTTAGCCCTTTTCCAGTCCAGGTCCCCCCCATCACAGCCAATGCAGTCCTTGCCCCCCCCCCCCCCGACCAGCATCGCGGCTGTCTGAGGCTTCAGAGGGAGCTGGGGAAGCCCGCGCGAGGCCCCGGCCCCGGCCCCGGCCCCCTCTCCCTCTCCCTCTCCCTCTCCCTCTCCCTCTCCCTCTCCCTCTCCCTCTCCCTCTCCCTCTCCCTCTCCCTCTCCCTCTCCCTCTCCCTCTCCCTCTCCCTCTCCCTCTCCCTCTCCCTCTCCCTCTCCCTCTCCCTCTGAACAGCCACCAGCGTGAAGAGCCTTTTCCTTCACGCGGGTGGCTGTTCCTGTGAAGCATTCGCGGCTTCACAGGAACAGCCGCCAGCGTTAAGGTAAAGGCTCTTCACGCTGGTGGCTGTTCAGAGGGAGCCGGGGCCTCGCGCGGGCTTCCCCGGCTCCCTCTGAAGCGGAGAAAAGCCGGTTTTTTATCTCCGGCCGCTCCCGATCTTGCGGCCAGAGCAAAAAAACCGGCTTTTAAAGGGCCGGTTTTGCCTCTGCGCCGGCAGCTGGCCTGGCCGTGGAAAAACCGGCCAGGCCGGCTGAAAACCGGCCAGTTGGCAACCCTACTACCACCTGAACCAACCTCTGGCAAAAAATGAAGCTATTGCTTGAACTGCCAAAAAGGCATCTACACCTGTTGTCATTCTGATATCATTGGTGCTTGCTTTGCTAGATCGGTCATGGACAAGAATGAAGTATTTGTCTACTTTTGGCTAGCTCTTACAGGACCAAATAGAGAGGTGTAGTGGGCTCTCAGCAATATGTGTTTCTTATATGGATATCAAACAATGAAATCTTTGCTCACTGTAATAGGAAGAAAGGTGGTTTTTGTTTTGTTTTTTTACTGATATCAGGCAAGCTGCGGATGCTAAGGTTGTGTAAGTGCATGGAAAAAGCAGCAGAACTCCAGACCAATCAGTACAGAGTTGTACTGTGTATTAGGTTGTGCATATGGTAGAGAGAGACCTCATGTGGACATTCAAGTGTGGGAGAGAGCTCACACTGATTTGCTATACCCCAAGAGTGTTTCCTCTGGCAGCTGGGAAAAAGACTCTGAAGGGGAAAGACCTACCAGAGAGTGTCCAAGGGAGCTATTTAAGGGTTAGTTGGAGCCCAAGGAAAAACAATATTGGATAATTTGATAGCACAGCTTTCTCTCACACTTTTGTCCTGAAAATTGGAGTGAAATTTTGAATGTAAATGAGCATTTTCCTTGCCGACAGGAATTAAGTTAAGGAAGCTCTGAACATTTATTTTAGGAGCTTAACCCCCCCCCCCCCCCCAACTTATGGTGAATGTAATTTAGACCTTTATTTACTGGCTGACTTGCTGAAATATTGCCTGTGTGTGTGACTTGCTCAAATAGGGTCTATAACCATAGGCGCTGGAACGGGGTGGGCTATCCGGGCCCTGAGCCCACCAAGATTTTGCCTGCCAACAGAGTAAAGAAACCCAAAAATTACCAAAATCCTAAGGGCAAAAGGGAAAAGCAAGCCCCACAAGTAAACCAAATGGTCAAATAGCAAAACCCCAAATCAAAGTATTCTCCCACATAAAAAATATTTTGTGCTGGACATCATCTGTGTGAGGTATGGCTGTGCTGGGAAGGTGATTACATTATTGTTTCCGCCTTCCCGCCAACCTGGCAGTAAGCATGTAACTCAGAGACGACGTCAGACGCCTTTGCTTTAAGAAGTGTTTCTTCCATTTTAGTTTTCATTCATTCACGAGTGACATTTTGGGGAACTTTAGCCTGACTCAGGGTCTTTGAGAATTTTACTTTGACCCGAAACGCAGTGCTGTGTCGCTGATGACCCCGCTGAAGTGTTGGGTTTTGTGCTGGAATCTGTAGGTCCAGATAAGTACTTTAATATACAGTTAAATTGCTGTGGGGTTTACTGCTAATATGATTAAAATGGACTAGTTCTGTTGTAGTGGTTGATACTTCACACAGATGCTGTCTGACACAAAATGTTTTTGATGTGGGAGAATATTTTGATTTGGAGTTTGGCTATTTGACAATTTGGATTAACAGAGAGTAGAGAGCAACCACAATCACTGCAGACTCCTGTCTGCCCATGGCAGATTGGGTCACTGCAGGCAGGGGTAGAAGGCTGCCACGATCCCAGGAAGGATTCCTCCTGTTTGCCTACGGGTGATTGGATCTCTGGCGGGCAGACAGGAGGAGTCTGCCGTGATAGCAGCCAATCCCTTCTCTTCTGCCTGTGGAAGATGAGATCACTATGGGCAGAACAGGATGAGAAGGCTGCAGGAACTAGGGGTGGAGTTTAGTTTTGCCAACCGGCCGGTATTCAGCCGGCCTGGCCGGTTTTTCCATGGCCAGGCCGGCTGCCGGCAGAGAAGTAAAACCAGCCCTTGAAAAGCCGTTTTTTTGCTCTGGCTGCAAGATCGGGAGCGGCCAGAGCAAAAAAACGGCTTTTCTCCCAAAGTCCGTGGGGGAGGGAGCTAGGGAAGCCTGCGCGAGGCCCCGGCTCCCTCTGTACAACCGCCAGCGTGAAGATCTTTTTCCTTTATGCTGGCAGCTGTTTCTGTGAAGCCGCGATTGCTGGGAAAGGTTAAAGTCAATGCCTTGCGCGGGCTTCCCCGGCTCCCTCTGAAGCACCTCAGACAGCTGCGGGGCTGGTCGGTGGGGGGGGGGGGGGGAGGCTAGGACTACAAATGGGCTTTGATGGGGGGGAGGGGGAGCCAAGGACTGGATGGGCTGTGATGGGGTGTACCTGGATTGGAAAAGGGCTATGGGGGGGGGGGGTGTACCTGCACTGGAAATGGGCTATAAAGGGGGAACCTAGACTAGAATTGGGCTATGGGGGGGGGGAGTGGAACCTGGACTGGAAATAGGTTATGGGGGATCTGGACTGGAATTGGGCGATGGGGGGGGGGGGTGTACTTGGACTGGAAATGGTCTGGGGGGGGGGCCTGGACTGGAATTGGGCTATGGGAGTGGACCTGGACTGGAAATGGTCTATGGGGGGGGGGGGTCTGCAATGGAATTGGTCTATGGGGGGGACCTGGACTGGAAATGGGCTGTGATGGGGGGGCTAGAACTGCAAATGGGCTGTGATGGTGGGGGGGACAAGGACTGGAAATAGGCTGTGATGGTGGGGGGGGGCTAGGACTGGAAATAGCCTATGATGGGAGGGCTAGCACTGGAAATGGGCTGATGAAGAGCTGGAATAGGACTGGAAATGGGCTGATGAAGAGCTGGAATAGGACTGGAAATGGGCTGATGGGCTGGAATAGGACTAGAAGTGGGCTAACAAGGGGGCTAAGATTGGAAATTGGCTGATGGAGCTTGGAGTGGAAATTGGCTGATGGGGGGCTGGAATGGAACTGGAAAAGAGCATATGTGGGGCTAGGACTGGAAACGGGCTGATGAGGAGCTGGAATACGACTAGAAATGGGCTGATGGGGGGAGCTTGGACTGCAAATGGGTGATGGGCTAGAATAGGACTGGAAATGGGCTGATGTGGCGGCATGGGAGAATGGGACTAGAAGGGAGTGGATGCTGGGTGGGTCTAGAACTATAATGGAGCTGATTTGGGGGGAGGACTAGAAGGGGATGGGGAATGAGAAAGGAGAGGGGAAAAGATATTATGTGTGGAAGAAAAGTCTACGATGGGCCGGGTATTGGGAGAGTAAGAGAGGATTGAGAATGGAAGGGTGAAATTTGAGTGAATGATAAAGGAATAAGGAAAGAAATGGGGGAAAGAGCAAAAGGGAAACAATCAGTATGTTAAAGCAGATATAGAGAGAGAATGGAAAACATCTAAAAGAGAAGAAAGGACAAATAGAAGAAACCAGAAGAAAGTGACTGGAGCAATTGCAACTGAAAAATAAAATTCCCAAACAGAAGGTAGAAAAATACTTTTTATTTTGAATTTATTAACTGGAATATGTCTAGTCTGGGAAGTGTGTATTGCTAACATCTTTGCGTTTTTTGTTTAGTGCAAGAGGAAATTACTTTATAGTTTTATTTCTCCAGTGTTGTACATTTCATGTTTGGCTTTTGGAGTTCCTAGTTTAATTATTATCTGACCAAGGGAGTTAGCCTACACTTATCGTTGGTAATTTTTGTGGGTGGGGCTGGGGTGCAGCATGGGTGGGACTGGGAGTTGTGCTAGGGGCGGAGAATGGGTGGGGCATGGCGAGCCACAGGTTTTTCTCGGTGAAAAAGTTGGCAACCCTAGTCTGTAACCCTCAAAGCACCGAAAGAAAAAATGCTGAAGGGAATATAATTTTCAGAGAAAAAAATATCTGAATCTGTGTTAAAGAAAAGCAGGGCACTGCTCACTAATTTTATTATCTGAAAACTGTTTAAACTTTTACAATTTGAAAAAAAGTTCTTGTGTGACTGAGTGAGAGGGAGAAAGAGTGAAGGAGCAAATGTGTTTACAGAAAACGACAGAAAAAATATCATTGCCAATTTCAAGCTAAATTTAGTTGGCAACTAAAAAAACTGGTTGGCAGTCTTATTAAAACTGCATGTGGCACAGAGAAAAAAAAACAAGGAAACAAAACCTCTGGAAAGGAAAGCTTTTTGTTTTTGGGAATAGCTAGCCTCACAAATACAGGGAAAAAAGAAAAGTCGGGAATGATTTGCTAAGGTAAAAGCACACATAGTTAAGGAGGCAGACTCTTTTCATTCATTGTTCTAATCTAAAAGATAGATAGTAGGTATCCGGAACTGGACATTGTTGGAGCGGAGAGAATCCTTAGACACCCAACACACAAAGTGGCAAGGCCTGGAAGGAAAAAAAAAAAGAAGAGAAGCGACTCTGACACACAGTGACTGAAACTGTTTGAACACCATATTAGTGCACTAGTATAATTGTCACCTTCAAGGTTACCTGAGGAAAGAAAAACAGTGTTAGAATCTCTTTTCTAAAACTTTAAGCCTTTAAGAGGTTAAACAATACTTATCTGTTTAAAGGGTCAAAATTGTACACATAGAAAAAAACAACACTTGCAGAATTTTTCATAAAGGAAAAGTTCTCTTTGAAATGTAGAAGAAGGAATTGTACTTAACTCAAGTACTACTTTAGTTAAGAAACCTTCAGAGAAAAAGTAAGTGTTTTGTGAAGAGAGAGTGTTAGTATTCTCAACTTAGTTTAGTTTTTGGTTAAACAAAATTTTAACGTGAACTTTGTTAGTATAAAAGTGCCATTTTTTTTGGTTACAAATGCTGAATTTTCTACTAATTTCAAATTAAAAGTGAAAAATGTTGAAATGTTAAACACCAAATTTGATTTAAATTTAATTTAATTCAAATATAGATATATTCAATATACTCCTAATAAACCAAATTTAAAACTATCTCAAAAGAGGTAATTCAAAACTCGAAAGCCCCATGTCGCCAACATTTTGTAACATTACTATCCTTACAACGAAATACAGAACATCGCTTTAAAGACTACTGCACCAAATTAATATAGCAAAAAGTTCATTCACTTAGCTTTATGATGATTTAAAGCTGCATCCCTTCAAAGATCTTTGTTTTGCGAACAATCGGTTTATCAGGGGCAAATATTAAAGTCTTCCATCCGTTGCAGAAAATCTTCTAAAGGGAGAGAAGTTGCCAATTTTATAAGCTCAATATTCATCTAACCTCAAAATATAGAACTTAAAAGTTGTATATATATTCATTGAGCTCAGGTGAATAAGTTGGCTTGTTGAAGAGATAGATAGAAGCTAGTTATGGCAGTAGCGGCAGTTTGCTGTTGGTGCATATGTTTGATATTATCTAACACAAAAGAGCAGGAGCCTCCAGAGGAGCAGCAGAACACCTTTTTGGTTGGAGGGGACCAAACAAACCAATCTCCAGCCATGCCCCCAAGCACTCTATTGCTGATGCTGTGTTGGACAAGATATTGATAGAGCCTTGGCCCCTCTAGCCCACCCCTTTCTGCTGCATATGGAGACTGGTATGGCAGGAGTGGGGTTGTCAGGTAGGCTCCTGACACTTCCAGGTTGTGGCCCCAGCAGCCACAATCATTACGACACTGATGCAGCTCTGTCAGCCCAAAGCACCTTAAAAGGTTGCTGCTCTTTCTCCACTTCTGCGTTATGCTGCCCAGGGCTAGCCTTACCATTAGGCAGACTAGGTGTCCACCTAGAACAGCAGAATCTGGGAGGGAAAGGTAGTAAACTAACTAACATATACTCAACCAGCAAGTCGAGAGGTACACGGAGATGGGCCTTTGGAGCTCACACATGTGCTGAAGATTTGCTGTGTGTCTCCCTCTCTGACAGGAAGTTTGTGTCTGAGGATTTGGGAACACAGCAAGCTTTGAGCGCGGGCAAGTGCCCAAGAACCCTGTGCCACATTCCACATGCACTGCCTTTGCAGCTGCAGCATGACCAGACAGAGGCGGGTGTGCAGCAGCAGTAGATAAAGGGAGAAAGCAAGCCGGGTATGGGAAGAGGAGGGAGATACTGGACACACTGCGGGGGGAGGGGAGGGGAGTGTTACAGAAGAAGAGATGCTGGTAGGGATGGGTAGAGAAGGGAAGGAGACATGTTGGACATGGCGGGGTAAGGAAGGGAGGGGGAGATGCTGGACAACTGGAGGAGGGGGGTAGGAAAAGGGAGATGCTGGGTAGCTAGGGAGGGGGGTAAACATGCATGAGTTTGCTAATGGAGGAATGCCATTGTGTCACATTGTGCACTTTTCAACTTATTACTATTACTATGATTTGTATCTGAAGGTTTTTTACCTTTTGAACACACCTTCAGTAGCTGCAATGGACAATGATAGCATTAGAATCATCAAACTATTGGGTGTTTTGCTCTGCTGGCCAATCCCTATGAACCGTGCCAGCACCCCAAAACTACAGAAGCATTCATTTTCAGCCTTGGCTCTGCCAACCCACCCATATCACATGTAGCTTTTACTACCACTACTATTATTTATCATTTATAAAGCGCTACAAGGCCTACACAGTGCTGTATATTTGATAGAACCATTGTCTGGCAATTTAGAATCATTACTTGATGATTTATTAATTTGTTAAATTGCCAGACAATGATTCTGTCACTTTATCAGTAACTGCATGTAGTACATGTAATTTCAGGAAACCAACTCTTCCTGTATAGTTAATGTGGTAGTTAGGGGGACCTCTCCATTCTGCTGAAACCACAGATCATACCATCCCCCAAACCAAGTCATGGATCCTGATGTGGCCGTTGGTCCATAACGCTTGTCCACTAAATGTAGAGCTTTGGAACAAGCCATTCTTTTCTCTCCCACCCCACATGACTTTAGAAAGAACAGTTATGGTCAACATTATTGGCACCATTGCATTTTAGGTATGCTACATAGTAGATGACGGCAGATAAAGACCAGCATGGTCCATCTAGCCTGCCCAGCAAGATGGCAAGAGTAGGTGCACCTGTCGTTCTGTGCAGGCCACCCCTTCCCATGTCTTTGTTTAGGGGTGAACCCACCACTCCATGTAGGACACCCCTATTTGTGAGACGTTAGATGGTTCAGAAGTTATATGTTTCAGTTTATTTAGTTTTTATCCTGTTGCTGTAAAGGGATCCACTATGTGTGTCCCATGCCGTTTTGAATTCCGTCACTGTGTTTGCCCTCACCACTTCCATCGGGAGGGCATTCCAAGCATCCACCACCCTTTCAGTGAAAAAATATTTCCTGACATTTGCCTTTCAATTTATCACCTTGCAGCTTCATGTTATGCCCTCTAGTTTTACAGTTTCCCCGTCTTTGGAAGAGGTTTGTTTGTTCAGCATTACTCTTTAAGTATTTAAGGGCCTGAATCATATCTCCCCTGTCCCTCCTCTCCTCCAAACTGTACATATTTAGGTCTTCAAGTCTCTTCTGATACGGCTTCTGAAGTAGGCTCCAAATCATTTTGGTCGCCTTTCTCTGAACAGTTTCCAGTCTTTTGCAAGATATGGTCTCCAAAACTGAACACAGTATTCCAAGTGAGGCCTCACCAGTGACTTGTACAGTGGCATAAGTACCTCTTCCTTTCTGCTGGTAATCCCTCGTTGTATGCAGCCCAACATCCTCCTGGCTTTTGCCACCGCCTTGTCGCACTGTTTTGCCACCTAGAGATCATCAGAGATAATCACACCAAGGTCTTTCTCCTGAACCATGCACACCAACCTCTCGCCCCCTATCGCATACATTTCCCTTGGGTTTCTGCTACCAAAGTGCATGACACTGCACTTTTTCACATTAAATCATAGTTGCCAAGCATTAGACCATTCTTCCAGCTTTTGTAGATCTTTCCTCATGTTCACCACTTCCTCGGGGGAGTCCACTCTGTTGCAAATTTTTGTGTCATCTGCAAAAAGACAGACTTTTCCATTCAGTCTTTCAGCAACATCACTCACAAATACATTGAACAGTGCCGGGCCCAGGACCGAACCCTGGGGCACCCCGCTAATCACCTTCCTTTTCATCTGAGTGAGCACCTTCTGTTGTCTGTCAGTCAACCAATTTCTAATCCAGTTTACCATCTTGAGACCCATCCCCAAGCTACTGAGTTTGACAAGCCTCCTATGAGGAACAGTATCAAAGGCTTTGCTGACATCCAGGTAGATGACATCCATTGCATGTCCCTGATTTAGTTCCTGGGTCACCCAGTCAAAGCACTCATTCAGATTTGTTTGGCAAGACCATCCTTTGGTAAAACCATGTTGCCTTGGCTCTTGCAACCTGTTGGTTTTGAGAAAGTTCACTATTTGCTCTTTCAGGAGTGCCTCCATTACTTTTCCCACCACTGAGGTAAGGCTCACGGGCCTGTAGTTTGACACTTCTTCCCTGTCGCCACTTTTGTGTAGAGGTACGACATCAGCCATTCTCCAGTCCTGTTTCCAAGGATCTGTTGAAGACATCCTTTAATGGTCCTGCAAGAACCTCTCTTGTGGACAATATCTTGAGAAATAATTGGAAATATTCCAACTGTATGTCATCATAATATTTTAATAGTATGTTCAAAGGTATACAACAACAACAAAAAAAAAAGATGTCTGTGCAACTTAGACGTACTAATTTCTGAGAAAACAACAAAATACAACCTGGGCAGGTATATGGCACCCTTCACTAAGATTTGGTTGCACAACCCATGGCAATGATTGACAGCCTCCAAACATTTCTTGAAGCCATCTATAAGTTTCGTACATATGCCTGCTGGTAGTTTCTCTCACTCTTCAACTGCGATTTGTTTCAGCTCATGAAAGTTACCAGGATTCCTTTTGCCAATGGCAGACTTCAGTTCTTTCCAAAGGTTCTCGATTGGATTGAGATCAGGGCTCATTGATAGCCATTTTAAAATAGTCCATTTGTTTCTTTTTAACCATTCTTTTGTACTTTTGGATGAATGTTTTGGGTTATTGTCCTGCTGGAGGACCTTTGACCCAGACCTAGCTATCTGACAATAGGTAGCACATTTTGCTCCAAAATACCTTGATAGTCCTCTGACTTCATGATTTCTTTAATATGTTACAGGCCCCCAGTTCCCAAGGCAGCAAAACAGCCCCACAACATTATGGAACCTCCACCACTTGTAACTGTAGGAAGGGTGGTTATTTTTTTCCCCTTTATAAGCTTCATTTCTTTGCTTGTAAATGTATTGCTGGTCTGAATTGTCGAAGAGCTCAAGTTTGATTCCATTTGTCCACAGAACATTTTCCCAGAAGGATTGTGGTTTCTCAAGGTGGGCTTGGGCAAAGATCAGTCATGCCTTTTTATGTCTGTCTTTGAGCAGTAGGGTCCTCCTTGACCTTTGCCCATGAAGTCCTTCTTTGTTTAGTGCATGGTGTATGGTGCAGTTTGAAACCACCACTCCAAATCGCTCCTGGTCAGCCTTAAGCTCTTTGGTGATTTTCCAACAGTTCACACTAACCTTTGAAGACTTCTTGGATTAATTTTTCTCTTCTCACCATGTCCTGGGAGGTTCTTGACAGTTCCATGAACAGAAAACTTCTTAACATTGAGACCTGTACACCCAGGAATCCAAGATCTTGGGAGATGACCTTGTACCCCTTTGAAGTTTGATGTTTGGTGATAATGGCTTTTCTGATGGTCTCGGGCAGCTCTTTTCACCATTGTGAAAATGGAACAGGGAGTGAATGTGGCCATTTTAAACATTAGAGCCATATGTGCTACTCATAATAGGAGGCAATTTCAATTGTGTCCTAGATGACTCTATGGATCGGTTGGGGTCAATCCGACAAGGAGAGCGACCGATGGGCAAGATGGCTGCGTGGCACAAGTGAGGGCTATAATCTGCTTGACCTATGGAGAGCTCTCTATCCTATGGATTGGGACTATGTCCATTTATCTTGAGCTCACGATACTGGCTCCTGGATGGATTTTTCTAGGCTCATTGGGCTGTTTGACTGGGTGATTGAGATGGATATTGGACTCATCATTGTCTCCGACCATGCAATGGTGTGAGTTGATTTTTACTGGAGGAATGCACTGACTGGAATCTATTGGTGGTATCCATTATCAGTGGCCTCAGATGCCCACTTTGGTGCTTTTCTGCAGGAGAAGTGGATGGATTATACTGCAACTAATGATGCCCACCGGGACAACCCCGCATTGTACTGGGAAGATGCTAAAACAGTGTTAAGGGGTCATATCATTTATGTGGCCACCCACCATAAAACCCTGCACAAGCGACTACTGCAGTTAGAGATGGATCTCTATTGGGCCTGCTAGGCATTTGCTGCCCAACCCACAGCAGTATGAAAGGCAGCTATGCACTCATTACAGCTGGAGATTAGCTCCCTCCTCCATGAATGGGTATCTAAATCCATGCTTTTTTATCGATACCAGTTTTACCACTTTAGGAACAAATCGGGTCACCTCCTTGCTGTCCACCCCTTGCCTTAAGGAGTCCCGAAATCTGTGTGGGGTCTCCGGGATGCCCAAGGTCAGGTCTGGAACACAAAGTCCCAGATAGAGGAGATTTTCCGGGACTTATATTGGAATCTTTAGCAGGCAGACTCAGAGGCAATATATATGGGTCTGCAGAGGGACATCCCCTCCCTTTTGGTTAGTTTAGATGCCAAGAAAACATTTGTGTCAATTGGAAGTATGTGTACCTTGTCTTGGAAACTATGGGTGTCATCATTTTTTCTTAGATGATGTGAGGCTCCTCTATTCAGATCTGCAGGGGCAAGTACTAGTTAATGGGTCCCTCACAGTCAACTTAACTTTCCGGCGGGGAACTAGACAGGGCTATCCTCTATCTACTCTACTTTTTATCCTTACTTTTGGAGCTCCTTCTACTGCATATTCAAACATACCCTGATTTGTTGGACACCCAGACAGGCAGGAAGGAATTTTGAGTGTCTGCTTTCGCAAGTGATTTCCTGGTATACCTCAGCCACCCTCAGGACACTATTCCTGTTCTCCTCCAGGAATTTGCAGAGTTCAGGACTTTCTCTGGACTTAAGTTGAATCTGGCCAGTCAGAGACTCTCCCCCTGCAGCTGGTGGTCCGTACTAGATGGGTGGGACCTTAGTGGAACACAAGATCTGGTGCAAGAGATAAGGGTGTTGGGACTACTTGGGATTAGTCATTATAGCATGATCACATTTGATTTTAATAAATGAAGGATGGTAAGGAAATCTACAGTACTACCTTTTAACTTTCAAAAGGGAGACTATGATAAAATAAGGAAAATAATTAAGAAAAAACTAAAAGGAACAGTTGTAAAATTTAAAGATTTACATCAAGTATGGGTGTTTTAAAAAATACTATCTTGGAAGCCAAGACCAGCTGTATTCCATGCTTTAAGAAAAGTGGAAGAAGTCCAAAAAACTGCCAGCATGGTTTAAAGGTGAGGTCACAGAGGCTGTTGCTAAAAAAGTATCTTTCAGGAAATGGAAAAAGGAGTCAAATGACAAACTGGAAACAGCATAAACACTGATAAGTTAGATGCAAGTCATTAATAAGGCAGGCAAAGAGATAAGAAGAAGCTTGCTGTGGAAGCAAAAACGTGTAATAAAAACTTTTTCAAGTACATTCATAGCAAAAAAAAAAAACCTGTGAGAGTCAGTTGGACCATTAGATGATAGAGGGGTAAAAGGGGTGCTAAGAGGGGACAATGCCATAGCGGAGAGATTGAATGAGAGATTGAATGAATTCCTTGCTTTGGTCTTTACTGAGAAAGATGTAGGGATATTACCCATGACTGAAATGGTATTTAAAGGTGATGCCGCAGAAGAATTGAAAGAAATATCAATACACTAGGAAGCTGTATTACAACTATTTGATAAACTGAACAGTAGCAAATCACCTGGACTGGATGGTATACTTTCAAGGGTGTTGAAATAAGAGATTGCAGACCTACAATTAGTAATCTGTGACCTGTCATTAAAATCATTTGTAGTACTTGAAGACTGGAGGATGGCCAATGTAACACCAATTTTTAAAATGGGTTCTAGGGGTGATCCAGGCAATTACAGACCAGTGAACCTGAAGTCAGTACTGGGAAAATGGTAGAAACCATTATAAAGAACAAACTTACTGAACATGTAGTCATGGCTTAATGGAAGACAGTCAACATGGCTTTAGTCAAGGAAAGTCTTGTCTTACTAATCTGTTATGTTTTTTTTTTGAAGGTGTGAACAAACAGATACACTACAATCAACCAACTCACCTTTGTTTATCTGGATTTTCAGAAATCCTTTGACAAGGTCCCTCATGAGAGACTTTTGGCGAATTAAAAAGTTATGGGATAGGAGGCAGTGTACTATTGTGGATCAGGAATTGATTAAAAGATAGAAAGCAGAGGGTAGGGCTAAATGGACAATTTTCCCAATGGAGAAAGGTGAATAGTGATGCAAAACAAGCATGGGAATGCTTTTCGTCTAGTGTCAAACTTTCTCGGGAATGTTAGGGCAGAAAACTACAAGGAACTAGTAGAAGACATGCTGATGCAGTATCAGAAACCTGGCTGCAATATGTCTCTCTCTAAAGATCCATTTCCTTGATTCCCATCTCGCTTTCTTTCCTGACAACTGTGGTATGGTTAGTGATGAACAGGGTGAACGTTTTCACCAAGATATCGCAACGATGGAGCAAAGATACCAGGGAAAATGGTCCACTACAATGCTGGCTGACTACTGCTGGACACTCCCCAGAGAAGCTCCCGAACAGCTGTACAAGAGACAGGCGAAAAAATCTAAGTAGTCATCTATGACTTGGTTTTTTACAGGTATTAACCAAAGGCCTATTGTATTTACTATTGACATGCATTTCGTGATGTAAACATTAATTCTTGTAGATTACAAAAAACCAAGAGTTAACTTTGCAATTTCACTGTCATATTTATGTTCAGCATATAAAAATTGATAAGAAATTACTATTTTTATTTCAGTAACATGACTTTTGTAAAAATTTGTTGACCCGTGTTATCTGCAAATTTGATTATCTCACTCATTATTTCCATTCCCAGGTCATTTATGAAAATGTTAAAAAGCAGTGGACCCAGGGTTCTGTACTGGGTCCGCTGCTTTTTAACATATTCATAAATGACCTGGGAATGGGAATAATGAGTGAGATAATCAAATTTGCAGATAACACGGGTCAACAAATTTTTACAAAAGTCATGTTACTGAAATAAAAATAGTAATTTCTTATCAATTTTTATATGCTGAACATAAATATGACAGTGAAATTGCAAAGTTAACTCTACGTTTTTTGTAATCTACAAGAATTAATGTTTACATCACGAAATGCATGTCAATAGTAAATACAATAGGCCTTTGGTTAATACCTGTAAAAAACCAAGTCATAGATGACTACTTAGATTTTTTCGCCTGTCTCTTGTACAGCTATTCGGGAGCTTCTCTGGGGAGTGTCCAGCAGTAGTCAGCCAGCATTGTAGTGGACCATTTTCCCTGGTATCTTTGCTCCATCGTTGTGATATTTTGGTGAAAACGTTCGCCCTGTTCATCACTAACCATACCACAGTTGTCAGGAAAGAAAGCGAGATGGGAATCAAGGAAATGGATCTTTAGAGAGAGACATATTGCAGCCAGGTTTCTGATACTGCATCAGCATGTTTTCTACTAGTTCCTTGTACTTTTCTGCCCTAACATTCCCGAGAAAGTTTGACACTAGACGAAAAGCATTCCATGCTTGTTTTGCATCACCCTGCGGCAAGTTGTTGAACTGGTCATCTTTGAAGAGCTCTCGAATCTGAGGACCCACAAAAACTCCCTCTTTAATCTTTGCTTCGCTGAGTCGAGGGAATTTTTCATGCAGGTATCAGAAAGCTGGCGACGTGCGGTCCATGGCTTTCACAAAGTTTTTCATCAAACCTAGTTTGATGTGAAGGGGTGGTACCAGGATTTTGTGAGCCTCAACCAGAGCTGGGTGCTGGATATTCTTCTCTCCAACTGTTACATTTTGTCTGCGATTCCATTCCTTCTGCAAGTAGTGCCAATCCCTTGCTCGGCTATCCCACTCACATAAGAAACACATGTATTTTATATATCCCTGCTGCAGTCCCATTAAAAGGGCAACTACCTTCAAGTCACCACAGAGGTGCCAGCTATATGTTTGTTTTATTTGTTATGCCGCCCTACTTTATCAATCAGAGCTGTTTACAATTCACAAATAATTAGAAACAGGCACAGGGCCAGAAAGGAGGAAAGGAAGTTACAATTGTTGATATAATAAAACGAGAGAAAGGATACAGGACTATATGTAGGGAACATGATCAGACAAGAGGGGAGGGAAGGTCATAGGCCAAGGAAAAGAGGTGGGTTTTTAGGTCTCGCTTGAAGGTGGAGTGATGGAGTTCTAACCGGAGGGAGGTGGAGCGTGAATTCCAGAGTGCGGGGCTGATGAAAAAGAAAGCAGAGGAGCGGGTGGATTGAAGGTGAGCGAGGGAGGGGGAAGGGAGATTAAGCCGGTTAAGGTGGAAGGAGCGGGGAGTGTGTCTGGGGGTGTGGAATGTAATAAGGTCTGCCAGGTATTGTGGAGTACTATTGTGAAGAGCCCTGTGAACTAGAGTAAATAACTTAAACCGAGTGTGAAAGGAGTGGAAGTCAGTAGATGCTTTAAGTTATCATATGTCTCTTTCATGTGGATGGCACGCGCTAATGGAATATATGGAAGACTGTTTCCATTGTTCAAAAGCACAGCCTTCAGACTCTGTTTCGAAGAGTCTATAAATAGTCTCCAGTGTTGTGGGTCATGAGTGATTTTTAAGGCATTCATGAGGCTTTCAATATCGGAACAGAATACCAGATTACTTTCCTTTCCGACTGCGTATAGTACACTGCTGACGTCAGATGGCTTCAGCAGCCGTCTGACAGTAGTATTGCATTGCATCAGAAAATGATGCAATTAAATCTGGATGATGTGTGCATGCTGGTATTATGCAATGTGATGCAATATTACATCATTCAAGGCTTATTTGGGATGTTGTTGATGTCCTACTGGATAAATTTACACTGAAACGTCAAAAATGAACTACATGCAATATCTTCAAAACGAGAGCCAATAAAAATTTTTTAATGTTATATTCGTGTTCAGCTCACCAAGATATGTTTATGTTTATGTTTATTAAATTTGATATAACCGCCTTTCTACTGGAATCAAGGCGGTGTACAATTTTCAAAAAACAAAGGAAAATCAAGGCCAAGGCCAAAAGAAATAGGAAAAGAAATTACAATTCTTCGACAGAAAAGAAAGAGGGAGAGGAGGGGTAAGACAAGACAGTAGAACATATACTCCAGGGTAGAGACAATGGGAAGAGCGAGAGAGATCAGACGAAAGGGGAGGAAAGGTCAAACGCCAGGGAAAACAGGTGGGTCTTCAGGTTCTGCTTGAAAGTGGTGTGGTTGGTTTCTAGACGCAAGGAGGAGGGGAGAGCATTCCAAAGAGCAGGGCCGGCGAAGAAAAAGGCAGAGGAGCGAGTGGATTGTAGGTGGGCAGATGAAGGGGAAGGAAGGGTGAGGCGGTTAAGGTGGAAGGAACGTGGGGTGTACCTGGGAGAGTGCAAGTGAATGAGGTCTGCTAAATACTGAGGGGTGCTGGTGTAGAGAACTTTGTGGACCAGGGTAAGTAGTTTGTATTGGGAGCGGACTGAGATGGGTAACCAGTGGAGGCGGAAAAGTAGTGGAGTTACATGGTCGCGGAGGGTGGCGTGTGTGATGAGACAGGCTGCAGTGCTTTGGATTCTTTGGAGCCGAGATAATTGAGTTTTAGGGAGACCGAGAAGAACAGAGTTTGAGAAATCGACGCGTGACATGACTAGAGACAGAGATAGGGTGGTGAGAGCTGCAGAGGAGAGGAAAGGACGAATGGCTCGGATTTGTCGAAGAAAAAAAAAGGACGTTTTGGAGATGTGTGAGATGTGATACTGAAATGAGAGTTCAGGATCAAAATGAACCCCGAGATAACGGAAGGTGGTGACTAAGGGAACGGAAGTACCAGAAAAGGAAGGGGCGAGTGAAGGAGGGGGAGCACAGTAAGAGAACAAGATTGCAACAGTCTTAGTGAGATTGAGGTGGAGGCAGTTTTGGGTTAGCCAGTTGGCCACGGAAGATAGACAAAAATTTAGTACAGAAAGGTCAGGACAGGAAGACGAGGTATGGTGCAGTAAGACAATGTCGTCTGCATAGCTGAACGCAGAGATGCCAGATTGCTGAATTAAGAGGGCAAGGGGGGCCAGGAAAAGATTAAAGAGGAGAGGGGCCAGCACCGAACCCTGAGGGACCCCACAAGGAAGAGGAAATGGGTCTGAGGGAGGGACAGAGGGAGAGGAAGAAAGAACTGTGCAAGAGCGGGAAGAGAGAAAAGAGTGTAACCAGCGATGGACAACACTACAGAGCCCTGCATCCCGTAGGCGGTGGAGAAGAAAAGAGTGGTCAACCAAATCAAATGCTGCCGAGAGGTCAAGTGCAACCGCCACCGAGATGTCACCACAATCACGTGCTACGTGCAGTGCGTTAGTGTGGAGACAGTACTGCTTGCTTTCACTATGTCCCTGGCGGAATCCGGACTGACGAGGGTGGAGGTAGTTAGTGGAGTTGAGGTGGTGTGAGAGCTGAGCAAAGACTATTTTTTCTAGAAGTTTGGAGAGAAAGGGGAGATTAGAAACAGGGCGATAGTGGGCAGGAGTCAGAGGATCAAGCGTGGGGTTTTTAAGAATAGGACGAATCAGTGCGTGTTTCCAGGGGCGGCGAAAAGTACCGGAGGAGAGACTTGAATTGAACATAGAGAGGATTGCGGGAAGGAGTACCAGATGAGGGGTAAGTAGCCAAGAGGAAGGGATGGGGTCCAGGGCACAAGAGGTTTTCTTGGAAGAAGAAATGAGCTGAAGAAGCTCAGGGGCGGTGATTGGGGAAAAAGAAGCCCAAGTATGGGAATGTTGAGAGACCGGGGGGGGGGGGGGGAATGCAATGGGGGGAGGGGAGTGAATGGGTGCCGGACAGGAGGGTAAGGATGCTCATAGGGAGGCAATCTTACCGCTGAAGAATGATGCAAGAAGGGGGAGGAGCAGGGGAGGGGAGGTCAGGAGGAGCAGAGGGAGAAGAATGAAGAGAGGTAAGAGTCCGAAGAGTAGAATAAAGATGTCGGGTTTGGTTAGGAGCATTAGAAATGGCATTGGAAAAATAGGAGCATTTAGCCGAGTGAACTTGAGCACGGTAGTGAGAGTGAGCTGATTTAAAAAGAGCAAGTTTGGCAGGAGAGGGGTCCTTTCGCCATAGCAAGATACTACAGATTAGGGCCTTTTAAAGTCAGCAACGATTTCAATGTTGACCAGTGTAACACAAAATTAATTCAAAGTTGTTAAAACCCATGACAATTGTAAAAAATTGTAAGAGGACCTTGATAAATTGGAAGACTGGGCATCCAAATGGCAGTTGAAATTTAATGTGGACAAGTGAAAAGTTATGCACCTAGGAAAGAACAACCCAAACTATGGCTATACGATGCAAGGTTCCACAATAGGAACCACCACCCAGGAAAAGATTTAGGCGTCGTCATAGATAACATATTGAAACCCTCCACTCACTGTGTGGCAACATCCAAGAGAGCAAATAGAATGCTAGGTATCATGAGGAAAGGAATGGAGAATAAAACAAAGGACATAAGAACATAAGATATTCCATACTGGGTCAGACCAAGGTCCATCAAGCCCAGTATTCTGTTTCCAACAGTGGCCAATCTAGGTCATATGTACCTAGCAGTTTCCCCAAGAGACACAAGTTCCACAATGCTTGTACTGGGTCAAGCATTGATATCTTCGGTCACTTCTTAATAATGGTTTATGGACCTTTCCTCCAGGAACTTGTCCAAACCTTTTTTAAACCCAGCTACACTAACAGCCTTTACTACATCCTCCGGTAACAAATTCCAGAGTTTGATTACACGTTGAGTGAAAAAATATTTTCTTTTATTAGTCTTAAATAGAGTTTACCCTGTAGCTTCATTGCATGTCCCCTAGTCTTTCTATATTCTGATAACGTAAACAATCGATCTACGTTTACCCGTTCCACTCCGTTCATTAATTTATAGACTTCTATCATATCTCTCCTCAGCCGTCTCTTTTCCAGGTTAAAGAGCCCTAACCTTTTTAGCCTTTCCTCATAGGAGTATCCTTCCATCCCCTTTACCATTTTGGTGGCTCTTCTCTGAACCTTTTCTAAAATCGCTATATCCTTTTTAAGATACAGCGACCAGAATTGCACACAATATTCAAGGTGCGGTCTCACCATGGAACGATATAGAGGCATTATAATATCTTTTGTTTTATTTTCCATTCCTTTCCTTATCATACCTAGCATTCTATTTGCTCTCTTGGCTGCTGCTGCACACTGGGCCGAGGGTTTTAACATGGTATCCACAATGACGCCTAAATCTTTTTCCTGGGTGGTGGTTCCTAATGTGGAACCTTGCATCGTGTAACCATAGTTTGGGTTGTTCTTCCCTAGGTGCATAACCTTGCACTTGTCCACATTAAATTTCATCTGCCATTTTGATGCCCAGTCTTCCAATTTATCAAGATCCTCTTGCAATTTTTCACAATCCTCTTGGGTTTTAACAACTTTAAATAGTTTTGTGGCAACTGCAAATTTGACAACCTCACTCGTTATTCCACTTTCCAGGTCATTTATGAATGTCAAAAAGCAGCGGACCCAGCACAGATCCCTGGGGTACACCACTATTCACCTTTCTCCATTGGGAAAATTGGCCATTTAGCCCTACCCTCTGCTTTCTTTCTTTTAACCAGTTCCTGATCCACAATAGTACACTGCCTCCTATCCCATGACTCTTTAGTTTTGCCAAAAGTCTCTGATGAGGGACCTTGTCAAAGGCTTTCTGAAAGTCCAGATACACAATATCAACTGACTCACCTTTGTCCACTTGTTTATTCACTCCTTCAAAAAAACATAACAGATTAGTAAGACAAGATCTTCCTTGTCTAAAGCCATGTTGGCTGTCTCCCATTAGGTCGTGACTATCTACATGCTGAGTAATTTTATTCTTTATGATGGTTTTCTACCATTTTTCCTGGTACTGACGTCAGGCTCACCGGTCTGTAGTTTCCCGGATCACCCCTGGAACCCTTTTTAAAAATTGGTGTTAAATTGGCGATCCTCCAATCTTCAGGTATTAGAGATGATTTTAATGATAGTTCACAGATTACTAATAGCAGGTCTGCAATCTCATATTTCAGTTCTTTCAACACCCTTGGATGTATACCATCCGGCCCAGGTGATTTGCTACTCTTCAGTTTATCTAATAGGTGTAAGACATCTTCCCGATGTATCGATATTTCCTTCAATTCTTCCGCACCTTTAAATACCACTTCAGTCATGGGTAACATCCCTACATCTTCCTCAGTAAAGACTGAAGCAAAGAATTCATTCAGTCTCTCCGCTATCGCGTTGTCGCCTCTTAGTGCTCCTTTAACCCCTTTATCATCTAATGGACCAACTGACTCTCTCACAGGTTTTTTGCTACGAATGTACTTGAAAAGGTCTTTATTTCGTGTTTTTGCTTCCGCAGCAAGCTTCTTCTCAAATTCTCTCTCTTTGCCTGCCTTATCAATGCCTTGCATTTGACTTGCCAGTGCTTGTGCTGTTTCCAGGTTTCGTCATTTGGCTCTTTTTTCCATTTCCTGAAAGATGCTTTTTTGGCAACAGCCTCTCTGAGCTCACCTTTAAACCATGCCTGCAGTTTTTTGGACTTCCTTCCACTTTTCTTAAAGCGTGGAATACAGCTGGACTGGGCTTCCAAGATAGTATTTTTCAACAACATCCAAGCTTGATGTACGTCTTTAACCTTTGCAACTGCTCCTTTTAGTTTTTTCTTAACTGTTTTCCTCATTTTATCATAGTCTCCCTTTCGAAAGTTAAAGGGTAGTACTGTGGATTTCCTTACTATCCCTCCTCCACTAATTAAATCAAAGGCGATCATGCTATGATAACTATTGCCAAGTGGCCCCAACACCCTTATCTCTTGCACTAGATCTGGTGTTCCACTAAGGACTAGGTCTAATATGGCTTCCCCTCTGGTCGGTTCATGAACCAGCTGCTCCAAGAAGCAGTCATTTATTTCATCTAGGAACTTTATCTCCCTAGCATGTCCTGCTGTGACAATGACCCCATCGATGCTGGGGTAATTGAAATCACCCATTATTATTACTGCACTGTAACTTTTGATAGCTTCCTTGATTTCTTTGAGCATTTCATCATCCATTTGTTCATTCTGGCCAGGCGGACGATAGTACACCCCCACTGCCATCGCCTTCCCCTTTTTACATGGAATTTCAATCCATAGAGATTCTACAGCAAATTTTGTTTCTTGCAAAACTTTAATCCTTTCTGACTCAATGCCCTCTCTAACATAGAGCGCAACCCCTCCACCAATTTGATCAGCTCTATCATTACGATATAGTTTGTACCCAGGTATCACAGTGTCCCACTGGTTGTCCTCCTTCCACCATGTCTCTCTGATATTCCAATCATATCTAACCTCTCGTTTAGTGCTATATATTCTAACTCTCCCATCTTGTTTTTTAGACTTCTAGCATTTGCATACAAGCATTTTAGAGACTGTATTTTATTCATATTAATTTGGCTATTGGTAGACATGGGTAATTTGGGATCTTTAAGCTCTGTCTGCTCCATACTTGAGGGCATTTGGGCTACTTTACTCTTTTTTGGAACCTCTCTGCTTTTTGTAGTATCCTTCAAGGATACATTCTTCCGAACCATGCACTCTTGGGCGACTGTCGGCTTTCCCCTATTATCTAGTTTAAAAGCTGCTCTATCTCCTTTTTAAAGGTTAATGCCAGCAGCCTGGTTCCATCCCGGTTAAGGTGAAGCCCATCCCTTCGGAAGAGCCCCTCCTTTCCCCAGAATGTTCCCCAGTTCCTAACAAATCCAAACCCCTCATCTCTGCACCATTGTCTCATCCACGCATTGAGACTCTGGAGCTCTGCCTGCCTTTTGCGTCCTGCGCGTGGAACGGGAAGCATTTCGGAGAATGCTACCCTGGAAGTTCTGGATTTCAACTTCCTACCTAAAAGCCTAAATTTAGCTTCCAGAACCTCCCTACCACATTTTCCTATGTCATTGGTACCGACATGTACCAAGACAGCAGACTCCTCCCCAGCACTATCTAAGACCTTATCTAGGTGGCGCGTGAGGTCTGCTACCTTCGCACCAGGCAGGCATGTTACCAGGCGATCCTCACGTCCACCAGCCACCCAGCTATCTACATGCCTAATGATCGAATCACCAACTATAACTGCTGTCCTAACCCTTCCCTCATGGGCACTTGGCCCTGGAGAAACCTCCTCGGTGCGAGAGGGGTTTACATCACCTGGAGGACAGGTCCTAGTTACAGGATCACTTCCTGCCACACCAGGGTGATGCTCTCCTGTCACGTGACCTCTCTCCTCCATGGCAACAGGGATGCTGCCAGACTGGAGGTGGGACTTCAGGACTATATCCCTGTAGGTCTCGTCTATGTACCTCTCTGTCTGTCTTATGCTTTCCAAGTCTGCTACTTTAGCCTCTAGAGAACGGACTTGTTCCCTGAGAGCAAAGAGCTCCTTGCACCTAGTGCACACGTAAGACCTCTCACCAGCTGGGAGAAAATCATACATGTGACACTCAATGCAAAAGACTGGAAAGCCCACATCCCGCTGCTGGACTGCTGTCTGCATCTTAGTTTTAAGTTTGTGTTTAGATCTTTAAGTTCTTTACGTACTAAAGGGTGCTATGGATATTTATACCACTAAAACTGTACCTAATAAGTTTAATATACCTTGTTCACCTGAAGCTTAATTAATCTCATGTCCTTAGTGTATGACTGATGTGGGTAATGAGCTTCACCTGAGAGCACCTCCTGTCTTTTAAGTTGTGCAAGTACCTATAAAGCTGTGATTATCCCAGGGGAGGGTGGGTGTGGGGAGGGAGGGAGGGATACAACACTTATTAAAAGAGGGCTGCTACACAGTACCCTGTCCTGTGCTGCTGAGGTAAGCTATATTCTGATTTGATTTAAATTATAGCTCTTTGCTGCTGCTAGGCTCTAACCTATTATGAAATTTAAACTACAAGCTCTCTGCTGGATTCTAAATTTAACCAGAAAGCTCTCTTCTGTGTTTTAAATTGAAACTAAAAGTACTTTGCTGATGCTAGGCCCTGAGTGACTATGAAATTTAAACTACAGCTCTCTACTGGGTATGAAAGGTAACCAGAAAGTTCTCTTCTGTGTTTTAAATTGAATCTTAAACTGTTGCTACTAGGCCCTGACTGATTTAACAAAAAATAGTGGGTTCACAGATTAATTAGCTTTAAAAGAAAAAAATTCCTTTCAGAAAAATTCCCAGAAGTATATACTCACAATTTCAGATTTCTCTCCAGAAGTAACAGCCCCCCTTTCTAGTCCTTCAAGACTGGATATTAAAGGATATTATAATGCCTCTGTAATTTTCCATGGTGCAAGCGCACCTTGACTATTGTGTGCAATTCTGGTCGTCGTATCTTAAAAAGGATATAGCCTTATTAGAAAAGGTACAGGGAAGGGCCACCAAAATGTAAAGGGGATGGAAGGATACCCCTATGAAGAGAGGCTAAAAAGGTTAGGGATCTTCAACCTGGAAAAGAGATGGATGAGGGGAGATATGATAGAGGTCTATAAATTAATGAATGGATTGGAACAGGTAAACATAGATTGATTGTTTACGCCATCAAAATTTAGAAAGACTAGGGGACATTCAGTGAAGCTACAGGGGAACCTATTTACGATTAATAAGAGAAAATATTTTTTTCACTCAACGTGTAATCAAACTCTGGAATTTGCTACCGGAGTATGTAGTAAAAGCTGTTAGTGTCGTCTGATTTTAAAAAGGTTTGGACAAGTTCCTGGAGGAAAGGTCCATAAACCATTATTAAAGGGGACCTGGGATATCCGCTGCTTGCCCCAACACAATCATTGTGGAACCTGTCTTTTTGGGAACTGCTAGGTACTTGTGACCTAGATTGGCCAATGTTGGAAACAGGAAAGTGGGCTTGATGGACCTTGGTCTGACCCAGTATGGCATAACTTATATTCTTATGTTTCCCCCTTAAGTGGACCAGTGAGTTTTTCAAATACTTGGGTATTTGCTGGTGGACCCCTTTCATTTCTGTGGCCTCAATGTTGGTGCACTGGTATTAGTCTTGCAGTCTCGGGTGACTCAGTGGCGCGATCTCCCACTGTCCTTAAGGGGACGTATACCTCTGTTTTAAAATGGTACTTTTCCCTAGATGGCTGTACATCTTGCAGGTGCTTCCCATTCTGCTTTATTAGTGAGACCTCCATAGTTTGGAATGGATTTTCAATACTTTCTTCTGGAGGGGAAAACGACCCCGGGTGTGCCGTAGTATCTTGCAGCGGCTGTGGGATCATGGGGGGATGGGGGAGCATGTGGGGATGGGGGTCCCAGACATGCAACAGTATAATGCAACCTGTTCTTTTGCATAATGTGCGGGACTGATTGCCCATTCGTGACATCAGTGGTACCTCCTTTTCTCCAAAACAGTGTGATGGGGATTGAGCCAGTATGCTCATGCTGATCCCAGGTCCCACTTCCCATCTGGCATCTGGGATTAAAGAAAGCGAATTGGCTCAGTACTGAGCTCTTACTACTTCAGAGCACAGAATATTAACTATCGATGTTGCAGTCAGGCCTGGGTTTGCCTCTAGCTGATACTCAGTGACCCATGGTGCTGCTTTAAGTTCAAACTGATAAACTCAGTGTTGACAGTGGGGGTGTTCTATTGGGGATGATTTGCTTGAACTGATCCTCAGAAGCGTTATGTATAATATCACCAAACTGACCCGTTCTTTTTGAACATGCTATAGAAACCCTTATGCTCTCCCTCTTCGAGTATTACAACTTCCTCTTCGAAGATCTCCTACTCAACCATCTTTCTCTGCTGCAGTCAAGTCAGGCAGCTCAGTTCTGAATAATCCTCATCCAACATCAGCATAAATATTGCCCCTCTTCCTATTTATTTATTTATTTATATTCTCTTATATACCGCGCTATTCTGCATCAGTGCAGTTTACATTGAACAAACTGAAATTACATTGAACAGGGCATTATAACTTGGAGATAACTATTTTACAGGGAACATGGGCTATGGAGGGTTAAGTGGCTTGCCCAAGACCACAAGGAGCACCTGTGGGACTAGAAACCCCAGTCCTTCCGGCCCAAGGTTGCTGTCCTCTAGTGGGATTTGAACCCCCGACCTTCCGGCCTGAAGTACCTTGCCCCAACCACTAGGCCACTCCTCCACTCCACTCCTACAATCTGTTAGGGGTATGTGAGAGGACTGAAATAAGTTACTCACCAGATGGTCCCTCTAGCATCCCTATTCTTTCTTGCAGTGTTTATAATGCAAAGGTGATAAGCCAATGGCCCCTTTCCTGCCCAGGCATCCCTGCTCCTCTCTGCTGCTGCTTAAATGTACAGCAAGGAGGCTAAGGGCTTCCCTCCTGCTTTCTTCTAAAGTGTAAAGCTCAGGGCAGGCGACTGTCCCCAGCATTACGCTCCCCTTGAGGAGGTTTCAGAAAACAGAAACTGGGATGCTGACAGCATCCCACCATCCTCCCCCCCCCCCCCCCCACGAACTTGCTGAAGTCATAGTCTTGCTGCATCCTGACATATTATCTCTCCTCACTCTGATAATGCAGCAGAAAATAAGTGTTTACATTTAGAATGTTAGTGCTATCAATTTTCAGTTGGGCCTGTTTGGGCATCTCAGCCCTTTGAAAATTGACCTTTTAATAAATAAGGCCCTTTGGGGGTTGAAGCAGAAACGGGTGCTGCCATAAGCATGGGCATCAGCGCAACATTTAAGCACGATTTTTCTGCGCTAGCAGAAGCGAAGAATGCAGGAAGGGATTTGCCACAAGCCTAATCCCTGTGCAGATACCTTCGCTAACGACAGTGCACAGCACATTTAAAAACATGCATGATAGATGGGAATGAAGCAATTAGCTATGCCTCCTAGAGCAGAAGCTGAGCTTAACGCTGAGACTTTAACACCATGTTGGAGGAGAAATGAAGGGTTTGCAGGCAGTACTGAGGACAAATTTATGCCTATGTCTTGAGCTGGTAGCCCCTACAGCTTTGCTGAAGGGAGCGAGTCCTTTAAAAAACAAACCAAAAAAGGGCAGGGGAAGCATGCTGGAACATGTATGCACATGTGCTGGAATCCTATGTGGTGTGTAAGAGCAATCCCTCTGCTCACAGGTTTTGTTCAGAATAATAGCTCGTATGCGTCACATAGCATTCCAGCACACGCACACAATTGCCTTTTTGTGCACGGGATCTAGGTGCTGCTAATGCAGACACCTGTGTGTGTGTGCCTGATTGGTCCTCCTGGTTTAGTGTGGACGTTTTGCATGCTGCTTGCTTACAGCATGGCTGCACAAAACGCCTGTGCAAAGTGACATTCTTTGAAAGTAAGCTACTTTTCTGAAGTTAGGGAATTACAGAATTTGCAAAAAATGACCTACCAGTAGACATTTACATTTATTATAGGGTGGCCACTGTGCTGACTGGTACCCGATGTGCCATGGATATTTTACATGGAAGCAGTCCTTTTTATACTCGCCTCACTGACCGCAGAACAGTACAAGAAGTCAGAACTGCTATCTTCACAAACAAAAGGACAAAGAGTGAAAATGGTTAGATGTTTTGAGTTTTCTTCTCTTCTCATTTGGGTTTCTCCTTAGAGCCTCCGATCCAGGATTCTTCATGCTCCAGATGCCAATTATCTACTTTCCTCTATGAAACTATGTGAAAAGGTAGTGGCAAAAGCCAGAAGGATGCTGGGCAGCATAGAGAGGGTCATAGCCAGCAGAAAGGTGGTGATTGTTGGTGAGGCCTCACTTGGCATATTGAATTTGGTTTTGAAGGTCATATCTCACTAAGGATTTAAAAAGACTTGGTCTGATGTGGTTCAGAGGAAAGCAACCAAAATGTTATCGGGTCTGTACCAGAAGACGTATGAGTCTTGAAAACCTGTATATGCGTATCTCAGAGGAGAGGAGGGTCAAGAGAGAAGTTAGAGATGTTTAAATTACACATAAATTACGTTTTATTTTGTTTCCCCCCCTCCCCCAAAGAAGGAGTAGCTGCAGAACTAGAGTACATGGAAAGAAGTTGCAAGGAGGTAAACTTAAAAGCAACATCAAAAAGTATTTGTTTTTCATGGAAAGGGTGGTGAGTGCCTGGAATGCTCTCTCAGTGAAGACACATACAGTGAAGGAATTAAAAAAAATGTGCAGGATAAACAGAGGTTCCTTATGTGGTGAGAGGATGGAATCCAAGTAGAGAGCATTTCTGCTGAAAGCAAAAAGTTTATTTTATTTTATTATTCATTTAAGTGGTTTATATACCACCTAGTCTTAGAGTCAAGGCTGTTTACAGCGTAACGTGAACATAACAACTTGTACATAGAATGGGATTAGGGTGTGGCATGATTAACTTGTAATAACTTAATTTGAACTACCTACATTAGTCATACATTGACTTAAGGTAAATTGAAGAACGTGATTTATACATGAAATATATTAGGGAGGGAGCATAGCAGCGATATGGACAGCAGTGAGAATGAGTGACTGCTGGACTGTTGCAGTGGGAGGAGTATAAGGGTAAGGGAGGATTTGTAGAAAGGTTGAGGGGGTGGGGGTCCTATGTAGGAAAATGAGTGGAGCGTTAGCTTTCCCTTCTAAAGTGTTCTGGGAATAGATGTGTTTTTAGTTTGCTTCTGAAGTCTATTAGGTCAGTTAGGGGGTCATGTAGGGAGTTCCTTATGATTGTAGCATAAAGGGAGAGGGCCCTGTTAGCTGTGGCTCTGTTGCTCTTTGAAATTATGGATGGCATCTTGAGTGTATTTTGTAGGTGCTTCGTCTCTTCCTGTTTTTGGGCGTCTTTTGTATTAGGGATTGAAGATGAGTTGAGGAGATGACCTTCATCTTTTCAAAAAAAAAGGTATGGGGATGGTGGCAACCTGGATGGAGAGAGATAATGTGGGTAATCTAGATGAGCCATACTGGTCTTCATCTGCTGTCATTTACTGTGTTTCACTCTAGGCTCACAGTCAGAAATGCTGTCCTCCAACCTGCATGATGCTCCAAAATCATCATCTCCTCAGTCTCATATCTAGGAATTCAATCCTCTTGCCTGCAGAACACATTCCAACAACTGTACACTTCAAACTCTGAGCTCCTTGAACCCAAGGAGACTATCTGATTAGACACTCTCTCATCTTCTAGTTACATGGATTATTACCCCAATGGGGCTTAGTCATCTAAAAGCACTGGATAAGTGAAGAAGGATGAAAATCAAGTAATAGCTCTAAAATTTGACCAGGAACACGTCACTGGAGACTTTGGTAAGGGCTGTTTCTGTAGAATGTAGAAGGTGAAAGCCAGATTGGAATGGATCAAGAGTGGCTTGAGATGAAGAGTACAGACCGCAGAGGTGAACAGCAGGTTTGACTAATCTGGATCTGAAAGAAGATAAGACATGGGATGATAACGGTGCAGGTGGGATCCAGTGAAGGCTTTTGAGGAATGGTGTGATCACAGCATGTTTGCAGGTAGAAAGAAGCAGTGGAAAAGAGATGGAGGTGACCCAGTGGAGAACTCGAGATTAATCTTGTAAACCCTGGCATGGAAGCAGTTTGCCACACTCAACTTTCTCTTCATTCTCTGCTTGGAGAGTGATTGGCAGAAAGCACATATCAGATGGAGTATGATCTGTCTTCCATCCTTGATGTGCTAGCTGGATCAGCAGGAACTACAGCTATTTGACTCTGTTCTCTTGAAGATGTCATTTCAGCTCAATGCCGCTCCTACGAAGGGGCTACCTATGCAAAAGGGCCTGTCCCTTTGTGCATCCCTTCATGCAGTACTGAGGGCAGGACTTTGCAGAAATGGTATTGTTTAGAGGTTCATATAAGAATTTATTGATTTGCTTGTAAAATCTGCTGGTTTAGCCTTTATGAAGGGTCTTTCAGTCCCAGTAATATGGGTGAGAAGGAGGGGATATGGCCTGGATAGGTGAAGAAGGATGAAATTAGGGCCAGTGATTTCTAGTATTATAGGGGACTTCATATCTAATTAAAACAAAAAACACCTTCTATCCTAGTTGATATTTTAAATGCTTGTCCTATAAAGTAAAAGGTGAACTAGTGCATGATTTAATTATTAATCATCCCTTGTAGTTATTTTTAACTGAAACATGGTTAGCTGAAGGAGAATCACGATCTTCTTTTCAGGCATGTTCTTGTGGTTATGAGGCAGTTTTTACTAGTAAAATATATGAACAGGGTGGAGGGTTGGCAGCAATTTTTAAACTTGGGTTCCTTATTAAGCAATTAGATTCTTTTAGTGAAGGATTATCTAAATGCTTGTTTGGGTTAGTTCCTTAACCATTATCCTTCTATAAAAAACATCAGCTGCAATTGCTTTTAATTTTGAAGGTTTGGTTGATTTGATTTCCTCATATTGTGTGAGCTCAAAAAATTTATTGGTGTTGGGGGGGGAGGGGTTAATATTCCTTTTGGTGAAGCTATGCTAAGTGTTTCAAATGATTTTGTAGATCATATGCAGGGTTTAGGTTTCACCTAGCTGGTAAATTTTTCTACACCTAATCAAGGTCACTTTTTTTTGTAGAGGAGAGTTTATTGTAAATAGTTCTGGGATTACAAAGAAATAGTTTAGGACTTTTGTCCTTGATTGCACCTGAATTAGTGGTTGAAGAGCTGGATAAGCTGTGAGTGGTGGATATTGAAGTTAGTCAGTTACTGAGATGGTTGAGGGGTGGTGCATGACTGTGATCAAAGTAACAGATAAACTGGCATCAATGAAAATTAAGATTACTCATAAGGACAAAAATGCACTGTGGTATATGAGGATCTTAGAGTTCTGACGTATCAATTATGCCAAGTGGAATACAGGTGGGGGGAATCTAAGATTGACTTGAATAGAGTGTGCTTCAGAGTAATTGATAAGGGTTTTGGGGCCACTTGGCAAAATGATCATAGCATGATCACATTTGATTTAATAAATGGAAGAAAGATGACAAGGAAATTCACAGTACTACCTTTAACTTTCAAAAGGGATCCTATGATAAGATAAGGAACTAGTTAAGAAAAAATTAAAAGGAGCAGCTTCAAAAGTTAAAGATTTACATCAAGCATGGGTGTTTAAAAGTACTATCTTGAAAGCCCAGACCTGACGTATTCCATGATTTAAGAAAAGTGGAAAGAAGTTCAAAAATCTGCCAGCATGGTTTAAAGGCGTGGTCAGAGGCTGCTGTTGCCAAAAAAAACATCCTTCAGGAAATGGAAAAAGGAGCCTAATGATGAACACCAGAAACAACATAAGCATTGACAAGTTAGATGCATGGCATTGATAAGTCAGGCAAAGAGAATTTGAAAAGAAGCTTGCTGTGGAAACAAAAATACATAATAAAAACATTTTCAAGTATATTCATAGCAAAAAGCCTGTGAGAATCAGTTCGACCATTGGATGATAGAGAGGTAAAAGGGATGTCAAGGAAGGACAAAGCCATAGCAGAGAGATGGAATGAATTCTTTGCTTTGGTCTTTATTGAAGAAGATGTAGGCAAGTTACCCACGCCTGAAATGATATATAAAGATGATATAGCCGAAGAATTGAAAGAAATATTGATAAACCAGTAGGATATATTACAACTGTTTGATAAATTGAAGAGTAGCAAATCACCTGGGCCGGATGGTATACATCCAAGGGTGTTGAAAGAACTGAAATATGAGATTGCAGACCTACTATTAGTAATCTGTGAACTATCATGAAAATTATCTGTAGTACCTGAGGATTGGAGAATGGCCAATGCAACACCAAGTTTTAACAAGTTTTCCAGGGGTGATCCGGGAAACTACAGACCAGTGAGCCTGAAATGTCAGTACCATTATAAAGAATACAATTACTGAACATGGGAGAAAGCCAACATGGATTTAGCCAGAGTCTTGTCTTATTAATCTGTGTTATTTTTTTTGAAGGTGTGAATAAACAGGTGAGAGGTGATTTTCATAAAGCATTTGACAAGGTCCCTCATGAGAGACTCTTGGTGAAATTAAGTCAGTGGATTGGTGGTAGTATAGTATTGTGGATCAGGAACTGGTTAAAAGATAGAAAGCAGAGAGTAGGACTAAATGGCCAATTTTCTCAATGGAGAAAGGTGGAGTACCCCAGGGATCTGTGCTGGGCCTGCTGCTTTTTAACATATTCTTATTTTCAGGTCATTTATGAATGAGCGAGGTGATCAAATTTTGCAGATGACGCAAAATTATTCAAAGTTGTTAAAATGCAAGACGATTGTGAAAAATTACAAGAGGAACTTGAAAAATTGGAAGACTGGGCATTCAAATTGCAGATGAAATTTAATGTGGACAAGTGCAAAGTTATGCACCTAGGAAAGCACAACCCAAACTATGATTACTCGATGCAAAGTACCACCTTAGAAACCACCATGCACGAAAAAGATTTAGGCATCATTATGGATAACACATTGAAACTCTTTGCCCAGTGTGCAGCAGTGGCCAAGAAAGCAAGTAGAATGCTAGGAATCATAAGGAAAGGAATGGAGAATAAAACAAAGGATATTATAATGCTTCTGTATCGTTCCATGATGCGATCACACCTTGAATATTGTCTGCAATTCTGGTCGCCATATCTTAGAAAGGATATAGCTGAATTATAAAAGGTACATGGAAGAGTGGCAAAAATGGTAAAGGGAATGGAAGGATATCCCTATGAGAAGAGCTTAAAAGGTTGGGGGCTCTTCAACTTGGAAAATATGGCTTAGGGGGATATTATAGAGGTCTATAAATTTAATGAATGGAGTGGAACAGGTAAATGTAGATCGGTGGTTTACGCCATCAAAAGACTAGAGGAGACACAATGACGGTACAATGTAACCCATTGAAGACTAATAAGAGAAAATTATTTTTTTACTCAATGTGTATTTAGACTCTAATTCATTACCCGAGGACGTAGTAAAAGCTGTTAGTGTAGCTGGGTTTAAAAAAGGTTTGGACAGGTTCCTGGAGGAAAGGTCTATAAACCATTATTAAAGAGGACCCAGGAAATCCACTACTTGCCCTGGGGCAAGCATTGTGGAACCTGTGTACCTCTTTGGGAACCTGCCAGATACTTGTGGCCTGGATTGGCCACTGTTGGAAACAGGATACTGGGTTTGATGGACCTTGGTCTGACCCATTAAAGCCAGATACTTGTGGCCTGGATTGGCCACTGTTGGAAACAGGATACTGGGTTTGATGGACCTTGGTCTGACCCATTAAAGCATTTCTTACGTTCTTATGTCTATAGAAGGGGAATGTGGGAAACAAAGAAAAACATTTATTTTGGTAAAATGTTGGTTACCTTGACCAAATGCCCATTCAGGTTGTTTCAAGTGGTTCCTGATTTGGGTGGAGGGAAATGAAAGGGAAATGCTCACTCAGATCAGGGTTGTAATTTAACAGCAGGGAAGCAAAGCATTTTGGTTTAAAGTTTGCTCAGTTGTGATCTATTTAATACTGGCGTGCAATTCTCACTGAGCAATTTAGCTGCACCTCAGTAAATTTAATAGACAAAGGCCCTGCATCTCAACTAACAGATTTTAATGGGATATAGAAGCCCATTTTTGCTGAGTTTAGATTACTTTCTATGGCTGGGTTACAAAGATGTTTTTTTCTATGAATATAACCTGTATTTTGGCTTCCATCCTAGTTTTGGTACTTAGGCTCCTTATTGATGATTGATTAAATAAAAAGAAAATTAAGGTGATACCTTGTTATTGAATTAACATAATACAGTTTTTGACTAGTTATTGATGATTATCAAGGCTTTCTAAATCATGGCAGTTTCTCTGGTTAGTTATGCAGATTAATTTTAACTCTAGTTTTGCAACAGCCAAGTTTAGATCCTGGTAATGTGGAGAATTATAAACCAAATTCTAATTCGCCAATGTTGGGGAAACGTAGAGAGGTTTTTGCCTAAGCAAGGGATTCTGTGGACAATACTCAGACCTGCCACTGTTAGGCAATCTAGCTTTGGAGAACATCATAGTATCAAATCTCTATTGGTGGCAATAACGCATAAGATTTACAGGTACTGGGGCAGAAGACATTATTTCCTTTTGGATTTAATAGATTTGTTTGCTGCAGTCAACATAATTGAATATATGCTGGTGAAGAGATTTGAAAATAGGGGACTAACTGGTAGGGTTCGGGTTTAGTTTTTTTTTCTTTCCTTCAGAATAGATCATATGGGTGAAGTGGGACTCTTCTACTCTTGAGCAACAAAGGGTCAGTTTTGTCACCAGTTCTATTTTATTTTTATGTCAGGCTGTTGGTTGACATTATAGCTACACATGAGATAAACTGTGATTTCTTTGCCAGTGATATGCAGTTATTGATGCCAATTACAGAGAATCAGGAGACAGCCTTGCTACATTTGCTGGAATATCTAAGGGATGCATCTCTATGGCTGGAGCAGAACCATATTAAAATTAACCCGTCAAGTATTGTGGTTGAGTAGGCGGGAAAAAACCCTCTTCAGTGCTATCTGGTATTAGGGAGTACTTTATTGAGCCTAAACTCTTGGTGCATGACTTAACATGTTAATTTGGAGCCTAGGAAAATGCTAACATGTCCACATTTTCCATGTTAATCATGCTACTTTCATGCAATTAGATAGGATTAGGCAAATATGGCCCTGTTTAGAATTATGAGAGATGAGAATGGTGTTCAAAGCACTTGTCTTACTAAATTTGAATACTGTAATTCTTTTTGTGGGTTTTCCTAATTATTCTACATGTCGATTTACATTTAATTCAAAAATATGACAGTAGAAATTTTAGTGGAAGCAAAATGATCATGTTGCTCAAAATCTTTATAGGCTGTATTGGTTTCCGATAGTCTGGAGGGTTAAGTAATAAAATTGTGATGTTGGCTTTTAAACGTTTTAATCAAAACCAGTTTACTTGACAAATGTGGTTTCAAAATATGTGCCTAAGTGTGCTTTCTGTTCTTTGCAATAGAATTTGTTGGACATAACCTCAGTCGCTTCAGCTGGACGTTTGGTGACAAATTCTGTATTCAGTTCTTTGCCCCAATTTTATGAAATGAGCTCCTTTTGTCACTGCATCAGGAGAAAGTGTTATCTTTCCATAAGCAATTAAAGACCTGGTTATTTCTCGATGCATTTTCTAGGTGATTGGATACATTTTAAATATTTATTCTGGGTTGTTGTAGTTTTTATGGAGTGTGTCATACATTGTTTTTATACTATTGTATTATGTAGTTGGTCTTATGTTAATTGTTAGAGCAGGCCTTGACACATTTTCTTGGAATCCATGAGTCTGTCTAAAAATCTAGGACCCGGCTGTCAAACTCTAATTCACAGTGTATGCCCTCGCCCCCCAAAAAGGTATATCACAGCTAGCTTTTTAAGGCCTGATATATTTGAAGGCCTAGGCGTGTGCTACACAGGTAAGTGCCAGCCTTACCCATGGAAAATGGCCATAACCATGTAAACCAGTGGCAGACATTAGTGCGCTTTGCAGTCTTTGCAATCTTCCCAAGCCCTGGGTGTAAATGACAGGGGGTCACCCTATGGTGCAGGGGGTCTCTGCCTGTGTCCTGACACTGCTGTGAGGGCCTCTCGGTGTAGGCTGATGGTCCGCGCTGCGGCATGCACCTCCTCCCTGAGCACATCTCTGCCACTAGGGCAGCCAGGGCACAGTCACTCTGTGGACGAGGGGGTGGTGGCACTGTTGGTCTTGGTGTGGCATGGCCAGGGTGCATCCCTGGGTGCTAGGGTGGCTGTGGAGGACCCCAGCTGCGGGGGGTGGACAGTGGCACTGCTCCGGGTCTCCCCTGGCCTGTGCTGCACCATGCAGCGGGCACATTTCTCCTTGGTTGGTCAGCTGGTGGGCTATTTGTAGGCTGTGGGGTTCTGCTGGGGGGGTGCAGCCCAGCTCTGGCCTCCCCACTGGTTGCCTGCCGGTGGTGCCGTGTGCTCTGTCGTTGCACCTAGGGCGCTTGGTGGGTGGTTGCTATGATCCCCCCTGCCACCCCTTCTGCTCCCACCTTAGCCTCCCCACCCTGCCCCTGGTCATCGTCGTCCTCCTCCTCCTCCTCAGATCCCTCTTCCCCACTTTGCCCCTGGTCCACCCAGCCCTCTTCCTCCTCTGACCACTCCTCCCCACCCTGCTCCTTGTCCTCTGATCCCTCCTCCTACTCCTCAGACACTCCCTCCTCCCACTATGTCATGGACTTCTTGCTGCTCCCCTCCTCCGATGTGGTGTCCTCTGGTGCGATGTCACTGGTCACTGATGACTGCAATGTCTCATCACCACTGGTGGTACTGCTGCTGCTGCTCTGCTCACCTGGTGTAGCCCTGCCATTCCTGGGTGGCTGGCATGGTGGGCCAACAGTCTCCTGGGCAGCCCTGGAGCCAGGTGTGGGGAGAGGAGAAGGTTACTGGTACACACTGGCATGGCCCTGTGGTTAGACCGTCACACCCCTGGGGGGGGGGGGGCCACACATGCCTCACTCATCCACCTTTGGCCCACAGGGGCCTGCCTCCCACCACATTGCTTACTGCACCCCCTCTGTTGCCCACCTCCAGCCTGCTCTGTTCCCCCCTCACATGCTGGGCTGTGCCCTACCGGCCCCTCCAGTCACTGGGTGCAAACAAGTGGCTGCATGGGCAGTTGCACTATGTGCCCCTATTAGCTCAATTGGGTGTGTGTGCCCCTGTACTGCCTCAATATGCAATGCCCTAGTCAGGTTCACACACACCTGTGCATCATGTGTGCTGGCTGATGCACAGGCAGACTGGTGACACCAGGGGATGGCACAGCTGGCCCCAGCACTGTCCCATCATTGCATATAGGGAGTGTCCACCACCAGGTGGTTTGCCTGCACCAGTCTGCCAGTCATGGCTGCTGCCCCCTACATCTGCTGGGCACCATGAGCTGGCTGGATTGCCTCCGGCGTAGCATCCAGAAGTGGTATTTCAGGGCCTACAGTGTCTGGCGTACTCCATATTCCCTGTGGGAGAGAGGGGGAGACGTCTCAGTTAGCCACTACCATTTTGCCTGCTGTGCATACCTGTATCCTGCAACGGTCTGGTGACATGCCCTTCCTAGGGGCAGGGGCACACCCATGGGTGCTTGGCTGTGGTGGCAGAGCTGCTTGCAAGGACAAACAGGCACCACATGTGTGGTTTCTGCCACCAGTCCCCCCACAGCCCTGCACAGGGGCTAATGGGTAGGGCAGGTGTTCAGGGCATCTAAATTGGCTGCCTGTGCTCAGCCCTGCCACGGCACCCCCTGCACTGGGCTTTTCCATTGTTGTGCATGCCCTGTGGCATTGCTACCAACCACCACCAGGGGGTGCAGCGCCCTCACCACCTGCTATGTGTGGGTATGCCCCCTGCTGCAGGCATTCGGGGCTGGCACCTGTACCATTGAATGGCCTACTCCCTCCCCCCCACCTCCTGATAGGCACAGTGTGGCAGCCAGCAGCATCTGTCTTGTCATGATGCCGTATCTCCCTATGCAGACACACATTTGTGCCCTTCAGGGTGTGTCTGCCTAGCATGGTGCTCAGCCCTTTCCACCCCGCCTGTTGTAGCTGTCTTACCTGTGCAGCCAGCGTTGGAGCACCCTCCATCGGGCTGCTGCCAGGCTCAGGTTTGGGTGACGGCCCCCCTGGAGTAAAGCATCCCCTTCATGCTGCAGCACAGAGTGGACGAGGCATTTGCTGTCATCCAGAGAAAAGTTCACGCTGCTTCTTGCCACCATGCCACTGGTGTCTGTCCCCCAGCCACAGAGGGCTCCTGCACAGGCAGCCTACAGGGCCTGCATGATGATGTCGTCTATGCTCGTCTATGCCAGACTGGTAGTACCTATGTATGCCAGTCAGTCAATACACAGGTTGCTGACCACAGTACATGGTCCATCTCTAGCCACTGTTGATGTGGCCACATACACGGACTGCCCGAAGAACAAACCAGTCTGTACTAGAGGAGATCAAACCTAAGCTTTCTTTAGAAGCTCAGATGACAAGACTTCGACTTTCATACTTTGGACACATCATGCGGAGAGAGAGATCATTAGAGAAAGACATCATGCTTGGCAAGATAGAAGGTCAACGCAAAAGAGGAAGGCCAGCAATGAGATGGATCGATACAATAACAGCAGCTACAGGTACCAGTCTGTCAACAATGAGCCGCCTGACTGAAGATCGAACACAATTTAGGATAGCTATCCAGAGGGTCGCCATGAGTCGACTCTGACTCGATGGCACTTAACAACAAAACACGGGTATCGCCTTTGCCTTCAGCGCAGTGCCCAGGTTTTGCGCCTTATGCTTATCCATCATTGCCATGGTGGGTGCCTGTCACTGTGCTCTGTTTGTGCTGTATTTTCATTGTTTGCCCTTTTTGTCGGCACCTGACTCATGATTCAAGCACTCTTCCTGACCTGGTAACTTTCTGCGGGTATGTCCGATCTCGGCGCCTTGTTGAATATCAGGCCCTTAGGCTTTAGGGCCTGACTTACTAAGGCTCTTTTTCCATTTTCTTTAAGAACATAAGATATGCCATACTGGGTCAGACCAAGGGTCCATCAAGCCCAGTATTGTGTTTCCAACAGTGGCCATTCCAGGTCTCAAGTGTCTGTTGGGCTCCTAAAGATCTACATATTCCATGCTGCTTGTCTCAGGGGTAAGCTGTGGATTTCCCCAGTCCTCTTTAATAATGATTTATGGATTTTTTTTTCCTCTAGGAACTCGTGAAAACCTGTTTTGAAATTGGCTACACTAACAGCTTTTACTACTTCCTCGAGTTGTGAATTCCAGAGTTGGATTATGCACTGAGTGAAAAAATATTTTCTCAGATTAGTCTTAAATGAGTCACATTGTAGCTTTATTGTGTGTCCCCTAGTCTTTCTACTTTTTGAAGGAGTAAACCGATCTACGTTGACCTGTTCCACTCCATTATCTCTTAGACCTCTATCATATCTCCCTCCCTCTTTTCCAAGTTGAGGAGTCCTAACCTTTTAAGCTTTTCCTTGTAAGGATATTCTTCCATCCCCTTTACCATTTTGGTCGCTCTTCTCTGTACCTTTTCCAGTTTTGCTATATAAAGATATGGTGACCAGAATTGCACACACTATTTAAGTTGCGGTCACACTATGGAGTGATACAGAGGCAATATAATATCCTTGGTTTTATTTTCTATTCCTTTCCTTATGATTCCTAGCATTCTGTTTGCTCTCTTGGTTGTGGCTGCACACTGGGCTGAAGGTTTCAACATTCTATCCACGGCGATGCCCAGATTCTTTTCCTGAGTGGCGATTTCCAGTGTGGAACCCTGCATCATGTAACTGTAGTTTAGATTGTTCTTCCCTAAGTGTATAACTTTGCACTTGTCCAAATTAGATTTCATCTGCCATTTGGATGCCCAGTCTCTCACAATTTTTCAAGGTCCTCTTGTAATTTATACAATCCTCTTGTGTTTTAACAACTTTGAATAATTTTGTCTCATCTGCAAATTTGATTGCCTTCCTTATTATTCCCATTTCCAGGTCATTTACAAGTATGTTAAAAAGCAGTGGGCCCAGCAAGATCCCTGGGGTACTCCACTATTCACCTTTCTCCATTGGAAAAAAGCTTAATAAATCTGGCTCTTAATGGGCGACTGAACAGTGACAATAGAAGGAAGTGGCCCCTCTCCTCCTCCTCCTCCCTGTCCCACCACCCTCACTGACCCATTAAGCTACATGTGTATGGTGTAGAGGTGGAGTGTGTGTGTTACCAGGCAGAGGTGGGGTGCCTGAGTTCGCGCGCGTGTGTGTGTGTGTGTGTGATGGGAACGTGGAGTGCCTATGTGTCTGTGTGTAGTAGTGCAGAGGTGGGGTGCCTGTGTGTATGTGTGTGATGTGGAAGTGGGGTGATGTGGAAGGGGCCACTGCCTTCTGTTGCATGCGTGTGCTGGAAGAGAGGTGTGCCTTTTGCACATATATATTGTGCTCTTCACTTCTCGTGAATTCATCTCTTCATTCTCCAACCCCCTGCACTCTTCCTTCCCACCCCCCCAACTCCAACTCCTCTCCTGCTGTCTTTCCCCCACTACCCAACTCTGTTTCCCTTCTCAGAGTCTGGCCCCTTCTTTCACTTCCTTGCACTCAACCCCTGCCCTCTATTCCCCCACATTCATTATTTACTAAAACCTGCCACCTCTCTTTAAATTTCTTCGGTCGTCTGTGCAGCAAAATCTCCCACCTGTAACCTTTTTTTACAGGCTCGGAAGACACAGCCAGTCCTTACCATGATCGCAGCCCTGTCCGGTACTTCTGCCCATCTCCGTGGTGCTACACATGTACTCTGAGCCCCAGATGCCTGATCAGATATATATATATATATATATATATATATATATATATATATATATATATATATATATATATATATATATATATATATATATATATATATATTTTTTTTTTTTTTTTTGTCTGCAACCTGGCGCTTGGGTTTGTCGAGCCCTGACTTATACTGTCTAACATAAGAAAAACTGCTATCAGTTGGGAGATAATGCATAAACAAATGAATGAATGAACAGTAATAGTCTTGCCTGGTAAATGCAGTAGCAGACTGGAAAGATCTTAGCATGAATTTGACATGCATGAAGTCACCATAGGCAGGCACAGGAGCACAGTCTAAGAGATACAAGGCTGGGGATGGGTACATCTTACAGAACATGAAAGGGGGAGAGCAAGACTCAAGAGCAGAAGAAAGTACTGTGTTAAAGGAAGAGACTATTTCATCAACAGAATGATAATGTGTTGGTGGAGAGAGTGCAAGGGTCAATAGCCTGGCAATCCTTATATGTGTTGATAGTGACTAGATGAGACTGGGGGGAAGGGCGTTCAGCATGAAGTTTACGCGATGATGGTCAAAGCGGAAGAACTGAGGTGGAGAACATTTGAGAGAGCAATTGGAGAAAAGGACTAGATCAAGGTAGTGATAAGTACATGAGGCAGAGTATAGCTGGAGGTCAAATGAGTAGGTTAAGGTAAGAAGCTTTTGAAGTAAAAGAGTCAGCGAGGTCATCCAGCACGAAAGTTAGAGTCCCCAAGAAGAAGAATAAGGTAGTGGGAAAATTTTAGTCAAGAAAGAAGGAAAGCCAGCAATCAAAGTCAGTGAGAAAGGAAGGGGGGAGGGCTGACCAAGGAATGGATAAATGGCAGTTATTTAGAAAGGTAGTGGGGTGAATTTGCAGACAAGTGGGACTGAGATAGAAGGAAGAGCTGAAAGAGAGAATAGCAGACCCACACCACAGCCAACCGAATGAAATGAATGGGAGAAGTAATCTTCATGATAGAGTACAGCAACTGAAATGGAATCCTCAAAGTTGGGAGGGGGGAAGCCAAACCAAGCTTTGGTTTAAGTAAAAAGGTGTAGTGTGTGTGTGTGTGTGTGTGAGAGAGAGAGAGAGAGAGGTCATGAATTGTAGGTAAGCTTGCTGGAGATGTGAAGTGTCTCCACATGATGTCCAAGTGCAATTTGGGATGTCCAAGCTAGAATGTCTGAAATATGTTGCCATGACCGATATGTCATTGGGGGGGGGGGGGGCTTCTACGTAGACATTCCTGGAATTCTATTCTAGATAGTGGACATCTAGGAATAGCCTAATTGTTAGAGTAGTGGACTAGGATCAGGGTTGAAATCCCACTGCAGCTATCATTGTGATTGTGCTGAGTATTGGGGTTGGTGGAATACAATCTTCTCTACACCCTCTGGATGTTTTACAGGCGAAGTGAGTGCTTTCCTAATGCCTATTTGTGCCTGGAGCAGGTATAACCTTAGATGTGACATCAAACATTCAGGATCTTTCTGGAATCACCTGGCCATGTCTCCACCATACCCCCACTGAGACTTTGATGTCCTGTTGTTGGGGATATCCAGAGACCTGGCTTCTAAAATGTCTCTGGAGATGTCTCTATACTTTGGATGTCTCTATGCCCATTTTCAGACTTCCAAAGCACAAATAGAGCTTCTAAAATAACCTCCATAGCAAACACTCCACAGGGAGCATGTGAAAAGAGAAGTGGGAAGAAGGATAAGAATAATATTGGAGGGGTTACAGTTCGATATGAATAGATGGGGCAAGAGTTGCCTTAGAAGGACAGGATTGATATTCCAAGCTGAGAGGAGGAGGAGGAAAAGGTAAGCAGGAGAGTAGAGGATAGAAGGGGAGGCATGAAAGTGATGAGGATGAGTGCTCTGAGAAAAAATACAGAAGGCCGAATAAAAAGAACACATTGAAACTTAAAAGCAGAAGACAGGATAGAAGAGAAAATGGCTGGTGAGGTGAAGAAAATAGAAAGAAGGCAGTGTGGTACTGAGGTTTGTTGTAGTTTTGAAGTATAGAATAAGATAGGGGAGAGTCAGCAACAGGAAGAGAAAATAGCAGAGACATAGAAAATAGGGAGCAGAAGAGAAATTCTACACATGATCATGTAACACATATAAAGAAAAACAATAGACTGAATAAAATGAAAATGATGGCATCAAAAACAGTAACACTTAGAAAAATCAAGTTAATATTTCTACTTCAAGTAAGAGAAAGGGAAGGACTGGTTAACGGATATATTTAATCTTCGGCTTTCTGTCTTTTGTGGTTAAACCCAAGCAAAACTGGAGTTAATTACATGAGTATCAATAATGGAAGAATCGCCCTTAACCAGCCCTCCCCCCAACTCTGAACGTATTGTAAACAGTATTCCTTGAATAGCTCTTAATTCTACCAATTAACTGTGCCATTTGGTCTTAATGCGCATCACTTGCTTTGGATAGTCTGGTTTAAACTGGGGAATCAGCTATCAAATCAACAAAATGCATGCCTTCTAGCAAGTAGCTGAAAGGACCATGTGGTATCATCAATTTGAGCCGAGGTGCATTGTGGTGGACTTGAGGGTCACCATGGAGTAAACTGGAAGGAATATGCAGATAACCTGCAAGCTTCTCGAGATCTAGCATCACACAGGGCCTGAGACTTCTGTTTGCTCTCTGCTTTCCTCTGGGAGGCAGAAGAGAGGCAAAAAACATTTTTTTCCCCTTCTCAAACTAGTGTTGCCTGAATCATTTCAGTGCCATAGCTCCTGCATGGCCATTCCCAGTGAGAAAGCCATCCACATATATTCAGATACATTATTGCATTACGCAGCAACCCAGGACTGGTGGTAGTCCTGCAGATTAATTACAGAATTACTCTTTACTATATTACTAGGGCATTTGAATGACCATCACTTCTAGCAAATCTGCAGGATGTTTCAGGTTTCTTGAAGTTGCTAGTAGCTGGCACTATTCCAGGGCAGCTCGTATGTTTCTGAAACACTCAGTAGCAGATAAAAAGAAAAGCTTTCTGAATGCGGCTCATCCTGCAAAATATTTGTTTACAAAAGATTGCAATAATTTACCAGCACCCTAGGGAGGAGAATTGCGATCTCCCAAAAAGCATTCTAATTGCTGTTGTCATAATGGTGAGACTGAATTAAAGTGCCCAGACTATAGTCTGGACTCTCACCTGACCCAGGCCAACTCTTGATGGGCTGACCCAGCACTAGAATGTACAATTGATACAGTGAATTTGACATGGATAATGAAAAAATACAAACAAAAAGAAAAAGCACCTAAAAATGTTTTTAAAGGGAAACCTTGGAAGTTTAGCTCGGTGCAGCTTGGTGTTACTTAACTACATAATCACCAAGCTTTTGGGTTATGTTTTAGTCATAGGAAAATCCTTGTTGTTGTTAAGTGCCGTCGAGTCAGTCGACTCATGGCGACCCTCTGGATAGCTATCCTAAATTGTGTTCGGTCTTCAGTCAGGCAGCTCATTGTTGACAAACTAGTACCCGTAGCTGCTGTTATTGTATCAATCCATCTCATTGCTGGTCTTCTTCTTTTGCATTGACCTTCTATCTTGCCAAGCAAGATGTCTTTCTCTAATCTCTCTCTTCGCATGATGTGTCCAAAGTATGAAAGTCAGTCTTGTCATCTGAGCTTCTAAAGAAAGCTTAGGTTTGATCTCCTCTAGTACAGACTGGTTTGTTCTTTGGGCAGTCCATGATATACACAGTATTCGCCACCAGCACCATAATTCAAAGGCATCAATTTTCTTCCTGTCTATCTTTTTCACTGTCCAGCTTTCACATCCATATGGTGTTATTGAAAATACCATGGTTTGAACAAGTCGAATATTTGTATGGAGAGAGACATCTCTGCTCTTGAGAATCTTATGTAGGTCTTTCATAGCCATTCTGCCAGGAGCAATGCGTTGTCTGATTTCTTGACTGCTTGTTGCTTCTTTATTGATAGTTGATCCAAGTAGGTTAAAGCTGTTCACAATTTCAATTTCTTCTCCTTTAATGATGAACCTGTTGTTTATGCCAGTTGTCATGATCTTTGTCTTCTTTACATTAAGGTGCAGGCCCATTTTGAGACTATGGGGTATGCTTACTAAATGGCGCTAATGTCGCAGCGGCGAGGTTATTGTGCGATATGTGATGTTATCGTGTGATAATGGCGCATTACCGTGTGATAACGTCTGCTGTGGCGGTAAGGTGCGCCGAGGATGGTGTAAGGCTCCCCAGAGGGTGGAGTAAGGCTCCCCAGGGGTGGAGAGAAGGGGTCAATGGGTAGAGAGTGGGCAGGGAGAGGCCCCAGGCACACTATTGCCATGAAATGAAGGTCCAAAAATTAGCGCGAGTGAAAACCTGGCGTTAGAGGCAAAAGTGAAGGAGAGAGAAACCATTTCAGTCAGCAATGTGCAGCAAAGGCAGGGAGACCAAGAACAGTGATAGTAGTGATACATGTGCTGCACCACCAGATAGTGCCCAAGTATGAAAGGGCACTATGGTGTGGCTGCACATGGGGTACAGGGGACTGCAGGCGTGACATGCAGTGGGGCAGCTGGGGCATAGGGCAGGCTAGGCAGATGCCCAGGTGACACATAGAGAAACAGGAACGCAATATCAGTAACTGATCAAGGTCAAACATGCCCACGAGTGTCTGTCTCCCACAGTGTCCCAGGGGACAGTACCTAGCAAGTACCTCAAATGGAACAGAACATTGGCAGGCATCCCTGCCCCAGATTACACACCATAGGCAGCCGCCTACAGGCACACTGGATGGCCTGGGACTGCGCACCACCGGCATAAGGGCATGTCAGCATGGTGGCAGAGGGGTGTCGGTGTTGTGGGGCCAGTGGCATCTGCCCACAGCAGACCAAGGCCAAGCCCTGTCTAGGTGGGTGCCATGCACGGCAAAAAACGTCTGACCGTCTGACGAACAGTAATATTATACCCAGGGAATGACCTGCCTCTGTGGAACAGTTTGGTGCAAAACACCCAGCCAGTGCGTCCAGGGGCAGAAGGTCACAGATTCAAGTCCCAGCTGTGGCTCCTGCAGACCATGTCCCAGTATTAAACCGTGGTAATAAAGAAGGAACTTTTTGTGCAGATAAAATAAACACGCCATAAACACCTATAGTCTACCCTACAGAGCACATTCACCATAGACATGTGTAGTTCCTAGAGCAGAGGCTTCCAACTGCAGTCCCGGAGGGCCAAACACCATTCAGGTGTAATGCTGTCCATAAGACATATGCTTGAGATGCATTTGTATGTACCGCCCCCCTTGTATGCAAATGTATCCCCTGCATATACATTAGGGACAGCATGAAAACCTGAATCATGTTGGGCCCACCAGGACCGGAGTTGGGAACCTCTGCCCTAGAGCATTGGCCAGCTCCACTATCCAAAGCCTGTCAGACGGCTGCCTGGGTGAGAATCTTCACACTCTTGGCAAGTGCATATTTCTATATGATTTGCAAGGTATTGTGGGCAATGTAGTTCATTCACACCAGACACAGCTGCTGACAATAATTTAGTTGTGCTCTTGGATAAAGCCAATAAGATATTTATTTATGGGGTTATTTCTCCCAACACAGATATGCTTGGTAGCACATAAATTAGGTTACTTGCTTTCAGTGTTAACTTGGAAAAACAAAGTCAAAATCAGGAAAACAACAAATGAAAAGCCACAAAGCAAGAAACAAACTGTTCTTTTCAGGTTAACTTCTGATTACTTCCCACATAGATACAGAAGTGATTCTCTCCTAGCTCACAAGCAATTAGGTAAGGCTTAATTGCTAGCAGTTACCAGCTGAAACCCCTTAGCTGGCTTGCCTTCCACTGTGTGGGTCAAATCCTGCTTCAGGAGCTTTTCTGAGTAGATTAAAGAACAAATTTGTATTTCTTTGTGATGGTTGCTGTACTTTATAACAGAAAGTTACCAACGGAGTTTAGATAGAGAGCAGTCCATATAAACAGGATCCTCATCTGCTATTATTCCCCCTTGTTCAACAAGCATGGGTTCAATATCATGGATTGGCACAGATGAATCTCTCAATGGAGCATTTTCAGGAGAATACTTGTTTCCCTGCTGTCTTTCAAGGTTATAGCTAGGGCATAGATCAGTGTTCATACCTGAGCTTCCATTGCTGCTAGAGTTCCTCTCTATATAGCCTGGCCAGTATGTAGTCCAGTTCTTATGTCCAGCCTTCCAATCCAGATCCCTGGACACTGGATCTCTCTTCACATACCTTCTGGCACAGGTCTTAGGGTCCCTTCCACGTGCAGCCGTGTCCCTCACAGGTAGCCTCTGGTGATTCCTAGCTCTGCAGCACCATTCCTCTGGCTTTCCCCAGTCCAATGGTGTATGCTGGCCCTTGGAATACCTCCCAGTATACGTACTGCTTTGGACTCTTCTAGACCTCTCAAAGGCTTTTCTCTTCCTTCTTCCAAAGGGTCTCTTTCCCTCTCTGTCTGTCCGGTTTGGCTTCTGCTTCTGATGATCCTTCAGATGAAACTGATGATCAAACTCAAGCTGATTCTCAGGATACTGAGGACAATTCTCTGGATATCCAAGGTGATCATGAAGATGGTCATCTGTAGAATAAACTCTACTCTTATTCTGCTTAGATGAGTGATCCTCCCTAACACAGCGCAGCTGTGCTGAATCAGGCCCTGCCCTTTGAGATGAGTGCTTAGGGATTACCTCATAGCCCTCCTGATTGAACACACGTTTCCCCACTTCAGCTCCTCTAATGGCTGTTGGAAACCTGGTGCATTCTGGGACTGGTAGTCTTTTATGGCAAAATTCTGTTTTCTCATTTCTACCAGCACTGACAGGTTGCTTGTTCAGAGACACTTCACTTTTTCTATAGCCCCTTCCTGAGCTATGATAAGCTTCCTTATCACAAGCCTCATGGAGGGTCAGGTTGTTGGGCCCTGCACGGAGCAGCATCTACCAATACTAGAACCCGCATACCTTAGCAATGCCATCATAAACCTTGAACAATTCTAAAAGCAAACCCCGAAGCACCACTCTAGAAAGGCTAAAAATTCACCATAACGTTTTGTCGGAACCACCAATCAAAAGGGAAAAGGAATCAATTCCTTGCCCTCGCCGTGATTGTTCCTTTTATTAAATTTTTCAAAACTAGTGATTTAAAAACACTTAACTGCAGGATAAATTCAACTGCTTCAAGTGTTTTTAAATCACTAGTTTTGAAAAATTTAATAAAAGGAACAATCACGCCGAGGGCAAGGAATTGATTCCTTTTCCCTTTTGATTGGTGGTTCCGACAAAAAGTTATGGTGAATTTTTAGCCTTTCTAGAGTGGTGCTTCGGGGTTTGCTTTTGGAATTGTTCACCCTGAGGCAGGTTTTTTCTGGGGGAGTCATAAACCTTGAAGCACGTTCCACATATATCAAGCGGTTTCTATGATTAATGTCAGATAACAAGCCCAAAATGAGACACAATGTGTTAACAGAGATCCATCAGAGCAACATGTCTATCTGTGGAGTGTGTCTCGGTTTATGTCTCTGACAGTATTTACCACCCCGGAGAGTGACCCCAAAAGTATTGAGTACCATAGCAATGCCTGCGCTGTGCCCAGGACTGGTGTGGCGGCCAGGGCTGCCAACCACCTCTATATTTGCACAATGCTGAAGTAGGTGTGGGAGTGTGTGTATGTCTGTCGGGTGTTTTGTGGCTGGCCACACCTTGAGGAGCCCACAATGCTTGCACTGTTTCCAGTGTTAGCCTGCCTATGTGCATAATGAGGAGCAAGGTACTGTGGGTATGGGCCGGACAGGGCAGCCTGGGCAGGATGCATCTGCACAGGGCATATGGCAATGGCTGGGACATTGTATTGGCCGACCACCACCTCCAGGGACACAGTGACCACAGCATGTCATGCTGGGGGGTCACTCGCACCCTGACTGAGCAGTGAACATGGCATGGCTAGGTCCCCACATAGTGCCATACAGTGTTTCCCTCAAGTGATTTCTGGGAGTTACCCTGGTTGGGGCCCAATCACTGACATACCACCTCTGGGTGTGCAGTTTCTCCAGGAACATGCACTATGTACTAGCTAGAAGACCGTCTGCAGTTAGCGTGTGTATGGCTGGAGCACCCTGCAGGGTGAACACTGACAGTGCCCACTGCTGGTGAATGTCAGATCGTGGTGGGGGGCATCTGAGCATATACAGGCCTGCCGCCTGTCTGCCAGTGCCCTGTGTGATAGAAACATATCTGCATTCACTGCCTTGGAGGGTGGCCCTTCCCCTGCAGGGCCGGGGTAGCTGGTCCCACAGCCCTTCATCATGTCCCTCCACTGCCGCCATTGCAAAGATGTAGAGTGGGTCTGTTGGTGGCAGATCCTGTCCCCCCACCCTGGCCCCAAGAGCGCGGGTCGATAGGCGCTTCCCCCTGATCCGCAAGTGGGTCCAGACACCCTTCCTGCCCTATAGGGCACAGTAGGTGATGGCAATGAGGTGAGGGTGTTTCTGCTGGCAGCACAGATTGTACAGATGTGCCTTTGCTGTGACACACATGTTGGTGTTGTAGCCTACCGGTTTGTGCATTGCCATTTGTGCTACTGGTCATGGGTTTGATTCCTCTGTTCTAATTATTTTATGCCCTTGTCCACACGTACTTTGCATTCCTGTTACAGTCCTATCTGTGATGATCTATGCTGCTGGCACATTATACCCTCATCACTGTTGCCAAACATCCTTCTGTCAGTCTATCTGTGTCTGCAAGCTCTGTGGCGTCCTGCCCTACTGTGCAGGCTGCTACCCCATGTCCTGCACTGGCACACTTTTCTGCATTGCGGCTCTTCATGCTTGCCTCTCCTGTGTCTGCTCTGCATGGCACTGCTCTCCTCTTTCCTCCTGTCATTGCACTTATCCTGACATCTCTACCTCCTCTGCCACACACTGTATCCCCATCCTCTGCCACACATTGTCATTGTTGCACTGTACATTACCATCACCCTGTACATCGGTACAGCTGTCCCCGATATGTTTGTCCACTTTACCTGCTGCCACATGGGCTGCACACAGATTTGGCTGGTCCATGAGCTCTGTCATCTACTTCCTTCCATCACTTGTTCATTGCCTTTCCTTGGTGCTATGTGCAGTGTTATGGTTACATCTGTGTTTGAGCCATACATTTCATGCTTGTGACCTTGGGGCACCTTTGTGCCCCTGGGCACCATCTCCTGTGTCACCTTAGCATCCCTGGGGCATCTTTCGCGGCACCTTAGGTTTGGCCAGCTTATGGGGCGCCTTATATGCTGTCTTGGAGGGTGCCAACCTTTCCTGCCGCCCTCTGGGGCACATTATGACCTGCCTCGGATGACGTGGTGCTTTACGATGTGCCTTATGGTGCGCCCTAAAAGGTGCATTAGGTTGCAGCACTGGGGTGAGGCTTTTTTGGCTGGCAGTGCAGATTGTTGGGATGTGTCTGGCTGTTACAAGCTGGAAAAGTGATTGCCTCAGACAGCCTTTTAACTGAGCCCACTGAGGGATCGAACTCATGACCACTGTACCAGCAGGCAATGTATTAACAAGTGTGCTACACCTCTATTGCTGTGAATGCAGGTCAGCACGCCTAATTAAGGCTAACGCGAGTTAACGTGCCACGGCTCCCTCTATCGCGCGATAACCTGAAATGCTATCTTAAGACCTGAACGCCGACTACCTTATATGGCATTCGTCACAGTAAGACTGCAACTAATGCCGGTAAAATTAAGACGGTTTAGTAAACACACCCCTATGTTCTTTGATTGTGAGAAGCAAATGTTTCAGATCATCTTCACTTTCAGCCAGTAATGTGGTATCATCAGCATAGCGAAGGTTGTTGATGAGTCTTCCACCAATCTTCACACCTCTGTTGTCTTCATACAGTCCTACTTCTCTGATGATTTGTTCTGCATATAAATTAAACAGGTAGGGGGAAAGTATGCAGCCTTGTCTTACACCTTTGTTTATTTTAAACCATTCTGTTTCTCCTTGTTCCATTTGAACTGTTGCTTCTTGATCAATGTACAGATTGTGCAAGAGTACGATCAGGTGTTCTGGTATACCCATGCTTCTTAATGTGGTCCAGAGTTTCTCATGGTTTACACAGTCAAAAGCCTTGCTATAGTCGATAAAGCACAAATAGATATCCTTTTGGTATTCTTTAGTCTTTTCAAGGATCCATCTCACATCCACAATTGTGTCTCTCATTCCTCGCCCTTTCCTGAACCCTGCTTGCACTTCAGGTAGTTCTTGTTCCAGGTATGGTTGTAGTCTCTTTTGAATCATCTTCAGTAGAATCTTTCTGGCATGTGGGATCAGGTCGATTGTGCGATAATTTCCACAGTCAGTTGGATCACCTTTCTTTAGTATTGGTATAAACACAGATCTTTTCCAGTCAGTTGGTCATGATGTTGTGTTCCATATTTCTTGGCAGAGCCTTGTAAGTACGGTAACAGCTGCATCAGATTGCTGTAATACTTCTACGGGAATGCTATCAATGCCTGGTGCTTTGTTCTATGATAAGGCTTTCAATGCTGCTTCAACTTCTTTCACCACCAATGGTTCCCGATCATAAGGTACAGGTTCAAATGGCTGTTGGTCCACTTGATCTTTATCATATAAAAACTCTGTATATTCCTTTCACCTTTTCTTGATCTTCTCAGCATCATTCAACATAGAACCTTGAGCATCTTGTAACATTCCAATTTGAGGCTGGAATTTTTTCTTTAACTCTCGTAGCTTTAGGAAAGACTATCTTGTTCTTCCTCTAATAGTTTCTGCTTCTGTTTCCTTGCATGCATTGTTGTAGTACTTTTCCTTGTCCTGTCTTGCTGCATGTTGGAAACTCTGAGTTCTGTGATTGTCTTTCTTTCTCCTCTGGCTTTAACTTCTGCGTTTCTGGACAATTTTCAGAGTTTCTTCCGTCATCCATTTTGGCCGTTTTTTCTTTTTCACTTTTTATAGAGACTTATTGTTTTCTTCCAACACAACCTTCTTGATGTCATTCCATAACTCTTCTGGAGCTCTGTCATTTGTATCTAAAGCAGCAAATCGATTTTGCAGGCAGTCTTTAAATTCCAGTGGTATATTCTCAAGGTCATATTTTGCTGCATTCATGTGTGGTTTGCTCTTTTTCAACTTTAGCTTGAGTTTGCATACTGTCAGACGGCTGCCTGGGTGAGAGTCTTCACAGTCTTGGCAAGTGCATATATCTATATGATTTGCAAGGGATTGTGGGCAATGTAGTTCATTCACACCAGACACAGCTGCTGACAATTTAGTTGTGCTCAAGTGTTAAAGCCAATAAGATATTTATTTATGGGGTTATTTCTCCCAACACAGATATGCTTGGTAGCACATAAATCAGGTTACTTGCTTCCAATGTTTAACTTGGAAAAACAAAATCAAAATCAGGAAAACAACATTCAAACTTGTCAGGCATTAGCTAATGTTTTCTTAGCATATATCAAACAACAAACGAAAAGCCACAAAGAAAGAAAAAAACTGTTCTTTTCAGGTTAACTTCTGATAACTTCCCACATAGATTCAGAAGTGATTCTCTCCTAGCTCACAAGCAATTAGGTAAGGCTCAATTGCTAGCAGTTATCCAGCTGAAACCCCTTAGCTGGCTTGCTTTCTACTGTGTGGGTCAAATCTTACTCAGGATCTTTTCTGAGTAGATTAAAGAACAAGTTTGTATTTCTTTGTGATGGTTGCTGTACTTTGTAACAGAAAGTTACCAAAGGAGTTTAGACAGAGAGCAGTCCATATAAACACATTCTTCATCTGCAATCATTCCCCCTTTTTCAACAAGCATGGGTTCAATATCATGGATTGGCACAGATGAATCTCTCAATGGAGCACTTTCAGGAGAATACTTGTTTCCCTGCTGTCTTTCAAGGCCATAGCTAGGGCATAGATCAGTGTTCATACCTGAGCTTCCATTGCTGTTAGAGTTCCTCTCTATATAGCCTGGCCAGTATGTAGTCCAGTTCTTATGTCCAGCCTTCCAATCCAGATCCCTGGACACTGGATCTCTCTTCACATACCTTCTGGCACGGGTCTTAGGGTCCCTTCCACGTGCAGCCGTCTCTCTCACAGGTACCGTCTGGAGATTCCTAGCTCTGCAGCACCATTCCTCTGGCTTTCTCCAGTCCAATGGTGTATGCTGGCCCTTGGAATGCCTCCCAGTATACGTACTGCTCTGGACTCTTCTAGACCTCTCAAAGGCTTTTCTCCTCTTTCTTCCATAGGGTTTCTTTCCTTCTCTGTCCGTCCGTCCGGTTTGGCTTCTGCTTCTGATGATCCTTCAGATGAAACTGATCAAGCTCAAGCTGATTCTCAGGATACTGAGGATGATGATCTGTAGAATAAACTCTACCCTTATTCTGCCTTGATAAGTGCTCCTCCCTAACACAGCGCAGCTGTGCTGAATCAGGCCCTGCCCTTTGAGATGAGTGCTTAGGGATTACCTCATAGCCCTCCTGATTGAACACACGTTTCCCCACTTCAGCTCCTCTAATGGCTGTTGGAAACCTGGTGCATTCTGGGACTGGTAGTCTTTTATGGGAAAATTCTGTTTTCTTATTTCTACCAGAACTGACAGGTTGCTTGTTCAGTCACTTGACCTTTTCTATAGCTCCTTCCTGAGCTATGATAAGCTTCCTTATCACAATACTAGTAGTTGATGCAGTCAGCTCCAGGTTTTGTCTTTATTGATGTTATAGAGCTTTTCCATCGTTGACTTCCACAGATGTAGTCAATTTGATTTTTATAGAATCCATTGGGTGAAGTCCATGTGTACAATCGCCGCTTGGGTTGCTGGAAGAAGGTATTTGAGATGAATAGATCATTGGTCTTGCAGAATTCTATCAGTCTTTCTCCAGCTTCATTTCTGTTGCCAAGTCCATATTTTCCAACTACTTTGCCGCCTTCTTTTTTGCCAACCTTTGCGTTCTAGTCACCCATGACTATCAGGATATCCTCTTTGCATGTTCTGTCAATTTCAGCTTGTAGTTGTTCATAGAATTCTTCAATTTCATTCTCTTCTGCAGCTGTTGTTGGGGCATATACTTGAATTATAGTTGTGTTGATAGGCATTCCTCATAGACGAATAGAGATTAAGCGTTCGCTGACTATATTGTATTTCATTACAGTTCTTGCAAGTTTCTTCTTTATTATAAATGCAACACCATTTCTTCTTGTGAACGGTCTGTTTTTAGATGCCCATAATATATGAGATAACTTAAACATGTGAAAACTTCATGAACTCTGATGGTATCTGAAATAAATGTGAACACCAAAGCGGGTATGTTCAAATTCTTATCTTTAATGCCTCACCAAGATCCAGCAGGTTTTATGAAATTCAATCTCAGTCTGAAGCTGACAGCATTTTGTGCCACTCCAGCAGCATCAGGGATAGGTGATTTAAAATTTCAAAATCCCACTTCCATGCCACTCAGGTTGGGTCAAAAATGACTGACCAAATTCTGAAATGCACAGAAAAAACAGTTCTGTGTTTTTTTTTCTTTTTCCTGAATGTCAGATTTGGTTTGCAGTTTAAATGCAGCAAATTCCATAGAACCAGCTCACAAGCAGCAAATACTTAGTCATATATTTTGATCTGGAACAAATATAGTTTACAATGTACTTGCAGTAATAGAACCCAGGTACTTCAGAGCTACACAGACAGCACTATGTGGAATGGAGAGAAACAGCAATCTAGTGGCAAAAATAGTGCTGCAGCCAAGGGGGTTAAATTAAATGATTATGGAGGTTGGTCTGTATTTTTTTGTTTTGTTTTTTACTTCTAAAAGTATTTATGCTCAGATTTGGAAGTATTCTCATGTTTCTGCAAGCCAAAAATAACACATGAGCCCGCATTTTCCAGAAGAAAGGGACGTATTTTGGAAGCCACATACACTTCCTCTCGTTTTCTAGAGGATTTTGCAGACAGTCTGAAAGTGGAATATAGAGGATACTTGAAACCCTGGTGAGAACCTGCTGTCATTTTTTGAAAATTCTGAGCTGTGAATGAAGAAAAGAGGAATTCTTGGTAATGAGACTGAAAACGCAAGAACTTACTGGAAAAAGATCATTACTTTTTTTAAATTGTTTTTTTGCTTTTGTTTTATGAAGTTACACTGGGGTGGCACAAGTTTGTGTTGAGAAAGGCACATGTAAAGATGTGCAGTGTAAGGTTTAGGAGAGAGTTCACTGTAGTACGTACTTCACTCCCTGCACTGTAGTATGCAGTATGTACTTCAGTCCCTGCGAACCAAAAAGCTGAGTCACCGCCAACCCCAATATAAGTACAAATGCCAGCATTGAAGCACATTACCATCTGAAACCCCGCACTGATGATTTCCCCTCGAATGGTGATGAAACGTCTGCAACCAAACTATCAAGCTCAGAGCACAATCCAACATCATGTACTTCTTTTCCACGTTTCCCACTGGTCTCTTCATACCCCCTTCACCCCTTTGCCAAAATGCAAGGAGCAGCTTTTTTATTTCTTGAGGGAAAACCTTGAATTAATCCCCCAGCATCGTGAACATGTTTTTAATGAACACGCAAGCTTCTGTGCTCCCCCAAGGTTTTCAGGTCAAAGAGACCTTGGTGATGGGAGAGCTGAAGCAACATTGAGAACCCAAGGGTAATAAGCCAATTGCAGTGGACAAAAAATAGTCTGTCACACTTTATTAAAAGCCTGTTATTTTTCTTCTCTCTTAGTCCCTCGTGCATGTCACTTTCAAGTAGTTTTGCTGCCTTTGGTACTGTTTTGAGACAATTTCTCCAAATGGCATGATAGTCATGAAACCGTACTTTGAAGCCAGAGTATGAGGAGTATGATCTTAGTTTCTCAAATTTACTGCTAATGCTCAGTGTAGTTCATGTATCGTGCCAAAGAGAGCCTTCCTCTGAAGTTTGTAAGATGTTACATGTATGGGTAATTTTATCAAGGTGTGCTTGGATATTCTTCTTAATCAAGCCTATGGCACTCAATACTTTGGGGAAATTATTTTGTATCTTTCTGCCACATTTTTCTTGGTCTCCAACTGAATCCCCTGATACTTGAAGATCTTCTCCCTCTCAACACGATTCACAGAGTAGTCACTTGGGACTGACACCTCTATAATCAATGCTGTTCTGATGTTCTTCTTTATCACTATGTCCACCTGTCTTGCATCTATCTTTCTCTTTATCTTTATTAAAACATTTGATAGACCGCTTTGGCCGAAGCATTAAGCGGTGTAAAATAAAATCAAAGGTCCACACTGCAAACTATAGAAAAGAACGCCATAAATAATAGGAAAGCAAAGAAAGGACAACACAAATAAGTAAAAGCCATGCAACTAAAACAGAAACTTTCAAAAGACCAGAACAAGAAAACAATCAAAGAGAGACAGGACACCAAACCAGACATTAAACAAAACAAAACCAGCAACAAATTCAGGGAGGGGTACTAGAAGGAAGATCAAAGGGTTGCTGAAATAGATGAGTTTTGAGTAGTGTCTTGAACTGGGAGTAGGAGGGTTCTAACCGAAGGAAAGGTGGTAGTGAATTCCAAAAGAGTGGACCTAGAAAGAAGAAAGCTGAGTGTCGGGTTTGTTACAAATGGGCTTGTGATGGAGAGGGTAAAGATAAACGGTTAGCATGAATGGACCGAAGTTGGCGATAGGGCATATGGAGGGAAATAAGGCCAGCAAGATACAAAGGATTACCAGTATGGATAGTGCGGTGGATCAGGATGAGGAACTTATACTGAAAACGAAAACGGAGGGGCAACCAGTGCAGGCGAAGAAGAATGGGAGTAACATGGTCAAAATGATGGGTAAAAGTGATAAGGCGAGCCGCGGTATTTTGAATAGACTGTAGACGCTGAAGCTGATAGTTCGGAAGGTTAGCCAGAAAAATGTTGCATCTAGCTTTTTATTGGTTGGAATGGGAGTATCCCAGGTGCTAGTGGATACTGGCGATTCATATACTGTGTTGTCCTGCCCTGTGTATTCTAGTGGCAGCTTTTCCCCATAAAATGCTCCATAGTATATGGTCATATATGCTCTATCATCTGATTTCCATGACAGATCATATTAGGTAACATTTTGACATTTTACAACTCATATAAAAATGTTGTTGAATGCCTTCAACAATCTTTCAATTTTAGTTAATTTTTTTCCATGGACACTATGGGGGTTGGGGGGAATCTCTCAATGAATCAGACCTTCAGTAAAAAGTTAAGAAGAAAAATCATTGATTTTCCTTTGTTCTGACCTGTATTAGGTGTCTGAGGCAATATTAGTGCGAAACCTATTTTGAAAGCACATGATCAAAGCAAACTTAACTATTTTGTGGAGGAGTAGCCTAATGGTTAAGAACACTGGCTTGGGAACCCAAAGACCAGGGTTTGATTCCCACTAGCACTCCTTGTGGTCTTGGGCAAGTCACTTAACACTCCATTGCCTCAGAAAAATCCAAGTTATCAATGTCCCTGTTTAGTGTACATTGCCAAGTTTAAGTTTCAATGTGATAAAGCGGTATATAAAAACCTGTTAAATAAATAAATGTTCTCCAGGACCAAGCAGGAAGTCAGTCCTCACTTATGGGTGACGTCGGCGCCGACGGAGCCCTCGCGGAGCAATTTTCCCCAGCTTTCAAAGAAAGCCTTTGGGAATTGCAGCGCGCATGCGCGGTCGTCTTCCCGCCCGAGGGTGCCATCTTAGCCAGTCTTCTTTTTTCCGCGGAGCCCTACAGACGTCCCCGTCTTGTCCCCGCGAAAAAGTTGATTTTCTTCTTTATTTTATCCTTTTTTACCTTCGGTTCGACGCCGATCTTTTTCCCGCCCGGACTCGCGACGCCGGTCACGAGTCCTCTTGCTTTTTTCGGTTTTTCTGACTTAGTCAGCTTTCGTTTTCGGTTTTTCCCTGGCAGCCCGGTCCTTTGACCTCGCAGGGGCCCTTTTTCCCCCGATGGCTGCCAGTGGGTTTAAGCGGTGTGGTCGGTGTGACCGAAATATGTCACTAACTGACACACACGACTTTTGCCTCCGCTGCCTGGGCCCGGATCATGAGGAACTGATCTGTGGGCCCTGCAGCAAAATGTCCTCAAAGGCGTTGAGGAGTCGGCGGCATCAGCGTGAGAGAATCTTCGCTGACCCCAGCCGTACCCGGACCTCGTCGGAGGCCTCCGCGTCGAAAGGCTCCAGCTCGGACCGTCGCCGGAGTTCCTCCGACCGGGGTTCTCCCTCCGGGGACCATCGTCGGAAGGTGAAACCCGCGAGGGCGGCGTCGGTGGACGCTCCTGGTTCCGCGAGGGCCAGGTCGCATAGCCCCGACAGCCGCCCCGGGTCCTTGGAGAAGGAGCACATCCCGAAGCGACCTCGCCTGGAGTGGGAGATGCCTGCCCGGGTAAGTCCTGTGGTCCTTCTGGACTCGCCTCCGCGACAGCCGACGTCGGGCCCGACGCCGTCGGGGCCCGAGTCGGGGGCTGCTGGGTCACCTGAGCTCGGACTCAGGTTGACGGCCTTGGAGAGCAGACTGTCTGCCTTCATGGACCAGCAGAGGGCACTGCTCGCTGGCTTCGCTGGCGCCGCTGCCCCGACCGCCGGGACGTCGACGTCCAAGTCGACCCCGGAGACCGAGCCGATCCTCGAGTCGATGAGAACTCGAGTCGATCCTCGGTCGAGGTCACCCTCGGCCTCCCGTTCGGGACCGAGGTCGCCGATGCCGACTCCCTCGGCGTCGGGGCGGCTGGTGCCGCGCCCTGCCCGGGCCGACCCCACCGAGTCCTCGTCGGAGTCGGTCTGGGAGTCTGAGGAGGAAGAGTCACCTGATTCTTTCCGGACTCGGTGTGTCCCATCGGACTTACCGGAGTCCGAGCCTCGGAAGCAGTCCCCCCCGGAGGATGCCCGGTTCTCGGACTTCGTTAGGGATATGGCCAAGGCTTTGGCCTTCCCTGCGGATCCCGAGGAGGAGCCTCGAGCCGAAGAGCTCGACGCCCTCCAGTATGACTCTCCCGCGAGGGAACACTTTACTGTACCGGTTCCTCCTATGCTGGAACGACTACTCTTCCGCATGTGGGAGAGTCCGGCCTCCTCGCCGGTCCTGAGCAAGCGGGTCGATTCTATCTATCGGGTCCGCAAGAGCCCTGGCTTTCAAAAGGCACAGCTGCCACACCATTCCATGGTAGTGGAATCGGCCATGCATCGTCTTAAGAGCCAGAAGATGCACTCCTCGGTGCCTCCTGGAAGGGAGACCCGTAACCTGGATGGCCTTGGCAAGAAGTGTTTCCAGGGCTCTATGCTCGCATGTCGTGTCCAGACTTACCAGCTATACATGGGCATGTATCTCCGGGATCTGGCTAAAGAGCTAGCCGGATTCTCCGCTGGTCTGTCCGAGGAACCCTTGCGGAGGTTCCTAGCCTTGTCCACTGGCATTCGGGAATGCTCAAAGTTCATGTCCCGAGCAGCCTATGATGGCTTTGAAGCATCGGCTCGAGTGGCCGCAGCCGGCATCGGTGCCCGCCGACAGGCTTGGCTTCAGTCGTCAGACCTTGAGCCCTGGGTGCAGGACAAGTTGGTCGATGTCCCCTGCCGAGGCGAAAACCTCTTTGGCAAGCCCATGGCGGAAAAGGCTGCGCAAATTGAGACTGAGACTCTCACCAGGACCAGGCTTTCTAGGAAGACCTCCGCCCCTTCCCAGAAAAAGAAGGGCTCGGGGAAAAAGTCCTTTTACCCGAGGAAGGCGGCTGCCTACAAACAATACCCCCATTATCAGGCCCCTGCAGCTCCCCAACAGGGCCAGCAGGCCAAGGGACGGGGTAACAGGTCCCGTAGGCAGCAAGCCCCCAAGCCTGCACCACCAGCCCCTGCTCAGCAGGGTGGGGGTTTTTGACTCACACAGCATAGCCTTTCCCCCCCGCTGGTTCCTCCCAGCACCGGTGGCCGGCTGGTTCACTTCGCCCACAGGTGGTCCAGCATCACCGCAGATGCCTGGGTGCTTCAAGTCGTGCGAGACGGCTATCTTCTCCACTTCCACCAGGTTCCTCCCTCCTATTTTCCGGGAGAACCTCCGCGACCCCCTCTGCACAGGGAGTTGCTCCTTCAGGAGTTAGCAGGTCTTCTGCAGGAACAGGCGGTGGAACCGGTGCCACACCACCTGAGAGGTCAAGGCTTTTATTCCAGGTATTTTCTGATACCAAAGAACAGGGGGCCTCAGACCCATCCTGGACTTGCGCAACCTCAACAAGTTCCTTGTGCGGGAGAAGTTCAAAATGCTTACCCTTGGAATCCTTCTGCCCTACCTCCAGCAGGGAGATTGGCTATGCTCCTTGGATCTAAAGGATGCCTACACGCACATCCTCATCCACCCAAGCCACCGCCAATACCTGCGGTTTGTGGTGGCAGGAAATCATTACCAGTACAGAGTACTGCCCTTTGGCCTGTCCTCTGCACCGCGAGTCTTCACAAAATGTCTCGCGGTCGTGGCGGCCCATCTCCGGCTTCACGGCCTCTATGTCTTTCCGTACCTCGACGACTGGCTCATCAGAGCAGCGTCTGCTCGGGAGGTCACCGATGCCACGCGCCGCACGGTGACTCTTCTGCAGCACTTGGGCTTTGTTATAAACTTCGCAAAGTCCACTTTGCTCCCCTCACAGGATCTCGAGTTCATCGGCGCAAGACTGCACACTCCTCAGGCGCGAGCATACCTACCGCTCGACAGGGCTCAACGGCTCATGGACCTAGCCGACCGCTTTCGCAGCCAGCCCCTGGTCTCCGCCAGGCACTTCCTGAGACTACTCGGCCATATGGCTTCCACCGTCCATGTGACCCCCAATGCCCGCCTGAATATGCGGTCTGCTCAATGGTGTCTCCGCCAGCAGTGGCGACAAGCCACAGGCGGCCTAGCAGACCTAGTGCGCGTCTCCGAGCCGCTGATCTCGTCTCTCCGGTGGTGGCTCCGGCAGCCGAACCTAATATTCGGAATGCCTTTCCAGTCACCTCAGCCGACCCGGGTGCTGACCACCGATGCATCCCTCCTGGGCTGGGGAGCACATTGCCAAAAGGCACGTACTCAGGGCCTCTGGACCACGTGGGAGTCTGCTCAGCAGATCAACTTCCTGGAGCTCAGGGCGATCCGCCTAGCTCTCAAGGCCTTCTCCCACCTGACTTCCCACCAGTCCGTCCTTGTCCAGACGGACAATCAAGTGGCCATGTTCTACGTGAACAAGCAGGGGGGCACGGGCTCCTTCCTCCTCTGCCGGGAGGCACAGAAGCTCTGCTCTTGGGCCGTCAGTCACGGCATTCTCCTCAAGGCGGTTTATCTCCCGGGCCAAGAAAATTGCCTTGCGGACAAACTCAGCAGGGTCCTCCAGCCGCACGAGTGGCGTCTGGATCCCTTGGTAGTTCAGAAGCTCTTCCTCCGGTGGGGCCTCCCCACGTTGGATCTCTTTGCCAGTCCTCACAACCGGCAGCTTCCTCGCTTCTGCTCTCGTCAGCCGCACCCCCTTCGGGTTGCGGCGGACGCCTTTCTGATCTCATGGTCGGGGAGCCTTCTGTACGCTTTCCCTCCCATCCCGCTAGTCTCTCGGACTCTTTTCAAGGTTCTCCGAGACAAAGCCTTCATGATCCTGGTGGCCCCTCGCTGGCCCAGGCAGCCGTGGTTTCCGCTCCTGCTGCAACTGGCGGTGGAGGATCCAATCCCTCTGGGGGTACAACCGGATCTCCTCACTCAGGATCAGGGGTCCCTACTGCACCCCAACCTCAGGTCTCTCAACCTCATGGCCTGGCTGCTGAGAGGGTAGTCCTGGCTCCCCTTCTCCTGCCGGCGGAGGTGGAGGAGGTCGTCTTGGCTTCGCGACGACCTTCTACCCGCAGATGCTACGCCCTTAAATGGCGTCGCTTTGCGGTCTGGTGTACCCAACAGTCTCACGATCCCTTCTCCTGCCCGGTGTCGGTGATCTTGCAGTACTTGCTGCACCTCTCTAATCTGGGACTTAAGTCCAACTCCGTCAAAGTTCACCTCAGTGCTCTTTCAGCACATCATGTGCCGGTGGACGGCAGACCTCTCTCCAACGACCCTCTCGTAGCGAGGTTTCTCCGAGGTCTCCTTCTACTTAAACCACCTCTGCGCCCGCCAGCGCCTGACTGGGACCTGAATGTGGTTTTGCAGCGGATCACCTGTCCGCCTTTTGAACCTATGGCTACCTGCTCTCTCCGTTTTCTGTCTTGGAAAACACTGTTCTTGATAGCCCTCACTTCCGCTAGACGCGTAAGTGAATTGCAGGCCCTCGTGTCTGATCCCCCTTACACTAGGTTCTACAAGAATAGGGTAGTCCTACGGACTCATCCGAAATTTCTGCCTAAAGTGGTCTCCCCTTTTCACATCAATCAGGAGGTGGTACTTCCAACCTTCTTTCCCAGACCACACTCCAGCCGAGCTGAGACGGTCCTCCATACCCTGGACTGTAGAAGGGCATTGAACTTCTACCTTGACCGTACGCGGGAGCACCGTAAAGCTGCTCAGCTTTTTGTGTCTTTTGACCCCAATAAATTGGGGCTTCCGGTCTCCAAGCGTACTCTGTCCATCTGGGTTGCGGACTGTATCTCTTGGGCTTATGGGGCAGCCGGACTCTCCTTAGAAAGTCGAGTCACTGCTCATTGCGTTCGGGCAAAGGCCACGTCAGTGGCTTACCTCCGCTCTGTTCCGCTGGCAGACATCTGCCGGGCCGCTACTTGGTCTTCAAGCCAGACTTTTGCGGTCCATTACTGTCTCGAGAGGGAGTCCCGTAGGGACAGTGCTTTCGGACAGGCAGTCCTCCGTAATCTCTTTGAGGTCTGAGCAACTCCTACCCTCCATCCCGGATGTGGGCTACCGGTGGGTGATAATTCAGCGAAGATTCTTTCCTTCTGTGCTGCTGAGCTAGAGGGAGCTCATTTTTGTGCTTAGGGTCTCCGGTAGCCTTGAGCTTGGGAGTCCCATAAGTGAGGACTGACTTCCTGCTTGGTCCTGGAGAAAGCGTAGTTACTCACCTGTAACAGGTGTTCTCCAGGAGCAGCAGGAATCAGTCCTCACTACCCTCCCTCCTCCCCTTGGAGTTGCAATCGTCTGCTTATGTTCTTTTTGCAAATTTTTATGCTGTCTTTTTTAGCTATGTCATCTGACTGGCTAAGATGGCACCCTCGGGCGGGAAGACGACTGCGCATGCGCGCTGCAATTCCCAAAGGCTTTCTTTGAAAGCTGGGGAAAATTGCTCCGCGAGGGCTCCGTCGGCGCCGACGTCACCCATAAGTGAGGACTGATTCCTGCTGCTCCTGGAGAACACCTGTTACAGGTGAGTAACTACGCTTTATACTTCAAAAAATAGAGGGGGATAGAGCTTTGCCCTTCTCTCTTTCTATTGGGAGTATGGCCAGATAATTTATCTACCCAATGGTCCCGCCCCATGCGCACATGTATTGTTGCCGCCAGGTGTGAGATCGCCTGGAGATGGAGACATGGGGGGGGCGCTAGATGTGCAACATTGGACGATCCGTTTGCAGAACGTTTTGCATATGGAACGTCTGACTGCCCTACGCAGAAATCGGGGGGAGCGGTTCGAGCGTCAATGGCAACCACTTATTGCATACCTAGCGGCTTCAGGTACGGGCTAGCCTTCTTTTTAGCAGAGAAGGGGGAAATGGGGGACAGGGGGGAGTTTTATCAATAGTGGGATTCCCTCTCTGGTCTGGGCGGGGGGGGGGGGGATGAGATAAATATGGGTCTATTTATTTGATATAATGCTGATTGTTACACTTTGGATATATTGCAGAGGGGGGGGGAGTTGCTTGGGATTTCTCTTAGTCTTCTGTTCTATTGTGCATTGTTTTGTGGATTTGCGGTACTGTATCTCTAAGCAGTGGCTGCCTCTGGTGGTATCTTTGGCAGCACGAGCTATTTGAATGACCGGGGGGGGGTGTTGGAGGGGGGAGGGGGTGGGGGTGGGAGGGAAGGGCTCAACGGGGTATGTTTGTAGCTATTTGTTAGCTTTTGCTTACATTATTAGCTGTGTTGATTTTGTGTATTTGGGCTTTGGGATTGTGCGGGGGTGCAAACGTGTATCTGTTTCCGAATGTTCTGTTGTGTGTGCTCAGTAAAACCAATAAAAATTTCAAGTTAAAAAAAAAAAAAATAGAGGGGGAGAGTAGTCTACACACCTCGGCAGGTACAATTCTTAATAAATAAATAAATACATAAAGGCATAAAGAGGAGATAACCTGCAGGGAGCAGAAGGTACATTTTATCTATTTTATTTTATGTATTTATTTGGTTTTATATACCGCACTATTTAGAATTCAGTGCGGCTAACAAAGAACAAGAACGGAAATTACATAGAACGAGTTCGGAGAACGAAAACAAATTACATTGAACAGTTTTAAATAGCAACAACTTCATCAGAGGTTAAAATATAATAATTTATAAATTAGGTGGGGAGTAACTTGGGTTGTAATAGGGAAACTATATACCTTAGTCTTGGGTACTTTATATACCTTGAGCTTCATAGGCTGGTTTTGAGGGTCTGGCTGTGGGATTTGGTGAAGTGCAAAGTTCTATGTTACATATTCATAATATAGTTGAAACAGGTGTGTCTTTAGAAGTTTTCTGAAAGTAGCTAGGTCAGAGATGGCATGGATGGGGGGGGGGGGGAGTGGAGGAGAGAGTTCCAGAGAGGTGGTGCATATAATTTGCCTGCTTGAGTATTTGCAAACCGCGAACTCCTTTTTTGTTATAAAAGGGACTGAGAGAGTGTTTGCCATGGTAGATCTTCTTACTTTATTGTTTGATGTCGATTGTAGAATATCATTAAGAGCAAGAGCAGAGAGGTTATGTAGTATTTTAAAAGTCATGATGAGAGCCTTATACTTGAGTTGACTAACAATGGGGAGCCAGTGTAGGTGTCACAAGATGAGCGACATGTTCATATCTTGAGGCTTTAACCAGTGTTTTTTTGCTGCCCTATTCATTTGAAGGGGGTGTATTGCTGCCATGATTCATTTGAAGAGGGTGTATTGCATAATCTGGGAGACCATGGAGAATGATAGTTGCATAATCAAAATGTGGGATGATCAACGCTTGGAATAGAGTACGGAAGTCAGCAGCTTCAAGTAGGGGGCGTAGTTGACGAAGGGTCCGTAATTTTAGGTATATTGTTTTGGTAATGTTTATGTGCAGCCTCCATTGTCAAATGTTGGTCTAGGGTGATCCCTAGATATCGGACTTCTTGCTTGGTGGTTAGCTTGGCATTCTTCACTAGTAATGTGGGAGGGGGTATGAATGAAGGGTCTTTAGTAATGAAGAGAACCTCGGATTTACTGCAATTTACTCTTAAGTTATGAAGTTTCAGCCAATCAGATACTGCATTAAAGCAGTCTATGATTCTTGAGTAGTTTGGATTGGTAGTAGAGAAGGAAGCATAGTGCAGCACATCATCAGCATAGATGTGGTAGAGTAAACTGTATGATTTGATGATATAGCAAATAGGCTAAATGTAAATATTAAACAGTAGGGCGGATAAGGAGGAGCCCTTTGGTACGCCTTGTGTTTGTACATAACTGGATGACGATTGCATACCTATGCGTACCGTTTGCTGTCGGTCTGACAAGGATGATCTGCACCAGTCTAAGGTTAGGTTTTGAGTGCATTTAGACTGTAGCTGGGTAAGTAGGAGGTTGTGTGACACTGTGTCAAAGGCAGACGTAATATCAAAAAAGAGGAGGATAAATCCTTGTTTGGATTTGTTCATTCCTAATACAAGTTTGTTTGAGGGTGACGAGCAGTGTCTCAATACCATGCTGTAGGCGAAATCCATGTTGGTTATCTAGAGGATAATGTGCATCAATGTGATCTTGAATTTGCTGCTGTACAATCTTCTCCGTTATCTAGGCCAGAAAGGGCAGGCTTGATATGCGTCTGTAGGAGTTGTGATAAGGAAGCTTATCAAAGCTCAGGGAATAATGACAAAAGAGGAGAATTTACTCTGATTAAGGGACCTGTGCTGGCAGGTTATAGAACTAAGACAGCTTGTTTCCCTAAAAGACTACATGATCCAGAATGCACCTGTATGCAGAAAGTCCCTAGGGGAGCTAGAGTGGAAAAGCATGTGTCTAATCAGAGAAAGCATTATGTCATCCCTAATCAAACAGCCCCTAGAAGAATGCTTAATCCACAACACCTGAAGAATGCAAGGGTGGAGTTGCAATCTAAGCCCTTTAAAGCTAGAGGGGAATCTTCAGGAAGACAGAAGGAGAAGGAGACGGAGACGAAGTCAGAGAACAGAAAGAAGAACAACCGGAACCCGAAGGAACAAGGACAAGGAAGCAGATGGTCCAAGAGAGGAGCTCAGAAAAGTACCTATGCCTGGAGAGATACCTGGGGAAAAGGATCAGAGGACTGGAGAAAGCCAGAGGTCTGTAGATCCACAGCCAGGGAGCCTCAAGCAACACCTAGGAAGAGGTCTGTTGCATCTAAGGAGGAAAGGAGTCCAAATACCTCTTGGAGGACGTCTGGAGAAAAGATCCTGAGGTCCAGAGATACCAACTGGAAGACAGGACACAAAAGCTCTATTGCATACTGGCCAGAATACCAGAAGAAGCAGCCTGACGCTTGCCTGGATTCAGGTAGGAACTGTGAACGTTTCTCTAGCTTTGAGCAGTGCAAACAGGGAAACAGTTTCTCTCCATGTGTAGAGGTCAGTTCCTAAAGCCCTCTGAGTCAGACTGAGAAACAGAATCTATGCAATTTCAAGAGCAAGGGTCAATATCTGATACAGAAGATAATTCTATGGACTTTTCTTTGAGTAGGTTGTTATTTTGGGAAAATCCTAAATATCAGAGCAAACATCAAAAGGAAACATTCTGAATATTGACATCCCATAAAGTTTTGTTGAAAAGAAAAAAGCTTTTGGGAAAGTTTTGTACGTGTGCTGAAACCAAGCTACTGATTGCAGTTAATTGTCACCTGCTGGTAGAGGAGAGCCCAGCACACGTAGGTTCAAAAAGTTCTTTTCTGTATGGAGAAAGTGAGCATTGTTTTTGTATAAAGAAGTTTCTCCTCTTTGATTTGTTTTTCCCCAGCACTGCTAAGGAGTTTATTAGCAGTGGCTGAAAGAAGCCTTTCTGTTCTATAAAGGACTCTGATTCTTATTTGCATAAGATATTTCAGTAGCCTTATTTTGTGTTGAATAAAACCCTGGAGAAGTTGTCTGGAAGGTGTTACCAAGCATATCTGTATGTGGGATAATCACCCCATAAATAAACTCTAATTTTGTCTACACTCGACCAACTACAAGAGTTTTCATTATCTTAAAAAGGCAAGCTTTGTGTGAATGGACTTCAATATCCACAATCCTTTGCAAGACAGTTAATTTGCATACTTGCCAAGATGGTGGTACCTTCATAACAAGCACCCCCTTTTACAGAGTTTAAATTAGCAGAATCTAGTTTAGAACCCTTGAGAAGGGGTCTGATGGATGCAGCTTTTAGGGGGGCTGGAAACAGGCCTTTGGAGAAGGAGAGCATTATAAGGTATTGGATGCAAGTACTTAGTTCAGAGTGTGCTGATTTGATCCAAAAGAATGGACAAGGATCTGCTGGAGAGGTGGTAGTGTTGAGTTCTTATATTATGACCTCTATTTGTTCTGTTGAATAGGGGTAGAAAGCGCTTAGCACAGGTCTGATGGCGTCCTCATCCAGTGTAACAAAGGTCGCTGATATATGGTTAATGTCATTATTATTAGTAGGAGTGGAGGTGCTGGATGCAGGGATGGCTATATCAGTGTTTGGATAATTGGCTGATGAAGCAGGGATGACTGGTGGAGTCATAGTAGTATTAAGAGGGTTAGTAGGCATATTAACTTTGTTCTTAAAGAAATTTGCGAAGTCCCGTGTGTGTGGTGTGCTTTCAGTGTATTGCTTTGTATTGTCTTTTATTAAAGTCTGAGTGATTCTAAAAAGCTCATGGGGTCTGTTGATAGAGCGCATAAAGATGATGGTGTGATATTCTCTTCTCAAATTAATTGCATTGTGATGCTCTTGTAAGGTCTTAATGTAAATAGTCTTGTCAAATTGAAGCTTAGAGTGACTCCATTTTCGCTCTTATTTCCTTACCTGACGCAGGGACTCTTTTAAGTCAGTTGTGTACTAGATCGCAGCTCTTTTTCATTTGTTGGTTTCTGTCTGAAGTGGTAGGAGTGCAGCTTTACTTAAGGTGAAGTCCCATATATGAACTAATTCAAGTAGGTCAGAGGTGTTAGTTTTGAGATTGTGCAGTGTATCTTCTAGGAATTCTTCTTTGATGAATGATCAAAAATGTTGAGGATGAGGCAGTGTTTGGTTTGCAGAAGGCAGAGGATCAATTGAGGATAGGGGGATATGGAAAAAGATGGCTTTGTGGTCCGACCAAGGTTCTGGTATGATTTGTAGTTGATGCAGATTGCCGACAGACTGAGTAGATGTAGGAGAGAAGATGAGGTCCAGGGTATTACCACTGAGTGGGTAGAGGCCTGTATTTGTTGATTAAAGCCTAAAGAAATCATAGCATAAAGAAAGGTGGAGGCATGCTTCACCTAGAGTATGGGGAGATTAAAGTCTCTTAGTAACCAGAGTGGCTTTTTCTTCATGGAATAGTTGCATGCCATGTCGAAGACAATGGAGAGGTCATCAGCATATGAGGGTGCACAGTAGAACAGGGCTGTTGAAAGGTGATCATTCGAGATCATGATGGCATCCAGGGTGTTTGAATTATATATGGTATGGCATTTAAGCTGGAGATTAACTTTGACTATTATAAGGACTCCTCCACCTCTTTTATCAGATCTTGGGCAGTTTAAGAGGACATAGTTGGAGAGCTTTATTTGATTTGATGACTGTATCTGCATCGGTTAACCATGATTCACTTATGAATAACATATCTAACTTATGGGATTCTACATAGTCTATGATTACAGGCCATTTGTTTTGGATGGATCGTGTATTAATGAGCATTCAGGCTAGGTATTGGTTATCCAGGGGCTTGCGTCCATTACTTTTTTTCTGGTGGTTGACATACAATATAGATTAGTGTGGCAAGTAGTATGATAATGCTTTCGTATCAAAGTGTGGAACTCCTTGCCATCTCTGACCATAGCTACGTATGGTGGGTATCGGGCTCTGTTGCTGGGAATGATGGTCTGTAAGAAGTGTGGGATGAGCTATGATAAGTATGAGTAGTAGAATGGTGAGTATGTCTGACATTCTATTTGTGATTGGATGCTTTGTAAGAGAAGAGGAAGCAACTGGTGGAATGAAGGTAAGAGTAATAAATGCAATGAAGTCTTTATTCTGAGCGGAGTGATTCACTGTGTGAGCTAAATGAGGTGACTGGTACTTACAAGGTGTGACAAAAAAAGAAACGAGACTGTCCCATAAATGTTTTATTACAAAATCTACAGAGAAATTATGCATTGTCCCCTTCAAAGTAATCCCCCCCCCCATAGTTAATGCACTTCTGCATTCGCTTCTGCCACATACGGAAGAACTCTGTAAAGTCCTCCTCCTTCAGGTCCCTTATTCCCTCGTTACAGTGGCCTTGATCTCTTCTACAGAGGTGAAATGAGTTCCTTTGAGCACAGTCTTCAGCCTGGGAAAGAGCCAGAAGTCTCACGGTGCGAGATCTGGGGAATAAGGAGGGTGGTCGAGAGCTGTGATCTGTTTATTGGCCAAGAACTTCCTCACACTGAGCACGGTGTGTGTGGGTGTGTTGTCGTGGTGGAGTAGCCATGACTTGTCTCTCCACAGAGCCTGCCTGCTGCACCGAACCCGGTCATGGAGGCGATTGAGGATCCGCTGGTAGAAGTGCTGGTTGACTGTCTGACCCTCAGGCACAAACTCATGATAGACCACTCCCTTCTGGTTAAAGAATGCGATCAGCATGACCTTGATTCTTGATTTGGACATGTGCGCCGCCTTGGGTCTGGGTGACAGTCGAGTCTTCCACTGTCTCTTGCTTTCAGGTTTTACTGGAAGACCCAAGTCTCGTCTCTTGTTATGACTCGACCAATGAACTCTGGATCTTCTCCGATCTTCTCTAGCAAGTCTCGACAAACATTGACCAGTGCTCCTTCTGGTCGTCCGATAAAAGCTTGGGCACCATCTTGGCGCATACCTTCTGCACCCCCAGCTTCTGCACCAAGATGGTCCGCACTGACTCCCTGTTCAGGCTGAGCTCCTCAGCTATCATCCACATCGTCAATCTGCAATCACTCCACACCAGCTGGTTCACTCTGTCAATGTTCTCAGCCGTCTTTGTGATGGAAGGCCATCCTGACGTGGGGTCATCCTCCACCTCCTCGTGGCCAGTCTTGAAACGTTTGTGCCACTCGAAGACTTGCAGCCTTGATATTGCATCTTCTCCATAAGCCTTTTGGAGGAGTTGGAGATACTCAGTTGGGCCCTTCTCCAACTTAACCAGAAATTTCAAGTTGATTCTTTGCTCCATATTTCTGCCACCTCCAGTTGTGTGACAAAGCGATGGAGCAGTGTGCTACAAAAAACCTGGAAAAGAAAAACATAGTGAGAGATGAAAAATATTATAGCAGAATAGTGGCGAGATGTTGCACAACACAGTGACATAAGCGGTTAGCCAATTGGCATTGAGTCATGGGTGTGGCTGCCACAGTTTTTCTTTTTTGTCACACCTCGTATGTTATAAACTAGTGACTAGGGAGTAATGTGGTAGCTGGAGCTGGTACAAAGATTCAAGACTGTTACAAAATTGCATCTCTAGCCACCTTACTGGGCAGACTACATGAGCCATGCTGGTCTTTATCTGCAGACATTTACTATGATGCTCAGCCATTTCCACCATTCCAGGCCTGAGGAAATGGGGGCACTGCTGTGCTGATTTCTCATCTGGATCCAGGCAGATCTTACTTTGTAAAGTGGGGTTACGGCACAAACAAAGATGACAGTTTTACAAAAAATGTTTAAAATTGGGGGCATAAGGGTGCTGGCCATAAAACGTGCAAACCTTTTAGTCAATAAAAAATGCCATAGTAAAATAGTATAGACTATACAAGACATTTGCCAAGTTGGTTAAAGCAAGTGGCCTAATCTGTATCTGTAAAATACCAAGCTACTCGTGATTAGGTGAGGTTGTAGTCTTGAAATCCTTTGTGGACTAGTGATTAAAAATAGGCCATTATCTGTTTGTTCTGAAGTCTCTTGCCTAGGCATGATGCTGGATTTACTTTCAAATACTGAGATTTCTCAAGGTGTGAAAAAAATTTTTTTTTCTTCTTTTCAAATGGCGTTATCTTTGAAGATGGATATCATATATCACCCAGAATAATTTCAGAACTGTGCTGCAACAGCTGATTTTGATTCTGGTTGATTTAATTGTAATGCGATTAATGGAGGGCTTTTGGCCTTTTTAATCAGTGGTATAAATGGCCACTCGGTTACTTTCAGGGGAAGAACCAGTGATAAATGTTACTAGCTTTTTTTATTCTCTTCACTGGCCACCTATCAAATGATGTATTTAATTGAAAGCCGTTTTGCTGATATTTAAATCTTTGAGATTGGCGATGACTTGACTGCTGGCAGCTGCCTCATCTTTATATCTGCCAGTATGTTCACTGAGATCTTGGGATCAAGGATAAGTGAACGTGCCTTTGTTATGATTTGCACTTTGCCTGCTATCATTAGGCTGGAGACAGATTTACAGGGGTTTAGTAAAGAGGAAAAGACATAACTTTAGCCATGCTTTTAAAGAAAAAAAGTAATGTTTAATGCGCAGTGGCTAATGAAAATACTTTTTTTTTTTAAAGTTTGGGTTAAAATTTATCAGACTGATTTTATGCTTTGTCTACAGAAGATAGGCTTTAATGCTGCATTTAGTTTTAAATGTGTATTATGTTTTGTTTATGTGTTATATTTCATATGTGGGCTTTTTTTGTTTTTGGATATCGGCCTAGAACCAGTAGTGACTGGAGTGATGGAAATATATTTTAAATAAATAGTATAAGATGGCAAACAAATGAAACACAAATGGCCTATCCAGTCTGCCCAGTTGTTTCTTTCAATACTGCAAGAATGTAGTTCAGTGGCCAGCCGTACTGTGACTGCTTGTAAGATCTCTCTCCTTATCCAGGACGGCCTTGCCATAGCTCTCATAAATACCGCTACTGTATTGTCTGATGTACGTACAGGATCTTCCACCCTCTCCCATGTCGAACTGCTGTCTAAATGTTGAGCATCCTAGGATTCCCTGCATTGTCAACTATGTGCGCAGCTGGGTTTTCAACGGGACTTCCAGTTATTAGTATCCTTGCTACCTATCAGATACATCCAGCTGCTAATTGAATTTTCTTTTTACAGTTTAATCTGACATGGTTATTGCCACACTATAGAAATAAGTAATAATGCACCTTAGGGAAAACACGTTGAAATGAGTACACTTGAAGTGTCTCGCTGGCACATTTCCCACATTTGCAGAACCAAGCATGCGGGGTGTGATATGCATGTCTCATAGTGTCGAGGCATGTGTGCATGTCTGTGTGTTGCAGGCCATGTGTAGATATGTGTGTGTGTGTCATGGGGACTGTAGGGAGCTGCATGAGTGTGTGTGTGTCGGGAGTGAGTGTCTCTTTGTGTCTGTCATGGGGAATGTCGGGGGTCTTTGCAGGGCTGGCCCGTCCATTAGGCAGTCACCTAGGGCGACAGACCCCGCTGGGCAGCATCATTATCCCAACCCCCTGGGAAGTGGCAGCTTAACTGCTGCTTCAGCACCATGACGGGTTTTAAAATACTCATGCACATGTGCGCAGTTCCGGCCTGCTGCTTCTGCCTGCCCTATAAGAAAGTTACATCGGAGGGGGGCAGGAGCCACAGGCCGTGAATATGCATGCGCAAGAGCATTTTAAGGCCTGACACAGCGCTGAAGCAGCAGTTCTGCCACCATCACTTCACCACAAGGGAGGGGGCAGCGGCACGGAGGGTCTGCCTAAGGCAGCTGAAATCCTCGTGCCGCTGCTGGGGGCTACGTGTGTGTGTCATGAAGAGCGTTGAAGCCTGTTTGCACGTTTTTCTCTCAACCCTCCTACCAAGACTTCATCCAGTGTCTGTCTCTCTCATATATGATGCCCCCCTCCCAAACCACCCAATCTTTCTCTTGCTCTCTCATGACTCCCCCCTTCCCGCTATCTGACTTTATCCAATCTCAATCTGTCTCTCACTCGTCAATTCTTCTACCTTCCTGCAGGCACTGAAATATGGCATTTAATCTTTTCACCACCACAACCAGCTGTGTATGCTTCAGCCATGCCATGAAGATTTGAAGCCCGAACTTCATTCACGGCATTGCTGAAACAAGCATAAAGCCGGTCCTGGTGGTGGAAGTGCTAAACGTCACATTTCAGGAGCTGCAGATCTACTCCTGCACTAAGAAACATGCATACAAACAGACATTTCAGCAGCCACCTGAACCCACGACCATAGGTGCTACGCCTATGCAAAATGCGCCCAGTTCGGTACGATCAACATGAAAATGATGTTGCCCAGATTAACATTTTGAAGAATCAGTTACTATTGCTGCTTTAGCTAGGAGGGAATGGTCACCAGGTATAATTAATCTTTCTGTTGCCAGCATCATTCTTCCGTCCCCTCCCCCTTCCTTTAAGCAGCTTGTAAATGGTAAAGACTCCTTGTAGATGGTAAAGACCTTCATTCTACCATATAATAAATTAAACAATGCAATGTGTGCCTTTCAGTCAGTGCTGACTCCTGGCCACCCAGCAGCTCCTGGGTTTTCTTGGCAGTGTCACCGGAAGTAGATTGCCAGGCCTTTCTCCAGAGGCAATGGAGGGTTAATTGACTTTGCCCAAGGTCACAAGGAGTGCCAGTGGGAATCGAACCCTGGTTATTTGGTTACCAACCCAATGCTCTAATCACTAAGCTACTTTTCCACTCGTGCCATTTTAGTATTCTCTGAATATTGTGCTGATATCATTTGTTCACCTAGATTTGACTTGGGAAGGCGTTAAATGCATTAAATATTTTCCGGATCTTACTGCAGTAGCCCCTATGAATTTATGAACATTGACTTGCCCATGGACTTTTCTGATGGACAGGTGTTTTGTAGATTGCACTGATACAGATGGGGGAGGAGGAGAAGGCTGGATAACTATAAGGTTTTTTTTCAAACCCATGGGAGATGGGGGGAGAAAGCAAGACTAGTGGAAGGTCAATGGATCAGCATGCTGCTTCACTACTCCCCCGTCTCCAGATTTTGTCCTGCATGTGCATTGAGACAGAATGAGAATGAGACTGGCAATTAGTTGCTGAGAGAGAAACAAATATTGTTTTTCTTTCACAAGGATGTTTTCATGGGACAGTGTTTGCTGGTAAAAGATGGGGCACTAAACAGCCTTAATGAATAAGATTGCCAGCAGTTTAGTAACGTTTATATTTGTGTTACATTAGCACATTTTTTTAAAAATGTTTTTAAATGAGCAAACGATTCACTATTCCATGCTTGACAAGAACTGTTCCTGCCACCCATCTCCTGTGCAAAACATGCACATGGTCTGCAGGGACACAGCACCATCCCGTTCTGCAAGGTGCGCACGGTGACTGAGGCCTCCATGCTCCAGGACCAATAAGCTCTGGCACTTGTCATACATTCTACTTGTTTTCTTTTGCCTTCTCCATAACCATCAAGGGTGTTGATTGAAAAATGATGTTTCCATGTCGGAGCCAGATCCCGTCAAGGGAATAAAGAGAGAACTGACCCTAAGATTTGTTTATTAGCTATGTAGCTGTTTGAAAGTTGTGATAAATTGAAGAACGAAGAATGAAATCTTTGAATTAAAAGAGAGTGTGATTAGTGAGCATTTAGTGAAGGCTTTGTTTTCCTGTCAAAATTAAAATCCTGGGTGGAGTAAGATGGTTTATTTAACTTTCTGGCTGGGAGATACATTTTTGTTGTTTAAACTTAAATAGGGCCAGATGTAACAGCAGGATCTTCCCATTTTCTGTTGATGAGAATAAAAGCAGTCCATCTGACCCATAATAATTTTCTTACATTCAGAGGGTAATTCCGTAAACTCCTGTGCAGTTAGCATGTCTTGCCATGTTTGTATGTGAGGCATATTCTGTAAGGTAAAGTATGAGCATACCCTACCCTACACTACACACCAGAACCTAGTCATAGCAGTTATGTCTGCTCTAGAACAGTCATGACTAGATCAGTCAGCATGCATAAATTTAGGCCCTGCTCCCAAGCTGCCCAAGCATCACCTCTGTGCATACCCAAACTGAAATTGCATGCAACGGGATTTTAGTGTTTGCTTACAGAGTAGCAACCACCTAAAGCAGAGTTGCACGAATCTAGGAGTAAGATTTTTGGCAAGTTCTAGGTTGTTTTTTTTTTAATTTAATAGATTTTCTGTAACAAATACAAAAATAAATTCACAAGAAAATGCTGCTAACAATCCTCATCAGAAAGGAAACAAGACCAAAAATAATACCAAAATAGTACTAAACATTCAGCAACAGCCCACATCACGGAAAAAAAGAGATATTGTCTTACGCACATTATAAAAAAATAGCAGGAAAGTCAATAGGGAGAGGACCCCCCCCCCCCAAAAAAAAGCCAAAACAAAGAAAACCCAGGCTTACTTATTCATATGGACTCAACCACAGATGACTTATTTAACAAAAATTTCTCTAATTGAGATGAATCCAAAAAGTTCTAGTTTTAAATGTGCTTGCAGTGCAATATATTTGTAGTCCCTGATATTACCCATTGGAATCAGTGCTGCCGGTCCCATAATGCATCACAATGAGACTGTCAGAAATCCAGGACTGGCTTAAAATCTCACTCCTGGAACCGGGTAACTTGACGACTCTGCCTAAGACCAGAGCTGGCAGTACCATTAGGTGAAGTAGGCAGTTGTCTAGAGCGTCGGCCCTCTGGGGCACCCATTGCCACTGCTGTCGCCCCTCTCTGGGACCAACAGTGGTGGCAATAGCTGCAAATGGCTCCGCGGAGTTTACTTCCAAAATTCGGCACCGTGGGGCTGTTTGCTTCCACCCCTCTCCGACTTTCGATGCCTACTTCCTGTTTGCATGGGACGTTGACATAGGGCAGCGATGGCGAACCTATGGCACGCGTGCCAGCTGTGGCACGCGAAGGCCTTGCAGCTGGCACGCGGGAAGGTCCGCAATCAAGATATGCGGCATTAAAAAAAAAAAACAAAAAAGCTGCCGCTGCCGGGGCCGGGGCCGCCGCGGCAGAATCGAGTGTGCCGCGGGGCCCCCCCGCCCAGCAGAGCCTGCCCTCCGTCCCCGGTATCACCTCTCTCAGCTGCCTCCAGTCACACGCACCGGCTTTCAGAGCGCGAAGGGATTAGTTTCCCTTTCGCGGCTCTGTTAAGCCCGCGGGGGCTGATGGGTAAGCCCGCGGGGGCTGATGGGTAAGCCCGCGGGGGCTGATGGGAACTTCCCATCAGCCCCCGCGGGCTTAACAGAGCCGCGAGGGAGAAACTCTTCCCTCGTGCTCTGAAAGCCGGCACGTGTGACTGGAGGCAGCTGAGAGAGGTGATACCGGGGACGGAGGGCAGGCTCTGCTGGGCGGGGGGGCCCCGCGGCACACTCGATTCTGCCGCGGCGGCCCCGGCAGCGACAGCTTTCTTTGTAAAAAAAATTTTGCTGGGGGGGGGGGGTTAGGAGTGGTGATGGGCTGGGGGGGTTAGGAGTGGTGATGGGCTGGGGGGGGTTAGTAGTGTTGATGGGGTGGGGGGGTTAGGAGTGGTAATGGCTGGGGGGGGTAGGAGTGGTAATGGCTGGGGGGGGGGTTAGGACTGTTGATGGGCTGGGGGGGCTAGGACAGGAAATGGGCTGATGGGGGGTTAGGAGTGGTGATGGGCTGGGGGGGGTTAGGAGTGGTAATGGGCTGGGGGGGGTAAGGAGTGGTAATGGCTGTGGGATGTTGGGGGGTTAGGACTGGTGATGGGCTGGGGGGGTAAGGAGTGGTAATGGCTGTGGGCTGTTGGGGCTAGGACTGGTACTGGGCTATGGGGGGCTAGGACAGGAAATGGGCTGATGGGGGGTTAGGAGTGGTGATGGGCTATGGGGGGGCTATGGGCTATGGGGGAGCTAAGTCTATATGGGCTGATGGGATTAGAACTGGCAGTGGGTTGATGGGGGCTTAGGACTGGTAATGGGCTATGGGGGGCTAGGACAGGAAATGGGCTGATGGGGAGGGGTTAGGACTTGAGGTGGGCTGGTGGGTGGGGTTAGGACTGGTAATGGGCTTTGGGGGGCTAGGACTGGCAATGGGCTGTTTGGGAGGGGTTAGGACTGGCGGTGGGCTGTTGGGTGGGGTTAGGACTGGAAATGGGCTGATGGGGGGTTAACACTGGAGGTGGTCTGATGGGGTTAGGACTGGTAATGGGCTATGGGGGGGTTTAGGACTGATAATGGGCTATGGGGGGGCTGGGACAAGAAATGGGCTGATGGGGAGGGGTTAGGACTTGAGGTGGGCTGATGGGGTTAGGACTGGTAATGTACTGTGTGGGCTGATGGGGGGGTTAGGACTGGCAATGAGCTATGGGGGGGTTAAGACTGGTAATGGGCTGTTGGCTGATGGGGGCTGTCTGGTAATGGGCTATGGGGGGTTAAGAAATATAAAGGACTATGGGGGGGGGTAGGACAGGAAATTGGATGATGGTTAGGGGTTATAACTTGAGGTGGGCTGATGGGGTTAGGACTGGTAATGGACTGTGGGCTGATGGGGGGGTTAGGACTGGCAATGGGTTCTGGGGGGCTGACTGGAAATGGGTTGATGGGGGTTAGGACTGGAAGTGGGCTGATGGGGGGTTAGGACTGGAAGTGGGCTGATGGGGGTTAGGACTGGTAATGGGTTATAGGGGGGGCTTAAACTGAAATTGGGGGGAGGGGGGGTTAGGACTGGAAGTGGGTGGATGAGGGGGGGCTAGGACTGGTATTGGGTTGGGGGGTTGCTAGGACTGGAAATGGGTTGGGGGGCTGCTAGGACTGGAAATGGGCTGATGCAGGGACTAGAAGGGAATGGATGCTGGGTGAGGCTGGAACTAGAAGGGAGCTGGTGTTGGGGGAGGATTAGAATGGGATGGGGCTGGGAGAGTAAAATGGAGAGGGGAAAAATATTTTGTGTGGGAGGGATAAAAAATCTACAATTGGCCGGGTATTGGGAGAATAAGTGGGGATTTAGGATGGAGGGGTAAATTTTGAGTAGATGAAATAGGAATGAGGAAAGAGCAAAAGGAGAAAGATTAGTATGTTAAAGCAGATGTAGAGAGAGAATGGAAAAAAAAAAAACAAGACAGAAGAAAGGACAAATGGACAGCAGATGGAGAGTTAGCAGAAGACACGAAGAAACCAGAAGAAAGTGGCTGGAACAATTGCAACTGAAAAAAAATGCACAAAAGGTAGAAAAATATCTCTTTATTTTGAATTTATTAACTGGAATATGTCAGCTCTGGGAAATGTGCATCGTTAATTTTTGCACTTTGTTTAGTACAAGAGGAAATTAATTTATAGTTTTATTTCTACAGTGTTGTTGTATATTCCAAGTTTGGCTTTTGGGGTTCCCAGTTTAATTATTGTCTTCCTGTTTCTAAATTGTGATTCCTTGTTTGGTGATGGTCTGTTCTGCATGTGTAACTGAGCTGAGGTATTCTGTTTATATAATTCTTATTTGACATTGCCACTTGTTCTTTCCCCAGTAGGTCATGTATTGTTGTTCTCTGAAATGTATTGGTTTAATATTTGCAGTGTTGCCTTTTGATAGTTAGGGTATGGTGCTTTGTGAGTCCTGGTAGTGCTGTTAGGATACGGCGTGTTTGCTATGGGTTCTAAATGGGCAGCGTTTGTAGTAGTTCCTAATGTGCCTGGCGGTTGGTACTGGATTATAGTAATGTAGAAACCTTTTATTCTTTCTTTATCCATATACTCATTAAGAGGCATGTTTACTAAAAGTTAGTGTATGGTAACATTATGCAAATATTTATGCAAATGTGGCACCTTATGCAAATGAGGCTTTAATTGACGTGCTGGCACTTTGAGGAAATTCTTTGGTTTTGTGCGGCAGTTTGGGCACTCGGGCTCAAAAAGGTTAGCCATCACTGACATAGGGCATCAGAGAGTGGCAGAAGCAAACAGCTCCGTGGCGCCAACGCTTGAAGGTAAGCTCCGCAGGGCTGTCGGTTTCTGAGAGGGATGGCAGCAGTGGCAATGGGCACCATGGGGGAGGGGGGGGGACGCGGCACTGCAAGGGATGAGGTTCACCTAGGCTGTCTCGTCTCTTTGTGCCAGCCCTGCCTAAAGCATGCATACAAGTGCCTATTCAAGTGCGCAGAATATGGACTTGTGCAGGTAAATAGCACAGAACATTTTCTGTACTTTTTTAGAATCTAGAAGCTAGGGAAGGTAACTACATATTTTATTTTTTACACTTTTGGCTTTGCTACTCTGCACATCATAATCCTTTTACTGTGTCTGAAACCGTTGCTAGCCACCAAAAGACAAAAAGCCTATGAACAGACCTTTTTTGCTGCTTGATCATATTCTTGGGTTAAGCCCTCTGCAGACCATCAGGAGATTTTCATAATTAAGGGAAACCCGATAAGACCCCAAAAAGCTAAATCTGGAAGCCAAAACAAATTTAAAAGGCTAACCAAGAGCCTGTGTTAGTAGCTGGGTCATAGAGGGAATTTTATAACCAGGCACTAGAAAAAGTGTGAAAAATGCTCCTATTTTAAGTTTATTTTATAAAAGGAACAAAAGAAATGCCAGGAACTGTCCCACTTAAACCCCACACTGCTCACAGACTAGGACAGGTGGAAAAATCAAAACTCCTTCATTCAAATTGTTGGATTTTTTTAATCTTAAATTTTTTAGAAAATGGCTCAAGGATACATCAGTTGGGGTTAGCATGCTATAAAGGTTTTCTAAGTGCACTTATATCATATAGACACTTATTCCCTTGTTGAATACAGACAGTACATTCCAGAGAAATACAAAAATATCTCGACTCTCACAAAAACCTTTATATTCATCTGGAACATCCTAAGAACCATTTGACATGCACACTGCTAAAGGAACATCTGGTTGCATAAGTTAAGTGTGCTGGTATTACTGCTGTTTTATTCAAGAGATTTTTGTTTCTCTATAATGTATGCAACAAGAGACTAAGAGGGTCTTTTTACCAACAGGCGTTAAGTTGTTGCACTTAATGCAGCAATAGTGCTGAAACCATGATGCATTACATGCAACCCCCCTCCCTCCCCCATGTTAAACTGCCGGGAGTGTGGACAGCATTTCCCCGGAGTCCTGTCCCATAGTGCACGCTGCATTTTCACAACTGCACCTGCTAAGGTGGTGGTAGATGAACCCGTGCTAGTGCAGTTAATGTTGTGTTCACACCGTGCCCTAACTGTCGAGCTCACTATGCCCACTCTCGCCCCTACCCTACCCACTGGTGACCTTAGCGTGGGTTATGCAGTTAGTGTGGGAGAGTCATCCTGCACTGTGCTACCTGGCAATGGGTGTCCCAGCACGCCTTCAGCACGCACCAGAACATGTGCTGCCAGGTAGCACCCGCTAAGTCGAAGACCCTTTTAAGAATATACAGTATAGATGATGATCAAAAACCTTTGCAAAAGATTTTTAGTCGTGCCAGGGAGACAAACTATGATAAACAGGGATATAAAACAAAATATTAAAAAGATACAAATAATTCAGAACATAGCTGCCAGGATGATTATGAATATAAGCCCACTTGAACATGTTACACCAATTTTGGCTGAACTTCATTGGCTACCTATTTACTCCCGAATCAAATATAAAATTCTTGTCACTACATTTAAACTTATAAATAATCTTGCACCATCGGCACTCAATACACTGATTAATATAGACATCGATAAACGATCCCAAAGAAGCAGAAACTTAAATACCTTAATAATACCAAAAGATTTCACAAAAGCCAGAAAACAAACAAATAAGAGAGCTTTCTCACACTCTGCTCCAATTCTTTGGAACAATCTACCTGACAACATTCGCCTGCTGTCTGATATAAAGGAATTTAGAAAAAAATTAAAAACTCACTTATTCATATTACACTACAATACACCCTCAGAACAGAATACTCAAATAGATACAGGCTAACATTTATACATAATTATTACATACTCTATTTTCAAAATAAATATCACTAATACACTATTAACCATACCACACTCTCATTCACATGATGTTTATAGATGTAAACTAACAATGTATATATGTTCTAATGTTATACCTTTAATGTTACAACATTCCTTGTAAATTATAATTATCTGTTCTATGTAAACTGACTTGGTATATTACATACCAATTAACCTACTGTTCCATGTAAACCGCACTTGATACTAGGGAAAGAGCGGTATATAAATAACTGTTAAATAAATAAATAAATAAATAAAATAAGCAGGCTTATGAAACCTTTTATAGCTTGTTAACCCCAACTGATGTCTCCTTGAGCCTTTTTAAAAATTAAAGGTAAAACTTTACATCTCAATATTATTTATTTATTTATTTATTTTTTCCCCATGTTTGTGGGTAGTGTGCTACTTTATGGAAGTGACATTGGTGCTTATGTGCCTTTTTACAAAGTAAGCTTCCAGAACATGCACATATCTCCTCCTGCTCTGAGGCAGACACAGATATCTGCATTTTCCGCTCATGGATGTGGGCGTTTTACATTGCAATTCTGCCCTGGGAACACCTACACATAGCCTACCTAATAGTACATGTGTAGTGTTTGCATGCACTTCTATGTATGATTACAGCTGTGTGATTTTAGAAAAGCCCCTTTGGTTTTTTTTTGTGGGTTTGTCTGTCTATCTTCGCTATATAGTCTGCTGTAAGGAGCAGGGACTGTTCATTATGTACGTCTGTAAATTACTGCATACACGTTGTAGCACTATACAGATGATGATAATTTACGGGCAAATACAGTAAAACTGTACACATTTAGCATACAGAAATTGGGAGGAAAGGGAAAATCAGTTTAAGGTTTTCCCCAAAACGAATCCTGCAAGTTTTCACTGCATTGTGTTAGAACACTGCAAATTCCATTACCCCCCCCCCCCCATTCCTCCAATCAAAATTGTCCTATGAAATTTAGACATTTTTTAATGAGTTACCTCTGACCTAGGCCAAAAAGAGCAAAAAAAGCTTGTACTCACTGAGACATGCAGATAGTGTGCTAAAATTTGTGTGATCCCTTTAAGGATGATACTTATCTCACTGTAGTAACTTGCACAGGACTGCCAGAGCCCAATGCGATCACAGTTCATGTGGGTTTATGAGCATTTTTTAAAATTTAATTTAAATTTTTATTTATTTATTTGAACGGTTTTTCTATACCACCTCTTCCAAGGATCAGGGGCAGTTTACATTGAACTAACCAGGTACAGAGAACATTGTGGCAAATAACATAGTAACATAGTAAATGATGGCAGATAAAGACCAGTATGGTCCATCTAGTCTGCCCAGTAAGATGGCAGAAGTAGGTGCACCTGCCACTCTGTGCAGGCCACCCCTCCCCATGTCTTTGTTTAGGGGTGAACCCACTGCTCCATGTAGGACACCCCTGTTTGTTGAGAAATTAGATGGTTCAGTTTATTTTGATTTTATCCTGTTGCTGTAAAGGGATCTACTGTGTCTGTCCCATGCCATTTTGAATTCCGTCACCATGTTTGCCCCCACCACTTCCATCGGGAGGGTATTACAAGCATCCACCACCCTTTCAGTGTAAAAGTATTTCCTGACATTGCCTTTCAATTTACCACCTTGCAGCTTCATGTTATGCCCTCTGGTTTTACAGCTTCCCCGTCTTTGGAAGCAGTTTGTTTATTCATTATTTCTCTTTAAGTATTTAAAGGTCTGAATCATATCTCCCCTATCCCTCCTCTCCTCCAGAGTGTACATATTTAGGTCTTCAAGTCTCTTCTCATAAGGCTTCTGACGCAGGCTCCAAATCATTTTGGTCGCCTTCCTCTGAACAGTTTCCAGTCTTTTTACATCCTTTGCAAGATATGGTCTCCAAAACTGAACACAGTATTCCAAGTGAGGCCTCATCAGTGACTTATACAGTGGCATTAGTACCTCCTCCTGTCTGCTGGTAATTCCTCTTTGTATGCAGCCCAACATTCTCCTGGCTTTTGTCACCGCCTTGTCGCACTGTTTTGCCACCTTGAAATCTACAGAAATAATCACACCAAGGTCTTTCTCCTGATCCGTGCACACCAACCTCTCGCCCCCTATCGCGTACATTTCCCTTGGATTTCTGCTACCCAAGTGCATGACACTGCACTTCTTTGGTCTAATGCTTGGCAATTAAGATTTAATGCATTCTTCCAGCTTTTGTAGATCTTTCCTCAAGTTAACTACTCCCTCGGGGGAGTCGACTCTGTTGCAAATTTTTGTGTCATCTGCAAAAAGACAGACTTTTCCATTCAGTCTTTCAGCAATATCACTCACAAATACATTGAACAGTGCCGGGTCCAGGACCGAACCCTGGGGCACCCCGCTAATCACCTTGCTTTCATCCGAGTGAGCTCCATTTACCCTCACCTTCTGTCGTCTGTCAGTCAACCAATTTCTGATCCAGTTTACCACCTTGGGACCCATCCCCAAACTACTGAATTTATTGATAAGCCTCCTATGAGGAACAGTATGAAAGGCTTTGCTGAAGTCCAGGTAGATGACAGACATCGCAAGCCCCTGATCTAGTTCTCTGGTCACCCAGTTAAAGAACTCAATCTGATTTGTTTGGCAAGATCGTCCTTCAGTAAAACCATGTTGCCTCGGATCTTGCAACCTGTTGGTTTTGAGAAAGCCCACTATTCGCTCTTTCAGGAGCGCCTCCATTATTTTTCCCGCCACCGAGGTAAGGCTCACGGGCCTGTAGTTTGTCACTTCTTCCCTGTCTCCACTTTTGTGTAGAGGTACCACATCAGCCATTCTCCAGTCCTGAGGAACTTCTCCTGTTTCCAAAGATCTGTTGAAAACATCCTTTAACAGCCCTGTAAGAACCTCTCTGAGCTCTTTTAGTATCCTGGGATGTATCCCTTCCAGTCCCATGGCCTTGTCCACTTTCAGTTTTGCAAGTTGTTCTAACACATCTTCTGTGAATGGTGTGGTATCTACTTCATTCCCATTTTTATATTTGGGAGTCACAGGTGGTCCTTCTCCAGGGTTTTCTTTAATAAAAAACAGAGCAGAAGTATTAGCAATTTCGCTTTTTCAATGTCACTTTCCACGAGTCCGTTCGCAGCACTTCTGAGTCCTGCAATTCCACCTTTGATCTTCTTCCTTTCCCGAATATACCTGAAGAAAGTTTTGTCACCACACTTAACATCTTTAGCCATCTTTTCCTCTGCCTTTGATTTTGCTATCCTTATTTCTCTCTTTGACTTTTTGAGTTTGATCCTGTATTCATTTCTGTGTTCCTCTGTTTGCAAGCTTTTGAATTTTGCGAAAGCTGTGTTTTTTGCCTTTATTTGAGCAGCCACTTCTTTGGAAAACCAAATAGTTTTCCTTCTCCTCTTGTTTTTATTTACTTTTCTTACATATTTATCTGTTGCCCCTTTTATTGCCACCTTTAGTTTAGCCCATTGCAATTCCACTTCCCTTATCCCCTTCCACCCTGCCAACTCCTCCTTTAGGTACTTGGCCATTTTACTGAAGTCGGTGTTTTTGAAGTTTAGGACTTTGAGCTTGCTATGATTGGACTGCACCTTGGCTTTTATCTCAAACCACACTGTGTGGTGATCGCTGCTGCTCACAGGGGCACCCACCCAGACATTCGACACGCTATCACCGTTGGTGAGCACTAAATCCAGCGTTGAGCTTTCCCTAGTTGGTTCCATCACCATTTGTCTAAGTAACTCATCTTGGAAAGCATCCACAATTTTTTTGTTTCTTTCCAGATTTGCAGAAGGAGTAATCCAATCCACATCTGGTAGATTAAAGTCACCCAATATGATCGCTTCCCCCTTTGTGGCTATTTTGGTAATGTCTAATCGATTCGTTATCTATCTCTTCGATTTGAGTTGGAGGTCTGTAGACTACAGCAGTATGGATGACAGTGCCATCTCCTCTTTCCAACACAATCCAGAGCGCTGCTTCTTTTCCCCATGCCCCCTGCATTTCAGTAGCTTTAATATCGCTTTTGACATACAAGGCTACACCTCCTCCTTTTCCATTTTCTCTGTCTCTTCTGAATAGATTATAGCCAGCTATGGCTATATCCCAATCATGCGATTCATTTAGCCATGTTTCTGTAATGGCCACAATGTCCAAGTCCATTTCCATCATTAGGGCTTCCAGGTCTGGAACTTTGTTGGCTAAGCTTTGAGCATTTGTGCTCATTGCTTTCCAGCATTTAACTGGCTTGTCTGTATTTTGCATTGATTTTGTTCTGCCCACTTCTCCCCACTTGCTTTTGATGTGTGGTTTAAAAGGTTGGTTGTTTCTGATGATGATCTGCTTTTGCAGGGAGTGACGTCCTGAACTTGACTTTTCCCATCCGTCACCCCCTTTTTCTAGTTTAAATGCATATCTACATACTGCTGAATTTTTCACTTAGGATTCTTTCCCCTGCGATAGAGAGATGTAGTCCATCAGCACAGTATAGTCTCTTGTTGGTCCATCTGTTTCCCCAGTTGCCTATAAATCTGAATCCTCCTTTGCACCAGGTCTGGAGCCATGTGTTAAAGCTGTTTGTGCGATGCAGCCTTTCCGCCCCCTTACCATGAACAGGTAGAATGTCTGAGAATGCTAAAGTGTTAACAATGGGCTTTAGTTTCTCCCCCAGAGTTTGGAAGTCCCTTTGAACTGTAGTGGCACTGTTTCTAGCCAGGTCATTTGTACCCAAGTGGATGACAACATCAATTTTGGAGTGCTCGCTTTCGGCGCGAAGTACATTCACAATTTGGTTTGTATTCCTGCTAGCTGAAGAGCCTGGGAGGCATTTGACAAGCTTCTCTCCTTTGAACTGTGTTCCCAAGTTGGTACCTCTGATGATGGAATCACTAAGTAGTAGTAGTTTCCTGTTCCTTGAGTTTTTCTTCATATTTGGTGCTTTATCAGGAGATTGGGCATTGACTGTCTCATTTAAGGGCCCTTCAGTTTCCATGGATTAGACATCCTCATTAACCAAAGCAGAGAAGGCATTATGCAGTGATATCTCATGATGTACAGGGTGTTTCTGCGATGCAGGACACAATCTACCAGAGCCCACTGTGATCCATTTGTTCCTGGGATGTTTGATTCTTTGTGGGAGTGGTGGTGGACTTTGTTTGGTTTGTATCGTAGAAGAGGTGCGTTTCATTGCAGCTACTTCTTCCCTTAATAGCTTATCCAACATGGCCATTGTTGGTGGTGGTTAAACATAGTAACATAGTAAATGATGGCAGATAAAGACCAGTATGGTCCATCTAGTCTGCTCAGCAATATGGCAGGAGTAGGTGCACCCCTTCCCATGTCTTTAGGGAGTAGGTGCACCCCTTCCCATGTCTTTGTTTAGTGGTGCTGGGAGTAGGTGCACTCCTTCACATGTCTTCACCCCTCCCCATATCTTTGTTTGTTTAGGGGTGAACCCATTGCTCCTCCCCCCATTGCTCCATGTAGGACACCCCTATTTGTTGAGAAATTAGATGGTTCAGTTTATTTTGATTTAGACTTGTTGCTGTAAAGTGATCCACAGTGTCTGTCCCAGGTCACTTTGAATTCCTCACTGTGTTTGCCCCCACCACCTCCATCGGGAGGGCATTCCAAGCATCCACCACCCTTTCAGTGAAAAAGTATTTCCTGACGTTGCCTTTCAATTTACCACCTTGCAGCTTCATGTTATGCCCTCTAGTTTTACAGCTTCCCCGTCTCTGGAAGAGGTTTCTTTGTTCATTATTTCTCTTTAAGTATTTAAAGGTCTGAATCATATCTCCCCTATCCCTCCTCCTCCTCCAAAGTGTACATATTTAGGTCTTCACGTCTCTTCTCATAAAGCTTCTGACGCAGGCTCCAAATCATTTTGGTCGCTAACATATAGCTAAATACAATATAACAACTTATATGCATGTCGCTGAGAGGATGTGTCTTTGTAAACGAGAAGTAGCTGAGAGGAGAGTTACTGACCCAACAGAGCTTTGATTTCCTTGCCACTGATTTACCAGTGTCTCTACATGAATTTGGGAAATAAATGCTAAATATCAGGTGACTGTTAACTGTGGTTCTCGCAAGTGTAAAATGAAGTGTCACGGAATGTTCCATCCATCAGAATCCTGGTTCCACTGAACTCCTGCCTTCTGTTTTGCTAGTAGTAGTGCAAGACCTCATGCCCCAGAAGGAAGGCCAGCAGGTTGTGTACAGACTTATGATAAATGTATGCAACACCTGGGTACACATACACATGCATTAATCCACCCACATCCCGAAGTACAACAGAGTGCATGCATGTGTATATATTTCTGTGTCTCTGATGGAAATAGTCTCATATAAATAGAGCTTCCCTTTGAAAATTTCAGCTGGTGGAGACATCCACTGATACAAATGTGTAGTACTGGGATACAAGTTTTAAAATAGGGGACATTGAGGCATCATGTAGGATTCCAGGGACAAATCCTTAAAATACGGGACTGTCCCATATAATATGGGATTATTGGTCACTTTATCTTTACTCCATCAGGGTCATAAATCGACTAGGGAATCCATGTGCACAGACCCAAAAGTAACAGTCTAACTCTCCTACCCATCGGCCACTTTGGCCCTCAGCACCCAGTTCTGGAAGTTCTTGTATTCTGACACTTCACAGTAAGTTTTCAGAGTGGGGAAACTTCTTTAAAACATCATGGTCACTTTCTTCCTAACCTCAGGCCTTCCAACTTCACATTCAGAGTTCAGAAGCTCACTTTACAAGCTCCAGCTGCTCACATGGAAGGAGAAAGGATTTCATTGTCGCCTTTATTTGTTTGTTTGCTTGCTTGCTTTTATATATCACGCTCTTTGAAAGCAGTGTGGTTTGCATATAACTGTTTACAGTCTTAATCCATAGACCTCCTTGGTTAAGGGATCAGGGCGGGTGTAAGGATTTAGAGGCATCCTAAGCGGGCCCTTCCATCCTGTTGCGCCTCTTTATGGGGCCAGCAGCGGCAGCAGCAATCACAAGCGAAACGCAGTGTCACACAGCACTTATCAAAGGCTCTGGTGCTGCGTCACAGTTCCTGCTTGCTATCATTGGCTGCAAACATTCTCAGTGGATTACAAAATCACATCTGAAACATGGCACTAATAATGCAAAACAAAATAAATCAATACATTATCAATATATCTGATTATCTTTTCCCAGAGATCATTTACAGAGAACATTTTGTGCATAAGCAGTACCCTCTTTGAACTCACTGCTAGCATGGATATAGATACCCCCTGAAACTACAAAATGCCATATGCCAGCAGAGGCTGAATTAATTTCAGGTTAGTGCTACAGGATCACTAAAATACCCTACTGACTATATACCTTCTGGATTAACTCTAAAGGGTACAGATTGCGTTGCAAGGGTGTCACTAACAGAAAATTTTGTTAAGTGCAATCCCTCTATTTCTGAAAACACATGGAGATTTTAAAGTAAATAATGAGCAATTAGATTTTGCCCTAGATTACTTATTTTGCCATGTCAGTACATCAGATTAAATTAGCCAGGCGGTCAGTAAAATCGATCGGGTGGTGTGTCCATTCAGAAGGTTCTGGGGAGATCATTAAATGGACATGAGTGGAGAATATGGAGATCTGGGGATGTTTGGGGAAAGAGCATATAAGCCACGGTTTGGGAGGAAAATGTGCTGAGCGCTTGGTGAAAAAGAAGGGTGCGCAGGACTCTTCAAAGGCTGGGTCCTGGGTTCTGGCCTAGTCTCTGGACAAAACAAATAGAGGGGCTGTGGTGCTGTTTGCATTAGAAATGTCAGTGTGTCTGTCTGAGATCCTATAAATGGTACTGGGTATTGTTTATTGGGAATGAGGATGCAGATAATGTTCATCTATGACTAGAAGTCACTCGAGGGAAGAAGCTTCTGGAATTTGGGAAATGACGATTTCCATTTCTGAAATCCTGCTATAGTAAGATTGCTACACAAGGACTGGAGTGAATAGACTTCTCAGTCAGGGTCTTGGGATAGCAGGGATCACTTAGCAGGGCTGAAGAAGCTGGAAAATCCAATTGTCCCAGAAGGTTCAAGGAGCCTTAAGAAAAGAGAGGAAAGTGACAGCATCTGTTCAGAGTTTCCCATTGATGAAGTTTGAGTGAGGAAATGTTTGAGAAGAGATATTTTTGAGGTGTCCTGCAGGTCTGAAGAGCAAGCTCCTGACTGAGATTTGACTGGAAAAGGAAGGAAATACTTGACAAGCAGAGCTGGAAGAGTCCTGGACTGGAGACTGGAAAAAACATAAAAACATAGAAACATAGGCCATGTGGTCTCTTTCTGCCATTTTGTTTTCATCTAGTCTGCCCTTCCATATCAAACACTATAAGAGTTCCCTTTTTTCCTTTAGAGATCCTCTGTGTTTGTCCCATGCTTTTTTGAATTCAGATACTGTCCTCATCTCTACCACCTCCACTGGGAGACTATTCCACACATCTACCACTCTTTCCGTAAAGAAATATTTCTGCATATTACTCCTTGGTCTAGCCCCTTTCATCCTCATCCTATGTCCCCTCATAGCAGAGCTTGCTTTCAATCGAAAGAGGATCTCCTCCTGTGTATTTATGCCACAGAGGCATTTAAACATCTCAATCATATCACCTCTATCCCGCCTTTCCTCTAAAGTATACATATTAAGATTAATTCTGTCCTCATATGCTTTATAATGAAAACCACTAACCATTTTAGTAGCAACCCTCTGCACCGACCCCAACCTGTTTATATCCTTTTGAAGGTGCAGTCTCCAGAATTGCATACAATACTCCAAATGAGATCGCACCAAAGACTTAAATAGAGGTGCTATCACATCCTTTCTTCTGCTGGCCATTCCCCTCCCTAGGCACCCAAGCATTCTCTATCTTTTGCCGTCACCTTTTCTACCTCTTTAGCTATTATGAGATAATCAGACACAATCACATCTAGGTCCCGCTCTTCTTTTGTGGACAGAAGTACTTTACCCCCTATACAATATTCCTCCCTTGGATTGCTGCTGCCCAAATGCATGACCTTGTATTTTTTAACATTAAATTTCAGCTGCCAAATTCTAGACCATTTTTCAAGCGTCATGTTATCTACACCTTTCTAGGTATCTACTCTATTGCAGATTTTGGTATCATATGCAAAGAGGCAAACCTTACCCGACAGCCCTTCCACTATATCACTAACAAAGATATTAAAGAATCGGACCAAGGACAGATCCCTGGGGCATACCACTGGTAACCACCTCCTCCTCAGTGAGCTCCATTTACCTGTACCCTTTGCTGCCTCTCAACCAAATTTTAACCCAAGCAGTAACGTTAGGGTCCATCCCTAGGGTGCTCAGTTTGTTTATAATTCGCCTGTGAGGAATGGTGTCATAGGCTTTACTGAAATCTAAATACACCACATCTAGGGCTCTTCCTCGGTCCAACTCCCTGGTCACCCAGTCAAAGAAATCAATCAGATTTCTCTAACAAGACCTGCCTCTGGTGAATCCATGTTGCCTCGCATCTGGTAATCCGTTGGACTCTAGAAACCTCACTATTTTCTTTTTCAGCAGCGTTTCCAATAATTTACTCACCACAGAGGTTAGACTAACCGGCCTGTAGTTTTCAACCACATCCTTACTTCTGCTTTTGTATAAAGGGACCACATGAGCCTCTCTCCAGTCCTTTGGCACCACTCCTGACTCCAATGAGGCATTGAAAAGGTCAGTCAGTGTAGCTGCTAGAACGTCCCCAAGTTCCCCTAGTATTCTCTGGTGTTATCCTATCTGGTCCCATCGCTTTGTCTACTTTAAGTTTAGCTAGTTCCTCATGGACAGTCTTCTGAAAATTGTTCATGTTGCCCCTTACTTCTGCTCCTGTTTGTGGGTGTTTTCTGAGGTCCTGCTCCTGGTTCTTCATCTGTGAATACAGAACAGAAATATTTGTTAAGCAATTCTGCTTTATCCTTATCAGCTTCTACATATTCCTCCCCTTCACCCTTCAGTCTGACAATACCACTTTTGCCCTTCCTCTTCTCACTAGCATATCTGAAAAATGTTTTATCCCCCCATTTTATTGCATTGGCTATTTCCTCCTCTTTTTGAATCTGTGCTTTCCTGACTACTTTGCTAGCTTCTCTAAGTTTTTCCAAATATAGATGCCTGTCTTCCTTTCTCTGTGATCTCTTGTATTTCATGAAGACCTCCCTTTTTATTATTTCCCTTTTCGGCTACTTCTTTCAAAAACCATAGCGGTCTCCTTTTTCCTTTTACCTTTATTTACCATTTTAACACAAAGGTTGGTTGCCCTTAAAATATCCCCTTTCAGTTTTGCCCACTGTTTTTCTACATACCCCAGCTGTTCCCATCCCGCTAACAACTCCTTGAGGTATTGACCCATCTTGACAAAGTTAGTTTTCCTAAAGTCTAAGACATTCGCTTTTGAATGGATTTTATTAGCCGTAGTTTTAATACTGAATGACACCATCTGGTGATCACTGGATGCGAGATGATCTACCACTTTAACATAAAAACACTTTCACCATTGGTAAGCATCAAGTCCAGAATGGCCCCTTCATGTGTGGGTTCTGTTGCCAGTTGCCTGAATAGTTCTCCCTGTAGAGAATCCAGGATCTTCATAGTTCTAGATGATACTGCAGCAGGGATGTGCCAGTCAACATCCAGCATATTGAAATCCCCTATCAGTAACACTTCCCCTTTCCTGGCAATGCTGAGTATGTCTTCTATTAAATCTCCATCCACCTTCTCCCTGTGAAGGAGGTCTGTATATCACGCCAATGCAAATAGATTTCTCTTTCCCGTTTTCTAATTTAGCCCAGTGCTTCCTCTCTCCCTTTTAAGCCCTGAATTTCCATAGTTTTAATATTATTTTTTACATAAAGTGTGCCACTCCTCCTCCTCTTCTTCCTACTGTGTCCTTTCTGAATAAAGTATAGCCTGGTATAGTTACATCCCAGTCATGGTTGTCTGTGAACCATGTCTCTGTTACCGCCACTAAATCCAAGACAACCACTCCCATTAAAGCCTCAACATTTGGGATCTTATTTCCCATGCTACGGGTATTTATATACACTGCTTTCCATATGTTGCCCCTTTTATCCATTTTCATAAAGGTATTTAATGTTTCACCTACCTGGGGGCTTTCTTCACCCATCCCCAACGAATCTAGTTTAAAGCCCTCTTCAGTAGGTTAGCTAGTCTGCTACTGAAGACATGTTAACCCTTCTTAGACAGATGGATGCCATCTCTGCTCTGTAACCCTTGGAACAGTATCCCATAGTCCAGGAAACCAAAATGATCTCTGACACCATCCATGCAGCCATGAATTTATCTCCAGGATGCAAGCTTCTCTGCCTTGGCCTTTACCCTCAACAGGGAGTACTGAAGAGAAGACCACCTGCGCAACCATCTGATTCACCCTCCGTCCCAGAGCCATGAAGTCACTTTTGATATGCTCAGAGGGATACCTGGCAATATCATTTGTGCCAACATGGATGAGCAACATCGGGTAATAGTCAGTGGGCTTGATGAGTTTCAGCAAACTCTCCATAATATCTCAGATTTTGGCACCAGGCAGACAGCATGCCTCTCTGGACATCAAGTCTTGTCGGCAGATGGATGTCTCAGTACCTCTCAGAAGAGAGTCACCAACCACCCCTACCCTTCACTTCCTTGTGGTCACTGATTCTGCAACTTTAGGGTGCTTCAGCTCTGGTTCTTCCCTTTCCTGGGATACTTTCACCTTCTCCACTTCTAGGGCTGCATAATGGTTCTTCATTTCAAGGGCTGAAGGAGCAGGATTGGTGATGCTGCAGGCCCTGGTGACTCATTTCCAACTTTCATCATTCTGTAGGCTCCCATCTTCTCCTCTGCTGGAGAGCTTGGATGTTTCAAGAAGCATCTCATCAATGTACTTCTCACAGTCTTGAATGCTCCTCAGCCTCACCATTCCTCTTCTCTGAGCTCCTCTGCTTGTTTCCTGAGAGCTTCAGCATGCAGGCATCCTGCACTTGGAACTAGTCCTTAAACTGGCATTGGGATCTCTGTCTGGACAGAGGCAGAAGCTGTAATGGGGGCAACAGCTTTGGTGATACGATTTTTCCCAGTTTCAGTTGGTGGAGCTTAGGTACCTTTGCTTGAAATGCAGAGCCTCTGTTAGGACTCCCCAAATAAGAGAGGGAGAATATTTTTGTCCGTGAAGAGAGTTTTTTTTAAAAAATTCACCAGTAAAGGCCAGTTTTGGTATATATAGACAAAATCTGGGCTTGACATCACCTCATGTGGCTAAAGAAATGCTTGCGCTAGAGAGAGAGAGAATAGGGCCTTGAAGCTAGACTTTTCCTCACCCTTCAGCACTCAAAATGTAAGGAGTGTGATATCTCCCTTTACAATATTGTAGCCCTTGGATAATCTCTTTTTTTTTTTTAATTTTATTTTTATTGCAATTTAAACATACATCAAAGGAAAACCTTTGAGCATGAAATACACACTCAATCATACATCACAAAAATTATACATTAGGAAACAAAAAGAAAACCGGGATTTACAAAGCATCACTGAGTGTAAGAAGTCTACAATACTGGGAGAGGATGATCCAAGAATCAATACCCACTCAGAAAAGATACACTAGACATTTTTTAAAGATCAGAATAAGAAAAAAAAATGATACTAACAAGGTAGCCCTAGGTTTCACCTCATCAGTGGACTGCTCTAGAACTTCAGGCAGATTAGCTCTAGTAATCACCAGGAACAAAACTTTCGATCCACCTCAACATCTACAAGTAAATAATGCTCTGCTTGAGGTTAAAAAAGAAATAAAATACCTAGGGATCTTCTTGTACCAAAACCTCAATATAACCAAGTACATTAATATGACAACACGAACGATGTACCACAAAACCAGAATGATACAGTACTTAAGACATCTCCTCTCTCCAGAAGACTTTTGCATCAAAGCACAAGCATTGATATGCCCCCACTTTGATTATAGCAATATCATCCTACAAGGACTCCCCAAGCAAACACTGAAACACTCCATCTAGCACAGAACACAGTTGCATGCACAATAATGAAATCTGCCAGGTCAAATCACATAACACCTATACTTTATCGCCTCCATTGGCTCCCGGCAATTCAAAGAATTAAGTTCAAGACGTTGTTGTCTACCTTCAAGACAATAAACAACATTGAACCTACACACCTGTGCACACTCATAAAATTACAGCAAGACACAAGAGTAAGAAGGGACAACTAGAAGAATACACTAACCACACCAAGAATGTTCCGCAATGCAACCCAGTCAACAACCAACAGAGCATTCTCGCTCTTCGCTCCAACATTATGGAACAACCTACCCAACAACCTGAGGGAAATCAAGGACTTATCACTGTTCAAAAAACACCTTAAGACATTCCTTTTTACAGATTTCTACCTTCATTAACAACCCACTGGTTATGAAACATTACCTTCCCTCTCCACAACCGGTATTTCCTCAAAAGAACATACACCATCTGATTAATGAACATGCGTAGTTTCCCAGTACCTACTTGCACATAATACATCAATAGCATAGCGCCACCCATAATGTAAATAGTTCTAAAACAATGTTTTAACCTGTATATAGTTGGATATAATATAATTCTTGTAATTGTTGACTGTTCACTATAAATTTGTAAAATGTTCATTGTAAACTGCCTTATGCAGAATTTGTAAGGTGTTCTCTATAAACTGCCTTGATTACCCAGCTAAAGCGGTATATAAATTGGGTAAATAAATTAGCCAAATCTAAAGAATTAGATGAGATTTCCACCACAGAAGATTCCACCTTCTGTAAAGTATCCTTAGCTGCCAAGGGAGGAAAATAGTAGATTTTCTGGAAAGATGATATCTCAGATTCAGGATAGCTCAAAGTCTCTTTTAGAATCCTAATTAAATAAGTCCCTAGGGGAAACCAAAGTGACCAATGGAAAATTGAAAACATGGAGATTTAAGTTTCTGTTCAAGGCCTGCAAGAGTCCAGGGTAACCTCCTTTGGACGGGTCAACAGCAGTAAAGCTGGAAGAAATGGCAAAGAAGAATTCAAATCTGTATTTGAATTTCGTGGAGTCACTGGAAGCACACACCAACTCCTGCAGGGAAAGAAACCCCTCCCTGAATGCTGTAATCTGCAGTCAGCATGGCAGTTATAGCAACAGACACTGCCACTGAAATCACCTGGCTCCATGAGACTGCACTGATGTTCAACAGGCCGGCCCCAGAAGCAAGAGGAGTTGAAGGGCAAGACATTGCTCTCCAAACCAGGACTCTCCGCAGCCCTGGTAGCAGGTACGCCTAACAAGGGCTTTCAACATCATAAAGGTGTCAATCATCCGTTGCCCTGCTGCAACAGCCTCTGGTTTGGGGGGGGGGGAGGGGAGACCTCCCTTTCCCTTGGCTTTGTATTTTGGCATTTGAAGAAACTTAAAGCAAGGTAAAAACAGCTTATGCAGAGAGCAGGAACCAGCATGTCCTACTCAGATGCCATCTTGGATCTCCCATAAATGCTTTTGAATCTGAGGAAAGGTGCCCAGGGGACCAGCTATACCAACAATTTAATTAGTAGGGGCTTTCTACATTCCCCCACATCAATATGTTATCTCTGTATAAAGATGTTTGTGCTGCTGGCAATTAATTATTATCTTTTATGTTTTTTCTTTTAATGTTCTCCTTTCTCACTTCTAATTCAGATTTCATTCAGAAAGAGATGGTTACTTGCTGAACATTTGCCAAGTAATCTGTGCCACCACAATGAATGTATATAAGCTGGATCACTATTGTATGACCCTCGTGAAAACTCCATGAAGGCACTGCTGTGATACATCCAAGGCAAAAATAGAGCATGGACAGAGTAAAAGATTTAGGGCAGATTTGTTTTTGAAAAACGTCTGCAGCTACAATGTGTACACCATTTGTTTCTATAAAAAAAAAAAACCCCACAAAAAAACAACCCTTGTAAAATGATAAATATGAGAAATAGCATGCAATCTGAAAAAAGTTCAGAGACCTAGGCAAAAGACTCGGAGGAAATAGGGATGCCAAGGAGAAAACTGGTTCGGAATGGCTAAGTGTCCATGTGGCCCTGCTGCCCCCTGCCAGTGCCTGGGTTAGGTCTTCTGCTTCCGATGACCAGGGCTTGGGATGTTGTAGCCTTCATGATGCCTTAGGGAGGGAAGTTCAGCTGTCTCCCGTCAGCAACACCTAGTGGTTGGACTTCGGGGTGAATGCATACATCCCGACTAAAGCACATAGTTCTATTGATTGGGCTATATGAAGGGGTTGGAGGAAGATGAAAAAGTGGGCAAGCTCTTCCCCCTCCCAGCTGATTATGAATAAAGGCTCATTGTACCCATTGTCCAGTAGGAGTTCGTTGTGATTGATCTTGAAACTTAAGTTGAGAAGTGTGCACTTGCAGTGTGACACAATGATTTGTTTCCCACATTTGCAGGCTCAGGCATCTGGGGTGTGTGTGTGTCTGTGTCGTGAGCTGTGTTGGGAGGGGTTCATGCGTTGTTTCTCATAGGGAGTGTCGGGGGGGTACATGTGTGTGAATGTTTGTCATGAGGCGTGTGCTGGCTGTGTGTGCATGTGTCTGTCTTTGTATGTGTTTGTGTCATCATGGTCTCTGCACCGCTCCCATTCTCTGTTTCTGTCTTCCTTATCTAGCCCCTTCCCCTTATTTCTACCCTTTTCTCTCCAAGCCACAACCCTGCTCTTCCAGCCAACAGGACCCTGGGGCCTCCCACTAACCTCTTCAGGCTGTAACTGTGGCTCCCCATGCCAGCAGGACGGGGCCCCACATCTGCTCTTCATCCTGGACCTTGAAGCAGCAGGGGTGGGGAGGACAGCATGCAAACATGCATACAGATAGACACACATTGTGCCGGCTTGACCCATGACAGTTGGTACTATGCTCAAACAAAATGTGCCTAAAAACTGAGATAGAAATGGATAACTATGGCCTCCTACAAAAAAAGAAAAGGCTAGGTTGATTATTTTGAGAAGCTAGGACTGCTGCTGCTTTTGGCATGAGACAGTGACACCGCTTTTATGCTTTACCAGATTTTCTCTTAATTTATTCCTGAACTTTTTATTCTGTATTTTGCTTGCTTACTTTTTAAAACTTGTTTTTTTTTTAGTTAGTGTGTTAGATGATGATCGATAATTTTTTTCCACGATATTTTTGAGTCTCAAAACGGGTTTAATTTTTTTTAGTGCATTTTGTTTAAAACTTTCAGCCAACACTGGAACCCACAGTGAAGGAAGATGTTGCTTATGACATGAAAGCACTCCCGCCAGATCACTCACAGCTTCATGTTTTCTGGTATCTCATGTCTCCCTTCTCCTTCCTCTATTAATTCGCTCTTCAGTGTAAAAGATAAACTTTGGCAGACATGAGGAAGAGCCTGATCTGTTCAAATATACACTGTTTTGAGGGAACTTAGATATGGGGCCCAGCTTGTTTTTCCAACAGCATTTTGTCTGTAGCATTAACCTTTTCCTTGCCAAACTCTGAGACATATTGGAGCGTTCTGTTTCCCTCTTCTTTCGTTTAGATTACATGGGGACAGAGTGTGAGAAAACACAGCCATAGAAAACATTGTAATGAAAAGTTACCCTTGCTCTGCTCCTCCATTTGGTCAGGGCTGATGATGCAGCTTTCACAGGGTGGGAGTCTCAACCACTATACATTTTGGTGACACATATTAGATACAGGTGGCATGAGCATGCAACTGGTTCCAGAAGGAGCTGTGGCTTGTGACTCCCCCTGTGATTAGTGACCACTGAGATGGTTGGGTTTGACAGAACGAGAGGGGCGATGGTACCGTAAAATGTGGCACCCAGGACTATACAAAGCTAACAATGTGTCCTGTGAAACTGGTGAACCTGGTGCCCTCCCAGCTGCACACAGTAACTCACTTTTGTCAGGCTTCCTGGAAGCTCAGTGATGACATCCGTGCCCATTCTGTTTTTTGACCCCTGTGTGGCTGCATGACTCGCACAGTCCGTGTTACATCCCTGGTAGCACCCTCTAAATAATCCTGCATGAGGGCTCATGGTACCTTAGCCCAACAGATGCTGCTTCTGATTATGTGGTGGTACATCAAGAAGCAGGGGGAAAACTGCCAGTCTGAAAAATCAAAAGAAAAAGAAAAAAAATGTATATCCTACCCTATAAAAGAGATGGATATCCATAATCTTATCTTCTAGGATGGGGGAGATATTTGTTCCGCCCCAGGGCTGTTCAATTATGGACACACTCGCTTTTTAGCATTCATAACTCAATCATCTAAACTCTGCAGTCTGGGTTTCGACTGAATAAAAAAACACAGACCAATATTCATACCTAGCAGTAACTGTGTTTTTTAAATTAATGCTGGCCGCAGCATCTCAAAGTAAAAATTGGATTATTAAGCAGCATTATGTGAAAACATGGCTTTGGGTCTCTTCCCTTCTCTGAAGCTTTAGTCGTCGTCGTGTTTTTTTCTTTTTTTTTTTTTGGTGCAGACGTTTTACACATAGTTGGAACTGAGGGCTCAATGCAAAAACTCTGCAAAAAATGTTTTTCACTTAGGCTCTTGGAGCCACCTGGGGCAATGGGAAAATACTCTAAAAGTCTTTTACAATTGTTTTCCAAAAATACAATCTTTGCAAGTCCAAACATTTCTGAATGAACCTGACCTTTACCAGAAAGCTTAGGCATGACATTTGCTTGGGGAGACTGAAATGGGGAGGAAGGTTGCATGGATGCAAAGAAAACTCTCTTGCTCTTCAACTTGTTCCCTGTAAAATAGTTATCTCCAAGTTATAATGCCCTGTTCAATGTAATTTCAGTTTGTTCAATGTAAACCGCCTTGATATCATGAAAGGCGGTATATAAGAAATGTTAGATAAATTAAATAAATAAATAAACTTTGCCTCCCAGGGATCTAGTTACTACCTATGCAGTAGAATATAAAATAGTTTCTAACCTTTGTCTCTGGTTTAGTTTTCTGCCTCTGCCACTTTCATCTCTCCGCCCCTTTCACCTCTGGCAGTTGATTGATAGAGACCAACTGGGCCAATCAGAGTAAGAGTCAGCAGGTGGGAAATTAGTAGGTTCAGTCAGCATGGAACTTCCTCTGAGTTGCAATGGTCACCATGCTAGTGCCTGCCCTGTTCTTTATTATACACTGTTAGTGTTGCATGATCCAGCTCCTGCTCCTGCTCCTGACCGCCAACCTCCCCAAGGCTCCTTATACTGGGCGCCTATTCAAGAAAGGTTTTTTGGAGCAAAATTGAAATCTTCCAAATTCCTTGGGGTTGCTTCCTCAAACCTGTAGCCTCTTGGCCACACGACCTCACTCCAATTAAGTCTATCAGATTAGCTGGTGGGAGCTTCAACCCTGACCTGGATGGGGAGGAAGAAATGCTGTTCCTTTCTCCTTCCTTTGACTTTAGACTGATTTAGCTACATCAGGAATACTATGTCCTGTGCTTTCCATGAGCATGGCAGAAAACAGAGACCAAAAGAGAAAAACTAGGTTGTCCACTCTTACTTGATATCATTCCCGTCGTTCTTAATAGAGCAGCAGTATTTGCTGATGATCCTCGAGGACCACAAATAAATCAAATGCTCTGGATGTTTCTAATACATATGCATGAGAGAGATTTGCATACATACTACCAGAACTTGATGTACATTTCTTATACATATTATTTATCAGAGAAAGGCTGAAAACTGAAATTATTCGCTTTCAGTCCCAAGGATAGCAAATGCCACTGTAAGAGGGGCCCGTCTGCATATCCACTCCCACATAATATCTTCAATACCCCTAAAGATAGGGATATATCCGAAGTCAATGCGGATACCAAAGCCATTGTAACTCTGAAGCGCACTTTATTGCCTAGAGAGATCAAGTTAATTTGAAATGGCAATAACTGAAGGGAACTCTAAAAATAGAGAAAAAAATTCAGACTGCAGGCAAGTGGTTGTGTTTGCAAACACAACTCTGTTTATTTACAGTAGAAAAGTGTTTGCATAGCCGAAGCCACAGTATTTTACTGTGAATGATTGCCACATTAAAAATGATCTCTCAATACTTCTGTGTGAAGTTTTGGAAAGTTAATATACACTCAGTTAAGCCAGTTTTAATTGCATCACTGTGGGCTGAAGTCCCTACCACCATGCGTTGACTTTTCTCCCTGGCTTCCTGAAAATTCTAGAAATGTTACCTATTTCAGTTTTAGGGATGAAATCTCACTTAGTTCTCATGGCAAAAATGTTACTTGCAGTTCACTTAAGCAGAGAAGCAGTTGTAGCTCTTGAGATATTAAGTCTATGGCATAATTCTTCAAGTGGTTTTAGAGGCAGGCCCAGCTTAATAATGAGATGAGGGGATGGAATCGAACGCAAATGTTGTCTTCCTCTTATGCATTACGGCAGAGTTTTTGCATTGAGCCCTCAGTTCCAACTATGTGTAAAACGTCTGCACCAAACAAAGAACTTTTCAGTTACAAACACACAGGCGTCTGCGTTTTTATACAAGATAGAGTTGCTACAAAAAAAAATAGTTTGGCACTTGTGTGCATGTGCTGGATTGCTGTCTGGGGCATAAAGAGCAATCTTGTGTGCAGACATTCTGCTTAGAATAATATCGGTGGTATTAAACACTGATTTATTATTCCGTGCAGAACGTCTGTGCAGAATAATATTGATGTTTATATGCCGGATAGCATTCCAGCACATGTGCATAGCATTGTAACTGCACATTTTTCCTGCCTTTTTGCGGGGTGGGGGAGGGGGAAGAGGCACTCTCTTCTATGTACAGCACCTGCAACTTTTTTCTGGCTTTGCTGAAAAAAAGAGGCATAAATCCTTCATAGGTCATCGATTGCTGACCTATGAGCTAAACCTTAACATCTCCTTGGACCTTGCATTCAAATCCCAATGCTCAGCTCAGTCTTCTAGTCTTCTGCACACTTCTTTGCATTTATGCTGCATAACTAATTGATTAATTACCATCCACTTAAACAAATTAGTGTGTGGTGGGCTGCCATTAGCGCAGGCATTTGCACATTGATTTTGCTCCCATTAGATCCCTTCCTGCATTCCAATTCAGAAAATTCTGCGCAAATACTGCGCTATTGCCTAAGCTAATGGCAGCACACTTTACATCCATTCCTGAGACCTTCAGTGGTCTCTAACATAGACATGGGGTATACCAAGCTTCTGAGCAGGGGCTCAAAGGTACATAATCATCCCAGGGCATACACTTACTGGAACCTGGTTATCTTTGGATCCTCAAACTTAATGGAACACTTGATCCCAGTGCTAAGGGGCCTACATAGTATTTCAACAGGAAGGTATAGTGCAGTGATGGCTAACCTTTTTGAGCCCGAGTGCCCAAACTGCCGCACAAAACCAAAGAATTTCCTCAAAGTGCCAGCACGTCAATTAAAGCCTCATTTGCATAAGGTGCCTCATTTGCATAAATATTTGCATAATGTTACCATACACTAACTTTTAGTAAACATGCCTCTTAATGAGTATATGGATAAAGAAAGACTAAAAGGTTTCTACATTACTATAATCCAGTACCAACCGCCAGGCACATTAGGAACTACTACAAACGCTGCCCATTTAGAACCCATAGCAAACCCGCCGTATCCTAACAGCACTACCAGGACTCACAAAGCACCATACCCTAACTATCAAAAGGCAACACTGCAAATATTATACCAATACATTTCAGAGAACAACAATACATGACCTACTGGGGAAAGAACAAGTGGCAATGTCAAATAGGAATTATATAAACAGAATACCTCAGCTCAGTTACACATGCAGAACAAACCATCACCAAACAAGGAATCACAATTTAGAAACAGGAAGACAATAATTAAACTGGGAACCCCAAAAGCCAAACTTGGAATATACAACAACACTGTAGAAATAAAACTATAAATTAATTTCCTCTTGTACTAAACAAAGCACAAAAATTAATGATGCACATTTCCCAGAGCTGACATATTCCAGTTAATAAATTCAAAATAAAGAGATATTTTTCTACCTTTTGTGCATTTTTTTCAGTTGCAATTGTTCCAGCCACTTTCTTCTGGTTTCTTCGTGTCTTCTGCTAACTCTCCATCTGCTGTCCATTTGTCCTTTCTTCTGTCTTGTTTTTTTTTTTCCATTCTCTCTCTACATCTGCTTTAACATACTAATCTTTCTCCTTTTGCTCTTTCCTCATTCCTATTTCATCTACTCAAAATTTACCCCTTCATCCTCAATCCCCACTTATTCTCCAAATACCCGGCCAATTGTGGATTTTTTATCACTCCCACACAAAATATTTTTCCCCTCTCCATTTTACTCTCCCAGCCCCATTCCATTCTAATCCTCCCCCAACACCAGCTCCCTTCTAGTTCCAGCCTCACCCAGCATCCATTCCCTCCTAGTCCCTGTATCAGCCCATTTCCAGTCCTAGCAGCCCCCCAACCCATTTCCAGTCCTAGCAACCCCCCAACCCAATACCAGTCCTAGCCCCCCCTCATCAACCCACTTCCAGTCCTAACCCCCCATCACCCCATTTTCAGTTTAAGCCCCCCCTATAACCCATTACCAGTCCTAACCCCCATCAGCCCACTTCCAGTCCTAACCCCCCATCAGCCCACTTCCAGTCCTAACCCCCATCAACCCATTTCCAGTCAGCCCCCCATAGCCCATTGCCAGTCCTAACCCCCCATCAGCCCACAGTCCATTACCAGTCCTAACCCCATCAACCCACCTCAAGTCCTAACCCCTCCCCATCAGCCCATTTCCTGTCATAGCCCCCCCTTTGTCCATTATCAGTCCTAACCCCCCATAGCCCATTACCAGACAGCCCCCATCAGCCAACAGCCCATTACCAGTCTTAACCCCCCCATAGCCCATTGCCAGTCCTAACCCCCTCCATCAGCCCACAGCCCATTACCAGTCCTAACCCCATCAGCCCACCTCCAGTGTTAAACCCCCATCAGCCCATTTCCAGTCCTAACCCCACCCAACAGCCCACCTCAAGTCCTAACCCCTCCCCATCAGCCCATGTCCTGTCCTAGCCCCCCATAGCCCATTACCAGTCCTAAGCCCCATCAACCCACTTCCAGTCCTAATCCCATCAGCCCATATAGACTTAGCTCCCCCATAGCCCTTAGCCCCCCCCCCATAGCCCATCACCACTCCTAACCTCCCCCAGCCCATCACCACTCCTAACCCCCCCATCAGCCCATTTCCTGTCCTAGCCCCCCATAGCCCAGTACCAGTCCTAGCCCCATCAGCCCACAGACATTACCACTCCTACCCCCCCCAGCCCATCACCAGTCCTAACCCCCCAACAGCCCACAGCCATTACCACTCCTAACCCCCCCCAGCCCATTACCACTCCTAACCCCCCAGCCCATCACCACTCCTAACCCCCCCATCAGCCCATTTGCTGTGCTAGCCCCCTCCTGCCCATCTACAGTGATAACCCCCCAACAGCCCACAGCCATTACCACTCCTAAACCCCCCCAGCCCATCACCAGTCCTAACCCCCCCCCCCGCCATTACCACTCCTAACCCCCCCAGCCCATCACCACTCCTAACCCCCCCCCCCCAGCGAAAGTTTTTTACAAAGAAAGCAGTCGCTGCCGGGGCCGGGGCCAGGGCCGCCGCGGCAGAATCGAGTGTGCCGCGGGGCCCCCCCGCCCAGCAGAGCCTGCCCTCCGTCCCCGGTATCACCTCTCTGAGCTGCCTCCAGTCACACGCACCGGCTTTCAGAGCGCGAGGGAAGAGTTTCTCCCTCGCTGCTCTGTTAAGCCCGCGGGGCTGATGGGAACTTCCCATCAGCCCCCGCGGGCTTAACAGAGCAGCGAGGGAGAAACTCCCCTTGCGCTCTGAAAGCCGGCGCGTGTGACTGGAGGCAGCTCAGAGAGGTGATACCGGGGACGGAGGGCAGGCTCTGCTGGGCGGGGGGGCCCCGCGGCACACTCGATTCTGCCGCGGCGGCCCCGGCCCCGGCAGCTTTTTTTTTTTTTTTTTTTTAATGCCGCATATTTTGATTGCGGACCTTCCCGCGTGCCAGCTGCAAGGCCTTCGCGTGCCACAGCTGGCACGCGTGCCATAGGTTCGCCATCGCTGGTATAGTGTCTCTCTCTCTTGCCTCGATGCAGGTTCAACGCATCCATCAGGTGAACTTGGTGGTTGCCCAGACAGCCAAAATTGTGAGGGTGGCAAATGGCAGTGGCAGGCCAGCAGCTCAATCCCCCAGCATTGCGGCTGGCATAAGAAATGGCACTTAAGCAAGTCTGTTTCCTCTGTGACATGGGGTCAGTCTTTCAAATCATCTGATGAGTCTAACCCTGCACCACAGTCGAATCTGGCATGCTTTCAAACACCTTTTTTCATGCATGTCAGCTGCAAGGAAATTGATGCTGAGCTGTGGCCAGGGTGGTGGTGGTGAGGGGGAGCAGCGGAAGAAGGAAGTTTTGTGTGGCAGCAGTTGGGCACCAGAAGGAAATTCTGCCTAGGGCACCTGATATCCTTGCAGTGGCCTTGCCTCTATGCTGGCACCTGGAGCCAGGGCGGGCCCAATCATTAGGCACACTAGACAGTTGCCTAGGGTGGCAGCTTCTGTGGGAGTAGCAAAGATCAGGATATAAGACTAAAGGTTTGTCTACAGTGTTAACACCTTGAACCAATGCTGGGCCAGCCCTGCCTGGAGCTTTTACTGTGTATGCAGATAGCAAAGTTTTAAAGGCTGAAGAAGAAACAAGATTCCATGAACTATCTCAGGTACTCAGAGAGAGATAGTATATGTGTGTGTGTGTGTATGTACATATGTGTATAAAATAAAAAAATAAAATTATATAAAAATGAGAGAGAGAGAGAAACCTAGTGGTTAAAGCAGCAGCCTAGTACCCAAGAGATCAGGATTCGACTCCCACTAGGGCTGGCCCATTCACTAGGTGAGCTAGGTGGCTGCCTAGGGCAGCCGGCATGGGTGGGTGGCTTTGTGCCATCACTTTGTTGCCTGTGATAGGCCATGTGCTTTGGCACAATGATCTGCCACTTCTGATCCCTCTCTGACACAACTTAGTATCAGAGGGGGATCAGAAGCGGCAGGCCATTTATGCTGAAGCACATGGCCTGCCGTGGGCAACAAAGCAGTGGCACAAAGCCGCCGCTTTATAAATACTGCCGCTGCCTCGGCCGGCAAAAATCCTTGGCCCAACCCTGATTCCCTCTGGTGCTTCTTGTGACCTTGAGCAAGTCACTTTAACCTCCATTGCAAGAAAAGACCTGATAATCTCCTTTAGGTCGTACCTTGCCAAGAGAACCCAGGGACTGCTAGGTCGCCAGGATTCAGCATTAACTTGAGAGCACTTAAAAAAAATTTCCTCTCTTATCTATAGATATATAGAGAGAGATAGCGATCTTAAATAATCAATAGGGAGCTAATGACATACTTGCTCTCAAAATTTCATTTCTATCCATTTTAAGCCATTCTTACAACTTTATTTCTGGACTGCCAGGCGGGTGTTAAGACATGCAGAATCCCTGAGCAGAAACTGACTATGCCTCCTTCAGTTTGGGGCCCCTAACACCAGCTCTGACATCTGAGTTGTTACGATAAAACACATTATTGTTTCAGGGGCTTCTTGGATTACAGATATGTCATTGATTTTTTTTTAATGTGCTTCTTATGAAGATTATCAATGCTGTTTATAATGGCTTAAAATGGACTGATGATGATTTTGACAGCGAGTATGTCTTTAACTCTCTATTGATGATTAGAGATTCATACATATTACGCCTGGGGGAATTCTGCGCCTAAAAATTTAAGACTGTGTGTAAAGATTTTGAAAAATCTATACATAATATTTTTACAATTCTACATGCTTTATTAGTAAATTGTTGTACAAATTTCCGCCATCATAAAGACCAGCTCCTTTTCTAGGCCTGAAATTTCCTCTGCCTTTTTCCTCCATACCTCTCTTGCTCCAATCACAGTTTTCTCCCCAACCCCCATACCTTCTTTGTTCTCCCTCCCTCTAACTTCTAGCAAGATCCCTACTGCTGTCTGTTCCTAAGGTCTACCTTCATGCACATACCCTCAACTCACCACCTTCTCCATGCACCAAACTGTCTCTCTCCCTTACCTCTCCTTCTTTCTTTCCAAGAACTTACTAACACCTTTCTTTCTCGCCACCCCTCAGGCATACGCCCCTCTCCAACCCCCTGATTCGCCAGCAGCCCTTCCCAGGCCCCCCCCAAACTCACCAGCAACCCATCTTCAGCCCCCAACCACTCCTTCAACTTACCAGCAGCCTTTCTTATGCCCCCCAGCTACTCTCACTGACTCACCAGCAGCCCTTTTCCTGCCTGACCCACATCAGCTTCTTAACACGTTTCCCTTTGCTCCAATGGCTGTGCTAGGCATGCGACACCAGCACGCCCAGGGCCGGTGCTACTCGGTAAGTGAGGTAAGCACAGCAGGGGGCACTTGCAGTAGGGAGCATCAGTGCTAGCTGCCCTACCACCTCCTTTCTCTCTCTCTCTCTCTCTCTCATATCCCGCAAACAGAAGATCGTGCCCACAGGGCTTGCATAATTCTTCTGCAGGAGCAGCAAGTCACGCAGGCAGGATCTTCCATTCAGGACTGCGATTGCAGCCTTGCACAATTCTGCCCGCGGGAGCAGCAGTAAGGCCACAACTGTGTCCCTGAATCGAAGATCCTGCCCATGGGACTTCTGTTCCCACAGCAGAATAATTGTGCAAGACCACAGTCGTGGCCCTAGATGGAAGATCCTGCCTTCGGAACCAGCAAGTCCCATGGGCAGCAGAGCTGCTGACCAGATTGCACCTGCGACAGGGCCCAATGTAAGAGTGCAAGATGAGGAGCGGGGGTGAGGGTTGAGAGTGCAAAGGGGAAGCAAAAAATGCAGAGAGTTGGGGGGACAGTGGGGATGGAAAGCTAGGGAGACATACTGGACACAGCGAGGAGCATAGGCAGATGGAGGGGAAATGAAGATGGAGAGAAAATGTTGGACTTGGGGGTATCAAGGGAAAACAGGATAGATGACGGACAAGAGGGATCATGGGAAAACGGGAGATGCTGGATATGGGGGTACATTGGCATGTGGTGGAGAGATGTGGATGTGGAGGGGTACAGGGAGACAGAGGGTAGATGCTGGATGCAGGGTGGAATAAGGAGGTGAAGGGGACATGCTTGACTTGGAGGCTAGGGAGATCAAGAGGAAGTGCTGGTATGGGAAGTGGGCACAGGAAGAAGCAAGGAGAGGAGTGAAAAGGTGAGTTTTCAGCCTGAATTTGAAAAGGGTAAGAGGATGGGGGCCTGAGGTATAGACTTAGTAGTTCGTTCCAGGTATAAGGAGCCGCAAGGTGAAAGGAGCGAAGTCTGGAGTTAGCAATAAAAGAGAAGGGCACTGATAGAAGCGAGTTGTCAGAGTGAAGTTCCCGAGGAGGGGTGTAGGGAGAGAGAGGAAAAGTTGTGAGGAGCTGCAGAGTAAATACACTTATAAGTCAGTAGGAGAAGTTTGAACTGGATGCGGAAATGGATAGGGAGCCAATGAAGTGACTTGAAAAGAAGGGGTTACATGAGCATGACAAGGTTGGCAGAAGATTAGCTGCGCAGCAGAGTGTTGAACAGATTGAAGGGGAGAGATGATACAGAGGGAGACCAGCAAGGAGTAGGTTACAATAGTCTAGACAGGCGGTGACCAAGGAGTGGATAAGTGTTTTAGTAGTCACTTCCAGTAGCCTGCATGAAGCTCTCCCGATCGGGGTCGAGTGCCAGAGCGGGAGCCCAGCATCTCTCCCACTCTGAAGCCCCAGCCCAATCGGGGCATCGGACATCTCCAGCCGCCGCGCATAAGAAGGAGCACGCCAGGAGGAACAAAGGAGAGCCACTTCCAGCAGCCTGCATGAAGCTCCCCCGATCGGGGTCAAGCACCAGAGTGGAAGCCCAGCATCTCTCCTGCTCTGATGCCCCAGCCCAATTGGGGCATCGGACATCTCCAGCTGCTGCGCATAAGGAGCGCACCAGGAGGTGCACCCATGCCTGGTGGCCTTGCCACAGGGCCCTTTGGCGTGGCCCTTAGGTGGGGTACAGCAGAGAAACCGCCAGAGACTTTCACACCAGCGAAACGCACCCAGCACAAGGTTCATCGCAAGCCAGACACGGACAAGGTTGCACTCCAGCCGAGCCACGGACATGCAGAAGACACCAGCACAAGCCAATCGCGAACACACAACCCCTCAAAGTGCATAAAACAAGCCAGACCTCGCCACAGTGCAATAAAGAACACCAGCCAGCAGGCCACCCATTGACACCAGCAACAGCAGCCCTTGTCCATCAGCTCCCCTGACCGGGGGAGAGCACCTGTGTGGGAGAAGCTATCTCCCGCACAGAAGCTCCTGCCCACTCAGGGCAGTGGGAGGAGGACAAAAGAGCACCCGACGCCCGAGGAACCCCACCACAGCAGCCCTCATCCATCAGCTCCCCCGACTGCGGTAGAGCGCCTGTCTGGGAGAAGCAGTCTCCCGCACAGAAGCTCCTGCCCAAATCGGGGCAGTGGGAGGAGGATAAGAGCACCCGATGCCCAAGGAAGCCTGCGGCAGCAGCCTAGACCTGCCCCAGGACACCCAGGTACGCCTGCAACCATGCCACCCTTCCTGGCTCTAGTATATCCTCTAACACCATTCCTGATCAACTTGGCCTACTATCTCATTACTGCCAACACACACCCTAATCGCCCCACTCCAAACACCACATCCATCCAACCTACAAACATCACCAAACCCCCCTCTACATGGGGCAGCGCTCACACCCCTCCCACACCAACCCACACCCCTAACCCCACAAACAGAAACTCTATCTCTATCCCTCTAATAAATGCTTGCTCAGTCAGAAACAAACTCCACATGCTCCAAGACATGATCGTATCCCAAAAGATCGACATTCTCAGCATAGCCGAAACATGGCTGACTGACTCCAACACAGTACTCATGAACCAACTGACACCTAATGGATACAGTCTACACAACTGCTCCCGAGCTCATGCCAGAGGAGGAGGAGTAGCCATCATTGCGAAATCCAACATCCACTTCAGAAACCACGCATCAGAAACAACCAACGAAGCAGACATACTCACTCTCACTAACAAACACCTCTCCATATGCCTAATCTACCGAGCACCCACTGCACATACCGATTTATAAGACCTACTAAAACATGTATCGGAGAGCACCATCACCACCAAAGAACAACTAATCCTCGGAGACTTCAACCTCCCCTCACTGCAAGATAAACATGTCGAAGCCTTCATCAATGCTATGGAAGCAATGGACCTGACTCGGATCATACACGAACCAACACACGAAAAAGGGAATACTCTTGACCTGATATTCCTGAACTCCCAAAGCACCATCTCGTGCAAAAACCCAAAGATCACATGCGTACCATGATCTGACCACTGTCTCATCAACATTATCTACATCTACGAGCACACCAACGTCAAAGAGAACAATCAACTTGCAAGAAGATTTAAGCCATTTAACAAAGAGGACTTCCTACCACAAATATTACCTAAACTCCAAACAAACTCCTCCGAAATCGAAGACCTGATCAACATCTGGAATACTGCAATCTCTTCTGCATCATGTACAACGATAAACAACACCAAAGCCAGAGCTACTGCAACAAGAGCCCGGTGGTTCTTCCCTGACCTACGGAGACTAAAGACCCAACTCAGGAGAACCGAGAGAAAAGGGAGAAAGACCAAAAAAGAAGCCAACAAAGCAAAATACATGAGTGAACTAGACACTTACCGCACAGAAACAGATAAAGCAAAAAGGACCCACCACTCAAATCATAAATACTTCAATAAACAGACCACATGAGCTTTTTGAGATTGTCAAGAAGCTAACAAAAGCACCCAACTACGCCATCTAGCTCCCGAACATCCCACCGGAACTACTAGCACACCAATACAAACGGCTCCAACAACCACCCAACCCACAATTGAATGCAACGACAACAACAACAACCTACCCTGCTACTAAAGGCACAGACTGGAGTACATTCAAAACAGTCACTAAAGAAAAGATAGAATCCACTATCTCCTGCCTAAACACTACTACCTCTCCATTAGATCCCTGCCCTGTGGAGTGGATAAAGAAATCTAAAGAAGACATAAGCGCAGTCCTAACACACATTGTCAACGAATCACTCAAGCAAGGACACATGCCAGACATCCTCAAAACCTCTGTCATTTGCCCAACCCTAAAAAAACCCACAACCTGGACCCTCTGAACCCTGCCTCCTTCAGGCTTATAGCAACTCTCCCATTCACCACCAAAATCATCGAGAAAATAATTCAACAGCAACTCCAAGACCACCTGGATACCAACAACGTACTGGACCCACAACAACATGGATTCTGCCCGTTGCATGGATTCGAGACACTCATGACATCACTACTGAACACCCTTATCAAAGGTACGCAGACCAAACACTCTGGATATGCTATGCTCTTCCTGGACATATCCACAGCCTTTGACACCATCTCCCACAACCCCCTCCTACACAGGTTTCAGGAGATTGGCATCAAGGATACCTGACCAATAGACAACTGATCCATACAAGCATGGCAACCTCCCCCCCCCCCCCTTATGACAGCACCAAGGGATACCCCAGGGCTCCACACTATCCGCCATGCTCTTCAATATCTACCTGCAGCCACTCTGCTCGATGATACGCACTCATAACATCAACTACCATATCTACGCAGATGACATAATGCTCTATGGACCGATCACAACCACCAACCCAATAAAACAGTCACCTGTCAGACTGCTTCATTGAGGTCTCCAGCTGGCTACAAAAGAACAACCTATCCAACTTTAAAAAAACAGAAGCCCTCATGGTGACCAAGGACCCTAACTTCACCCCGCCACCACACCTCATCTTGGGAACCACCCAAATACAAATTCAACCCCACATAAAATATTTAGGAATCATCATTGATCAAGTGCTTACATTTAACCAACAGATTAAAAAGACTACCAGAACAATATTCCACAAAGCAAAGACGGTACAACAGCTCAGACCACTCATCGACCCACAGGACTTCAGAATAGTTATGCAGGCTATGACGCTCCCCCACCTGGACTACTGTAATACAATTTATCATGGACTACCCGTCACCCACACCAATCCCCTACGAACTGCCTTAAACACCACAGCAAGAATCATCCAGAAAGCGAACAAACATGATCACATCACTCCAGCCCTGAGAGAACGTCACATCCTATCACTTGAAGCAAGGATTAAATACAAATCTATTCTGTTTATCCACAAAGCCCTCCATCAAATGCAGACTTCTCTACTCTGGATTCTGCTACCCCAGCCCACCCACAACAGACCAACCCAACAGACCACCAGCAACGCTCTCACTATCCCCCACGAACGAACCAAGTTCAATCAACAGACCTGCATCAGAGCATTCGAATTGTACACACCCTCCCTCTGGAACTCCCTTCTGAGCCAGATCCGAAGCAACAGAGACCTCTCCACATTCCGGAAACAACTAAAAACCATCCTGTTTCATGAATATCTTGAACCTGAAACAGACATCTCTTACTGACTGCACATCCAGACCTTCTGACCTATCCCCTCTACTACCAACTAAGAGACTTATGTCAACTGTCTAATTCGTTACTTTCTGTTCAGATCAACAATGTTGGCCCTCATGGTGACACCCCCCCTTCTTTGTCGAATTGATTACTGTCCCCCCCCCCTTCCTTTTTTGTTAAATCGCTTTGACCCGGTGAAAAGCAGGATATAAATGCAGCTAAATAAATTAAAATATATTAGTAGTGTGTTCAGAAAAGAATGGGCGAATTTTGTATGTTATGGAGAAAGCTAAAACCTGCCTTTTCTATCAGTTGGATGTGTGTGGAGAAGGAGAGAGAGAAGTCAAATGACCCTAAGGTTGTGAACTGAGGAGACACGGAGGAGTAGAGAGTTATCCACAGAATGAGAAAGGAGGAAGGGGAGAGGAGGGTTTAGGGGGAAAAATAAGAAGCTCCATTTTGGCCATGTTCAGTTTCAAGCGGCGGTGAGACATCCAAGCAGCAATGTCAGAAAGGCAGGCAGATATCCTGGCCTAGATTGCCAGAGAGATTTCAGGTGTAGAGAGGTAGATCTGGGAGTCATCAGCATAAAGATGTTACTGAAAGTCATGGGAAGAGATGAGTTCACCAAGGGACTGGGTATAGAGATAGAAAAGGAGTTGAACCAAGGCAAATCCTTGGGGTACACCAACTGAGAGCAGGATAGCAGTAGTGGAGGATCCACCAGAACAAACGCTGAAAGAGCGATGGGAGAGAGAAGAGAACCAGGATAACACAGAGCCCTTAAAACCAAGCAAGGAGAAGGTTATGGTCAATGATGTCAAAAGCAGCAGAAAGGTTAAGAAAGTTGAGGATCAAGTAAAGGCCCTTGGATTTAGATAGGAACAGGTTGCTGGAGATTTTGGTAAGAGCCATTTCAGTAGAATGTAAATAATGAAAGCCAGATTGTAAAGCATCCAGGAGAGCTTGAGAGGAGAGAAAGTTGAATCAATGGTGGTGAACTGCCCATTCAAGTAGTTTAGAAATGAAGGGGAGCGGGGAGATGGGTTGATAGTTAGGACAGGTAGAGTCTAGTAAGGGTTTCTTGAGGAGAGGTGTGATCTCAGCTTGCTTGAAGGCTGAAAGGACAATTGCAGTGGGGAACGATAGGTTGATAATATGAGAGATAGAAGGGACAACAGTAGAGGAGATGAAGCTTAGGAGATGGGTGGGAATAGGATCAGAGGTGCAGGTAGTGAGTTTGGAGGAGGAAAGGTGGTGTGTAGTTTCCTCCTCCAAAATCATAGAAAAGAAAGAGGGGTAGCAGATGTAGTGGGGGGGGGGGGGGGGAAGAAAGTTGGGAGTGAAGAGAGGGAGGAGGGGAGGTAGTTGACATCATGAGGAAATGGAGTATGATCTTGAGGATTTTGTCATGGAAATAGCCATGGTTTGGGCAGAAAGAGAAGGAGGGGTCAGAGGTGGAGGCACTTTGAGGAGAGAGTTGAGAGTTGTAAAGAGATGGTGAGGGTCAAGCAAGAGAGTTAGTCAGATGGACATAAGTCTTCTTTGACGAGTGCCATGGCTGAATGGAAAGAGGCAAGCATAATTTGAAGTGTAGAATGTCCACAAGGGTAAGGGATTTAAGCCAAGTGCACTCAGTTGAATGGACACAGGAATGTAGATAGCGAGTAGTGGAAGATATCCAGGGCCTGGGGTATAGTACGCATCACAGGAAGTGGCATGGGCAGAGCAAGAGCATTCAAAGCAGAGGAGAGTGCAGCATTATAGGAAGCTACTGCCTCATCAACAGATTCAGATGACATAGTGCAGGAAAGAGATGATGAGACAGTGGAGGGGAAAGCTAAAGGGTCAATAGCATGAAGATTTCTAAAGAGGTCTGAGGAGACAGGGCAAGATTGAGGAGGTGAGTGATGAAGTGTGACGCTTAGTAGATCATGATCCGATAAGGGAAGAACTGAGGTACAGACGTTTGAGGGTAAGCAATTAGAGAAGAATACAAGGTTGAGACAATGGCCGTGCTGGTGAGTGGGGGCAGTAGAGCAAAGCTGGAGGTCGAATGAGGAGGTAAGGGAAAGTAGCTTTAAAGCATAAAGGTCAGATGGGTTATCCTATGATCTAGCAGGAAGAAAGCATGGATTTATTGGGGAGGCAAGGGCAATGGATTTTGTGCCCCCCACTGGAGCTCTGGGAGTTGTTTTAAAAGATGCTGGATTAGGATGGCTCTAAATGATCAGCTTTTGCAATACTGATTGGCTGTTTAAGGATGTGATTTTCATGTTTGGGAGTCTGTTGAAGGCCGTTTGTCTTATCAAAGCATGACACAGTAAAATATTTTAGGGAAAAATAGTCATCAGATTGCTTTAACATATCTTATGGACATTGTTTGAGCTTCCCAGTCCAATTTATTAAACAGTGAATTGCCTGGGCACAGCAAAGCATTCTCAAATGCTGGCATACGAATAATATAATCAGAGTATGTTTTACTACTACTACTACTACTACTGAGCATTTGTATAGCGCTACCAGTTGTACGCAGTGCTGCACAGACATGTAAGAGACAGTCCCTGCTCATCAGAGCTTACAGTCTAGTCAAGACAAAACACAGAAGGTGTAAACAGGGATAAAACAAGGGGAAAGAAAAAGATCAGGTGAATCAAGATCCAAAAGCAGCAGCAAAGAGGTGTGTTTTCAGCCTGGATCTGAAGAGGGTTAGAGAAGGCGCCTGGTGTACAGTCACAGGTAGTTCCAGGCGTAAGGTGCAGCAAGGTGAAAGGAGCGAAGCCTGGAGTTAGCAGTAGAAGAGAAAGGAACAGATAGAAGCAGTTTGCTAGAAGAGCGGAGTTCCCGAGGGGGGGCTGTAAGGAGAGATAAGAGAAGAAAGGTAGTGAGGAGAGGAGCCGCAGAGTGAAAGCATTTATAGGTCAGCAGGAGAAGTTTGAACTGGATGCGGAAACGGATAGGGATCTAATGAAGTGACTTGAGAAGAGGAGTAATATGGGCATGATGAGGCTGGCATAAGATTAGCTGCGCAGCAGAGTGTTGAACAGATCGAAGGGGAGAGAGATGATTCAAAGGGAGACCAGCAAGGAGTAGGTTACAGTAGTCAAGACAGGAGGTGATTAAGGAGTGGATAAGCATTTTAGTAGTGTGTTCAGAAAGGAAAGGGCGGATTTTGCTAATGTTATAGAGAAAGAAATGGCAGGTCTTAGCTATGAGATGGATTATGTGTGGAGAAAGAGAGAAAGGAGTCAGACAACCCCTTAGATTGTGGGCTGAGGAAACAGGAAGGAGTACAGAGTTATCCACAGAGACTGAGAAAGGAGGAAGAGGAGGGGAGGTTTTAGGGGGAAAGATAAGAAGTTCAGTCTTGGCTATGTTTAATTTCAAGCGGCGGTGAGACATCCAGGCAGCAATGTCAGAAAGGCAGGCAGAGATCCGGGTCTGCATTGCCAGAGAGATTTCAGGCGTAGAGAGGTAAATCTGGGAGTTGTCAGCATACAGATGGTACTGAAAGCCATGGGAAGAGATAAGCGCACCAAGGGACTGGGTATAGAGAGAGAAAAGGAGCGGACCCAAGACAGATCCTTGGGGAACACCAACTGGGAGCGGGGTAGCAGAGGAGGAGGAGCCACCAGAACACACTGAAAGAGCGATGGGAGAGATAGGAGGAGAACCAGGATAGTACAGAGTCCCTAAAACGAAGTGAGGACAGGGTATCGAGGAGAAGGTTGTGGTCAACAGTGTCAAAAGCAGCAGAGAGGTCAAGAAGGATGAGGATGGAGTAAAGTCACTTGGATTTTGCCAGGAACAAGTCACTGGAGACTTTGGCAAGAGCCGTTTCAGTAGAGTGTAAAGGACGAAAGCCAGACTGTAAGGGATCCAGGAGGGCATGAGAGGAAAGGAAGTCGAGGCAGCGGCGGTGAACCGCACATTCAAGTAGTTTAGAAATGAAGGGAAGGAGAGAGATGGGATGTTTTCTTATTATACAGCAGTCTAATGACATGCTTGTATACTGTTGACCTATTTACTAAATATTCTTCACAGTGGTATAACTAGTGACCACTTGGTTTGTCATTGAAACCTGCTGAACACATGTGGTTTAAATTAGCAGTATATTAATATTGTCGCTGTCTTCCTACAATGATAGACTGTTGCGACTATTCTTTGCATCAATACTATACCAATTTTGTTTATAGTTTCTAGATGTACATTGCATACCTGCCATTTTGTTGATTCCTACATTCTCTACAAAATTTTTCTCTTGCATATTTTTTTTATTTTAATTTCTTTATATTTTCAAACAATTACAACAAAAGCAAAAAGTACGGTTAAAATAATAATCTTCTCTAACAGAAAAGCAAAACAAGGCTTTAACAGCCTACCCCAACCTTATCCCTCCCTTCCACATGCGATCATCAAAAAAGGAACTTATAAAATGAGCACAATAAAGGTGGGGGATCTGTAAGGGCTATGCCTCCACACCAACTCCCTGCCATGTAGTAACATGGTAACTAGACTATTTACCCCTAATATACACTATACCATGCTTTAGAGATGTAAGTGTTTAAGGGTTTCTGCTTGAGGAGGGTGGAAGGCATGAGAGTTGTACCATAATGTGGCATATGTTCATATTTGCAGCATAAGCGCAAACGGTTCCACCATTCCTGCCAGCTAAGTTCTGCAGAATGTTTCCAGTTTGTAATAACGAGATACAGGGCCATTCCCAACATAAAGTCAAATAAAAAGTGACAATCCCTCTGTAACGACGAGATGCCAATTGTTGACCGAAAAATGACCACAGACCCAGGAGAGAGTGGCCCTGAATCCCAAGACCTCTTGGATTCCGTTCCAAATCGAAATCCAATAGGACTGAATGTTAGGGCAGTCATATACCACATGTCTTAAAGTGCCAACATCACTCTGATAAGACCAACATTCATTTCCAGTCATTTTATCCCACTTAGCTACCTTTATCGGGGTAAAATGAGCTCTGTGTGCAAAAAAATATAAAGCTTGTGAAATAGAGGCAGACTGAGATACTCTATTTGTCTTGCTCCAGAATTTCACCCATGATTCCAGAGAAGGAGTCTCCCCTGTGTCATGTTCCCATATCCGCTCAACACCAATGGACTGTGAGGTGTGGTTCTGAACAACCAGTTTATAATAGTAAGAAGCCACCCCAGAAGCCATTTGGGCTGATCCTATAATGTTCAACAACCCCCATTCTTCAGGTAAAGATTTAATATCAACAGAGGATTTCTATATACAATGTCTCAGCAGCATCCATTGAAAGTAAAACATTTTAGGCAAGTCAAGCTCCCGCTGTAAATAAGCAAAAGACTTCCACTTGCCATATGATTCCAGTTGGTCAATGGCCCAAATATCCCTACGGAACCATTGTTGCCATGCAAACGAACTTTGATGAATTTTTAAAAAAGGACTGTGCTAGATGGGGATTAGTTTCGATAAGCATTCCTCTTTAGGAATTGCCTTCGCCAGCTGCTGAAAGGCCCTTTGAGAGTCTATTACCCTGTGAGACTTCAACCTCTCAGAAGACACCATGCCAGGGAGGAGATTTAAGGGGAACAGAGCACTTAATCTCTCTTCCAGGTCTAGCCATACTGGGCGTTTTCCACCAGCCCCCTTCACCCATTTTGAACCCTGCTTTAATAGAAAAGCACAATGGTAGGCCTGAAAATCAGGGAAGTTCACACCCCCTTCCTCTTTTTTAGACTTAAGCTTCCTAAGAGCAATTCTAGGCGGTTTATTCTTCCATAAGAATTGGACAAGAATCCTTTCAACTTGACGATAAGTGTTACTTGTAAGAAAGATTGGTAACATTTCTAACACATAGTTCACTTTAGGAGTGATAGTCATTTTTATTGCTTCAAGACGACCCCACCAAGAAAGATAGACCGGCGACCACTTTGCAGTTATATTATGAACTGTAGAAAGGAGCAAAGTTTCACTAAGTGGATATCAATAATGGACTCCCAAGTACTTCACCGTTTTGGGCTCCCACACAAAGGGAAAATCCTCTAAATCTGCACTGCAAACCCTTGAATTTAAAGGGAACACTACAGACTTTGGCCAATTGATTTTATAACCTGATAATCCAGAGTATTTATCTATCAGCTTTAAAGTAGCTGGTATAGAGCTGGGCATGGTAAATAGCAATAAATAATTAGCGTAAGCAGAGAGTTTAATTTCCAAGTCAGCTATGGACACACCTTTAACCATAAGGCTTTGTCTTAGCAATAGGGCTAAAGGTTCCAAGGCCAGATTGAAAAGGATGGGAGAAAGGGGGGGGGGCAACCCTGGCGGGTGCCATGCCCCAAAAGAAACTCTTTAGACTGAGTCGCATTCACAGAAATATTACCACTTGGTTTTGCATACATTAGTTTGATCAAATTAGAGAAACCCTCACCAAACCCAAACCACAACCACTTCAGTACAGCAAACAAGAAAGGCCACTCTAGATGCTCAAAGCTTTTTTTTTTGCATCTAATGATAATCCCACAAGTAGGTTCTCAATTCTTTCTGCACCTTCCAAAATGTGACGCAGCACTCTCACATTGTCAGCTCTGGAACATCCCTCAGTGAAGCCACATTGGTCCGGATGTATCAAAGAAGGGATCAATTTGGAGAGACGACCAGCTAGAATGGCTGCAAAAATTATATAATCTGCATTTAGTAATGAAATTGGGCAGTAGTTACTAACCGAGGGTCCCTCCCAGGTTTTTCACGAACCACAGTATTTGCAGAGACAAATGCTCCAGACTGTGCCTCCTCTTCCAAAAGAAGTCTGTAATATTGTTGTGGATATGGGCCTAAGGTTTTGGAAAAGGTTTTGTAGAATTCAACCGGAAGACCATCTTGTCCAGTGGCCTTGCCCACTTGCATAGAGTTAATAGCCTGAATGATTTCCATGACTGTAAATTGTTTGTCTAGTCCTGCCACTATATCTTCATCTAGCACTGGTCTCTGGTATTGGCCAGTAGTCTGTCAAAATCCTCCTCAGAGAAATCTATCTCTGGGTATAACTGAGCATAAAATTGGCGAAAGGCCTCTGCAATATCAGAGTCCTTGACAATTAGTTGTTGCACCTGAGGATCTCTCAAAGCAGTAATGCGAGAAGCCTCCTTATGGACTTTTAATGAGTTAGCAAGTAACCGTCCGGCCCTGTTACCTTCTAAGTAATATCGCCCTTTCTGTACTTGATTATTCTGTGAAGCCTCGGTAGTTAAAATTGAGTTATATCTAAATCTAAGACGCTGTAACCGTATCAGAATATTAGGATCAGTTTTCTGCCCTAAGATGTGTTTGCCTGCTTTAATCTGCTTGTCTAAAGCTTCAAGTTCTGCTTTACGCTGTTTGGCCTGTCGTATAGCAAAACTGGTAATGGTGGTCTGCATATTAGCTTTAAATCCCTCCCACCACGCCCAACCCAAAGTATCCTGAGGTAAATTAAACTGAAAATACTCCTCTATAGCCAACTGGATAGTTTCCCATAACTCTTGGCTGCCAAGAAGAGTTCTATCAAAATGCCAGCATGAATGAGATGGGCCGCTCATTAAATCAAATAGGGTGAATGAGATTGCAGAATGATCAGAGATATGAGCTGCATGTATATTGGACTCAATAATTCTAAAGCATAGCCCTTTGGAGACTAGGAAATAGTCTATGTGTGATACCGAGTTATGAGGGGGAGAGAAGAAAGTGTATTCTTTGTCCATAGGATGTTGCAACCACCATACGTCTATCAGCCCCAATTCTTGCATTAGAGACAAAAGAACAGGGTGAGCTTTGGGAACCTTATGAGGTCTCACTGGACTCCTATCTAACAAGGGGTCTAGTACGAGGTTGAATTATCCTCCCACAATAGTTGGATAGTAGGACACCTCTTGTGCCAAGGCCGCAATGGAGCTAAAGAAGCCAGGGCAATCTATATTAGGAGCATATATATTGATTAAGGCCTGTTCTGTGGATCCTGTTTTAAGGACAACCATTGCCCACCACCCCTCTGTATCAGATCTAGTTTGTATTACAGTGGGGGATAGAGATTTCTTTACTAGGATGGCTACCCTGGTATTTTTCTGATTGGCAGCAGAGAAAGCCACTAGTGAAAAGGGTTTTATATCTAATTTTAACGACTTCTTCACATTCAGATGTGTCTCTTGTACCATTAGGATGTCAGCACTTTCCTTATGTCCATATAAAAATATCTTTTTCCTCTTTATGGGATTGTTAATGCCCTTAACATTCAGTGAAAGCATCTTAAAGGGAGACATATGACAATAAAGTATAAAATGACAGTCTACTGTTGCAGAAACATACCAATTTGTAGCATATGTCTTGACATTATTGAACCACACTTTAAAAGCCCTCACAATGATAGCCCAAGGGAGAAAACACAGAGAAAAAAGCCACTGCTTAGCCATTGCCCTTGTAGAAGATCGCTCAAACCCTGGGGAGCTATAACAGCTCAAAAACTTAGCGGGTGAGCCCAAAGGGACAAGATGAGCATGGAGGGAAAATTAACAAGTTTACTTCAACTCTATTACCGCTTAACTCAACTTAAACCACACACTACCCACTCCAGAGATAAGAAAGCAGCGTCCCCAAACCTGGAGCGCCAAGAGTGATAGCAAAAACTGCTCCATCAAAACAATTTATGCTCCCAGAAAAACCGCATGTATATAGACAAGGGCAGTCCCGCTCCTGCAAGCCCCGCTGACCTTCCCACCACAACAGATATCACAAACAACACAGAACACAAAAGGAGAGAGAAATAAGCAAAGAATAAGACATTATTAACCAGGATAATACCCTGGAGTTCCTCCAAGAGAGTAACATTGAATGACACATCTAATGTCAACACTGCATGATTGAAAGTCAACTGAGTGAATGAGTCGCTACTTCACGACCTCAGGTCAGTCAAACACCCAAATAAGAGAGCGCTGAAGAGCTTTTACAGGCCATTGATTACAAGGCAGGCTTTCACCACATCAACACCAACTCCTTGTCTTCTAAGAATGCATGCAACTCCCGTGGGTCATCAAAAGTCCTTGTCGGGTTGTGAAGCATGACTCTCATGTGAGCAGGGTAGAGTAGCTCGAATCGGGCCTGCAGCTGCATCAAGCATGGACGTAGCGCCAAGAAACTTTCTCCGATCCACTGTCACTTTCGCAAAGTCAGGGAAGAATAAGAGTTTGTGCCCCTGATACTCCAAGGGAGAGTGTGCTCTGACTGCTTCCATTATTTGTGTTACTTGTTGAAAGAGCAAACCTATGAGGAGGATTGGGCATGGGTGCTTACCTGCAACCGTTGACTGAGTAAGGAACTCAATGGGTGCGGTCGATCTCAAAAGGCATGGCAAACTTCACCTCAACACACCTGGGATCATTGACTGCAAAAAAACTATCATGTCAGGGCCCTCGGCTCCCTCTGGAACCCCCAAGATTTTTATGTTTCTTCGTGTGCGATTGTTACTATCTTCCAACTCTCTTTGCAGTGACCGTATCAACTTTGCTTGCTTCTCAATGGCCCTGAACCACTCACCATATGTTGCCACCATGCTCTCCACCTTCTCCAGTCTGACCGTAATGGACTCCAAAGCATTTTTTAAGGTGCTGATATCTTCCTGCATTGTGCACAACGAGTCTCCATTAGCTTTGACCAAGTTTTTAACAGCACGAATCTCAGTCAAAAGTTCTTGTAGGGTCTTGGGACAATCTCTGATGACCACCATCTTGTGAGGTGAGAGAGGCTCCGTTTTGGTTCTCTTTGCGCTGGCATTTTGAGGAATTTGATAATCCAGCTGCGTCAGCTTGGGGCCAGACATCTCCAGGATCGAATGATATCAGAGTAGGTAGGAACTATTTAGTTAAAGATTGCAGAATTCAGGATTCTTGACCACTGCCCTCCGGAGCACAGCTCTTACATGACCATCTTGCCCAATGCTAGGCTCTATCCCCCCTTGCATATTTTATCAATGAGTAAAATATTTCCGAACTGTATGTACCGCTGAGTGTTTTTCTTTTGATCCATATCTAAAATCTAGCATGCTCTTGGACTATCACAGGCTCTTCATATGATAAGTATTTACTGCTCAGTAGTTATTTTTATTCTGGTTATGCATTTACCCCTTCAGTGCAATTTCTTACAATACTGGATTTGAATGAGAAATACTAGCATCATATGAAAAGAGTTCACAAAGGAGTTTGGGGGGAAAAGAGGGGTGGAGTGTAGCCAGCATTAATAACGAGGGAGTGGATGCCAATCTATGGGTTGCATGGGAGTGCCAGAAACCCTAGTACTGGCCCTGAGCAAGGCATATTTTAAAAAGGTAAGCGCTTCCTGCCTCTAGCAAGAAACAGGAAGTGCTTCTGTTTACCTTCTTAAAATGTTGTGTCTGGGTGTCGGAAGTCTAGCACAGATGTGGAAGCAAATGGAAATGCTCCTGCAGTTTTGAAAAGGTCAAAAGTGAGAGAGGCTTGAGGGCCTTTAAAGCTTGTCTGCCCAAGCCTGCCTGACTGGCTTACCAATGCCCATGGCTTAGCAGAATTCTGTGCAGGTCGGAAATCTATACACGCACACACAATCATCAAAGGGCTAAATGCTTTTTGCAATAATTAATATATACAAATTTAGTATGTTAAAATTTAGACGTTTGGACCAGTGCTCAAAAAAGCTGAGCAGCTAAATTTAGGCACTTACGGGGACATTATGTGCCATGAATAGTAGAGAAGTACGTCCTGCCTGGATATACTTTTATGCTATTCATCCTCCTGCCGCTTCCCATATGAACAGCGCTGTTATACAGGGAGCCCTGGACGAGGGTGGAAGGTGGGGTCTGGAGGCAGAGTGAGGGCGGGACATGGACGGGCCATGACCCCAGACATACAGAACAAAGTCTGAGGTCAGCCCTATATGTCCAGGGTCAGCCACGATTCTGATCCCACCGGCTCGTCTAGTCTCCTGCAGGATCAAAATCGGGTGCTACTGCTATACGCCTCAATTCTGAGAGGCCGCACAGGGACTGGATGGCCAGAACAGAATTGGTCTCATAGTCATTTGACTTGATTTAGGTGCTTAAGGTTAGGTATTGTAAATCAATATTAAGCATTTAATTTTGCGTGGCTTCAGGTCAGAGTTAAGTCAGGGAGCACTTTTTAGGGTCCTAAATTTAAGAACTTAGTATAACTAATAAATTCTAATAGGGGACAGTTTTAGGGACTTCACCTTCAGAAGCTTAAACGCTTTGAAAATTGGCCACCTTGCTTTTGGTCTTGACAAAATATTTCAGTTCTTTACTTACTAAATATTGGATTAAGATTTCAAAATGTTAACCGTTATGCACATCTGTTTATTTTCATAGCTTCACTGATTTAGGTGCTGGGTATGTCAAATTGAAGTTGCTTCAATGCCTTTCTGGTAACCAACATTTTTAGTACTATCTTTTTACTTTCAAAGGATGCTCCTCTGTTTCAGCGAGACTCTTTCACTGTCTGTACTTAGCAGAGCCTGCAGATTTGTATCAGTTTTTAAAATTTGTATCCGTTTTAAATTTGCATGCATACTTTCTCTGCAAGTATGCTTTCATGGATTAACACTTGGTCAAAATTGCAATGTGTATGCATTATTTCTCTACCTCCAAACTAAACATGCCCCCAGATACGCTGAGTCTGTTAAGCTGCACTGATAGAGTAACTTGAGTAAATTGCTATTTGCACTTGTAAATGTCTTTGGAATGTATCCTCACAGTTGAAAACTATAATGCTATAGTGGGTCAGAACCAGGTCCATCAAGCTCAGTATCCTGTTTACAACAGTGGCTAAATGTAGGTCACCTGTACCTGTCTGGTTCCCCAAAAGATACACAGGTTCCACAATGATTGTTCTGGGGTAAGCAGTGGATTTCCCTGGTCCTCTTTAATAATAGTTTATGGACCTTTCCTCCATGAAATTGTCCAAACCTTTTTTAAACCCAGCTACACTAACAGCTTTTCCTATATCTCCTGCTTACGAATTAGAGTTTGATTTATGCGTTGAGTAAAAAAATATTTTCTCTGATTAGTTTTAAATATGCTTCATGGTATGAAGTAAACAACCAATATACATTTATCCATTCCACTCCATTCGTTAATTTATAGACCTATCATATCTCCCCTCAGCTGTCTCTTTACCAAGCTGAAGAGCCCTAACCTTTTAAGCCTTTGTTCAGAGGGGTATCCTTCCATCCCCTTTACCATTTTGATGGCTATTCTCTGTACCTTTTCTAATTCAGCTATATCCTTTTTTAAGATAAGGCAACTAGAATTGCACACAATATTCAAGGTGCTGTTGCACCATGGAACAATACAGAGGCATTATAATATCCTTGGATTTATTCTCCTTTCCTTTCCTTTCCTTATGATTCCTAGCATTCTATTTGCTTTCTTGGCTGCCGGTGCACACTGGGCAGAGATTTTCAATGTATTATCCACAATGATGCACAGATCCTTTTCCTGGTGGAGGTTCCTAATGTGGAACCTTGCATTGTGTAAGCATAATTTGGGTTACATAACTTTGCACTTGTCCACACTAAATTTCACCTGCCATTTGGACGTCCAGTCTTCTAATTTATCATGTTCCTCTTGCAATTTTTCAAAATCCTCTTGTGTTTTAAGAACTTTAATATGTGTCATCTACAAATCTGATCACCTCACTCATTATTCCCATTTCTAGGACAAAATGTTAAAAAGCAGTAGGCCCAGCATAGATCCCAAAGCATACAATCCTACCACTTCAAATTGCACAAAATACCACAGCACGACTCATCTCGGGAACAAATAAGCATGAACACATCACCCCCATACTCAATCACCTACACTGGCTACCAATCCAATCCCATATCAAATACAAATCAATCTTAATCATCTTTAAAATCATACACCAACTATCGGCTGATAGCCTACAAGACATCATAATAAGAGACACAAGTACCCGGCCCAGGAGGAACAATAACAAGCATACAATCATCACACCCTCTGGATATCATAGGACCATACAAGCTGCATCTGGAAGAGTACTTTCACTTTCTGCTCCATCATTATGGAACTCAATGCCAGATAACATATGCGCAACTACAGACATTAAGGATTTCAGAAAGAAACTGAAAACATTTCTGTACACAGATCATCTAGGACAGTGGTCACCAACCTCCAGAGGGCCGCGGGCCACACAGCCGTCTCCCGGGAGCCTCGCGGGCCGCACCCCCCTTCTCCCCCGCCTCCGCGAAAAAAAAAACTATGCTTATAACCTATACCTTGCTGGAGACTTCCGGTGACGTCAGTGGCCCTTATGGCGGTGAGGTAATTGGGCTCCGCCGTCAAAGCCTGATAAATGGTGCTAAAAAAACCCTAAAAGCAGTGAGGCGGCGAGTTGTGCTGGTGTGGGGAGCTGCGAGGAGGACCGAGAGGCCCTGGTGACAAAGCACTCGGCAGGAGGACCGGCAGCAGCGTGCTCAAAGCCTCGAAATGAGGTAAATCACGGGAGCTGAAGTGGAGAAATCGCCTGAAATGAAGAAGAGGCAGGAGTGAGGTGTGGAGCCAGCAAATCCGGCAGGCGGAGAGTGCAGCCGCGTGATCGCACGGGAGAGCAGGTGGGGCAGGGAAGCATTGGCCCAAAACCAGCGGAGAGAGCGTGTTAGGCCCATCAGCCGGCAAAGTGCAGCAGCAGTGGAGGGGAGAATAACCTATACCTTGCTGAACCGCCGCATCTTCTCAGCTCCCGCTAGCAGCGGGAGAGCGGAACGAAGGCACCTCGCTGCTTTGCTCAGCTGATGACGAGACCAGGAAGGTAATAAATCCTTGGCGGGCCGCACCGGGGTAGAGCCTCGCGGGCCGCACGAAGGGACCTCGCGGGCCGCAGGTTGGTGACCACTGATCTAGGACATATAACCTAACCACCTGAATGAAGGCATGACACAGTCCTCCAAAATGAACTCATAGCCATGCACAACTAACCTTAAAAACACAACTTACCAAAATGTAGATAATGCTGTCATGCAAGTATAACCCTGTACATAGTTAATCCTGCTACTTCCCTTCTCCCCTCCCTTGTTCGAATATTCTTGTATATTGTTTTTCATTCTAGGTACTATGCTGAGTTTCAATGTAAACCGCTCTGAGTGAAGGACAAAGCAGTATAAAAAAAAATGGTTAAATAAATAAATACATATGAGAAATCTGACCGTCTTTATCATAGATACAAATGTAAATTTTCTTCAGTGAAACAAGGAGTTCATGATGTAATGCTCACATGTGATAGACTGAGCAGTTAGGGATATTATGTATAGAACAACTTCCCAGAAGAGGTAGTATAAGACAAAACAGTAATAAAATTTAATAAAACTTGCAATTAGCAAAGAGGTTCTTTGCTTACCAGGAAGTGAAAAAGTCAGAGATCAAGAAGAGTCTATGGAATTGGGCAGCCTAGTCAAGCCTTCTGTTCTTTATCTGCTCTTAGATTCTCTGTTTCATCGACTGTTCTAGGTTGCAGGAAAAGCAGGTCATAGTAGATATTTCTCCTTGTGTTTGGCCTGGCAGGTTGTTCCTGCTCTATTGTGTTTCCAGCTCAATCTCAACCAGCCCATACTGGGTTTACAGAACAAAAGCCTTCATTTGGTGGGATTCTCTTTGTTTATATTTCTCTGATTTTTAATGCTTTCCCATTCTTATCTACTGCAGTCATTGCATCAGCAGTCATTGGCCAGAAATAAGACTATGGATCTCTCTGGAACGTGCTAGGCTTTTGCCATGACTCTTGGTGTCACCATTGTTTGACAGACGTCTTCCCTGAAGGGATGCTGCTAATGTTCCTATTGCTCACAGTGATGGGCCCAAAGGATCCGAATGAAGAAAACAGGAAATTGCTTAAGAATTGGCAAGTTAGATGCCAAACACTGATAATTTATGCAATGAGAGAATTTAAAAAGAAGCTTGCTGTGGAAGAAAAGTCTCAAATTTTTCAATGTATATTTGAAGGAACAGGACTTAAGGGAGTCAGTTGGATCATTAGATGACACAAGAGTAAAAGGGTCACTAAGGAAGGACAATGCTATAGTAGAAAATCAAAATTAATTTGTTGCTTTGGTCTTTACTGAGGAAGATATAGGAGAAATATCTATGCCAGAAATGATATAAGGTAATGATTTGGAGGAACAGAAAAAATCTTGGTGAACCTAGAAGATGTATTAGAGCACTCTGATATGCTGAAGAGTAGTAAATCACCTGGACCGGATAGTATCACCTAAAAGCAAACATGGATTTAGCAAAAAGGTCTGGTACATTTTTTTTAAAGGTGTGAATAAACAAGTAGATAAAGATGAACCAATTCTCAGAAAGCCTTTGGGTGCCTCATGAGACTCTTGAAGAAATTAGAAAGTCATGGAATAGGAGGCAGTGTGTTATGGATTAGGAGCCAGTTAAAAGAAAACAGTGTAGGACTAAATGGTCAATTTTTCTCGATGAAGAAAGGTAAATAGTGGAATGCCCCAGGGATCTATGTTGGGCCCATTACTTTTTACATTTATACATGGTCTGGAAATGGGAACAGCGAGAGAGGTGATAAAATTTGCAGATGACACAAAATTATTCAAAAGTTGTTAAATCACAAGAAGATTCTGAAATATTGCAAGAGGACCTTGAGAAAGTGGGAGAATGGGCATCCAAAAGGAAGATTAAATTTAATGTGGACAAGTGCAAAGTTATACAATTAAGGAAGAACAAACCAAACTATCGTTATATGATGCAAGGTTCCACATTAGAAACCACCGCTCGGGAAAAGGATCTAGGCATCATCATAGATCCATTGAAATCTTCCACTCCGTGCACAGTGGCAGCCAAGGAAGTTATTAGAAGGCTAGGAATTCTAAGGCAAGGAATGGAGAATAAAATAAAGGATAACATAATGTCTCTGTATTGCTCCATGGTGTTGAGTGCATCTTGAATATTGCATGCGGTTCTGATCGCTGCATCTAAAAATAAAAACAAATTTTAAAAAATACTAGAATTAGAAACATGACAGAAGAAAAAAGACCACATGGCCTATCTAGTCTGCCTTTCCATATCAACTACAATAGTCCCCTTTTTACCTTTAGAGATCCTCTGTATTTGTCCCTTGCTTTTTTGAATTCAGATACTTTCCTCGTGTCCACCACCTCCACTGGGAGACTGTTCCACACATCTGTCACTCTTTCTGTAAATAAATATTTCCACATATTACTCCTGAGTCTATCCCCTCTCTCATCCTATGTCCCCTCGTAACAGAGCTTGCTTTCAATTGAGAGACCCTCCTATGCATTTATGCCACAGAAGTATTTAAATGTCTCTATCATATCTCCCCTATCATGAAGTACTTCACCCCCTACACTGTACAGCTCCTTTGGATTTTTGCAACCTAAATGCAGGACTCTGCATTTTTTTAGCATTAAATTTGTTGCCATATTCTAGACCATTCAAATTCAGCTAGATCCCCCCTTGTGTTGTCTACTGCTTCCTGTGGGTCCACTCTATTGCAGATTTTGGTATCGCCTGCAAACAAGCAAACCTTACCCGTTGATTACTTGTCAACATGGATTCAGAGAATCTCATGGGGTCGAGACGCTCCTTACCACCCTCCTCAATAGCCTAAACTCTGGTATTGACAACATCCGAAAGGGTTTTGTTCTCATCTTTTTGGATATTGCGGCTGCTTTTGATTCAGTTTGTCACGAGCTTCTTATTATCCGCCTAAAAGAGAAGGGCCTCTGTAGAAATGCACTCGAATGGTGTAACTCATACCTGTCAGGTAGATGGCAGCATGTGCGATCAAATGGGGAAACATCAGATCCATTTCATCAAGGACAAGGAGTCCCGCAAGGATCCTCTCTATCATCATTACTATTTAACATATACATGCAACCTATATGTAACATCAGATCTTTTAATGTCAACTGTATGATATATGCTGATGACGTGTTATTATACATGCCGTTCTGCATAGATAAGATGGACCTCACCCCCTTAACCAACTGTTTTAATTCCATATCAAATTGGCTACTGACTCAAAATCTCAGAATCCAACATAAAAAAATGGAAGTTCTCTTTATCTCAAGGAACACGAATTTCATACCACCTACATTCCTGGATGTTCAAGATGCCAAGCTTCAAGTAAAATCCCATATCCGATACCTAGGAGTGACTCTGGATCAAAATCTGGACATGAAGACTCACATATCCAACACAGTAAGGGCAGTTTATTTCAAGATCCGCTCCCTCAGACATCTCTGGCAACTGATTGATCCGGATGATTTCCGTACTGTTTACCAGGCTCTAATCATTCCCCATTTTGACTACTCAAACTCCATACTACAAGGGCTTCCTCAATCTACCTTAAACCCTCTTCAACTCGCCTTGAACAGTGCAGCAAGAGTGCTTTTTGGAGTACCCAAAAGAGAACATGTAACACCCCTTCTAAAACAACTACATTGGCTTCCTATTCAAGCGAGAATCACTTTCAAGACTCTGCTCCTGGCCTTTAAAGCATACAAAGGTCTTGCCCCCACCTCATTATCGGAGATGATCCAACCAATCACACCCAACAGACTAAGAAGAACCGCGGAACTAAATATGCTAATTGTACCAAAGGAAATTTTAAGATACAACTCTACAACAGCAAGCCGAGCCTTCAGTTTATGTGCTCCAAAACTTTGGAACACCCTTCCAGCACACATTAGGGCCATCTCTGATCTCATCCAGTTCAAGAAGGCCCTGAAACATCACCTTTTCCTCAAATACTTCCCAGAGAACAAAGAAATACAGTTACACCCAATAGCAATAATTACCTTCCGACCACATAATCTTCCCTGACTCAACAACACATTACAGTACTTTACCAGATTAATAGTACACTTTTCAGACAATATGACACTTGTATGTAAATAGTTGATCTTGTTGTTGTTTTGTTGTAAATAGTTGCTCCTGTTATCCAAGTTAATTTTCCTGTTTTATGTAATAACCAGATAAATGTAACTTGTCTGAAGTTTTCCTGTTCCATGTAAACCGCGCTGATAATGAATAGTGCGGTATATAAAAAATGTTAATAAATAAATAAATAATAAATAAATAATAAATAAATAAATATCACTAACAAAGATGTTAAACAGAATCGGACCAAGGACAAGATCCCTGTGGCACACTACTGGTAACCTCCTCCCCAGAGTGAATGTCATTTACCTGTACCCTTTGTCGCCTCCCACTCAATCAATTTCTAACCCAATCAGTAACTTTAGGGGCCATCCTTAGGGTGCTCAGTTTATTTATAAAGTCGCTTTGCAGAACAGTGTCAAAGGGTTTACTGAAATTTAAATACACCACATCTAGGGCTTTCCCTCGGCCCAACTACCTGGTCACCCAGTCAAAGAAATCTATCAGATTTGTCTGACAAGAACTGCCTCTGGTGAATCCATGCTACCTTGGATCCTGCAATTGGACTCTAGAAACCTCACTATTCTCTCCTTTAGTAGCCTTTCCAATAATTTATTAACCACAGAAGTTAGACTAACCGGCCTGTAGTTCTCAATGTCATCCTTGTGTCCGCTTTTGTGTAAAAGGACTCGTGTGTCTCTCTCCAGTCCTCTGGCACCACTCCCGACTCCAAAGAAGCATTGAAAAGGTCAGATAGACTCTCTCTGTGGATAGAGACTGAATTCTGAAATTGTTTTTCAAGAAGAGACAATTTTCTTTCTTTGGTTGTAATGTCAGGGTTTTTCCTGATATTGCTAGAGAGACAAAGAGACGTCAGAGGGAGTTTCTTCTTTTGAAACCAGGAGTTGTACAGCTCGGGGCATTATTCTTTTTGAAATTTCCCTGTAAATGTTTAGTGAAATTTAATTCTGTTAATTATGTATTTTTTCAACCTTCTGAATTACTTTCCTTTATTAATGCTAAGCAGATATCTTCTAGTACATAGACTAGGCCTGGTGTAGTAGACGCTCGTTATTGAATCGCTGTATGTTCAGAAAGCTAATATTACTAGATTGTAAAATTCCTTTTCATTTTTGTGTAGCTCTCCTTCCCCCATTTCATGGTGGACTTGTGAGACTTAGCTTAGGCGTATTTCTTTAAATGTTTTCTTTGCATATTGCTATGGTTTTACCTTTCTTTAGCTAATGTTCCTTTGCTAATGCAAGTTGTTACTTGTAATGTATTTTAAATTCAAAGAAATATAAAAAAAAAAAGAAAAGGTCAGATAGTGGAGCTGCTAGAATGTCCCGAAGTTCCCTCAGTTTTCTTGATGTAGTTTAGTTAGTTCCTCTTGAACACAATCTCTGAAAATCATTCAAGATTCCCATCGCTTCTGTTGCTATTTATGGATGTTTTCTGAGGTCCTGCTCCAGGCCCTTATTTATTTATTTAATTTTTCTTATATACCATGTTAAGATCAGTGCGGTGTACATTCAAAACATAACATACTACAGTGCAGCAAGCCGCATTGTATTTACAATAAACAGGGTAATAAACTTGGGTATAACTGGGAAAACTATCTACATTTCATATACATTGGTGCATACATTCCTAGATCTAGGCAATTTGGGTGGGGGAGGGGGGGAATCACGCTGGCTAACCGTTTTCTTGCTGGATATGTAAGTTGGGGAGGTTTGGGTGAACAGAACAGAAATATTTGCTAAGCAATTCTGCTTTATCCTCATCAGTTTCTGCATATTCCTCCCCTGCACCCTTGAGTCTGACAATACCACTTTTACTCTTCCTCCTCTAACATATCTGAAAAATGTCTTATCCCCCCATTTTATTGCAATGGCTATTTCCTCCTCTTTTGTACCTTTTGCTTTCTTGACTACTTTGCTAGCTTCTGTAGGTTTCTCCAAATATAGATGCCTGTCTTCCTCTCTCTGTGATCTCTTGTATTTCATGAAGGCCTCCCTCTTTTTCTTCACCTTCTCAGCTACTTCATTTGAGAACCATAACGGGTTCCTTTTTCTTTTCCTTTTCTTTACCTTTCTAACAAAAAGATTTGTTGCCTTTAAAATATCCCCTTTCAGTTTTGCCCACTGTTTTTCTACATCCCCCAGCTATTCCCATCCCACTAACAACTCTTGAGGTATTGTCCCATCTTTGCAAAGTTAGTTTTCCTAAAGTCTAAGACCCTCACTTTTGAATGGATTTTATCAGCCCTAGTACTAATACTGAACCACACCATCTGGTGATCACTGGATGCAAGTTGATCTCCCGCTGTAACATCAGAAACACTTTCCCCATTGGTGAGCACTAAGTCTAGTATGGCCCCATCACGTATGGGTTCTGTTACCAATTGCCTGAATAGTTCTCGCTGTAGAGAATCCGGGATCTCCTTACTTCTAGATGACACCACAGCAGGGATGTGCGAATCCACACCTGGCATATTGAAATCGCCTATCAGTAGCATGTCTCCTTTCATGGCAATACTGCGTATGTCTTCTATTAAATCTTTTTCCACTTCTACGCCCTGTGAGGGGGATCTGTATATAACTCCAATGCAAATAGATTTCCCTTTCCCTCTTTCTAGTTTAACCCACAGTGCCTCCTCTCTTCCTTTTAAGCCCTGCAATTCTATAGCTTTAATATTATTTTTAACATATAGTGCCACACCATCTCCCTTCTTCCTACCCTGTCCTTCCTGAATAAAATATAGCCTTGTATAATTACATCTCCGTTATGTTTTTCTGTGAACCATGTCTCTTTAACTGCCACTGAATCCAAGTCAGCCTTTTCCATTAAAGCCTCAACATCTGGGATTTTATTTCCCATGCTATGGGCATTTATACACACTGCTTTCCAGATGTTGCCACCTATTACCCATTTCTACAAAGGTATTTAATGTTTCACTTACCTGGGAGCTCTCTTCACCCATCTCAATCAAATCTAGTTTAAAGCCCTCTTCAATAGGTTAGCCACGCTTCTGCTGAAAACGCTTTGACCCTTCTTGGACAGATGGACACCATCTACACCAGGGGTTTTCAACCCAGTTCTCGGGGAACCCTAGGCCAGTCAGGTTTTCAGGATTCCCACAATGAATATGCATAAGATAGATTTGCATGTTCTGCCTTCATTGTATGCAAATCTATCTCATGCATATTCATTGTGGGAATCCTGAAAATCCTAATGGCCTAGGGTTCCCTGAGGACTGGAGTTGGGAACCTCTGATCTACACTCTGCAATCCTTGGAACATCACCCCATGGTCCAGGAAACCTAAACGCTCTTGATGACACCATCTGCACAGCCATTCATTCATCTCCAGGATGCGAGCTTCTCTGCCTCTGCCTTTACTCTAAACAGGGAGGATTGAAGAGAATACCACCTGCGCACCTATCTGCTTCACCCTCTGTCCCAGAGCCATGAAGTCACATTTGATATGCTCGGAGGGATACCTAGCCGTATCATTTGTGCTGACATGGATGAGCAACAGCGGATAATAGTAGGCTTGATGAGTCTCTGCAAACTCTCCGTACCATCTTGGGTTTTGGCACCTGGCAGACAGCACACCTCTCTGGACATCAAATCTGGTTGGCAGATAGATGCCTTAGTACCCTCAGAAGAGATTCACCAATCACTACCCTTTGCTTTGTTGTGGTGACTGATTCTCTAACTTTGGGGTACTCGAGCTATGGTTCTTCCCTTTCCTCAGATGCTTCCACCTCCTCCACTTCCAGGGCTGCATACTGGTTCTTCAGTTGAAGGGCTGGAGGAGTTGGAGTGCTGATACTGCAGGCTCTTGTGACTCATGTCCAACCTTCTTTCTTCTGTAGCCTCCCATCTTCTCCTCTGGATGTTTCAAGAAGCATCTCATCAATGTACTTCTCACTGTCTCAAATGCTTCTCAGCCTCGCCACCTCTTCCCTGAGCTCTTCCACTTGTTTCCCGAGAGTTTCAGCATGCAGGCATCCTGCACATGGAACCGGTCCCTCAACTGGCACTGGGATCTGTCTGGACAGAGACAGAAGCTGTAATGGGGACAACAGTTTTGGCAATATGATTTTTCCCAGCCATCATTCAGTTGGTGGAGCTTTGGTACCTGTTGAAGTAAAAGAGAGAGACATACCAAAGTCCCTACCTTTTCCTCAGCTGTCCTTTAAGAAAATAAAATCAGCTAACCTCTTTAAAGAGTGTTCTAATAGTGCTTGTCTATGTCCCTGTGTGTAACTAAATCGGGGCCTGCCCTATAAAGCAAGAATGCGCACATGGGGTGGGTGGGTGTCGGGGTGAGTAGGAAAGGACCTAAGTCCTGATGAGGTCAGTAGCTTCAAAGCGTTAGCTGTGAATGAACGGACAAGAGCCTTAGCCATACACACACACACACACACACACACACACACTTCTTTGTTGTATAGAAAAAAAGACTTTATCCTTTAAAAATGAACAGTAATAAACCCCCTTCAAGAATTGGCATTTAAAAGAGACAGCAAAACCCCTTTAAGAATTAGCTTTTGGGTAGTGTGGAATGGGTAAATATAACTTTGTTGTCTACTCCTTGAAAATGTATAAAGACTAGGGGACATGCAGTGAAGGTGCAATGGAGTACATTTAAGACTAATCGGAGAAAATATTTTTCCACTAGGTGCTTAATTAAGCTCTGAAATGGATGTAGTAAAAGCTGTTATTGTAGTTTGGTTTAAAAAAGGTTTGGACAAGTTTTGGAGGAAAAGTTCCTAAACCATTATTAAAGTGGACTAGGGAAAATCTCTTGGGATAAGCAACATGAAATCTGTCTGTTTTTGGATTCTTCTAGGTACTTGTGACCTGCATTGGCTTTTTTTGGAAATGGTATACTGGGTTTGATGAACCTTTGGTCCGACCCAGTAGGCAAATCTTATATTCTTATGTTTTAGTACAATGCTGTAGTTTGCTGCTACACACAGGTGTCTTTTATTCTGACATTAGTTTTATGACCACTTCTGCTTGCTTCTTTCCACAGGGCACATAAACCAATATTTTCAAAATGTTCTGGAAAATTATTTCTTTAAAAATAGAACAATGAAAAAGGTTCCATACTAGGACAAGAAGGTCTTCAGTTTGGCGAATACCAATATTAACAAAAACCGTGGATCTTGGTTGTTCAGTGCGTGTTGCTTAGCCCTGAGAGAACATGTGCTACCGAGCCCACTCAACGTCATATCCTATTAGGGTTAGAATTTTTATATCATACAAAGAATTTGCAATAAAACCTGCTGCTAATCGACATTAATTTGCCACTTTGTACAGTGTTTACAGAAACAAAAGACTTAAATTGGTCTCAGACATGTAATAAAAGATTGGCATGAAAAGGGGAATTTTAATGGTTTTGGTAGGTTTAACTTAATGGAAGGGACAATTTTCGACATCCTTCTTAGTTACAAACTATGCTGCAAGCAGCAGTAACCCATACACTTAATGCAAATTTGCAGAGAAACTACCTGTATGTTTTTGAAACGAGCAAGTATGTGGTTTGTGTGTTAAATGTCCACATGCTTTGCTATTTGCGTAGGGTTGGCGGGGGGGGGGGGGAGGGAGCAGGGCAGCAAAATATAGCACAGTCATTTGAAAATCAAATGCATGCATGTTATCTTCCTTCACTGATCTAAATGCATCCACAAAATAATACCCCCCTCTCCAATGGCTAAAGATCCGTGTACTATAGATTTTCATTCTAGGGATACACCCTAGAATACTGAGGGAACTTGGGGACGTTCTAGCAGCTCCACTGACTGACCTTTTCAATGCCTCGTTGGAGTCTGGAGTGGTGCCAAAGGACTGGAGAGAGGCTCATGTGGTGCCTTTACACAAAAGCGGAAGTAAGGATGTGGTTGAAAAATACAGGCCGGTTAGTTTAACTTCGGTGGTGAGTAAATCATTGGAAACGCTGCTGAAAGAGAAAGTAGTTAGGTTTCTGGAGTCCAGCAGATTACAGGATCCGAGGCAGCATGGATTCACCAGAGGCAGGTCTTGTCAGACAAATCTGATTGATTTCTTTGACTGGGTGACCAGGGAGTTGGACCGAGGGAGAGCCCTAGATGTGGTGTATTTAGATTTCAGAAAAGCCTTTGATGCTGTTCCTCACAGGCGACTTATAAACAAACTGAGCACCCTAGGGATGGACCCTAAAGTTACTGCTTGGGTTAGAAATTGGTTGGGTGGGAGGCGACAAAGAGTACGGGTAAATGGAGCTCACTCCGAGGGGAAGGATGTTACCAGGTGTGCCCCAGGGATTTGTCCTTGGTCCGATTCTTTTTAACATCTTTGTTAGTGATATAGCGGAAGGACTGTTGGGTAAGGTTTGTATTTTTGCGGATGATACCAAAATCTGCAATAGAGTAGACACCCAGGAAGGTGTAGATAATATGAGGAGGGATCTAGCTAAACTTGAATAATGGTCTAGAATTTGGCAGCTGGGATTTAATGTTAAAAAATGTAAGGTCATGCATTTGGACTGCAGCAATCCAAGGGAGCAATATAGTATAGGGGGTGAAGTACTTTTGTCCACTAAAGAAGAGCGGGACATAGGCATGGTTGTGTCTGATGATCTTAAACTAGCTAAACAGGTAGAAAAGGCGACGGCAAAAACTAGAAGAATGCTTGGGTGCATATGGAGAGGAATGGCTAGCAGAAAAAGGAGGTGATAGCGCCTCTGTATAAGTCTTTGGTGCGACCTCATTTGGAGTACAGTGTGCAATTCTGGAGACTGCACCTTCAAAAGGATGTGAAAAGGATGGAGTCTGTTCAGAGGGTGGCTACTAAAATGGTTAGTGGTCTTCATTATAAAGCATATGAGGGCAGACTTAGGGATCTTAATATGTACACCTTAGAGGAAAGGCAGGATAGAGGTGTTTTGATTGAGATGTTTAAATACCTCAGTGGCATAAATGTTTAGGGGGAGAGCCTCTTTCAATTGAAAGCAAGTTCTGCTACGAGGGGACATGGGATGAGGGTGAAGGAGGATAGATTCAGGAGTGATATGCGGAAATATTTCTTTACGGAAAGAGTGGTGGATCCGTGGAATAGTCTCCCAGTGGAGGTGGTAGAGATTTGGACAGTAACTGAATTCAAAAAAGCATGGGACAAACACAGAGGATCTCTAAAGGAAAAAAGGGGACTGTTGTAGTTGTTATGGAAGGACAGACTAGATAGGCCATGTGGTCTTTTTCTGTCGTCATATTTCTGTGTTTCTGTATGTTCCTTATTGTCCCTCCAGTCTAGTCCCAAACCTCTGGGGTTGTGCTCCTCCTCCAGCAGCTTGGAGAGTGAGAAACGTCATTCTTTTGATGACACTGGTATAAAGACACAGGCATCGCCTCCTCACTCCTGTTATCTCAGTCTCCAAGCAGCTGGAGGGTGGTGAGCCTGGAGGTCTGGGCTTACTTGAGGAATGATTAAGAACAGTTTAGAATAGTTAGGATTGAGTTAGTAATGAGAGAGCAGCAGGATTTGTAATTCCAAAGGATTTAATTAACAGATATACCTTTAAATTGTTTTTGAATCTGCTGGCGAGCTCTCTTCCCTTCCCCCTCCTTTTTCCTCCTGGGGGGGTGGTGCAGATTAAGCATCAGGAGTGAAGGCAGGTGAAGAACAGAAGCTCCGGTTCCCGATCTCACAAACTGGAGTGGGGAACCGGGGACAGAGAGTCACTGGCGCATTGCAGAAGGCTTGCATGCTAGCACTCGGGTGTCACTGTGGGGAGACAGAGTGAAGGAATTCAGTTGGACGCGTCGGCGGTAACGGTTCCCAGCTCTGTGACCTGCCATTCATGGGAGAGTCCAGCGGCAGTCAGTCTCTGCAGGGAAAAATGGCGATAGCTGCAGAGACAACTGTGAGAGACCGCAGAGAGCTTCAACACAGTCTGGTAAGAAGTAAAACTGTCAGACGTGCCGACGGCCACAGCAGACCGAGCAGCATGGGTTTTTCGTGCGGGAAAGGCAGTTCAGAGCTCTGCAGTTTTCAGAGGCTTCTTGTGCGGCGGGAAAGCTTCATTTTAAAATTCTTTCTTTAGGATTTGCATCGGAGGGATGCAGTGAGGCATCCATGGGTTTTTTTTTGGGGGGGGGGGGAGGAAAGAGGCTGCGGAATTTTTGTTTCTGAGGCAGGATTTGATAAGAACACTTGTGGAGGACACAGGGCTTGTTCCATTGCGGATCCTAGGTAGTTTCACAGCAGTACCACTTGGCAGGATGCCTTCTAAACTGCAGTGTTTACTCTGCGGTGCTAGAAGGGGAGCGGTCTCTGAAGCAGATGTATGTAGAGGCTGCATCCAGGCGTCAGCTTCCATGGAGCAGGAATTGGAAGGTGGTAATGAAAGTTAGCCTGTGGTCCTGCCGGCGCCAGTTACGCCCAACTTGTCCCAGGTAGAGCCTGTAGCAGGAACTCCCACCACTCAGGATCTTCCAACATCTCAGACGCCGTTGCCAGGGGGCCTAGCGGCAATTCTTTCCCCAGAGTTCGTTGCACTGATTCAACAAGTGTTCAGAGGTGCTCAGGGAAGGTCTTCAGTGGATTCCCCGGATGTGGGGCTGGGGGAGAAAAGGCCAGGAACACCTCTGCTGGCAGGGACATCAGGGGTATTCCCTAAGAAATCCAGGTTAGAGAGAGAGTGGCCTGAGCAGTCGGTGACCTCAGAAGGTTTGCATTCTGAAGATGGAGAGCCGGATCTGGAATTGGATAAGGAGTTGGAAAAAGGTGAGCAGGAGGACCAGGCCAGGGTGGTTCACATTTTTCAGAGAGATGAGTTGCCGGTTTTGATTTCTGAGAGACTCAAAGCTCTTAATATGCCCACTGTGGGTCTAGCGGAGAATTCTACTTTGGAGGATCCATTACTACAAGCTTTTAGGAAAACTCAGAGAGCATTTCCAATTCACAGGGTAGTTAAGGAAATAATTCAGGGAGAGTGGGACATGCCTGAAACAGGACTTAAAGGGTCTAGGGTTATGTCCTGACTATATCCACTCGTAGACCAGGATAGGGAATTGTTTAAGTCGCCGAAGGTGGATGTAGCCGTATCGGCGGTCACAAAAAAGACTACCATTCCAGTCGAAGGTAGTGCAGCTCTCAAAGATACCCAGGACAGGAAGCTAGATGCCTTGTTGAAAAAGGTCTTCGAGGTGAATGCATTGTCTATACAGGCCTCAATTTGTGGAGCATGGGTAGCAAGAGCTTGTCTTCGCTGGTCTCAACGAATCTGAGGGGAGCAGGTGTAGAAAGCGACAGGAGACACGGCTAGACTAGAGTCAGGGGCAGCTTATCTGGTGGATATTCATTATGATCTTATTCGAGGATTGTCGAACAGTATGGCTTAAGTAGTAGCGGCATGCCGATATCTGTGGCTGCGCAATTGAGCAGCAGATGCGTCATCCAAAGCGAGGCTAAGTAAACTCCCCTTTAGGGGCAAGCTACTTTTTTGGAGACGATTTAGATAAACTAGTAAAGGATCTAGGAGATTCCAAAGGAGGTAGACTGCTGGAGGACAAGCAGAAACAAGGGAGGTTGACTTCAACTTCCAAAATGTCGCAGAGGGAGTTTCGTTATTTTCGGTCGCAAAGGTTCAGTCAAGGTCAAAGAGGTCATTTTCCCTATCGAAACCAGGGGTTTCGGGGGTTTTGAGGAGCGGGCAGAGGGTTTGCGGCCTCCTCGTCAAATCTTAGAAAATCACAATGAAGTGAGGGGGACCCAGGCAGACCTGGTGCCGGTGGGAGGTCGTTTAAGGGATTTCTACCCTGCCTGGGTCCATATTACTTCAGACCAATGGGTACTAGAGGTCATTCGAGAAGGTTATGCTTTGGAATTTCTCCAGCTGGTGACCGACTCTTTCGTGCAGTCCCTGTGCAGAGCTCATCTCAAGTGCAAAGTCATTAAACAGACCGTAGAGAGACTTTTATAGCTTTAAAAGCGATAGTGCCGGTTCCTCGAGACCAAAACGGTTCCGGTCGATACTCCATTTATTTCGTAGTTCCAAAAAAGGAGGGAACTAATTGGCCAATTCTGGATCTCAAAAGAGTAAATCGGTGTCTCCGAGTGTCTCATTTTCATATGGAAACCCTGAGGTTGGTCATAGTAGCAGTAAGAAAAGGAGAGTTCCTTACAATTCTGGATCTGTTTGAAGCGTACCTACACATTCCAATTCGGCAAGAACACCAAAAGTTTCTAAGATTTGCTGTTCCGATGGGACATTTTCAATTCTGAGCATTACCATTCGGGCTCGCAACAGCACCACGTACTTTCACCAAGGTGATGGTGGTAGTAGCGGCATCGCTAAGAAAGGATGGAGTACTAGTACATCCTTATCTGGACGATTGGCTAATTCAAGGAAAGTCGAGGGCCAAGAGTGAGGCGGCTACGGCAAGGGTAGTCACGTTACTGGAGCATCTAGGTTGGGTAGTCAATATGGCAAAGAGCAGGTTGATACCCTTGCAGAGTCTGGAATACCTGGGGGCGCGTTTCAATACGGAAAACGGCAGAGTATTCCTCCCTCAACATTGAGCGCAAGGATTGAGGACGTTGATCAGGGAATTTCTGGGCAGACCAATGCCCACGGCATGGCATTATCTGCAGTTGTTGGGAATCATGGCAGCAACTCTGGAGCTGGTGCGTGTGCAAGGGCTCATATGAGACCATTACAGAAAGCGTTGCTCCGGCAATGGTCTCATCGGGACGAGCCTCTGTCCCAAAAGCTGCCTTGTCCGCGGCAGACACAGCTGGTACTGCAGTGGTGGTTGAGTCCAGAAAATCTAGAGAAGGGGATGCCCTTGGAGACGCCTGGTTGGGTGTCCCTAACAGATGCCAGCCTAGTAGGATGGGGGGCACATTTCCAAGAGTGGTTCGCGCAAGGTCTGTGGACAGATCAGGAAAAGCGGTGGTCGATCAACAGGTTGGAACTCAGAGCGGTGGCGCTGGGGTTGCAAGTTTTTCAACCTTATCTATGAGAGAAGGCGATCCGGGTGTTTTCTGACAACATGACTGCAGTAGCCTACATCAACCGTCAAGGAGTCACCAGCAGTGTCACTGGAAGCCAAGGCCGAACAGTTGTTTGATTGGGTTGAACAAAATCTAGAGGCTCTGTCGGTGGCACATGTGGCAGGAGTAGACAATGTAGAAGCCGACTTGAGTCGGGTGAAGGTGGATTCGGGAAGGTAGATTCTTCATCCGGAAGTATACGAGATGGTGTTGCGTTGCTGGGGGTCACCGGTGATGGATCTCATGGCGACATTCCAGTCGGCAAAGGTCAGTCGATTCTTCAGCAGAAAGTGGGAGAGAACGTCGGAGGGCCTGGATGATCTCATACAGGACTGGCCAGTGTACTTGTACGTGCCAGGACTTGTACGTGTTTCCTACGTGTGTGTTAATAGGCCGCATAGTGCAACGTATCGAGCAACACAGAGGATTGGTGATATTGATCGCACCAGATTGGCCGAGAAGGCCTTGGTATGCAGATCTGAGGAGGCTCTTAGTAGAGCGACCGTGGTGTCTTCCGGTCAGAAGAGATCTGTTGTCTCACGGTCCTCTGTACATGCCGCAGGTGGGTCGATTCTCACTTACAGCTTGGCTCTTGAAAGGGCAAGGTTAAGAGCGAAGGGATATTCCCCATCACTAATTGCTACCTTATTGAAAGCTCAGAGGAGATCTACTTCATTGGCGTACATTCGCGTTTGGTGTATTTTTGAAGCATGTTGTGTAGACAGGAATTTTGAGGCGTTAAGAGCGTCAATACTGCAGATTCTGGAGTTCTTATAGAATGGATTTCAGAAGGGTCTAGCAGCCTCATCTTTAAGGGTGCAGTTGGCAGCGCTCTCCTGTTATAGAGGAAATATCAAAGGAGAAGCGCTGGGGGCTCACCCGGATGTTAAGCGCTTTCTAAGAGCAGTGTTGCTCTTGAGACCACCATGTCGACAGGTGGTTCCGACGTGGGAGCTTCAGTTAGTGTTGGAAGCATTAGTGAGGGAGCCGTTTGAGCCATTGTCTAGATCGTCTTTGAAGGATCTTACTCTCAAGGTAGTTTTCCTGGTAGCAATTTGTTCAGCCAGGAGGCTCTCGGAATTGCAAGCGTTGTCCTGTAGGAAACCTTTTTTGTCCTTTTACAAGGCAAAGGTTGTATTGAGGCCGGTACTGTCCTTTTTGCCAAAGGTTGTGTCAGTGTTTCATATGAATCAGGTGGTTTCATTGCCAGTGTTCGTTGATGGTTCGGAGGAGGATTCTGCAGGGCGGTTGCATCTGTTGGATGTTCGCCGGGCATTGAAGAAATATATTCAGCGGACGGCAGATTTCTGGAAGTCGGATAGACTATTTGTCTTGTTTGGTGGTATTAGGAAGGGAGAAGCAGCATCAAAAGCTTCCATTGCAAGATGGATTAAGGAGGCAATAGCGTTGGCGTATTTGTTGAAGGGTAAGCTAGTGCCGGAAGGGCTTAGGGCTCATTCGACTAGGGCTCAAGTGACTTGATGGGCTGAGTACCGATTTAGTACCAGTGGTAGAGATTTGTAAAGCAGCGACCTGGTCATCTTTAAATTCCTTTGTCAGGCATTACCCTCTGGATGTCCGGGCGGGAAGGGATACCTGTTTTGGGACAGCAGTGCTTCAGGCTGGTCTAGCAGGTCCCTCCCGGTGATGTATTTCACTGCTCTGTTACATCCCCAGAGGTTCGGGACTAGACTGGACTTACCTGCTAATTGTTGTTCCTTGAGGAATTTCAGTCTAGTCTCGTATCCCTCCCTGGTTTTTCCTTTGGACTAGAGCCTGAAGCAAATGATGTATCACAGGTTAGAGAAGAATGTAACACTGTGGGTTTTAGTTCACATGGGGAGGTTCTAGTTAGGGGATTTTAAGGGGGTCTCTTTTCTCCGTAAGGGGGGGGAGCAGGCCTCAGCAGTTCTAACAAGCGCTAGTAAGGCATAGAAGGAGATATTTCTCTCTTAAAGGTTATAGGTTAAGTTAGTTTACAGTTTGATGTTAATGTTGACTACTTAATTGTTGCTCCGGTGAGTCTGCTTTGTCAATAGGTTACTGGAGTGAGGAGGCGGTGCCTGTGTCTTTATACCAGTGTCATCAAAAGAATGACGTTTCTCAGTCTCCAAGCTGCTGGAGGAGGAGCACAACCCCAGAGGTTCGGGACTAGACTGGAGTTCCTCAAGGAACAACAAATAGCAGGTAAGTCTAACTTCACCTTTAGCTACATTTGAGGAAGGTACTTTTCAGTCAGGCCATTTTACTCAGCTTAATACATTTTTGAATGTTGTCTGTCAAATTATTTAAAGATTGGTTTCCAGTGTCCTTTCATAATCATCATTTTACTTTTAAATTAATATATGCATGTACAGATGCATTTCTGAGGCAGCATATTTTGCTTGGCAAAGCAGCAAATGTACCGAAGTCTGAGACAAGCGAGTCATTCCTAGAATGCCGTTGCAGCTTTTCTTTGAAGCAGAGAAAACACACAGACCGAATGAGAGTTAAATTGCTTATTACTATGTCATGAAACCTAACATCTGCCTACGTGTTTCTTGATGGGGAGGAGAGGGCAGATCTCTTGATCTGCTGAATTTTCAGTTTAAACATAAGCAGGGTGGAGATGCAGCACTATGAACTTTCATTTGCAACTACCCAGGGATTTATTTTCCCTCTCCTAAGTCAGTTCAGTCAATGCCGTTATGATCCTTGGCCAGGACCATGCATGAGGACATCTTCAAGAATCCTGTGAGTTTGGGAACTAAATCGAGCCACAAGGTGTTACTATTGCACAATGATGGATTCCCATTGCGTCCCCCAATCCCAAGTGACTGTAAATGGAGGAATAGAAGATCTGAGGGGGAAATCAAGTCCAGGACCCTTCACACAGAGCTACTGAGGCACCAACCCAGCCTCAGCATATTTATTTTTTAAAGTCCATAACTGCATATCTATCTATAATGGTTCAACAACGGTCTTGGTTTTCTTTTTGCTAAAATGGATTTTGTGTTTAAGTTCACACACTGCCCAGAAATCTTTATCGTCTGGAGAGTTCCTGGTTTATGAATGAACAGCATGATATGTTTAAATTTATACAAGGACAACCTTGCAAAAAAAAAAAAAAAGAAGCAGTTTCTGTGTATTTATCACTTCAGAGTTCTGGTGTTTGGAGGTTGGGAAAGGGCTTTGAAAAATCTGACGTTTGAAGCAGGGTTACAAAGGTCACACAGCTGCAAATAATAATGGGCCCACTAAAAGTCAAACCCTAACTTCAGCCCACTTCAAGAATAACATTGAAACAGGAAATAAACCTGCTTGATATTTTAACCAAGTAATGAGAATACTGTCTACAATAAAAACACATAACTAGATATTTTTTGTGGCATAGAACACTTTGCATGTTCCTAATTAGAGCCTTGAAGGCTTTATGGTCTTTCTTATTAGGCAGGCAGGCAGGCCTGTGAGTTCATTGTATGACCAAGTGCGTCTGGTGGAAGGTGTAGTCACTGACCATTGAATTCTAAAGTCAAGGTTTGTTCTTTGTATTTTCATTTCTAGTGTACAAGGCAAGACATGTCTTAGAGAATGGCAGGCCACAACAGTGGAACAGATTTTCATGCTGCTAATAAGATTCTTGACATGCTTATAGTAAGGCAATAACTGCTCAGAGGTGGTGGTGTTAAGATCTCTATTAAAATTCAGCCCTCTTCTTTGCACTGCAGATCCACAGCACCTTCACACCTATGCACAAACCAGAACCTAGGCTGTTGGTGCAATATTGGCTTATGGATTCATTTGTATTTAAAAATCCAGTGTGCAAGTCTTAAAGCTGTGTGAGCTACTGGTAGTAATGCGGATTAGGCTTTCAGATATATGCAGGGCATTCTGCCCAGCCATTGTGAATGTGTGTGCTTTTCCTGCCGTACTGGGCAGACCCCACACATTTGTATTGTCCACACACAAACCACATATGCTGTCTTAACTGCTACCATGTAGATCAGTAGTGTTCTTCCAACATTATTTTAAGGCAGTAGTTCTCAACCTTATTTCCACTGGGAAACACACCTGATGGACAATGCTCACGTGGGACCCTCTTGAGCCTTTGGTCTGACATAGTATAGCAGCTGTTATGAGTTAAATGTAAACTTTCTGTATCCATGAAAACCTTACCTCTCCCCCCCCCCAACAACAGGTGCGGAGCAAAACTAGGACATTTCTCCATGGAAGTCGCCATACAAAAAAATCCTTATTCTCATGTCATCCGAGTAACAGCAACATAAATTTCTCCACTACTATGCACATTCTGCAATACAAAACCTGAAAAAAATCTCCATGGAATGCAGATGTAGCAAACCTGTCACAGGCACTAAGTCCTATGAAGACATGCCAAGTCACAGGCATTAGGCTCTACTCGCATATTGCCATTTTTTTTCATGAATTTTCTACCAGTGATGCCATACCGCTAACATCAGGTCTCCCTTTTCTCCAGTTTATCTGCTGTCTTACTACCCCAGCCAGTGCCCACCTCCACTGCTGCTGCTGCTGCTTGCCTGGACTTCTGACATTAGCAATACAACATATGAAAACAGACCCTGTGAGTTGATGCGCACCACCGATGACTCTGCCACTCCACCCCTCACTGAGAAGCGAGGCTGGCAAAGTGGTTAGTGGCATGCATCAGCTTGCAGGCTCTGGAATTTTTTTGTTTTTATCCTACTGCTCTAGGAGACTTGGGCAAGGGGCATTGGCAGGGGAAGGAGCTGAATGGGGCATGGGGAAGAGGAGATGCTAGATCGGGGGGGGGGGGAGAAGGGAAACAGAAGAGCGTTGCTGGACATATCGTGAAATAGGAAAACAGATGAAAGATTCTAGTGTACAAGGTGGGGGGAGAGAGAGGAGATGCTGGATTAAGGTTGGGAAGAGGGAGGAGATGCTGGAAGGAGGGTAGGAAAGAGGGAGGAGAAGATGGGAAGGAGGGGTGGAGAAGGAGAGGGAAGAGAGAGAGAAGAAGAAATGCTGGATTAAGTGTGAGAGAGTGGGAGGAGAAGCTGGAAGGGAGAGACAGGAAATGTTGGATGTGAGGGAGAGACTGGGGAATAAGGGGAAGGGGATAGGAAATGGGAGGGTCAGGATGAAGGAAAGAGATGGATAGTTGTAGGTAGATGCACTAAAAAGGGAGACTTGAAGACTGGATTGTAAGGAGGAGTGAAATCTGAATAAACAGAAAAATAAATGGAAGAAATTTGAAAGGAAAAGATCAATGTCGGAGATGGATGTGAAAGAGAAAATGAAGACGGGAGGAGACAGAAGTGAGCAAATTGACTGGTGACCCTGGAGAAAGAATTAAGAGAAGACAGAAGAAAGAAACCCATAGACTGGGTTCTGACATGATTAGAAAAATAAAATGGCCAGATGACAAAGGTAGGAAAAAGGCATTTTTAATTTAGTCATTGAACTATGTCAGTTTTTGGAATTTATATCTGCTGTTAGTATTTTTAATATTTGCCACACTATGGGGGAAAATGCATCACTGTTTGCATGTGGTACACCACCAAGGAAATAAATCCCAAGAAGCCAGATTTGGTATTAATTTTTGACAGTTTGTGGTCGTTTGTTCTGTGCTTGGTGAGGATCTTTCTATGTTTGGATGTTATGATTGAGGCCAGTTATTCTGTTAAGTAGCGAGTGTCTGTATAGAGATCTGTGGTAATCCTGCCTGTTCTATTTTTCTAGTAAGTTATATCTATGTATTTATAATGCTGTCTTTTTCCTAGGCCGGTCCTTGCTGGTGCTCTTATGAAATGGTAGATTTGTTCTATCCTGAGTGACTTTTCTGGGTTTTGTATTTCTTTGTAATACGCTTGGTTTATTTTGTTGTTACTATCAGACTTTTCTTTTGGTATGGTGAGTTCTACAGCGAAATGCCCTAGTTCTGCTCTGGGGAGGGGAATTAAAAATTGCAAGTTAAAAAATAAAACCAGAGAAAGCTAAATATCACTTTGTGGTGCTCCTTTCATTTGCAAAGAAATACAACCTGCAGAGCCTTTATACATATTACAAATGAGTCCTGTGAAAAATGAGTGGAGGAGTAGCCTAATGGTTAGAATATTGGCTTGGGAACCTTGTGGCCTTGGGTCATTCTGAACCACAAATTTGTGCTGGCTTCAGCCCCCGACTAACTTTCCTGCCGGTTGTGCTGGGGAGTTTGTCGGGGGTGGGGAATGGGCAGCCTGGGGGAAGAGTGGGCAGGCAGTGGGCGGTTGCCAGCCCTGGACGTACAAGGCCAATTCTAATGTCAGCCCTGTATGTTCAGGGCCGGCGAAATGGCCGGAGTAGTTATTCCTCCTCCGAGGTGGAATAACTCCCCTGGATGTTTGTTTGTTTTGTTTTTTTTTAATTCGGGGCGCGGAAGGGGCTGGGGGTGGGGGCCAGGGGACATTCCCCGCAGTCCGACCCTGGCCTTCGGAGGCCAGATCGGGGGTTGGACTGCAGGGAATTTGCAGTTTTGGTTAGCGGCCGGCATCACATCTTTTAAATGGAACTCCATTTAAATGCCCTGACTGAGTTAGCCAGGTGCAGTCCTGCATGTGCAGGCCAGACAGAATCGCTGTCCCGACCTGCACATGCAGGACTGTTCACGATTCTTATCCCACAGGGCTAGACGTGCCCCGCGGGATCAGAATCGCGATCCCCTTTGTGCATCCGGTTTAGACCGGATGCAGAGGGGATGGACTTGCAGAACAGAATTGGGCCCTTAACCTTCCATTGCCTCAGAAAATTCAAGCTATCAATGTCCCTGTTTAATGTATATTGTGAAGTTTAAGTTATAATGTAAAGCACTTTGATTTAAATGATAAAGCGGTATAAAAAAAAGTCTGTTAAATAAAACCTCACTTATTGGCTTTCATTCTCACTCAATAGCTTTCAATCTCATTCCTTGGGATGGTCCAGCCTTGGCATCTCTACCTACAATTCAAGCAGCAAGAACCCTATCTACGAATAGGAAGCACCACAGACATTGCATTGTTTTCTAACTACACACAAAGAATACCAAATCTTGGTCATGCACAAAATAGACTAAGGGACCACAAATTAGAAATATGAAGACAAAAATAGAACTGGGAACCCCAAGAACACTGGAGAAATAAGCCACAAATGCATTTCCTCTTATACTGAATAAAATACAAAAACATCCGCAAACCATATTTCCCAAAGCAAGCATATTCCAGTTAATAAATTCAAAGTAAAATATTTTCTGCTTTTCTTTTGCTTGTCTGACTTCTATTTCCAGTGTCTGTCCCATCCCCTCCCTACATCTGTCTCTGACATATTGATCTTTTCCTTTTAGCCCTTTCCTCCATTTCTCTCTTATCTGTTTCTGTCCACTTAAACGTCACCCTCTATATCCTTCTTTTTAATTTACACCTAACTACCAACTTTCCATCTCCTTTCATCTCCTGCCCAGCCCATCTCTCCTAACTCAGTCATTTTCTCTGCCTCACTCCTTCAGCCATTCCCCGTTACCACATTTCTGTCCTCTGTATTCAGCATCCTCCTCTCACTCAGCTCATTGACAATCCCTCATAGTCTCTCCTGCATAGTTTGACCGTGCCCAACAATGCCCCTCTTTCTTTCTCACTGCACCCTTGTAGCCTGGTATCCCTCCCCACCCTTGTAGCCCATTATCTTCCCCTGCAAAGGTGTAGCATCTCCTCCCCCCCCCCGAACCCTGACAGTGTAGCATCTGCCTTCTCTCTCCCTCCGAGTGCAGCTTCAGCAGGAGACATGGGCAAACAAGACACAACGTTCTTCTTGAATTTGTTCAGAGCTGCATTGCTTTCCAACAGCAGCATGAGGCACTTATTAGGATTTAAGTTCTGCTGTGTGTCCTCCTGCTGTTGCCGTCTTGAAACTGCTGCTCTGCTTGCGTCGACCCCGTGATGCACCTTAAAGTTAGAGTAAATGACTGTATTTTAGCAGAGGACATTTATGCACATAAATAACTAAAAGACCAACATTTACATATTCTAGACATCCAGAACTAGGTACCTCCATATAAATTTCCCCCCCATGTGTCCTCTTAATTTTCCAGTTCTCGCCTCCTAAACCATGTCTGAGTACGCCATCACAGATATTTAGCAAGCCTAATCCAGATCCTGGTTGACCAATTAGTGATGATCAACCAGGATCTGAATTTGGCTTGGTGATGGAATACTTAGACATGGTTTCATAGAATTTCTGGCACAAGAACATGGGAAAAGAAAATCTTTGGAGTTAATCTCGACAGCAGGGTTTCGAAAGCAAAAAAAAAAATCCAATTAGCATTTCCTATAGATGTCTAGATCAGACAATCTTTGGGCCAATCAGGAAACAGGAAGGAAGAGCAATAGCAATACAAGAGTTAAAAGCAGACTAGCTAGAGCCATTCCCCATGGAGATGTGATGGCTCTTCTGCAAGATGTCTGCCTGTCTTCTAACCCAAAGATCATTGGTTTGCCACCAGCCTCCAACTGTGAGGAAAAAAAAAGCCAGTTGGATTTTTTATTTGTCTGAAACCTCTTGTATCCTTTCAGCTACGTTTTCCATATGGGTATCAGCCACAGCTACTTCTTTAATTAACACAATTGTCCTGAAATGAGCATTTATTTAAAAAAAACAATAAAAGAAAATGAAAATGTATTAAGAAACATGCAAACGACACAGGAAATAAAACAAAATTTTTCCCCTACTCACTCCTTTCTCTTATATTAAGTTTAAAAAGGGTTTCAAAATGTTTTTTTTTCCCAAAGGCATTTGGGCCCCCACTCGATGTAACTGCTCAGTGAACTCATGTTTAATATGAGATCCTTTGTATTTCACTGTTTTTGTTTGGGGGTGATGATTATTTTTTTTAACTTTGTAAGTCACTTAGGTCCTGATCAAAGGGTGAGATAGACAACAAATGAATAAACCAGGGGTTCTCAATTCAGTCCTTGGGACACACCTAGCCGGCCAGGTTTAACGGATAACCACAATGCATATGCACGAGAGATTTGCATGCACTGTCTCCTTTGTATGGAATAAACTAAAATAAGCTACTGGCATTGTGGAGAACACATTCCTTGACTGCCAACACAAAATCTGGCAGCCTTACCAGTACAGAACCTGACCTCTGTGAAGCAGCCCCAGAGCTCTTTGCTCCAAATAGCCCTTCTTTGGCTATGAGCCCAAGCCTGGCTGTATTCCAGTTCTTAATCTCTGCCGCCTCCGGTTCCTAGATTGGTTTTAGCTTGGCAAGGTGCTAGGTGTGCCTTCTGCTCCTAGCCTCTGTAATCCTCCAAGAGGTTCATGCTGGCAAATTGCTTCACTACCAGAAGCCTATGAGGGAAAGGCAAACAAATTTTCCATGATCTATTCCCCAAAGCCACCTGGGAGCTTGCAGAGCCTTCCAGGAGAGAGGGGATGTATGTGAGTGATCAAGATTGTGTCGTGTAATTATCAAAATCTCTGGGGGAGGGGGAAGAGGACTATAGGTTTCTGCCCCAAATCTTTTAACTACATAGCATTGTCTGCCATGTATTCACAACCCGCCAATCAAGGATGCTTTGAGCCAGCCATGTGTATTTTAAGTACTTTTGCTGTATGTTTCCATGGATATGTGGCTATTTGCTGTTTCTGAGCATTCTGGGATACCTGGTTCTGTATTACTGATAATGCAAGGCAAAGTCCATAATGCTTGAAGAGGATCTTTCAACTTTACTTGGCTATAGTGACCAGAACCACCTTTTGTAACATTTGCCTGTGCTATATTAGACTGAAATAACCAAGAGACACAGAAGGCTAAAAATGGTGAAGGAGGGATTGCCCCCATAACACTTTGCTCCATGTCCGCAGCTTTGCTTTCTCGGATTCAGGGTCATTGACACCTTAGGAACCAAGAGACTTGAGAATTTCACAGCAGTAACTCCACCCTTTGGGTTGTGTATTATTAACTGAACCTGTGTCATTTGAGACAGTCCTTCACCATAATAACTGCTCACAGCACCTAGTATAAAGAAACCCTCAAGAGTCTGCTTCTTGTAAGGCACTGAGCAGGAAGTGGAATTGAAGGAAAGGTAAAAAAAAATCAGAATCTTTCTGAGCAGACACACTCTTATCTAATACCAACACTGGGCATGTGGTTTTTTTTTCCTAGGCTGGATTTCTGCTAGGACAGCCTTCCTGATTTTTTTTTTTCCCGTCTTGAAAGTAAGTATGTGCTCAGGAAAGAACAATAAGAGCCCAGACAGCAGGGAACCTAGAAAATAAGTTAAGACTTTGTGTACGTTAATTTCCTTTTTATGTTTTTGTGGGTGAAAAGTAGCCATGACCTAGAAATGAAAAGACCATATGATCAAAGCCCCCATTTTGTGCCTCTGTACATTTCAGTAGCGGAGAGTGATGTTCATAGATGTCTGTCTTCTTTCTCTGCCGTCTAGATTTATGAGGAATCGGAGATGAACTTGGAGCAGGAGAGGCCTTTTGTTTGTGGTGCCCCGGGCTGCTCTCAGGTGAGTACAACGAAGGCAAATGTTAGCTGGCTTTGAAATTGCCTTCTGATATATTAAGATGATCTTGATAACAGTGCTATCCGCGAGCTAATCCAGATAATGTTACATAACAAAAAGAGCCAGCGGGCAGCTGCTCAGATACAGTGCTAATTGCTAAATGGTACAGTAAACTGTTAGAGTAATTTAAAATAAATGCCTCCAGCCACGCTAGACATTCCTCTGATTTGCAGCAGAAGTAGCTGAAAGTTGCATATATTTTCAAGGGGATAATGACTTTTTTTTTAAACCTGGCAAAGTTGTTTGCTTCACTTGGGCTTTGCTTTGGTCAATTGGCTGTGTTGTATGTTTCTGCTCTGCGTTTGGCAAACTGCTTAGCTCACCATTTGTTTTTTACTCAATCTGACTAATAAAATTAGAATGTATGCTTGTATGGCGGACCAATGCAGATGTCTCTAAATGCTGAGGCGTCAAGCTTGGAACATCACCCATAAAGGATAGTAGATCGCAGTATTCTGACTCTCACCTTCTGCAAGGTATACTCATTCCCGGCGCTAATTTGATCTTCAGATCACAAACAGAACTAGGCATTGTCTCTATAAACACAAAGTAGGAGACATTTGCTCCAGTCAGTCTGAGGGCTTGATGTACTGAAGACTTTGGATGTTTGGTCTTCCAGAAGCACTATCAAAACCCAACCATCCTTCTCCATTTGGATGTGTCAGTTCTCAAATCTACAAACCAAAACTTCTGAAATTAGAACTCTACCCCACATCGAATGGACCAAAAGAAACCATATAACAGAAAACTCGAGCTAATAAGAGCTAAAGTGGCAGTCTCTTACCAATATTTAAAAAAAAAATACATATATATATATATATACCAGGTAGGGCTTTTGAATTGAAGTGTAACGATTTTACAGATCTGTGGAAAATCCTCAGAAATGTTGCACATCCTTTCTAACTAGGGAATGAAGGGCTAAAGGTAAATGTAATTATAGGGAATTTAGGGGACTACAGTGTGTTCCTGGAGCAGGAAGGATTTTCCAGGTTTTTTGAGGGTAGGGACTTGCCAACATTTTGTTTGTGCAAGGCATTTTCCACATTTGAGGGGAGGGGGGGGGGCATTTTAAAAACTGAATGAAGAACAGTTTGTGCAACATTAATAAATCCTGCCTTGAAATGTACTTCACATTCCCTGATGTGCTTTTCAGAAATGCAGAGATGCCAAGGGCGGCCCATCCCAAAGAGTGAGAGTGAAGGCCAGTGAGTGAGGTATTTCTCATGGCGCGTTCGCGGTATAAATTTGGAAATATCTGCATGTTGTATTGCTTTGTAAATGAAAGGAGCACCACAAAATGATATTTAACTCTCTATGGTTTTATTTTAACTTGTAATTTTCACTCCCTCCCTCCAAAATGGAACTAAGACGTTTCCCTGTAGAACTTGCCATCAAAAAAACCAAAGGTTTGACAGACAACATAAACCTTCTCCCATACCAGAAGTATTGTGAAGTTATATAAAACCCTACAAAAGTCAGTCTGGATAGAACAAATCTACCTTCCCCTAACAGCACCAGTGAGGACCTACCTAAGAAACGGCAGCACTGTAAATACATCAGAACCAGTTACTGGAAAATTTAAACAAGCCAGATTACTACAGATCACTATAGAAATATTCACTGCTAATAGCATACCTAGCCTCAGTCACACAATTTGAAAATAGACCTTCACCCACACAGAACATAGACCAAATTACCACAAACTGACCATAGAAATATGTAGACAAAAATTAAACGGACACCTCCTCCCCCAAGAGAAATACAAACGGCAATGCATTTCCCCCCCTACTATGCCAAATATCAAAATAGCACATGATATAAATTCCAAAAACCTGCCATATTCTGATCAATAAATTAAAAATAAAATTATTTTTTCTACCTTTGTCTTGCCATTTTTATTTTTCTGATCATGTTGATCCCCAGTCTCTGAATTTTGCTTTCCAACTCTTCTTTTTAACATTTTCTCTCCAGGATGTCCAGTCCATTTTCCCACTTCTCTCTCCACTCTTCTTCATTTTTTCCTCTATCCATCTCTAACATTCTTTTCCTTCAGCTTTCTTCCATTTATTTTTTCTCTCCCTCTCTCTCGCTCTCTCCCCCTCTCTCTGTATATAGCTGTACATCTTTTTTTCCTCATCCTGGCACTCCCATTCCCTTATTGCCCAATGCCCCCCCCCCCCATCTCCTCTTTCTTCTCCCAGCTTTGTCTTTCTCTTCCCCTCTTTCCAGCATCTCCTCTCTTTCCCACTTTTAATAAAACATCCCTCTCTCCCCATCTCTGTCTAGCATCTCCCATCTGTTTTCCTACCCCCACCACATCCACATCCCCATCCCCTCTTTGTATCCCTATCCCTCCTCCTATGCCCAGCACCTTCCCTCTATATTCCTACTCCGCCTCCCTCCATGGCCAACATCCACCTGTGTCCTTATCCCTTCTCCTATGTCCACCATGTCCCTTCTGTTTCCCTACTCCCCCCTGCATCCAGCATCTGCACTGTTGCCATATTTCCCCCTGTGTTTAGCATCCCTCCTATGTCCAACACCTCCGTTCTGTGTCCCTACTCCTCCAGCCAAACGTGCCATCTCTCCCTGTCACTTGATCTGTCCCATCCATGTTTAGCATCCCCGTGCATCCCTGTTCCCCTGTGTCCAACATCCCCTCTGTTATCCTGTTTCCTCTCTGCTCAGCACCCCTACTCATGTTAAGCATCACTCCTTTGTGTCCTGAGCCAGAATAGTCCCTCTTTCAGCATCTCCCATGTCCACAGTCTCCTCCTCCACACCCCGATTCAGCCTCTCCTTTACACTATGCCAGGCCATTGTTCAGCTCCTTCCTGACCAATCCTCCTCCCGCTAGTGCCCAACCTCCTGTCACTGCCGCTGTTGCTTGCCAGGACCTGTGGCAGCAGCAATAAAACACAAGAGTGGAGCCTGCAAGCTCATGCATGCCGCTCATGGCTCTGCTGGTCCCGCCTCCTCTGGCGTAAATTTCCTGTCTCCAGAGTTGCCAAGTTACTTAGTTGCAGGATTGAGATTTTAAGCCAGTTCTGGATTTCTGACAATCTTCTGACGACAGTGGCTAAAACCAGGGGACTGCAAACACCATACTGCATTGTAATGCAAATTTAAACCCAGAACTGGCAAAAAAGATCATTCCTGGAGCTGGGTAACTAGGAAACTGTTTCTGAGGGGTGGGACTAGCAGAGCCGTGAGCATCACACATGAACTTACAGGCTCCGCCCTTCTTGTGTGTGTCGCCCCACTGCTGCAGGTCCCAGAAGGCATCAGTTGCAGAGAAGGTTGGGCACTAGCGGGGGGGGGGGGGGAGCTGAGCCTGAACAGAGACAGAGATTGAAATATGATCATCAGAAAATGTGTGAGAACCCAGCCCTTTACTCCTATGTCCGGTTTCCTTGCATCCAGCTTTGGGTTGATTCATGTCGGGGGACAGTTTCTCCAAATGGATTAGTTTTGCACATACCATGACAGTCATGAACCTCACTTCTAAGCCAGGGTATGTGGAGCGTGATCTCAGTCTCTTGAATTTACTGCTAATGCTCGGCGTAGTACTTGCATCGTGCCAAAGAGATCCTCCTTCTGGAGTTCGTAAGATGTAACATGTATGGGTAGTTTGTTAAGATATGCTTGGAAATTCCTCTTTATCAAGCCTGTGGCTGCCAGTAGAATGGAAAATATTTCTGTATCTTTCTGCCACTTTTTCTTGGTCTTCGACCGCATTTCTTGGTACTTCAGGATCTTCTGCCTCTCTGTGAGATTCACAGAATAATCCATTTTGTCCTCAATCAGACACCTCCATTATCAACGCCATTCTGGTGTGTTTCTCATAACTTCATTGATGTGCCACCAGAATTTAAGTAGAGTCTTTTATGTATGTTTAGTTGTTTATTTTTGCTCTTCACCCATCGTTGGACTTTTATTGCCTGGTATGGAAATTTTCCATATGAATAATTATACACTTTCAGACCAATATTCAAAGACAGTTGTTGGTTTGCTGGCACATGTATAATTAGTCAATCCATGTATGTAAAAAAAATAAATAAAATTATAAGGATAATATTGGGCCATTTGGATCACTTAGTAGCCCGATATTATCCATGTATTTGTGGACTGAGATGGGGGAAGAGCGAGAAAGCAGCAATATTCAGCTGTTATCTGGTTCAGCTATATGTTTAATTTAAGCCTGTCAAATAGCTGGCCTAAACTAAACAGTGTCAGGGTAGTCACTGCACTATCTATATATTCAGTGCTGCTGTCTGTATACTACTGCTACAGACTAGAGTACTGTATAGTAAGATACACATAATTTATTTATTTTTATTTTATTTTATTTTATTTACATTCTCTTATATACCGCGCTATTCTGCATCAGTGCGGTTTACATTGAACAAACTGAAATTACATTGAACAGGGCATTATAACTTGGAGATAACTAGTGGGATTTGAACCCCTGACCTTCTGGCCTGAAGTACCCTGCCCCAACCACTAGGCCACTCCATAAGAAGAGAAGAAGAGAGTGAGGAGCATCAGGATCCAAAAGCAGCCTCAAAGTGGTGGGTTTTTAGCCTGGATTTCAATAGGGCTAGAGAAGGAGCCCGACGTAGTGACTCAGGTAGCTTGTTCCAGGCATATTTATTTATTTAGACAGTTTTGTATACCGCCTTATCCTTCAATCAAAGCGGTCACAACACAATTGGGGGATACATTTAACACGTGGGGATATGAGACACATACACTAATACTTACAGGGAACATGGGCAATGGAGGGTTAAGTGGCTTGCCCAAGACCACAAGGAGCATCTGTGGGACTAGAAACCCCAGTCCTTCCAGCCCAAGGTTGCTGTCCTCTGGGATTTGAACCCCCGACCTTCCGGCCTGAAGTATCTTGCCCCAACCACTAGGCTACTCCTCCCTACTCCCTAGGCATATGGAGCCAGAACAGTTTAGAATTTAAGTCCGTGACTGTTCTAGCTGAAAATACACCCCTGTCTGTGGTGACGCAAAGATGGGGGTTACAGAAGCAAATGATGGCTCAGGGCATCCTAACCATTTGAACTGGCCCTGCCCTAATGCATATTTCACAGGCAGCAACTATGTTCCTGCTTGTTAAGTGCTGCCGCAGCTCATTTTATTCTTATGGCTGCAGCGGCAATTAGTGCGTGGTAACATTTCGCCAGCATGCCTCATTTAGCAGCAGATCATTCATATCTTGTGGTTTCTATTCATTCATAAAGAATTCTCTTCTTTTGCTAACTCCTTTCACCTTGCTGCTCCTTATATCTGGAACAAACTACCTGAGTCTGTACGGCAGGCGCCTTCTCTGACCCTTTTCAAATCCAGACTGAAAACTTACATCTTCGAGGCTGCTTTTGGATCCTGATCCGCTTAGTCTCCTATGTGTTTTCTTATATATCCTAGCCTAGATGTATCCTTGTCCTCAGTTGTGTTGTCTTTCTTGACTAGATTATAAGCTCTGATGAGCAGTGATCGTCTTTTACATGTGTCTGTGCATCGCTGTGTTCATCTTGTAGCACTATACAAATGTTCAGTAACAATTGCAGTAGAATTCAACACACCTCTACCAGTATTGTAACTAGTGTTTGGCAGTTTAGCAAGTATGAATTTTACCAATCCAATAACATAAAATCTCCAGGAACAAGCAGGAATGAGTCTTCACACGTGGGGAGACGTCGCCGACGGAGCCCGCATGGGAATGCTCCCCAGCATCCAATCAGAAAGCCTTTGGGAGCATACCCCGCGCCTGCGCAGTGGCTTCCCGCCCTTCCTACTGCCTCTCCCCAGTTTTTCGTATTCCGCGGAGCAGGCAGGACGTCCCTCCTGCCACCGCAGAAATTTTTCATTCTTTCTGTAGTCGCGGCTTTCCCTCCGACGGTGGCACCTCCGTGCCCCCCTTTTCTTTCTTTCTTTTAATTATTTTCATTTAATTTTCGTCGCCCCCTCCGGGCGCTGAGGACCGGGGCATGGAGCCTTCTTCCCCCCAGCCTCACGGCGGGGACTTAATTTTCCACGTGGACTCCAATGCCTGGTGCCTCTCCTGTTTGGGGCCTGACCCCTTTTTCCCGGATTCCCCGGGCTACAGTGTCGGAAGAAGACCCTCCCTCTTTCGGGTATCCCTCAACGACGTCTTCGCGCCCAAGGCGCAGTCATCGGTTTGTTCTTCTCTCCAGGATCGGGTAACCCCACAACAGTCTGTTAAGACTAGCCGAGTCTTGAGGGGCGAGTCTCATGCGCTGCATGGCGACGGCTCCGGCCAACCCCTCAAGTCCTCCTTTGCTGATATACCCCGGCGGGAGTCCTCGGGCTCCAAAGCATTTACGGGGTTTCGGGATGTTCCTGAGGTTCGCTCCTCACAGAACATTCCCGAGCCATGCCCGAGGGAGGTACCCGCTTCGAGCGGTGCCGATTCCCCGGCATCAGCGTCGGCGTCGAGTGTTCCACTCTTCGCCAGGGATCGTCAGCCGGTGTCCTCGGCGCCTTTGGGGGCCGATCGACTCGACCGGGTCTGACCTCCCTACATCCCAGCCATGCTCGGGCGTGGTAGCCGCTCGGGGCGGTACTGAGCCCCCGGCATCGGCGTCAGCGTCGAGCGCTCCGCTCCTCACTGAGGATCGTCGGCTGCTGTCCTCGGCGCCTCCGGGGCCGATCGACTCGGTCCAGCCTGGCGTTCCTCCATCCCTGCCATGCGCGTGGGCGGTACCCGCTTCGGGTGGTACCGACCCCTCGGCATCGGTGTCGAGCATTCCGCTCCTCACCGGGGATTGGCGGCTGCGGTCCTCGGCGCCTCCGGGGCTGACCGACTCACGCCGGTATGGCGTTCCTACGGGGGTGGTATCCGCTTTGGGCGGTGCCGACCCGTCGGTGTCGAGTGACCCGCTCCCCACCGGGGATCGCCAGCCGCTGCCCTCAGCACCTCGGGGGCCGATCGACTCGACACTGTCTGACGGCCCTACGTTCAGGTCATGCGCGGAGGTAGTACCCACTTCGAGCATGCGGGCGTTGGTGGTTCCGCCCTGCGCCGAGGATGGTCATCTGGCCTCCCTCCCCTAGGGGCTGCTCGCTTCGACCCACGCCGGGTCGCCGGTATCCCAGCCCTGCGCAAGGGTGGTACCGGGTTCGAGTGGTGCCGCTCCGCCGGCGACGGCAGGGGCGTCGAGCACGAGGGACCGCCATCGACCTCCCCCGGGGACCTCGGGGTATGTCGACCAGCGCACGGGTGACTCCCCGGCATCGACGCGGCCATCGAGGGCCCCGCCCTTTCCTAGAGAAGGGGCCTCGGGGTCTTCGACCGCTTCGACCCAATCTGGATCTGCGCCGCCCCGCAACGGTACCCCGATGTCAGCGCAGGGGCTTTTGCACTCCCCCCCCCGCAGGGACTCGTCGTCGGGTGACCGGGGTCCCCTTGGGGACGGGCCGTATGCCCCGGAAGGATTTCTCCCCGGGTCGGACGGGTTCGAGAGGGAGCCCGGAATCGGGCAGTGCCCGCCGATCGACATCGGCGCCGGCGTCAGATGACCCCCTCTCCACCGAGCTCCGCCCTCGGGGACCCCTGATGCTCGCGGCACCGATTGGCATGGTTCCGATCCACGCTCCGGGATCTCCACCACCGGCGCGGTCGCCCCCGCCGGGGCCCTCTAGAAGGGAGTCGATCTCGCTCGGTTCGATACCCAGCCTGGAGTCTGTATCCAGCCTTGAAAGCCTGGACACTACATGTCTCGGGATTGGTCCCTGTCCCCTCCCGCGACGCAGAGTGGAGACCGCTGGCTCCTGCCCTCTGGCGGCCGCGGAACCGCTTCGATCACCGGGAGCAGTTCCACCCCTGGGTTCGGGGCCGAGGTCGATTCCTATGGCGCCGTCGGTGCCATCAACCCCTTCGATGCCTAGCTTGGAATCAATCCCAGGAGCCGACGACGCCATGGGGACTGCCCCGATCCGGGTCGGTTGGTCCCCTCCTCTGCCCAGCGGGCATCGGCCCGAGCGGCCTCTGTGTGCCCTGGCAGCCTCCCCCGCCATAACTCCTCCGGTAGAGCCACCTTTTCAGGATTTCCTCCTTGACATGGCGGACTTGCTGGCCATCCCTACCCCGGACCCGAGCCCGGGCCCTGCGGAACAGGCAGCCGTGATGCTTCCTCTACATCCCTCCCTGCAGGATCTCCTGCTGGGGGCTTGGCGGTCGCCTTTGAGGGTTCCGGCACCGTCGACTGCAATGCAGGTTCTGTACCAAGTGCCTCCGTCCCCGGGTTTTCGGCAGCACCAGCTTCCACATCGGTCCATTGTGGTGGAATCGGCGCTGAGGAAGGCCGGAAGCAAGGAGAAGCATGCTTCTCGCCCCCCAGGCCGCGCCTCAAAGACGCTAGATAATCTAGGACGTCAAGCCTTCCAGACGTCTATGCTGACGGCCAGAATTATTTCATATATATTTTATATGAGTCTGTCGCTCCGGGAGGTCACCGAGAGGTTGTCTCGGTTATCTCTCTTCGTATCTGCAACCAAGGCCTTTGAATATTCCCTGCTCCTTTATCACTGCAGGAATATCTCCGGGTTCCTTTCTCGTGCTTCGCTGGACTCTTTCCAGTCGGTCAGCAGAGCCTCTGCTGTTGCCATTAGAGCACGCCATATAGCATGGTTGCAGGCGTCCAAGTTGTGTAGACGGGCACAGCACAACCTGGGTAATTCTCCCTGCGACGGAGATCACCTCTTCAATAGCGAAGCCTTGCGTCAGGTCGCACAGTGCTTCGCTAACCTTCCCAGGGTTAGCAGCCAGCCTAGGGCCCGGCCCCCCGGCGGTGGTAAATGCCTCTCCAGACCCCCCCTTCCCTAGGAAGAGGAAATATCAGCCCTCCGCCCACCCTCCAGGCGTGCCCAAGCAAGGGGCCTCGCACCCCGGGTTGATGCCCCCGGGCCCGCGCCAGGACTCTCATACTAAGCATTTTTAGGCTCAGGCGGGCGGCTGCCTGCACTTAACCCTCTTATCGGAAGTTTAAAAATTGAGCTCTACTCTGGGGCTCGTTCAGTTGACAAATGGTTCGGAGGCTTATCTAGGGGTTCAGGTATTCTCCTTCCGTCGGAAGGGAGACCACCTCTATTCCGTGATAGCTATGGCCCACGGCCAACTTAATTACCCTTCGGTACGTCTCCGAACCCGTCTCAGCCAGTATCCCCCTGCTGATTGCTTCCGTACCGGAATTCCCCTCCAGCCGCTATAGTCCCCCAATGCTTGCCAGGACTATACCCTCCTGTCCCCCGTCTGTGCGGGGGGCGAGTTTTCTGCGTGCAGGTCCTGGGGACACATATAGGGCCTCCAGCCCCTGTGGCGTTCTACCGGACTGATGCTATCCTCCGTCCCCCACGCTACCGCGCTGTTGGTTCGCCGATCTGCCCTTGTCCTCCGGAATAGATCTCTCTACTGACGGATCTTGCTGCCACCTTCCCAGGTGGATGTTCTGTGGATCAATGGCAGATCCGCCTTACCAGGGTGATGCTCAGGGAGGTAGGCCCCACGGCATACCTGCATTAGTACCGGAGTGGGCGCCCTCATGCCCACCGGCTTAGATATACTAGATATCACCTGCGCGATAGGCGCATATTGGGGGGATGCCCGCAGTACCTGTGTTCTACTACCTAATTTCCCTATGGCCGGTACTCACACCCCCCCCCTCCCCGGGGTCCAGCCAGTCCGCCTGCCTATTCCTCGATCGGGCCGTGGACTGGTGGTACTCTACCGCTGTGAAGTCTACAGCTCCCTTTTCAGTTAGGTCTTCCTCCCGGGGGTTCGGACCCTTGTCTCCCTATCTCTCGCTAGGGTAGCCTCTGTACTCCTTCTGCTCCGGGGTACACCCTTACTCTTCTCCGGAATGGGCTCTCTGGTTCGGCCAGTCTTCTACTGTTAGTCCTCTGCGTTCTGGACTCTACTCCTAAGGGAGTGCTCAGCTTTGCACTAAGCCTCCTGGAAGACCTGCCATCCTTCTCCTGACCCAGCTGACGCCTGGATCTCCTAGCCTTCCGGATTTGGAACTTCCTCCTCGCTGCGGTGAAGTTTCATCGACGACTTCGCTACTGCGTCTACGGTGCCTTCATCACAGGGCTGCTTCCGGCAACCCGGTAGGTAAGCTCTACAGGGTTCCACACCATTAATTCATTAAAACTTAATGGCCGGTAAGCTCTATATGGTACTAGGTCATTTACTCATTAAATGCTTACTGATACTATTTATGCATCCCTCTGACTACTCTTCCTGTAGCCTGGGTTTTTTTTTTGCTGTATCTTAATGATACCTGTTCTGCACTCTAAAGACTTCCCTCTGTAGTCTTTAGATTCGCTGTTCCTCTATTCAACTCCTGCCCTCCATCTCTCAGGGGATGCCGGGGATTCAGGCTGGGCAAATGCCATCCCGTCCTGGGCTGCGCTTATGGGATCTCCCCGGGCATCCTTAGCTAGGGAGTCCCCACGTGTGAAGACTCATTCCTGCTTGTTCCTGGAGATAGCACAGTTACTTACCTGTAACAGGTGATCTCCGGAACAGCAGGAATTAGTCTTCACAACCCGCCCACCTCCCCTAGGAGTTGTATCTCTTTTTTCTCTATTCCTTCCTCTCCTCTCCTTCTGGCTCAGCTATGAAACTCAACTGGGGAGAGGCAGTAGGAAGGGCGGGAAGCCACCGCGCAGGCACGGGGTATGCTCCCAAAGGCTTTCTGATTGGATGCTGGGGAGCATTCCCGTGCGGGCTCCGTCGGCGACGTCTCCCCACGTGTGAAGACTAATTCCTGCTGTTCCGGAGATCACCTGTTACAGGTAAGTAACTGTGCTTTCCCCCTGGGGTCCTTGTAGTATGAGGGGCCCCATCGAGAAGGGGACCCAGCAACCCTTGCACTGTGGGTAAGGAGAGAGAGAGAGAGCGAGCAGCACCTAGCTTTTAACAAGGTTACCACTGTGTCTCCTGACATCATTCAGTCACATACCTTACTCCCTCTTGGTGCCAGAGAAACGCCATGTCTCCCATTGCTGGATCCATGTCTCATGATAAAGAAAGATGTCGGGAGGCAGCTCGGCAAAAGAGAGTGGAGATAGAGCCCTAGTATGTAGAGCGACAGGCTGAGAACCAGGGAAACCAGGGTTCAAAACCCACCGATGCTGGTGACCTTGACGAGTCACTTACTACTCCATTGCCTCAGGTACAAACTAACTCCTCCAGGGTTAGGAAATACCTACTGTACCTGAACTATTACTGAAAAGGCATGAGCTAACCCAAAAAGTAAAATAAATCAAATCCAGTTAAAAGCTAAGTGAAGTGCTGTATACTCTGCCTCCCACAAAGGAAGGCAACCTGTCCCGAGATCCCACATTTCCACTTGCACCACTATAACCATCATCTGCAAAGTTAATTTCCTATTATAAAAATGATGCTGTAGACTATAGGGCATGTTGACTGCATGTTAACGGTTAGCGTAGGTTTTAGCATGCGCCATGGTAACAGTTACCATGTGCCAAAATTGCAGCCACACTAACAATTCTGTGATTTTGGCTCTGGACACAGACTGGGCGGTTCATGCATATTGCAGTTCGCACGGGTGCACCGACTGCCACCTCAGTGGGTGGTGATAAGTGCACCAGTGTTAATCGCAGCAAACTGCTTAGTGTGTGGAACTGGCACTAGCTACATAGGGACATGCTGCGCACGGCTCCATTTTTTTCACATGGGTCCCATTTTTGGACTGAATGAACGTTAAGCTCTCACTTTTTAGCAAATATATTAAATCTTATGAAAATCTAACAGAAATTTATAAATGAAAAATGTGATAGCCTCAATCAGGCTAGTACTCTACTTTGTTACTGGCACCTACAAAAATCCTTTGCTTTTTTTACACTTTAAAATGTATATGCACTTTACAAATCTAACACTAAATAGTGCAAATTTGAAAAAAAAATGAGTTTAAAATAAAAAAAAGTCCACAGTTCTGTACAAATTTAGATCATTAAATGTTTCATTTTGAATCCAAAGTTAGCATTTATTTTTTCTCTTCAGAATTGTCCTCATAATGTTCTGCATACTCATTAATTCAAAACAATCTTCATGTGTCAGAAACCATATTTTGCGGAGGATTGTTCTGTTGGTTCTTGTTTGTAGTTTATCCATTGAAGAATGTATGCTACTTGTTAACTCATTAAATGTGCCTCAAGGCTAATAATCATAGATTATTTCTGTGTCTCTTCTCACCCATCCAAAGCACTTTCTTTAATTTATAATCTGTTATTCCAATTAAGTGGACAAGAGGGAAATCCTTAAATTAATTTGGGATTTAAATACAGAAGGCAGTAAGCTTGATTTAATAAATAGATTAATTGCAGTCCCTTTGCAAGTCATTGACTAATTAACATTAAATATATCAAATAAATGAAACCAGACCTGGACAAATTTTCTTAGGATTTAGCTACCAGATGAAACATTTGGAAGCCAGCAGCTTAGCACCTCCCCTCCCCTCCCCATTGTGTCTACTAAAGGAGTTGGGGGAAGGGTGGAGTCTCTTCCGCGGTCTACCATAGCTCCTGCTTTTACTAAGGCTGCATTTACTAAGGGGCGCATTTGGGGTTGCCCCTATTTCTATTTCTATGCCCCTGTTTCGCATTTGGGGTTGCACCCCTATTTCTTTGCACCCTGATGGTGGTGGTGGCAGTGGACATCCAGTTCTAAAAAATAAAAACATGTGGGTCTTTCCCACTCCGCTCTTGCATGCAAGTCCAACATACGTCAGAGGAGGGAGGGACCAGACCAGCCAGTCAAGCTCAGAGTTTAAAAAACCCACATTCGAATGGCTGGTCTGGTCATGAATCATGAATCAAAATGAGCTTAAAACCATTTTCACACAACCATAAAAAAGCAAACCTTCAAAAATATCTGCATACCATATTTATTTGGTCAGTGCTATGACCAACTTCTTGGTGAGGAAGGAAGATATAAAATTTAAAAAAAAAAAAAACTAATCCTGGTTAACCAGGAATTAAAGATCATAGTACCTGGACTAGATTGGACCGTATTAGTGGAAAAGCCCAGAAATCAGCAGCAGCAAAGCTATCTTGAAGGACTAGAAAGGGGGGCTGTTACTTCTGGAGAGAAATCTGAAATTGTGAGTATATACTTCTGGGAATTTTTCTGAAAGGAATTTTTTTCTTTTAAAGCTAATTAATCTGTGAACCCACTATTTTTTGTTAAATCAGTCAGGGCCTAGTAGCAACAGTTTAAGATTCAATTTAAAACACAGAAGAGAACTTTCTGGTTACCTTTCATACCCAGTAGAGAGCTGTAGTTTAAATTTCATACTCACTCAGGGCCTAGCATCAGCAAAGTACTTTTAGTTTCAATTTAAAACACAGAAGAGAGCTTTCTGGTTAAATTTAGAATCCAGCAGAGAGCTTGTAGTTTAAATTTCATAGTCACTCAGGGCCTAGCATCAGCAAAGTACTTTTAGTTTCAAATTAAAACACAGAAGAGAGCTTTCTGGTTAAATTTAGAATCCAGCAGAGAGCTTGTAGTTTAAATTTCATAATAGGTTAGAGCCTAGCAGCAGCAAAGAGCTATAATTTAAATCAAATGAGAATATAGATTACCTCAGCAGCACAGGACAGGGTACTGTGTAGCAGCCTTCTTTTAATAAGATATTATAATGCCTCTATATCGTTCCATGGTGAGACCGCACCTTGAATATTCAGAGAAGAGCCACCAAAATGGTAAAGGGGATGGAAGGATACTCCTATGAGGAAAGGCTAAAAGGTTTAGGGCTCTTTAACCTGGAAAAGAGACGGCTGAGGGGAGATATGATAGAAGTCTATAAATTAATGAACGGAGTGGAACGGGTAAACGTAGATCGATTGTTTACGTTATCAGAATATAGAAAGACTAGGGGACATGCAATAAAGCTACAGGGTAAACTATTTAAGACTAATAAAAGAAAATATTTTTTCACTCAACATGTAATCAAACTCTGGAATTTGTTACCGGAGGATGTAGTAAAGGCTGTTAGTGTAGCTGGGTTTAAAAAAGGTTTGGACAAGTTCCTGGAGGAAAGGTCCATAAACCATTATTTAGAAGTGACCAAAGATATCAATGCTTGACCCAGTACAAGCATTGTGGAACTTGTGTCTCTTGGGGAAACTGCTAGGTACATATGACCTAGATTAGCCACTGTTGGAAACAGAATACTGGGCTTGATGGACCTTGGTCTGACCCAGTATGGCATATCTTATGTTCTTATGTTCTTATATCGGGCTACTAAGCAAAATTAAACTGATATGTTCCCTTAAAATTTCCTTGAATCTGAACTCGCAAATTATTTTAAATTGTGTTACCAACCACCAACACCACACAGTTGACTACACTCCAAGAAAAGGACCCATAGAGCAAATCTACCATTCCATAACGACGCTAACTCCCCAAACTCACCCAACAAGAAGCATGCCCAGAAAAGGACAGCACCATAAATACTGCAGTGGAACCTAGAACATCCACGCACCCACTGGGAAAACTGAACAAGCCAGATTCCTGCACAGAAACTCCATCCTAACAGAATACCTGGCTTCAGTCACACGCTTATTAGAACGGAGACAGACCCTCATCAAGTACAAAATAAGGGACCACAAACTAAAAATAGAAATATGTTGACAAAAATTGAACTGAAACCCCAAGAAGGTACACTCTGCATGCAGCGCAACACCAAAGAAATAAAAAAACATATATGGAGAGAAAGGACATGTAAATTACAAAAACCAATGGGGGGATATTCAGTGGCAACGGCTGGTGCTTGTAAAGGTGACCCAGATTTTTGATGCTGGAGCCATATCCGGCCACAAGCATTGAATATCTGGGTTACCGCGAAACATGGAAGCTAACTAGGCAGCAGCGATATTGAACGGTTGCCCATTAGCTTCCACGGGTAAAACTAGCCCAGCATTTGCCACGCATTATTTTACTCACTTGTCACTAACTAGGCAGCCGCTCAATATCCCCGCTGCCTGGTTAGCAACGGGTGCCACCTGAGCTCTGCCCTGGAGCGTGGTTAGTGCACTGGATATCTGCGGGCGCCACCATACCGCCTCCCGATGTAACCACCTAGTATCGGGGCATGTAGCGGCAGCAGCCACAGATATCCAATGGCACTAACTGTGCCTTTGAATATCCCTCCCCTCCCCCCCCCCCCCTATGTATGTTTTCTAAACTGTGGTAAAGGAGCAAGTGTGCTGTTAGCATATGCTAATGGGGCACCTGCGCCCTTAGTGCACCCAAAAAGCCACTTTAGTGTGTGCCAATGGTACCAGCAGCATGAAGCGCCCTGTGGGCGGAGAGAAGGCGAGCACGGGGCAGAGAATGGGGGTCCATGGGCAGGGAGTGGACTTGAACAAGGCTTGCTCCCTTAACGCAGGTATCTTAATGGGAGGAACCCTAACGCAGCTCAAAATCTCGCGGAAAGGGTGTTTTGTGATGCACAGACAGGGGAGCCCGAGTGAGTGATGATAGTGCCCCCTTAGCAGCAACAGCATAGTGCCCAAGTATGAAAGGGCACTATGTTGATGGTGCAAATGGGGTGGCACATGGGTCATGCAGTGGGGGCTGCTGGTGCGCAGGGGGACCAGGCAGCTGCCTAGATGGCACATAGGAACATAAGACTACAAAATATGCCAAACTGTTAGACAAAGGTCCATCATGCCCAGTATCCTGTGTCCAACAGTGGCCAATCTAGGTCACAAGTACCTAGCAGTTGCCCCATTACAGTTATTGGGGATCCTATGTGTCTTTTGGGGAAAGCAGTGCATAGCCCGGATCCTCTTTAGCAATGGTTTATGGACTGTTATCCAGGAACCCGTCCAAAATTTTTTAAACCCAGCTACACTGACAGCTTTCACCACATCCTCCGGTAATGGATTTCAGTGTTTGATTACCCGTTGACTGAAAAAATATTTTCACCTAGAAGACCCAAATGGGTTACACTGTAGCTGCATTGCAGGTCCCCTAGTCTGTCCACAGTCTGATGGCATAAAAAAGCGACTACGTTTACATGTTCCATTTCGGTCAGTAATCTATAGACCTCTATCATATCTCCCCTCAGCCGTCTCTTCCCCAGGTTGATGAGCCCAAACCTTTTAGCCTCTCCACAAAGGGGTATTCTGCCATCCGCAGTACCATTTGTGATGTTCGTCATGATCCCACAGCGACAGTGGCAGCACACAGTCCTGCTACTATTGAGGAAAGACAATGTGCCACATGGGGAGGTCCAAGTGTCCTGGCACCCCAAGCAGAGATCCAGGCTGTTCCCCCCCCCCCACCCCAGCTGCTGCAGAACCCAGCTGTGGGGGAAGAGGCCGATAGTGCCATATGCTATAGCCCCCAGGCAGCTGCAACATGCAGGCACCCAGGGGACTACCACAGCAGTGGCTGTCATCCTCCCCCCTGAGATGTATCATTGGCAAGTGGTGATGGGGTCCCTGCAGAGGCAGATGGTTGGGGAGGGGGCTGTGTGGCCATCCATGTATGCCACTGCCTCCCCCCCCCCCCCAATCTGGACCATGTGCCCTAAGCACCCACCAATCTGCATGTTGGATGGGCTGGGGCTGCACACCACCACATGGACAGCACACGGGTATGTCAGCATGGTGTGGGAGTGTTGGCGGAGGGGGCCGCGGCACCCGCCTACAGCAGACCAAAATCATGCCCTAGTCCTGTGCACAGTGTGTATTGCAACATGTGCCAAGGTCTGTCTGATAAGAATTATGTCAGCCCCAGGGAGTGTTGTAACCTTATGGCAGCACTGTTCTTCAATGCACACAGTTGGAGTGTATATGAATGGAAGGTCACAGGTTCAGGTCCCAGCTGTGGATTATGCATTGAGTGGAGGAGTAGCCTAGTGGTTGGGGCAAGGTACTTCAGGCCAGAAGGTCGGGGGTTCAAATCCCATTAGAGGACAGCAACCTTGGGCTGGAAGGACTGGGGTTTCTAGTCCCACAGGTGCTCCTTGTGGTCTTGGGCAAGCTACTTAACCCTCCATAGCCCATGTTCCCTGTAAAATAGTTATCTCCAAGTTATATTGCCCTGTTCAATGTAATTTCAGTTTGTTCAATGTAAGCCGCACTGATGCAGAATAGCGCGGTATATAAGAGAATGTAAATAAATAAATAAATATCCCTGTGGCTGAATTTTAGCCAACAGTGCAGGTATAACACCAACATGTGCAACCCCCAATGAATTGGCCAGCAAGGGTACAAACACCCATCAGCCACACAGACAGGCTCCACTATCCACAGCTGCATGGAGAGTCAGGCTGATAGTACCGGCACTCTGAGCGGGCATTAACATTAGAACACGCAATTAGCTCCTGCACCAAGAGCACACATTAACAATGCTTGAGCTGATATCGGGACCAAGGTGGCAGGCAGGAGTGCCAACCATTCCCATTTTTGAACAGTGCTTCATTATGATTGTGTGTGTGTGTATGTCTATCATTTTATTCGTGGCTTTCCACACCTCACTGAGCTTTGCAGCGCCTAAACTATTTCCAGCCTTAGTCTGCAAATGTGCATGATGAGGAGCAAAGTATTGTGGGTATAGGCTGAAATGGGGCAGATTGGCCAGGATGAGCCTGCATTGGAGGTAGGATGAATAGCTGAGATATTGTAGTGCCCGTCTGCTATGTGAATGACCTGGGTGACCACGGCATGTCATGCTGGGCGGGCACTCTCACTCTGACTGTGCAGTGACTATGGCACAGCGATGTATCCATATAGTGCTATATAGTGTCTGATTCTAGTGATGTGGGTGCACCCTCCTGTCCAGGGGGCCTGATCACTGAACCAACTGCTGGGTGTTCATGCCGTATATCCCAAGCTTGGGTGCACATGGTTGCTCTGTGCACATGCAATGTGTGCTGACCAGCAGACTGTCCGCAGTTGGTATGTGTATGGCTGGAAAACCCAGTGGTGGGCAGCAGGTGCAGTCTGACTGTGCTTGCTGTGGATGAATGATAGACCTAGGTAGCTGGGACGTGAGGTGTTCCAGACCTATGCCCAGTGGTACTGGTAGGACCAGCAGGACCCTAGTAACAACCCCATGCATGTCTAGACGCCCCCGGTACATGGCCACCATGGAATCAGCATTGTAACACTGGGTATTGACATGCATTGTTCTTGGTGGGTCCCTGTCTGACAAAGCCAGAACCAGATGTGACTGGTCCATGCTACAGGACGCAAGAAGACTAGCATATCACACTGCAGTGAAAACCCGCCACACACTGGCGGTGATGGAGATCTGCAGCACAGGCGGCAGAGACCATCTCTTGCACTGCAGGTACTGAGGACCTGGTGCTGGGCGCCTATCCTCACCCTCAGGGTGACCGCAGAAACTGCTCAGTAGCATGGTTTATAGCTGCTCTGTGCTTGTATCACACACAGTCAGTGCATCTTATTGAGCTGAGGTGCCGAATAAGTGCATTCTCCATTTGGCGACCAGCTGTAAACTGCTGTTCTGCATGTGCACTGCATCATGGGTACTGGTGGGGCTACCCTATGCTAGCACACACAGCAGATATTTTAGGTGGTGACCTGCAGTCTCTTTGTATCCTGCTGTTGCTGTGCAGTTAGGGGTGGAAGTGTAGCCTACTGGTTAATGCAAGGTCTCCATATACAGGGGGCAGGGGTTCGATTCCTACTTGTTCTTTTTGTGACTGTGCTACTCAGATCATTTTCGTGCCTGTAACAGTAAGGTGTTGCCAGCCCATTACCACCCTCTCCTTAGCCGCCGTCTGTCCTTCAGCCTATCTTATCTGCCTCTGTCAGCTATTTACAGTCCTGCCGCCTTGTGCAGGCTGCTACTCCATGACCTACACTGGTACTCTTTTCTGCATTACGGCTCTTCATGCTCACCTCTCCTGTGCCTGATCTGCACATAACCACTACTACTCTGTCCTCCTGCCACTGCAAACAGCCTGCTGCTTCTGCCTCCACTGGGGGACATGTCTTCCCCATCCTATGCCACACACTGACATTGCAGCACTTTACATTGGCACCATCCTGTGCATTGGTACAGCTGCCTCCCACATGCTCATCCGCTTTACTGGCTGCCAAATAGGGTACCCACCGATATGGCAGGTCCATCAACTCCCACCTGTACTTCCATCACCTTTACATTGACATTCCATGGTGCTCTATCCAGCATTTGGGTTACAGCCATTTTCCTGCCTTAAGGTGCATGCTTTCCACCTTAGGGCACCTTGTCTCTCTTTGGGCCACCTTATCACATATTAGGGCACCTTGTCTCTCTTTAAGACGTCTTGTCACCTTACTGCACTTGGTCCTGTTCGCTCATGTTAAATGGCCCAAGGCATACTAACGCTGGCACACCCCCTAGCCGCCCACTGCCTTATATGGCTTCAGGCACCTTAACGCTGCCCTTACTGCCGGTGACTTTACCGCAGTTTAGTAAACACACCCCTTAGTCATCTGGTTTCTGCTTTTTTGCCTCTTCTCTTAATTCTTTCCAGGGTCTCAAGTCCATCTGCTATTTCTCTCCTGTACATCCATTTCTTACTTTTACTTTTCAGCTTTCTTCATGTATTTGTTTTAATCTCTCTATGGACTCAGATTTCTCTCCTTTTTACCGTCTTGTCCTCAATCTACAAGTTTTCATTCCTTAACTTCAAACCTCCCATTCACAATCAATCTCTCTCCCCCCAGCCACTTATTCCTTAGTCTATCACTAATTCTCTCCTTTCTCTCTTCCCTGCTGTGTCCAGCATTTCCCCTTCCCTCTTTCTCCACTATCCAGACTGCCTCATCCAGTATCTGTGTTGTCGCTGCTGCATGTCCCAAAGAAGGACAGCAGTGGTGGATAAGAAAGGCATATGGACAAAGGGGGGGCCCAGCCAGAAAAATTTGCTTTGGGCCCCATAAGGGGTTGAATGGCACTGGCCACCACAGCACTGTTGCTGCTGCTGAATTGATCATGCTGCAGCAGTGGTGTCTGGAATCTGGAGGGATGGGGATTGTTTTTTTAGTACAGTTGGCATGGCACAGGGCCTCCAGTGGCATGCCAACTGTACTAAATATTTTTGTCCTGTGTTCACGGATGAAGAACCAGGAGCAGGACCTCAGAAAACACCCACAAATAGGAACAGAAGCGAGGGACATCTTGAACAATTTTCAGAAGACTGTGTTGGTGAGAAACTTAGCTCAACTTAAAGTAGACAAAGCGATGGGACCGGATGGGATACACCCTAGAATACTGAGGGAACTTGGGGACGTTCTAGCAGCTCCACTGACTGACCTTTTCAATGCCTCGTTGGAGTCAGGAGTGGTGCCAAAGGACTGGAGAGAGGCTCACGTGGTGCCTTTACACAAAAGCGGAAGTAAGGATGTGGTTGAAAACTACAGGCCGGTTAGTTTAACTGCGATGGTGAGTAAATTATTGGAAATGCTGCTGAAAGAGAAAATAGTTAGGGTTTTGGAGTCCAGCAGATTACAGGATCCGAGGCAGCATGGATTCACCAGAGGCAGGTCTTGTCAGTTGGACCGAGGGAGAGCCCTAGATGTGATGTATTTAGATTTCAGTAAAGCCTTTGACACTGTTCCTCACAGACGACTTATAAACAAACTGAGCACCCTAGGGATGGACCCTAAAGTTACTGCTTGGGTTAGTTATTGGTTGGGTGGGAGGCGACAAAGAGTACAAGTAAATGGAGCTCACTCTGAGGAGAAGGATGTTACCAGTGGTGTGCCCCAGGGATCTGTCCTTGGTCCGATTCTTTTTAACATCTTTGTTAGTGATATAGCGGAAGGGCTGTCAGGTAAAGTTTGCCTCTTTGGGGATGATACCAAAATCTGCAATAGAGTAGACACCCAGGAAGGTGTAGATAACATGAGGAGGGATCTAGCTAAGCTTGAAGAATGGTCTAGAATTTGGCAGCTGGGATTTAATGTTAAAAAATGTAAGGTCATGCATTTGGGCTGCAGCAATCCAAGGAAGCAATATAGTATAGGGGGTGAAGTACTTTTGTCCACTAAAGAAGAGTGGGACCTAGGCATGGTTGTGTCTGATGATCTTAAAGTAGCTAAACAGGTAGAAAAGGCGATGGCAAAAGCTAAAAGGATGCTTCGGTGCAGGGCCGGCCCGTCCATTGAGCGAGAATGTTGTTCGCACAGGGCCCCGCGCGAACCACATTCTCGCTCAATGGACTGCTGCAGAGGGAGCCCGCCAGCATGAAGAGCCTTTATCTTCACGCTGGCGGCTGTTTCAATGAAGCCGCGAATGCCGGGAAAGGTTAAAGGTTCTTCACGCTGGCGGCCTGTGCAGAGGGAGCTGGGGCCTCGCGCGTGCTTCCCAGGCTCCCTCTGCAGCCCCTTAGACGGCACGGGGCTCTTCGGGGGGGCGGCTAGGACTGGATGGGCTGTGATGGGGGGGAACGGACTGGAAATGGGCTGTGATGGGGGGGGGGGGAAACGGACTGGAAATGGGCTGTGATGGGGGGAGACTGAAAATGGGCTGGGATGGGGGAAACAGACTGGAAATGGGCTGGGATGGGGGGGGGCAGACTGGAAATGGGCTGTGATGTGGGGGGGGGGAGAACGGACTTGAAATGGGCTGTGATGTGGGGAGGACTGCAAATGGTCTGTGAAGGGGGGGATAGGACTGGAAATGGGCTGTGATGTGGGGGGGGACAGACAGTAAATTGGCTGTGATGGGGGGAAAGGACTACAATTGGGCTGTGATGGGGGAGGACTGCAAATGGGCTGTGATGGTGGGGGGATAGGACTGCAAATGGGCTGTGATGGTGGGGGGGAATGGACGAAATGGGCTGTGGTGGGGGGAGAACAGACTGGAAATGGGCTGTGATGGGGGGAACAGACTACAATTGGGCTGTGAGGGGGAGGACTGCAAATGGGCTGTGATGGTGGAGGGGAATGGACGAAATGGGCTGTGATGGGGGGGGAACTTGGACTGGAAATGGGCTGATGGGGGCTGGAATAGGGCGAAGTGGGCTGACGAGGGGGCTAGGATTGGAAATTAGCTGATGGGGGAGCGTGGAGGAAATGGGCTGATGAGGGACTGGAATGGAACTGGAAAAGAGCATATGGGGGCTAGGACTGGAAATGGGCTGATGAGGAGCTAGGATAGGACTAGAAATGGGCTGATGGGGGGAACGTAGACTGCAAATGGGTGATGGGCTGGAATAGGACACTGGAAATGGGCGGATGGGGGCTGGAATAGGACTGGAAGTGGGCTGATGGGAGTTGGAAAAGGGCTGGAAATGGGCTGATGGGGGGGCTGGAATGGAACTGGAAAACAGCATATGGGAGGCTAGGACTGGAAATGGGCTGATGTGGAAGCTTGGGAGACTGGGACTAGAAGGGGGCAGATGCTGGGTGGGTCTAGAACTATAAAGGAGCTGATTTTGGGGGAAGACTAGAAAGGGATGGGAAATGAGAATGGAGAGGGGAAAAGATATTTTGTGTGGGAGGGAAGAAAAGTCTACGAAGGGCCGGGTATTGGAAGAGTAAGTGTAGATTGAGAATGGAAGGGTGAAATTTGAGTGGATGATAAAGCAATAAGGAAAGAAATGGAGGAAAGAGCAAAGGGGGAAAGATCAGTATGTTAAAGCAGATATAGAGAAAAAATTTGGAAAAAAAATCTAAAAGAGAAGAAAGGAAAATGGATAGCTCGCAGAAGACACAAAGAAACCAGAAGAAATTGCAATTGCAACTGAAAAGAAAATGCACAAGCAACAAAAGGTAGAAAAATACTTTTTTATTTTGAATTTATTAACTGGAATATATCAGCTCTGGGAAATGTGCATTGTTAACATCTTTTGTGTTTTGTTTAGTACAAGAGGAAATTAATTTGTAGTTTTATTTTTCCAGTGTTGTTGTACATCCCAAGTTTGGCTTTTGGGGTTCCCAGTTTAATTATTGTCTTCCTATTTCTAAATTGTGATCCCTTGTTCTTTGGTGACGGTCTATATTCTGCATTTTAACCAAGCTGAGGTATTCTGTTCATGTAGTTTCTATTTGACCATGTCACTTGTTCTCTTTCCCCAGTAGGAGATGCATTGGTATTCTCTGAGATGTATTGGTTTAATATTTGCAGTGTTGCCTTTTGATAGGTAGGGTTTGGTGCTTTGTGAGTCCTGGCAGAGCTGTTATGATATGGTGGATTTGCTATGAGTTCTAAAAGGTCAGTGTTTATAGTACTTCCTAATGGGCCTGGCGGTTGGCACTGGAATATAGTAACGTAGAAATCTATTAGTCTTTCTTTATCCAGACACTCATTAAGAAGCATGTTTACTAAAAATGCATGTTAACATTATGCAAGTATTTATGCAAATGAGGCTCCCTATGCAAATGAGGCCCCGCAATTAATCTCCGCACATGGCCCCACACCCCCCTTGGGCCGCCCCTGCTTCGGTGCATACGGAGAGGAATGGCTAGCAGAAAAAAGGAGGTGATAATGCCTCTGTATAAGTCTTTGGTGCGACCTCAATTTGGAGTATAGTGTGCAAGTCTGGAGACCGTACCTTCAAAAGGATGTGAACAGGATGGAGTTGGTGCAGAGGGTGGCTACTAAAATGATTAGTGGTCTTCATTATAAAGCATATGAGGTCAGACTGAAGGATCTTAATATATGTACACCTTAGAGGAAAGGCGGGATAGAGGTGATATGATTGAGATGTTTAAATACCTCCGTGGCATAAATGTTCAGGGAGAGAGCCTCTTTCAATTGAAAGCAAGTTCTGCTACGAGGGGACATGAGATGAGGGTGAAGGGAGATAGATTCAGGAGTGATATGCGGAAATATTTCTTTACGAAAAGAGTAGTGAATCCGTGGAATAGTCTCCCAGTGGAGGTGGTAGAGATGAGGACAGTAACTGAAATCAAAGAAGCATGGGACAAACACAGAGGATCTCTAAAGGTAAAAAGGGGACTGTTGTAGTTGTTGACATGGAAGGACAGACTAGATAGGCCATGTGGTCTTTTTCTGTCATCATATTTCTATGTTTCTATGCCCAAACATGCCTAGGGCTGGCCCTGGGTAAGGGCCTAAGTTGTCTCATCTCTCTAATCTTTGAATATTCCTCCTAAGTTGTTCATTCTTTTTTACCCTCTCTTTCTTCTTTTGAGACCCCCATATAATTAGCCTCCCATATACCACCCCTTAAACCCATTCCAGACTGTAGCCATGGAAGCTTTCCCAACCCTATTTAACTCAAAATACTCCTTGATCTCTTCCTCTTATTTATTTATTTTTATTTATCTATTTTCTTTTATACCGCCCCTTCCAGAGATCAAGGGCGGTTTACATGGAACAATTTAACAATCTTGTACACTTCTGTATACATTTACATTTAACAGTAAAATTCAACTTTGTACAGGTAATAATGCAAAACAACTGTCAAACTATTTACATTGGCTATTTACAAAGGCTATGTATAGTGTGTTACAGGGTTGGATAGTTGATGGGCGTGTGTAGGTATTGGAATTTATTTCCTTTTTATCCTAAGTCAGGAGTGTGAGTGGCGGAGGTCTCTCGGGAGTTAGTTAATTGTAGTTTCGGGGGTTTTGTGTTTGTGTGACTGTGGTTGCTGTGGGGCTGGATTTGGGGGGTAGGGGATTTCGAAATGTTCGGAGAATAGGTAAGTTTTTAGTTCTTTTCTGAATTGAGAAAGGTCTTTTATGATGCGAAGGTCTATTGGGAGGTCGTTCCAGAGCGTAAGGGCAGCAAATGTGAACGCTCTGGAGCTTGTAGTTTTCTTAGACTTCCTGAAGGCTTTTGGTGTGTTAAGGGAGTGGGCTGCGTTTTGTCTGAGTTCTCGTTTCAGTTGGAGCGTGCAGCAGTGTGGATAGATGTGAGGGGGCGATGCCGTTTGAGTTTGAAGGTTGTTAGGATTATTTTATATCTGATTCGGCTGTTTATAGGGAGCCAGTGTAATTCCAGCAGTATTGGGGTTACGTGGTCTGTTAGGCGAGCTTTAGCAATTACTTTTGCACAGATGTTCTGGGCTCTTTGAAGCAGGTATGTGTTTTTTTGTGGAAGGCCAATTAAGAGACTATTGCAATAGTCGAAGTGGGGGGTGATAAGTGTACTGACTACAGATCTAAAGTCATGTGTTTCAAGGAGAGGCCGTAGGTGTTGTATAGTTTTGAGTTTGTAGAATATGGTTTTTACTGTCTGTTTTATGTGCAGTAACATGATGAGAGTGTAGTCTATTATTACGCCTAGGTATTTGACCTCTTTTCTAACAGGTATGGTTGTTTTGTTGATTGTGATTGTTGTTGGGTAAGTGTCCTCAGTCATAGGTGTCCTTGTTACGAACATTGCTTCCGTTTTTTAAGATTGATGCTGAGGTAGTTGGTTTCCATCCAAGAGGTAGCCTCAGCCAAGCATTTGGATAAGGTGTCATATGTGGGGTTTTTAGTGATTATTGGGATAGCGAGCATGATGTCGTCAGCGTAGATAAAATGGTTAATCCTGTGTTTTTTAAATATATGTTTGTAATAGGTTGTAGGTACAAGTTGAAAAGGAAGGCGGAAAGAGCTGATCCTTGGGGTATTCCCTGTCCTTGGGGGAATGTTTCTGATGCTTCTTGGTCTATTTGGACGCGTATTAGTCTGTGTGTGATGTAAGACTTGAACCATTTGAGGACAGTCCCACCTATTCCTAAGTTTTCTAGCCTATTGATCAGTGTAAGGTGGTTGATGTTGTTGAAGGCGGCAGAAATGTCTATAAAGAGGAGTAGAAAGCCTTGGCTGTAGTCATCTGTACCTCTGATGAGGAAGTCCATCAGTGTGGTTAAGAGTTTCTACTCCATGGAAAGGGCGGAATCCAAACTGGTGTGAGTCAAGGGGCTTGTGCTCATCAATGTGTTCTTGTAATTGTAGTTGAATTGTTTTTTCTATTATTTTAGCAATAAATGGAATGCTGGCTATGGATCTGTATGAGTTTGGGTCTTTTGAGTCGAGCTTATTCTTTATTATTGGGCGAAGCGTTGTGAGTTTTAAGGCATCAGGCATGATGCCTTGGGAAAGGGATTGGTTCACTATGTGTTGTAAGTTTTCAGCCAGTTCTTCCTTTGCACACTTAATCCATGACACAGGGCATGGGTTGAGTGGGGAGGTTGTGGTATTGATCATTGTTATGATCTTAAGGAGGTGTTTTTGATCTACCATGTGAAAAGTTGTCCATTTGTTATTGATTTTTGTGCTTGAAGGTAATATTGCTGTCTGGGTAATGGATTTGCTCTTTAGTTTCTCTGCAAAATGTGTTGCTAGAGTTTGTACACTTATTACTGGTTGTTTAGGCTCAGAGTTTTTTGTTAATGTTTTTACAATCGCGAATAGTTCTCTAGGGCAGTTGATGGCTGAGTTTATTATTTTAGAATGGTAATCTCTTTTTGATTTGTTGATTGCATTCTTGTATTCGTTGAGTAAGTTCATGTATTGGGATTTGTTTTCATCTGATTTTTCCTCTAACTCTTTGACAATTTTAGCACTTTAATCAGGTTGTCATTAATCTTCCAAACTTTAGTCCCTCTCTCCAACAGAAAGCACTAACCGTACAGGTGCATGGTCTTAGCCATGCGATACTGCTGATCTCCATTTCCACCACCCTTCTGAGCACACTTCTCACTGAAAACAGCATGTGTATTCTAGAATATGACCCATGAGGCAAAGAGAAAATAATATAGTCCTTAAAGGCAGCATATAAAACTCTCTCCACAAGTCTGTCAGGTCCCATTCCCTCAAAAAAGACTTAAACCTCACCCTATCCACTCTTCTACCCATTCCCCCTGCTGCCCCCCCCCCCCCCGGTATTATCCAGCCTAAGATCTTTCATCATATTAAAGTTTCCTCCTATTACTTTTGTTCCCATGCCCCATCAATCGCCTACAGTTTCTGAGAACCCCCTAAAGAAGTCTCCCTCGGGCCCATTTGGTGCATATACTTCACAAAAATATATTCTTCCTGATTAATAAAATATGCTGACCTTCAGTCCTTCTGTTCCCAAATGTCAGGCAAATACCAACCGCACTTTCAGAGTCTGTCTTCCTGTGGATTCAGAGCAAATTCACACATGGGGATGTGCTTATGCCTAAGCAGTTGCTCATCCACCTTAAGCAAATCGTGCAGAAGGCCCATGTCCATCTTTAGTTGGCTCTCTTTAAATAGCAATCTTTTCTTAAAGGGCAAATTCAGCCCTTTAACATTTTGTGTAGCCATCTTTAACTCTTTACTCATGTCAGCTCTCCTGGTCTGTCCCTTCCCACTCACCACACCACCCCTCCCCTCAACCCCAAAGCATATTTTTGTCAGAGGAAGTTTATTGCTTCTCAGAAATGGTCACTCAAAAGACATCCTCAAAATACCTTCATTACTGACTCCCTCCCACACACTTTACTTCCAATTATGTCCATAGCTTGTCACATTCCAGGTTTGCACCCCTGTCACATTCACACCAGAGTCTCTTCAAGATGAACTAGAAGGCAGTCATGTCCAAGTTCTATTTCCAGCCTCTAGGACCTCAGGTAGCTAGAGCATTGCCCTTTTCTTATTTTTCTCATTTGGTTCTCCCAATGAAGATCGCTTGAGGTGTTTTTCAGTCCATCACATCTGTGACCTCCACTGGCAGTGGTTTGGCTCCCCACCTCTAAGAGTGCCCTTGGGACCTTCGCTGTCTGTACTCGCTTAGGGACTCCGTTAAAGGTAAACACTAAGGCAAACGGGAATTACCTTCTGTATCAAATGCTCTCTTTTTTTGAGAAAACCAAGTCCCGCTGATTTTTCAGGGTAATGGCAGATAGATCTTGAAAGATTCCAGTTTGATGGCCTTTCCAGCCAAAGTGCCCTTTCAGCTTTATCTGCTGTATCACCTGCTCTTTTAACAGGAACTCATGCAGACAAGTGACAAGTCTGCAGCCCCAGACTCTGATGCACATAATCTACCTTCTTCAGTCAATCTTGTTTAACTGAGCAATGTGCCACAGAGCCACCTGCACATTACTACCACAGTTCACAAAGGACCTAAATTATGAATGTTGTTTTGTCAAGATAGATTTTCAATGCCCTTGTGACGGGGTCTATAGAATGTTACCCATACCTCTCCAAAAGGAGTATCAGCAGTCCCCTTTAAGAGAGTCTGCAGCCCAGAGTTCAGGGCTGGGAGGGCATGGCTCACAGGGACAGGTTAAGAACCCAGCAGGCTGCAGGAGGGAGAGGCCCATTGAGCCAGAGGATTTTCCAAGGCAAGCCACGCAAAGGACTTCTGAGGTAGGAACTTTAACTGGGGCTGCATGAAAGGCCAGGAGAATATGCTTGTGGAGGTTTAAGAAGCTGGGACAGAATAAAAATTGCTTTTGTTTTCCCTGAACTGCTGTCTGGCCTGTGTTTTGAAGAAAACCCCTTCTCATCGCATGCCATGCTACCATAGTCCTCTATTTTCTCCTTAAATATTAGGTGGGTTTCTTGCAACTTGTCCTCTGCTTATTCATCCATTCTCTTATCCAGTTTTTGCGACCTACTTCGTTCAAGTCCTGTTTTAATTCCGTAATAGCTCCCATAATTTCAGCTTTCATACTAGCCATCTTTCTTTTTTTCAGTTTCACCAGCCACATATAGATTTCACACCTCGTAAATGGGGCAGCATCCACACCTTTCTCCATGCTACTGCTTCCTTCAGAGTCAGAAGTATTTGTCATCTTCAAACCATGTGCCAGCTTGCTCTGTCTGTGAATCTTGCTTTTAACTTTCTCTGCCTTCAAACTGATGACTCTGTTGGGTGCTAATGATAGCAAATTACTTCATTTTCCCATCTCTGACACGGAGCTCCTAGCTCTTCCCATGATGTCCCTTCCTCTTCCACTTCTCTGCGTTTCTAAGCAATTTTCAAAAAATTTCAGTCCTCCATTTTTGCTGTTTTTTTTCTTTATACCTTTTGCACGGATTTTTCTCTTTCTTTGAGCATAGCTTTGATATCCTCCTATAGTTCTTATGGTACTCTGTCATTTGTATCCAAAGTGGGGGACTCTTTTTAAATTCATACTTTGCTACATTAGTAGCTGGTGATTATATCATAGTCTGCTTCAGGTTTGTTTGTTATTTAATTAGATTTTCACTTTCAGAAAAGCAAACAGGAAGTTACAGAAGCCGGTTCAAAATATACAAACATATGTTTCTTAGCTCACATCACGAGGAGAAGGATCCCAATGCTGAACTTCAAAGCAAAACACACATATTAAACGACTAGAAATTTATGAATCATCGGTAAAAAAGAAAAAATGAAGGAAAATTGAGAGAACAAATAGCCTAATTAACAGTAGATGAAAAAAAAAAACTAACAAAAAATATTCCAGTTGAATTGGATGAACAAAAATTCCATAATTCCTTGATAGACTATCAAATACTTGCAGGGGAATCATAGGAAAAATGAAGCATCCACAACCAAAACACATGGCTTCAGCTGGAGGAACCTCTATGAACCTGTGTGGCCCTAGCCAGGAAATAACATCATTTTTTGACCACAAAATAAATAAGCCTTTAATATCCTATACTTATCCACTTCCAAAGAAAAAGAAACCTCTAAGGTAGCTCTAGGGGAAATTTCATCTTCAGATAATTAGTTAAATCTAGGTCTTGATACCTTGGACACCACTTGAGTTTCTCCTCCTTCAGTTTGTATAAGAGGTTTAGAGGGCAAATAAAATGTTAGATACTAATACAGTATCTGCTTCAGGCAACAATAAAATCCTTTAAATATTTCCATAGTAAAGACATAGGGGAGGGCAAATGAGTCTTGGGGAAATTCAAAAAGACATAAATTTAGTATGCAAAGAACTCTCCAAAGACACTAACCATTGCATATACAGAACTAAGCTATTCTTTATTAGATACCCCTGTGGACTGTAGTGATTCCAACTATGAGCTCAACTTATGTAATTTCTGCTGAACAAAAACAAGTTTGACATTATGCACCTGAAATTTTTTTAACAGAATCTGAAGAAAATGTTAATTTGTTTCAATGATTCCACCTAACAGCTTATTTGTCTGTGTCACTGTCTTCAAGGTGTCCATTACAGTCACATTCTCAGATTGTCCAAACTTTGGATCTATAGGTTCCATCACATTAGGACATTGTATAGAAGCTGGTATCAAAACTACATCAAGTAGTTCTGCATTGAGTGCTTATCAAGGAGAGGATCCAAATTCCTCTCAGGACCTATTAAGGGGGTTGCACCACCCCCCAGTTTTTAAGCCTAGCCCCTCCATTGGTGGAGGAGCTGGAATCCTTGCTAGAGGAGTCTGACACCTCAGAGGTCATGGAAGAAAGGTCCAAAAAATAGCCTGGAACACAGACATTCCTGCTAGCCCTTGTAAATGTCTATCCATAGGACTAATTAATGCTCTTTGAAGTTGATGAAACAATCTGAGACTTAGGGGTACATTTACCAAGCAGCAGTAGCAGCTTCCGTACGATACTGGAGCCGCGTCCCCATTGACTTCAATGGGGCTGTGGTCCCAATATCATACCGAAGCCACTACCGCTGCTTAGTAAACATACCCCTTAGTTCTCGCCTCTTCTCTCACCAGGCCCCTTAGGTATCTTAAAAGTCAACAAGGCTTCAAACAGGGTCCCAAAGTGATATCAAAGGGGCATCAAAGAGACCTTCTTCTTTGGTCATATACCCCTTCAAGCATGTGCCTGCAACTGCACTTGATTTTTTAAGTCCCAGGAAGGTGTGGCTTGACACTATGCTTGGTCTCCCAGCATTTCTAAGGCTTCAGCTCACACAGCACAATCGTCCTTGAGAAAGGCAGCTCAATCTAAGAACAGGTAGAGGTTATTCCTCATCTCCAGGAACAAGCAGGAATGTAGTCTTCCATATGGGTATCGTTGGTACCAACGGAGCCTGCGTGGGAACGCTCCCCAGTGTCCAATAGGAAAGCTTTTGGGAGCATCCCACAGCGCCTGCGTGCTGCCTTCCCGCCTTTCCAACTGTCCCTCTCCAGTTCTTCATTTTCTGTGGAGCTGACAGGTTGCATACCCAGTCACCGCAGAAAATTTTGTCTTTAATCTTTGTTTTTGTGGTCGCGTCTGCCTTCCCTTGACGCTATACCGGTACCGCCAGTTCTTTCTTTCTTCTTCTAAAACCCCCCTCAAAAAGCTATAGTTTCTGAAGTGGTTTACTTCAGAAACTTTTTTTCCTTGGTACTAGGCGCCATTTTGGGCACTAGGCCCAATGTTTCCTTAAAAATGGAAAAACCTTCAGGTTTTAAGAAATGTTCTAAATGTGGTGGTACCATTTCCGTCACCGACATCCATGATTGGTGTCTCAAGTGTTTAGGTCCTGATCACTCTATTTCAGAGTGCCTCTCCTGTGGAATGATATCAAAAAGGGGCTGGCAGAACCGAGCTGCTAAACTTAGCACCCTTTTTCCCTCAGACGTGGCGTCTGTTGCATTGACGTTCTCCAGGGCTTCATCTTCCTCCCATGGATCTCAGGTAACTAAACATAAATCTAGCCGGTCCTCAAAGGGTAGATCTCCTAAGTATCAAGATGCCCCTGGCGTTGCCCTTGAGGAATTTTCACTGGCAAAACTGTCCCGACGGGAGGCTTCGGCTTCCAAAGCATTAACGGGACTCCAGGATGTTCTCGAGGCCTCAATGTCAGCAGAACTATTGGCGCCATGCTCTGGGGTCCCGGCCGCTTCTACCGGTACTGACACCCAAGCATCAGCAGCATCAATAGATCAGAGATTCCTTGCTATCGAATGCAGTCTAGTGGCTCTTCTCACGGCTTCGGTACCGTTGAAACCGCTTCAGACACCTCAACCGATACAGGTACCGACTGCATCGACATCGGCGGGTATGCCACCCGTACCGAGTCATGCATCTCTCTCTGGCATCGACAGATCGGTACCGGAACAACCCGATACAGACTTCGATCGATACCAGTACCGTGCTTTGCACGATCACCGGGATTGGAGATATTTTGAATCATCAGATGAGACTGAAGACTCAGAGGACTCTGCCGATACCAGAATACTTCTCCCCGAGGATTCCTCTTCTCCTCAGCGCAGAATGTATCCGCCAGAGGATATGTCCTTTCAGGACTTTATTCGTGATGTGCCCCGAGGCCTTTCCATCATAGTAGCTCCTGAAAAAGAGCCTAGGGCAAAGGAGTTGAAAATCCTCCAATACCCTAAGGCTCCCAAAGAGGCAGCTACTCTACCTATTCATGAGATCTTACATGATCTTATGCTAAGGATGTGGGATACACCTTTAACCATATCTCCTCATTCTCGAAGGCTCGATACCATGTATCGAGTTCCACCTTGTCCTGGCTTTCAAAAAACTCAATTACCACACCATTCAATGGTGGTGGAATCAGCCATGAGAAGGATGAAAAGTGCAAAGAGACATGCATCCAATCCTCCAGGTCATGAATGCAGGACTCTCAATGCCTTTGGGTGTCTGCTTCCAAGCTTCCATGCTCTCAGCTAGGATCAGTTCCTATATCTTGTATATGGGAATGTTCCTTAAAGAGATCACAGGAGACTTGGAGCTTATGAGCCCCCTTCTTCCTGATGACAAAAGACAAGACTATCTCACTCTTGTCAAACATGCTCAGGATGTTTCCAAGTTTGTTAATCATGTAGCCTTTGACTGTTTTAAGAGTGCATAAGCAGAAACTCTGCTATTGCTATTGGTGCATGTCGGATCACCTGGCTTCAGGCATCTGACTTGGAAATTTGGGTACAGGATAAATTAGGAAACATTCCTTGCACATGAGAAAATCTCTTTGGCAAGAATTGGCAGGAGAAGGCTAATGAAATAGATGCTGACAATATCACACTGGATAGATTGTCCAAATCTACAGCCGATCCTGCAAAGAAAATATCCTAAAAAAAAAAAAACATTTTTCAATAAGAAAAAGAAGTTTTATCCTTCCTATACCCAACAGGGACACTGTCCAGGTCAGGCTGCCCAAAAGGGACAGCAGCAACAACCTAGACAACAAATAGACAACACAAGAAGCCAAAAGCTGCAAAAACTCAGCCAGCTCAGCAGGCTCAGCCTCTCAGGGGCTTCTTTATAGAGAACTTCGCCTTCCTGCCCCTGAAGGGTCCAGAACCCTTAACCATCCCAGGCAGGTTATGTCATTTTGCCCACAGATGGTACCAAATAACAGCAGAAAATTGTACTCTGTCCATTATACGAGAGGGGTACAAGCTTCATTTTCACAGCCTGCCCCCTCCTACAATTATAAGACAGTTCAATTCTCAGACCTCTCTCAACAGTCTCTTAGGTCAAGAAGTCACAATGCTCCTTGCTCAAGGAGCAATAGAGGAAGTACCCATTCCCCATCATGTTACAGGGTTCTACTTCCCCTATTTCCTTATTCAAAAGAAAACAGGAGGACACAGACCCATTTTAGACCTCAGAGAATTGAACAAATATCTGTTCCGAGAGAAGTTCAAAATGGTCTCTCTAGGAACTCTGCTGCCATACCTTCAAAGTCAGGATTGGCTTTGTTCTCTAGATCTCAAGGATGCATATACTCATATTCTCATCCATCCAAATCACAGGAGATTCCTCTGATTCCTGTTTCAAGGAAAGGTTCTTCCCTTTTGGCCTGGCATCTGCGCCAAGAGTGTACACAAAATGCATGGCCGCGGAAGCAGCATTTCTCCACACTCTGGGAATATTCATCTTCCCTTACTTAGATGACTGGCTCATTTGAGCCTTTACAGTGCCAGAGGCCAGCTCTGCTCTATCTCTCACAATGTGAATCCTTCAGTATTTGGGACTGGTCATAAACCTCCCGAAATCCAATCTTGCTCCCACTCAGTCCCTAGAGTTAATAGGAGCTCATCTGGATACCAGATAGACAAGGGCTTTCCTTCCGCAGCCCCGCTGTCTTCGCATAGTATAACTAGCTTCCCAAGCAGTGCTCAAACCTTGTCTCACTGCTCGGGAAATGCTACAATTGCTAGGCCACATGGCATCCACTGTGCATGTGGTTCCTTATGCTCGTCTCCATATGCTCGCAGCCCAGTGGACTTTATCCACTCAGTGGACACAGGCCTCAGGTTGCCTGTCGGACAAAATAACAAACTCAGACCGTCTTATTTCATCCCTCCAATGGTGGCAATCAACCAGAAAACTTCTGGTGGGGTCTCCTTTCCAGCAACCCCTATCCCAAGCCACCCTAACAGATGCTTCACAGGTGGGATGGGGAGCACACCTGCATGATCTCTCTACCCAGGATACCTGGACTCCACAGGAGGCCTGTCTTCATATTAACCTCCTGGAGCTCAGAGCAATCTTCCTTGCTCTTCGAGTATTTCATGTCAAGCTCAACTACAAGACAGTCCTAGTTCAAATGGACAATCAGGTAGCCATGTTCTGTGTGAACAAGCAGGGCGGAACAGGCTGTCGCTATGCAATGAAGCTTTGCGACTATGGGTCCTTGCCAGACAGCATCAGATTCATCTCCTTGCGGTGTATCTTCCAGGCATTCAAAATTCTTGGGCAGACAAACTCAGTCGAGTTCTGCTTCCACACGAAAGGTCTCTCCATGCAGACCAGGTTGCCCAAATATTTCAGATTTGGGGAACCCCGGACATAGACCTCTTTCCAAGTCCGCTGAATGCCAAACTTCCCCGGTTCTGTTCCAGAATTCCGGCTCGATGTTGACAGGCAAGGGATGTCTTTCTCCTTCACTGGGGTCAGGACTTCTTATATGCCTTCCCACCCATTTCCCTCATCCCCAAAACCCTATTCAAGATTCAGAGAGACAGAGGTCATATGATCCTCATAGCTCCACGTTGGCCACGGCAAACGTGGTACCCTCTGCTCCTACATCTCTCTCAAGCTCCACCTCTGGAGTTGGGATCCACTCCAGATCTTCTCTCCCAAGAGGACGGGATGCTGTGGCATCCCAATCCCCAGTCTCTGCATCTTAGGGCCTGGTTGCTGAAAGCCTAGAACTTCAGGATCTTAACCTTTCCCAACAGGTAAAGGATATCCTTCATGCTTCTAGGAAACCCTCCACAAGACACTCGTATGCCTTTAAGTGGAAAAGGTTTACCATATGGTGCTTGCAGAAGGGTCTTAACCCTCTTGCCATACCTATGGAATCGATACTGGAGTATCTCCTTCATTTATTTATTTTATTTATTTATTTAATGGTATTTCTATCCTGCCTTATCCTTCAATCAAGGCGGTTACACAGCAAACAATCAGTGGGAGTGGTGCTTGGGTTCAGTGTGTGCATCATGTACAATGAAAGTGTGTGTGTGGGTGGGTGGGTTGATTAGTGTGCGCTATTTACAGCGTGAGCTATATATAGGGTAAGTGTAGGGAGCGTGCAGGTAAGATTGGTCCATGATTGTAGCACTCATTGTGTGTTTGGTCCGTAGTGCTCCAGGAATAGCATAGTCTTTAGTTGTTTCCTGAAGTCCTTGGTGTCTTCAGTGGCTCGCAGTTCGTCCGGGAGTGAGTTCCACATGCTAGGTGCTGCCAGTGACAGTGCTCTTCGTGCGGTGGATTTATATGCTCTTGTGTAGTCTTTAGGCGTGTTGATTGTGTCTGATGTGGCTTTTTTTCTGGGTCTTGTACTGGTGTCGGGTTTTATGAGGGGTTGAAGGCTGTGGGCAGAGTTCCTGTGTTTGATCCTGAATATGTTTAGCATTGTCTTATATTTTATGCGTGAGTTGATTGGGAGCCAGTGTAGGTCTTTTAGTATGGGGGTGATGTGGTCTTGTTTGGATGCACCGGCTATTATTCGTGCTGCCGTGTTTTGGACCATTTGTAGTGGTCTGAGTGCCTGTTTTGACATGCTTGTGTAGATTGGGTTGCAGAAATCAAGTATGGGCGTTATGAGAGCTTGACAGACTGTGCGGAAGTGCTCGTGTTTGAGGAGTGGTTTGAGGCATCTGATTATTCTCAATTTGAAATATGCGTTTTTGGTGGTCTTGCTGATGTGTGATTGAAAGTCTAGCCTCTTATCGAGTGTTACACCGAGATATTTCACCTCGTTTTTGAGTGGTATGGATGCGTTGTTGACCTTGATGGAGGGTGGTGGGCTGAAGTTGTTGTTTCGTGTGATGAGCAGTGCTTCTGTCTTGTTGTAATTTATGGTCAGGTTGTTGTCGTGTAGCCAGTTGGACATGTTGTTAAGGCAGTCTGTTATTGTGGTGTAGTCTGGGTTGTCGAGGTTAACTGGGGTGTAGATTATGATGTCATCTGCGTATATAGTGTAGTGTATCTTGTGCTCTCTTACGATGTTGAAGATTGGTTGTATGTAGAGGTTGAATAGTAGTGCTGATAGGACGGAGCCTTGTGGTACTCCTTGCTTGATCTTTGCTTGTTGAGATGAGTTGGGACCGATCTTGACCTGGAACTTTCTGTCAGTTAGGTAAGAGTTGAACCATCTTAGGGTGGTGCCATTTATTCCGATGCTCTGTAGTCTGGTTAGGAGGATTTTGTGGTCCACTGTGTCGAATGCAGCTGATATGTCTAGGAAGATCATTAATGTTCCTTTTTTGTGGTTATCTATGGTTTGGAATATGTCGTTGAGTAGGTAAAGCAGCAGAGTTTCGACTCCGTGGTTTGGACGGAAGCCGTGTTGGTGTAAGTCCAGCGGGGCATGAGTGTCAATATGGTCCTGGAGTTGGTGGTGTTCAGCTTTTTCTGATTTTTGCCATTAGTGGTATGCTGGAGATTGGCCTGTACGCTGCTGGGTTGCTCTTGTCTAATGTGGATTTCTTCGGGATTGGTCGTATGGTAGCTAGTTTTAATTGGTCTGGCATGATGCCTTGTGTCAGCGAGTTGCGTACTATGCTGTGTATGGTGATGATGTAGCTGTCCTTTGAGGCCTTGATCCAGGTGACCGGGCATGGGTCTGTTGGTGCAGTGCTTGTGTTGAGTGCTGTGATGATGTCTGCCAGCTGTTTTTTGGATGGGGATGTTGAATTTCTCCAAGGTTGTGGTGATTCTGGTCGGGCTGGTAGTTCCGTTTGTAGGAGCCTGTGGTCTAGCATCCAGTTTCTCTTGTAGGTGATCTGCGTAGGCTTGTGGGTCAATCTTCACATCTTTTTCGGGAGTGGGTTCATTTGTTAGGTTTTTTACTATCTCAAATAGTTCCCTAGGTTTGTTGTAGGCTTTTAGTATGATGTTTGTGTGGTGCTCCCTTTTTGTCTCATTAATTAGTTCGTTGTATTTCTTTTGTTTTGCCATGTATAAGGCCTGTGTGGCGGGAGATTTGGAGCGCCTCCAGCGGCGTTCTAGCTTTCTTAGGAGTCTCTTTGCGTTGCGTATGTCTTTTGAGTACCATGGGGTGTGCTGTCTTCTGGGGTAGGGGATTTTCCTTGTTTTGTGTTCGCTGGTTCTTGCTGCAGTGTGGATGACAGTGTTCCATTTTTGAATTTGTTCTTCCAAGTTTTCGGTTCCGAGGTCCAGGTGGGGTAGTGTGTCCTGAAGGAATTGGTCCTTGTCAAAGTTTTTGAATCTTCTTTGCATTGTTGGTGTGTCTGCTGTCTTGTTGTCTCTCTCGCCTTGTGAAGTGATGTTTATTTTAATTCTGTAGTGGTTCGACCATGGGACTGGGGTGACTGTGGGTGTTGAGATGCCTCCTTGGTTGAATATGTTTTTGGGGGCAAATATGAGGTCTGGAATTGATCCATGTATGTGTGTTGGGGTGTTGATCAATTGCGTGTATTGTAGGGAGTCCATAGCTTGCAGGAAGGTCTCTTTGTCTTTGTTGGTCGCCGAGCTGAGTTTGAAGTCTCCCAGTACTATTAGTGGCTTGTGATTGGTGTTGATTGTGCAGACTGTCTCTAGGATGGAGTCTAGGTCCTCTGTTGGAGCATGGGGGGCTCTGTAGATGAGACATATGGCTATGTGCTTGTTTTCTACTGTGATTGTGTTGCATATGTCTGAGCAAGTGGAGTTTTGGGTTTTGAGCTTTAGTGTGTTCTTTGCTATGATCAGGACTCCGCCCCCTCTCCTTTGTGTGCGTGGGCTGTTGAATGCTGTGTATGTGGTGGGTATTAATTGATTGAGGAGTACATTGTCGGTGTTGGTGAGCCATGTTTCGGTGATACATAGGATGTCGGGTTGTTGCTTGTCTGTGGTCTTTGATTGTGTTTATTTTGTTCCTTATGGACCTGGTGTTGATCAGTTCTATGGAGATGGTTCTGGGGGCATTTGTTACCTTGGGGCTGTGCTTGTGGTTTGAGTGTTTGAACTTCTTGGGTGAGATCCGGGTTGTGAGCTGTGGAGGGGTGTATGTATGTATGGGTGTTGGTATCCAGATGGTCTTTGGGGGTGGGTAGTGAATGTTTGTGTGTTGAGGGATGAAGTGGGTTAGGAGGAGGTATACCAGTAGGTATACGGTTGTAGCCATGCTATGTTTGTGTGGGCTTACTTGGCTGATGTCTCTCTGTTTTGCTGCCGATTGGGCCTTCTCTTGTTGCTTTCTGCTGGCGGGTTCTTGCTTGTTCTCTTCGTGGGTGTGTGGCATTTGAGAGCGTGCCTGTGGCCGCGCCTAAGGGCCGCGCCAAAGGGCCCTCTGGCGAGGCCCTCAGGCGCAGGCGCCGCTTTTGAGTCCTGCAGCGGCTGCTGTGCTGGTGCTCCCACTGCCCCGATTGGGCAGGAGCTTCCAAGCGGGACGATTTCCCGCTTGGGCGCTCTACCCTGATCAGGGGAGCTGCGGAGGTCAGCGGGGGTGGTGCTCGCTGCGGCGGCCCCAATTGTGCTGGGGCGCCGCTTTTGAGTCCTGCGGCGGCTGCTGTGCTGGTGCTGGATTCCCATTTGTCAAATGCGGGTCTCAAGACAAATTCAGTAAGAGTCCATCTTAGTACTATTGCAGCTTCTTACAAGCCTCTAAGTGGACAATCTATTTCCTCTCATAGCGAGATTTATGAGAGGCCTTCTTTTAACAAAGCCTCCCATTAAGCCACCACCGGTGGCATGGGACTTAAAACTGGTGCTCGGAATCCTCTAAAAAGGCTGTCAAATTTGAAATAGAAGGTTCAATTATGTCTAAGTCTCTTTCATCTGGGGCAACTTTTTTAACCGCAGAGGAAATATAATACATTTGTGAGAACTCAATAGAATCAGTCAAATATAAAACTTCTCTCAAATACTTATCCAGAATTTGACAGCCTTTTTAGAGGATTCCACAGATACAATCGGTACTCGGGCTACTCTTCTAGTGACCTTGAAAACTTTGGATGCTAAACAATAGATTCTTAAGGCTTTTTTAAAATATAAAGCGTCCAAGTTTTGTGGCCATCGGATAAATATTTTTCCGGATGTTGCGCGTAGCACCCAGCTCCGGCGTCGTTTTTTTTTTAGCTCTTAAGCCACAGGTCCTTCAGCTGGGTGCTACATTTTTCCTAAGATTTCCCTGCAAATGTGTTGTGAATTATGATGGCGCTTCATATATTTTTACTGATGTATCCCATTTGGAAAAATTTATTGCAGACAGAAGTACATGGTGAGGATTATAGGGGAGTATAACTGTAGGTTTTTGTTATCCTCCTGATATGTGGGCTAGATAGCCTTATTTTCTTATGATGTATTGTGGTTCTATTGTAAATCCACAGCCGAATCCCAATTATGTGGTCTATATCAGTTCTGTTGCCTTATATTTTTGGATTTGTAAGATGATAATTTCCTTTCTGATTGTCTTTATTTGCTAGTTGGTGAAAAAACTGATTAAAATCTTAAAAAAAAAAAACAACAACAAAAAAAAAACCTGGTGCTCGGGCAGCTCATGAAACCGCCCTTTGAACCATTAGCCACTGCATCTTTGAAATTCCTTTCCTGGAAAGTCATCTTCCTCATTGCAATCACATCAGCACGTAGCATCAGTGAATTGCAAGTGTTAGTGGCTGATCCTCCTTATACAAGGTTTCACCATGATAAGGTAGCTCTTAGGACTCATCCACACTTTATGCCAAAGGTGGTTTCGCCTTGCCATTTAAACCAAGCAGTTTACCTTCCTGTATTCTTTCTGAGGCCTCATGCCTCCAGTGCAGAAATCTTCATACCTTGGACTGTGAAAGAGCTTTGGCCTTTTACTTGCAAAGGACACAGCAACATAGAAAATCTTCTCAACTCTCTGTTGCTTTTGATCCTAGTCATTTGGGACTTCCAGTTTCCAAAAGAACACTGTCCAACTGGATCGCACAGTGCATATCCTTTGCCTATGAGAGTAAGAATCTTCCTCTTGAAGGCCATGTCTCCGCTCACAATGTGAGAGCCATGGCAGCCTCAATGGCTCATCTTCACTCTGTGTCTATCGACTACATCTGTCGAGCAGCTACTTGGGCTTCAGTACATACCTTCACAGCCCACTACTGCTTAGACAAGGACTCCCGCCGGGATGCCTTGTTTGGCCAAGCTGCTGTTCAACACCTTTTTCAGACTTAATCAGCTCCTACCCACCGACCCTGGTAGGATGCCAGAGATCCATGGTGGGAAGTGGGGCCCTTTCACAAGGGCTGACAACTTCCTGGGGCCATCTCCCTTGCATCTGCAGCTAGGGAGTCCCCATATGTGAAGACTTGAAGACTACATTCCTGCTTGTTCCTGGAGATAGCGTAGTTACTCACCTGTAACAGGTGATCTCTGGGAACAGCAGGAATTTAGGCTTCACAACCCACCCACCTCCCCTAGGAGTTGTATCTCTCTCTCTCTCTCTTTTGTCTCAGCTATAAACTCGGCGGGAAGGCAGCACACAGGTGCTGTGGGATGCTCCCAAAAGCTTTCCTATTGGATGCTGTGGAGCGTTCCTGCGCAGGCTCCGTCGGTACCGACGATATCCATATGTGAAGACTAAATTTGTGCTGTTCCCGGAGATCACCTGTTACAGGTGAGTAACTACGCTTTCTCAGCTTGAGGTTTTTTTGTCTCTTTTCATATAATTGAGCTTTTCCATTGTTGACTTACACAGATGTAATTTAATTTCATTTTTGTACAATTCATTGCAAGAAGTTCATGTGTAAAGTCACTGCTTGTTTTGCTGGAGGAAGATGTTTGAGATGAATAGATTGTTTGTCTTGCAGAATTCTATCGGGTTTTCTCCAGTTTCATTTCTGTTGCGAAGCCCATATTTTCTAACCACTTTGCCGCCTTGGTTCCCAGTTTTTGCATTCCAGTCCCTCATGACTATCAGGATATCCTTGTTTGCATGTTCTCTCGACTTCAGCTTATACTTCTCCATAGAACTGATCAAACTTGTCCTGTTCTACATCTGTTGATGATACGTATATCTGAATAATAGTTGTGGGCATTCCTTGTAGACAAATAGAAATTAAGCATTCACTGACAGTATTGTATTTCATTACAGTTTTTGAAAGCTTTTTCGTAATTATAAATGCAATACCGTTTCTTTTTTCTCTCATTTCTGGCATAGTATATAAACTGTGATCGTCAGATTTAAAGTGCCTGATCCCAGTCCATTTCAGTTCACTGACACCCAAAAGATCGCATTATGCATGTTCCATTTTGTTCAAGACCATCTCCAACTTTCCTTAGTTCATTCTTCATATATTCCATGTCCCAATATACAATATATTTGCAGCTTCTGACTCTTCTTTTGTGCATAGCTACATCAGCAATCCCATGTCCTGAGGGCTTTGTTCCAGTTGTATCATTAATGCTGGATTTACTATAAAGCGTCTTCAGGTCTTCCCGGTAGCTCGTTGAGTGCCTTCCAACCTGAGAGGTTCATCTTCCAGCACTATATTGCAGTTTGTGACTACTCATTGTGTTCCTTGGCAAGATAAGGAAGTAAATTGCCAGGCCTTTCTTCCATGCAGGAGATGCCAGTATTGTTCTCCGCCACCATACTGCTGTTGCCCAGACGAGTGGTTTGCGTTTAGTCTGGCACATCAGTTGAGACCTGTTCTCTTTGGGACACCCTGCCAATACTTAATTTACTGATGGTGTGCAAGCCCTCAAGGCACCACAAACTGCACACCAAGCAAGGGTATTTTGATTTAGCTCATGTTTATTCAGTAGTATCTCAAGGGAAATTACATTCAGGTATAGAAGGTATTTTCCTGTTCCTGGAGGGCTTATAGCCTAAGTTTGTACTTGAGGCAATGGAGGATTAGTTGACTTTCCCAAGGTCACAAGATGTGTTGATGGGATTTGAACCCTATTATATGCCTGTGGTTTTGCTTTAGGTTGTTTGATTTCACCAGTAGAACAAACCTGTTAGTAGCACCCATAATGCCAATTGAATCCATGCAGTCCCTCGATTGCTTTTTTTCCTTGTCATGTAAGTGTGGCGCAAGAAGTCATTGTGCCACTTTTGCTCCACATATGGATAAGCTGAAAGTGGCGAATACCTGAAATCACCTACTAGCAGAGGAGGTGGTCAGCCAAAATTGGTGAAAGAATTTGAGCATGTTTGGAACAGGAATGGAGGGTGATGGTAAAGGCAAAGAAGGCAGATGATTAAGACTAACTTTAACAGAGTATGGGGCCCAAGCCAATTAAACTGTTGTGGGGCATCAAACCTACCCACCCCCTTTCTCTTTCACATTTACCCCCTCCCAGCAACATCTTTTTCTCTGGTGGGAGAAGGGAGTATGCAAGCTTTCTATCACCTCCCAAAAGTGTCCCAATAAATGGAGGAGCAACCTAATGGTTAGAGCACTGGCTTCAGAACAAAGTGACCAGGGTTCATTTCCCACTAGCACTCCTTGTGGCCTTGGGCAAGTCACTTAACCCTCCATTGCCTCAGAATAATCCAAGTTATCAATGTCCCTGTTTGATGTACTTTACCAAGTTTAAGTTACAATGTAAACCACTTTGACTAAATGATAAAGCGGTATAAAAAAAATGTTAAATAAAACTTGATCCCAGTAGGTTTCCCCACCAGTCTGTGTAACCCTCATGGTCATTTGGTTCATTGATTGTGATTGCTTCCTCCTCCTAATCTTTGTGGGATGATGACAAAGCCTCTTTCTCTTTGCAAGCTGATGGGTGGCCATCAGAGGTTGATACCATCCCTTCCTTCTTCCACACAGGTATTTATGGCATTTCCCCAAGAGAACTAATCTATAGAATATTTTGGGATCTCTTGATGAAACGGATATATGCAAGGCCTCCTAAAGCTAAGGTTACCACCAGATATGTGGTAGGAAAATCGTGGATTCCTATGGGGACGGTAAGAGGAGTGTTATCTGAGAAGAGGAGTCCTCAGGCAATTCTTCCTAGCCTCCACACATATCTGTTTCATGCCCTAATCATAATCTGTTGGGACAGTAGAGTTTCTTAACTGCTGCTGACTCTGATGGTTTCCCTGTAAAGTTGAAGCAGCATGGGCCACATAGAGTTGGCTGCAGCAGTAGATAAAAATCATTGTTTGCCAACTCCCTTTGCTGGTGGAAGGGAATCATGTGGGGAGTGAAGGGGAGGATTTCTATTAAATGTATGGCTATAAGCCACTTGGTATAAATGGAAATTACACGTACCTGGTAATTGTAGTTCCTGGAGGGTCCAGTTTAGTCCTCCACATCCGGGTAGTGCACCTCTTCCTGCAGCATGGAGACTGGACCAATCAGAATCTTCAAGTCCCCAGAGTATATGCTGCTGGATCTCCCATCAGCCCCCAGTGAACTATTAACAAAGCAGACTCAAAGAAGCAACACAGTAAGAAAAGAGTAAAACTATAAACAGGTGTATTCCCCGCTTAACTGTAAGAGGGCCCCCTCCCCAAACGAGAGAGCCGAAAGTGCGCACCTTGCTTCTGCCCCCTTTACCTGTCGCAAAAGGCAGATGTAGCAGGCCACAGCAGAAAAAATACCCCTCCACCGCTAAAAACAGCGAAGGAGGAAAAAATGAAGACCTGCGACTCGCGCTCACCGGTGTTAGCACGCCATACCGAAATCAAATGAAACAGTTTCTTGGGCGGGACGGAGGACTAAACTGGACCCTCCAGGAACTACAATTACCAGGTACGTGTAATTTCCATTTCCTGAGCGGTCCTCCAGTTTAGTCCTCCACATCCGGGATGTAACAGAGCAGTTATCAACGGGGGGGGGACCTTGCCAACCGGCGCGCAACACCGCCGAACCAAAACAAGAATCCCGAGTCGCTGCAATATCCAACCGATAATGCCTACTGAAGGCATGAAGAGATGACCAGGTAGCCGCTCTGCAAATTTCCACGGGCGGAACCAGGCTATGTTCCGCCCAAGATGTCGCCTGCGCCCTAGTAGAGTGAGCTCGCAACCCCAACGGCGCCGAACGGCCCTGCAAAATGTACGCTGAGGTAATTGCTTCCTTAATCCATCTAGCTATAGAAGACTTCGCAGCCGCTTCTCCCTTCCGAAGTCCACCGAAAAGTACGAAGAGATGATCCGACTTACGAAACGTGGCAGTCACCTTGAGATACTGACGCAACACCCGGCGGACATCAAGACGACGCAATCCGTCGTCTGGTGAATTGGCTGACTCAGCAGAAAACGTGGGCAAAATGACGGATTGATTAACGTGAAAAGGAGACACCACTTTAGGCAGAAAGGAAGGAACTGGCCGCAGAACGACCTTATCCGCAGAAAAAGATAGAAACGGAGGTCTGCAAGACAAAGCCTGCAGCTCCGAAATGCGCCTCGCCGAGCAAATAGCCACCAGAAACACCGTCTTCAAGGTTAAATCCTTAACCGATGCCTGACGAAGAGGCTCAAACGGTTTCTGAACTAGTGCTTGCAAAACCAGATTCAAATCCCAGGAGGGAATGGACACTCTGCGCGATGGTCGCAACCGAAAAATTGCCTTAAGAAAACGCTGTACATCTGAGTGTGCTCCAAGAGGAACATCGTGAATCTTTCCTCTGTAACAAGCGAGAGCTGCTAGTTGAACCTTCAGAGAACTGGCCGCCAAACCTTTGTCGAAACCATCTTGCAAGAAATTGAGAATAACAGCGACCGAAGCCGTCGACGCCCGAACTTGATGCCTGGAGCACCAATCTTCAAATATGCGCCAAACCCGGACATACGCCAGCGAGGTGGAAGGTTTTCGAGCATGCAGGAGGGTGGCAATGACCGCAGGCGAATAGCCCCTTTTTCTTAGCCGAGCCCTTTCAATGGCCATACCGTAAGCGAGAATCGATCCACTTGCGGCATGTGCAGCGGTCCCTGGACTAACAGATCTGCCAGGAGAGGAAGCTTCCAGGGAACCCCGTCGAGAAGCCTGATCAGATCCGCATACCAAGGTCGGCGGGGCCAGTCCGGAGCTACCAGCAAAACCTTTCCGCGGTGCGCCTCGATACGTTGGACCACTCTGCCGACCAACGCCCACGGAGGGAAGACATACAGCAGACCGAGGGCGGGCCACGGTTGGATGAGAACATCGATCCCTTCGGACATGCGTTCTCTTCTTCTGCTGAAAAACCGACTCGTCTTTGCCGACCGGAAGGTGGCCATGAGGTCCATGAGTGGAGGCCCCCAGCGACGAACTATTTGAGCAAATACTTGCGGGTGCAGCTCCCACTCTCCGGAGTCTACCTGCACTCTGCTGAGAAAGTCCGCCATCACATTGTCTTTTCCGGCGATGTGCGCTGCCGAAATGGCGAGAAGGCGTACTTCCACCCAGACGAAGAGCGCCTCCGCCTCCTCCTCCATGGCCGCGCTGCCCGTGCCACTCTGGCGGTTGATATACGCTACCGTCGCCGAATTGTCCGACAGGACCCGTACTGCTTTCCCCCGAACAGATATCTCGAAGGCCTGCAGCGCAAGCCGCACTGCTCGGAGCTCGAGGCGGTTGATCGACCACGAGGACTCCCTGGCTGACCACGTCCCCTGCGCAAAGTTGTCCTGGCAGTGGGCCCCCAGCCCGACAGACTCGCATCTGTTAACAACGGAAGCCACTCCGGCTGCTCCAAGGGCATCCCCGCCTGTAGTGATCTCGTGCGGAGCCACCACTGCAACGACAACCGAACACGCCTCGGGCAGGGCAACCGGCGGTTTAAGGAATCGGACTGGTTCGACCAGCGACGTAGCAGGGCTCTCTGAAGCGGACGCATGTGGAATCGGGCCCACGGCACCACCTCCAACGTTGATGCCATGGTTCCCAAGAGCCGCAGGTACCACCACGCGGATGGAGCAGGAATCCCCAAGAATGTGCGCACCAGACGGCGTAAGGCCTGGGCACGGCGCACCGGCAAAAACACTAACCCCCGAGCCGTGTCGAAAACCACTCCTAGATACTCGAGGGACTGCGAGGGAACCAAGTGACTCTTTTTTGCATTGACTACCCAGCCGAGACTCTGAAGAAGACGAACGACCCGGTCTGTGGCCTGTAAGCTCTCCGCTTCGGACTTTGCTCGAATCAACCAATCGGCGAGATAAGGGTGAACTAAAACACCCTCTTTACGTAAGGCTGCCGCTACCACCACAATGACCTTGGTGAAGGTGCGTGGAGCGGTAGCGAGCCCAAACGGTAGGGCCTGAAACTGGAAGTGACCCCAGGGAAAAGTGAAGCGTAGAAATTTCTGATGTACCGGTCTGATCGGAATATGGAGATAGGCTTCCGAGAGGTCCAGAGACGTTAAAAACTCTCCTAGACGAACCGCCACCATGACGGATTTCAGAGTTTCCATGCGGAAATGAGGCACCCGGAGACACCAATTCACATCTTTGAGGTCTAAGATAGGACGGAGAGAGCCATCCTTCTTTGGCACCACGAAATAAATGGAGTAACGACCTTCCCTGCGCTCGGACTCCGGAACAGGAATTACCACTCCCAATTCCACCAGACGATTCAAGGTTAAACGAATCGCCGACTCCTTCAGTTGACCTTTGCTGGGAGAAAGTACGAAAGTACTCCAATGCATAACCGTCTCGGATAATCTCGAGCACCCACTGATCTGAAGTAATGTGGACCCAAGAAGGAAGAAAGTGTCGAAGACGTCCTCCGATCACCAGGTTTCCCTCCTGGGCCCACCGCGCTTCATTGTGGTTTGCGACCAAAGGAAGAGGACGAGGAGGCGGAAGCAGCCGAGAATCCTCTGCCCGCCCCTCGAAACCCCCGGAAAGCCGGGGACTTGGATCCAAATCTGCCACGTTGAGAACTCCAAAGACGAGAGGACCGAAACCTCCGAAAGTCCCAAAATTGACCTCGAGAAGCCGGCATACTTTTCCCCAACTTAGGCTTATCCTCCGGAAGTCGGCCGCCTTTGGACTCACCAAGATCCTTTACCAACTTGTCCAGATCGTCACCAAACAACAATTTGCCCTTAAAAGGGAGTTTACTGAGCTGAGACTTGGAAGACCCGTCGGCTGCCCAATTACGCAACCAGATGGATCTGCGGGATGCCACTAAGGAAGCCATACTATTAGCTAATGTCCGGATTAAATCATAATGAACATCCGCCAAATAAGCTGAACCAGACTCCAACCTGGTGACCTCGAGCAAACCCTGCTGGTCTAAACCAGAGTCCTGACGCAAATGCTGAGCCCACCTAAGGCAGGCTCTAGCCACCCAGGCCCCACAAATAGATGCCTGCAACGACAAGGCATTTGTCTCAAAAGCCTGTTTCAACAAGCCATCGACCTTCCGGTCCTGAGTGTCCTTCAAGGCCGCACTGCCTTCAACCGGGATGTGGTTTTCTTGGTCACTGCCGACACCGCTGCGTCTATTCTAGGGGACTTAAACTTCTCTTTGTCCTTGTCTGCTAAGGGGTAGAGGCAGAGCATAGTGCGAATACCCTTCAGACCCGCCTCAGGCTGATCCCACTCTGCTTGTATCATCTGATCTACAACCCTATGTACCAGGAACACTACTTGAGAATCCCGGACTGCTTGGATGAGAGGATCTTCTAATCCCTGTTCCTCAGTCGGAGACGCTGTTGCGAGATTGAGAGTCTGAAGGGCTTCCGTGATAAGAGGAACCAGTTCCTCCTTACGAAAGACTCTAATGATACGAGCCTGATCCTCAGGCTCCAGGATCTCCCCTTCCTCGAGATCCGCCAAGACATCCTCAGACTCCATCTTCTGGTCCACATCTTGCCACTCCAAATCCTCCTGTCCGATGTCTGAGGAGCGAGGTCGTTTGGTAGGTCTGGGAAAACTCCGACCGGCCCCTTCCGCTTTAAGAGCCGGTAAAGGAGGTGGCACCGTGAAAGCGTCAGAAGTTCTACCTAAACGTCCCAATTGAAAGGCTTGATGCATAAGAAGGACGAAGTCTGGGGAGAAAGCTGCCAAGGAAGAAGAAGACTGTTTCTGTCCCCGGCAAGGCCGACCCCTGCGCCCTAGGAAGAAGTGGCGCCTGGGGAAGAATAGAACCAAGCGAGATCTTCCCCTCAGGCAGCAGGGAAGGGTCCACGGGATCTGCCACAGCTCTACCTTCCAACTGCTGCTCCATATCCACAGACACAGCAGCGCAGCCCCTGCAGATGCCAGAGTCTGATACAGTACCCCTGCGTGAACCGCAGACCACGCACTGGGGCCTTGAGGACATCTAACACCACCCGAAGGAGGGGGGAAGATGCCTAGAACCAGCCAAAGGAATACAGAAATAAATTAAGCAAACTGTCTCCTGACTCCTCTTTCCTTTTTTTTTTTTTTGGTTGTAGACAAATACAAAACCAACTACAAAAGGAAGATGCCTCCCAAAACGCCAAGGAGGGAAAGTAAAAAAACCCCGAAGGAGAAGAAACAGCCCGCGGCAAAGAAAAAAAGAGCTTAGAAAATGGCCGCCGGACCGACGAAAAAAAAACGGCGGGAAAAACACAACGATACCAAAAATAACGAAATTAAGTAAAGAACAAAGGAAATTGATGACAGGGAAAGTTCCCACTTACCGCGGCTGCAAAAAAGTGACCGGGATCGCAGAAACCGCTCGAATCTAGAGCGGAGTACAGCAGATTGACCGGCTGGCCTCAGAAATAAATGGAGAGCCGAGCAGCCCGCAGAGCTGTGCGCTGCCGCTGAGAACTCCAGAGCAAACCCTCTAAGTCACGAAGAAGGTGCTGCCAGGAGAAGAGATCTTTCCCCCGTACTGTCAAGGGGGAGCGATCTAAGCACTGCTGAGTAATTGCCCCAGGCAAGGGAGAGAAGGGCAGTGACGGCTCGGCTCGTTCCTCTTTTTTTTTTTTTTTTTAAAGGGACAGGCCCATACAAAATAAAAGAAAGACAAATAGAAAGAAAACAAATAACAACTGCTAAGAAAAGCTAAGTAGTGCTGCTAAGAAGTCCCTATGTGAGCCAGGTGGGCTCACACGTCTTCCTGCTGCTGGAGACTGGACACACTGGGGGCTGATGGGAGATCCAGCAGCATATACCCTGGGGACTTGAAGATTCTGATTGGTCCAGTCTCCATGCTGCAGGAAGAGGTGCACTACCCGGATGTGGAGGACTAAACTGGAGGACCGCTCAGGAAATGCAATAGAAAATTGAGATGAGGACATTACAATAGGTGGTGAATACCGTAGTCCAACTCTCTCCACTCTGTGAGCAGTCTGCAAATTCCCCAGTGCACCTGAGGATGTGGGTCCTACTAGCAAGTGTCTTAACAGGATTGTTATCCATTTCCCCATGTAGCCTTTTCCTATTCAGTGACTCCTGACTCCTTGGTTCCGTCACTCCCTCCTTTTTTTCTGTCCCAGTTCAGTTTGCTCCCAGGCTTTTATCTTCCTGCTGCGGTTCTGTCCCTTCCCCATTAAAGACAGTGCACTCTATTTGCTGGTGGCTCTGCAGACTACAGCTGTGGGAGTCCGTGCCTGCCACTATGGCACTCTTCCTACTACTGGTTTAACTTTCAGTTGACCTTGCTGCTTCTCCCAGGGCTGGACTTTTCTTGCCACTATTCATTCTCCTCTTTAGCTCCCTCTGGAGCTGGAATGAGAGATAGATATCTTAGGTGAACTTTCAGCCTTACACCCCCCAACCCCCACCCCCGCCCCTGCTAGATCATCGCAAAACCACCCTTCCCATAAAAAAACTGTAAAAATGCATTATCAGTCATCATAATTTTAAGTATTAAATTACTTTGTAGATATGTATGTGCCTGCTCTTCCTGCAGTTTGAAAAAAATGTGCTGATTGGCTTTTTGAGTTTGCAGTGCTGTCAAGATCTATTGATTTGCTATAAAGCTGCTGCTCTAGGCGACTGTTTAGTCTTGCCTAATAGTTGAGCTATCCCTGCTTGCTGCCATGGTCTGGATCTGGCTTTTCTGGTGTTCATTGTACTACAAGGCCAGGCCAGACTCGAATGGGACTCAGATTACTTGCTTCGTCATGGACTGGAATGAGGAAGGGATGTCAAGGCCTTAAGTTGGCATCTGGTCTGGGTCTGGTTCTGAAGCTCTCACTGTGCTCTTGGAGAAGGGAGGAGAGAGAGGATTCTTCTCATTACCATGTTCTTTCTGCCAGGGCCAGCCCTAGTCTTGGTTCAGTGTTGATGTTCTAGGTGAACCTCAATCTTTAGTGGTTGGGCTGGCACTGCTTGCTGCTCCTGTCTCTCTCCAACTCCCACTATGTGACTAAGAGTCTTCAGTTGCTACTGTGGTCACTGCTAGCCTTTACCTGCTTTTCTGCAGGCCTTCACCATCCATGACAACATGAGGAATTGAGAGATGTAATGCTGGTACTACTGCCATGTGTTGACATAAATCATTGAAGCACATGTAGGGAGGAGGGGAATGTGGGGCATGTGGGGAATGTGAGCATTGACAATAGACCAATAGAATGTAGGTATGCGAATTTATGAAAAATCTTTGAAAACTGGGGAAGTCTGGTACCCCTAGCCAAAGCACAAGGCCTGAAACAGTTGCCCCATTTTGTCTCCCTCCCTCTGTACAAGGGCCGTTCTGGAGATAGCCAAAGATGAGGTAGGGACTGCAGTGGGGACAACTTGGCAGATAAGGTGGACCAACTACAGGTATGTCTATCACTATGTAGTTTAGTTAGCACACTATTTCTTAGTCTAAGTTTTATAAGAAAACTTAAGTAGTAATTTTTTATACATAAGTTTATGATTATTTTTTTCTTCTTTGCCTGACAGCGTTTTCGTAGTGAGGATCACCTGATGATTCACAGGCACAAGCATGAAATGACTTTGAAGTTCCCGTCAATAAAAAACGACAATGTTTTAGCAGGTAAGAGGAAATGGACATGTCTGTGATTAAAGCACCTTCCCTTATTTCCCATAATCCTTCTCATTTTATAGACTCCCCACCCCCACTGGCATACATGGACCACAGCAGGAATACTCACCAGCCCCGAGAACTGGAAGGCTGCTTCAGTGAGTTTTTCAACACATATCTGTGGCTTTTGGATGACCCTTTGTTAGTCACCTGCCTACCTACCTTCCCTCCCTCCATAGTGCATTGCATCCAATCCCAGCCAACCTTGTTGAACAGGAGTTTAAAACTGAGCCATGGTGCTTAAACCAAAATTACTTCTGTTTTGTAAAAGCCTCCTGGTCCTTGGTCGCTCATTCAAAGGTAGTTAAAGAGAGTGAAGTCTGATATTTCCACTTCAGAAGTGCAACTATCAATCTAGAATGGTATAAGTAATTGCTGGAACCTGTCAACTTCAAGGCATAAAGAGTGAGACAAAGATGACTAATAAGTGAACAGCACCTTTTGGCAAAAAAGTTGGAAACTGATATGAGGAAATAGAACATAAGAACATAAGATATGCCATACTGGGTCAGACCAAGGTCCATCAAGCCCAGCATTCCGTTTCCAACAGTGGCCAATCTAGATCATACGTACCTAGCAGTTTCCCCAAAAGACACAGGTTCCACAATGCTTGTACTGGGTCAAGCATTGATATCCTGGGTCCCTTCTTAATAATGGTTTATGGACCTTTCCTCCAGGAACTTGTCCAAACCTTTTTTAAACCCAGCTACACTAACAGCCTTTACTACATCCTCCGGTAACAAATTCCAGAGTTTGATTACACGTTGAGTGAAAAAATATTTTATTAGTCTTAAATAGTTTTCCCTGTATCTTCATTGCATGTCCCCTAGTCTTTCTATATTCTGATAACTTAAACAATTGATCTACGTTTACCCGTTCCACTCCGTTCATTAATTTATAGACTTCTATCATATCTCCCCCCAGCCGTCTCTTTTCCAGGTTAAAGAGCCCTAACTTTTTTAGCCTTTCTTCATAGGAGTATCCTTCCATCCCCTTTACCATTTTGGTGGCTCTTCTTTATTTATTTATTTTTTATTTGTGTGTTTTTTTATACCGCCCCTTCCAGAGATCAGGAGCGGTTTACAGAGAACATGTTAAAAAATAACGTTAACATTACATGGAACATTAATAGTGTAAAAATTAGTTACATAGGAAACTGAATAATATAGATTATAAACGTATTAACTATTTACAATGGTTGAGAAAGCTCAATCATACTGATGTATGTAGTTCAATGAATAGCTATAGAGATTATCTGGTTTAATTGTTTACAATTTGCTTGAGAGAAATTAGTCATAGTGAGGTATGTAAAATCAACAGCAAAGAGATTATTTACCAACAGTCCTACTAGAAAAGAATAACATTCAGTATGAGTGATAAATGAAAAAGTATGTTCTGGGTTAGGTTGGATATACTTATGAAATTAAATTTGCATAATCTTGTGCCTTTTGTTCGAGTGTAGGTTGTAAGTCATGAAAGTGTTGGGTGAATAAGTATGTTTTTAGTTCCTTCCTGAAGGAACTAAGGTCTTTAATCTCTCTTAGATTGTAGGGTAATTTGTTCCTTTGACTGGGGGCGTAGAAAGAAAAGGCAGTATTAGTTGTTATCTGTTTAAGCTTTTTCATAGAGTCAGGAATTAGCAATGTATTGAGGTTTGCTCTTCTTCTTAGTCTAGATTCTGAGGGGGACTTAATTAATTAATGTTGATAGATGCGAAGGGGCTATATCATTGATGAGCTTAAAAATGGTGACTAGTGTATTGTATTGGACCCTGCTATGAATGGATAGCCAGTGGAGGGCGTATAAAATTGGAGTGATGTGGTCAGATAATTTGGCTTTAAAAATGATCCGAGCAGTTACATTCTGGGCCCTTTGAAGTATGAGTAAATTCTTCTTGGATGTACCTTGTAATAAGCCATTACAGAAATCTATGTGTGGCATTATCAAGGCCTGATCTAAAGTCACTAATGTCGATAAGTGGTCTGAGATGTTGGATAGTTCTGAGTTTAAAGAATATAGTTTTGGCAGTCTGTTTTATGTGTTGTGTCATGCTTAGGGTTTTGTCAAGAGTAACTCCTAAGTATTTTACTTCGGACTTAACTGGGAGATTAATGTCTAATAGATTGACAACAGATGGGGGGGGGGTGAAATTAGCGTTTCTGGATACAAAAAGTGCTTCAGTCTTTTTGAAATTTATATCCATGTGAATTGAGTGTAGCCATTGTTCATTTTCAATGATGCAAGTTGCGATTACATCGTAATTAGGGTTAGCTACATCACAGGGGGTGAAGAGCATGATATCATCTGCATAGATGAAGTATTTAAGATTGTGGCGTTTGAAGATTGAACAGATGGGATGGACCTTTTCTAATAACGCTATATCCTTTTTAAGGTACGGCGACCAGAATTGCACACAATATTCAAGGTGCGGTCTCATCATGGAACGATATAGAGGCATTATAATATCTTTTGTTTTATTTTCCATTCCTTTCCTTATGATACCTAGCATTCTATTTGCTCTCTTGGCCACCGCTGCACACTGGGCCGAGGTTTTTAACATGTTATCCACAATGACGCCTAAATCTTTTTCCTGGGTGGTGGTTCCTAATGTGGAACCTTGCATCGTGTAACCATAGTTTGGGTTGTTCTTCCTAGGTGCATAACTTTGCACTCATAGTTCTTACATCACCTAGGTAGCCCTATCCATCAACAAATCCCTGGAGAAATACAAGTTCCCCTTCCTTTATCAAAGATAGACAGGCTTGATTTTAAGACCTGGTAATACAATTAAATGATATACATATGAAAAGGAGACCTTTGCTTTACCCTTTCTGGAGAGATTTGCAGTGTTTTTTTGTCATCTTAATCTTCAAAGAACCGCAGCTGCACGTGCTCTTTTGATAATTCAGGTGTAGTATCCTTAAGTGCCCTTCCTCATATATTTTACTAATAGTTCTTGATGGCTTGGCAAGAAAGTTTTATACAAGTGTTGCCATCTCACAAGAACGTAAAACATAGGAAATGCCTTACTGGGTCAGACCAAGGTCCATCAAGCCCAGTATTCTGTTTCCAACAGTGGCCAATCCAGGTCACAAGTACCTGGCCAGTTCCCAAAAAGACACACAGGTTCCATAATGCTTGTACTGGGGCAAGCAGTGGATTACCTGTGTCCTCTTTAATAATGGTTTATGGAGTTTTCCTCCAGGAACGTGTTCAAACCTTTTTTTAAACGCAGCTACACTAACAGCTTTTACTACTGTACATCCTCCGATAACGAATTCCAGAGTTTGATTACGTGTTGAGTGAAAAAATATTTTATCTTATTAGTATTAAACGGGTTACACTGTAGCTTCATTGCATGTCCCCTAGCCTTTCTACTTTTTGATACCATAAAGAATTTATCTACATTTACTCGTTCTACTCCATTCATTAATTTATAGACCTATATCATATCTCCCCTCAGCCGTCTCTTTTCCAGGTTGAAAAGCCCTTATCTTCTCTGTACCTTTTCTAATTCCGCTGTGTCCTTTTTAAGATACGGGACCAGAATTGCAGACAATATTCAAGGTGCGGTTGCACAATGGAACAACACAGAGGCGGCATAATATCCTGGGTTTTATTCTCCATTCCTTTCCTTATGAATCGTAGCATTTTATTTGCCTTCTTGGTCACTGCTGCACACTGGGTGGAGGGTTTCATCGTGTTATCCACGATGACACCTAAATCTTTTTCCTGGGTGATGGTTCCTAATGTGGAACCTTGCATCGTGTAACCGTACTTTGGGTTTTTCTTTCCTAGATGGATAACTTTGCACTTCTCCACATTAAATTTCATCTGTCATTTGAACTTCCAGTCTTCCAGTTTATCAAGGTCCTCTTGCAATTTTTCACAATCCTCTTGGGTTTTAACAACTTTGAATAATTTTGTGTCAGCTGCAAATTTGACTATCTCACTTGTTCCTTTTTCCAGGTCATTAACGAATATGTTAAAAAGCAGCAGACCCAGCACAGATCCCTGGGGTACTCCACTATTCACCTTTCTCCACTGGGAAGATTGGCCATTCAGCCCTACCCTCTGCTTTCTATTTTTTAACCAGTTCCTATCCCATGACTTTTTAACTTCTCCAAGAGTCTCTCATGAGAGACCTTGTTAAAGGCTTTCTGAAAATCCAGATACACTATAACAACTTTTGTCTACCTGTTTGTTCACACCTTCTCTAACAAGTAATATCATTAGATCACAGAAGTGATGTACTGGATCTTGGGTGGCTGGAAAACAAGTAAAGGCCTTTTCCCCTTCTTTTTCAAAATTTTGAGCTGTTATTTATTTGTATGAGCCTTAGGGGAAAGGTTCTCTCCCATCCCCCATCTCTACCCATTGTTATAACCACTAGGCTACCTCTAGCCCAGAAATGTGTGTGGTGTGTTTTTTTTTTATTAACCCCTCCTTCCCAGCAGATTCTGCATTGGATTAATTAGATATGTGTTTGTATTTTAACAGCACCATATTACACATGCAGAGCGCAGTTTTCAAAGCCGCTCCCATGGATAAAGCACTGTCCGAATGGCAAAAATGGGCTAGTTAAAATCACCCACCCACTTTCGTAGGGGCGAGCTTAGGGTGATGATCGCAACAACATGCTTACATTCATATCTTTAAAAGGACACGTGTATATTAAGTTGGAAAATATACCTGCAGGAAAAGGAGGTCTACTTGCCTCAGGAAAACATCCTTGCACTATTTTTCAAGTGTTCTTTCACTTTGAAAACTTGTGAAAAGTCTGGGGGATAAAACATTTGCTTGCACTTCATAGTTGTGTAGGCAGTACAAAACTTGTCCCATAAACCATCTTATTCATTCAAAAATGAGATGAAAACTGTGCGAAAGACATTAAGGTTGAATTGCTCCAGACATTCGTTGACTTTGCTTTTACTTATGTTCTATTTACATTATAAAACACAATAAAATTGGTGCAACTGTCCTGGAAGAGCAGAGTATCGATACGTGACCACGAACTAACCAGTCCAATGGTGCAACTAGAGAGCACAATAGTACAACTATATATAAGGGCTCCTTGGAGCATACAGACAGAAGAGCGCCAAGCGGCACCTGGAACAGCCGAAACATTGAGGCTTGGTGTCCTTGCTAAGAAGGCTGTCTCAAAAACACAGAAATGGCTGGGCACTGGACTGGTCTAGCAAGATTCCAGGAAAGGAAATTAATGGAAGACTGCTAGACGAATCCAGACTAGTGGGACGTACCATAGCTCTACCACCCTAGGGCAGGAAGAGACAGCCACCAACACTATACTGGTTCCGAAGTTCGCCGATTCTTGAGCCTGTAAATCGAGGCGGTAATGTTGAGCAAAGGTAGAGAGTGAGGACCAGGTTGCCACTTGACAGATGTCAAGAGGGTTTACATACGACTATTCTGCCCAAGTCGTTGCTTGTGCACATGTAGAGTGAGCCCAAAGCCCAAGGGGCACCAGTTTACCCTACAAAATATATGCAGATTCAATGGCGCACTTAATCCAGCGTGCAATTGTTGTCTTAGATGCTGCTAGGCCCTTGCGACATCCAGCAAACAGGACAAATGGATGGTCAGATTTCCGAAACAAATTTGTCATCTTGAGGTAGTGGCTGAGCACCCTATGGACATTAACCACTCGGAGCCCACTGCTTCTGCCTGAGCAGTTGTCATGAGCAAAAGATGGGAGAGAAATGACCTGGTTGATATGAAAGGTGGAAACCACCTTTGGAAGAAAGAAGGAACCGGCCTGAGGATGACTCCTTCTGGAGAAAAGGTCAGGAAGAGGACCTGACATGAGAGGGCCTGTAGTTCCAAAATGCGCCTAGTGGAGAGAATGGCGACAAGGAACACAGCCTTGAAGATTAGATCCCTGATAGTAGCCCCAGAAAGTGGCTCAAAGAGTGGCTGCATAAGGCCCTTGAGAACCAGGGAGAAGGTACCATGGCGGAACGACCGGCTGAAGCGGAGGGCGCAAGGACTGCAGGCCTCGGAGGAAGCAGCCAACATCTGCATGGTACGCAATGGACTGTCCCACGATGGGGCCGTGGAAACACGTGAGGGCCACAACCTACACGCGAAGAGAATTGACAGCTAAGTCCTTATAATACCCATCCTGTAGGAATACCAAGACATCGGGAATCCGGGCCTGCCAGGATGACACATTCCATTGGGAGGCCCAGATCTCAAAGATGCTAGACCTGGGCATAAGCCATCGAGGTGGAAGGATGACGGGCCTTAAACAGAGTATTCACCACTGGGGTGAAATAACCCTTATGGGCTAGGCATCATCTTTCAAGAGCCAGGCCATAAGCGAGTAGGGAGCTGGATCTTCCATCCACACAGGTCCTTGCCACAGAATACCTGACGGGAGCTGAGTGGCAGGGGAGGCCCTAAAAGGAGATGAATCAAATTGGCATACCATGGATGGTGAGGCCAGTCCAGTGCAACAAGAATTACCCGTCTAGGGTGAGATCCGATACGGTGGAGGACCCGTGCGATCAGTGGCCAGGGAGGAAAGAGATACAGAACTTAGAGAGAGCCCCAGATGTGAGGCTGCAACGTGCTGAGAAAGGTGTGCAGCTGGGTGGAAAAAGCGCCGTAACGCTCCTGCGTTAGGAAGACCCTCCCATGGCGGGTGTCAAACCGGGCTCTGAGGAATTTCAGGGACTGTAATGGAGCCAGATGGCTCTTGGCAGGATTGATCACCCAGCCTCAACTTTTGAGGAAAGTCACGATTGTGGAGACTGCCTGAAGCGCTTCTGAATATGACTTGGCTTGAATGAGCCAATCGTCCAGATGGGGATGGATGCAAATTCCCTGGTGCTGCAGTGTCATGGCAACCACGATCATTACCTTTGAGAAGGTGCAGGGGGCTGTGGCCAATCCAAAAGGCATCGCCTGGAACTGATAGTGGTGACTGAGCACCGTGAAGTGCAAGAACCGCTGTTGGTCTGCGTGAATGGGAATGTGAAAATAGGCCTCTGCCAAATTCAGGGAGGCGAGCCTGGACAATGGAGTGCAATGTTTCTATACAAAACCGAGGAATGTGGAGGGAATGATTGATGCCCTTGAGGTTGAGGATGGGCCGATAGGAGCCGTCCTTTCTTGGTACCACAAAATAAATGGAGTAACAGCCAGTGCCTCGCTCAGAGAGGGATACCGGGGAAATCATCTGGAGTTGTAGCAGATGCTGTAGTTTTGCACGTACGACCCCGCTTGTGGGGAGAGACAGAAGGGGATATTAAAAGGGCGTCAGTGATCGGCATGGCACAGTCACGGACATAGCCTTGTTGAATGATGATCAGGACCCACTGTTCAGTTACAATGCAGGCCCACTTGCGGTAAAACAATGCCAAGTAGCCACCTACAGGTGGTATACCGGAACAGACCTGCTCCCCCCGGGTGTCATCGAGAGGACTGGCCCGGTCCAGAGAACTTTGTAGAGGTGGAGTTGCGAGGCTTGCGGAAGCCGCAAAAGGACTGTGACTTTGCCCCCGATCTAGCAGTGGTGGATGACGAGGGCTTACCAGGCTGATAATGTCTAGAGTCTCAGAAACGAGCTCAAAGGGCGGTGGCATAGGAAGCTGTCAGGCCTGAACTTTGGAAGACTGGCCTAGGCCTATCTTCAGGAAGATGCTGAAGCTTAACTTCGCCTAAATCCTTTACAAGTTTTTCAAGGTCTTAAAGGGAAGCTTTGCCAGGCAGGACTTGGAAGCTGCATCTGTAGACCAGTGTCACAGCCACAGCTATCGGCACGCCACTGTAGCTGCTGCAACTGAGTGAGCTGCAAGGTGTAGGAGATCGTAAAGAGCATCAGCCAGGAAGGTAGTGACCGACTCCAGATGTGATGAGGCGCTGTCCTCCAGCAGGAGTTGAATACAGTGGAGAAGGGCACTTGCCACCAGGTTGAAGCCTGGAAGGCTAGTGAAGAAGACGAGAAAGCTGTCTTCAAGAGCCCCTCCACTTTACAGTCTTTTTGATCTCTGAGCTCTGCACCCCCTTCCACCGGTATGATGGTGTGCTTGGTGACACATCGACCGTAGGGAATTGAAGCCATTTGTTCAGGTCTGAGGGCAACCAGATGTAACAGTGGCCTAACAGCCTTGCTGAGTGCAACAACACCTCTGGGGGAATCCCACTCGCAAGAGATCATCTGCTGCAGTTCTAGTGGAAAGGGAAAGGCTCTAGGGGGCTTCTTTATATCCGCCAATATAGGATCAGCCTGAGTGGGCTGAATAGCGGATGGCTTGTCTGAGGCATCAGAGTCCGTAGTGCCTTAACAATCTGTGCAATTAGTGTCAGGAGCTCATCCTTATGGAAGAGGCAGACATCCGGAGTTGTATCCTGCCCATTCTTGTGGTCCTCAGGGGCTGACCATTCCCCATCTTCCCTATCCGACAGGCTATCCTGACTGTCTGAGAGGGATCAGTGTCGTGGCATCCCCCTCTCCTGAGGCCCAGGAAACTGTTTTGGATAAGTGTCCACTGTCTGTGGAAGCCCGAGGTTCTCTGGTGCATTTTCTGGAGGCACAAACCATCGCTGAAGATGCCTATGGTGACGAGGAGGCCGCAGCATGCAGGAAAGCTGGCTCTGCCCTCCAAATCTCCCAAGCCTTGTGAAATTGAGCCATGAAGTGCTCTGAGTCTGGTTCTGTAGCTGGCAGTGATCGATTCCCCCACCCCTGACTGCTCATGTAACAGAAAGGGAGGTGAGGTAACATCAGCCAATGGAACTGAGGACTCGCCGGGGTTGGAAGAGCAGGCTGCGCAGAGCCGGTCTACCAGGTGCCGGTGTTGCCAGGCAGTGTGAGAGTGGAGGGCATATCCACGGAATCTGTCGTTGAAGGAACTCTCCACTCAAGGCTGTAGTCAGGCCTCCACCACAGTGTAAAAAGGGCAGGAGAAGCACAGTTGAAAATGGCCCCCGCAATTATCCGCGAAGTGAGGCAGGTGGCTGTTTCCCTGATGTGTTGCAGAATGCTTTCCCCTTGATGCTGCAGTGAGTCCCGAAGGATCTGGAGGCCAAAGGAGTTAACCGGAGCAGGGGGTCGGGGGAGGTGTTTATTAGTCACAGTAATCCTGGTGGAGATGGGGGCAGAGTTAACTAACTCACTCACTGTGTTCTGGACAGTCCTCCGAGGGCAACAGCAAGCCATCGGAAATGTATTTATTCATTTTTTTTTCAAAACCAAAAGTACACTGAAGATGGCTGTTCCCTCTTTAGCAGGCTGATCCTCGTGACTTGAAGCCTGTGCCCCTGATGGAGAGCTATCCTGATTCTCTTGATCAGTAGCTATGCCTATAAGAAGGAGCTCAAGTGTGGGAAGCTCTAAGGGAAACGCACCTTGTGCTGCCTGGAGACGTCCACTACCATTAGTCTGGACCGGTCTAGCAGGATTCCAGGAAAGGAAATTAACGATAAGTAAAATTTCTCCTTAAGTTTGAATTACCCCAGACATTCGTTGACTTTGTTTTTACTTATGTGCTGTTTACATTATAAAACACCATGAAATTGTTCAGCTAAGAAAAGAGAGATAATATAATAAAACTATAAGGTTACAAACAGATGTTATTAATTAGTCATTAGCTGTATCAGGATTAAATTGTCTTTTAGATGACCCATGGAAGAAAAATACCTTACTCTAATTAATTCCTGCAGACTGTGCCATATCAATATTTGCTTTGTAGAGAAGTTATTTACCTTCCTTGGTGAGTAGCACTGATGGGAGATGGTAGTCCAAGATATTGTGGTGTTCATTAAGCTTTTAATGCATACCAACATCTACATTTACTTGTATTTATTATCATGTGCAGGATCCTGGAATATTTTGCTTTATGGGACCAAGTTACAAATGTTCAGTTATTCATAACAAAGTTTATTGTGAAAACCCTTGATGAATTTAAGAAAATAAACTTAAGATTAGTCAACTGCTTAGACTGCCAGCCTGAAAATGTTTTCTCTAGGGAAGCAACTTTTGATTTTAAGCTTTTGTCAGGAAATATGATCAAGAGAAATGTGTTTGGGGAGGGGGAATAAATTTCCACATAAATGCTCAGCATTTCATTCAGGTGTCTTTAAGTTTTAGGTGCCTAAACCTAGGCCAACAAATTCAGCTGAAAATCTTCCCATGTCTTTGGCTGAAATTGTTCTTAGATGTAAGTCTACTACCTTAGATTTAAGCACCTAAGTTAGGTACATAGTGCTGAAAATCTGGGCTAAGCACATAATATTTTACTCCAATATACTGTAACTCTGCCCCTGTAGCCACCTACTTATATAAGTTTAGGCCGCTAGTGAAAACTAAGCTTCTAGATTTAGATGCCCAGTCCTAGTCATTTTTTTCAAAAGGGTGGATTTGGATGCCCAGCTCCCAAAGTTAGGCACTTAATCCTTTTGAAAATTGGCCCCATTGTGCTTAGTCATCGAGAAACCACAGCACTGTCATGAAGCTGGGATTGTAAGTTAATTTCATGATATGTGGTATTTCAAACAAACTATATAGCAGTGTTTTTTAAATTTAGGAAACAGTATACATAGTTGTAAGTAAATTTGGAAGAATCACACTCGCAGAAAGCAACCTCAAGATTATCTAGGTGATGTGTCTGTACCTAGATAGATCTATTGTAATATATCTTCCTGAACAAATGTTTATCTAACTTGCCCTTAAAATCCTCCCGAGATGGAGAGTTCATCATATCTCTCGAAATGTGCTCCCGTACTTGTTCACCTTTTTCAGTTAGAATATTCTCAACTTTTGACGGCATCAAATGGAATTTCTTCCTGCTGATTTTAGGGCCATCTGTATGTGCTGCATCAAAGGAGTTGCCACTATGTTCTTTCTCTGCTCCTATCCTGGCTCTCCAATCTTTAGGATCTCTAGCACAACCCCGTTCTCCTTCCACTTGGGTTCGCTGTCTGGCCTTGCCTGTGAGCACCAAAATCTTAAATCTGGCTCTGAGAACCCAATAGTGGGGCTTTCTTTAATGTATTTGCAATACAGTTTAGGAAGGACATATATTAAAATTGCTTCAGATTTTGTTCTATAGTTGATTGTGCTGTAAGCATCAAAAGCTTTTGTGACCAGCACAGCACCTTGGATTTAAGAACCCACCCAGGAAATGGTGCAATTCCTCTGCGATGGGCTATGATAAAGCTGTGGTGGGAGCACTGGACCTGTCATTTTGCCTTCGGTGGAGCTGCATGAAAGCAAAACATTCCGTGAAGTCCCAGCCAAGCTCGTGCTATTAAATACACAGCAGACTAAATATTTCTTTTTTTCTTAGAGGAGGGAGGGTATCAAGTTTCAGCCTCTGGGTTTCTGCTCACCCTACATGTAGTTTTTGATTAATAACATTTGCTATGGTTTTGTGGTATGTATCAAGCCAATCCATACTTGAAAAAGCATGAATGAACTCCCCAGTCCTAAAACGAGTTTTGTTCATGTCTAGCAGAGTACGCCGCTATGGTTCTTCCACTAACTGTGTGATGTAAGATTTCCACGCACACGCTGAGCAGTATGAATCACAGGAATAGAATGCAGTTCTTGCCCAATAAAGCAGTGGATACGGGAATATGCTCTCTGTTGAAGGCAACCTAGTGCTGCATTCTCCAGGCATTGCGTCGTCCTGGGCTGTTGAAGTACATTCATTGAGCCAGCTACATCCCGATGGCCTCATCTCTGTTTGTCGAGGAACTAGTCCACATGCTTGTTCAGATGTTTTACCATGTGAACCTAATACTAAAACAAGAAAGATGATTTTTTTTTCAAACTTTTTAAAGGCTATCTGTGCGCTCTTTAGCTCAACATGCAGATCGTGTTACCAAGAAGAAATTAGCTGTCTCAAAGCACACCATGGAGGTGATTCTATACAGTTTTTTTTTTTCCCCCACACATATGATCTCACATTTAAGAGTATGCAAGGTGCAATTAGGCGCGTTTAGGGGAGGTATTGGGTAGAGTTGCAATTTACACACATGCTGCATACTTTTACATCAGCTCCAGAGTCAGCATAAATGCCCGTGATTTCAGTCTAGCTGCTATTTCTATGGGATGTATGCTAGTATTCTATAAAGACACAGAGGCGCTTATGTGGTCTTCATACCTATGCAGCCTATTATAAAATTACTCTCTGTATGCATATTTGCCACTGAACCAAAGTGCAAAAAGCGAACGAGTCAAATACTATAGCTGCTTCCCTGAAGAAGTCTATCCGTGGAAAATGAGGATTGCTTCGCGCACATATATCATGTTAATCATGGCAAAGTTTATTAATCTTGCTCCAGTTCTGTAGGTCAGATCTCTCTACCTCTGAGCAGATGGCTATCCAATCAGTGTCTTGTACACCAGGTGTTAAGTTGGTTTGTAGGTTTGTAATGAATCTTGATATACCAACCTTCACAATGGAGCTGTAAAGATAAATAAAACTACAAGACCAAAAGAGAAATAATGGTGGGCAAAGAAGCGTCATTTTCCACAACTCCCAACGGGTCAGCCCACTCCACTCCAAGATCACAAATCTCACTACCTGGAAAAGCCTGCAACAACAACCCCCACATCCCCCCCCATTAACAACTGACAAGACAAACAAAGATTTCCAAATAGATGGTGCTAAATAAGTAAATGCATTTTTACGCATTGATTCCAGATAAATAACCCTATGAGAAGAAACAGAAAGCAAATATTTGTATTGTTAATGTACTGATGAATAAGGATTCCAGCAAGTAACTATGGTAATAGCTACCAAGGGCTGTCAAAACATGCGTTGCACCCACTCCAGCTAGTGCAAAACACTGCTGCTAGAACTCTAACAGGCACAACAAACCGACAACATATCACCCCAATCCTAAAAGGTTTACCCTGGCTTCCAGTTGCTCAAAGGGCTAAACACAAATCCATAACCACCACATTCAAAATTCTCCATAACCCCTCTGTTCCCTGTCTGAATAATCAAATCACAAGAGCATCCACAACAAGACCACGATTATAGCAAACCAAAATCTCCTTACCATCCCCCCTATCAAGACCAAATGTACACAACAGACATGCAACAGAACCTTCTCGCTGTACGCCGTCAGGATCTGGAACCCCCTATCTGAAACCATCAGATCTGCACAATCTACACAAGATATGAAGAAACTACTTAAGGCACACAATACTCCAAATGAGGTCACACTAAAGACTTCTACAGAGGCACTATCACCTCCTCCTTTAGCATCTATCTGTGTGTGTAAGGGGGGGAGGGGAGGATTTTCAGTGGCGGCAGCCAGCACACTTAAAGCTCTTGGCTGTCGCTTTAATTTCACCTTGGAAATTCAATGCCAGGCACCATATCCAGGCACCAGCGTTGAATATCTGGTTGCCCCCTTAGTCTCCTATGTGCTTCCGTACCATATCCTGGATGTACCCTTGCACTCAGCTGTTGTATTGTCTATCTTAGCTAGATTATAAGCTCTGATGAGCAGGGACTGTCCTTTTATACGTATTCTGTACAGCGCTGCGTATGCCTTCTAGCGCTATATAAATGTTCAATAGTAATAGTAGGACGTGGAGGGGAGAGAGAGGAGGCAATGTGGAGCCATGGGAGGGGAGTAAAAAGGATAAAGGTGACCAAAGAACCAGAAGGCCAGGAAGGGTTAGGGGAGAGGAAGAGAGAGATGGGTAACTAGGTGGGAATGTGAGAAAGGGAAGGGTGTGATGGAGTGATGTTGCAATGAGATTGAAGGGTAAATGGTTAAAAAAAAAAGAGATGGAAAAGAATGAGAAATATTAAATGCTGATTGATGGAAGAAAGGCAGAGAAGTGAGAGATGAGAAATGACAGGAAAGTGTACATCAGCTGTAGGGAGAGGGAGGAGGAGAACTAGAAGAGTCATAGAAGGAATAATAAAATGGAAGGAAAACAAGAGAACAGGGCTGGCGCTATCTGATAAACGGGGTAAGTGTTGTGTGGGGGGGGGGGGACGCTGATGTCAGGAGGTGCCAGCCCATCCCCCTCCTCCTGCCAAGCCCAGAAAGAAGAGCTCTGTTGCCCACAGGACTTGCTGCTCCCATGGGCACAAGCTAACCATAAGGGCCGCGATCACCTCTGCACTGCGATTGCAGCCCAAGCAGGAAACTCATGTCCATCAGAGCAGCAGGTCCCACAGTCAGCAGAGCTCCACAAGGCCACATTCATAGCACAGAAAGAAAGATCATGCCTGCAGGAGCGGCAAGTCCCGCAGCAGCAGAACTCTGCATGCAAGGCTGCAATGGGCAGAAGATCTGCCGGCCAGATCGTGCCTGTTGCAGGCCCAGAGGAGGGAGTTGAAGGGCAGTTGTTTGGGGACCAGAGAAAGAGGAAGGGACAGAGAGGTTGGGATAAATTTAAGGTGGCAATGATTGACAGAAAGATTTTAGGGGGGAGTGAATAGAGGGCAGGGGATGAGAGTGCAAAAGGGAAGTGAGAAAGGAACAGAGTCTAGGAAGGGGAATAGAGAGTTGGAGGATAGCAGGAGAGAGGTGGGAGGGAAGATACTGGACATAGGGATGGAGGGCTAGGGGGACAGAGGGGGATGGAGGGGAAATGAAGACAATATCGGAGGCAGGGCATATCACAGGAAAATGGATGGAAGATGCTGGACACAGGGATATTGAGAGGTGGAGGGGAGATGCTGGACATGGAGGGGCACGGGGAGATGGAGTGGAAATGCTAGTTGCATGGGTAGAATAGGGACTTGCTAAATGCTGGGGCTAGGGAGATCAAGGGGTGAAACGACATGGGACGTGGACACAGGGAGAATGGACACGGACAAGCAAGAAGTGGAGATTTTTGAGATGGAGTGGGGATACTGGACATGGGGGGGGGTTGATAGGGAGACTATCGGAAGATGCTGGACAGGGTGGGTGGAACAGAAGGAAACATAGGAGATTTAGGACGTGGGGTAATAGGATGAGAAAGGGGAGAAGAATGACATAGGGTACGTAGAGTGTGTGAGAGAGAGATATGCTGGATATGGGAGTAATAGGGGGTGGTTTGGAGATGGGGGAGATGCTGGACACAGGAGGATAGGAATGGAGAGGGGAGAAGCTGGACATGGGAATAGGGAGAGAGGGACACAGAAGGATGGAGTGTGTGTGGAGACGCCGAATGGCGGGAAAGAGAAGAAGAGGAGAGACATTGGATGGGGAAGGGTGAGAGATGTTAGACATACTGTAGAAGAATGAGAGACAGGGGCGCATTTACCAGTGCAGCTGGAGGGAGAGAGTGAGACCGGAGGAAGCAGGCTGCTCTCCAGGTGGCCCCGATGTCATTGGGGGCCTGCTCAAAAGCAGCTGTGAGAAAGGCACAGCCGTAAGTGCTCATAATGGATGTGATCTAAGGGGCAAGATACAAGGGGCATCTTATGTCTCTTGGGAGCCACTTGGAGCATCGCAGGAGGAGCGATGTTAATGTGTCTTGGGGGCATCTCCATGGGTAAGTGGAAGAAGTCCGTTCCTGCTGAACCCATTTATGAGCTGATGGATTAGCATGTGATGGTAAATATGGGGGATAATTTTCCAGCAGACTCTGACTTATTGACTCTACAGTCCCCTGGAGCGTCCTTGAGCTCTCCGGACCACTCTCCACCTCCTCCCCCATGTAATAAGCCTCTGCCTATCCTAGACACTGGGGGGATGTGTTTCAGCAAAGTACCCGATTCAGGCGAGGGAAAAACTGAAACCTGTTACCTGGTCTCCTATCCCATGTGAAGTGAAAGATGTGTCTGAAGCTCAGATTCTCTCTCAGACATTTGGAAGGTAGTGACACGAACTAAACAAATTTTGGTAACCACAATTTCTCAACTGTGTGCTTTCTCTTATGAGGCAGCCACTAAGTTGAATTTGGTTGAGGAAAAGCTTGGGGCATTGTCTAATCAAGTTTCTAAATTTGAAATCAATCTTTCTGTTTGTAAACTATTAGTATGAAAATATGCTTAGAGCCAGTAATATTTGTTTGTTAAATTTTCCTGTTTGCCACTTATCTCCGAGATCTTGCTGCAAAAATACTTTAGAGAAGTTCTGGACTTGGCCAGCGCTGACTCTGTTGTTATTTATAAACTTTATTATTTACCTGGACGGAAGATCTCAGGTAAATCTTCAGATGGTTTTGCAAGATACCATAACATCCAGAGCTTGTTACTTTTGTTTCTCTACAAGATAAAATATCTGTAGTTAAAAATTATTTTAGGAATAAGGCAGCAATGTTCTGTGGGGCTAAAGTATTATTTCCTGATGTCACCAAGGCCACACAGCTTAGGCGAAAGGCTTTTTTGTCCCTCAAGTCAAAGGTGTTAGTCCTTGGGACTACATTTTTTGTTTGTTATCCATGTAAGTGTTTAATTTACACTACATGGATTTAAATATGTATTTCTGGGTTCCTTACAATTTATTTATTTATTTTATTTTAACAATCATTCTCCAGGACCAAGCAGGAAGTCAGTCCTCACTTATGGGTGACGTCGGCGCCGACGGAGCCCTCGCGGAGCAATTTTCCCCAGCTTTCAAAGAAAGCCTTTGGGAATTGCAGCGCGCATGCGCGGTCCTCTTCCCGCCCAAGGGTGCCATCTTAGCCAGTCTTCTTTTTTCCGCGGAGCCCTACAGACGTACCCGTCGTGTCCCCGCGAAAAAGTTGATTTTTACTCATAATTTACTCTTTTTTCCTTCGGTTCGACGCCGGTCTTTTTCCCGCCCGGACTCGCGACGCCGGTCACGAGTCCTCTTCTTCTTTTTCGGTTTTTCTGACTTAGTCAGTTTCGTTTTCGGTTTTTCCCTGGCAGCCCGGTCCTTTGACCTCGCCGGGGCCCTTTTTCCCCCGATGGCTGCCAGTGGTTTCAAGCGGTGTGGTCAGTGTGACCGAAATATGTCACTAACTGACACACACGACAATTGCCTCCGCTGCCTGGGCCCGGATCATGAAGAAATGATCTATGGGCCCTGCGGCAAAATGTCCTCCAAAGCGTTGAGAAGTCGGCGGCATCAGCAGGATAGGATCTTCGCTGACCCCAGCCATACCCGGACCTCGTCGGAGGCCTCCGCGTCCAGGGGTTCCAGCTCAGACCGTCGCCGGAGTTCCTCCGATAGGGGTTCTCCCTCCGGGGACCATCGTCGGAAGGTGAAACCCGCGAGGGCGGCGTCGGTGGACGCTCCTGGCTCCGCGAGGGCCAGGTCGCATAGCCCCGATAGCCGTCCCGGGTCCTTGGAGAAGGAGCACCTCTCGAAGCGACCTCGCCTGGAGTCGGAGCTGCCTGCTCGGGTAAGTCCTGTGGTCCTCCTGGACTCGCCTCCGAGACCGCCGACGTCGAGCCCGACGCCGTCGGGGCCCGAGTCGGGGACTGCTGGGTCACCTGAGCTCGGACTCAGGTTGACGGCCTTGGAGAGCAGACTGTCTGCCTTCATGGACCAGCAGCGGGCACTGCTCGCCGGCCTCGCTGGCGCCGCTGCCCCAACTGCCGGGACGTCGACATCTAAGTCGACCCCGGAGACCGAGCCGATCCTCGAGTCCATGCGAACTCGAGTCGATCCTCGGTCGAGGTCACCCTCGGCCTCCCGTTCGGGACCGAGGTCGCCGACGCCGACTCCCTCGGCGTCGGGGCGGCAGGCGCCGCGCCCTGCCCGGGCCGACCCCACCGAGTCCTCGTCGGAGTCGGTCTGGGAGTCTGAAGAGGAAGAGTCACCTGATTCTTTTCGGACTCGGTGTGTCCCCTCGGACTCACCTGAGTCCGAACCTCGGAAGCAGTCCCCCCCGGAGGATGCCCGGTTCTCGGACTTCGTCAGGGATATGGCCAAGGCTTTGGCCTTCCCTGCGGATCCCGAGGAGGAGCCGAAGAGCCGAAGAGCTCGACGCCCTCCAGTATGACTCTCCCGCCAGGGAACACTTTACTGTACCGGTTCCTCCCATGCTGGAACGACTACTCTTCCGCATGTGGGAGAGTCCGGCCTCCTCGCCGGTCCTGAGCAAGCGGGTCGATTCTATCTATCGAGTCCGCAAGAGCCCTGGCTTCCAGAAAGCACAGCTACCACACCATTCCATGGTAGTGGAATCGGCCATGCATCGTCTTAAGAGCCAGAAGATGCACTCCTCGGTGCCTCCTGGCAGGGAGGCCCGTAACCTGGATGGCCTTGGTAAGAAGTGTTTCCAGGGCTCTATGCTTGCGTGTCGTGTCCAGACTTACCAGCTATACATGGGCATGTATCTCCGAGACCTGGCTAAAGAGCTAGCCGGATTCTCCGCTGGTTTGTCCGAGGAACCCTTGCGGAGGTTCCTGGCCTTGTCCTCTGGCATTCGGGAATGCTCAAAATTCATATCCCGAGCAGCCTATGATGGCTTTGAAGCTTCGGCTCGAGTGGCCGCAGCCGGCATCGGTGCCCGCCGACAGGCTTGGCTTCAGTCGTCTGACCTTGAGCCCTGGGTGCAGGACAAGTTGGTCGATGTCCCCTGCCGAGGCGAGAACCTCTTTGGCAAGCCCATGGCTGATAAGGCTGCACAGATCGAGACGGAGACTCTCACCAGGACTAGGCTTTCTAGGAAGACCTCCGCCCCTTCCCAGAAAAAGAAGGGCTCGGGAAAGAAGTCCTTTTACCCGAGAAAGGCGGCTGCCTACAAACAATACCCCCACTATCAGGCCCCTGCAGCTCCCCAACAGGGCCAGCAGGCCAAGGGACGGGGTAACGGGTCCCGTAGGCAGCAAGCCCCCAAGCCTGCACCACCAGCCCCTGCTCAGCAGTGTGGGGTTTTTTGACTCCTTAAGCATAGCCTCTCCCCCTCCGCTGGTTCCTCCCAGCACCGGAGGCCGGCTGGTTCACTTCGCCCACAGGTGGTCCAGCATCACCTCAGATGCCTGGGTGCTTCAAGTCGTGAGAGAAGGCTATCTTCTCCACTTCCACCAGGTCCCTCCCTCCTATTTTCCGGGAGAACCTCCACAACCCCCTCTGCACAGGGAATTACTCCTTCAGGAGTTAGCAGGTCTTCTACAGGAACAGGCGGTGGAACCGGTGCCCCACCACCTGAGAGGTCAAGGCTTTTATTCCAGGTACTTTCTAGTACCCAAATGGACAGGAGGCCTCAGACCCATCCTGGACTTGCGCAACCTCAACAAGTTCCTTGTGCGGGAGAAGTTCAAGATGCTTACCCTTGGAATCCTTCTGCCCTACCTCCAGCAGGGAGATTGGCTATGCTCCTTGGATCTAAAGGATGCCTACACGCACATCCTCATCCACCCAAGCCACCGCCAATACCTAAGGTTTGTGGTGGCCGGAAATCATTACCAGTACCGAGTACTACCCTTTGGCCTGTCCTCCGCACCGCGAGTCTTCACAAAATGTCTCGCGGTGGTGGCGGCCCATCTCCGGCTTCACGGCCTCTATGTTTTCCCGTACCTCGACGACTGGCTCATCAGAGCAGCGTCTGCTCCGGAGGTCACCAACGCCACACGTCGCACGGTGACTCTTCTGCAGCACTTGGGCTTTGTTATAAACTTCGCAAAGTCCACTTTGCTCCCCTCACAGGATCTCGAGTTCATCGGCGCAAGGCTGCACACTCCTCAGGCCCGAGCGTTCCTACCGCTCGACAGGGCTCAACGGCTCATGGACCTAGCCGACCGTTTTCGCAGCCAGCCCCTGGTCTCCGCCAGGCGCTTCCTGAGACTACTCGGCCATATGGCTTCCACTGTCCATGTGACCCCCAATGCCCGCCTGAATATGCGGCCTGCTCAATGGTGTCTCCGCAAGCAGTGGCGACAAGCCACCGGCGGCCTAGCAGACCTAGTGCGCGTCTCCGAGCCGCTGTTCTCGTCTCTCCAGTGGTGGCTTCATCGGCCGAACCTGGTACTCGGCATGCCTTTCCAGTCACCTCAGCCGGCCCGGGTGCTGACGACAGATGCATCCCTCCTGGGCTGGGGAGCACATTGCCAAGGGGCACGTACTGAGGGCCTCTGGGCCACGTGGGAGTCTCCTCAGCAGATCAACTTCCTGGAGCTCAGAGCGATCCGCCTGGCTCTCAAGGCCTTCTCCCACCTGACCTCTCACCAGTCCGTCCTTGTCCAGACGGACAATCAAGTTGCCATGTTCTACGTGAACAAGCAGGGGGGCACGGGCTCCTTCCTTCTCTGTCGGGAAGCGCAGAAGCTCTGCTCTTGGGCCGTCAATCACGGCGTTCTTCTCAAGGCAGTTTATCTCCCAGGCCAAGAAAATTGCCTGGCGGACAAACTCAGCAGGATCCTCCAGCCGCACGAGTGGCGCCTGGATCCCTTGGTAGTCCAGAAGCTCTTTCTGAAGTGGGGCCTCCCCACGATGGATCTCTTTGCCAGCCCTCTCAACCGGCAACTTCCTCGCTTCTGCTCTCGTCAGCCACACCCCCTTCGAGTTGCGGCGGACGCTTTTCTACTCTCATGGTCGGGGAGCCTTCTGTACGCTTTCCCTCCCATCCCGCTAGTCTCTCGGACTCTTTTCAAGGTTCTCTGAGAAAAAGCCTTCATGATCCTGGTGGCCCCTCGCTGGCCCAGACAGCCGTGGTTTCCACTCCTGCTGCAATTAGCGGTAGAGGATCCATTCCCTCTGGGGTTACAACCGGATCTCCTCACTCAGGATCAGGGGTCTCTGCTACACCCCAACCTCAGGTCTCTCAACCTAATGGCCTGGCTGCTGAGAGGGTAGTCCTTGCTCCCCTTCTCCTGCTGGCAGAGGTGGAGGAGGTCGTCCTAGCTTCGCGACGACCTTCTACCCGCAAATGCTACGCCCTTAAATGGCGTCGTTTTACCGTTTGGTGTACCCAACAGTCTCAGGATCCCTTCTCCTGCCCGGTGTCGGTGATCTTGCAGTACTTGCTATACCTCTCTAATCTGGGACTTAAGTCCAACTCCGTCAAAGTTCACCTTAGTGCTCTTTCAGCACATCATGTGCCGGTGGACGGCAGACCTCTCTCCAACGACCCTCTCGTAGCGAGGTTTCTCCGAGGTCTCCTTCTACTTAAACCACCTCTGCGCCCGCCAGCGCCTGACTGGGACCTGAATGTGGTTTTACAGCGGATCACCTGTCCGCCTTTTGAACCTATGGCTACCTGTTCTCTCCGTTTTCTTTCTTGGAAAACATTGTTCTTGATAGCCCTCACTTCCGCTAGACGCGTAAGTGAATTGCAGGACCTCGTGTCTGATCCCCCTTACACTCGGTTCTACAAAAATAGGGTAGTCCTACGGACTCACCCAAAATTTCTTCCAAAAGTGGTCTCCCCTTTTCACATCAATCAGGAGGTGGTACTTCCAACCTTCTTTCCCAGACCACACTCCAGCCGAGCTGAAACGGTCCTCCATACCCTGGACTGTAGAAGGGCATTGAACTTCTACCTTGACCGTACGCGGGAGCACCGTAAAGCTGCTCAGCTTTTTGTGTCTTTTGACCCCAATAAATTGGGGCTCCCGGTCTCCAAGCGTACTCTGTCCATCTGGGTTGCGGACTGTATCTCTTGGGCTTATGGGGCAGCCGGACTCTCCTTGGAAGGTCGAGTCACGGCTCATTGCGTTCGGGCAAAGGCTACGTCAGTGGCTTACCTCCGCTCTGTTCCGCTGGCAGACATCTGCCGGGCCGCTACTTGGTCTTCGAGCCAGACTTTTGCGGTCCATTACTGTCTCGAGAGGGAGTCCCGCAGGGACAGTGCTTTCGGACAGGCAGTCCTCTGTAATCTCTTTGAGGTCTGAGCAACTCCTACCCTCCATCCCGGATGTGGGCTACCGGTGGGTAATAATTCAGCGAAGATTCTTTCCTTCTGTGCTGCTGAGCTAGAGGGAGCTCATTTTTGTGCTTAGGGTCTCCGGTAGCCTTAAGCTTGGGAGTCCCATAAGTGAGGACTGACTTCCTGCTTGGTCCTGGAGAAAGCGTAGTTACTCACCTGTAACAGGTGTTCTCCAGGAGCAGCAGGAATCAGTCCTCACAACCCTCCCTCCTCCCCTTGGAGTTGCAATCATCTGCTTTAGTTTTTTTGCAAATTTTTATGCTGTCTTTTTTAGCTATGTCATCTGACTGGCTAAGATGGCACCCTTGGGCGGGAAGAGGACCGCGCATGCGCGCGCTGCAATTCCCAAAGGCTTTCTTTGAAAGCTGGGGAAAATTGCTCCGCGAGGGCTCCGTCGGCGCCGACGTCACCCATAAGTGAGGACTGATTCCTGCTGCTCCTGGAGAACACCTGTTACAGGTGAGTAACTACGCTTTACATATCGCACCTTCCCATGTATCAGGTGTGGTTTACAAGGAACAAGTTAATGAACAGATTCGAAGTCAGTTTACCGATGTTCCTTGTAAAAAAACAATGTACAGTGGGCAAAAGCCTTAACAAGTAACTATTACGATAACATAAACTGAAACAGATACCATGTTAATGGCGACATTTCAGGTATCATAACTATATACAAGTTGTATTCTCGCTTAGTGGTCAATTGACCAAATTTAATGACTCAGGGTGAAGAATCCCGGGAAAGAGCATTGATTACAGTAATGAGGTGTTGGGGTTGTTTTATAGGTTGGTGTAGTGGGTCTTGCTTGGTTGGGGTGTGATTTAAAAGTTGTTATCCATTTTCGTTATGGGGGAAGGAGTAGTAGTAGGGTCAAAGTGTGAGGTAAATAGATATGTTTTTAGTTCTTTTCTGAGGACCTTAATTTCGGTTTGCGTTCTAATCTCTTCAGGGAGGGACTTCCATGAGATTGGTGCAGCATGGGAGAATGCCTTTTTGTTGTTTGTATTATTAGCTTTTGTGAAATCTTTTGGGGTTGTTAGTTTGTTTGTGTGACCTTTCCTGTGTACTGTTTTAATGGAGTCCTTAGTGATCAGTTTACCTAGTATTGGAGGAGCCTTGTGGGAGGTAGTTATTATAGTCTTGTAGTTTATTCTACATTGTATTGGTAGCCAATGTAGATTAGCTAGGATGGGAGTTATGTGTTCGAATGTTTGGATTTTCATTAGGATTCTAGCTGCTGTATTCTGTGCTAGTTGGAGTCGTTTAATGTTTTGCTTTGATGTGCCTAGAAGGATTAAGTTGGCAAAATCGAAGTGGGGTGTGATGATGCCTGTATTATGGTAGTGAAGTCTTGTATATGGACAAGAGGGCGCAGCTGCTTTAGAATTTTGAACTTGAAGATTTTCTTTGTTGTATTTCTTATGTGGGAGTCCATGTTGAGGTGGGAATCGAGGATCACACCAAGGTATTTTGCTTCGTTTTTTATCTTGATATCTTGATATCTTGATTTTGGAGTGTAATGTGTGCCGGAGGAATGTAGGATTGATCTCTCGTTACAATTAGTATGTCAGTTTTTGCATGGTTGATATGTAGATTGTGTTCATTTAGCCATATTGTTACATCGTTGAGGCACTGATTTAAGAGTTGCATAGGTAGGGTAGGGATTGTGAAAGGAATGTACATCATTATATCGTCTGCATATAAATGATAGTATACATTGTGTTTTTTAAAGATGTTACAAACAGGTTGGATATAAATATTAAAAAGGAGAGCTGAGAGGGCAGAGCCTTGTGGGAGGCCGATTTCCTGATCGTATGTGTTTGAAGTTTGGGTATTAATTCTTACAGTTTGTGTTCTGTTGGTTAGGTATGAAGTGAACCACTTGTGTACTGTAGAATTAATTCCTAGTTGGCTGAGTCTATTGAGCATTAGGGTGTGATGTACACTATCGAAAGCTGCAGAGATGTCAATGAATAAGAGAATGAACGCTTTTTTAGGGTTGTCGATTCCTCTTACAAGAGTGTCCAGTAAAACCGCTAGGAGTGTTTCCACTCCATGGCAGGGGCGGAATCCGTATTGTTGTTCGTCTAATGGAGCTGAAGTGTCCATTCTTGTGTTTGTATTTGGACAACCTTTTCAATTGGAGGCTTTTCTGGCTGATAGAGATGGGAGCTGCTTGTGGGATGAGGTTTTGGTGGATATAGGTTAGTGGCTGTCTGTGTAGAGCTTCAGCTCTATTTTTTCTTTCTTAGATTATCTGGTTTCCTTTTTTTTCCTTTTTTGTATTTCTCCCTGTTATGTGGGCTTGGATAATGCGGCTGTTTATGTTGTAACTATTGATAGTTTTATTTCCTGATGTATCACACTGTTTTTATGTATACTTACTTTGTAAGAATTTTGTTTGAAAATGAAATAAAAAAAAAGAAATAAAGAATGAGAGACTTAGGGGTATGTTTACAAAGCAGCGGTTGTAGCCTTCATGCAATATCGGAGCCACAGCCCCATTGAATGGGGCTGCGGCTCCGATATTGCACGGAGGCCGCTGCTGCTGCTTTGTAAACATACCCCTAAGTGAAAGACTGGGTAATAATGGATCAGTGAAGAAAAGGTGGGAAATGGGAGGACTGGGGTGAGGGTGACTGCACCTTGAATATTGTGTGCAATTCTGGTTGCCATATCTTAAAAAGGATATAGCGGACTTAGAAAAAGTACAGAAAAGAGCCACCAAAAGGTAAAGGGGGATGGAAAGATAACCCCTATGAGGAAAGGCTTAAAAGGTTAGGGATTTTCAACTTGAAAAAGAGACTGTTGAGGGGAGATATGATAAAGATCTCTAAATTAATGATAGGAGTAGAACGGGTAAATGTAGATCGGTTGTTTACGCCATCAAAAAGTAGAAAGACTAGGAGATACGCATTGAAACTACAATGTAACCCATTTAAGACTAATAAGAGAACATATTTTGTCACTCAATGCATAATCAAACTCTGGAATTCGTAACCTGAGGATGTAGTGAAGGCTGTTAGTGTAGCTGGGTTGAAAAAAGTTTGGACAATTTCCTGGAGGAAAAGGTCCATAAGACATTATTAAAGAGAACAGGGAAATCCAAGTACCTAGCAGGTTCCAGGAGTGGATTTCCTGGGTCCTATTTAATAGTGGTTTATGGTTCTTTCCTTCAGGAACTTGTCCAAACATTTTTTTAAACCCACCTATGCTAACAGCATTTGCTACATCCTCCGGTAATAAATTCTGCTGCACACTGGGCAGAAGGTTTGAACTTATTATCCAGGATGACACTTACATCTTTTTCCTAGGTGGTGTTTGCTAAAGTGGAACCTTGCATCGTGTAACCATAGTTTGGGTGTTTTTTTTCTAGGTGCATAATTTTGCACTTGTCCACATTAAATTTCATCTGCCATTTGGACATTCAGTCTTCCAATTTATCAAGGTTCTCTTGAAATTTTTCAGTCCTCTTGCATTTTAACAACTTTGAATAATTTTATGTCCTTTGCAAATTTGATTACCTGACTCGTTATTCTCATTTCCAGGTCATTTATGAATTGTTAAAACGCAGTGGACCCTGCACAGATCCCTGGGGTACTCCACTATTCACTTTTCTCCATTGAGAAAATTGGCCATTTAGCCATACTCTCTGCTTTCTATCTTTTAACCAATTCCTGATCCACAACAGTATGCTGGCTCCAATCCCATGACTTTTTAATTTGTCCAAAGGTTTCTCATGAGGGACCTTGTCAAAGGCTTTCTGAAAATCTAGATACACTATATCAACCAGCTCACCTTTGTCTTACCTGTTTGTTCACACCTTCAAAAAAATACAGCAGATTAGTAAAACAAGACCTTCCTTGGCAAAAGCCATGTTGGCTTTCTCCCGTTAAGCCATGACTATCTACATGTTCTGTCATTTTGTTATTTATAATGGTTTCTACCATTTTGCCCGGTACTGACATCAGGCTCACCGGTCTATAGATTCCCGGATCACCCCAAGAATCCTTTTTAAAAATTGGCATTATATTGGCCACACTGCAATCCTCAGTAGCTACAGATTATTTTAATGATAGTTCACAGATTACTAATAGTAGGTCTGCAATCTCATCTTTCAATTCACATTATCGCCACATTAGCAGCTAATGCACCTTATTAAACATGCCCATTTATTTTTTACACAGTACATGGAAATGTATCTTTCTATTTCTTTGGTGTTGCATTGCATGCAGAGTCTAGCTTCTTGGTGTTGCAGTTTAATTTTTGGCTACATACTTTTATTTTTAAGTTATGGCCACTTACGTTGCTTTTGGTGAGGGTCTGTGTTCTGTGTATATGACTGAGGTCAGGTATTCTGTTAACATGGAGTTTGTACATAGGGATCTGTACTGTAGTAATGTGATTTGTTCAGCTTTTCAAATAGGTTTTGGGCAATTCTAGAGCTTTCTACAATATTTACAGTGCTGATTTGTTCTGGATAGGCTCCTTGTGTGAGTTTTGGAAGTTGATGCTGGTATAGTATGGTAGATTTACTCTCTAGATCCACAGTGACTTTTGTAGGGTTTTGAATTTGTTCACAATATGCCTAGTACTGGAGAAAACCAGAATCAGTTTTTTTTCTTATATGTATTGAATTAATGGGTGAATGTCCTAGTACTGTTCTGCACCATTGTCAAGGGAGGAGTTTCTGGGGGTGCAGAATATATATTAAAAAACAAAGCAAAATGCAAGAACCATAGCACAATTGATGAGAATAAAATAAAATGAGTTATAATTTAGTGTTATAAACTGCACTCTGGTTCTCACTAGTACCTTGGAATGTGAGCATTTTGCATTTCCTGGTTGTTTGCAGAATGTATATATTTACATTAACACCATGTAGCTGCAGTGTGCAGTTTGAGGAGTTATGTTGAGGTTGCCAAGCCCCTCTTGTTGTTTGGCATCATGCAAAAGCAATTTAGGAAGGAGTTTGGGGGAAAAAGGGGGAATGGGGTGTAAGCAACATTAATAATAATGAGGGAGGCGGCACCAATCTGTAGGTTGCAGGAGGGCGCCAGAAATCCTAGTTCCGGCCCTGACAGGGAAAGAAGTAGGGAGAAGCCAGAAGATGGCGAGAATCCTGCCTCAGGAGTGCACAAATGGTGCACAACTTTACACCTGCTCTGAAGAAGCTGTAAATCTATGCACGTGCTCTATGTGTACACAAATATTTTATAAAATACCAAACCTCTGCTCCACTGAGACAGTGCCTCTGGGAACACCTTCAAGCAGATGGTGTAAAAGTGGGCATGCAGGTTCCATATGCATGTAGTCATGCAGTTTTATAAAAAAATCCTTTGTGTGTTAAACAGGCATTAAAGCTTCTAGAATTCCCCTAATAAGTAGCACAATTACATCTTATACAAGAATGTAGCGCTACTTAGACGTTGGAAATCTAGAGATGTTGCTATTTTTTCTTTAAGCCTTTCAATGCATTCACCAAACCTTTTCTAAAATACTAGCATTTTTTATTTAGAAGATTTTAACAAAAGTATGTTTGAACAAATAAAATATAAAAGAGGGAAGGTGTACCCCCCCCCCCGCAAAAATCAATAATCCTAATTAGTCAACCCCCACCCCCATAATGTATTTATTTGCTTGTTGCCCAAAGGCAAAGGGAGGGATAAGGTGCCCTACTCCCTGCTCCTCCTAGCCTGTCCTCTATCAAAGGGGGTAGAGGGAGAAAGCGCTCCGCTCCCCTGTCCCCAAGCTTGCTTGCTTACGTGATATCGGTACCAGAGCAGCAGAAGCAGTGAATTGATTTTAGGAATCAGCATGGGCCATGGCATGTGAGCTCTTGCGCTCTAAGCAGGGCCGATGGTGCTCTACCTCCTCCTTTTGCACATGTGGGAGAAGGGGGAGGTACACTATAGGGCTTATGCAAATAGCAAGAGCTTGCATGCTATGGCTGTTGCCTCTCGGAGGCCAACTGTGACTGAAACATGGCAGCCACGGCAATGCTTCAGTGCCTATCTGAAGTTGGCACCATAGGCAGTTGCCTTTGTTGCCTATGCCTAATCTGGGCTTGCTCTCCCCCACCCCCTGCCCAGAGAACAGAAATACGCAGAGTACAAGAACATAAAAATTGCCATACTGTCCATCAAGCCCAGTATCTCTTTTCCAACTGTGGCCAATTCAGGTCATGAGTTCCTGGGAGAATCCCACATAGTAGCAAGATGCCATGCTGCTCGCCCCAGGGATCTGCAATGGATTTTCCCCACGTCTACCTTAATAATGCTTTATTACCCTTTCCTTTAAGAACTTGTCCACATGTAGGTTGTTTTTTTTTTTTAAACCCAGCTACATTAATTGCTTTTACTTTATTCTCTGGCAACAAATTCCAGAGCTTAATTATGCGTTAAATAAAAAATTTTTTATCCTATTAGTTTTAAATGTGCTACTTGGTTAACTTCAAGGCATGTTCTCTAGTCTGTGCTTTCTAAAATAATAAGCAACCAATTTGGATTTACCAGTTCCTCCACTCATGATTTTATAGACATTTTTCCTATCTTTTTCTTCTCCAAGCTGTGGTGCAGTAACCTAGTTAACCTTTCTTCATGGGGGAGTTGTTTCATCCTTGATCATTTTGGTTGCACTTCTCTGCACCCTTTCTAATTCCATTATATCTTTTTTGAGATGTGACCAGAATTGCACACACTCTGCCCACAGACTGCCTGTACACTAATCAGATTGTGCTCGGGTGGCTTGTGAAGATATTCAAGGGCACTTTTTGGACTCGATCGGCACCCTTATCTGCATAGGCACTGGAATGAGGTGGGCCATATGGGCCCTGGCCCTACCAATATTTCCCCTCCTATTCTGTCCACAGAGACCCCCATCTCCCATGGGCATAGCAGCTGCGATCGCAGCAAAATCTCCTGTCTGCCCATGGGAGATCGGATCCCTGTGGGCAGAATTGAAGACGAAGGCCATGATCACGGCCTCAAAGCAGGTTGTCTGCTCATGATGGGAGGGGGTCTAAAGACAGAGTTGGGGTGGAGCCCCCCAAAAAATAAGTGTTAAGCTGCCCCTGCTTATCCAGACAGTCTCCTGCGCCGTCTGGATAATGGTTTTGAATATTGGCCTGATTGATTTTTTTTTTTTTTTAATCATATTTTTGTCGTGTGTGAAATTTGCTCTTTCCAAAGAAAAAAAACGTAGAGGCCCAGGATTTTCCGCTTGGAACCCAGTAATATTCTGAGACGATATTATTTTCAGTTAATGTGGATGTGGTTCACCATGGTTTCTATTTGTTCTCAGACCAGACGCCTACACCAACTCGGTTCCTGAAGAACTGTGATGAGGTGGGCCTCTTCAATGACATCGATTGTTCCCTGGAGCATGAGTTCCGGAAGGCACAAGAGGAAGAGAACAGCAAACGGGTATGTTACTGGGCATACCAGAATATTGTTTCCTTTATAAAGCAAATTTTAGCATGGCTTCCCCAGTAAACATCTATCTTTCTATAATACCGCATCTGTTAGAAATGTGGGGGGTTTTGACAGGAAAAACAGGTGGTACTGTACATTGGCATGAACCGTTTTAAGTGTTTTAACAACAATCAAACATTTAAATGGGGGGTTTAAAAATGGGAAAAGGGGCAAAAATTAGTTTTGGTGATCAGTTTGGAAAAAATAGTTTGCCCAACATCCCTAGAAGTGATAGATTCTTACCTGACGCTACAAATATGCCACACTGTCAGAGAGAGATTTAGGAGCCTTCATTACAAAGAAAGCAAATATTTCCTCCAAATGTTTAGAATGCCAGTTCTCCAACAGTGCAGTTGTCACTAATTGGAATATTTTGGCTTAGCTGGCACAAAATGTTTGTCGAGTCAAAATGCTTCCTTATGAAGTAAAGTAGTAATCTGACAGATCCAGGGTTTAGGGCTTTCTTTACTTTCTCATTTTTTTGTAAGTTCTGATGCAAACCTCTCAAATGAGCAAAACTGCAGCAGAGTTACAGAAGAATTGTAATGCAGAGTAAGACCAAAGTTCCATCAAGACCAGCATCCTGTCTCAGACGGTGGCTAATCCAGGTCACAAGCCCCTGACAGAATTCCAGAATATTAACCCAATTCAAGAGACTTTGGCAAACAGTCGGTGCAGATTCATGTGAACTGGTGGATCTGCATTGAATTTGGCAGAAATTCCCCTAGATATTTGTTAAGGAAACTTGAGAAAAATGTCCTCCGTAAACCTTGGGGAAAATTGAACATCACCTGGTTCAAGTTCGGTCTCATGTTTTCCTTGTATCTCTTTGGGCCATTCAGCATGGAAAGAGAGAGGAATTTAATACAACCACACCTCTGGTAATGTGTGGGGCCATGCAGTAAAGCTGCCCATGGTCCAACCTACCCTTTACTTTTTTTGCTGAGCCCATGAGGGAGATGATGCTGTTTGTAGTGCAGGTGAGATTCCCTGTGCTACAGTACTGTTTAATTTAATATAAATAGAAACATATAAGCCATCATTTTACTGCATTTTTGGGCTGTAAAGTGAATTACAACGTATGAAAACGAAGGTCATAAGCATTATAATACTGTATAAACAATAATTGATTATCAGTAAACATAAACTAAGTCATATCACCCATCAATATAAAAGGTAGCACTCAAACCAGCAATTTTTTTTCTTGTCTTGTCTGTCTCTTTTATTTTTTTATCTGTATGTATTTTTATTTATTTATATTTGTTTAGTTTTACTTTATTTGTTTGTGTGTGTATATATGTGTGTATGGAGTGGAGGAGTGGCCTAGTGGTTGGGGCAAGGTACTTCGGACCGGAAGGTCGGGGGTTCAAATCCCACTGGAGGACAGCAACCTTGGGCCGGAAGGACTGGGGTTTCTAGTCCCACAGGTGCTCCTTGTGGTCTTGGGCAAGCCACTTAACCCTCCATAGCCCATGTTCCCTGTAAAATAGTTCTCTGTGTGCTGTGCTTTCCTGTCTAATCAATGTGTTTATACCTCAAAAATTTCCTGTCATGATTTGACAATTTCCAATCTGTAATCAAACTGCTGCTGATCGCTGGAAGTAGCAGTATACAAATGTATACTAAATAAATAAATAAATATATAGATATGGATTTTTTTTTTTTTTTACTGCACCATCAGATCTGTTTGACATGGTGCACAAAGCATAAAATTATTATATTAGTAATCTACTGTTATTTTTCCCTTTATATTCAGTAATAACTCCCACCCAGTTCTATAGCCAAATGGCCATAACTCACAACCTCACTAAATATTCAACCATTCACCCCATCCCCGAATACCTTGCTAAACAAATGGGTCGATGTAGAAAGCCGGTACTGATATCATGTGCTATCAGCTCTGTACTCCTCTTTGCAGTGCACCAATAGCTCACGACCTTAGCGCTGGCATGCAGAAAGGGGTGCATATGGAAATTAGCTATGTGTTAAACTTGGCACAAATGACAGTGTTAAACTAGGAGAGCAAGCCAAATATGTGTACAGAAGTCACCGCAAGTTTGGCATGCTCTCCTAGAGAACAAGAACACCGCATGGCTAATTTGCATATGCATACTGATGGCATCGGGGACTTTCCCTGATGCCTGGATTATCTGTGGGGAAGTGTCATATCTACCTTTTATGGGGAGTCTGATCCATCTGCTGCATTCCAGGGTGCACCGCGTGGGGCCAGTTGTCACCATTTTTCAAGATGGTGGCGCAGGAGCGGGAACGAGTGGGCAGCACTCCTGCTCCTTTATGAAGGTACTGGGATGGGGGAGTTTGTGGCTGCAGGGCTACCAGGCTTATTTTTAATTTGATGGGTGGGGGGATTGGGGCCACTCGGCCATGAGGGATTTGCTTTCTGTTGTGGGCACTATCTCTCCCCCCCACCCCCCCGGCAGTATTTTGATGGCATCTGGACACTTCACCTCAGATTATCCAGGCATCGGGGGAAAGCCCCTGATGTCATCAAAATGCTGTCGGGGACACACGTTAGATGTTTGACACCATAAGACCAAATAGCGATATTGGCATTAAGGTTGGTTATGAAATTCTCTATGCGCGTCTCTGCATCGGGTGCAGACAGTATTAGCATGCTATTTTAATACAAACAGCTCATTTGCCTATAATTTAAATTCTCTTGGCGTTAATTGTGTACTAGCTTTTCACGTGCATGTGTGTCAGTCTGTTTTCTGCATTTGGCTGTGGTGGTAATTGTGTCTAAAAGTGGCATTATCTATGCTTAAAGGCCATGCTAGTTTTCTGTATCAGCCTGAAAGTTTTTAATGGTTTACGAAACAAATTAATATCATTAATAAATCTTAACTCTCCCATAAAATAGGTACTCGTGCTGAAAAGCTGTGATGTCTAACTTTCTTATGAATTTAAGAGACTGCACCAGCAACATCCTGTTCATCTATGACCAGTGTTCAGTTGGGGACATAAGGAACCAATTTTGGGTTGAGATAATATGGAACCACATTGTGTAACACCTTAAAAGTTAGCAATACGATTTTAAATTCAATTTGAAATTTCACTGGTAGCCAATGGAGGTGAATTAATGCTGGGGTAACGTGATCATATTTCCTAAACCCTTTTATATGCTTCACTGCAATGTTCTGCATCAGCTGAATTCTCTATATATCCTTTCTAGGGAGCAAAGTAACAAGGCATTACAGTAATCTAAGCAAGGCATCAGCAAAGCCCTTGTAACGTCATCTAAATGGGCCTCAGATAAATAATGTCGTAGTTGACAGATCGACTTCAACAAAAGGAAGAGATCTTTAACCAAATTAGTAACGTGCACAGGTAGTTAATTTGGAGTCTAAAAACACCCCCAGATTGCGACACACTAACTGAACAATTTACAAATTCCCACAGTCTAGTGAGGTGCTCCTCTCAACAACTCCCTCATCCTTGAGTAACAACAGTTTGGTTATGGTGACATTAAGATGTATTGAGGCCCCATGTGCTGACTTTGGGGGACCACGTTTTTTCTTCGCTTCCCTTGTAAATGTATTGTGACGTTACAGGAATACTTTTGTTTTTCTCAGATATTTCTCAGCTGGAATGCTTTTTTTTCTGACAAGGAAAAGTAATGATGTTTGGTGGTGGTGTACTAGTATTTGTAATCTGTCCTCCGAATGTGGCTAGAAGAGCTTTATTTCTTATTTTATTTTGTGGTAGAATATGGAACACCGATCCTCGGTTATGTGGGCTTCACTATCTATATTTTCCTTTTGTTAGTTTCTCTTTTTGTGCTAGGTTATCTTATTGGAATTAATGGTTTTCTTTTGATTTATTTGGAATGTATAATTTCAAAATCTGATAAAGAAAATGTTAAAAAAACAAACAAACAAAAGAACCCCAAAATTAAAACAAAACAAATGGGGAACCTTGCTACCACTTTCCCCTCTTACCTGTCCTGGGACAGTGCTCACGAGCACTTGGTGGGGAAAAATTCAGCCAATACAGGTTCATCTTGATTAAACCATGATTCACCAATCAGGGCTAATACTAGATCACACTATAAAATGTAGTTGTGAACTATCAGCAACTTGTTCTGTTAAGAACATAAGAATTGCTATAATGGGTCAGACCAAAGATCCATCAAGTCCAGTATCCTGTTTCCAACAGTGGACAGTCCATGTCCCAGATTAGGAGTGGCTTTCTACAGGTCTCCCTCAGTAAGTCTATTAACTTTTTATCCAGGAACTTTTCCAAACCCTTTTTAAGCCCAGCTACACTGATTGCTTATACCACATTCTCCAACAGTGAGTTCCAAGGCTTAACTATGCATTGTGAAGAAATATTTTCTCCTGTTTATTTTAAATATACTACTTTGTAACTTCATGGCATGTTCCCTAGTGTTTGTGCTCTTCGAAAGACTATGGAGCATTTACTGCATTTATGTCCCACTCTACTCAGGCTTTTCTAGATCTCTATCATATCTCCCCCTAGCCTTCTTTTCTCCAAGCTGAAGAGCCCTAAATACTTTAGCCTTTCCTACAGAGGAGTCAGGCCATTATCATTCTGGTCACCCTTCTCTGTACTTTTTGTAATTCATCTCTATTTTTTTTAGATGCAGTAACTAGAATTGCAAACAATAATCAAGGTGTGGCCACATCATGGTCTTGGGCAAGCCACTTAACCCTCCATAGCTCATGTTCCCTGTAAAATAGTTATCTCCAAGTTATAATGTAATTTCAATGTAATTTCAGTTTGTTCAATGTAAACTGCACTGATGCAGAATAGCGTGGTATATAAGAGAATGTAAATAAATAAATGCAGAGGCATTATGATATTCTTTGTTTCATTCTCTATTTCTTGCCTAATAATTCCTAACATTGTCTTTTTTTGCCACCACCACACACTGAGCAAAATAATTTAATGTATTGTCCGCAATGATGTTTAGTTCATTTTCCTGGTTGGCAGCTACTAATGTGGAGAGCTAGCATTGTCTAGCTATAACTTGGGTTATTCTTTCCTATGTGCATCACTTTGCACTTGTCTATATTAAATTTAATCTGCCATTTTGATGCCCTGTCTCCCAGTCTCGCAAGGTCCTGCTGCAATTTTCCATAATCTGCATGCGATTAACAACTTTGAATAATTTGTGATCTGCAAACTGGATGACCTCACTCATTCCTGTTTCCAGATGCTTTTTGCTACATTTATAAATGTCTCGTCCCAGTACAGATCCGTACGGTACTCCACTATTCACCTCCTTCCATTCAGAAAATTGGCTGTTTAACCCTACTCTATTTTCTATCTTTGACCTGTTCCCAGTCCACAATAGGACATTGCCTCCTGTCCCATGAGGTGCTTTATTGAATGCTTTCTGAAAAGCCACATGCACTATATCAGCTGACTCATTTTTATTTGCAAGATGTGTAGCAGATTGGTGACGCAAGACTTCTAATAGCTAAATCTAATTGACTCTGTCACATTAAACCATGTCTATGTATTCGGCAATCTTGTTCTTTATAAAAGTTTCAACCATTTTGCTAATATTGATGTCATGCTCATGGATCTGTAGTTTCCTAGATTACCCACTTGAGCCCTTTTCAAAAAATTTGACAATACATTGGCCACCCTCAGGTCTTCAAGTACCGATAGGACAGCCATTCACCTGTCCTAACTTTATCCAGTTGTGGCTGAATATCACTAATAACTAGATAGCAGCTGTCACCACCCCTACTGCACTCACAGACCGCCCCGTTTTTAACTGGGTGTTGGTTTAGTAGTCTGTGGGGATATTCAGTGGTACTAACTGGTTAACGCTCCTCAATATCATGCTGACCGCATTTTAGCCATTTAGAAGTTCTGCTGACTGGTGAAAAGACTTTAAAAATGCCCCATTGACCTTTTGTAGCTATTCCTTTTATTTACTTTTATCATTTTCATCCTAGTCTCCCTTTAGAATGTTAAATGATACCATCGTAGATGTCCTTAGTATCCTCACTCCAGTTAAGTCAAATTTGATCATGTTGTGATCACTATTGCCAAATGGCCCAAATACTGTTACCTCTCACACCAAATCTTGCATTCCTCTGAAGAGTCCACTTAAAATAGAGTCCACTCTTGTTGCTTCCTGAATCAGCTGCTCCATGAAGCTGTCATTTATTTCATCTAGGAGCTTTACCTCCCCAGCATGTCCTGAGATGACGTTAATTCAGTCAACATTGGGGTAACTTAAATCATCCATTATTATTGTGTTGCCACATTTGTTGTTGTATCAAGTGCCGTCGAGTCTGTGTCGACTCATGGTGACCCTCTGGATAGTTATCCTAAACTGTGTTTGGTCTTCAATCAGGTGGCTCATTGTTGACAGTATGGTATTCATAGGTCGATACTATAATAGCAGCCATCTCATTGCTGGCCTTCCTCTTCTGCATTGACCTTGCCAAGCATGATGTCTTTCTCTAATGTTCTCTCTCTCTATGCATGATGTGTCCAAAGTACAAAAGTCAAAATTTTGTCATCTGAGCTTCTAGAGAAATCTTAGGTTTGATTTCCTCTAGTGCTGACTGGGTTGTTCTTGGGGCAGTCCATGGTATATACGGTATTCTTCGCCAGCACCTGAGAGGACAGCACATGTTGCACAGCAAATGTGAGGAGCCCAGGATTTGTCTTGATCGCCAACTTTGCAACTGAAGTAGTGCTCATGCGCATTCTTAATAAGTGCAGTCATGCTGCATCTTTGAAGATTAAGCATATACTCACCATAAATGTAACAGAATGTATCACAGCTGTTGCAACATTGATGAGACATTTCTGCTATAATGAATCATTGTTTAGACAAGCTTTCATGTAAATGCTACTGTTAAGTAAACAAACTGATATTAATGTTATGCACTGCATCTGTGTATGAAAGCTGCTTTTATAGCCTGTACTGCCAGCATCCAGTCTGATTAAGCATGCCCATGCATTGCTGAACAGTAGCATTTCCATTGCACGTTGTGAGCCTGCACTGAATGCATGCTCAGGCATGCCTGGACTAAACAAAACATCTTACTTTCTAGAAACGTATGAGCAGACCTAAAATATGCGAGGGAATCACAAAAATAGGCAATTGCAAAAAATAGTGCATGATAGGAAACTTTCAAAGTAATTTTTATGATCAGCAACTCAAAATCGATAAGATACATCTGAAAGTGTTCAGGAAGCAAAATCGTTGTCCACTGTTACCAATACTTCTCAGAGCAAAATACAAAGTCATCACCACTATATTTAAGATATTACACAATCATCGGCCACCTGCCTAAAGACACTAATAAACAAAGCTCTTGAACTCAGATCAAGAAAGTGTATCAACCAGAACTTGCTTTCCATACCAGCCCTCAAGACAAAATGCAAACAACAAACCTGCAACAGAGCCTTCACTTTCTTTGCACATTCAATGTGGAACTCGCTTCTCAAACCCATAAGATCAGCTCAAACAATACAAGAGCTGTGAAAGAGACTCAAAACACATCTCTTCATAGAATACTATGGACCGGACACAAATGTATAACATTAGGTCGTCCCCTTATGCCACAATATGAAACACTTTCTAAGTTATTACCCTCCCACCCACATTTAATTTCAAGTTGCATATACCCTAAGTTTTATGTAAGACCCTAATTCAGTTGAGTTATGTTTTCCCTATTCAATGTTTTGTTTTGATTTAAGAAAAGCTATATTTAGGGTGGCCCCAAAAAAGTGAGAACATCTCGTAGCATATAAGTTATTTAAAATTCAAAAAGACAGATGTAAGCGATTGACAAATTAAAAAAAAAAAAAAAAGATGGCAACCGGAAATTGTCAAAATAAAGACTTTATAAAGTTAAAAAAGGTAAATAAGTAAACTATTTAAGCTTTTAATTTATGAGATGTTTTCACTTTTTTGGGCCACCCTGTATAAACTCTGTTAAATAAATGAAATATGTTAAACTGTATTAATCTCGGTGAGCAGGATATTCAGCAGCACAAAGCTATTTTGTGCCATTGACTATCACCACCTAATGCCGCCGCATGCCCTGCTGCTTAACTGCATAGCATTCTAGAAGCAGCGCTCGCGTTAGCTGGTCAGCGGCGATATTCTAAGTTTAAATTGTCCCAATAAGTATGGCTTCACTAGCTGAGCTTCCAGGTGGATGTTTCCGAATCCAGTGAGGATGCCTATCCATTCTTGAACAAAGTAAAACAAACAAACAAATGTTATAGACTTGAAGATCTTGCAAACCCATTCCTCCATCCATTGCTGACCGCCACAAAGATGTAATTTTATTTTGGCTTGAGCCTCTTACACAGAAAACCCCTCACCACTTTCTCCCATATCATCAAGACCATCCACTCAAGTACTAGTGGAAAGCCTTGCAGTATATATAACCACTGCGGTAATATGATCATTTTAATAAGTAGAACCCTACCCAACAGTTAAAGTGGTGACTCAAGCCATTCAACCAGCTTGTGCCATAGTTTCTCTCACCAAGAGGTGAATATTTAACCCATAAAGTTCTACTAAATTCCCAATCTCTTCCCCAAATAACAGAGAGTCTTCCTTTTCCTGGGAAAGTTTGGGTCCTGGGTGGATCATCCCATTGACACAAACTTTCCCCAAAATATACAAAGCCACTGATTTTACTCCAGTTAACCTGTAGCCCCCAAATCAAGCCAAGCTTCTAAACTTTACAGTACCACTGATAGCAAGCGCAGTGGGTCCTGTAACAAAACAATCGAACAGTCAGTGAACAATGGCAATTTGAGTTCTTGCCTGCCCACCCACTAGAATGTCTTTTATTTCTTCAGCTTGCATTAACTTAGTAGCAAATGGTTCAATATATAAGGCAAAACTTGTGAAACACTGGGGCCAGTTCATTATTCATCATCTCCCATGCCATAGATTGCCAAGATCTTTGTTTGCTTAAGAACTTTGTCCTCAACCCCAAACATCTCCAATACATACCACAAATCATAACAACTGGCTTTATCAGAGGCCTTTTCCAAATCGGTACTCCTTCTAAGCTGCCTTTATTCTAGCTATTGTCTGCCAAATATTGGTCACCCACATTTAATTTTAACAAATCCCACTTGTTCAGGGACTACTAGATCCGGTAGAATATTGCCCAGCCTATCTATAATTTTGGAATAGATCTTAACATCAACATTCAATAAGGAAATGGACTTCTAAGACCTCCTCTCCTAGTACCACCTAGTTGGCATTCAACATCTTTCACTTCCGACCATATAAGAAATCATAGCCTTGTGCATTGCAGCTCTGGCTGTCACCCAGAAAAGATGTGCATTATCTCTCTGAGCAGTGTTAAACTGCTCATATTTCTGCCATTGTTGCCTAACATACTGCACAAATTCAGGATCCCTCACCCAAATCATCAGGCATACATCACATGCCTGCTAAATTCAGCCTTTCTTTACAAGAGCATGAGTACCATTGTCCCTATGTCTACTTTTACCAGTTGTGAAAGGACTCCCTTCGATATTAAAATACTACTCTGTGTGAATACGCTCTGGAAAAATGTGTAAACTCCTTATCTCTGGGATGGAGAACTTACAGATATCTACTAAACCCCCAATGCACACCGACCTTTTGGGACAGCTGCTCCCTACCCATAGGAACCCTATCCCCAAGGGATCAGCCATCCATTTGAAATCCCCCGCTATAATCAAAGGGGCCTGTTAGAAGTACACCGACTAGTTCCAGAATTTCTGAAAGGAAGATATGTTTTGGTCTGTGGGAAAATACACTGATATGTACCAGTATAGCTGTCTCCACAATTCCCCTAACACACCAATATAGTACCCTCCTGGATTGTGTACCACTTTCCATAAAAGGCATGCTTTTTTGAATAAATATTACTACTTCTGCCTTCCTGGATACTGTTGCTGAAACATAACTCCTTACCCAGTCCCCCTGCATGTTGTCATGTTCTAACACAGCAATGGTCTCATATGTAGGTATTTTAAGGAAGACCTTTTTTGTTTAATAGGCCTAGGCCTGTCACATTCCAGGTCATTTCTATGCCATAGAAATCTGTCAATAAAGCACTCCCACATCATGTAATCATCATTCTTCCATCTTGACATCACATACTGTATAGTCCTCACATTAACCGCCCATACGATGTGTGACAAAAAAGAAACTTGACTGTCCCATAAATCTTTTATTACAAAATCTACAGAAAAATTATGCATTGTCCCCTTCAAAGTAATCCCCCCCCCCCCCCGAGTTAATGCACTTCTGCATTCGCTTCTGCCATGTACAGAAGCACTCGGTAAAGTCCTCCTCCTTGAGGTCTCTCAGCTCCCTCATCACAGTGGCCTTGATCTCTTCTACAGAGGTGAAATGAGTTCCTTTGAGCACAGTCTTCAGCTTGGGGAAGAGCCAGAACTCACACGGTGCGAGATCTGGGGAATAAGGAGGGTGGTCGAGAGCTGTGATCTGTTTGGCCAAGAACTGCCTCACCTGAGCGCAGAGTGTGCGGGCGCATTGTTGTGGTGGAGCAGCCATGACTTCTCTCCACAGTCTGCCTACTGCGCCAAACCCGGTCATGGAGGTGATTGAGGACCTGCTGGTAGAAGTACTGGTTGACTGTCTGACCCTCAGGCCCAAACTCGTGATGGACCACTCCCTTCTGGTCGAAGGACGCGATCAGCATGACCTTGATCCTTGATTTGGACATGTGTGCATTCTTGGGTCTGGATGACAGTCGAGTCTTTCACTGCAGGCTCTGTCTCTTGCTTTCAGGGTCGTACTGGAAGACCCAAGTCTTGTCTCCTATGATGATTCGTCCAGCGAACTCTGGATCTTCTCCAATCTTTTCTAGAAGTCTCAACAAACATTGGCCCGGTGCTCCTTCTGGTTGTCTGATAAAAGCTTGGGCACCATCTTGGCGCACACCTTCCGCATCCCCAGCTCCTGCACCAAGATGGTCTACACTGACTCCCTGTTCAGGCTGAGCTCCTCGGCTATCATCCACACCGTCAATCTGTGATCACTCTGCACTGGCTGGTTCACTCTGTCAATGTTCTCAGCCGTCTTTGTCGTGGAAGGCTGTCCTGACTTGGGGTAATCCTCCACCTCCTTGCAGCCAGTCTTGAAGCATTTGTGCCACTTGAAGACTCGCGGCCTTGACATTGCATCTTCTCCATAAACCTTTTGGAGAAGTTTGAGACACTCAGTTGGGCCCTTCTCCAACTTAACCAGAAATTTCAAGTTGATTATTTACTCCATATTTCTGCCACCTCCAGTTCCATGACAAAGCGATGGAGCAGTGTTCTACAAAAAAACCTGAAAAAGAAAAACAGAGTGTGAGAGATGAAAAATATTATAGCAGAATAGTGGTGAGATGTTGCACAACACAGTGCCATAAGCTAAGCAGTTAGCCAATTGGCATTGAGTCATGGGCATGGCTGCCACAGTCTCGTTTCTTTTTTGTCACATCTCGTACCTCCCCATACAGTGAACCACAGAATCCCCACCCCTTCTAACATTTGTTCTGTAACCCTCCAACCCTTCCAAACATATCAAATCTCCTCTGAAACCCCATCACGGGCCTGTTAGTTCAAGTAAAGAACAGAGGAAAAGATCACCCTCAAAGACAACTGTAGCTGAATAAGAACCACAAGAAACAACAGAAGTAGTCCCACAAATTGTACATAATCCCCATCCCGTGCTGCCAGTAAACACTTCAGCCCTCTCCCCTACTGAGTAACTGAAGTTACTCTTCTCACAAGGAAGCGCACAAGAAAATATGGAATAGGAGAATATCCCCACCTCCTAAAATGCAGAAGAAAAAGGAGAAAAAAGGCTTCACTTGTTTAAGCACTTTGGGGGTAATTCCACACAAGATACGTGACATCTGCGTGTGCAAATCATGGTATTCTAGTGACTTACACGTGTACATCAGCTGGTCAGTATTCTGAAAGTATGCACATATGTGCCTTTGCATGTACCTGGGGGCTGGCACTCAAGCAGAACAGAAGGATATACAAGTAGGTTATAGTATTCTATGTGTGTGCCTTCCAAAATCTAGGCAGGTGTTAAGTACTCATGCCTAGTATACACTTGTTGGGGGCCACTTATGCCCTGTTCTATAAAGTAAAGCATGCATGGCCTTTACTTCACAGAATCAGTGTTAGGCATGCACCTGTATATGTGTGCCATAGGCATAACGTTATAGAATTATCCTCTCAAAGTTTCCACTTCAAACATGAACTGGAAAGTGGTAAAGACACAATGATGTCCTGGGATAGGTTTCATCATGGCAGAATTAATGGTCTGTGAACTCTTTCAAAAAGCACCACGTCCGTGATGTCTCCCCGTCCCCTCCCTCTTCAGCGTTATATGAAATCCACGGCAGGACATCGCTTCTTCATTGCACTATTCCTTCGTTTCTGGAATGCATCACACTGCGGTTGGCACAGTGGTTGGCACAATTCTCCATATTTTCTAACTTTGGCTGCACATTCCCTCCCCACTCAAACCACTTCAATTTTGTCTATCCTTGTTGCAATAACCACAACCTTCTCCACCCTTTGCTCTACCTCCTCTACTCTGCTGCCTAAATCGGCAATATCCTTCTTGCAGCTCTGAAAATCCCTGATTTCGTTAGTTCTTTTGTTAAATTTGGCTTTTATTTCACTTTTTCATTTCTTCCAGCATGGCATTCATTGCAACCATAGGTCAGCACTTCTTGGCAGATGCCAGAGTCGCTATTGCTCCTGACGGCAGATGCAGATTCTGAGGCCTTGTCCACACCCCCATTGGACTCTTCCCTAGCCTCCTTACCACTTAACCAGAAAAGAGATTTTATATCACTGACTTGGCTTTTAGATGCCATCGCTTGCCTCGCTGATGACTAGAGCAGAGGATCGTGCTTGCTGATCACATTGGATGAGAGAGGATTCACCAACTTAGTGTAACTATGCCCTCTTTCCCAGACGTTTGAGAATTAAATGTCCATCACTAGGGGTGATGTCACTTCCTCCCCATCTCTTTTTTAAATGGTAATGTTGCTCCCCCTTCCCCAGAATGTTGCCCCATTCCTAACAAATCTAAATCTTTCTTCCTCACACCATCATCTCATCCACGCATTGGAACGCCAGAGCTCTGTATGCCTCTTGGTTCTTGTGTATAGGACAGGAAGTATGCCCAAGAATGCTGCTTTAGATATTTAGATTTTAGATTTTTATCTAACAGCCTCAATTTTGGCTTCCAGAATCTCCCTCATGCACTTTCCTATGTCACTGGTACCAACATGTACCAAAATAGCCAGCTCCTCCAGAGTACTTTTTAAAATCTTATCTAGATGATGCATGAAGCCCACCACCTTCGCACCAGTCAGGAAGTTACCAAATGATCCACATGCTTAATGACTGAATTGACAACTACAATGGCACAACATTTGCCCATATGCCTGGACAGCCTATGCATTCTGTTGTAAACCATCTTCCACAGGTTTCCCCACTATTCTGGTAGAGGCACCAAGAACAAGTACGGTGTTGAAAGAACTGAAATATGAGATTGCAGACCTGCTATTTGTAATCTGTGAATTTTCATTAAAATCATCTCTAATACCTGAAGATTGGAGGATCGCCAATGTAACGCCAATTTTTAAAAAGGGTTCCAGGGGTGATCCGGGAAACTACAGACCGGTGAGCCTGACGTCAGTACCGGGAAAAATGGTAGAAACCATCATAAAGAACAAAATTACTCAGCATGTAGATAGTCATGGCATAATGGGAGACAGCCAACATGGCTTTAGACAAGGAAGATCTTGTCTTACTAATCTGTTATGTTTTGTTGAATGTGTGAATAAAGAGGTGGAGAAAAGTGAGTCGGTTGATATAGTGTATCTGGACTTTCAGAAAGCTTTTGACAAGGTCCCTCATCAGAGACTTTTGGCAAAACTAAAGAGTCATGGGATAGGAGGCAGTGTACTATTGTGGATCAGGAACTGGTTAAAAGATAGAAAGCAGAGGGTAGTGCTAAATGGCCAATTTTCCCAATGGAGAAAGGTGAATAGTGGTGTACCCCAGGGATCTGTGCTGGGTCCGCTGCTTTTTGACATATTCATAAATGACGTGGAAAAGGGAATGAGTGAGGTTATCAAATTTGCAGATGACACAAAACAATTTAAAGCTGTTAAAACCCAAGAGGATTGTGGAAAATTGCAAGAGGATCTTGATAAATTGGAAGACTGGGCATCAAAATGGCAGATGAAATTTAATGTGGACAAGTGCAAAGTTATGCACCTAGGGAAGAACAAACCAAGCTATGGTTACATGATGCAAGGTTCCACATTAGGAACCACCACCCAGGAAAATGATTTAGGCGTCATTGTGGATAACATGCTAAAACCCTTGGCCCAGTGTGCAGCGGCGGCCAAGAGAGCAAATAGAATGCTAGGTATGATAAGGAAAGGAATGGAAAATAAAACAAAGGATATTATAATGCCTCTATATCGTTCCATGGTACGACCGCACCTTGAATATTGTGTGCAATTCTGGTCGCCGTATCTTAAAAAGGATATAGTGTTATAAGAAAAGGTTCAGAGAAGAGCCACCAAAATGGTAAAGGGGATGGAAGGATACTCCTATGAAGAAAGGCTAAAAAAGGTTAGGGCTCTTTAACCTGGAAAAGAGACGGCTGAGGGGAAATATGATAGAAGCCTATAAATTAATGAACAGAGTGGAACGGGTAAACGTAGATCGATTGTTTACGTTATCAGAATATAGAAAGACTAGGGGACATGCAATGAAGCTACAGGGTAAACTATTTAAGACTAATAAAAAAAAATATTTTTCCACTCAACATGTAATCAAACTCTGGAATTTGTTACCAGAGGATGTAGTAAAGGCTGTTAGTGTAGCTGGGTTTAAAAAAGGTTTGGAGAAGTACTTGGAGGAAAGGTCCATAAACCATTATTAAAAAGGTACCCAGGATATCAATTCTTGACCCAGTACAAGCATTGCGGAACCTGTGTCTTTTGGGGAAATTGCTAGGTACGTATGACCTAGATTGGCCACTGTTGGAAACAGGATACTGGGCTTGATGGACCTTGGTCTGACCCAGTATGGCATATCTTATGTTCTTATGTTCTGTCCCGGCTGTATGGAAGCTGAGAACTGAGCATTTGTATAACAACAACTTGGCATTTTGTAACTACATTGTATCTGCCTATAATATAAGTTCTTGTTAATTACTGCAATTTAAATAAATCAACCAACACTGATATTGCAATTTTACTATTTCTGATTTCGTACAGCTAATGTATATTTTGAATGAAACCCCACCCCCCCTTAACTCTGTCCTAGCTGGTGAGGGAATGGATTCCCCTTGGCCACATATACTGTTCACCTGCTGTGCAGGGGTAAGGAGATATTAGGAAGAAGAGTTTGCCTGAGGCCTTGGTCAAAGGTTCTCTCCCTAGTCTGGCAGAGGAAAGGGAAAAGGATCGTGGTTTGGGGGGGCAGTAATCAGCAGTGGCAGCTAGCCCTTTTAAAGCGGCTAGCCATCACCGCTGAACTTACAACCTGGATATTCAATGCCCGGGCATATCAAGCCCAGAATGCTTTTCCAGGCTGGAACCTCAGTGAGCAAATACAGTAGGCTTTTCTTAACACGGACCCAGCCTATTAGACTGCATGATTTTCTTTCAGAAATGCAGTATGAGCCAGGTGCATGAAACATTTTTCATATAGATTGATACGATCTCCCATATTTATGTATTTGTTCGAAATGTGAGATTGGGGAAAATGCCTAATATGAAGGCACTGACCAAACATTTCTTACAGAACAAAACATTGTGACTTAATGTTTATCCAAGATTATTAAATTAGGAAAAATATAGATAAGCATGATTCCCGATATATTTTGATACAAATGACCAGAGTCACCCACAGGACAAGCTGTAGAACAATGCATTAAATAATGACTCTATCCCCTGGAATGATAAGCAAACAATCTTACAGGCGGAGGTCCCAGTTAACCCAGAACTGGTATGAAGGTATAGGGCCAGTTTCAATGTAGAAAGGGCAGATGTACAGGCTGATAATACATGGACTGTAGCATCATGTTACCTCATAGTCAAGAGCAACTCAAGGGCCCTGGAGTTTTCTGCAATTTCTAGTTCCCACTAGCAGCCCTTGTGACTTGCCCTTGGGTCATTTCCCTAACTCGGTGATCTTAGAAAGCAAATTCAAAGGAACGGGGCAGCTAAGCTGTGGCATATGTTCCCTGTGTCTAATTTTCCTGCTGTTCCATTAGAGCATGGATTTGACCAGAGACAAAACAAAAGCAGAGACGCGGGACATAATGGAACGTTAGCTGTTTATAGTTGAGGTCTGAAGTATAAGGAGGGTTCCTCCAGTCCCTGATAGCATCAGCATAACTGTGTGAACTTGGACAGAACTTCCCCTGCCAGGCCGGCTCTGCAAGTATGAAAGCTAGAGGATCCGCTTCAACTGGAACCAGTGACGAAGTGTTCAAGGTCCAGTATTGTTGTCGCTGCAGGGCAGAACTCTTAATAGCACGTGCTTGTTGCTGAATGGTCCTCATTGTAGGGCAGGGTGTTTTTCAAGCCTTATTTATTTATTCTTATATAGGTAGCTCACGTCTTTCCATTAGTAGCTCAATGCACATTTCATTTAAGAACAGTGAGTGTTACACTGTCCAGAGGGCTTACAGTCCACTCCTTCACATGTTCGAGTGACGCTGGCATCAGCAAGATGGGAACAATGACCTCCCTGGTTCTCAGCCCATTCCTCTAACCATTAGGCTGCGGCTTTCCAGACACAAAGGAGACCTCAGTTACCTTGACAGTAATTGTTTATTTATTTATTGCAATTTGATATATAACCCAAGCCCAAGATATCAGGACAGCCCTCAACTCTTAATATGTGCCATATCCAATAACATGCAAAGAGCACATAATGGACTACTAACACTACAAGGCACACTCAAATGAAGGACAACAATTCATTATGGAAAAGAAAAACGAAAGGAATCATATAGCAGACACGCACAAGGGTAGAACGTGTCCTAATCTGGCCTCAAAACTAAAGTTGGATTGAGACTAAGTGAAAGTTATCTGAAAAAGCCAAAGCTTTGATGCCTTTTTAAATATCTGTACCATCCATAGGAAGGCAAAAAGGGAGTTTGACTTCTTTCTATTGAGCCAAAAGGACCTCTGATTTTGAAGGATTCCATACCAATCAGTGTAATTTAAGCTGTGAGGTAATTTAGAAGAAAGGTGTAATCGTAGATGATGGCAGATAAGGAACAACTTACCCATCCAATTTTCCCAGTTGGATTCCTCTTTTGTTTCTTATTGTTTGGGAAGACTAGCTTCAAAATTCCCATAATTACACAGGGTCCGATATACAAAGGCATTTACATGGTATATTCAGTGGCACTAATATCCCGCAGAATGTCCATAGATGTCATCTCTAAATGCCCCAGGGTTAACCAGTTAGCATCAGGGCATGCCGGGGGAGTTCTGAGAGGGCACTGTGGTAGTGTGGCATGTGGTGGGAAGGGGTTTTCTTTAAAACACAAGCTATACAGAAGTTCAGGGAAAACAAAATCAGCTTTACACCTGTCCCGGCTTGTTAAACCTCTACAAGTAGGTTTTCCTGGCCCTTTCTCCAACCACAGTTAAAGTTCCCACCTCAATACTCCTTTGCGCGGCTTGCCTTGGAAGAACCTCTGACTCCACAGGTCCCTATCCCTCCCACAGCCTGCTGGGTTCTTAACATCTCCTTGTGGGTCACACCCTGCCAGCCCTGAATGCTGGGCTGCAGACTTTCTTAAAGGGGACTGTTGATACTCCCTTTGGAGAGGGACAGTTAATCTTCTATAGACCCCATCACAGGCACCCATCGCTAACTAGCCACTGTTGCTGAATATTGGGCCCACTGTTCCCTGATAGCCACCCCCAGCATCTCTTACCCTCACAACCCTGTTTCTTCCACTATCCTTTTTCTGTCCCAGGAATGTTTATAAACTGTTGCAGAGCTAATCTCACTCACATCAGGTGGCATGAGGCTTAACATGCAAACATCTTCTTTTTTGTTTTTCACAAGCCTCCTGCTTGATCAGGCTTTCAAGTCTCCTCTTGTGCAGTGTTCCCCTGAAGCTGCGTTGGAGTTCTCTGCCACACTGTTGCTGGTGGGGGGAGGTGCTGCAATATGTCAGTGCCTGCTTCTTGCGACTCAAAGTGCGGTCATAGCACCTCCCCCTCCCTCCCCCCTGCACCAGCAGCAGCACCCCTGCAGCTTCACTCAAACACTGTTCCATCATTTTACCATAATAGCCAAACCTAATAAGGATTTTGCCCCAAACCTCTGCTCACTCACGTTCCTTAATGTTCATGTTCAGCCATGGCATTTTAGTGGCATCGTCTTGGAAGTTTGGTGCAGTTATCTCGTTCTTTGTCCATTAATTTGTGTTCTTCCTCTTGGATCCTTCAGAATTCTATGTGACGGCCACTAAAGTCTCTCTTCTCTCATTTCTCCTGTTATCTGCCCACTCCCACCTGTCTTCATAATTGCCTTGTTCCTACTACTGCCTTCTATATCTGCCCCAAGCATATTTATATTCTGTCATGGATTATGTTGCCACCTGTAGACTATTCTGGGTGCATACCAGTCTCTTTTAAATGAGTATTCTTCCTTGCAACTTCATTCCATGACTGCTTGCCATTGAATTTACTATTTCATGGAAAATTTCACCTTGTTATCCTTTATTGAAGACTGTCAAATATTTGAATGTTTCTATTCTCCAGGAACAAGCAGGTAGTCAGCCCTCACATATGGGTGACGTTGGCACTGATGGAGCCCTCGCAGAAGCATCCCCCCAGCTTTCAAAGAAAACCTTTGGGAGATGCCACCAGAGCATGCGTGGTCCCCTTCCTGTCCAAGGGCGCCATCTTGCTCAGTCTCCTTTTTTCCACGGAGCCCTTCAGACATTTGTCTGGCTTTCCGCCTTTCCTCCAATGAGTATGTTTTAAGTGTCCCAATGCTGACTTTGTAAGGTTTATGTTTCAGTCCTGGCATCATTTTAATTGTTTAACGGATCACATCCATCCTCTTTCTGAAGGTTTGGCTCCCAGAAGTGCCCATGGTATTCGAGAAGAAGTCTCATTAGTGGCCTATGCAAGGAGTGATAGACAGGAAGTTACGGCAAACTATATGTTCAAAGACATGTTCAGAATTATCTGCTTTTTAGAACAAATAACCTAGAAAAGAATCTGTCATCAACTTACAGAATCCAAGGTGATATAGTTTAAAGGGAAGGAGATCATGAGAAAACAAAAATGGTAATTTTACTTAACTGTGTGAGCAGAGAGTTAAATCAGGAAGTGTAGATGGCATTCAAAAAGGGTACCACAGCAGCACTCCAAAGGGAATTTCTTTTCCCCCTCCTGCCATTGCACAGGCCAACACAAGGTATGGGTCACAATGAGTGGACTAAGTGACAAGGATTAAAATAGAAAAGCGAAAATCCCTCTGACAGAACATTCTAACTGCAATTAAAGTTGACTGTACTTATCTCTGAGGTACAGACTGTATAAGAATGAATGTATTGAGGTCAGTTTTCAATGTATTTGATTTATTATGATGTGTCTAACAAAAGAAATCTCTAGGCAACTTACAACAATAAATATATAAACATAAAAAAATTTAGTACAAGATTTTTAAAAAACAAAGTATAAAAATACATAAAATCTGGGTAAATCAAATGAAGAAAAACCTCAAAAAGGAAAGTTTATCTTATTACACCTATTCCTAAACAGCAGATAATCAAAGATGGCCTGAATATCTCTCAGAACAGAGTTTTATAGTTTTGAGAGAAAGTAGCAAAAAGCTCTATTCCAAGTCTCAACATGTTCAACCATCGAGATATAATGATTGGTAACAGTAATTAAATGAAAAGCCATATCAACCTTACAGGGAATAAAGAAAAGAAAATCTCTTTCAAAGAAGGCCCATCCTGAGTGAATAGCTCCAGGGCTAGTCCAAGGGTATCTGACATTCTAGACCAGTGATGGCTAACCTTTTTGAGCCCGAGTGCCCAAACTGCCGCACAAAACCAAAGAATTTCCTCAAAGTGCCAGCACGTCATTTGCATAAGTGGTCTTATTTGCATAAATATTTGCATAATGTTACCATACACTAACTTTTAGTAAACATGTCTCTTAATGAGTGTATGGATAAAGAAAGACTAAAAGATTTCTACATTACTATAATCCGGTGCCAACCGCCAGGCACATTAGGAACTACTACAAACGCTGCCCATTTAGAACCCATAGCAAACCCGCCGTATCCTGACAGCATTACCAGGACTCACAAAGCACCATACCCTACCTATCAAAAGGCAACACTGCAAATATTAAACCAATACATTTCAGAGAATACTGGGGAAAGAGAACAAGTGGCAACGTCAAATAGGAATTTCCTCTTGTACCAAACAAAGCGCAGATGTTAATGATGCACATTTCCCAGAGCTGACATATTCCAGTTAATAAATTCAAAATAAAGAGATATCTTTCTACCTTTTGTGCATTTTTTTTCAGTTGCAATTGGTCCAGCCACCTTCTTCTGGTTTCTTCATGTTTTCTGCTAACTCTCCATCGTCTGCTGTCCATTTGTCCTTTCTTCTCTCTTCTAGTTTTTTTTTCCATTCTCTCTCTCTCTCTACATCTGCTTTAACATACTAATCTTTCTCCTTTTGCTCTTTCCTCATTCCTATTTCATCCACACAAATTTTACCCCTCCATCCTCAATCCCCAATTACTCTCCCAATACCTGGCCAATTGTAGATTTTTCATCCCTCCTACACAAAATATTTTTCCCCTCTCCATTTTACTCTCCCAGCCCCATCCCATTCTAATCCTCCCCCAACATCAGCTCCCTTCTAGTTCCAGTCTCACCCAGCATCCATTCCCTTCTAGTCCCTGCATCAGCCCATTTCCAGTCCAAGTCCCTTCATCAGCTCATTTTCAATCCTAGCCCCCCCATCAGCCCATTTCTACTCATTTCCTAGCCCCACCATCAGCCCATGTCAAATCATAGCTCCCCTCCACTCAGCCCAATTCCAGTCCAAGCCCCCCCATGAGCCTACTTCCAGTTCTAGCCCCTCCATGAGTCCATTTCAATTCAAGCCCCCACCACAGCCCATTTCCAATCTTAGCTCCCCCCAACAGCCCATTTCCAGTCCTATCCTAGCTTTTCCATCAGCCCATTTTCAGTCCTAGCTCCCTTCCCTCACAGCCCATTTCCATTCCAAGCCCCCTCCCCATCAGCTATTTGCAGTTCAAGCCTCCCCTTCCACTCAGCCCATTTCCAGTCCTAGCAACACCCCAACCCATTACCAGTCCTAGCCCCCCGTCAATCAACTTCCAGTCCTAACCCCCATCACCCCATTTTCAGTTTAAGCCCCCCCCTATAACCCTTTACCAGTCCTAACCCCCCATCAGCCCATTTCCAGTCAGCCCCCCATAGCCCATTGCCAGTCCTAAACCCCCCCATCAGCCCACAGCCCATTACCAGTCCTAACCACATCAGCCCACCTCAAGTCCTAACCCCTCCCCATCAGCCCATTTCCTGTCCTAGCCCCCCCCCATAACCCATTATCAGTCCTACACCCCCATCAGCCCACTACCAGTCTTAACCCCCCCATAGCCCATTACCAGTCCTAACCCCCCCATCAGCCCACTACCAGTCTTAACCCCCCCCATAGCCCATTACCAGTCCTAACCCCCCCATCACCCCATTTCCAGACAGCCCTCATCAGCTCATAGCCCATTGCCAGCCCTCATCAGCCCACAGCCCATTGCTAGTCTTAACTCCCCCCCATAGCCCACTGCGTCTTAACCCCCCTCCCCAGCCCACTGCCAGTCTTAACCCCCCCTCCCTAGCCCATTGCCAGTCTCAACCCCCCTCCCTCCCTAGCCCATTGCCAGTCTCAACCCCCCTCCCTCCCTAGCCCATTGCCAGTCTCAACCCCCCTCCCCCCCTCCCTAGCCCATTGCCAGTCTTAACCTCCCTCCCTCCCTAGCCCATTGCCAGTCTTAACCTCCCTCCCTCCCTCCCTAGCCCATTGCCAGTCTCAACCCCCTCCCTCCCTCCCTAGCCCATTGCCAGTCTCAACCCCCTCCCTCCCTAGCCCATTGCCAGTCTCAACCCCCTCCCTCCCTCCCTCCCTCCCTAGCCCATTGCCAGTCTCAACCCCCCTCCCTCCCTCCCTAGCCCATTGCCAGTCTTAACCTCCCTCCCTCCCTAGCCCATTGCCAGTCTTAACCCCCCCTCCCTCCCTCCCTCCCTAGCCCATTGCCAGTCTTAACCCCCCTCTCTCCCTCCCTAGCCCATTGCCAGTCTTAACCCCCCTCCCTCGGCTCATGGCAATAAAAAAAAAAAAAAAGCTGCCCGCTGCCGCCGCGGCGGCATGGAGTGTCCCGCGGGGCTCCCTCTGCCCGGCGGGACACTCCCGGCGCTGCTCAGCCCCTCTCTGCCGGCTTGCAGAGACGCGAATGGAGAGAGAGTCTCCCTCGCGTCTCTCTTAAGCCCGCAGGGGCAGATGGGAAATTTCCCATCAGCTCCTGCGGGCTTAACAGAGACGCGAGGGAGACTCTCCCTTCGTGTCTCTGCAAGCCGGCAGAGAGGGGCTGAGCAGCGCCGGGAGAGTCCCGCCGGGCAGAGGGAGCCCCGCGGGACACTCCATGCCGCCGCGGCGGCAGCGGGCAGCTTTTTTTTTTTTTTTAATGTGCGACCTTCCCGCGTGCCAGCTGCAAGGCCTTCGCGTGCCACAGCTGGCACGCGTGCCATAGGTTCGCCATCGCTGTTCTAGACGAACTATCAGTCATGTGCCTTGCCCTGCCCTAATGGACTACTGACACTACAAGGCACACTCAAATGAAGGACAACAATTCATTATGGAAAAGACAAACGAAAGGAATCATATAGCAGACACGCACAAGGGCAGAACGTGTCCTAATCTGGCCCCATCCCACCCCATCCTCTCCCCTTCCTTTCCCAACTGCTCCAGCTCTCCAGTATCTCCCCTTCCTTATCCCTTCCAAAGATGTCCATCTCTCTCCTTCCCTTCTCGTTACCCCCCTTCAGAGGTCTAGCATCTCTCTTCTTCCCTTCCCTTCGCTCTGTCACCACTGCTGCCACTCACCACCCTACCTCTGTGGGAGACCAAAGGACAGGCTTCGGCAGGCAGCAGCGCAGCACCAGTGCAGTCAACCGCAAGGAAACACTTTTAAGCTGCTGTCACTAGTAGGCCCTTAAGCATCTGTGCACACGCATGTGCTCAAGGTCTGCTATGCCTGCCCAAATGTTAGAGGGGGTGGGATGCGGCAGGGATTGAAGAAATGTACACATGCATAGATGTTCAAAGGCCTGCCGCTGACGTCAGCTTTAAAGAGTTTCCCTGTGGCAAGCACTGCTTTGCTGCCCTAAGGAGATGTCTTGCCACCTAGTGGCAGGGTCAGTCTTAAGTGGCTCAAAAATGAGTTAAAGCTCTGCATTTAATCTGATGCGCCACTGGAAGCCAGTGGAGCATGTCTTAAGATTTGGAGTGTTATGACCTTGCAATTTTTGGCCCATAAGAATTTCTAGCGGCTATATTCTGATCCTTTTGTAGTCTGGGCATTTTATTTTCTGCTATACTGTCTACATTGCAATAATTCCAACAGCTAAAAATATACACATGAATAACAGCAGCAAGACTTATCTTCAGATAAATACAGTCTGAGATTACTGTATACTTCAGTTTCTTCATAAAGTGCCTTTTACTTGTATTAATCAACTGTTTTAAAATTGCTCTCTACCAATGCCACGTCTGAGCAAGAGGATGCCTTCCCAGGTCTGTGCCGAAGGGAGGGAGAAAAAGGATGCATGCAGATCATTCAAAAAATCATGTGAACGTTTTGGGTGTCCTTCTATAAAACGTCTTCCTTTATGTAAACTTGTCTTACACACAGAGAAGAGGTTTGATGAAATTTTGTGACCACATACACACGAGGATGATTCTATGACCTTTTCATGCATGTTGAAGGGCTTTTATAAAATTACCCTAGCAGCTCTGCATGTGAAAAGTACATGTGCTGACGATAAAGCACGTAGCTTTATGTGATGCAAGTGTGGGCGGAGTCACGATTGACATGTGGACGCACCGTGCAGTGCATGCTTCACATGTGAGCCTCTCTACCTGTACCCAAGCAGGCGCAGATGTCCGCAGCATCAACTTAGCTGCGATTTCTGCTGGTTGACCTCTAATATTTTATAAAGACACATCAACACATCAGCCCCTCTGTGTCTTTTAGAAAATAGACTAGAACTAGGTACCTGCCTGGTCTTCACGTAGAAACCTGTTATAAAATGACCCCTATAATCTGTGTGCACAGAAAGCCTAGGAACTCCTGGAGGTGTAGCTTGGACTTCTTTTTTTTTTTTTTTTATAAAATATGCGGGTATATGCACACATTTGTACCTTTTCAGAGCAGGTGTAAATTTGGCTGTGGGCATTTGCATGCTATTGAGCCTGGATTTGCCTATGTAGCTTTGATAAATAAGCATAAAATAGGCGCCTTTTTGGATGTAGTGCATAGGCATTCTGTTATAAAATTGTTCTTTATAAAAGCAGGTGCACGTGTCTGTGCTTACTCTGTGCCTCCTACAAGTATCCAAGTGAGGGCAGGTGCATATCTTTGCTTTTAAAATTAGTGTATAGCCTACAGGCAGAAACTGTATAATCTTTGTCACCGTTTGAACAATTCAAAAATTGCCTCCATTGTGCCTACCAGATAAGAAATTTTATTTGTACATTTTGTATGCAAAAATTTTTATTTATCCTTTATAGCTGTTTTCTTTTGATCTTTAAAGGTATTCCTTCTGTAAAATATTATAGTAACACTATTTTTACTGCTATTAGATTTATGCAGCGTTGTACAGTAGTACAATAGGTCCCTCCCCATAGAGTTCACAATTGAAGTGGATATCTAATTTAACAGGGGATGGAGTGACTTGCCCAAGGGCATAAAGAGTGTTCATAGCAGAAACGGGCATTGATCGCTGCATTCCCTGAATCTTGGCCCATTGTTCTAACTGTACACCACTTTCTCTCCAGTACTAAAAGTGATGCATATAATGGCGGCTCAATATATATTATAAAATTTACTCATGCTTCTGCAATTTACCTGACTTTTAAACAAGCCACCTAGTCATTTGTCTCTCTTGCTGGCCAGCAAGGGACAGAGCAACATCGAGCAGGCTGTGCAATCCAAACCAACAAGGTAAGGAGCCCTGACAGATCAGATTCTCATCTCTGCCTGCAAGCAGCAGGGTTTAGGTTTGCACTGAGCAAGAGCATTAGATATCCAGAGCATTCGTCATAGGTTATATTTGCAACCAGTTGACCTTTGCTGCCACTGGATAGGGTACTGCTGTCAGAACTGCTCATGAACATAGGCTGGAGATAGGAAAATCACAAATGAAAAGATCCAGCATACATTTCTCAAGAAATAGACTAGAAATCTGGCATGAAAGAAATGTGTACTATAGATTATCTCATGGGAGAGAAGAACATACAAAAGGCTGGTAACTGTTCTAGATTTTAATGTGGTTCCAAGCACAGAATAGGGCCAGGCCAATAGCTCAGCGTGAATGCATCCTCTTCTATGAGGAGGGACCTGGATATGCTTTCCAGCTCAGACTCTCTACTCCATAAGCTGTCTGGAACCGGGGATGCGGCAGAGAGTGTTCAGAGCTGCTGGAGAGAGAGTAATGGTTGTCATCAACATTTCTACTAAGCTGCATGGGAATTGTCCTCCCACATTGTTGCTGATAGGGGGAGGTGTTGAAGATCACGCATTTCATTGAACTGACAGTAGCCAAAATCGTACCATTGTTCATCTCGAGTTAGCCAAAGATCTCTAAGAATATTCAGGAGGAACTTTGTACTTTATTTTTCACAATAGACATTTACTAGAACCTCCTGCCCAAAGCCCAAAAATGTTTCTCCTTTTGAGTTTATGGCCTTACATCAGAAAAGATCCTGATTTTGTACTCCTATAAACAAGTCTCTGTTAGTGAGAAATGCCTTGAGTTCAGTACCTATTGGCTTTCAAAATCTCTTCATTTGGGAGCATTGTCTCCAAATGGTTTAGTTTTGAACGTGGAGTACATTCTTGGTCTCAAATTTACTGCTAACGCTCGCCGTGGTACTTGCATCATGCCAAAAAGATTTGCCTTCTGGAGTTCATAAGATGTCACATGTATAGGCAATTTATCAAGGTGTACTTGAAAATTTCTTTTAATAAACATGTAGCACCCAATATGATGAGAGATTTTTCTGTATCCTTTTGCCGCATTTTCTAAATCTCTGACTGCATTGCTTGGTATTTACAGATCTTCACTTTTCCATCTGTTGCACAGAATTATCGCTCGGCACTGAAACCTCTATTAATGCTGTTTTTGTGTTCGTCTCCTTCACCATAATGCCCAGTCTTCTATCCTGCTTTTTATCGGTTGGAATGGGAATGTCCCAGGTGATCAAAACCTCTTCATTTTTTCATCATTTTCTTAGGGTCGTGATCTCAATGCTTTTGCAGTATAGTAATATTTGTGAAGTTTCCAGTGGATGAGGTGCACCACCATATTGTCTTTGAGGCACATTTCAAATGGGACTTTCAAATGCAATCTGGGACATCAAAGCCAGAACATCTAAAAAAAAAAAAAAAAAAAAGACAGGCACATGCAAGATCAGGCACAGTTCCAGAAATGTGTATGTCCCCAAAATGCACGTGTATCAAATGTCTATATAGACATCCCGAGGAGAGGATTTTAGAATCACGATGTCTAATAGCATAATGGTTAGAGTAGTGGCCCAAGAGCTAAGTAGGCAGAGTTCAGATCCCAGTGTGAGATGTTGTAATCTAAAGATAGTCACTTAATTCTCCATCTTCTCTACACTACACTTCTCTACAAACACTTTCCTGATACCTATTCGTGCCTGGAGCAGATCTCTGAGAATATTTAGAAGGAACTGCTTGCAGATGGCTCCGCTGCATCTGGGATTGAACAGGGACATGTAAGTCTATTGCACTTCTCCAGACATGCCTTTGCTATACCCCTGTGCCTACTTGAACTGTACTGGAGATGTCTGCGCATGGTACAGTATTTGTGGAATGGTTATGGAGACGTCTGTGATTTCGACGTCCACATGCATGTCTGCAGGCATCCAAACCACAACTAAACCTTTTAGAATGACCTCCTATAAGAACTTTGCAATCTGCTTTGAGATGAGTAACTGTTTTCAGCTCTTCCTTACAGAGTCTACATGTCAGTTTTCCCAGTTTTTTCTATACTCGCTGTGAACCATCTTGTCCATAATTCATTTTCCTCAGCTGCCAGTATAAATCTCTGATCCTTTTGTTTCAGTTCACCTTTCCTTAACCACTCATGTGTCCTGGTTTGATCGACAAATGGCTCCTGGAGTAACGCTTTGTATTTCACACTGTATTTGTGCATTTGCCTCTTGTTCCTAGTCTGCTAATCTAATTCTTTGAAGAATGTTTTTTCTTGTTTTGCAAATTCTGTTGCTTTCTTCCCTGTATGTACTGTACAGGTAGATTCTCATATATTCCTTCTACTCATCAAAATGCCTTTCCAAGTTTGGTGATAAAGACTGACTCTGGACGTTTTTACTTTCATATTTCAAAAATTTGTTAGGTAGGCCTGGAGGCCTATTATAGTAGCTCTGTATGTATAATCAATTTCTATGAGGCCCAGTCCTCCTTCATATTGAGGAATATATAGTCTTGGCACATTCATTTCAAGAGGGCTTCAGAATTCAAGTGTTTTCAAGAATAATCACTGATACCTGATCTTCAGGTATTGTCCTTAGTCCCTTTCATATGCATATGCAGGGAGGTACCTGGTGGCATGGAGTACCAACACCTTTTTCATTGCTTACTAAAACTGATACATGGTCTTCATCTATTAATGAAAGAGCCCTGCATATGAGTACCGGCACCTTTTTTTGCTTGGAATGAGTAAATGTAGATTGGTTGTTTACACCATCAAAAAAAAGTAGAAAGATTAAAGGACATGCAATGAAGCTACAATGTAACCCATTAAAGATTAATAAGAGAAAATATTTTTTCACTCAATGTGTAATAAACTCTGGAATTCATTACTGGAGGATATAGTAAAAGGTGTTAGTATAGCTGGGCTTAAAAAAGGTTTGGACAAGTTCCTGGAGGAAAGGTCTATAAATCATTATTAAAGAGGACCTGGATTATAAGGCCAGCAGGGATCAAGATGGCTGCTTAGTTCTCAGCCTCGCCCTTCCTTCGAGGTAGAATCTGATTTTTCCCCTTCTACAGTTGCTTTGGGATTGCGATAAGCCCCTCCGACAATGGCTGCCGGTAAGCCCGTAAAGTTGGATTATAATGCCAGCGGGAATACTAGAGTAAAACGGGCTAAACCAGATCCACCTTCTCCGCAAAAATCATCAAGTGTGTGGGAAGGCCCGGCGGCCATGCAAGAATTGCTTGCAGAGATACGGGCAATGCGGGAGATGGTGGCCACGAACGGCTTGACTTTGAGTGGGGTACAAGCGGACTTAAACGAACTGAAAGAGATAAAGGAGCAAGTTGCTGCACTCACGGAGAAGGTGTGTGGGCTGGAGATTAAAGTGTGCGGGCAGGAATAGCGCTTTAAGCAGATCAACGCTAACAGCAAGAGGATCGGATATCTGGAGCGGAGCCTGGAAGACCTCAACAACCGCACCAGGCGAAATAATATATGCCTGATTGGGATCCCGGAGGGCGCCAAGGGAACAGATCTCAATGGCTTCCTGGTGTCAACCATTACAAAGCTGCTGAAAATAACTTTTGCATCTCCGTTTGAAATAGAACGAGCCCACCGCATTCCAATGCAGCCAGGCCCAAATATCAAGCAGCCGCGCCCCATAATTGTGTGTGCTCCGGCATTCTCAGGCGATGCAGATTCTGGCGGCTGCCAGAGCATCGGGGCCTCTTACATTCGAGGGCAGGAAGGTGACTTTTTTCCCAGATTTTCACAAGGCTATGGTGAAGAGAAGGAAACTTCTATTAGCCTTTCGTCCAAGGTTGAGGTTGCTTCAGGCCCGCTATGGAATGTTCGCTCCGGCAAGCCTAAGAGTTACGCTACATAATCAAACTCGTACTTTTGAGGATCCGGCTCAATTGCGGGCCTTCCTTGAGGAGAAGGAAGCCTCCGTTATGCAGTGATTTTGGAGGCAGCACAGTTGTGGATGCCAGAAGATACAGGCTATATTTGCTGCGGGACAGCATGGTGTACTGTGGACTAATGTAGTCCGCTGACTTTCTGGGAAGCCATAGTTGGCTTAGATGGACAGAGATAAAAAAGGCCATGGCCGTAGGAAATCTCTTAGGATGTTTCCTCAGCTAAACATTCTGTTATAGCAGCAAAAGAGGGGAAAAGTTTGTTTGTTGGTGTTATTAATCATGGAGGGGGGCGGGGGGAGTTATTGGGTGGGAATTCTTGATTTTGTGGTTCACCCTTTTTTTTTTTTTCCCCTTGCGGGGTTTTTTTGTCTCCTTGTGGCCTTGTGTATATGGGTGTGTATATGGGAGTGTATAACCATATTGTACATGTTAATTGGAAGTTAAGTGAACTTGTTGCCAGTGTGATGGGATCTGTTTCTTCTCTATCTCATGGGTCCACTTAAGTGTATATCCCTTAATGTGAAGGGCATAAACAACCCTCTCAAGAGGAAAAAAATTCTACTATACTGTGCCAAAGAGAAGGCAGATGTTGTCCTGCTTCAGAAAACGCACCTTCAGTCACCGGAAGCAAGGAAACTGGGTACAGGGCAGTATGTGCTGGTCTCTCACTCTGCAGCCTCGCAGAAGAAAAATGGGTTGCAACACTGGTAAGGAAAAATCTGGCCCCTGTGGTGGAGCAATCACGCGCTGATTTAGAAGGCAGGTGGTCCTCAGTGCTTTTGCATATATCGGGCAGGAAACTTGCTTTTATAAATCTTTATGCCCCTAATCATGATGATGTCAGCTTTTTTCGGAAGATAGCAGAGGTAGCTCAGTCGTTGTCAACTTATGAAATTATCATGGGGGGAGATTTTAACCTGGTGTTGGATCCCCTGATTGACTGCCAACCTTATAAGTCTCATAGGCAGCAGTCTGCCACTTCAACGGTCCTGTCCATAATGGGTGACATCGGCCTTTCGGATATTTGGCGACTAAAGCATCCTACGGAGAGAGATTACTCGTTCTTTTCCCTTCCTCAGGGATCTCACTCTCACATAGACTTTTTCCTTATTTCCAAAACCTTAATCTCCTCTGTAGACAGAGCGGATATACGAGCAGTGCAAATATCTGATCATGCGGCAATCACCCTTAATTTGAGCTTGGGAGAGAAGGAGGAGCGTAAATCTGGGTTTGTTTTCAGGAGATCGCATCTAGGGGACAGGCAGTTTCAAGATTATATTAAGTCTAGTATCGGGGAGTATTTCGATAAGAACCTCACGGGGAATACGGCGGGCTGGGCATGGTGGGAGGCGTTCAAAGCATCTATTCGGGCCAAAATAACCAGTTATACAATCAAGATTGATCGGGGAAAAAAAGGCCAAATTAAGTGCTCTGGATGCCCAAATTAAGGCCGGGGAAAGACTGCTCATAAAGAGGTCTGAAGCGGAGATACTGTTGCGCCTGCAAAGGCTACAGTATCAATATAACCATATACTGAGTGCTGAAGCAAAGCAGTCATTAGGACAGCAGCAGGCTAAGTATTATGTGGAGGGAAATAAGGCTGGCAGAATGCTGGCGAATAAATTAAATCCTCGGGCTGCAAAGAATAGAATCGAGGTTATCACAAATGATAGGCAGGAAGATTTGACGAAGAGCTTGGATATAGTTGAGGCTTTCCGTGTATTTTATGAGAGTCTATATAGGTCGGAGAAAGAGTGTGATGTAGAGGGTTTTTGGAAACTGACTGCGCAGGTGAGACACCCAAGCCTTACAACTCTACAACGTATGGAGTTGGACAGAGACTTCTCTGCCAGGGAGGTTCAGGAAGCAGTTGCTTCTATGGCTAAGGGGAAGGCAGCTGGTCCCGATGGACTTCCGTCATAATTCTACCAAACCTTTGGCATGGAGTTGATTCCCCAACTGTTGGAGTATTTTGCTCTCCTTGATGTACAGATGCCAGCGGTAGGCGCTTTTAATAAAGCTGCTATCGTGGTTTTGGAAAAATCTGGTAGGGACCCAAAAAAGTAGAAAATTATTGCCCCATCTCTTTACTGAACGCTGACTATAAGATCTATGCGACGGTGTTGGCCCAAAGATTGGCGAAAGTCATACCGCACTTGATCCACCCGGACCAATGCGGCTTTATCGCTGGTCGCTCGACATCGGATAATGCGCGTCTGTTGTTAGATCTGCTCTCTGTTGCAGAGAGACACCTTTGGTGGGTTTGTCCCTGGATGCTGAAAAAGCTTTCGACCGGTTAGAATGGGCCTTTTTGAATCAGGCCTTGCGTTGGTTTGGCTTTGGGGAGAAGTTTGTTCGCTGGTTAAAAGTGTTGTACACCTGCCCTTCTGCCTGTATTCTTGCCAATGGTTTAGTCTCAACTCCCCTACTTTTGCATAGGGGCACCAGGCAAGGGTGTCCCATTTCTCCTCTCTTATTTAACATTGCATTGGAACCGTTAGCCTTGCTGATTCGGCACTCCGGAGAGATTCGGGGAGTCGAGGTTGGAGATCGGCAAGTTAAAATATCTGCTTATGCTGATGATGTGTTATTATTTGCTCATCCCACCTCATTGCCAGAGATAATGAAGGTAATAGGGGATTATTCCCAGCTGTCCGGGTATAAGATAAATTGGTCGAAATCCATAGTGTTCCCAATGAATAAGTGGACGGGTAGGGCAGTAATTGAGTCTACACCGTTTGCGTGGGTTCCGGAGACTTTCAAATATTTGGGGGTGCGATATAATTGCTATATGGATGAGACCATAAAGGTCAATACAAGATTTCTGCTGGAGTCAGTAAAGTCGTTTACAGTGCAATGGTCCCCCCTCCATCTATCTTGGTGGGGCAAGCTTGAATCAATAAAAATGGTTTTGGCCCCCAAGATCAACTATGTTTTGGAGATGCTACCGGTCACGCTACCCTTTCAGTTTTATATCACCTTAGATAACACAGGTACACTAAAAAAATTTTTTTTTAAACTGCCTCTAATGTTTCGATTGATTTTTACGTTTTTTGGTGCGCTGAATCCAAATCTGGTAACCAATTTGCTCCATCACGTACAGATTTTTTGCTACATTGGGTTAGCAGTTTGAGGTGAACGTTTCAGATTGAGTGCAATCGAGATAAAAGTTTCTTGGATGAATTCTTTATACTAATTGTTTAGTAGTTATTCAAATAAGAATAAAGAAAATTGTAACAAGGCAGCACATAAGAATAGAGTAATGTCAACAAACACACTGTGATGGTAGCAAAATTGTCTGCACTTAAAACAGCCACATGTGCACAAACATTGAGCATATAAGAGCGAGGTTAGACACAAAGCAAAGCAAAGAAATGTGCAAAAAATGTTGTACAGGTATGTATGTAAGAATAGAAAACACAAACCGCACCATTGCAATACATGAAGACAAACACCCGATGGTGTGAAAATAAAATTCTAATAAATGAGATCCGACACTGTGGTAATAACTAGCAAATTTTTATTTCAAAGTTTAGTAAAAACACGATATTTGTCAACACAGTTTAGATTTTAAAGTCATTCTTGGGTCAATCAATCTCCTGGTGGGCCCGTTTCTTCTTCCCCCGAATGCTTCTCTTGGTGCGCTGCTTGGCGTATTTTTCATCTGGGGTTTCCCGCAGCAGCAACCAGCAGAAATCAGCCATCATAGTGGTGTTCCATCTTCCTTGGTATCTTCTCTCTGCGTCCTTGATGTCCTGGTGAAACCTTTCACCTTGTTCTTCACTGTACGCCCCCAAGTTTTCGGAAAAGTAGTTCACATGGGAGTGCAAGAAATGGACTTTCAGGCTCATGTTACAGCCTTGTTCTTTGAAGGCATTGAGCATCCTGGCAACAATATCCTTATAGTTCTCATCCCGCCTGTTCCCCAAGAATTTGAGAACAACATCCTTGAAGGAATCCCAGGCTTCTTTTTCCTTCTCAGACATCGTTTCAGCGAATGCTCCATCTGAAATGAGTTTCCTTATATCAGGGCCAACAAACACTCCTTCCTTTAGCTTTGCTTCAGAAAGTCGGGGGAACTTTGAGCAAAGGTACCGAAAGCACTCACCATCTTTTGGAAGGGACTTGATGAATTGCTTAATGAGACCCAACTTAATGTGGAGAGGTGGTAATAGAATTTTATCACGAGGTACCAAGCTCTCATGAAGAACATTTTTCTCACCGGGTCTCAAATACTCCCGAATTGGCCAGTCTTTTTTCCCCCAGTGTAGGTCGCGGGCCCGGCTATCCCACAAGCAAAGGAAGCAGGGATATTTGGTGAAACCGGATTGCTGCCCTAATAGCATGGATAGAATTTTAAAGTCTCCACAAATCATCCACTTATGCTCATCATAACGAATCTTCTGAAGAATCAGGGCCAAATTCTCGTATTTTTCTTGGAGAATAACAGAGTGAGCAATAGGAACTGAAGCGAATGTGTTGCCATTATGAAGAAGAACACCTTTTATGCTGTCTTTTGATGAATCAATGAACAGCCGCCATTCAGCAGGATCATACTTGAGTTTAAACTTTTCCATCACTCCGTATATATCGTTGCAAAATACCAAATCTTCCTCTTTGCTGAAATACTTCAAAAATTGTGTCTCGCGGTTGCGGTACCAATAAAAAGTTGTTCCTGGTGACAATAGATTTTTCTGTTTAAGCCGAGAACCTAGCAGTTGGGCAGCATCTTTTGGGAGTCCTAAATCCCGGACTAAATCATTCAATTCAGCTTGAGAGAAAAGTTCAGGTTTCGGATCTGGTTCAGTTTCAAACTCGGAAGTACTGGACTCATCGGGAAAAGCCATCTGATGAGTCTCATCATGATCAGAACCGTCCACACAAATATGATCCAAAGATTTTGGTGGTTCAGGCACAGGTACTTCGTTGCTATGAGGCATAGGCCTAATTGCTGAGGGAAGGTTGGGGTAACTTATTACGTTCTTATTTTTTAAGTTGTATCCCTTCACAATGCAAGAGCAAAAATAGCAGTCACTGCTGTGGTCTCTTTGTTCACGCCACATCGTAGGTATTCCGAAACGAAATGCTTGTTTTTTACCTTTCATCCATAAGCGTAGATCTTCCTCACATGTCTTGCACACTTTGTGAGGAGCCCACGGTTTGTCTTGATCGCCTAACTTCAAACCGAAATAGGCGAAATATACTTTAATAAATGCAGAAATGTTCCTCTGCCGCTTTTTCACGGTATATTCCCCACAAATAAAACAAAAACTGTCCGGAGAGTTGACGCAACCTCTGGCTCTGTGAGCCATCACAAATACACAGCACTGCAAACTACAACTGTAGTGAACCACTTCGGAATAAAGCTGGATTACGACTGAGCAAACAAAAGGTAATAATGAACTTGCAAGAAACTGAAATTTGACAGGAACGTTCATGTCGCAACCACCGTGTTTGAGCGAGCGAACAGGAAAGAACATGCGCCAGCGCGAGTACTGGATTTAGCCCCCCCGCCTCCCAATTGTCCTGTTAATGTATAAAATGAATACAAAACACTCTAAAATATCATGAGGGAGTGTTTCTAGTTAGTTAACCATTACAACCTCTATTTTGGGCCAAGAAAATAAACTGCAGTCAGCTAAAAAGAAATTATGTGAACATTCCTTATATGGGTAAGAAATCTAATTTTGCAAGAAAACGTGACGTGATGGAACATTTTGGCTATTTTTCCTGGATTCAGCACCCCAAAATCTATAGGAATCAGTTGCAAAACTGGAGGCAGTTTTTTGGTAGTGTACCTGTGTAATTTAATCGTTAAATTTTTGTGGCAGGGTAAGCCTCCAAGAATTGCAACTAGGAAATTAAAGGCGAGGAGATGTTCAGGGGGTGTGCAACTTCCAGATTTTAGGAAGTATCACCAGGCTTTCAAATTGAAGCAGGGGGTGATGTGGACCACTGCGGATTTTATAGGGGAGAAGCCGACCTGGTTGAAGGTTGAGGAGCAAATAACAGCTCCTATTCCTCTAGGCCTCCTAATAGGAATGAAGTTGCCCAACTCTTTTGTGGCAGGGCAAGTGATCCAAGCTACGCAGGATGCTTTTCGCAATTTGGAGGAGGGCCTAGCCAGGGATGAGCTATTCTCACTGCAGACACCGATATGGAATAATACTCAGTTTAAAATTGGGCGCAAAGTTATTGCCTGGAAAGTCTGGCAAAGCAGAGGGATCTGGACTTTAGATCATTTAGTTGATTCCCGCGCTTGGAAGACTTTTGAGCAATTAACGCAGGACTTCAAACTGCCTACCTCCTGCTATTTCCAGTGGTTGCAACTGAAACACTGTCTCTCTAAGGCAAAAGTGGTAGCTGAGAGACTCTCCCCAGACTGGGCACTATTGCAAACAGTTGATGCTTGCCTTGGTGTTAAGGGGATGAGCTCCCGTTTCTATGCCATGTTGAGGGAGAGAGCCTCAGTTCCTCTGGTGGGGCTAGAGAAAGCCTGGGAATCTGATCTGGAGACGTCGATTTTGCAGAAAACCTGTGAGGAGGTATGGGAACAGGCGAATAAAACCTCTAGGGGGGCGTCGATAACGCAAACTCTATTTTTTATAACCCATCGTGCTTATATCACTCCTGCGAGGCTTGCAAAGTGGGACCCTAAGGCAGGTAGTAAATGTTGGTCTTGTGGAGGTTCCCCTGGTACGCTGAGGCACATGCTGTATGGCTGCCCATATGTTCAAGAGTTCTGGGTGCGGGTATGGGATAGAATCCAAAGGGTACTCTGTTTTGAGGGGCAACTTGACTGGTCCACCATCTTGCTGCGCTCTGCAGACAGCAGGGTGGTGTTGTCAAAGGATAAATGTCATGTGTTTAACTTTATGATGGCTATAGCTATTAAAATGATTGTAAGCTGCTGGAAGGATTTCTCTAATTTAGATGCCGCTCACTGGTGGAACTCAGTATGCTTGTATGTTAGATATGAAAAAATTCAGGATCAAGTGCTGCAACGCAGAGGGGGGAAGACGCTTCAAAGGCCTCAGGGAGGTCCAAGTGCATTGAGTTCCCCTGCAGGGAGCAATAAATGGTTTTATCTGGATGGATTTGCGGCACTGGCTAAGCTGACATAGCTCAGAGGATGGTGAAAGGTTGCTAACTTCCATGGTATTTGTGTTCCTTTGTTATATGTAACGATAGTTTATGGGGGTATGCCACAAGGAGATGGGGGGGGGGGGCAGGAAAATAGGAGTAGAAGGTGAAAGGGTGGGGGGTGGGGGGGAATGGTTTTCTGGAGGTGTTGGTGGTTTTGTAGAATAAGATTGTCAAGATATGGTATATCTGTGTGTGATGTTGAAAATGTAAATATCAAATAAAAAAAAAAAAAAAAAGAGGACCTGGGAAATCCACTGCTCACTCTAATAGAAGCATTGTGGAACCTGTGTGTCTTTTTCGGAAACTGCCAGGTACTTGTGACCTGGTTTGGCCAATGTTAGGAACAGGATACTGGGCTTGATGAACCTCTGACTCAGTATGGCATTTCTTATGTTGGAAAAATGCATTGTACAAATCAGGATGGTCATACTTTCCCCTCTTGTAGCATAACCATTGGCATGGTAGCATACTTTTCTAGTTCACTTGTAAAGAAGCTAGCACAGGAGATGGGGCCCAAAGGCTCTGGCTACAGAATTTTCAAAACCACACTCGGAAATAACAGCTCCAAGGTGTGACACCCCTTTGAAGCAGACAGCAGAATATCTGAAACCTAATCTTTGAGATGGTTCAGTTGCATTGGCACATGAAGCCACTGATTCCTACCTCTACTAATGCTAACAGCGTGACCAGTAGGCCACAAAAGCTACAATGAGCTACCAGTGGCTGAGCTGCTCAATAGGTGGGGACATATTAATATAGTATATGACGGCAGATAAAGACCAGTATGGTCCATCTAGTCTGTCCAGCAAGGTGGCCAGAGTAGGTGCACTTGCTGCTCCGTGCAGGTCACCTCTATTTGTTGAGATATGAGAGAGTTATATTTTGTGATTTTATCCTGTTGCTATAAAGGGATCCACTGTGTCTGTCCCATGCCATTTTGAATTATGTCACTGTATTTGCCCCCATTACTTCCATTGGGAGGGCATTCCAAGCATCCACCACCCTTTCAGTGAAAGTGAAGGCAGCATGAGCCAGCCAGGAGTTGAACCCAGAATCTTCGATCCGTAGTCAGATGCGCGCTATCCATTGTGTCATGGGGGCAGTTTGAATACATCAATCTGAGTGACATAGGTGTCACCATGGAGCTTGGTACCCAACAATGATCTCAGTCTAACCAAATGAATTGTGGGCATAGTCATCTGGAAATCATTTGCAATAACAAGCCCATTGTGTTCATAGTAGAACCCAGGGACTTTCGTGAGCAAGTACAAAAATTGCTTTTGTTTTGCCAGTTTGGACATAAACCACTAAGAGGGGCATATACCAATGATTATTGTGCAGTAACACAGGGCCAACGCTACAATTAGGCAAACTAAGTGGTCGCCTAGAGCACCAGCCCTCCAGGGGTGCCCATTGCCGCCACTGTGGCCCTTCTCAGGACCTGCAATGGCACAAACATCCCCGCAGCATGGAGCTGTTTGCTTCTGCTCCCTCAGACCACCTGATGCCAACTTCTTGATTGTAAGGAAAATGCCATGGGGCTGTTTGCAGCCATTGCTGCCACTGCAGGTCCCAGAGAAGGATGGCAGTAGCGGGAGTATTGGGCACCCATGGGTGGTGGTGGGGGCACAAGGGGTGAGGTTTCTCCTAGGGTATCTCATCTCTTTATGTTGGCCATGCACATACATCAAAACTCTGTCCCGTTCCACCCAAACTACACTTCTGGGAACACATTAACATGGCTTGTATAAGTGCGTTAAACACCCCAAAATCAACTGTCTAAGAGCCTACTATACTCTTAGCTGCCAGTCGCATTTTTAGAGGGCGTGTAGTCTTTCCTATGTACATTTTTGAACAAAGGCACCACAATGCATACACCACAAAAGGGGTTGAACAGGTCGTATTACTTTTTAATCGAAAATTCTTACTTCGATATTTGAGACAGATTTCTCCTTCCATAACTACACAATAAGAACAATTTCCACATCTCACATGCACCACGATCGCTTCTAAACGTCTCCATTGAGGGACTGCCAAACACAGCCAATCTCTCAGATTCCTGCCTCTGCTATACGCCATATGTAAATAACTACCAGAGATCTTTGAATGAGTCAAGAAAAGTTTCCATCGCTTACGTATCGAAGCTGCTATATGGCCCGATAAGCTGGCAGAAAATAAATACAGCATTAACAAAGCAAGGATTGAAACACCTTTGGTTTTGCATTGTTTATCTATGTGTCATGCTTTTGAAGATCTGCGTTGCACGTTATTGGAATATGTTCCATCCAATATACGGAGGGGAGATAGAGGACGTCTGCTATTACAAAAAGAACAAAAGTGGATTTATGAATTGAATACGTTGGACCCTTTTGGACTGAATGATAAAATAGAATGGACATTGACATGCTGATGGGTGGATTTTGAAGTTCCAACCGCTTTATCTTTATCTTTAGTCTTTGTGTACGATTTCTGTAGTGAAGGCTAATGTTTTTTTTAAAAAGTCGCGTCGGATGGAGTGAGCACTTTCTTTGGTAGTTGGGTCTTTTAAAGTTAGTTGCGTTAGACGCCGTTCGTGTAAAGCGGTAGACATTTCGTATGCCTTGTTCCTGAAATCTCTGAGGAAGTCTTTCTGGCAAGAAACCCCTGAAGAAGCCTTTTTGGTGAAACAAAGGTCTTTGTTGGGTGTTTAGCTGAGATTGTGATAAATAGGAGCTTCGATATGAGCAAATGTAGATGGAGTGCGGCTGCTGTGGCTGCCGGCTTTTGAGAATGATGCAGAACCCAGGGTTTGCTAAGATAAGTGAATGTGATCTTGCTTTGAGCAGTGTTGGTGATATTACGCTTATTTAACTGTTTTGTTTTGTTGCAGGAAACAGGACAAAGACTTAGAATAAGTGGGTTTTGGAGCCTTTGCGAGAATTCAGATGCTGTTTTGTTTCTCTAGTGATTGTATATGTAATTTTGTAGTTTTATAGTGAGAATACCGGGAATCCTGAAAAGTACTTTTTTGGATATAAATGTTGGGCTGGTTTGTTTAAATTATTTAAAATATATGAATTTAAAATATTGAGAAGTATAAATCAAGGGGGATGTTAGAGGCCTATGATGTGAGCGTCTGCTAATCCCTATGGTGATTAATTTCACCATATGTAGGGTGCATAGTCATCCTGAGGTCATTCTTAACCCCTGTTGTAATATAGGGGTAATTTTTATTGTTTAAGGTGAATTGGAGATGCATTAAGATGTTGCATATGTAATGAGTGTACTAAGAGCATTTGTTTGTTGTATAAGTGCATACCATCTTGTTGGCATACGTACTTATACGCATATGTAGCCCTGCACAATTTTATGGAAGGTCTTTCACAAATATAAAACAGGCTATATATTTGGAAAACAACACACACACACACCCATTTATGTGCATAAAATAGAGGTTTATGCATAGAAATGGTTTGTAAAAAAGTTGTCTTGTGTATATGCAGGTAAAATGATGTGCCCAATGCTTTTTTACATACGATAATTTTATCTGTGATGAGCAAAGGTATTCCTAGGGGTGGTGTTGGCGCCGAGTTTAGACTTGTCCATATACTTCTGGATTTTGAAAAGCATGTCAATAATTTTTTCCAGAAATGTTGTGCATATTAACTAGCTGGTTTAAAGTGTGTTTGTAGTTTCAGTAGGTTAATTTTATATGTGCATAATTTCCCTTGGAAAAATAACTATTACTTAGGCATTCACTTGGAGTACAATTTAGATCACCTGTTATATATTTATCCTTCCTGGAGTCGATCCGCTTGTCTGTCTGATTTTTGGAGTTATCCAAACAAACCCTGAGGTTTGAAATTCCCCCCTCCCCCCCCTCCCAGCTCCCCAAGAAAGGTTTGTCTGTGCAAATCATCATCTGGCCAAAAAGAGGCAGCTCTGGCAGTATGTCAGGGGCACGGTTGTGCTTTATCCAGGCAAGGCTCATTTTCAGTATTATCCGGGCAAAGTTATCTGGGTTACTCTAAATGGCAGTCTTAAAGGTACAGATGGGATATTTAGCTTTTTTTTTCTGGCTGAACATCCAGCTAGAATTAACTGGATAGAGTTGTCAGAGTCATCATCTTATTGGATGAGCACCACCTGAACATCAACTTTATTCTATATCCTTCACCTACAACTGTTGCCTCTATGAAGAGTCAGAATTCACAGGATACTACCCTTTTTCCATTACACAGAATAAGCAATCCTCCATCCTTGAATTACTGTTGTAATCCCGTAAACTCAGAACTTTCTTCCACAGAGACTAGGGAAACTAGGGGCATCGCTCACTCGAACCAAGTCTGTTAAACACAAATTCCATCACTGTATTAACTTGAATGCTCGACTATTATGCTGTAAGATAAGAACATAATATTTGCCCACTAGGTCAGAACAGAAGTCCATCAAGCCCAGTATCCTGTTTCCAAGAGTGGCCAATCCAGGTTACAAGTACCTGGCCGGATCCAAAAGGGAGACAGATTTCATGCTGCTTATCTCAGGGATAAGCCATGGATTTCCCCAAGTCCACTTTAATAATGCTGTATGGATTTTTCCTCTAGGAACTTGTCCAAACCTTTTTTTTTAACCCAACTACACTAACAGCTTTTTACTACATCCTCCAGCAATAAATTCCAGAGCTTGCTTACATATTGGTTGAATAAGTATTTTCTCTGATTAATCTTAAATATGCTACTTAGTAGCTTCATTGTGCATCCCCTAGTCTTTGTACTTTTTGAAGGAGTAAATAGCTTCACATTTACCCTTTCTACTCCACTCATCATTTTATAGATCACTATCGTATCTCCCCTTAGCTGTCTCTTCTCCAAGCTGAAGAGCCCTAACCTTTTAAAGCTTTTTCTCATGGGGATATTCCTCAATCCTTTTACTTTTGGTCACTCTTCTTTGTACCTTTTCTAATTCTAAGTGGCTTGCCCAAGACCACAAGGAGCGCCTGTGGGACTAGAAACCCCAGTCCTTCTGGCCCAAGGTTGCTGTCCTCTAGTGGGATTTGAACCCCTGACCTTCCGGCCTGAGGTAACTTGCCCCAACCACTAGGCCACTCCTCCCTCCATGCATGTGGGCTTTGTCCCGTTAAACCATGTTCAGTAATTTTGTTCTTATAATGGCTTCTTCCATTTTGTTTTATACTAATGTCAGGTTCACCGGTCTGTAGTTTCCTGGATCACCCATAGAACCCTGTTTAAAAACTGCCATTACATTGGCCACTATCCAATATTCATGTACTATATATGATTTTAGTTATAGTTTACAAATTACTGATTTCACTTTGCACTGACATTGAATATCCAGGTTAAAATTAATGTGGTGACGGCAAGCCACTCAACTGTAAGTGTGATGGCAGCTGCCGCTGAAAATGCCCCACCATCTCCAGGCTTGGTGTCAACTCTTAACTTCTACAGCTGTTCCTTTGTATTTTTCCTAACCATTTTCCTAAATGTATCATAGTCAACTTTATGAAAGCTAAATGCTAGCGCAGTCGATTTCCTTGCTGTCCTCTCTCCATTTATTAAATCATGCTATGATCACTATTGCCAAGTGGCTTCAATGCAGTTACTACTTGCACCAGATGCTGTGCTCTCCTAAGGGCTGTGTCTAAAATAACTTCCCTTTGTGTTTGTTCTTAACCAACTGCTCCATGAAGCCATCATTTATTTTATCTAGAAACTTTATTACTACTATCGCTACTACTACTAATCATTTGTATAGTGATACAGGATATATGCAGCGCTGTACATATAGATGTAAAAGACAGTCCCCTGCTCATCGGAGTTTACAATCTAATCAAGACGAAAAACATCACAAAACTGGGAACTAGAGTATGGTAAGATATGCATAAGTAGTGAACAAGAGGGTGAGGGGGCATCAGGATCCAAAAGCAGGCTCAAAGAGGTGCATTTTTTTTAGCCTGGATTTGAATAGGGCCAGAGAAGGAGCCCGATGCACTGATTCAGATAGTTAGTTTGTTTCAGGCATATGGAGCAGCTAGGTGGAATGAACGGTCTGGAGTTGGCAGTGGCAGAGAAGGGCACAGATAACAGGGATCCGCTAGAAGAGCAGAGTTACCAAGGCAGTGTAGAGTGAGTTAAGAGAGGAAAGGTAGTGAGGAGTCGTAAAATGAATGCATTTGTAGGTCAATAGGAGAAGTTTGAACTGGAAGTGGAAATGGATAGGAAGCCAGTGAAGTGTCTTGAGAAGAGAGAATGATGTGAGCATAGGGACACTGGTGGAAGATTAGCCATGCAGCTGAGTTTTGAACAGATTGAACTGAGGAAAGAGGGTTCAGAGGAAGAGCAGTGAAGAGGTGGTTGCAATAGTCTAGACAGCAGGTGACTAGAGAATGGATAAGAAGTGTTCAGAAAGGAAGGGACACATTTTGCTGATATGTATATAGAAAGAAGCAACAGGTTTTAGCTGTCTGTTGGATGTGTGCTGAGAAAGAGTAGAGTCAAAGATGACTCCAATGTTGTGAGCTGAGGAAACAGGAAGGAGTGTGGTTAGGGCAGGTTACCTCAGGCCGGGAGACAGAAACGGAGAAGGGAGGAAAGGAGGAGGTGGGTTTGGGGGGGAAGATGAGGGACTCAGTTTTGGCCATGTTCCGTTTCAGATGGCGGTGAGACATCGAGGCAGCAATGTTAGATAAGGAGGCAGAGATCTGGGCCTGGATTCCTGCAGAGATTACAGGCATAGACATACCTCCCCAGCATGTCCTTATGTGACATTGACCCAGTTAGTACAGAGGTAATTGAAATAATCCATTATTATGGTGTTACCAATTTTTAGCTTCCCTAATTTGTTAGCATTGTATCATCTATCCATTCTGGCCAGGTGACGGTAGTACACTCACTGCTATCTCCTTCACCTTCCCCTTCTTACATAGAATTTCTATACACAGGGATTCTACAATACATTTTGTGTTCTGTAAAACTTTTATCATGTTAGCTTAAATGTCCTCTTTACCATATAGTACTGTTCTACCAATTTGATCTACCTTATTGTGATAGTTTTACCCTGGAATCACAGTTGTCCTCCTTCCACCAGGTCTCTGAGAAGCTAATTATATCTACCCTTTCATTCAGTGCTATATATTCTAACTCTCCCATCTTATTTTTCAGACTTTTAGCATTTGTATGCAGGTATTTCAAAGTATATTATTTGTTCATATTGACAACCTGTTTATCAGTTGACAGGGCAATTTTGAATTTTTCAATTCTGCTTTTTACTTAAAGGCACCTAGATTGCTTTTACTTTTATTGCAACCTCTTTATCAGGATGTCTTAATCTCTGAACCATGTGCTCCTGGATTAGTTTCAGCTTGCCTGCATTATCTACTTTAAAAGCTGCCTTATCTTATTTCTATGTGCATTTCACTAAGACACAGTACCTAATGTCAAGAGCCAAATGACGAAAACAAAACAAATATACTGGCAAGTTAAATGCAAGGCATTGGTAAGGCAGGCAAAGAGAAAATTTGAAGCTTGCCATTGAAGCAAAAGTACATAATAAAAATGTTTTCAAGTATATTCATAGCAAAACACCTGTGAGGGAGTTAGTTGGACCATTAGATGATGGAGGGGTAAAAGGTGCATTGAGAGATGACAAGGCCATAGTGGAGAGACTTAATGAATTTTTTGCTTCATTCTTTACTGAAGATGTAGGAAACTTACTCATACCAGAAATGATATTTAAAGGTGATGTGTCAGAGGAGCTGAAACAAATCTTGATAAATCGGGAAGATGTAATACAGCTAATTGATAAACTAAAGAGCAGCAAATCACTTGTGGCATAAATCCCAGGGTGCTGAAAGTACTGAAATATGAGATTGTAGAACTACTATTAGTAATCTGTGATCTATCATTAAAATCATCTGTAGTATCCGAAGATTAGAGAGTGACCAATGTAATGCCAATTTTTAAAGAGAGTTCTAGGGATGATCCAGGAAACTACAAATCAGTGAGCCTGAGATCAATACCTGGCAAAATGGTAGAAACCATCATAAAAAAACAAAATTACTGAACTCTAGATAGTCATGGTTTAAGGGCAGAAAGCCAACATGAATTTAGCCTAGGAAAGTCTTGCCTCATCAATCTCTTGTATTTTTTTGAAGGTGTGAATAAGCAGGAAGAAAAATGTGAGCCAGTTGATGTGGAGCTGGATTCCATTAGGGGCCTGTCGGGGGCGTCTGGACATCCCCGAGCAGGATGGGCCTGTTAGGACCTGATTCTGCATCATGTGAGACAGAGGTTTCCACAGGTGCAAGATCGGGCCCTGAGACAGCCTGGCATGCCCCCGCATACATGCAGGGATGTCCTCCCTGCATGCCCTTCCAACTCCCGCAGCACCAACTCCCTGTTACCCTGCCACCCGACCCTAGGCTGGGCAGCTAGGGCCCGGATTGGGTGGTAGACACCTACCTGCCATCTGTCCCGGCCTTGGGGGGTGGAGTTTTAGCTCAGATTGCTGCAGTCCCAGCTGCTTATTTCATCTCCTCAGGATATACAAGGCCATGACCTGAATCGTCCCTGTACGTCCCGCCATCCCCATTCCGGCTCCTCTCAGCTCTCCCCATGCTGCTTCTCTGGCCATGCGGGGAGAGTGTGGGGGAATATGGGCAGGACGGCTCGTGCTGGGATATGGAGCCCTGCAAGTCACTTTGCTGAATCTGGCCCACAGTGTATCTCAATTTTCAGAAAGCCTTTGAAAAAGTCCCTCATGAGATACTCTCTAGGGGAAATTAAGATGCCATGGGATAGGAGACAATTGTGGATTAGGGACTGGTATTGTGGGTTAGGAACTGATTGAAAGATTGAAAACATAGTAAGGATTTTTTTCTTTGTTTTATTAAGTGCCATCAAGTCCATACTGACTCCCGGCTACCCAGCAGCCCTTTGGTTTCCTTGACAAAAAGTAGATTGCCTTGGAAGAAAAGGACTGGCAATGGAGAGTAAATATGACCAGTTTTCTCAATGGAGAAAGATGAATAGTGGGCCTGCTGCTCTTTACATATTTATAAATGATCTGGAAATAGGAATCAAATTTGCAGATGGCACCAAATTATTCAAAGTTGTTAAAACACAAGAGGATTGTAAAAAATTGCAAGAGGACCTTGATAAATTGGGAGACTGGATGTCCAAATTGCAGATTAATATGAATAAAATAGTCTCTAAAATGCTTATATGCAAATGCTAGAAGTCTAAAAAATAAGATGGGAGAGTTAGAATATATAGCACTAAATGAGAAGTTAGATCTGAATGGTATCTCAGAGACATGGTGGAAGGAGGACAACCAGTGGAAACTGTGATACCTGGGTACAAACTATATTGTAATGATAGAGCTGATCAAATTAGTGGAGGGGTTGCGTCTGTGTTAGAGAGGGCATTGAGTCACAAAGGATTCAAGTTTTGCAGGAAACCAAATTTGCTGTAGAATCTCTATGGATTGAAATTCCATGTAAAAATGGGAAGGTGATGGCAGTGGGGGTGTACTATCGACTGCTTGGCCAGAATGAAGAAATGGATGATGAAATGCTCAAAGAAATCAGGGAAGTTAACAAAAGTTACAAAACAGTAATAATAATGGGTAATTTCAATTACCCCGGTATTGACTGGGTCAGTGTCACGGCAGGACATGCTAGGGAGATACAGTTTCTAGATGAAATAAATGACTGCTTCTTGGAGCAGCTGGTTCATGAACTGAACAGAGGGGAAGCCATTTTGGAATTAGTCCTTAGTGGAACACCAGATCTGGTGCAAGAGATAAGGGTGTTGGGGCAATAGTGATCATAGCATGATTGTGTTTAATTTAATTAATGGAGGAGGGATGGTAAGGAAATCCACAGTACTACCTTTTAACTTTCAAAAGGGAGACTATCATAAAATGAGGAAAATAGTTAAGAAAAAACTAAAAGGAGCAGTTGCAAAGGTTAAAGACTTATATCAAGCTTGCGAGTTTAAAAATACTATCTTGGAAGCCAAGACCAGCTTTATTCCACGCTTTAAGAAAAGTGGAAGGAAGTCCAAACAACTGCCAGCATGGTTTAAAGGTGAGGTCAGAGAGGCAGCTGTTGCCAAAAAAGCATCTTTCAGGAAATGGAAAAAAAGAGTCAAATGATGAAAACTGGAAACAGCACAAGCACTGGCAAGTTAAATGCAAGGCAATGATAAAGCAGGCAAAGAGAGAATTTGAGAAGAAACCTGTCGTGGAAGCAAAAACGCGTAATAAGACTATTTCAAGTACATTCATAGTAAAAAAAATCCTGTGAGAGAGTCAGTTGGACCATTAGATGATAGAGGGGTAAAAGGGGCAGTAAAAGGGGACAAGGCTATAGCGGAGAGACTGAATGAATTCTTTGCTTCAGTCTTTACTGAGGAAGATGTAGGGATGTTACCCATGACTGAAGTGGTATTTAAAGGTGATACCGCAGAAGAATTGTAAGAAATATTGCTACATCGGGAAAATGTATTACAACTATTTGATAAACTGCAGAGTAGCAAATAACCTGGACCTGATGGTATACATCGAAGGGTGTTGAAAGAACTGAAATATGAGATTGCAGACCTGCTATTAGTAATCTGTGAACTATCATTAAAATCATCTGTAATCCTTGAAGATTGGAGGATCGCCAGTGTAACGCCAATTTTTAAAAAGGATTCCAGGAGTGATCTGGGAAACTACAGACCGGTGAGCCAGATGTCAGTACTGGGAAAAATGGTAGAAACAATCATAAAGAACAAAATTACTCAACATGTAGATAGTTATGGTTTAATGGGAAACAGCAAACATGGCTTTAGAGAAGGAAGATCTTGTCTTACTAATCTGTTATGTTTTGTTGAATGCGTGAATAAACAGGTAGATAAAGGTGAGTTGGTTGATATACAGTCTCTCAATCCAATGTCGCCTAACCAATCTCATATGACAACTCTCCACCTCACCCAACCTTCCCCTTTAGGGCCTGTATCATAAACTCAGCTATGATACAATCCCCTTTTGTATATAATGTATAAAGTTCAATTGCTATCCATGTTTAAACTCCTTGTTTTATGTAAGTTCAATGTATGGCTGTTCCACATTGTACCAACTTGTTCCTTGTAAACCGCGCTGATGCTGAATAGTGCGGTATAGAAAAGCATTAAATAAATAAATAAATATAGTGTATCTGGACTTTCAGAAAGCCTTTGACAAGGTCCCTCATCAGAGACTTTTGGAAAAACTAAAAAGTCAAGGGATAGGAGACAGTGTACTATTGTGGATCTGGAACTGGTTAAAAGATAGAAAGCAGAGGGTAGGGCTAAATGGCCAATTTTCCCAATGGAAAAAGGTGAATAGTGGAGTACTGCAGGGATCTGAGCTGAGTCTGCTGCTTTTTGACATATTCATAAATGACCTAGAAAAGGGAATGACGAGTGAGGTTATCAAATTTGCAGATGACACAAAACTATTTAAAGTTGTTAAAACAAAAGAGGATTGTGGAAAATTGCAAGAGGATCTTGAAAAATTGGAAGACTGGGCATCCAAATGGCAGGTGAAATGTAATGTGGACAAGTGCAAATTTATCCACCTAGGAAAGAACAACCCAAACTATGGTTACACGATGTAAGATTCCACTTTTGGAACCACCACCCAGGAAAAAGATTTGGGCGTCATCGTGGAAAACATGTTAAAACCTTCCGCCCATTTTGCAGTGGCGGCCAAGAGAGTAAATAGAATGCTAGGTATCATAACGAAAGGAATGGAAAATAAAACAAAGATATTATAATGCCTCTGTATCGTTCCATGCTGCAACAACACCTTGAATATTGTGTGCAATTCTGTTTGCCATATCTTAAAAAGGATATAGCGTTATTAGAAAAGGTACAGAGAAGAGCCACCAAAATGGTAAAGGAAATGGAAGGATACTCCTATGAAGAGAGGCTAAAAAGGTTAGGGCTCTTCAACCTGAAAAAGAGATGGCTGAGGAGAGATATGATAGAAGTCTATAAATTAATGAATGGAGTGGAACGGGTAAACGTAGATTGATTGTTTACATCATCAGAATATAAAAAGACTAGGGGACATGCAATAAAGGTACAGGGTAACCTATTTACGACTAATAAGAGAAAATATTTTTTCACTCAACGTGTAATCAAACTCTGAAATTTGTTACCGGAGGATGTAGTAAAATCTGTTAGTGTAGCTGGGTTTATAAAAGGTTTGGACAAGTATTGCTCCATGGTGCGACCACACCTTAAATATTGTGTACGATTCTGGTCGCCATATTTTAAAAAGGATATAGCAGAATTAGAAAAGGTACAGAGGAGAGCAGCAAATTTTAAAGGGGATGGAAGGATGTCCCTATGAGAAGAGGTTTAAAAGGTTAGAACTCTTCAACTTGGAAAAGAGACAGCTGAGAGGAGATATGATAGAAGTCTATAAAATATTGAATGGAGTAGAACAGGTAAATGTAGACTGCTTGTTTACCCCGTCAAAAAGTAAAAAGACTAGGTGACATGCAATGAAATTACAATGTAGCAGGAAAAACCCATAAAGCATTATTAAAGAGGACTGGGGAAATCCACTGCTTACCCATGGAACAAGAAACATAGAATCTGTGTACCTTTTGGAACCTGAGAGATACTTGTCCTGGATTGGCCACTTTTGGAAAAAGGAAAATTGACTTGATGGACTTTTGATCTGATCCAGTATGGCACATCTTATGTTCTTATGTAAGAGTTCAAGTTGCAGGGAAATTCTGTCCATACATATGCGTAAACAAACATGTGTATGCAGCTAGCACCACAGTTCAAGCTTCCCTCACCATGATTGGCTGCCTGAATGGTGGAGAGGTGGGGTGTTGGGGGTTCAGGCTGATCTTGCAGTTTGAAGTCTTGCAAGACCTGAAACAGAGAGATCAGCCCCAACTTCCTGTCCCACGTGAGTCCACTATTCAGAGAGCCAGTAGTGGTGGGGGAAGCCTGAACTGCAGCATTTATGAAGTACTGCAGCCAGGGACAAGAATTCTGTAGGTGAGTGATAAAGGGACTGGATGAAAGAGGGGGTAGGGGTGCTAAGAGAGCAAGAAACTACTAGAAAGACATTCTTGTATAATTTGGTACATTTATGCTATTATTTTGTATTTGCTTCCCATTTAATTGCTGTATTTGTTAACTGTTAATCACTTGCTGATGAAAATACACTGTAGTGTCAAATTTCATTCTCTCTCTTAATTGGGATAACTATAAATTAAGAGATTACCTGGGGTGCATGGGAAAGGAAGTACTTATCTGTTTTTCTTTAATACTGTAAGGGCCTACCTAAATCTAACAAATTAATTTTAAGCCTCTAAAGCAAGCTGCTGTAGAAGAGTAGCCTAGTAGCCAAGAGATCAGCATTTGATTCCTACTGGCATACCTTGTGACCTTTTTCAAGTCACTTTACCTGCCATTGCCTCAGTAGAAAAGGTCTGGCAATCTACTTCTGATCATACCTTGCCTAGAAAACCAAGGGGCTGCTGGGTTGTCAGGAGTCAAAATTGACATGATGGCACTCAAAAAATAAAAATAAATCAAGCTGCTATTCACCTGCTTTCTTTTAGAGTTTTGCTTTTTGTCCCATTTTCAGAGTGCCTTACCCCCTTCCACAACACAGCCGTCATACATGCTATCTTGGCATAGCGTTGCCTAGGTTTTGATGTCTTGCAGACCTCCTTTTTCACTCCTCTGAACAGGGATCCAAGCCAATACTGATACACAAATGACCCTATCTGAGATCCAGATTGACTTGGCACTGAAGGCTGTTTTCAGGCTCAGCAAGGCTCAGTCCAGTAATAAGTTGCAAGATTCCTTATCTCATTACCTCACTAGCTATGTATATTTCTCTCCCTATCATGTCCTCCTGCATCCAGCCTATAGAGTGAGTTTTGCTATTGGAGCTGTTGCTAGCCAAAATCACACCCATGTCAGTGACTTGAAGATGGGTCTTCTAGCCACCCATTTTTAAAATTTGCTAGCCAACTCAGTCGTGGCACTTTCAAATCATATCCCAACAAAGCACTAAGTTTTGGATTATGCAGAACCATGCGCACATCCTGATTCAGGTGTTCAAAATCCTTACTTATCTTATAACCATATTCTCATGAATATAACAGGAGAAACCTATACCACCTGGTAGTCCAAGGGCCCGACTCTGCTTTTCTTCTGAGATTGGTCTCATTCATGGCAACAAAGCCATAGTGACAACCCTTTAAGGCAATAAAAAACAAAAACCGTGATCTTCAAATTAATCCTAAAATGCATCGGGAGCTAGTGAAGTTGCTGCAATGTTGGGCTAATATGATCAAACTGATGAAGTCCTTTAACCAGTCTGGCTGCTGTATTTTGGACTAACTGAAATTGTCTTTGAGGCAGCCCAACCAATGAAACACTGCATAATCCAAGCGAGGTAAAAATCGGTTCTCTAGTCACAGCTGGCAAGTTGGTAGAAGATGATAAATATGGCTGCATCTGGCAGATCTTGCATAGAACTACAAAAACATTCTTCACAGTTTTAGAAATCTGAGAATCCATTTTAAGTTGACTGTCAATACTGACCCCCAAACTATGACTGATCTCCTGGAAAGTCTAATTCCCTCACAGTGGCAATTGGGAAAGCAGACTGTCCTCAGATAGCCACAATAAGGTGGTCTTGCTAGCCTGTACGACTTTGATTTATTTACTTCAAAAGAACTTTCCAACTCCTCCTCAGATAGTCTTCTCACTCTTTTTTTTAAATCTTGTTCCCATCATTCCTGTTCCTTATCTGTCTCTTTTTCTTCTCACTGTCTTTGCCTCTTTCCTTCTCCCACTCTGTAGCACTCGCCCAGCTCTCATCTCCTTTGCCTCTCATCCCTTCACTAGCCCCAGCTTCTTTTCTGTCGCTCATACTCTATAGTCTCCATCACATTTTTGATGTCTGTTACTCTCGCCAAACCTCCAGTTACCCCCTTCACTGCTGCCTCTGTTCTTTCTATCCTCTTTTGCTCTATTCACGGAATTCTCCCTTTTCATGGCCTCTCGCCCCCTCTCCAACATTTCTTGCTTCTTTCCACTTCTTTACCCCCTCCCTGTCCATCCAGGTCCTTCATACAACCTATTGACTACTTCCCACCCTTCAGCCCCTCACAGACCTTGCATCTGGAGCTTTCTCAAATCCACCCATTCATACCGTCCTAACCTAGACTAACACATTCTAACGCACACCATCAACCTAGCTAGTCTCCACTCTGCTCCTCAGTTCTTATCCAGAACTGACTCCACACCATTTCATCCAGTCCCCGAGTTTCTGTTTCTCCCTTAGTTCTCCCAGTTCCCGAGTCTCACTGCTACTCCTTATTTGGGCAGCTTCATGAGTTTTGAACATGCTCACGATGTCTTCAAAGATGGGACAGAACAGTAGCAGTTGTGGATGGGTCCCAGCTGCTCTTTGAGCTCTCCTGCCAGGTCTGGAAGAGCTAGAGGTGTAGGATGTGAACACTATTGCATTGGGAGTGACCCCCATGTCTACACCTGAGGGCCATGGCTTTTCCCCTCCCCTTTGGTACAAGATTGATTCTTAATCATACAGAAAAGAGTCAACCCTAAATAATCTCTGTGCTCATCCCATGTTTTCTGGCTTTAATTACTTTTTTTGTCTTTGTATATTCCACTGGGAAGCAGTTCCATGCATCCAGCACTCCTTTTCATGAATAAAAATAACATAGGTCAGACTCGGGAGTAACATTTTTTGAGCTTCTCAAAATAATCATTAAAGCTTTGACAGAAACCCACTTTAGATCTGCTGGATTTCAAAATCTGCAACAGATATGAGGGAAATCTGCTATGGGCAGTAGATCTGAGGCACATTTCACAAATTCACTTTGTATTTCCCCTACACTGAGGGAATTTGGGGAAGTTATGGAATTTTGTTAGACTTGCGTCTGCCTGTATGAGCTCCAGGATCTTTGTGTATGTCCTGGATGTGGTATGAGCTTACAAGTCTGCATTCTACAAACACCCATAGCAATGCTATAAAGTTGAAACATCCGAAAGCAAAGGGGAACACTGAAATGTGCAAAAATCAGAAGAATTCCAGTGCAATGCAGCATCACCCTGAACACACTACCCAACATCTTTATCCACTCTGGTCACCTTCTCTTTAGACCAGCTGTTCTCAACCGATGTGTTGCAAGAAAATAGAAGCAGTTCAGAGCAGTAAGTTGCACTTTTAGTGACTTCATTTCCTGTGCGTCCTCATGCACCGGAACTGAAATCAGACATGCCCCATGCTTTGCAAAACGAGGGAGAGCCATTCTGAAAACGTTAGTAGCAGTGCTGGGGCGTATATGGATGCTCTTGCTTCCTTATTGGGCAGGGGAGATGCAGCAATATTGGGGACAGTAGAGAGCAGAGATATAAGACTGTTGGAGGGGATAGGTGAGAGGAGACATGCAGCGCCATTGCAGCACTGTGGGGTAGAGATGCAGAAACACTGGGAAGGAGAGGGGAGATGCAGCACTATTGGGGGGAAGGTAAGGGAGATTCAGCACTATTGGGGGGGTCTAAGGGAAATGTAGCATCATTACAGCACTGTTGGAGAGAGGAGAGAGATGCAGAGCTATTGGGAGGGTAGGGGAAAGGGGAGCTACAGCGCTGTTGGAGGGTAGAGGAAAGGGGACATGCGGTGCTGTTGGAGGGTAGAGGAAAGGGGAGATGCGGCCCCATTGGAGGGTAGAGTAAAGGGGACATACGGTGCTGTTGGATGGTAGAGGAAAGGGGAGATTCGGTGCTGTTGGATGGTAGAGGAAAGGGGAGATTCGGTGCTGTTGGATGGTAGAGGAAAGGGGAGATTCGGTGCTGTTGGAGGGTAGGGGAAGTGGAGATGCGGCGCTGTTGGAGGGTAGGGGAAGTGGAGATGCGGCGCTGTTGGAGGGTAGAGAAAAGGGGAAATGTGCTGTTGGAGGGTAGAGAAAAGGGGAAATGTGCTGTTGGAGGGTAGGGGAAAGGGGAAATGCGGCTCTGTTGGAGGGTAGGGGAAGTGGAGATGCGGTGCTGTTGGAGGATAGAGGAAAGGGAAAATGTGGTGCTGTTGGAGGGTAGGGGAAAGAGGAGCTGCAGTGCTGGTTTGAGGGTAGGGGAAAGGGGAGATGAAGCACTGTTGGAGGGTAGGGAAGAGGGGAGATGCGGCGCTGTTGGAGGGCAGGGGAAAGGGGAGCTGCGGTGCTGTTGGAGGGTAGGGAAGAGGGGAGATGCGGCGCTGTTGGAGGGCAGGGGAAAGGGGAGCTGCGGTGCTGGTTTGAGGGTAGGGGAAAGGGGAGATGAAGCACTGTTGGAGGGTAGGGAAGAGGGGAGATGCGGCGCTGTTGGAGGGCAGGGGAAAGGGGAGCTGCGGTGCTGTTGGAGGGCAGGGGAAAGGGGAGCTGCGGTGCTGTTGGAGGGCAGGGGAAAAGGGGAGCTGCGGTGCTGGTTTGAGGGTAGGGGAAAGGGGAGATGAAGCACTGTTGGAGGGTAGGGAAGAGGGGAGATGTGGCGCTGTTGGAGGGTAGGGGAAAGGGGAGATGCGGCGCTGTTGGAGGGTAGGGGAAAGGGGAGATGCGGCGCTGTTGGAGGGTAGGGGAAAGGGGAGCTGAAGTGCAGTTGGAGGGTAGAGAAGAGGGGAGCTGCGGTGCTGTTGGAGGGCAGGGGAAAGGGGAGTTGCGGTGCTGTTGGAGGGTAGAGGGGAGATGCAGTGCTGTTGGAGGGTAGGGGAAAGGGGAGCTGCGGTGCTGTTGGAGGGCAGGGGAAAGGGGAGCTGCGGTGCTGTTGGAGGGCAGGGGAAAGGGGAGCTGCGGTGCTGTTGGAGGGCAGGGGAAAGGGGAGCTGCGGCGCTGTTGGAGGGCAGGGGAAAGGGGAGCTGCGGCGCTGTTGGAGGGTAGGGGAAAGGGGAGCTGCGGCGCTGTTGGAGGGCAGGGGAAAGGGGAGATGCGGTGCTGTTGGAGGGTAGAGAAGAGGGGAGATGCGGCGCTGTTGGAGGGTAGGGGAAAGGGGAGATGCAGCGCTGTTGCAGGGTAGGGGAAAGGGGAGTTGCAGCGCTGTTGCAGGTTAGGGGAAAGGGAAGTTGCAGCGCTGCTGCAGGGTAGGGGAAAGTGGAATTGCAGCGCTGCTGCAGGGTAGGGGAAAGGGGAGATGCAGCGCTGTTGGAGGGTAGGGAAGAGGGGACATGAAGTGGGGTTGGAGGGCAGGGGAAGGGAAGATATGGCACTGTTGAAAGGTAGGGGAAAGTGGTGATGCAATGTTGTTGGGGGAGTATGGGAGAGGGGAAATGTAGCCTGGGGTGGGGGTAAGGGAGAGAAAAAATGCAGCATGGGAGGGTAAGGTAGAGTTGAGATGCAGCACTACAGGTGAGGGGGTGGTTAGGTAAAGAGAGTGGTTTGGGAGTTTCTAGATCATGGAGTGGAAGGGGTCAGGATGCTGAACCAGGAATGGGAAAGAGAACCGAGACAGAACAGGGAGATTCTGGGCTACAAATATGGGTGGAGGGAGAGAGTGGAGAGATGCTGGCTTGCAAGGGTAGTGGGTAGAGAGAGAGAGGGGAGATGCTGGCCTAAAAGGTAGGGGTAGGGGTAGAGGAAGAAGGGAGATGCTTGATTTGGTAGCAGAGGCCATGGGAGGTTCTCAAGGAGATGAGTGTGTGAGAAAGAGAGAAGGGAATAAGAGGCCAGGGAAGGGATGAGATGGGGAATTGTCTGAGCTTAGGGAGATGGGTTGGCTTGAGTTAAATAAAAAGAGGAACGATGATAGATGAAACTTTAAAAAAGAAAGAAAAAGAGATTGAGGAGTGGAAAATGAGAGAAGAGTGAAATATGAGTGGACGGAGAGACAGAGATGGAGAAAAGGGCTAAAAGGGAGCGATCAATATTTATTTATTTTATTTTACATTCTTTTATATACCGCGCTATTCTGCATCAATGCGGTTTACATTGAACAAACTGAAATTACATTGAACAGGGCATTATAACTTGGAGATAACTATTTTACAGGGAACATGGGCTATGGAGGGTTAAGTGGCTTGCCCAAGACCACAAGGAGCACCTGTGGGACTAGAAACCCCAGTCCTTCCGGCCCAAGGTTGTTGTCCTCTAGTGGGATTTGAACCCCGACCTTCCGGTCTGAAGTACCTTGCCCCAACCACTAGGCCACTCCTCCACTCCAGACACTAGGCCACTCCACTCCACTCCAGACAATATATCAGACAGATGTAGGGAGGGAATATAAAAAGACAAGAGTAGAGAAAAGCAAAAAGTGGAAAGCATACACTGAAAAGAGAGCAGAAGACAGAGTAAAACAGAAAAGAGAGATTGGGACAAACATCACTGAAAAAATAAAATGTCAAGACAACAAAGATAGCAAAATGTATTTTAATTTGAATTTATAAACTGGAATCTGCTTGTTTTGAGAAAATATTTATTGTGGATGTTTCTGTAATTTTATTCAGAGGAGGAAATGCATTTGTTCTTTATTTCTTTAGTGTTCTTGGGGTTCTCAGTTCAATTTTTGTTCTGATATTTGTTTCTATTTTCTGGACCCTTGTTCTGTACTAGGTGAGAGCCTGTCTGTTTTATGTGTGACCAAGGTGTGATATTCTAGGTGTTTAGGTTCTTTGTAGAAACCTGTGTTACTCCCACTTGTCCAGTTCTACCAGACGTGTTCTGGGACCCAATGCAATATTTTTAGAGCTGCCTATTCAAAGGTAGGGTTCTTGCTTTTATGAATCATAGGAATCAGTGCTACTATGTATGGCAGGTTTGCTCTATGTGTACTGAGGAGATATTATTTTTCAAGTTTTGTACTATTTCACAATGTACCTGACAGTGGAGAGGTTTATGTTGCTGTTTCTCAGATGACATGAAAATAAGTATATTTTTTTATTGTGACTTCCATGGAAAAGTGTCCAAGTTCTGATCTGCACCTGTTGTTGGTGAAAGAGGGGGTTTACATTTAACTCATAAAACCTGCTCTACTGCGCCATACCGAAGGTCTGGGAGTGTTGATGTGTGCAGCTTGTCACATATATTAGCATTGTCCATCATGTGTGTCCCATTAGAAAAAAGGTTTGGCTCTACTGGTTTAAACTATTGCTCCTTGCTGGTCTCCCCCATCATTCTCCCTTTCAATCCATTCAAAATTCAACTGCATGGCTAACCTTCTGCCAGTGTCGCTACACCTGCTTAACCCCTCTTTTCAACTCACTTCACTTGTTCCTCTTAAAAATACATAAGGATGAAAACACAAAAATAAGGTGGTCTAGATCCAAAGGCAGCCTTAGAGATGAGTTTTTAGCCTGGATTTAAATAGGACCAGGGATGCAGCCTGGCATACTGACTCGGGTAGTCTATTCCAGACATATGGTGCAGCAAGGTGAAAGGAACGCACTCTTTAGTTGGCAGTAGGAGAGAAGGACATAGGCAAAAGTGATTTGCTTGATGAGTGAAGAAGCTAGGGAGTGGTATAGGGTGAGATGAGAGAGGGAAAGTAGTAGGGAGTCACAGAAAGAATGCACTTATTTATTTATTTTATTTATTTAACATTTCTTATATACCGCCTTTCATGATATCAAGGTGGTTTACATTGAACAAACTGAAATTACATTGAACAGGGCATTATAACTTGGAGATAACTATTTTACAGGGAACATGGGCTATGGAGGGTTAAGTGGCTTGCCCAAGACCACAAGGAGCACCTGTGGGACTAGAAACCTCAGTCCTTCCAGCTCAAGTTTGCTGTCCTCCTTCCCTCCCTTCCTCCCTTCTCTGTTTCTGTCCCCTGGCCTGAGGTAACTTGCCCCAACCACTAGGCCACTCCTCCCTCAGTAGTAGAAGTTTCAACTGTATGTGGAAATGGATAGGGAGTCAATGAAGTGGCTTGAGAAGAGGGGTTACATGAGCATACTGAAACTGGCAGAAGACCATGCAGCTGAGTTTTGAACAGATTGAAGGAGCGATAGATGATTCAGTAGGAGACCAGAGGTGCAAGTTGCAGTAGTCTAGGCGGGAGGTGAGGAGGTGTGGGTAAGTCTTGGTAGTGTGTTCTGTGAGGAAAGGAAACATTTTGCTTCTGCTACTGACATACAAGTACATTCATTCTGCAGTTCCACATTACCTCTCCTCTCTTAACTCTCTTTACCAACCTTCTTGGAAACTCCGCTTATCAGGCAAGTCCTTCTGTCCGTGCTCTTCAACTCTTGACTTGCTTGCTGCACCATATGCCTGAAACACGCTACCTGAGCCCCAGTATATCATGCTCCATCTCTTGTCCTTTTCAAATCCAGGCCAAAAACCCACCTCTTTGAGGTTGCTTTTGGATCCTGACCCCCTCCCCCCCTCCTTATTCTCCTGTTTACCACCCATGTGCATTATAACTGTTTCCCCTAGTTTCTACCCTAATTCCCTACTTGTTGTATTTGTCTGCTTGCATAGCTTGTGAGCTCTGCTGGGCAGGGATTGTCTTACATGTACGTGTACAGTGCTACGTATGTCTTGTAACACTATACAAATAGTAGAAGTAGTAGCAACTTTGCAAATTCCATGAATGTCCTTGACCTTGAAAAGAAGCAAAACCTTTTCATAATTCTAGCTCTTTCCAACCTGAACTCAGCCTGGGCGATAATGTCCCATTTATAAGCATACAGCACTTGTGCAGATAAACAGGGATAAAGTAAAATGTTTCTCCCATTTGCTTCCTTCCTCTCTTATTTCAAATTCAAAGAACAAGCTTGCATTCTGGTAATAGAAATATATATACATCTAAATATATGTAATGTAGTAAATTACTAGCGCTTTGGCAACAAAATTGTTTTCTCTGCCAGGTAGTTTGTCTTGTGAATTTAATTAGGCATGACTAGGAAAAACAAATCTCTTAGAAAACAGTACTGCGGCTTTCTTTCCTTCAGATGTACAGCTGTTTCTCCTTGATCATAGACAAACATATATTCAGGTCACAAACATAGACATGACCACAGACAAATACACTTCATGTGGAGGGTAAATTCATAACAGGTTTCCTATGGGTGAAGGGCACGTGGGCACCTATTTTATAGACACACATGAGTGCCTAGGTATCTTTATAAAATGCTAACACAAATATTGCTGAATTAAAGGCCAGATTGAAGCCATGGACATTTTTGCCTGCTTGGAAGCAGATATATAGCTTGTAAATCGTAACTCTGTCCAGGCTCCGCCCAAATTCATACCCTAAACTTGCCTAAAGTCATGTACAAGTATGAACCTATTGCAGCGCATGTACTATATAAGAAGCCTTTTAAGTGTGCATACTGGCACTTATGTACAAAAGAAATCCTTTTTAAAGTGACCTCCTACTGTATTCCTATACATGTGTCTATGAACTGAGGCAGCAAAAGTGCATTAACTGAGCTTGCCACTTCAGCCAGGTCAGTCCAGAGAGGTGCATACAGCCTTCATTTTGTTCTGTCATAGATGAGCACAAATACAGATCACAGATATGAACCACACAAATACAGCACATGTTGAAGGCAATTTTATAGCAGGTCTCCTATGGGTAGGGCGATGTACTTCTACTTTTCTTAGGGAAATTGGAAGAACTGCTCCACGCATGCAGTGGGTAAAAGCTGACAATCCCAGTATTGGTTGTATCCAGGGCCGCCCATCCATTGAGCGAGAATGTTTTTTGCACAGGGCCCCGCGTTTCAGGGGGCCCTGCACAAAGAACATTCCGCTTTAAAAGTAAATTTAAAAAAAAGCTGGCTGCTGCCGCAGCAGAATCAAGTGTCCCGCAGGGCCCCCCTGCCCGGCAGAGCACTCCCTCCCCGCCAGCTTGCTTGCCTCAGTCCCTCTCTGCTTCGGCTTTCAGAGCCGCGAAGGGAGAGCTGCTCCCTCGCGACTCTGTTAAGCCCACTGGGGCAGATGGGAAATTTACCATAAGCCCCAGTGGGCTTAACAGAGCCATGAGGGAGAAACTCTCCCTTCGCGGCTCTAAGCCGAAGCAGAGAGGGACTGAGGCAAGCAAGCAGGGAGGGAGGGAGTGCTCTGCCGGGCAGGGGGGGCCCTGTGGGACATTCGATTCTGCCGCGGCAGCAGCCAGCTTTTTTTTTAAGTTTTCAGTTTCCCTGGGCTGATTGGGGGAGGGGGATTAGGACTGGTAATGGGCTGGGGGGGGGGAGTAGGACTTGAGGTGGGCTGATGGGGTTAGGACTAGTAATGTGCTGTGGGCTGATGGGGGGGTTTGTTTAGGACTGGTAATGGGCTATGGGGGAGGCTAGGACTGGAAATGGGCTGATGGGGGGGGGTTAGGACTTGAGGTGGGCTGATGGGGTTAGGACTGGTAATGTACTGTGGGCTGATGGGGTTGGGGGGGTTGCTAGGACTGGAAATGGGCTGAGTGGAAGGGGAGGCTTGAACTGCAAATAGCTGATGGGGATGGGGACTTGGAATGGAAATGGGCTGAATGGAAGGGGGGCTTGAACTGCTGATGGGGAGGGGAGGGGCTTGGAATGGAAATGGGCTGTGAGGGGATGGAGCTAGGACTGGAAATGGGCTGAGTGGGGGGAGCTAGGACAGGAAAGGGGCTGATGGAGGGGCTAGGATAGGACTGAAAATGGGCTGTTGGGGAAGAGCTAAGATTGGAAATGGGCTGTGGTGGGGGCTTGGATTGAAATGGACTCATGGAGGGGCTAGAACTGGAAGTAGGCTCATAGGGGGCTTGGATTGAAATGGGCTGAGTGGAGGGGAGCTAGGATTTGACATGGGCTGATGATGGGGCTAGAAAAGGACTAGAAATGGGCTGATGGGGGGCTGGGATTAGAAATGAGCTGATGGAAGGACTCGGATAGGACTGGAAATGGACAGGGGGGCTAGGACTGGAAATGGGCTGATGCGGGGACTAGAAGGAAGCAGATGCTGGGTGGGGCTGGAACTAGAAGGGAGTTGATGTTGGGGGAGGATTAGAATGGGATGGGGCTGGGAGAGTGAAATGGAGAGGGGAAAAGCAGATGTAGAGAGAGAATGGAAAGAAACTAGAAGAGAGAAGAAAGGACAAATGGACAGCAGATGATGGAGAGTTAGCAGAAGACAAGAAGAAACCAGAAGAAAGTGGCTGGAGCAATTGCAACTGAAAAAAAAATGCACAAAAGGTAGAAAGATATCTCTTTATTTTGAATTTATTAACTGGAATATGTCAGCTCTGGGAAATGTGCATCATTAACGTCTGCGCTTTGTTTGGTACAAGAGGAAATTAATTTATAGTTTTATTTCTACAGTGTTGTACATTCCAAGTTTGGCTTTTAATTATTGTCTTCCTGTTTCTAAATTGTGATTCCTTGTTTGGTGATGGTCTATGTTCTGCATGTGTAACTGAGCTGAGGTGTTCTGTTTATATAATTCCTATTTGACATTGCCACTTGTTCTCTTTCCCCAGTAGGTCATGTATTGTTATTCTCTGAAATGTATTGGTTTAATATTTGCAGTGTTGCTTTTGATAGGTAGGGTCTGGTGCTTTGTGAGTCCTGGTAGTGCTGTTAGGATACGGCGGGTTTGCTATGGGTTCTAAATGGGCAGTGTTTGTAGTAGTTCCTAATGTGCCTGGCGGTTGGCACTGGATTATAGTAATGTAGAAATCCTTTAGTCTTTATTTATCCATAAACTCATTAAGAGGCATGTTTACTAAAAGTTAGTGTATGGTAGCAATATGCAAATATTTATGCAAATGAGGCCCTGCACTGAGTCTCCGCACATGGCCCCGCACCCCCCTTTGGCCGCCCCTGGTTGTATCTTATCTGAAAAAGTATTTCACGCAGTACATAGTCAACTGCTTATCATATAAATGTGCTAATACACTATTGAAGATAGCGCTGTTAACTCTAGTGCTATTTTTTTTATCAACAGTTGCAAGACTTCGAATATGTTGCATGTTCTTTTTTTTCAAATGTATGCCACAAAAATGCCTTATGAGGGGGAGGGGGGTTATGAGTCAGCCATTTCAAAAAATGCTAATAAACGTCCCATGAAGCTGTGAAGCTCTATAATGCAGAATAGATGTTCAGTCCCCATATTCTTTTTACAGGAACACAGAATTTGCATTTGGCTGGCTTCTGAATATCTGACTGATGGTTTATTCAGCGTTCTGAAAATCAATCATAGCTCATCACTGAGAACCCCATGCTTCATCCGATAGTTTCATTTCATATTCCTGTGTCACAACACACCAGGTTTTTCACAGATGCTTTCATCCAGTGAAAATGCTCATGCATGACACAAGAATGAAGACATGGCAGCTCTTTATATTCAGAAATTCACAAAACCTTTATTATAAAAAAAAAAAAATTAGCACCACTACCAGTTACATGTTAATCTTCTTTCCATTCTTTTAGAATTGTACTGACATTATCTGTACAAAAGTGTTCAAGCAAATCTTTCAAAGAAAATTCACTTCATAAAAACACATACTAGTTGATTTCATTATTTAACACTGTTGGTATCTTGGTCTGTAATTTGTAAATCCATTGCTGTAAGTGCACTAATAAAATATGATCAAAATCAGTGCTCCAAAGGAGGTTTGTACACATTCAGTCATGGTGAAGGTTGATTCAAAACAAGGGCTCTGTCTGCACAATGTGCCACATGCCATAGATCTGAAAGCAGCTTCTATGTTTGACTGTCCAAACGTCGACTTCTTTTCTCTTCTACTAATACAGAAACTACATTGGGCCAAATCAACCACCTCACCTCTTAGACCCTCAATCAACCACTCACCTATTTCCTCACTCAATTCTGCCCCTTACTTCTCCCACAATAGCTGAGGGGGTGGGCCTTGGAAGACAAGCAACAGTGGCCGATATGCACAATAAAGGCAGAAACAGTGAGGCTGACGGACATTTGTCTGTGTCTCTTATGACCAAAACAGTTGTGCCAGGAAATTGTATGAAAATCAAGACCCTGTGGTTACTTTCACTTCAGACGAAGCAGATCCAACACATGTGTCTGTGCTATGCTTCTCTGAGGAATGAGGGACTGGAAATGATCCATTCTGCCACTACGTCTGCTCCATTTCCACAGAGAAGAGCTACTTTTATGGCCTTGGCTTCCTTCCTTTTCTAAGGGGAAGTTGGAATTGATTTAAACATCAGTTCTTTCCCTCTTGTCAGGACCTGCTGGAAAGTGAATCCTCTTCCTCTATTGCAGGCTGTGCATTTGGCTGCCTTGTTGCAGTACGTAAGGAACAACCATGTTGAGTTAATCAAGGTGTACCAAACCCAGCATCCTCTTTCCGAGAGTGGCCAGTCCAGGTTGCAAGTACATGGCAAATCCCAAAATGTATACCTGTGGTTCCTAAAACTGTCCTGGACACTCCCTAGGCAGTCATGTTTTCAGGATATCCATTATGAATATTCATTTGGGAGATTTGCATGCTCTGCCTCCATTTGAATGCAGATTCTCTCCTGCATATTCATTGTGGATATCCTGAAAGCCCAACAGGCTATGGAGCCTCCAGGAAAGGTTTGGGAACCACTGAACTATACAATCTCTTCCTCTCCCTAAATGATCTTCTTGAACTGAAAAGAAGTTGTGGAACTGTGCTTGACTCTTTCACCAATAACTAAGTCCAATACTCCTACTGTATAACAGTATTAAATTTCAATTAAGTATAGCAAAGTCTTGGGTCAAGTTTATTGAAATACCAGTTAAATGATTTTTGGTTGCTTTGGTCCAGATCAACAGATCAAGCAAAATGGGGGAAAGTTGGAAGAAGACGAGTAAGGTGCTTTCAAGTTGGTTTAAATATACAATTGTGAAACAACCCATCATTTGGTAAAGAATTTCCTGCATGCCCTGGAAGGGAAAAAGTTCCATAAAAAAGAGTGCAAACAGATGTATGCAAACCACCTCCTTACACAGAGAAACACATCTCACTGTTTTTTCCCAGAGCAAGAAAATCCAAAATGCAGGTCTGGGAACTAGCTTGTGAAGGAGGGTGGCAGACAGCAGAAAGTTTCAAGGCCCCAACATGTTTTAAAAATACCATCTTGGAAACCTAGACCAGATATTTTCCACATGTTTAAAAAGGTGGAAGAAAGGTCGAACAATAGCCTGCATGATTTAAAGGTGAGGTCAGAGTAGGGGTGGCTCTTTAATGAGGCTAACTGAGGCGGCTGCCTCAGGTGGCATTTTCCAGGGGGCAGTGTCGGCAGCAAAGCACTTAATTTTTTCTTGCTGTTTTCCTGCTCACCACTGCTGCTACCAGGTCAGTGGCAACCGCAACCACTACCCCCTGAGATGAGGACAAGTAGTAGCGACAGTGGCAGGGTACGGTGAAATTAAAAAAAAAAAAAAAAAGCATGGGGGCCTCGAAGACTCTGGTGCTTTTGTAAGTTCCTGATAGTTACAACACCCCCTCTGACATGAAGGTATGCATCAGAGGGGATGGGACATCAAGCCTTTACAAGCGTGCTGGAGTCTTGAAGACCCTGTGCTTTTCTTTTCTTAAGCCACTGACATCTGCTGATGCAGGTCTGGCAAGCTGGGTAAGGTGGCAGGGGGGGCTGTTGCTAGTTGCTCGCCCCCAAGCCCCATTCAGTGTGACCTGCAGAGCGCCGGCAGCCTAGGTGGAGAACCTTCCCGCAGGACATGTTGCTCCTGTGGGTGGGCTCTGCTTCTCTGGGCTGTGATTGCTGATTCTCACAGCCTTCTGCCTGTGGGAGCAGTGTGTCCCATGGGCAGACTCTCCACTAGGCTACCAGCACTCTGCGAGTCATCCTGAGTGAGGGCGGGTGACTAGCGACAGCAGACTGTGTTTCTCCTTAGACAAGCAGGATGAGTCAGCCACAATTGGTGACGTCATCCGACGGCGCCGAGACGGAAGTACTCTCCATAGCTCAGAAGGGCTTTGCCCTTCTGAGCATGGGCCAACAGGCCCCACCTCCCGGCCCGCCCCTAGCTAACCAGTTTTTGTTCTTCCGCCTTGCCAGCAAGACGGACTTTTCTACTCTCCAATTTTCCTATTCTCCTAATCGTATGTATATATCAGTTATCTTGACTTAATGTTCCAAATCTCTTCAGAGCTGGCCCAGCGGAGCTTTGATTCCTGCGGGCCATTGCTCCTGGTCTCAACTTTTTAGAAATATTCTTACTGTTGATCAGTCTCATCTTGCATTTTAATCCTTCCTACTCGTAGGTATATTGCCTTTTAAAATTGCATTAAGGCTCTTTCAATATTCTTAGTGTTAATCAGTTTCATCTTGCGCTTCAATTACTTATTTCTACTCGTATGTATATTGCGGTTAAACTTGCTTTAAAGCTCTTCAGCTCTCTACAGGTAGCGTGGCAACCGCTCGCAGCATGACCGGAGCGCACTGATAAACCTAGTGCAAGCCACTACTCACAGACCTTCGTGGGACCTCTCCAGCGCTCCCCCAGCTTCGTGGGACCTCTCCGGCGCTCCCCCAGCTCCGCCGCCGCTCAGGGTGCGCCTAAGGGCCTCCACCCTGCCGCAGGCTTGGGCCGCCAATCTCTGCCGCCGCTCGGGGTGCGCCTAAGGGTCTCCGCCCCAGCCGCAGGCTGGCCGCCGATCGGGTTGTGCCTGGGGGCCTCCAACCCGCAGCGAGCTTGGATCGCTCAAACGCGACTCTGTCCAGAAGGGACCTTTTCCAGGATGAGAGCCTTGCGGCTGCCGGGACTCTACCGGAACACCCTCGCACGTGGGTGACCTATGGGGGCGGCCATTTTTTCCTGCTACGTTGTACTGCACTCCAAGCCGCGCCCCCCATCTTGCCTCTGATGTCAGAACACAAGCCCCTCCCCCGACGGCGCCATTGGTCGGCGCTGACCCAACGTCACGGGGGAGGCACTAGCGCGGATGACACCACGATTGCTGACTGGCCCTTTCAGTGCAGAGGCGCCGGCGCAGACAACAGATACAGGAGTGTTTCAGCCTCGCCGGCGAACCGACATCGCGCCGGCTCCCTTGCAGCGCCGTTAGTCGGCGACCATCTGAATCCAAGGGGTGAAAATTCCCAACGCAACCATTATTTCCTCTGTCTATGGGGCTGCCTTGGAGCTCGGCGTGGTTTCGCTAGGAGGCTGGAGCACATCAGAACCTCTGCTCTCGTCCGATCCCTACTGTGATCTCCGAACAAAGGAACTTCGGCGCCGAGGACCTCACCCCCCTCGAAGGTCCCCTTGCGCTGAGAACCGCTGGCACTGGAACCCTCTCCCTTGGCCTGCACCTCTTCTGTCTGAGGATGCAGAAGGCTCCAGAGCCTTCTTCCTCCATCACCCTGGTCCTGCATGTTGGCGTGTGTGCCTCACCACCCTACCCAGGTGACCTCAACCGTTGCACCCCTCCCTGCCGCGGGTTGCCGCAGAGACAAGGGAAGGGGCAGCTTGTAAACCCACCCCCCCGGAGCAGATGCATGTCGGCAACCATTAGAGGAGGGAAGGTGTTTGCTGCCAGCTGCTGTGTGAGCCTGTACAATTGCCTACGCTGCTTAAACAGCATTAGCCCTTGCTGCCGCAAGAAGATGGCCCCATCCTCCTTTTCTCTGCCCCCTTACACTAGATGCCGGACTGGCCTGGGCCAGTCCCAGATCGCGCTCAGTGCCTACTCAAGATGCTGCACCGAGGATCAACATTCGGGGGCATAGAATTCAGCACCCGGCGGCCCCTTTACATCCTCCCGATTGCTCCAGGGTAGAATGTAGCGCCCGGCGGACACTTGCATCCTCTCCCGGTTGCCTTAGACAGCCGCAGTATCTTTATCACTCTCCGCCCCCTGGGCAGAGCCTCCACGCTGGCACAGCAAGAGAGGGGTAGTCCAATGGTTTATACATTGGCGGCTGAATCAGGGGTCATGAGTTCAACCCCCCAGCGGGGTCAACGTGTAAGGCTGTCCGAGCCATTATCCTTCCACTTGCAGCACGGGAAGCGCAATGGCTAAAGGTTATCCCGGCATCTCCCCGACAGCAGGTATGGAAATGGTGCCAGGGAGTTAGATGGCAGTAAGACAGAAGAGGATGGACAGGCAACCACCACTCATCAGTACCCTGGAGAAAGTCTATGCCTGGTCGAGCATCCCTTGAAATCAACAACTGCAAACCTGCCATTCTCCATGGCACCTTGCACAACCTCCTATGAAGGTGACCTTGAACTTAACCCTAGTGCCTATAATGGATGGCCTGAAATTCAGTTACAGTCTCTTAACCTTCGCCACTTCCACAGCCGCAAAACCAAGAACAGTGGCAACATTGTGGAGCGGTCAACGCTGCACAGTGTATTCAAGGTCGGGGGTGCGCAGGTTCAACCTTAGCCGTGGCTCCTACAAACCTTATTCGGACTCACCCACTCGCAGAAACAACGGCGCACCCCATGTCTGACCTGAACTGATAGTATAGATCTCATATCTTCACACAGTCCGAACTCCAGGTCTCCAGGAGTAGACACAGACTCGGATTCAGGCATGACACCCATCAGCCATGGACCATTTTTAAGAAGGGACCCAGGATATCCATGCTTGACTCTGTACAAGCATTGTGGATCCCTCTTTGGGGAAACTACTAGATACTTGTGACCTGGATTAGCCACCTTGGAAACAGGATACTGGGCTTCATGGACCTTGGTCTGACACAGTATGGCATTCTTATATTATTATGTTCTTGTGGACAGAACACACATCCCTTGTAAAGGAAACCTGCCTATCTCCCAACCCCATGCAGCAATCCGCCAGATGTGGACGCAGCAATTTGACAATTCTCCAACCCAGAAATTCAGTGGACACTCACAGAGATAAATGTGATGCACTCCTCTTTACTTCAGAGAAAAGGTTGGGCAATCCCCTCTACTGCACAACCAGTAGACCACGAGCCAAGGCTGGGCAAAATCCCTCCAATTGCATCCAAGGACTCCGGAGCCACGCACATCAACAGCAGGGTATGACCTGCATCTAAGAATGTGAAAGATGACATTCTCAACTCCTCAAGCACAGAGGATGCCCTCAGGGCCCCGATCAGTGCATGGGCATTCAGGTGAAGCCCCCCGAGGCTCCTCATCGCTCATTGTTTTTGGGCACGCACGACTCCCTGAACCAGGCAACTGTTCGAGCATTAAACCGCCGTGAAACCCTTGTGGGGCCACCCGCCTAACGGTGCCACCTATCGGTCACGAGACTGCCTTCCACCGGATCGTGGCAAGGAAATCACATCATTGACACCTGTTCTGTCGTGGTGTACATGAGTGCAAGGTGACAAGTTCAATCCGCCCGTCGGAAAGCATTGCTCGCTTCTGCTTCCCGGCCGCAATGCATCGATCTCCTGTAAATTCCTCCACAAGGGGATGACACGCCTACACTACTCAGGTTCCACCTGACTCTATATGCCTAAGGCATCAGGGGTACGGTGCCACATCGCAACTTCATAGCTTGTGGCTGGCTCACTGTCCTAACCCATTGTCGCTAGGTCCCACGGCTCTACGCCCAGGGACAGGGGGTACTCAGCCGATTAAGACGACATACAGCTCTACAATAATGCATACGATATGCATCAGCGCAGGGTGGCAAGTTCAATTCCACCATTACAACAACATTGCTGTAACGCTAAGGTAGCGTTCAGCTCTCAATACGGTTAAGATATGCAGACCGCATCAAGGGAACTACACCGTGCCCTATCAAATCACATATGCATCAGGTTACCACTAACTACAAACTGGTTACAAATGGTCGGAGCAGCTATCTCAGCCCTTGAAACTGTCAACAGTCGGTCCTTGCACTGGTAAGGAACTTAAAGCAAGTCCTAATCCCACTACCGATCGCTGGACATCAGTCACCACGGTGACTCATTGCAGGATTCTGTTTGAGACCGACACCTCAGTCTCCCTTTGGGGAATCCCGGCGACCTGTTTTCTGCAGGCCAGATTCTTCCAGATTCCCTTCCATTCCTGAAGACTGAACCTCCATATACGGCTCAGTCCACTAACATGGTACCATGCCAGTCTGCCTGCATATGATCCAGGATCCTCTCTATGTTGCCATCCCAGTAAGGCCTTAGGCCTCTGGTTACCAGAGGTTATAGTTCTAGCCGGACTGCGAGTGCTCAAGGACTGCCTAGAATACACTGTTTCCAAACTAATCCATTACAGGTTAAGCTCTCTCAACCATCCTGCCTTGTTAACGCCATTGAACTCTGTAGTCAGCGCCTTTGTATCTCAACTGCTTGCCAAGGGCTCCCATTATCGAGATCAACTCTCCCCAGCTCCCTAGTCTGCAAGGACTCTGGCCCCGGGATTGGGAATAGTCCACTAAGAGCATGCCATAGGCTTCATTCTACCAATGGCTACAACAGAAGCCCCACCAGTGGGGACTCCATGATCCTTGGTCAGCTAAGCAGTGATATGTGGGAGAACTTTCCTCCCACTCTCCAGACAGAACATATTCTGCAGAGGTTAGGCAACTATCACACCAATCTCTCACCTATGCATATACGGGCTGTCTTCCTATCCGCCCATTCCCTAAGACATAGGCAAAAGGTTTGTCTTCCCGAAGTGTGAAACCAGGTCCACACACACCAAAGCCTGCACCGCTGGCCCAGTGTTCAGAGCTCCACTCAAATGACCTCATTGCACCCAAGGCTAAGGAACTCTCAGATCCCGCAAATGTCTCGGGCAAGGTTCATCGCTCATGGTCAACTGCATGCCTTCAACCATTCTTGGTGACTTGCACGGTCCAGGGATGATTTCTTCACCCATCCCCCAAAATGAGGCTCACACGCTTGGGCCACATAGCAAACACACCGTATCACCTGCCTTGAGAACACACCTGACCCTATGGAATAACTCATATTCTCATGTTCTAGCGATCTCAAGGACACATCTGACTAAGTCATGAACTGACGCGTGGCTCAAGGCCCTTGCGATGTTAATGCTCGTGTAGCGCTATCGACATTGTTGATGGCCTACTGTAGATATTGCAACGATGCGTCACTCTTGCTCCACTCTCGCAACGTTTTCAACACTGCTACTGTGGCTATCCGGCTTACAACAGTTCACTCTACGCTAATGCAGAGCGGGAAAGGGGATCCTTCTGCGGTTGCATCGTCCACTGCCTCTTGGATTCCCTCTGCGGTGCATCATCTATGACTGCCCTCTGAGCCCATTCTTCTGCGACTAACCATTCAGATCTGGTACCCTCAAAATAGCGACCGCGTGGATGCGATGTGGGACGGCACGTCGGCGCAACAGGACGGCATCTCTGCACGGCGCTCCACACAGCGCTGCATCCTGCACATTCTCAGTGTGCACGTTTGCGCATTGCCATTACCACCAGTCGCCCAAGGTACACTTCTATCCAGGGAACACCATTAAAAGCATCCGACCCTGATAATGGGTCACCTGAACCTGATCTCGGCCTCCCCCTTTTCCACCACAACGCATGTCAGCTTGGGAGGCACCAATTGTGGCTGACTCATCCTGCTTGTCCAAGGAGAAAACGGAGTTACTTACCTGTAACATGAGTTCTCCGTGGACAGCAGGATAAGTCAGCCACACATACCCGCCCACCTCCCCTTGAAAAGGACTCGGCCTATGACCGTGCCTGCCTCCTAGCGGCTAAGGCTCAGCTAGTGACGAACTGGTTAGCTAGGGGCGGGCCGGGAGGTGGGGCCTGTTGGCCCATGCTCAGAAGGGCTTTGCCATTCTGAGCTATGGAGTGTACTTCCGTCTCGGCACCATCGGATGACGTCACCAATTGTGGCTGACTTATCCTGCTGTCCACGGAGAACTCATGTTACAGGTAAGTAACTCCGTTTTCTCTGGACATCAGTTGCTGCTTGCACAGCTCCTGCCCATGGAACATGCTACTCCCACAGGCAGAAGGCTGTTAGAGGCAGCAATCGCAGTCCAGAAAAACAGAACCTGCCTGCGGGATCAACATGCCCTGCGAGCAGGGGCTGCGCAACAAGGTAGATTGTGCTCTGCCTCTCTGGGCTGGGATTACAGCTTGCACAGCCCCTGTCCATGGGACATGCTGCTTCATGGGTGGGCTCTGTCCCTTGTACATACAAGGAATGGACATGGGGGCATTGGGAAGGAAGAAGTGGACATGAGGGAACACTGGGTAGTGGACATAGATGGGCACACGGAGTCAGAAGGCAGATGTGGATGCAGGGTGAGGAATAGGGAGGCAGTGAGGATAAGAGTGAGGTGGGGGCTAGGGAGATAAAGGGAGATGCTGGATATGGGAGGGGGCATGTGGGAATGTGCATAAGGAGAAGCAAGGAGCCTGAGGAACTCAGTTGGCCCATTAGATGATTGAGGGGTAAAAAAAGGCACTAAGGGAGGACAAGGCCATAGTGGAGAGACAAAACTAATTCCTTGCTTCAGTCTTTACTGAAGAAGATGTAGAAGAGATACTCATGCCAGGAACTGAAACAAATTCTTGGTGAAGCTGGAAGATCTAATGGTACTATTTGACAAAAGTAGCAAATCAGCTGCACCAGATGTGATATACATTCTAGAGTGCGGATAGAATTCATGAATGACAATGCAGACCAACTATTAGTAATTTGTAAATTATCATTCACATCATCTATAGCACTTGAATTAATTTTATTTATTTATTTAGCTGTGCTTATATACCGCTTTTCACCGGGTCAAAGCAGTTTACAGATAAATGCTAGCAGCACTATTTATTGCCTTGTCCCCGAAGGGCTCACAATCTAAGGGGTATGCTTACTAAACCGTCTTAATGTCACCGGCACTAGTTGCAGCAATAATGTGAAGAATACCATATAAGGAGTGGGCGTTCTGGTCTTAAGGTAGCAATCGTGGGTTATCGCGCGATAAAGTGTGCCGTGTCCGTTATCGCGCAATAGAGGGAGCCGCGCACGTTACCGTGCGTTAACTTTAACTTTGCGTGCTGACAGCAATAGAGGTGTAGCACACTGGTTAATACAATGACTGCTGAAACAGGGGTCATGAGGTCGATTCCCCAGTGGGCTTAATGAATAAAGGTGACCAAGGCAATTCCTTTTCCTGCTCGTAACAGCCCAACAATCTGTGCTGCCAGCTAAAAGTACCTGCACCCCAGTGCCATAAACTAATGCACCTTTCAGGGTGCCCCAGAAGGCACATCCTAAACCACCACGTCAGCCAAGGTGGGTCATAATGTGCCCCAGAGGCTGTGTTGAAAGGTTGTCAACCCCCAAGGCACCATTTTAGGCGCCCCATAAGCTGGCTGAATCTAAGGTGTGGCTAAAGATGCCCCAAGGATGTATAGGGAACTCAAGAAATGTTGGCGAAGGACAGTAAGGTTCCCCAAGTTGAGAAGCAAGAAAGGTATGGGCCAAACACAGATGTAACCCAACATTGCACAGAGCACCAAGGAAAGACAATGCACAAGTGATGGAAGGAAGTAGATCTGAGCTGATGGATCAGACAAATCTGCGTTCAGCCCATGTGGCAGTTTGAAAAATGGACAAACATATCGGGGCCAGCTGTAGTGATGCACAGGGTGATGGTAATGTACCATGCAACAATGACAGTGTGTGGCAGAGGATGGGAAGATGTGTCCAGCAGAGGACGTAGAGGTGGCAGGATAGGTACAATGACAGGAGGACAGAGGAGTAGCAGTGCCATGCACAGCACACACAGGAGAGGCAAACAGTAACAGCTGCAATGCAGAAACGTGTACCAGTGCAGGACATGGGGTAGGAGCTTGCACATCAGGGCAGGACGGTACACAGCTGCCAGACACACATAGAAGGACAGAAGGATGGCTGGCAACTGTGATAAGGGTACAATGTGCTAACAGCACAGATCTGCACAGATATGACTGTTACAGGAATGAAAAGTAGCTGTGCAGGACAGGCATACAAATGAAAGAGAACAGAGGACTCAAACCTATGACCATTAGCACAAATGTCAGTGCACAAACCGATAGGCTACACCACCAATGTGAGGTCAGTAGCAAAGGCTGCATACAAGAATACTGCAGGGCATCATACAAGAAGCCTGCTGGCTGCCAGGATAGGCAAACCTCCAACAGTAAACATGATGGAATGCATATGCAGATCTGGTGTGTAGAGCTCAAATCACAGTCTGTAATTGGGACCAGAACCACATATAACTACATGCACACACACAATGAAATGTTATGCAGTGGATACAGCATGCAAAAGAGGAAAGAACCTAAACCCAAAGGGCGGCAGGGGATTCCCTGTGGAGCAGGGCAAAATATGGAACAGAACAGAAAAGGAGCATGTGAGAATTGAACCTGCAAACAGGTGTGCCACAGACCAGCTAAACCACAGCAATGCCAATCCCCCAAACAGACTACCTATGTGAACACTACAAAGAAAGAGACATGTGTAACAGCTAATCTGTGATGGATAGGCAGCACAGAGGGCACACTTTGGTGTACAGTGAAGAGGTGGAAGGGTGTGTGGATAGGTGATGAACCTTGTAGTTAGCTCATGAGGTCAGGTTAGCATAACACCAAAAAAAAAAAACCCCATGTGGGAATCAAACCTGCAACATATGGTGTTACAACACATGTCCGTAACCACTATCCCAAACAACCACACCAAGCACAATGCAAAGATATTATCTCAAAGGAAATGAGTGTATGGGAACCTGTAACACCCAGTGATGTGGCAGACAACTGGCAGATAGACGGCTGGCACCGTACAAGGATGTGAGCACAGGTGGGCCATGTATATGACCAGGAAATCACTAAATACGTGTGTCTGTGTTCAAGCAGCAGCAGAGACAAATGTACGTCCAACACATATTTTTATTTTGGTTAATCATCAGAGATAGTGTAGATACCGCCTATCATAATATCAAGGTGATTGGATCCCAGGTGAAAAGCTGAGAACACATTTTGCAGGGCAGCAACCCACATGTTACAGAATTGTCACTGGCCCATCCACAGATGATGGGCAGGAGAGATAATGTGCATGAGGTGCATGGTGTGCAGTATGCATTGGGCCCCCACTCCCCACATGCTGCTGCATGCCCCAAATGTGTTAGTTACATATGTGTGCATGTAGACAATAGGCAGTGCATGATGAGGGCCCAACACACATCACTTATGATCTGTTCCCTAAAACATATCTGTCTGCCAACACAGGAGGCAAACAAATGAAACAGCATATATTGTTAAAAGTAAGAAAGTGTATTCACACATATCAAAATATATGTTACAGCTGTCACATAATGCCTGATATAGGAATCAAAGCTGCAACAATGTAACCCTAAACAATTGTCAAATGCACAATGAGGATATGCTAACAGGTAGCAGAGGCACATGAACACAGAGAATTCAAATAAAACAAGCCGCAGAAACATGCAGAGATAACAATATGCAGAAGGTCCCCCTGCACTGGTTGGTGTGGATACAGTGTCTGTACACATATATCACGGTACATGGAATGCACAAATGAAGGAAGAAAATGGACACTCACACTGCCACACTCCAAATATAATGGGGCAATGTGAGTGTCGTTACCTCCGGGGATAAATAGGACTGTACAGACATGCAATGCTAGGTTTGCAAATCAATGCAGAGCGTCACGTCTGTACAGTAAACAAACACAATAACCTGTATATGGAGATGGAAAGAAATGTCGAACATGTTACAGTAACCCACACAGAAGCCATATTGCAACATGCTGTGTTGCATCAACATAGAGATACACATGCACCATGTAAGTTGAAACATGATAGTGATGCCACACATGCACTGTAACACCCTTGGTGATTGCAAACAGCAATCCAAGATGCTGGTGTGCAGTAAAGTGGTGTCGTGGCAAATACTGTGTCATGTTTAAGTGGAGGCTAGGTGGACATGGACAAGAGGACCTCTCCATTGCTCCCCCTGTGCCACACACATGGCTGTATGCTTGTTTTGAGACAAACAGATGAGCGTATCCTGCGTTCCATGTCTCACACATGGGCAAAACAACAACACAATGTCAGAAGGATGTACAACATACAGCGACAATGTCAATCCCTGCTGCACACATGGGGACCAATACATAGTGTCCAAAGTGCAAAGGGTATCTGCAATCCAACAAGTCATGTTATGACTGTCCCTGAAACCCTGGGCATGCATAGTCAAGTGTGTCATCCCAATTTGCCACAGTACTGGAAAGGTCATGTGTGTCCCCTGCGATGAACACGACACCCAGCCAGAGCACAGCAGCAACGGTGTGTTTGACAGGCCTGTCATGCCCAAAGTAGCAGTCCAACAATAATACTGTCCATCTTAGGCATGTGTCCCACTCACAGAGGTCAAACATCTTATGGCGCTGTTTCCCAGGGATAGTTCCATGGTGGTGTTGTTGTATCCTCCAACAGGTGGTTGATGGTGACGCCAGATGCACTGTAGTAGATGTGCTTTGTGTGTTCACTGCCCTGTGTCAGAAGAGGATAAACAGTGTATTGATATGCTGCTTGCAACATCAGCCCAAATTGCAGAGAGTCAAACATCAATATGTACGTAAGGAAATGTCACACAGGCAAACATAACATGATCACAACACAGAACACACTGCATGTTGGGGACATTCTGGATTGGAACCGCAAACAAGGGTGTCACATGATTATGGCCATGTCCATGCCCATGTTACACAGGCGTTTCACAGCTCCACCCCATGTGCATCAGCGTTCGTGTACAGAGACCCAACAGGAAATGTCTGAGACAGACAGTAAATCATTAACATGTAAAGGCTGATGTCATTCACAAAAGACCAAAGGTGCAACCTACTGTGTGTTTGCAGCAAGTGTATGTTTGGGATCCCCTGAGGCGCTCAAAGGCCACAACACATCACAGTGAAGGGAGAAGATGTCATCGAAATGTGTAGTCACCATGTCCCCATGTCTAGCCACTGTTGATGCATGTCCACATTATGGTGATATCTGTGATACAAAAATGCTGTTGCGCAGTGGTCTGTCAGCACACAAGAGATAGGTCAGCTCACAACACATAACACATGTCCACAATGTCCACAAGGTAAACAGCAGTAAGATACAGATAGCACAGTCACCACCGCTCCCCAGGTGTACAGACCCTTCACACCACATGATAGTGCAAACTGCATGCACACTGTATCATAACAGAGCCACCCACCCACCCACACAGTATGAGAAGGTGAGCATGGCACCAGTAACATACGGCCTGTATGTGCACAATGGGCGAATAGTGGAGATAAAGGCCTGGCAAATGCTATGATACACTGCTGTTGGCCGATGCTACAATGTCATGGAAGAGTGAAAGTGGGGCCCCCCACCAGAATGCCTAGGACCTGTAGACACACACAGCCCTGTTGGATGTGTCCCAGAGACAGTGCCGGAGAAGACAAACTGTGCATGAGCACATGTGGATATGTGTGGCCATCACCATATGGGGTACCGGAGAGCCCGATTAAATAGGTCACACACAACATATGTGCAGTAGACAGATAACCTGTGACATGTGTTGCTCCTGACTGTCCACACACACAAATAACCTGTATGTCCACCTAACCCAGTGTCCTGCACATTGAATGAGGTACACACAGCTGACACTGCACTACAGCACCTGGAACGTCTCCAAGCATGTCCTGTGGATCGAGAAACAAGGGAAACATACATATGTCATGTTGGAGCTGTGCAACAAACACACCAGCTTCACGTCAACATCTCTCATAACTTCCTAGATCCGTCACAGTCTGGCAGTTCGTCATGACACAGTACCCAATTGTCCCCACCCAAACACGCCACTGACGTGTTCCTGGCCAGGTCCAAGGGCCTGTAGCCTGTCCATACCCTCTGGGACCTGTCGGCTGCCCTCGAGACCATTGACCACAACTGTCACTGTGCTACTTTGTACATGCTCGTCCCAAAGGTCTAGGTACAAGCTTGCCACCCCCATATGTCTCCCATAGCACCCTCAGTGTGTGTTCCTGTGGGTCCACCTCCCCTGCTAACCCGCTCCCAGGTGCTGTACGAAAGGGAGCTATGCAGGGGCTGCTACATCCCCCTGGCCCCATACCCAGTTCCCTGGTGCAGCAGGCATATCCCCTGGCTATCCCTAGCAGCTGTACATTGATGTGACCCACAGATATCTCACCACGCATGAGCTATGTTTGGCAGATCACACCCCGACCGCAGTTTGCCCCCTGACATTGCTGGCTGCAGGTACCCCCGCTGCATGACTTGAGCATGGCCACGACCAGACATCTGGGCATCACCCCTAAACCCTCTCCAACCCTTACAGTGTCTGTGTATAGGTTAGATACACCTTCTGCCGATGTGGTCGTCAGGGTAGCAGGTCTCTATGACTCCTCTCTCCCCATCCCCACACATACCCATCATGTAGCTAAGGCCTGCGGTGTCCCCCTAGATAACATCAGCAAGGTCCCTGCCGTCCACCCAGAACACACACACAAAGCGCCAATGACCCCCTTCATCACCCGCCAACCTGGTCACTGCAGCCTATACCTTGCTGGTCTGCCTCAAAATCATCTGTCAGTTGCAATGTATGCAACACTGCACTGCATGGCTAAGCTACCAACATGCACAGTATGACAATAACACCCCACCTGCCACGACATCTCACAGGCCCCAGGCGAGGTCAAGACGCACCTGCTGATCTATACATGGAGTCACACTGTGGTTGCCCTGTACCCTGACCCGCATAACCCAAGTATTACAAATACTACTACTACTACTATTGAGTATGTGAACAGTACCAACACCTGTATGCATCGCCATACCGACACCTGTAACACACAGTCCCTGCTCATCAGAGCATATGACCCATTCAATCCCCTCATATCCCCTAAATGTCATCCCCACATGTCAAGCCAGCTGGCCCTATCCATGGGCCGCTTACCCACTGTTAATGTGGGACCACACACCTGTCACCTTGCAGCACCTAACGCCTGTAATGAACTACCTGTGGCTGTAGGGCAGCCACCCTTAACAACCGTTCAAAACCCTGTGAATCAGCCTACCACATCACCTAAGCCTAACAAACCTGCACACATTAATCACCTCCTCCTGCTGATGTCCCCTGCCCACACCGTCTGTGTTAGCAGTTGGACCACATTCTAAGCTCAGATGGCCAGGCATTGTGTCGGCAATGTCAGTGCAGTGCTGTGTGTGACGGGTAGTGTGATGCCAGTGCTCAGTAATAGTAGAAGTAGTACAGATATCTATACAAAAGTGTCATTTGGAAACATCCATTACTTACATGCAAATAGCTCCTCAATAAGCTGGCGCCTGAGTGCTGCGCCCTCACGTGTGTCACCATGGCCACGGATAGGAGGGCACGTTGGATCGTCTTCCAGATACTCATTAATTTCGACATCGATATCATGCCTGAGAGCAATGTTGTGCAGGATGCAACAGGCAATAATGATCTCTGCCACTGTCACAGGTTGGTATTGTAAGGCCCAGCCGGTCCTATCCAGACACCTGAAACAACTTTTCAAAATACCAAAGGTGCGCTCAATGACGGAGCGACTGGAGGCATGGGCCTCATTGTACCTCATCTCTGCACGTGTCCGTGGTAGACGCACAGGGGTTAGCAACCACGGCCGACATCCATATCCTGCATCACCTGCAGAAAGAAATGTTGAACGTTAAAACAGTATCTGATGTCCACACACATGCACACATGAATGTATGTGCAGATGCACAGCACCTATAGGTCAGACAGAAACATAAGGGAACACATGATGGGACACAACCACTATGCGCCAGTGTCTGGAGGTGTGAGATACAGAGCATGGGTGAGGTAGACGGAGTACAAACAGTAACCCGAACCACAGCAGACACATGGGCAGACACCAGAGGCCGAAAGGTATTTGTGGCAGGCCTGAACACATCAGAGACACACATGCAATGCACCCTGGACAAGGGCAGAGATGCACACATGTGCAAGCATGTGACGGTCATGCTATTCCCCACAGACAGGTGATGCAACAGGAACAGTCACCCCACTGTAGCAGGCAGGATGGCATAGACAACACCACACTGTTGATGAATGGGAAGCATACATGTGTGTCGTACCGAGCCAACCGAAACACAAAATGCCAAATGGCGTTATACGTCAAATGTCAGTGTGCCACCAACACACAGCACCACAGCACAGAGAACCTGGCATCAACCCCCCTCCCCCGCCCCGAAGCTCGCGCACACACAGATGAGACACACACACAACTCGGGACACATGTCAAGGACAAACGTGTGTGGACGGATAGCAGGGGTACACGATGTGCATGTCAGAGATGACAAATACCCACCCAGCAGGACACAGTCCTCAAATTGTCCTGCCTCAAATTGTCTGAACAGTGCAGAGTGATGCAGGATATGGGAGTCATGGGTGGACCTTGCAAACCGCGGGACCACATTCAGAATACACATACCTGCATCACATACAACCTGAACATTCAGGGAGTGGTAGTGTTTGTGGTTGCGGAACACTGCCTCCCTGTCTTTGGGCGGGACCAGGGCAACATGTGTGTAATCAATAGCTCCCATCACGTGTGGTAACCCGGCAAATGCCTCAAAGGCCTGGTGCAGGGCCCCCCATTGTTGCCTAGTGTTGGGAAATGCAATGTAATTCTCAACCCGGCTGATCATGGCATGCAGTACTTAGTGGAGACAGCGTGAGAAGGTGGGGCGGCACATGCCACCCATTGCGGCCACAGATGACTGGAAACAGCCAGAGGCAAAGAAATGTAGGGCACCAAGGAGCTTGACCAAACCCGGTATGGCATGTGACCGACAAGTCAGGGGCTCGAGGTCAGGTCTCAGATCCTCATAGAGCTCTCTAATAGCCCCTGTGCTCAGGCAGTAGAGGGAGATGACCTGGTCCTCACACATGCCCTGGAGCCAGGCCCTGGGCCTGTAGAGGTGAGGCCAGCAGGCCTGCAACTCGGCATGCCTCCTGCGCCGTGCCAGCACAGCCCCTGTCTGGCCTGCCCCCACAGCTGCAGGTCGGTGTTGGAGCAGGCCTGCACCCCCGCCCCATGCCCCAGCCCCATGGACACTATCTCTCCCATCAGGCAACTGCAAGCCACCCACATCCCCCAGTGTAACTGAAGCACCACAAAGGCCACCATAGCGGACACTGTTAACCCAAACCCCCTCACCACCCCACTTGATGCTAGCCCTGCCATTCACCTCCACCCCCAAACACTGACCAAGCCACACAGCACACCCACCACCCACTAACCATACCACCCACCAACCGTGTCACCTACCCCACCCACCAACCGTGTCACCTACCTCCCCTAGCACACACCAACCCAACCAAACACCTCCCCCAGCACTCAACATGGCCGCTGCTCGCCTCTCCCACCACTCACCTCCCCCACCACACACCAACACAGCTATCTACCTCCCTCACCGCTCATAAACCCTGCCACAGTCCACGTCTAACCTGCCTCTAACAGTGTGACACATCTCTACAATCTGTGCTGCCAGCAGAAACACCCTCACCTCGTTGTCATCACCTATTGCGCCCTATAGGGCAGGGGGGTGTCTGGACCCACATGTGGATTAGGGGGCAGCGCGTACAGACCCGCCCTCTTGGGGCCAGGGTGGGGGGACAGGATCTGCCTCCAAAAGCCCCACACTCTACATCTTTGCAATGGCGGCAGTGCAGTGACATGATGAAGGGCTGTGGGACCAGCTACCCCGGTCCTGCACGGGATAGGGCACCCTCCAAAGCACTGTATGCAGATCTGTTTGTATCACACAGGGCACTGGTAGACAGGCAGTGGGCCTGTATATGCTCAGATGCCCCCCACCACCATCTGACATTGACCAGCAGTGGGCACTGTCAGTCTTCACCCTGCAAGGTGCTCCAGCCATACACATGCTAACTGCAGACGGTCTGCTAGCTAGTACATAGTGCATATTCCTGGAGGAACTGTGTGCACCCAAAATGGGATGTGAGCACACACACCAAGCAGGTATGTCAGTGATTGGACCCCAGAACAGGGAACCCATAGATATCACCTGAAAGACATACTGTATGGCACTATGGGGTAACCTAGCCATGCCATGGTCACTGTTCAGTCAGGGTGTGAGTGACCTCCCAGCATGACATGCTGTGACCACCCTGTCCTTGCAGGTGGTGGTCGGGCACTACGATGTCCCAGCATTGCCCTATGCCCTGTGCAGATGCATCCTGCCCAGGCCGCCTTGTCCGGGCCATACCCACGGTACCTTGCTCCTCATTATGCACATTGGCAGGCTAACACTGGAAACAGTGCAAGCATTGTGGGCTCAGTAAGGTGTAGGCAGCCACAGCACTCTGGGTAGACATACACACACTCCCACACCTATTTCAGCATTGTGCAAGGATAGAGGTGGTTTGCAGACCTGGCCACCACACCAGTCCTGGGCACAGTGCAGGCATTGCTATAGTACGCAATACTATTGGGGTCACTCCCCGGGGTGGTAAACACTATCTGGAGCATACACTGAACCACACTCCACAGATGTCAGAAGGATTGCTATGATGAATCTCTGTCAACAAATTGTGTTTAACATAGGATGTGTTATCTGACATTGATCATAGCGACCTTTTGAGCGACATTGCTGAGGAATGCAGTTGCTAGTATTGGGAGATGCTAGTCTGCGTAAGGCCCAACGGCCTGACTCTCCATAAGGCATTGGATAGTGGAACCTGTGGGTGTGGGTGTTTGTGCCGCTGCTCTAGGGCAGAGGTTCCCAACTCTGGTCCGGGTGGGCCAAACATGGTTCAGGTCTTCATGCTGTCCCTACTGAATATGCATGGATACTGTAATACAGAAGCACAGGCAGAGCCTATGGAAGTAGAAAGAAAGGTGGATTTTACCTTTAAAAATGACAGTCAGCCAACACACACAGCTCAGAGTCTGCACAAGGGAAGCAACAGGGAAAGGGAGCAGTTGAGCTGACACACCCAAGCTCTGACGTAGCAGCAAGCTTGGAGTTTGATTACTCTCACCTGCTTAGAAAAGCCGAGCCAAGCTTCAGAGAGGAGAAATATAAACGCTGCTCAGTAGCTCCAGGAAGGGAGGAGGAGGCGGCAGAGAAGGAGGGAAGCAGAAAGCCTGGCAGAGAGCAAAGAAGCGGAAGGCGTGGCAGAGAAGGAAGCAGTGGCCAGGAAGGAGAGACTGGCATATGGAGAGCTTCAGAGAAGTGGAGATGCTCAGAGACTTCAAAAGGTTGGAGACACTGTGAAGAACCTGGTTGCAGTTCAGGAAGTGAGTCCAGCCGAGCAGAAGGAGAGACTGCACAGCCGGTTACTAGGAACCTGCCTAGACGGAGAGAGCTGGGGGCCCTTCAGATCTCACTGCCGGAGGAAAGGCTTCGAGGTCTATACAGGTGGGAGCCTAACACTAAACCAGGGAAGTCAAGAAGCTCAGCTTCTACTAGAGAGCTAGGGCAGTGCTCTAGTCTGGATTTGAATGCAGAAAGTTATAAAGCATTTCCTAGCAGCTGGAGAGAGCTAAGGGAGAGCCAGGGAAGAATCTCCACAGCCACAAGCCTTATGAGACCTCACCCTCGAGAACTGTACCCAGGGGAAGCGCCCCAGTTCTTAGGGAGAGGTCATTCCAAGCCTAGCAGTAACAGTTAAAACAAAACTCAGTAAGCTCTGAGGTTGAGGATATGCAATGGGAATTTACTTCTGCTGACTCAGAAGCAATTCCAATGGATTGTACGCTCTGCCTGGCAGATGACATAAAATCCCTTCGCTAAAGATTGTGTGAATGAGCTGAGGGAAAGTAAAGAAAAGGAAGTGTTTTTCTTTAAGGAAAAAGAAGCTGTTTTGTTTTACTACTTTGTTATATGGAAAAATGCCTTACACGTTTTGGAAGCCAAGAGTATGAAAATACAGCTATTTTGTATGTGTAAATAACCTTCAAGCAAAAGCGCCTGTAAAGAGTACTGTTTTGTTCTGCACTAAGTCCGTTTGGGAAGGGGAATACATTTCTTGTCAACTTTTGCCTAACACTCGACTCACGGCTATCCTTTTATCAGAGGACTAAAAACTACCACTCCCATAAGGCATAGCGGGAGTAAAGCTATAGTCATTTTCTCCATAAAGGACATCATGGCAACTCCAGCCCTCTGACCCCTAGGCAGAGGGCTGGGGCGCGTATGACAATACATGTGCATACAATGGGGGTCGTACATGTAAATACATCTCATGCATATTTATTAGGGACATCCTGACACCCTGAATGGTGTTTGGCCCTCCAGGACTGCAGGTGGGACACTCTGCTCTAGGAATTTCACATGTTTATGGTGTCTGTGCTCTGTAGGGTGACATATAGGCGTTTATGGCATGTTTCATTTCTCTGCAAGAAAGGTTCTGTCTTTATTACCACGGTTTACTACTGCATAAAATATGGGGACATGGTTTGCAGAGGCCACAGCTGGGACTTGAACCTGTGACCCTCTTCCCCTGAACACTCTGGCTGTGTGTACTGCACCACACTGTTGCCATGGAGCCAGATCATTCCCTGGGGATACCATGACTGTGCGTCAGACAGATCTTGTCTGTTGCAGTGCATGGCACACACCTAAACGGGGCTTGGCCGTGGTCTGCTGTGGGCAGCTGCCACTGCCCCCTCCATCAGCAGCACCCCTCCGCCACCATGCTGATATGCCCTTATGCCGGTGGTGCTGGTGGTGTGCAGTCCCAGGCCAGCCAGTGTGCCAGTAGGCAGCTGCCTATGGTGTGGGTTTTCGGGTGGGGGTGCCTCCATTGGACATGCGTGCTTCCCCCCGGCACCACCTGCCAATGTTCTGTGCCCTTGGGGGTACCTGCTGGATAATATCCCTGGGACACTGTGGGGAACACACTCGTGCCCATGTTGGACCCTCGTCAGTTGCTGTCTTGCTGCTTTACAGTTTTGGCATTCCTATGTGCCATCTAGGCATCTGCCTAGTCTGCAATGTGCCCCAGCGGGACCACAACATGTGCCGCCTGCAGCTCTCTGTTTCCCATTTCCAGCATCAGTACAGTTGCCCTGTCCTACGTGCCCACTCTGCTGTTGCTGCACATTTGCACACCATAACAAACCTGCCCAATATAAACAACAAACACCCTGATCAGCGGTATTTCAATGTGGGATCATTCACTTTGTAGGGAGACTGAGAATAGACCCTTCAAGACATGATATCTTCTTTTTTATGCTTTGTCAGTAGTGTTGCTTTATGTTTCTCATTAATATCACTATTGGCCAGTTTGGTTATTGGGATTTCAAATGCGGTTCATTTTATCTGTTTCTTTGCTTTTTTTGGCTCCTGCACATGTATCACTACTATCACGTTTTTGGGTTTCTCTGTCTTTGCTGTACATTGCTGACTGAAATGGTTTTTCTGACCTGCAAATGTGCCTAGCGCCAGGTTTTCACTGGCGCTAATTTTCTGAGCTTCATTTCATGGCATTAGTGTGCAAGGAGCCACTCCATGCCCACTCTCCGCCCATTGACCCCTTCTCTCCGCCCCTGGGAAGCCTTCCTCTGCCCTCTGGGGGGCCTTGCTCCACCCTCAGCGCACCTTACCGCCGCAGCAGACGTTATCGCACGGTAATGCACCATTATTGCGCGATAATGTTGCAGCTGCGACATTAGCGCTGTTTAGTAAACATACCCCTAAGTGTACCTGAGGCAATGGAGGGTTAAGTGGCTTGCCCAAGGCCACAAGAAATGGCCATGGGACTAGAGATCCCAGTTCCTCTGGCCTGAGGTTACTTGTCCCTACGTGGGAATTGAACCCCTGGCTGTCCAGCCTGAGGTAACCTGTCCCAACCACTGAGCCACTCCTCCCTACTGGAGAATAGCCAATGTAGCACTAATTTTTAAAAAAAGAGCTCCAGGGGTGATCAGGAAAATAAAGACGGGGCAACAAAATTCCTGAATTTCCATTTAATGGGAAGAAGCCAACATGGATTTAGCTTCATCTTTGATCACATTTTTGAAGGTGTGAATAAGCAGATAGATAAAGGTAACCAAATTGATATAATGTATCTGGATTTTCAGAAAGCCTTTGACAAGGTCTCTCATGAGGAAATAAAAAAGTCATGAGATAGGAAGCTGTGTCCTATTGTGAACTGAACTGGTTAAAAGATAGAAAACCGAGTAGGGAAAATTGGGAAAATTGACCAATAGAGTATCCCAGTGATCTGTACTGAAGTGAGTTCATCAGATCTGCAGACAACACAAAATTATTCAAAGCTGTTAAATCAGAAAAGGATTATGAAAAATTGCAACAGTACCTTGATAAATTGGGAGATCACTGAACCAAATGACAGATGAAATTTAATGTGGGCAATTGCAAAGTTATGTACTTGTGGTAGAACAACCCAAACTATAGCTACATGATGTAGAGTTCCATATTAGGAGTCACCACTCAGGCAAAGAATTTGAGTCATCGTGTATAATACATTGAAATCCTCTGCCGAGTGTGCAAGAAAGCTAATAGAATTCTAGGAATTATAAGGAATGAAATGGAGAATAAAATAAAGTATTTCATAATCTTTCTGTCTCACTCAGTGGTGCAAAAACACCTTGAGTATTGAGTGAGCAGTTCTGGGCGCCGAATCTAAGAAAAAGATACAACAGAATTAGAAAAGGCACAGAGAAGAGTGGCCAAAATGATCAGTTTGATAGGATACCCCTATGACGAAAGGCTTAAAAGTTTAGGGCCCTTCTGCTTGGAGATGAGACAGCTGATTGGAGGTATGATAGAGGTCCATAAAATAATGAATGGAGTGTAAATAGACAGTATAAATTAGTTGTTCTTTTTAAAAAAAATCAAAGACCAGGGGACATGCGATGAACCTACAAAGACTAATCAGAGAGAGTTTTTCACTCAATGCGTAATTAAGCTCTGGAATTTGTTTGTTTACAGAAGATTTAGTGAAAGCTCTTAGTATATGTACAGTAATTGGGTTTAAGAAAGGTTTTGAAACTTTCCTGGAGGAAAAGTCCATCTATCTATATATGTCCATATATATATAAGTCCATATAATTTTTTTTTTGTGTCATCAAGTCAGTGTTGACTTCTGGTGACCCAGCTGGCAATGTATTGCCGGAAATAGATTGCCAGGCCTTTTCTTCCCTGGCAGTGGAGAACATAAGAAATGCCATACTGGGTCAGACTAAGATCCATCAAGTCCACAATCCAGTTTCCAACAGTGGCCAATCCAGGTCACAAGTACCTAGCAGTTTCCCCAAAAGAGACAGGTTCCACAATGCTTGTATTGGGTCAAGCAGTGGATATCCCGGGTTCCCTTTAATAATGGTTTATGGACCTTTCCTCCAGGAACTTGTCCAAACCTTTTTTAAACCCAGCTACACTAACAGCTTTTACTACATCCTCCGGTAACAAATTCCAGAGTTTAATTACACGTTGAGTGAAAAAATATTTTCTCTTATTAGCCTTAAATAGGTTACCCTGTAGCTTCTTACCCTGTAGCTTCATTGCATGTCCCCTAGTCTTTCAATATTTTGATGGTGTAAACAATCGCTCTGTTTACACATTCTACTCTGTTCATTAATTTATAGACCTCTATCATATCTCCCCGCAGCCATCTCTTTTCCAGGTTGAAGAGCCCTAACCTTTTTAGCCTCTCTTTATAGGGGTATCCTTCCATCCCCTTTACCATTTTGGTGGCTCTTCTCTGAACCTTTTCTAATAACGCTATATCCTCTTTAAGATAAGGCGACCAGAATTGCACACAATATTCAAGGTTTGTTCGCACCATGGAACGATACCGAAGCATTATAATATCTTTTGTTTTATTCCCCATTCCTTTCCTTATGATACCTAGCATTCTATTTGCTCTCTTGCCTGCCACTGCACACTGGGCCGAGGGTTTCAACATGTTATCCATGACGACGCCTAAATCTTTTTTTCTGGGTGATGGCTCCTAATGTGGAACCTTGCATCGTGTAACCATAGTTTGGGTGGTGGTTTCTTTTTTTTTCTTTTTTTTTGGGTTGTTCTTTTCTAGTTGCATAACTTTGCACTGGTCCACTTTAAATTTCATCTGCCATTTGGATTCCCATTCTTCCAATTTATCAAGGTCCTCTTGCAATTTTCCACAATCCTCATAGGTTTTAACAACTTTGAATAGTTTTGTGTCACCTGCAGATTTGATTACCTCACTCGTTATTCCCATTTCCAGGTCAGTTACGGATATGTTAAAAAGCAGCTGTCCCAGCACAGATCCCTGGGGTACTCCACTTTTCATTTTTCTCCATTAGAATAATTGGTCATTTAGCCCTACCCTCTGCTTTTTAGCTTTTAGCCAGTTCCTGATCCACAATACTACATTGCCTCATATCCCATGACCCTTTAATTTTGCCAAACGTCTCTCATGAAGGACCTTGTCAAAGACTTTCTGAAAATCCAGATACACTATATCAACCGACTCTCCTTTGTCTACCAGTTTATTCACACTTTCAAAAAAACATAACAGATTAGTAAGACAAGATCTTCCTTGGCTAAAGCCATGTTGGCTGTCTCCATTAAGCCTTGTCTATCTACATGTTCAGTAATTTTGTTCTTTATAATGGTTTCTACCATTTTCCCTGGTACTGACTCACTGGTTGGGCTCACCGGTCCTTAGTTTCCCAGATCACCCCTGGAACCTTTTGAAAAATTGGCATTATGTTTGCTAGCCTCCAATTTTCAGGTATTACAGATGATTTTAATGTTAGTTCACAGATTACTAATAGTAGGTCTGCAATCTCATATTTCAGTTTTTTCGATACCCTTGGTTGTATATCATCCGGTCCTGGTGATTTGCTACTGTTTAGTTTATCAAATAGCTGCAACGTATCTTCCCAGTTTATTGATATTTCTTTCAGTTCTTCCAATGCATCACCTTTAAAAAAAAAACATTTCAGTCATGGGTAACTTCCCTACATCTTCTTCAGTAAAGACTGAAGCAAAGAATTCATTCAGTTTCTTCGCCTTGGCTTGTCCCCTCTGAGAGCCCCATTTACCCATCTATCATCTAATGGTCCTACTGACTCTCTCACAGATTTTTTTTTTTTGCTACGAATGTACTTGAAAAAGTCTTTATAATGCGTCTTCGCTTCAACAGCAAACTTCTTCTCGATTTCTCTTTGCCTGCCTTATCTCATTGCCTTGCATCTAACTTGCCAGTGCTTGTGTTTCCAGTTTTCGTCATTCGGCTCCTTTTTCGTTTTCTTGAAAGATGCTTTTTTGGCAATAGCAGCCTCTCTGACCTCACCTTTAAATCATGCTGGCAGTTTTTTGGATATCCTTCCACTTTTATTAAACGTGGAATACAGCTTGTCTGGGCTTCTAAGATAGTATTCTTAAACAACACCCATGCTTGATACAAATCTTTAACCTTTGCAACTGCTCTCCTTAGCTTTTTCTTAATTATATTCCTAATTTTATCATAGTTTCCCTTTTGAAAGTTAAAAGGTAGCACTGTGGATTTCCTTACTGTCCTTCCTTCATTTATTAAATCAAATGTGATCATGCTATGATCACTATTGCAAAGTGGCTCCAACACCCTTATCTCTTGCATCAGATCTTGTGTTCCACTAAGGATTTTGTTTCCTGCAGAACTTTAATCCTTTTTGACTCAATGCCCTCTCTAACATAGAGTGCAACCCCTCCACCAATTTGACTGCTCTATCATTACGATATAGTTTGTACCCAGCTATCACAGTGTCCCACTGGTTGTCTTCCTTCCACCATGTCTCTGAGATACCAATCATATCTGACCTCTCATTTAGTGCTATATATTCTAACTCTCCCATCTTATTTTTTAGACTTCTACCATTTGCATACAAGCATTTTATTCATATTAATCTGGCTATCTGTAGGCAGGGATAATTTTGAATTTTTAAGCTCTGTCTGCTCTGTACTCAAGGACATTTGGGCTACTTTTGTCTTTATTGGAACCTCTCTGCTGATATGCCCTAACTTCAGTCTTTTGCTAGTATCCTTCAAGTATGGCGAGGCCGCGTGACCCCCCCCCCCGGGGCGTGCGAGCGGCCGGTGTTAACCAGGGGGCGGCCGGTCGCGTGCCCGCCGCGGCATGGCTATACGCGGGTAGGGCCCGCGGAGCATGGAGGGCTCCCATTGGCTCCCGCGGCACATGACAGGGTGCAGGAGCCAATGGGGGGAGTGGAAGAGTTTCGGGGGGGGGAGTAGGGGGAGCGTTGCGGTGTCCTCCGGCCTTTCCCTCGAGGTGGCCGGAGGATCCGGACGTCGTTCGGGGGTGAGAGGTCCCCTTCGGGGTTGCTTGGAACGTGAACAAGAGGATTTCAGTTTTATTGATGATGTAGTTTGGGGTTTATTTGTAATTATAATTATCAATGGGAATTTGGCAAACCAAATGTTCCATCTAACTAACCGGTTTCCAAGATAATCTCAGCTAAAGAGAGTGGACTAATTGTTAATTGCTAATCGATTTTAACTTCTTAAAAAGCCCAGTTATAATAACAAGTGTTTTGATGATACTGGTGGCAGAGACGAGAGGTTGGAGCTGTACTTTGGCACTCATGCTTATGAAAAAATATCCTAGTATACTGATAAGTATTTGCAAAAAAACCCCCCAAAAAAACAAATGTGATACCACTCTACAGAGTGCATGAAAGAAAAACAAGTATAACGGTGTCCGTGCGTTCCCTGTGGGAGGTGAGACTCGTTTACGGCTCCATTTGAGAAACAGGAGAGGAAGATAGTCAAGGGCTGGCCATGTCGCAATATAGAGTCAGTGCAGATTATGAGGAGAATTGGGCCTCATATAGCTGTCAGTAGGGGAGAGGAAGGCTTGGATGGGCCCTCACCAGGAAAGATTTTCTGTGCAGCTTGAAAGAGGAATTCAAGGAGGAATTCAATCATGTGGCAGATGAGTCTGCGCCATAGTATCGCAGAGACATGGTGGATTTGGGAGCCCTGGTAGAGGAGGCCGAGAAAAGAGGCGAGGAACAGCATGCAGATATTGAAACGCTGGTGGGGGCGAACGAATAAGCTGGAAGCAGGCTGGTTGGAAGTTCAGTGTAAGCTGGTGAAGATTAGAACAGTATGTGTCACAATACTTTGCCGGAGGAAGAATGTTATATGGAAGCGGCTGCGGTTGCTCAGAAGGGATTCCAGCAGAGCCTAGGACTGAGCATCTTAAAGTGGCGGTGGAGCAGGCGCAACAGGCTTTAAGGCCACCACATGCCAACCAACTAGGGACATTGTAGTATGTATAAAGTGAATCCCAATCAAGAAGCAGTTTCTGCAGAATTCCTAGTGGATGCGGAGCTGAACTTGAATGGGCACCGGAATTTTAATTTCTTTATTTATTTATATTTCTTAAATAGGGAGATGAGGGCTCATTGGTGGTTGCCAATAAGTTGTATTTTGTATTTCTGGAGTTGAGGCTGACATGGAGGAGTACTGAGAGGGTACATAGTTTGGTTTAGTGTGGTGTGGTTCAATTTATTGATTTGGACACTGCCGTTCCATCCTCGGGGGCAGCTCGGGGTGGGGTATGGAGTGGAAAACCCTCCACAACATATTTGGTTTGGGGGAAACTAGCTCTTTTCCTTTCGGGGATGGGGAAACAGCAAAACTGGAGGGCGGGGAATGAGGGCAGGGAGGTAGGTTTGGGGGCAACAGCGGGAGATGCTTTTGTTTTCGCTGGGGGGGGGTGGTGGATGCTTTGAGTGCCCTCCCGATGGAGGTGGTGGGGGCGGGTGCAGTGGCGGAGTTCAGGGTGGCATGGGACGGACATGGGGGTCCTTTAATAGCAAGAGGACAAATTCAGTGGGCTCAAATGTCTTTATACTTCCACATGCGGAGGGGGTGGGTACGGCCCTGGGCGGGGGTGTAGGGGAGGGGGGACCTGCACAGAGTCTGGGTATGGCCCTAGGCGGGGGCATGGAAGGGATGACTGGCACGGAGAAGTGGGTACAGCCACTCCGGCCACCTTGCTGGGCGGATTGGATGGAGCATTCTGGCCTTTGTCAGCCATCATATACTATGTTCCTATGTTTGAGAATGAACGCAGCCATGTTCTGATGTTATTTGGACACAATGGCCTGAGCTGAGTGCTCATATGTGACGGGATGCCTGGTTCTACAGCTGCGGGTCTCTTGCACACTTGCGCTGGACATCAGTGACAGTTTGCATGCCTAGGAGCGTAGTGGGGCAAATCGCAGAGGACAGTGAGGCCAGTGTGCTGTGGCATGGGCACTGGTGCAGTGGGGCTTATTAAATGTTGTGGGGCTGTTTTCGTGGGGGAGCCGCCTAGGGATGTGCACCATTTGCGTGCATACGTCCCTATTTAGAGGGATGCACCTAGGAGGGCACTTGAGTGCGTGTTAGGTGGTTGCCGTTCTGGAGGCGCATTCATGGATGCAATGGCATGTACTTTCATTTGGGGCCTGCACTATGGTGGATATCACTGACTTGTGGTTCTATAGTGGTGTCGCTGACTTATTGTCAAGCTAATTGTCATATTAAATAGCTTATTAAATTCCAAAAAAACAAAAAAAACCTGGCGGGCGGGGGAGGATAGGGGGAGGCGGCTCCCTTAGTTGGGAACTTTGGCAGGGTGGGGGGCAAGGCCCTTCCTAGGCAGATTGTCTGGGGGTGTGGCAGCTGCTTTGGGTGGGGGCGGGTGCTGCGGTGTCTTTTCCTTTTTTCCCCCCACAGGACACTTCGGGATGGCCAGCGCAGAGCGGGGAGGAGAGCACGCCTGCAGCTGGGTCAGCAGAACCGGGACAGGGCTTGAGGAGCGTGGTGCCGGATCGGTCGGAGGTAGGAGCGGTGCCTGCACAGGCGATGGCTGCGGCAGGTGAGTCTGTGGGGGCGGGGTCTTCGGGGGGAATCCCGGCGGGGGAAAAGGGGGGGGTAGGCGGCCAGGAAGCGGCGGCGTTCAGGCCGTCGGTGTTGGGCTTCGGGTTCCTGGTCGTCTCCGTCCTCGGTGTCGTCGTCATTTTTGTCCAGGTCGGATGGGAGCAGGGGCGCGGGCGGAGGGGGCGAGGCCGGGTTGGTTGGTTCGGCCAGGGGCAGCGTCGTCGGTGGTAGCGTTCTCGGCGTTGTGGGAAGGCGTGCCGAGGAAGCTGCGGCGTAAACTTACAGAGAGGCGTTATATTGATATCTTTCGGTTACTGGAGGGTCGAAGGCATTTTGGGGACAGTAGGAAGAAGCGGAAGGCGGATGAGAAGGCGGGTTGGGCGCGGAAGGTGGCGCGCAACGTAGCGAATGGGGTGCGGGCATTTCTGCGGCTGGCTAGTGTGGGGGGGAGGGCGTATCCTGACCAGTACGGGATGCGGCTGGCGTATGCCGACTCCATCCTGGAGGCCTCTCAGTGTCCGGAATGCCCTGTCGGTGCGGCGTTTCGCCAGCGTGGTCTGGGACGCGCTAGCGGTGGAGATCGGGTTGGGAAGGGTAGCGGGCCCTTTCAGGGAGCCTCCCTTCCCGGGGAGCCAGGAAACTACCGGTGGCTCCTTAATCTGTCCTTCCCTAGCGTGGGTTCGGTGACTGATCATATCCCCCAGGAGTTGCGCGAAGTGCGGTATGCTTCCTTCGACGAGGCGGTTGACTCGGTGCTGGGGTGTGGGCGGGGGCAGTCATTTAATCGGCTTTTCGTCTATTGCCGGTGCACCCTTCGGCATTCCCGGTGTTGGGGTTTGCTTCGAGGGTAGTTATTACTTCGATAGGTGTATGCCTATGGGGTGTTCTCTCTCTTGTGCGCACTTTGTGAGGTTTAGTACATTCCTGCGTTGGGCGTCGGTAGACCGGGTGGGGTGGGCTCAGATGGTACATTACCGGGATGATTTCTGGTTGTGGGGGAGGCGTGGACTGGGCAGTGCACTGCGTTGTTGGACGGGCTGGTGCAGATGGCGGGGGAATGGGGAGTTCCATTGGCGGAAGGGGAAGATGGAGGGCCCCACGACTCGGTTAACCTGTTGAGGCGGCAGGTCGTACCGTTGGGCTGCGACTGCTGGATGCAGTGCTGAGGGAGCGTGAAGGGGGGGACCACCCCCGATCACCGGTTAGGTCTGTATGTGGCGGCGTTGCAAGCCGCAGGAGGGTCCAGGGCTACGGCGAGTAGGACTTTGGCGGGGTTCTCGTTCTTTGCTGCGGCAGTGGGTGGGGGGGGCGGTCGAGAGGGATTGGTAGCGCACCGGCGGCTGCAGGGCTGGGAGCGCTCTGATCTGTCGCCCAGGGACAGCATGCGGCCCATTACGCATGAGATGCCGCAACGCTTCTGTGCTGTGCGCCTGCTTCCGGGCGGTGTTTTCTGTAGCATTCTTGGTGCGGGGTTGTATGCGCCGCATTCCTTTCGTATTTGAGCAGCTCCTAGCGCGGCGGCGGTGAGCTTACCTGAAGGGGATATCAGGCGGTTAGGGAGATGGACTTTCTGGGCGTATCGGAGATATGTGCGCCTGTAGGGGCGCTGGGGGGGCTGACTCACTGTGGATCTGTTTGTTTTGCAGAAGTTGTTCCTGGCTCGTGTCGCTGTTGGGGGATTGGCCACTTGTTTGAGTTCTGGGCCGGTTGGCGAGCAGCAACACGCCCGGTGGAGCGGAGGATTGGTTTGGACCAGTTCGGGGTGACCGTTTCATGGCTGGGTGAGCGCGTCTGTGATAGATTCAGCTCTTGCCTTTGCTGCGGCACCACGAGCGGCTGTGTTTGCCACCGGATGCCGTGGTGATCCACCTGGGTGGCAGGTGTCCTGGAAGGGCCGGCAGTGGAGTCGGACTGTGATTCGGGACATGGAAGCGCTATTTGAGATGTTTCATGGTGTGATTTGCTGTGGTCAGTTATAGATCCAAGGCCTGCTTGCAAGGCTCAGCGGCGGGGGTCGCAGGGTCTAACGAAGATCAATAGCCGAATTGGCAGATGGGTGTGGGAGCAGGTCCTGGGCTGATGCGGAGTGTGCGGGCCTTTATCGGGCCGATGGGGTCCATCTATCCCTGGTGGGGATGGCTTGGCTCCGCAACGATTGGCAGGAGGCCTTGGAGGATAGGCTGAACCAGAGGGGCGCTGGTCGCAGCTTAGCCGGGGGGGCAGCTCAGGCCGGTGAGGGCCTGAGCTGGTGGCGGGATCCCGGAGGTTTCCGGGGTCCGGAGCTGGAGCCAAGCAGTAGGGCAGGGGTGGGGTACCCCCACCCGGGCGGTTCCTCAGGCTTTTGCTAATAATATGGTGAAGCCGGATGAGGGAGGCTAGGCAATTTGCCAGGGCCTGGACAAGGCGGAAGCGGCATCACTTTGCTACTCACATGGCTGGTGAGGGTTCGCTCTGCTGGGGGGGGGGGAATACAATTTAAGGTTTGGATTGTTGATGTATTGGTTTATGGCAATAAAGCTGCGACCAGCAGAATTCCCATATATGTGTGGTCTACCTTTGTTATGATAGTTGAGGGGGTGGTTGGGGGGTGTAGCGGTGGCGGAGGTCGGTCCGCCTTACCCGGTTATGGCGAGGCCGCGTGGCCCCCCCTCCCGGGGCGTGCGAGCGGCTGGCGTTAACCGGGGGGGCGGCCGGTTCCGTGCCCGCCGCGGCATGGCTACGCGCTTCGCAGGTAGGGCCCGCGGCGCATGGAGGGCTCCCATTGGCTCCCGCGGCACATGGCAGGGGTGCGGGAGCCAATGGGGGGAGTGGAAGAGTTTCGGGGGGGAGTAGGGGGAGCGTTGCGGTGTCCTCCGGCCTTTCCCTCGAGGTGGCCGGAGGAGCCGGACGTCTCGCCCTCGCGCCCTTTATTGGGATTCGGGGGTGGGGTGGCTTTGGAGGGGTGTTGCAGCTGGGGGGGGTGGGGCGGGGTCCCGGAGGTTTCCGGGGTCCGGAGCCGGAGCCAAGCAGTAGGGCGGGGGTGGGGTACCCCCACCCGGGCGGTCCCTCAGGCTTTTGCTAATAATATGGCGAAGCCGGATGAGGGAGGCTAGGCAATTTGCCAGGGCCTGGACCAGGCGGAAGCGGAAGCGGCATCACTTTGCTACTCACATGGCTGGTGAGGGTTCGCTCTGCTGGGGGGGGGGAATACAATTTAAGGTTTGGATTGTTGATGTATTGGTTTATGGCAATAAAGCTGCGACCAGTTGAATTCCCATATATGTGTGGTCTACCTTTGTTATGATAGTTGAGGGGGTGGTTGGGGGGTGTAGCGGTGGCGGAGGCCGGTCCGCCTTACCCGGTTATATATTGTTCTGAACCATGCACTCTTGGACGACTGTCGGCTTTCCTCTATCTAGTTTAAAAGCTGTTCTGTCTCCTTTTTAAAGGTTAATGCCAGCAGCCTGGTTCCATCCCGGTTAAGGTGGAGCCCATCCCTTCAGAAGAGCCCCTTCTTTTCCCACAACGTTCCTCAGTTCCTAAAAAATCCAAAACCCTCTACCTTGCACCATTGTCTCATCCATGCATTGAGACTCCGGAGCTCTGCCTGCCTTTTGGGTCCTGTGTGTGGAAACGAGAAGCATTTTGGAGAATGCTACCACTATCCTGTTAGTTCTGGATTTAAACTTCCACTCTAAAAGCCTAAATTTAGCCCCCAGAACCTCCTTACCACACTTTCCTATGTCATTGGTACTGACATGCACCAAGACAGCAGACTCCTCGCCAGCACTATCTAAGACCTTGTCTAGGTGATGCGTGAGGTCCGCTACCTTTGCACCAAGCAGGCATGTTACCAAGCGATTCTCATGTCCACTGGTCAACCAGCTATCTATATGCCTAATGATCAAATCACCAACTACAATGGCTGTCCTAACCCTTCCCTCATGGGCACATGGCCCTGGAGAAACCTCCTCAGTGCGAGAGGGTTTTACATCACCTGGAGGACAGGTCCTAGCTACAGGATCACTTCCTGCCATACCAGGATGATGCTCTCCTGTCACATGACCTCTCTCCTCCATGGCAACAGGGATGCTGCCAGACTGAAGGTGGGACATCAGTACTATATCCCTATATGTCTTGTCTATGTACCTCTCTGTCTTCCTTATGTCCTCCAAGTCTGCTACTCTAGCTTCCAGAGATCGGACTCGTTCCCTGAGAGCAAAGAGCTCCTTGCACCTAATGCACACATAAGACCCCTCACCAACTTGGGAGAAAATCATACATGTGACACTCAGTGCAAAAGACTGGACAACCCCCATCTCACTACTGGACTGCTGACTGCATCTTAGTTTTAAGGTTGTGTTTAGGTATTTAAGTTGCTTTCTTACTAAGGTTTGCTGGGGATACTTATACTAATAAAATTATACCTTATACATTGAATGGACTTTGTTCACCTCAAACTTAATTAATCTCAGGTCCTTAATGTATACCTGATGAGGATAAATAGCTGCACCCAAGAGTGAATATGGCACCTTCTTCCCTTTAAGACGTTTAGCACTTATAAAGCTATAATTATTCCAGAGGTGGGTGGGAATCGGGGAGGGACGGAGGGAAAGAAGACTTATTAAAAGTTGACTGCTACACAATGCTCTGTCCTGTGATTGACACAGCCCTGGCTTGGATAGAGGGAATCTTTCAAAATGCTCCTTTGATCTGACACTTGGCATTAACCACCTATTTAAAACAATTTCACAGGTCTCTTGCCACCTATCTAGAAGGCCTCTTTGTAAAGGTCTCTAGAAACAATTTATTGCTCAAAGAATACTGACCCTGTTTTTCATTTTATGCTAAGTTATACTCTGATTTGATTTAAATTAAAGCTCTTTGCTGATACTAGGCCCTGACTATGAAATTTAAACTAAAAGCTCTTTGCTGTGTTTTAAATGTAATCAGAAAGCTCTTTGCTGATACTAGGCCTTGACTGCTGGGTTTTAAACTTAAACTGAAAGCTACCAGTTGAGTTTTTAATTGAACTAAAAGTTCTTTGCTGATACTAGGCCCTGACTGATTTAACAAATACACTGGATTCTAATTTAGACAGATTAATCAGCTTTAATCTAAAGAATTCCTTTTTCCCCAAGATTTAGAAAAATTCCCAGAAGTAAATACTTACAATTACAGATCTCTCTCCAGAAGTAGCAGTTCCTTTTTATAAGGTAAAGTGACTTGCCCAAGGTTACAAAAAGTGCCAGTGGTAATCGATCCCTTGATCATCTGGGTACTAAGCAGTTGCTCTAACCCAGGGGTGGCCAACTCCGGTCCTAATGTACCAAGATCCAGCCTGGTTTTCAGGATATCCCTAATGAATATTCATTAGATATATTTGCATACAGTGGGAGGCAGTGGATGCAAATATACTTCATTAATATTCATTAGAGACATCCTGAAAACCAGGCTGGATCATGCTGCACTAGGACTGGAGTTGGCCACCTCTGCTCTAACTACTAGGTTGCTTCTCCACTCAGAAACAGTATAGAACAACAAAATCTTATTTTCCTCTGTGCAGGGTCAGATAACTGAATTATTTGCCCTTCATCGTGAAATGTTTTTTTATACAATTCCTTTTCAAGCTTTTTGTGATCTATCACCTCGGCAAGATAGCTCTTCTTGTTCCATTATGTTGATTTGATTCTGTGATTGAGTTTCTTTTAAGGCAACCAGAGTTGGAGTTAGGTATATTGATAGTCACTCATCTCTATTAAAGATTTGCCTATTTAGCTGTGTGAAACCAAAGTGAACTTGCTTTTCAGTTGCCTCTATGACGTGCAAACTCGCTGTTGTTGAATTTCCCAGTGATTATCAGAGTTTTTTATAGAAAGACTTCATAGGAAATAGTCTTGTGCTGTTACCTTGTGACAGCATATGTATAGGTATATTTTTATGTTGCTATATCGGCAGCCCATTTTATGGTTATCGTCTTACATATCAAGAGTATTTGTACATACTATTTTCCCTATATGCTCAGAATATGTCACAAAAGATAAATATTTATTGGTGGTTCCCAACTATTTGTGTATTAATTAAAATATCAGAACATAAGATATGGATCAGACCAAAGGTCCACTAAGCCCAGTATCCTGTTTCCAACAGTGGCCAATTCAGGTCACAAGTACCTGTCAGGTTCCCAAAAGGTATACAGATTTACCTGCTGCTTATCCCATGGGTAAGCAGTGGATTATTTCTCCGGTCCACTTAATAATGGTTTATGGATTTTTCCTCCAGGAACTTGTCCAAATCTCTTTTAAAGCCAGCTACACTAACAGTTTTTACTACATCCTCTGGTAATTAATTCCAGAGATTGATTACGTGTTGAGTGAAAAATTATTTTCTCTGATTTGTCTTAAATGTGCTACATTGTAGCCTCATTGCATGTCCCCTAGTCTTTCTGTTTTTTGAAGGAGTAAACAACCGATCTACATTTACCCATTCCACTCCATTCGTTATTTTATAAACCTCTATCATATCTCCCCTCAGCTGTCTTTTTGCCAGGTTGAAGAGCCCTAACCTTTTAGCCTTTCCTCATAGGGGTATCCTCCCAGCCCCCTTATGTTTTTGATCGCTCTTTGTACCTTTTCTAACTCTATCCTTTTTAAGATATGGTGACCAGAATTGCACACAATATTCAAGGTGCAGTTGTACTGGAGCAATACAGAGGCATTATAATATCTTTGGTTTTATTCTTCATTCGTTTCCTTATGATTCCTAGCATTCTATTTACTTTCTTGGCCACAGCTGCCCCCTGGGCAGAGGGTTTCAATCAGTTGTAGGATTCAGCCGGTTCGCACCGGTTCACATGAACCGATTCCTAGCATTTCCCGCGTTTGCCGAACCGGTGCCAACAGACCGTGTTACTGCCACATCTGCACTGGTGGGATTCAAAACACCCAACAGAATTTTGATGGTATAGGGAGGATCACAGCATCTAGAGAAGTCCCCAGTGCTATCAAAATACTGTGAGGTGTTTTGAATCCCACCAATGCAGATGTGGCAGTGACATGGCCCGTTGGGAATGGTTCGGCGGGTGCGGGAAATACTTGGAATTGGTTCACGCGAACCAGTGCGACCCGGCTGATTCCCACCACCGACCAAACTGGGTTCCTAGGAGGTTTCAGATCCCACCACTGGTTTCAACGTATTATCCATGATGATGCTCAGATCCTTTTCCTGGGTGGTGGTTCTTCATGCGGAACCTTGCATCATGTAACTATAGTTTGGGTTGTTCTTCCTTAAAGTGCATAACTTTGCACTTGACCACATTTAAATTTCATCTGCCATTTCGACACCCAGTCTCCCAGTTTTTCAAGGGTCACTTGTAATTTTGTAATTCTCTTCTGTTTTAACAACCTTGAATAATTTTGTGTCATCTGCAAATCTGATGACCTCACTCATTATTCCCATTTCCAGATCATGTATAAATATGTTAAAAAGCAGTGGGCCCAGCACATATCCCTGGACTTCTCCACTATTCACCTTTCTCCATTGACAAAAGTGGACATTTAGCCCTTCTGTTTTCTATCTTTTAACCAGTTCCTAATCAACATTAATACACTGCCCCCTATCCCATGATATTTTAATTTCCCCAAGAGTCTCTCATTAGGGATCTTGTCAAAGGCTTTTTGAAAATCCAGATACACTATATCAACCTGCTCACATTTACCTACCTGTTTATTCACTCAAAAAAAATATAAGAGATTAGTGAGACAAGACTTGACGGCTAAATCCATCTTGGTTTTCTGCAATTAAACCATGACTATCTACATGTTCAATAATTTTGTTCTTTAAATGATTTCTATCATTTTGCCCTAGTATTGAGGTCAGACTCGCTGGTCTATAGTTTCTCAGATCGCCCCTGGAATCCTAAAAAATGGCGTTATATTGGGTACAATCTTCAGGTACTACAGATGATTTTAATGATGATTTACAGATTATTAAAAGTAATTCTGCAGTCTCATATTTCAGTATTTCAGCACCCTGGGATGTATGCCATCTTGTCCAGGTGATTTGCTACATTTTAGTTTATAAAATAGTTGTATTACATCTTCCTAATTTATTAAGATTTGTTTCAATTTCTCTGATTCATCACCTTTAAATATCATTTATGGCATGGGTACATTTTCTATGCCATCTTCAGTAAAGACTGAAGCAAAGAATTCATTCACAGCCCAATTTCATCCCGGACGTACATGCCCTCTGTACACCTGGTCTGAACCAGACATACAGAGGACGTTGCGATTCTGATTCCGCGGGACACGTCTACTACTGTGGGATCAGAATTGCGATCAGGCCTGTACATGCAGGCCAGGACTGCAGTTCAGCCCAGCCTGCATGTACAGGCCTTGCCCGACTAACTCAGTCAGGGCTTTTAAATGGAGCCACGGCGCCATGGTGTCCGGTTGCCATGGCACTGTGGTTCCATTTAAAAGCCGCAATCCCCGGCCACCGGCTCCTGCAGCTAATTTCTCACAGCCCGACCTCTGATCTGGCCTTCCAGGGCCAAGATTGGGATGCGGGGAATACCATCTACCCCCTGCCACCCCTTCCCAGCTCCGGGCCTGCCGATCCTGCAGAATCGAGGAAGTTATTCCACCTTGGTGGTGGAATAATTTCCCTGTTCAAGTCGCCGGCCCCGGACATACAGGGCTGACATTAGAATTGGCCCTGTACATCTGGGTCTGGCGACTGAACACTGACCGCCCTAATGTCGTCCCCAATCCTCCCCTTTCCTGCTCCCATCTAACTTCCCCGTACAACCGGCAGGAAAGTTAGATGCTGGTGGGAAAGGGCATGAATAGTGGAGATGGACGTCCCTTTGGGCATACATCCCTGCTGTTCACAGCTCGGAATGAGCCTGTCAGTCTCTCTGCTATGGCCTCATCCTCTTAGTGCCCCTTTTACCCCTCCTATCATCTGATAGTCCAATTCTCTCACAGGTGTTTTGCTAGGAATGTACTTGAGAGTTTTTATTATGCGCTTTTGCTTTCATGGCAAGCTTCTTTTCAAATTCTCTCTTTGCCTGCCATATGAATGCCTTGCATTTAACTTGCCAGTACTTATGTTTCCTGTTTGGCTCTTTTTTTCCATTTTCAGAAAGATTCTCTCTTGGCTATAACAGCCTCTCTGACATCCCCTTTAAGCCATGCTGGCTGTCATTTGATCTTCCTTTCACTTTTCTTAAACTGTATAATACATCTGGTTTGGTTTTCCAAGGTAGTATTTTTAAATAACACCCAGGCTTCAGGTAAACTCTTAATTTTTGCAGTTGTTTCTTTGAGATTTTTCTTAGCCATTTTCCTCATTTTATCATAGTCTCTTTTTTTTTTTTTTTTAGTTAAATGCGAGTGCAGTGAATTTCCTTCCTATCCTTCCTCCATTTATTAAATCAAATGTGATCATGTTATGATTGCTATTGCTAAGTGGCCCCCAAACCTTTACCACTTGCACTAGATCTTGTGTTCCACTAAAAACTAGGTCTAAAATAGTTTCCCCTCATATTGGTTCCTGAACCAGTTGCTCCATGAATATGTTTGAGTTGGGGTGTAAGGTTATTGTGGCATCTTAAGTATAACCGTGTAGATGTGCTCAGCTTACCCGAAGAAAAGGTGAGCGATTGTAGAAGATGTGAGCTGAGGGGCGAGAGAGCACATGGAAAGAAAAGTGTTCTAGGAACGTTCTGGTCTAGTTTTGCCAGTCTGCTCCAGAGGTAAACTTTTCTCATCCTCTGCTTTTCTGCTATCATTCAGGCCACTAGACAGTCATTACAAAGCTTAGTATTCTAATTACTAGAGAAGCTGGGCTCCCAGGTTAATCAAGTCCTTAAATGGAAGCCTGACAAGTGTTATGTTTTTCCAGCATCCTCAGTATTGTGATTCTTAAATAGTAGAATTGCCCTTTTTGAGGATTATTTTTATATTTCAGTTGCATTTCTGAGGGCACTTTAAACCTTTTACCAGCTGGTCTGGTGCAGTGTGTGAACAGCGACAGAGTCTAACTTCAGAAAGCTGAGGGTCTTTGTTGTCAGAAATTACAATTTTGTTAAAATAGAAAGCACCTTAAGGGAGCTATGGGGGGGGGGGGGCACGTGGGGCGGGGATAGGGCGCAGAATCTAGGTTTAGTAGAGAAACTATGCCTGCAAGTAAAAAAGAACTATAAATTGCTTGATGCTTTATTTTGTGCTTTAGATAGGCTCTCCTTTCAGGTGTGTGTGTTTTTTTTTAACTGCCCTTGTTTGCTTGTGAGCCCAAACCTTTAAAATAGTAACACACAATATTTGTGCTATTGGGTCAGTGTAGCTAAAATTATATTTTTGAAATACCCCAAAACATTTTGCCATAATTAGTTTAATTTTGGTTAAAAAAAAGTATAAACCTTAATTGTGGTATCTCTTTTTTTTTTTTAGCAAGAATGCCGTTAAGATAAGAGCACTAAATCTCTTTATAACACCTACAGTACTTTGCCGTTAGACACACATTCTCAATTCCCTAGAGCAACTTGGTAATAAGATATTGCAGATACATTTTAGAGCAAGGTGCACTTTTCCTTTATTTATGAAGATAGACATGCTGGTTGAGGGCTTAATCACAGCCGATAAATCATTTCAAGGAAGGCTATTAGAACCATATGCTCATTCAGTGCCATAAGACAGCATGTCTGTTTCTGCTCCACTAAGAAATTTTTTTCCTGTTTTCTGGATTATTTATCTGTTTAAGTGGTATCACTTGTGTAGGGACATTTATCTCTTAAAAGGCATCATTAATAAAACAAGGTGAAAACACTGTGCAAAAAAAAAAAAGTGTCGGGTCTGAGTGCCTTTTTGGAGGGGAGGGGAAGGAGGAGTTTGCTCCAAAGTCAAGAGTGAAATACTGGGAATCGAAAACATCTCAATTAAAATTTAAGATTGCAAGTACAGGCATCCCACAGCATAAGGGAATCATTTGGCCCCAGGTGGTTGGAGTAGCACACTAATGGGATCGTTGGAAGGTAGTGCAGTCTTGTGTGCTGACATTTTTGTTATCACAAGGTACGGGGCAAGGAGAGGTCCATAATGGGGACGGGTTACATGGTGCCTTAATGAAAGACACATTTGTGCAGTTACTCAGTGCCAAGCTCTATTTATCGCTAATTGGAGCTTTTTTTCACACATCTTTTCTATTATTTGCTGATTATGCCCCTGTACTTTTTATTATCTTGCCAGAATCCAAACACTAATGATTTACTCTTTATTTATAGCTCTGTCTGCTGCTTAAATGGATGCATTTTAATGGATTTTAAAGCATACATTTTAGCATCAGGCCTTATGGGTTTTTTTTTAACCCTCAACAAAGCAGAAATCTATTTATGGAAAGACTCCTCCCTCCTCCCCCAGCTCCATGAGACTCAAACCTTTCAGTTGGGCTGCCCTCTGTTCCTCAAGGGACCTCCCCCCCCCGTTTCTGTTGTGTATATGTTTGTTACTATACCGAGAAACTGCAGCTCTGTGCTAGTTTAAGAACACTATGTTCCCCAAGTTTGAAAATGTGGCAAAACAAATTTAAAAAGGAAAAGGAATACTGACACATCATAAATATACTGGGATAAAAGTGATTTGGAAAGAGACAGAGGAGAAAGGGGCAAACAGATGAGAATATATAGAAGCTCGAAATGTGGTATTAAGATTTGCAAATTTGCATTTGGGTCAGCACCTTAATTCATTTAGTGCACCTAATGTAAAATAGAAATATAGAAACATGGAAAATGATGGCAGATAAGACCATATGGCTTATGTCTGCCCGTCCATATCAACTACTAAACTCTACAAGCCCTTCCTCTACCTAAGAAATCCCCTGTGCTTGTCTCATGCTTTCTTGACTTCAGAAGCAGTTAGCCTTCCTGTAGAGGTGATGGAAAAAATGTCTCACACATCTACTACCTCTCTATAAAGAGATTTCCTTAGATTACTCCTAAGTCTACTCCCTTTTACCTTCACCCTGTGACCCCTCATTTCAGAGCTTCCTTTCAATTGTTACCTCCCATTCAACCAGTTTCTAACCCAGCCAGTCACTCTAGGGCCTGTACTTAGGCAACTTATAAATAAATTGAATGCCCTATGTGGAACTGTGTCAAAGGCATTGCCAAAATCTAAATACAGTAGTCTAATGGTGAGCTAGAACAGAGAATCCAGGGTTCAAATCCCACTGTTGTTCCTTGTGGTCTTGGTCAAGTCACTTGGATGAAGGAGTAGCCTAGGACCAGAAAGACCAGGGTTCCAATCCTCTGATACTCCTTGTGGCCTTGGGCAAGCCACTTAACCCTCCACTGCCTCAGTTACAAACTTATAATATAAGCCCTCCAGGGACAGAAGAATATTTACTGGACATGACTATAACTTCCCTTGAACTTCTGCGAAAGGCATGCGCCAAATGCAGTCCTGTGTCCTCCATTGATTCAAGTTTCTGGTCAGCCAGATTTGTCTGACAAGACCTACCTTTCGCAAAACCACGCTGCCTTCGATCCTCTAATTGCATGGATTCCAGCAATAGCAAAGTCTTCTGTTTTAGCAGTATTTCCATTAATTTACTCACCACAGAGTTCAGACTAAAACCTCCTCCTTACTTCTGCTTCTGTGGAGAGGAGCTACATTTGCCCATCTCCAGGCCTCCTAGACCAGGCCTGACTCTATTGAAAAGGTCAGACAGTGGAGCCACCTGAACTTCTTAAAGTTTCTTCAATACCCTTGGATGTATCTCATCTTGCCTCATCTCTTTTTCTACTTTTAGTTTAGCTAGCTCCTCAGAAACAGTCTTGTGAAAATCGTTTGAGGTTCACCTCACTTTCATTCCTATATGTATTTTGTTTTCTGAGGTCCTACTCCCAGCCCAGATGGGTGGCTTGTCTTGGTCTGGCACCTCAGCTGAGACCTGTCCATCTTGGGAGACCCTGCCAGCAGTTAAACTACCAATAGTTTAGCTCTCAGCATCACTGATGAACGCAAGCCCTCACAGCACGACAAGCTGCAAACCAAGTGAGAGTCTGCTGCTGCCCAGATGGGCAGCAGCAGAATGGGATAGTGTTGACGGCGGAGGATCACATTTTTGTGACAACGGCAACAACACCAAACTTAAACTGCGCGAAAGAAAGGCCCGGCAATCTACTTCTGTATCTTGCCATGAAAACCCAATGGATAGTTACAACAAAACAAATTGTGCTATGGTGCTGGAAGATGAGACCCCCGGGTCGGAAGGCACTCAACTAGCTACTGGGGAAGAGCTGAAGACTTTTCAGAGTAAAGCCAGCATTTATGATGTGGTTGGATCAAAGCCCTCGGGAAGTCTGACTGCTGATGTAGCTGCGCATGAAATGAGAGTCAGAAGCTGTAAAGATATCTTACACATTGGAACATAGAACGTACGAAGTATGAACCAAGAGAAGTTGGAGGTGGTCAAGAATGAAATGGAACATGTACAACTTGATCTGTTGGGTGTCAGCGAACTGAAATGGACTGGCATCGGGCACTTTGCATCAGATGATCACATGGTCTACTATGCTGGAAATGAAAGACAAAGAAGAAATGGTGTTGCATTTATAATAAAGAAGAAATTTGCAAGAACTGTAATGAAATACGATGCAGTCAGCGAACGCTTAATCTCTATTCGTCTACGAGGATTGCCTATCAACACAACTATAATTCAAGTATATGCCCCAACAACAGCTGCAGAAGAGAATGAAATTGAAGAGTTCTATGAACAAGTACAAGCTGAAATTGACAGAACATGCAAACAGGATATCCTGATAGTCATGGATGACTGGAATGCAAAAGTTGGCAACAAAGAAGAAGGCAAAGTAGTTGGAAAATATGGACTTGGCAACAGAAATGAAGCTGGAGAAAGACTGATAGAATTCTGCAAGACCAATGATCTATTCATCTCAAACACCTTCTTCCAGCAACACAAGCGGTGACTGTACACATGGACTTTACCCAATGGATTCTATAAAAATCAAATTGACTACATCTGTGGAAGTCAATGATGGAAAAGCTCTATAACATCAACCAAGACAAAACCTGGAGCTGACTGTGGTACAGATCATCAACTACTAGTATGCAAACTCAAGCTAAAGTTGAAAAAGAGCAAACCACTCATGAATGCAGCAAAATATGACCTTGAGAATATACCACTGGAATTTAAAGACTGCCTGCAAAATCGATTTGCTGCTTTAGATACAAATGACAGAGCTCCGGAAGAGTTATGGAATGACATCAAGAAGGTTGTGTTGGAAGAAAGCGAGAAGTCTCTACAAAAGGTGAAAAAGCAAAAGCGGCCAAAATGGATGACGGAAGAAACTCTGAAAATTGCCCAGAAACGAGGAGAAGCTAAAGCCAGAGGAGAAAGAAAGACAGTCGCAGAACTCAACAGAGATTTCCAACGTGCAGCAAGACAGGACAAGGAAAAGTACTACAACGACGCATGCAAGGAAATAGAAGCAGAAACTATTAGAGGAAGAACAAGATCGGCTTTCCTAATGCTACGAGAGTTAAAGAAAAAGTTCCAGCCTCGAATTGGAATGTTACAAGATGCTCAAGGTTCTATGTTGAATGATGCTGAGAAGATCAAGAAAAGGTGGAAAGAATATACAGAGTTTTTATATGATAAAGATCAAGTGGACCAACAGCCGTTTCAACCTGTACCTTATGATCAGGAACCATTGGTGATGAAAGAAGAAGTTGAAGCAGCATTGAAAGCCTTATCAAAGAACAAGGCACCAGGCATTGATGGCATTCCTATAGAAGTATTGCAGCAATCTGATGCAGCTGTTACCATACTTACAAGGCTCTGCCAAGAAATATGGAAGACAACATCATGGCCAACTGACTGGAAAAGATCTGCATTTATACCAATACTAAAGAAAGGTGATCCAACTGACTGTGGAAATTATCGAACAATCGCTCTGATCCCACATGCTAGCAAGATTTTACTGAAGATTATTCAAAAGAGACTACAGCCATACCTGGAACAAGAACTACCTGAAGTGCAAGCAGGGTTCAGGAAAGGGCGAGGAACGAGAGACATCATTGCGGATGTGAGATGGATCCTTGAAAAGACTAAAGAATACCAAAAGGATATCTATTTGTGCTTTATCGACTATAGCAAGGCTTTTGACTGTGTAAACCATGAGAAACTCTGGGCCACATTAAGAAGCATGGGTATACCAGAACACCTGATCGTTCTCTTGCGCAATTTGTACATTGATCAAGAAGCAACAGTTCGAACGGAACAAGGAGAAACAGAATGGTTTAAAATAAGCAAAGGTGTAAGACAAGGCTGCATACTTTCCCCCTACCTGTTTAATTTATATGCAGAACAAATCATCAGAGAAGCAGGATTGTATGAAGACAACAGAGGTGTGAAGATTGGTGGAAGACTCATCAACAACCTTCGCTATGCTGATGATACTACATTACTGGCTGAAAGTGAAGATGATCTGAAACATTTCCTTCTCACAATCAAAGAACATAGTCTCAAAATGGGCCTGCACCTTAATGTAAAGAAGACAAAGATCATGACAACTGGCATAATCAACAGGTTCATCGTTGAAGGAGAAGAAATTGAAATTGTGAACAACTTTAACCTACTTGGATCAACTATCAATAAAGAAGCAACAAGCAGTCAAGAAATCAAACGACGCATTGCTCTTGGCAGAATGGCTATGAAAGACCTAGATAAGATTCTCAAGAGCAGAGATGTCTCTCTCCATAGAAAGATTCAACTTTTTCAAGCCATGGTATTTTCAATAACATCATATGGATGTGAAAGCTGGACAGTGAAAAAGATAGACAGGAAGAAAATTGATGCCTTTGAATTATGGTGCTGGCGGCGAATACTGTGTATACCAGTGTTTCCCAACCCAGTCCTACGGGGCACACCGGCCAGTCAGGTTTTCGGGATATCCCTAATGACTATGCATGAGATATATATGCATTAGAGATATCCTGCCAACCTGACTGGTTTGTGGCCCTCCAGGGCTGGATTTGGAGACCCCTGCCTTACACCTCTGTCATTTAAGATTGTGAGTGGGCAAGGTGCAGATGTCCTAGACATCGAAAGGGTATATAGAATGTGACACATTCCTCCTCGATTCTCACCACCACCAAAAAGTTGTCTAATAGACAATATTTTGGTGGTGGTGAGAATCGAGGAGGAATGTGTCACATTCTATATACCCTTTCGATGTCTAGGACATCTGCACCTTGCCCACTCACAATCTTAAATGACAGAGGTGTAAGGCAGGGGTCTCCAAATCCAGCCCTGGAGGGCCACAAACCAGTCAGGTTGGCAGGATATCTCTAATGCATATATATCTCATGCATAGTCATTAGGGATATCCCGAAAACCTGACTGGCCGGTGTGCCCCGTAGGACTGGGTTGGGAAACACTGGTGTATACCATGGACTGCCCGAAGAACAAACCAGTCGGTACTAGAGGAGATCAAACCTAAGCTTTCTTTAGAAGCTCAAATGACAAGACTTCGACTTTCATACTTTGGACACATCATGCGAAGAGAGAGATCATTAGAGAAAGACATCATGCTTGGCAAGATAGAAGGTCAACGCAAAAGAGGAAGGCCAGCAATGAGATGGATCGATACAATAACAGCAGCTATGGGTACCAGTCTGTCAACAATGAGACGCCTGACTGAAGACCGAACACAATTTAGGATAGCTATCCAGAGGGTCGCCAAGAGTCGATTCCGACTTCGGCACTTAACAACAACAACTCCCAGCCCTTCATCTATAAACACAGAACAGAAATATTGAAGCGATTTGGCTTGATCCTCCTCAGCTTCTGCATATTCCTCCCCTTCAACCTTGAGTTTTGTAATACCACTTTTGCACTTTCTCTTGTCACTAAGATTTCGTAAAACGTATTTTTTTTGTTTTGTTGACATTTTTAAATACTTTGTAATGTACTGCAAACAAAATTGAAGCACAAATATGAGCCTGTTTCTTCAATGCATAATAAGTTGGCTCGGGCAGATTCAGGTTTTTCTATTTCTGTTGTAAGGCACTGTGCCTGTGCCTTACTGAAGACCATACCCAGGCCCTCGGAAAGGGAGTGTGTACACTCTTGTGCACTCCTTTGTGAGGCAGGCTGCATGTGTTCTGTAAGACAGGAATGCACACGTACCCCTCGATGGGAAATGAAGAGATTTCCCCGGGAAGATAGGATTAGAAGAACAGAGAGTCCTCTTGTATTCCTGTGCCAGAAAAGTCTAGAGATCCCTGACTATTGTGCTGTGGCTTAAGATCATTACTGCCCAGTACTGGCAAGACATGGAAACAAATCGCCTGGGGAAAAATGGTAATTATGCTTAATGGGTCTCATTCTGAACTAAAGCGTGGCTCTCACCTTTTGTATGCAGTTTTCAGGCAATTTTGAGCGGACCCTCTCTTATGTTTTGGGTGAGGAGTTTGGAGTTTCAGGTGTTTCACTGGTGGTTGCTAAGAATAGAACCTAATCTGTACAGGGAGTCATTGGGAAGTGGAGAGTCCAAAACAGAAGGTCATTTCTATTGATTTGGAATCACATACCCATCAAGTGAGTATAGATGTTTTGAAAAGTCTGAACTGCAATTGTTGGAGGTCAAGACAGTTTTGTCCCTTTTATAAGTGAAAGTCCTGGGCTCACAACTCCTGGAGTGACTGTGAAATTTGTGGAAGGAGGAGTACAAATAGATTTATAGTATCTCCCCATGGGAGGCCCCTGGATTGCGTTTTCTTCATGGACAATGAACCCTTTCAACTATGTTTAAATTCCAAAATAAACATGGGTGACACTATATCATGCCTAGCCCAATGTTGTCTAATTAAAAGATCAGTTTTCTGTCAATAGAGTATACACAGAACAGCTTCACATATTATTAAATTCATAAAATTCTGAAGTACCATTGAAATGAAATCTTCACCCATTCACAGGTCTGGGGAAACTTGCAGGGGTCTAAAAAAAAAATTCTCCCAAAATGTACATGGCGGTTTTATTTGATCACTATCGGACTGCCACCCTAGTGCCTCAAGTCCCAAAGCAAGCACGAAGTGCAACTCAGATGACTTCAGAATGGGAACCGTTGTAACATGTTTCCTGTATGTCTTTGTCACCAAGTCATCTTCATGCTGCTCTCATGCTGAAGAAACCAAGCATTTATTTATTGAAGCAGCCTAGTTCCAAAAATGTTCCATCTTTAACCTGGAACATGGGGTTGGGTCAGTTCTAAAACTCTTTGCATCGCGTGGCCTCATGAGAAAACGATGCCTTTCAGCAGCTGAGTGTACTATGAGGAGTGCTTACCGTCCTCTTGGGTTCTGTTATCTCTTCATGGAGTACTAACCATTCTCAAGTTTTCAGTAAAAGGCATCTTGATATAGTGCATAGCTTCTTGCTTTCCATCTAGCATTTCTCATCAATCTATGGTGAGAGTGAGAGAATTCAGTGTACTAGTACTGGTATACTGTGTAAAATATATATACTGTATAACTGTTTTTGATTCAAATGCTTCATGAGCTGCCTGGCGTGTATTGTGGTAAAGCGTTAAGGGTTACATGCATAATCCATAATGCTTAATGGCTCTCATTCTGAGCTAAAGCATGGTTCTCAACTTTTCTATGGAGTTTTCAGGCAATTTTGAGCAGATCCTCGGAATGGCTGTTATTATGGAAGCTAAAAGTGAAGCCCAAATGTACTTAAGCCAGCCAGAAGAGAGCAGGTTTTAGCCAAGCCAATGAAATGGACTAGCAGCCTAATAGAGCAAATCCCTCTGCTGCTTCTTGTGGTCTTTGGCAAACCACTTAATCCTCCATTGCCTCAGGTACAAACTTAGATTGTAAGTCATCTGGGGATAAGAAAATACCTACTGTACCTGAATATTACTCACCTTGAGCTACTCCTGGTAAAAGTGTGAGCAAATCCCTTCTTCATGAATAAATACCGTAAAAATTATTTTCCCATGGTCATGCCTTAACTAATTGAAGTATATTGGAGTAGACTGTAATTTTGACCGGTCAGAGAGCAGAGTATTCATTTACATGCCAACTGCTAGTCTAGTCCTCTTACAGGGAACAAATGTGCAATTCAAAGTAGAAATTAAATCAGGAAGATTTCAACCTCATTTGAGTTCAACATAAGTGATTGATTTTTGCCTAAGATCCCCAGAAAGGGAAAAGGCTGCAAGTTTGTTGAATTTTTTCCAGTGAATCTAGAGAAATGTCAGTCTGCTCATTTGATCAAAGAACTGAAGCAGATTTTTTCACAAATGTACATTTTACTTAATTAAATTTTGTTGAATCAATTTAATGTACCTGCTGAAATTTTGTAGGTGGGCCAATTTTTTTTTTAAGAGATTACTACAGCCTATTTAAAGAAGGTCACAAGTAAGCACTGGTTAAAGGATGAATTTATCCCAGAGGTACCTTTTACAGGCTGAGACACTTATAACTACAACCGATAGTTGTAAATTCTGACCATCAGGTGCTAATGATCGGCTTATATGTATGACAGCAGCAATGATCCCAAACCAAACCTGTTAAAAGTACAAAAAATCTGTTTGCATTATTATTTGCTGTTTTGTTTTAAATTTTTATAGGAATAGCTTCCTTTCTCTTCCTCTTCTTTTGTTCTGTGACTTTAATCTCCCTGCCAGGGTTTCTGATGGATGATTCAGAGGGTAAAACAAATTCTTGAGCGGTTTGCCCAGTTGTATATTTATCTTGACTATCTCTCTCTCTCTCTCTATGTTTTGGTAAGCATTACAGGGGGGATTTTCAGCAGTGGTGACCAGCAAGCTTAAAGCAACTGGCTGTTGTCTCTAAATTCGCCCTGGATATTCAATGCTGGGGCCATATCCAGGCACTGGCTTTGACTATCCAGGGCATGTGGTTGGATACTGATTCCTTCCTCCTCCGGTTTCTTCCAACAAAAAAACAGAATAGAAAGGGTTTATATTTTGGTAATTTCTTTATTTTATTGCAATCCGGTCAGTGGCATATATCGCCGCTGCCTGGTTAACCCACGGTGCTGCCTCCGCTCCACTCCCAGAACATCTTGACACTAGCCACTTGGCATTGGGACGTTTAGTGGCACCAACTGGGGATAGTCATTAAATAGTTTGGGATCCCTTTAAAAATGTTTGCACCCATCTCGCTCTCTCTCTTCTTAACTGAGGGATCTTTGGGGCCTTTTTACTAAGGTGTGGTAAATCTTGTTTTGTACTTACACACGTTTTGAGTAAAAATTAACACACGGTAAGTGCAAATATTCTGCTCTGTTGGGGGCGTGGCCAGCATGTTTCCTACAGTTACCACACTGAAATGTATCCTAACATGTGACAGCAGCATTTGCAATTAATGCGAGTGCACATAACTCCCCCATTGAGGTGGTGTTAAGTGCAGACACGCTAATTGCAACATTGACAGTGTTCGATATGTATTCCCCTTGCACTAACCATAATATGCACTCTATGCCCACACCGCCCATTCCTCGCCACACCACACAATGTGCAGCAGTAACTAGCGCAGTGTAACTGGCATGCCAAAACTATAACAATTATTGCAGCCCCGTGCTAAGAGTTACCATGCATGTTAACCGCTTAGTGCTTTTCAGTAAAAGGGGCCCCTATTTCCCTGCTATCCTCCTACTCCCCCCCCCCCCCCAAAAAAAACCATTGAATGCTTTTTATGGAATTTACAACTTTGTCCTTTTATATTTTCCTTCTAGACAGATATAGATAGATAGATACACGTAGCTATGTTGATCTCTCATTTTGCTGTAAAGTTCACTTATCCTTTTAATCAGTCACTGTGTTTTTTCTTGACATGATTTTGTGAAAATTAATTAATAATAATACTGTTAAAAATACGGAGTCCCTCAAGGATCTATTTTGTCCACAACATTCCCTAATATTTTCTTAGCCCTCCTTGCAGCATTAGTCCAAGAGACTGAGTATTCATATTTATGCATGATTCCTGGGATCAAGCTTACCAAGAAATAGTTACTTGTCCTTAGCATTAATAAATCATTGGCAATGTGGTTTTCGAAAGATCAAACCAACAAAATATATCAACCTGTAATGGCAGGCAACTTGATCCCAATTAAGGAGTCAATCCGTACCTTAGGAGTAATGTTAAATAATGCTCTATCTTTTACCATGCATATTTCATCTCTGATTAAGAAATCATTCTGTATTCTTAGAATAAAATCTATATATTCTAATTTACTAAAGTTTTGACAATGTTGTTTCAGGCATTGATCCTTGATCATTTGGAATATTGCTGTTCTTTCCTGGCTGGTGCACAAATACTGCAGTAAAATTAATTTATAAGACAATGTTCTGACCGTGCCACACCATACTTGATGGAGCAGCAGTGCTTGCCAGTTTTTAGCAGGATTCAAGTTAAAGTTGTGATAATAGCACACCGAGGATTTTATGCAGGACCTTCCTTTTTATTTGCATTTCCTGTTAATTCCTTATTGTCCTCGAAATACCCTCAGATCTTCCCAGACCAATTATCTTGTAATTCCATCCTGTTGACAATTTAAATTATAATGGACCCAAACTTTTGCTTTTGGAACTCTCTGCCTGTAGATATCAGGCTTGGGAGCTTATATAAAAAAAAAAATCCAAAAAATCCCCTGTGGTTCATATTCAGAATATTTATAATTGCGGATCCCATTTCTTAATTCTTCTGTAGTTTATTCCCCTCCTGATGTGCACTGCAATATCTGTCTTTAAGGTTAAAAAAGGTTATTTTATACTGTCCCCTCCCTGGTGTATATTCAAATTTTATAGCATTGTTTGCTTATTCTAATATTTTGTGAAGTTGATCAAAATTGTCTGTTTCCGATTTACCTTTTTGATATAAATTGCTATGATGTCACTGACCTATTTAATGGTTGTATATAAAATGAACATAAATATATTTCTGAAGGATGGAGACGCGGAGGTACAGGCTGCTGCCCAATTCACTTTCTTCTACTGCACTGCTATGCAACCACTGTGTGCTTTGGGGATCGTCCTTGGTGAGTCTTGGGGGTATGTTTACTAAACCGCGCACACGTGCGCGGCGCACAGTAGCATATGCTAATGATGCACTTAAGTGCTCTTAAGTGCCCCGTACGTGTGCGCGTCACACTAACGGGCCCGCGCACGTGTGCGGGGCGCTGATGTGCGATAGAGGTGGGGAAAAGCGTACGGAGGGCGGAGGAAGGCTCCCGAGGGGCGGAGGGACGGGGTCAATGGGTGGAGAGTGGGAGGGGAGAGGCTCCGCGCACAGGAGCGTGGCTGAATTTCGGCAAAAAAATACCGCGAGTGAAAACCTCGCGTTAGAGCCGATTTAAAGGGAAGAGAAACCATTTCCGTCAGCAATGTACAGCAAAACCGGGGAAACATGCAAAATGTGAGCAGTGTGATACATGTGCACAGAACAAAATAGCAAATATAAATTGCAAATGACCACAACAAATTCCAAATAAATTATAATCCAGCTGGGCAACAGTGATATTAATGGGCAACCATAAAAAATACTCCCAGGAAAGCTCCAAAAAAAAGAAATGATTTTTGGAAGGGTCTACGCTCCGTAGACTCATTCAAAAGCACTGCATTTTAATGGAGCTTTCCTGGGAGTGTTTTCCAGGTTGCCCATTGATATCACTATTGCGCAGCTTGGTTTTGGTTGTCTTCCCCTTTTTTGGAGGGCATTTGTGAGGTTTATTTGCACCTTTGTCCCCATACAAGGTAAACGAACCCACAGTAAAATTGTGCAGAGCAGGGTGTCTGACTCGTGCGGCCAGGTTTCCTATCTCCAGAGACACTGCACTGTCTCTGTGGCCACAGTGTGGTGCAGCAGACACAGCCAGTGCCTGTAGGACCAGAGGGTCACAGGTTCAAATCCCAGCTGGGGCTCCTGCCAACCCAGTCCCCATAGTTTTACCCACCACTAAACAGTGATAGTACAGACACTCCTTTATTGCAGAGAACATAAGCATGGTTCCAATACCTATATTTTACCCTACACCGCACAAAAACCATAACAATGGGCATTACCTACAGCCGAGTCCCCCAAATTCAGTCCTGGAGTGCTACAACTCAATCAGGTCATATGCTTTTTCCCAGATAGGGACATGTCTGCATGTTGGCGGAAGGGTACAGGTGGTGGAGAGGGCAGTGGCTGCAAACCACAGCAGACAGTGGCCTAGGCCTATGCAGGCTGGCACCGTCCACCGCAACAGACAGGCTCTGTCGGATGTACAGTCATGGACTCCCCAGGGAACGCAGCATATCTGTGGCAACACGGTGGTGCAGTGCACACAGACAGTCTGTGCAGGAACAGAAGGTCACAGGTTCAAAGCCCAGCTGGGGCTACTGCCAATCCAGTCCACATATTTTTCCTATAACTAAACCGTGATAGTACGGACAAACCTTTATTGCTGAGAACATACGCATGGTTCATACGCCTATATTTTACCACACCAAACACAGACACCATAAACAGCCGCATTACCTAGAGCAGAGTCTCCCAAATGCAGTCCTGGAGGGCCCCACACCATTCAGGATCCATGCTGCCTCTAATAAAGATGCCTGTGCTGCATATCTATGCACCGCCCCCATGGTATGCTGATGTAGCTCATGCATATCTATGAGGGACAGCATGAAAACCCGAACAGTGGTTGGAACACCAGGACTGGAGTTGGGACACTCTGCCGTAAAGCTGCAGCCAACAGGGCCAGACACACCCACACACACCCCCACAGGCCCCATTGGCCAATGCCTCATGGAAAGGCAGGACATTGGGCCTTGCCTGTATCTCCCAATACTAGCAGTTGCATACCTTAGCACTGCCACCCTACACCTGGGTATATGGTACACAGCTATCAAACATTGCCCATGATAACTGGCAGATATCAATTCCTACGTTAAGCACATTTTGCTCATTGATCTCCACCATAACAATCATTGTGATGTCTGCGGTGTGTGCTGCAGGTCTGGTCTCTGACAGTGTTTACCACCCTGGGGAGTGACCCCCAACAGTAGTGCATACCATATCCATGCCTGTACTGTGCCCAGGACTGGTGTGGTGGGTATGGCTGCTGGACTCCTTTATAGTAGCACAATGCTGGCATAGGTGTGGGGGTGGCTGTCTGCCTATCCAGTGTGTGGTGGCTGCAAACACCTTTCACAGCCCACACTGCCAGCAATGTTGCCAGTATTGGGCTGCCAATGTGCATAATGAGGAGCAAGGTACCATGGGTATAGGCCGGACAGGGTGGCCTGGCCAGGGTGCATCTGCACAGGGCATAGGGCACTGACTGGGACATTTTAGTGCCCGGCCACCACCTACACAGACAGGGTGACCTCAGTATGTCCTGCTGAGAGATCACTCTCACCCTGACTGTGCAGTGACCACAGCATGGCTAGGCACCCCCATAGTGCTATATAGTATTTCTCTCATGTGATAGATATGGGTTTCCTTTTGGGGCCCAGTCACTGATTTATCTGCTTGCTGTGTATGCTGACATCTCAGTTCTGGGTGCACGCATCTCCACTGGGAACATGCACTGTGGACTAACTAGCACACTGTTTGCAGCTGGTATGTGTCGTGATGGAGCAGCTTGCAGGGTGTAGCGGCTGATGACTTGCTGCAGGAGAATATCAGATAGTGGTGGGGTGCAGCTCACCATATCCAGGTCTAATATCTGTCTGCTATTGTGTTATGGATGTGTATAGAGCTGCATTGACTGCCCTGTGGGGTGTCTGCTCCTCAGCAGGACTGGGGTTGATGGACCCCTCTACTGCCACCTTTGCAGGGAGGTAGAATGTGGATCTATTGATAGGAGACCCTGTTTGCCACCCTCAGCCCTGGAGGAGGGGGGTGGTGGTACATGGCCCACCTAGGGGTCCATAGGGGCTACACCTGACTGAGTCAGACAGAGATATCCAAGGTGTTTGTGCAGGAACTACCTATCTCACACATTAACACTGCTTTGGACCTCCGGCATGGCCTCTTTCAGCCATGGAAGGTGTTGTGGACCTGGTCCTGGGCGCCTCATTGCACCCTCAGGGTGAGCACAGTACCCGCACAATGTGACGGTGTGTAGCTACTCTGTGCCAGTAAAACACACGGTCAGTACCCCCTACTGGGCCGAGGTGGTGTGTGGGTGCACATGGTCACTTCCCTCTACCGGGCCGAGGTGCTGTGGGGGTGCATTGCCCATCTTGTGTTAATCTGTGGACAGCTGATTTGCATGTGCAGTGCATCATGGGTATGGGTGGGCTAACCCTATCCTGGTGACCACAGCAGACTATCTGTGTGGTGACGTGCATGTCTCTGCAGCCAGCCAGGGGCTTGCTAGCAGCTATAGAGCTGTAGCCCACTGGTTACTTCACTGCCTCTGAAGCCAGAAGTCATGGGTTCAAATCCACAGTGGGGTTATTTGATAGGGTTGTCCAATGCATTTTTTTTAATGTACATATTTTGATGCCAGCAAAAACACCCTCAGCGTACTGTACCCATAAGGTGCCTCTGAGGGTGCTTTATAGGGCACCCTATAGGGCACCTTATGGTTCCCGTCCATATAAGGTGCACTATACAATATCCTGTGACGCAACCTATAGGGTGCCCTATAGGGGACATTTTAGGGTGCTGTGGCGGACAGTGCAATTTCTAATGTGCCCTATGGAGTGCCTTATAGGGTGCCTTATACGGCACCTTCAATTACGGCACGTGAGGGCGTGTTTGCTGGCAGCAATTAATAACATAAAATTAAAGTGCTGCAGGACAAAATATGTACAATGCAAAGCTGATGCCACAGCCAGCCTTACGTACTAGGCACACTGGGGAGCAAACTCATGACCCCTGTATCAGCAGTCAGTGCCTTAACCATTGTGCTCCACTGCTGCTGCTCCTTGCCTGTCAGCGCACCTACTTATGCTTTTCATTCCTTAAACTGCACAGTGCTGCCATAAAAAACAGTACACTGACCTTGCGGTACCTCATACGGCACCCTCTAAAGCGCCCTATAAGCAACATTCTAGGGTGCCTTGGCTGACAGTGCACTTTAAAATGTGCCTTATGGGCACCTTATGTTAACACACTTTGGGAGTGCGTTTGCTAGTAGTGATAATTAAAATATGAATAAAATACCTCCTAAAGCAATCTTCCCCTTAATATGTTATGCCTCAGCCAGGCTTGTTCATTGGGCACTTTGGGGGATTGAACCCCTGATCCCTGCACCATTGGTCAGTGTCTTAACCATTGTGCTGTGGCTCTGTTCCTGTGATTGCACATCAGCGCGCCGCCTTATGCCGCCCAGTATTAAAAGGCCTCCTAAAACATTAGCGCACCGCCTTATGCCCATCAGCGCGCCGCCTTATACCGCCCATCATTTAAATGCCTCCTAAAATAATGCCTCAGCCAGCTGTCTCCATTGGGCACTGTGGGGGATTGAACCCCTGATCCCTGCACCATTGGTAAGTGCCTTAACCATTGTGCTGTGGCTCTGCTTTTCTTCCTGCACATCAGCGCGCCACTTATACCGCCCAGTATTATAATGCCTCCATAAACATCAGCGCGCCGCCTTATGACGCCCAGTATTAATATGCCGCCAAAAACATTAGCGCACCGCCTTATGATGCCCAGTATTTCTGCGCCTCATAAATTAACGCCTCAGCCAGCTGTCTTCATTGGGCACTGTGGGGGATTGAACACCTGATCCCTGCACCGTTGGTCAGTGTCTTAACCATTGTGCTGTGGCTCTGCTCTTTTTCTTGCACTTCAGCGCGCCACTTATGCCTCCCACGCAGCTATCTCATGCGCTAAGGTGCGGGGCGCACATGGGCGCCGCGCACCTTAGCGCATATGTAAATTCCGGCTTTTCTTTTTCAGGACGGAACGCCCACTCCTTATATGGCACCCGCACACTACCGGGGCCCGCAGTTTACCGGGGTTTTAGTAAACATACCCCTTGGTGGTGAAAGTTAGGGGCATGGCTTTGTACAATATGATCTCATGAAACTCCTATCCCAGCTCTATTGGAAACGCCCCAGAAAACAGCCCGGTGCTTCCCACTGCAGCCCTTCTCTCCCAGGCATCTTGTAGGAACAGAAGAGGAGGCGATGACCTTGGTGCAAACAGAGCAAAGAGAAGCTACTTTGCTCCCTAATCCACCCCTCCCCCCTTGCCATTCAAGGATAGGAGGTGTTGAATGTGACTGCAGCAGACACTGAAGAGCAGCGAGTACCATCTCTAGCTGCTCCTGCTCTTTACTCTTCTATCCTACAGTCTCCGTGCAGCAGGTACAGATAGCCACTAGGGAAGAAAGTTGCTGGAAAGTAGGAAGCTGAGGGAGAAGCAACTTAGAGGGGGAGATGGAGAGCCGAGAGGATCAAGTGTTACAATAGGGAGATCTAGAGGGTGGAAGATAGTAATGAAAAGAAGGGAAGAAGAAGAGAGGTGACATCCAACTGTGACTGTATAGAGTTTGAAGAGAGAGTTACAGGTATGTACGAGAGAAGACATCAATGAGATAAGACTGATGTCAGAGAGAAAGCTAAGAGAGGAAACGATGAAGACAGACAAGAGAAGAAAGGTAAAATGGAAAGGAGGGCTAGGAGGAGGAGCTAGGGAAGAAATATGATCGGGCAAAAAAACACCCTGAAAAAGATAGAAGAAAATATTTCATTTTTAGTCTAGTTGTTAGAATATGAAACACAGTGAGCTAGTAGCTGTATGGCTCCTGAGGAAAATGGATGTATTAGAACCCAAATGAAAATCTCTAATCTGGATGTACTTCCCATATAGAATCCACATGTTGGAAATGGTTGGATTACATTGGCTAATTTATTTTTCCCGGTGCATACTTATTTCTGTTGTAGTGAGGACGTACCTATTAGCCCTCATTCTTTGTACTTGCTTAAAAGCATTTTATGGTAACCAACAAAACCTTACAAATGTGGTTTTCAGTAGTTTCACAGTACGTTTTAACATTTTCCATGGATGCTGTCCATTGGACTGCTTCCCCCCCCCTCCCCCCCCCCAAAAAAAGATTGCTCAGTCACATAGTGCTAAAGGGAATATGTCTAAGATTCACTCAGAAAGCAAATGGTAATCCTCCCTTTCGTCCCTCCTTTCCACTGGCAGGAAGACAGCGGTGTTCTGTAAGTATGCCTCTTCTGGCTTCAATCAGACATCTGATCGTGGGGTCCAGTAATTTTGCAGGACTTGCCGGCCAGGGCCAGTGCAAGGAGAGGAAGCGCCCTAGGCGAACCTCATCCCCGCAGTGCCAGTGTTTTAAGGTAAGCGCCGTGGGGCTGTTTGCGGCCTTTGCTGCCATTGCAGGTCCCGGAGGGGGGCAGCAGCAGACCACCCCTGGACCAGTGGTGCTCTAGGTAGCCACCTAGTTCACCTAATGATTGTGCCTGCACCACCGCTAGCCTCATATGTTCAGCCATCAGATTTGAAGTCAGCGAATGAGGCACCCAAGCAGAAATTGCTGCTATCTCTCTACCAACGTGAGGGATTGGGGTTGAGGATTATGCAAATATGCTTAGGTGTGCCATGAGGCGTGAACAAACTGAGAAGTGTGCTACAAAATGTTGAGCAATACTGTCTTACCATATGGATGATTTTTTAAACCCCTTTTTTCAGTAAAATTATTCGGTTGGGAACAAATATCTGGCATGTAAACCTTTTCTCTCTTATTTTTATTGAGAGGATTACACTAGTGACTGAACTCCTAGACCCAGCTTCCCAGGTACTGCTGATCCTGAGAACTTTGCAGACATTATGGTCAGTGGATTACATTGCTGCAGCATCTGAAAGTGAGCCCGATAACCTCTACAGTGAACAATGCTTACAAAAAAGATTTATTTTATAACTTGAGAGTGGGTGAAACCAACTTGGTTAACTGTAGGGAATGCTACAGCTCTGCGGCCTATAAAATTCTGCTACATAAATAAATGTTCTACACTTAAGAAAATGCATCCTTCTAGCTCACGTAAGGAGCATGCCATTTCTTACAGCATTTTTTGTTTGATTGCTGAAATGGTGACAGTAAATTTTAACTTCTTTTTTTAAACCATGAAGTTTTTTGCTCAGAGTATCACTGAAGAAGTTAAATATAGGAAATCTTAAAAAAAAAAGCCATATAGCTTTGTTAAGCTCCCATGCAATCTAGATCTCTTCCTTACCTTCTCGGGAATCTCTATGGCAGTTCTTGGGATGTGACGTGCAATGGAACCTAGGCCTTAAAATCTGCTTAATGAATAAAAATTAAGGTTTCAAATTAGAAAAATATCTGTTTTTAGATGCAGTCATTTTCCAATGTCTTCATTTGATCTCCAGATATACCCCTGTATGTTCTGTATTGGCAACTGGATATATGATTTCAGAAATAGTGCTGCAGAAGGGCTGTCTCCTCCTTCTCTGCTGGTTTCGGTATTTATTTATTTTTTTAAGTTATTTAACAGGTTTTTAATACCGCTTTTTCGTTTTCATTCAAAGCGGTCTACATTGTAACTTATACTTGGTAATTAAATAGGGACATCGTTAACTTGGATTTTCCTGAAGCAATGAAAGTGACTTGACCAAGGCCACAAGGAGTGCTAGTAGGAATCGAGCCCTGGTCTCTTGGTTCTCAAGTCAGTGCACTATTAGGCTACTCCTCCACTCCAAGTATGCAGCTCGAACCACACAAGGCCCCATAGTCTCACAGGATTCTTCATTCACATGCAGTGCAAACTTCAAAGTGAGGATAGCAAAGGGATGCATTGCTTTTCTTCTGCTGTTAGGAGAGAGAGTCAAGCTGGAAAGGGAGAAGAGACTAGGGAGAGTTGAATTTACCAGATGTAGATGGTGTAGGGGAGATAAAGTTTGGCTACAACATTCAAATAGTAATGCATACAAAGGGGGTAACTTATTTCTCTGGGGAGAAGCAGGAAGTCAGCCCTCACATATGGGTGATGTCAACACCGATGGAGCCCTCGCGGAAGCATTCTCCCCAGCTTTCAAAAGAAGCCTTTGGGAGATGCCACCACACATGCGTGGTCCCCTTCCCACCCAAGAGTGTCATCTTGCTCTGTCTCCCTTTTTTCGCAGAGCCCTTCAGATGTTCGTCTGGCTTGTCCCCGGAAAAAGTTGATTTTTCTCTCTGAGTTTCATACTCGCCTCCAGTATCGCTCCAGTACTCTTCCTGCCATCCGGCCTCGTTGCCTTGGCATCAAGTTTGGGTTTATTTTTGGTAATTTTCATTCTTTCTTTTGCTGGTGTCTTCGCGCCTTTTTTCCAACTGGCAGCCTCGTAGGGGTACTTTTTTCCCCCATGGCTACCAGTGGCTTTAAGAAGTGTGATTGGTGCTCTAAAATTATGTCTTTGACCGACACACATGACTGCTGTCTCCACTGCCTCGGGCCAGACCATGACCCGGCAGCCTGCAGTCTGCAAAAGGATGTCCAGTAAGGCCCTCAAGAGCCACCAGCAACAGCATGCTAAGTTTTTCCCTGAGTCCCCCCTACACCTCAGAAAGAAGGTCCTCAGAAAGGGGGGTCTCCCTCGAGGGAACCCAGGACAAAGAAGAAACCCTTAAAGGTGATGCCGTTGGACGGTTCCGACTGGCTGGGTGCCCCTTGGACCCGACCCGCAGTCCGAGACACTCATCTGAGGCTTTGGAGAAGGAATGGCCTGCAAAGGTCTCACGAAAGGATTCGACCATGGACCAGCCTCGGTCCCTAGACACCATCCTCGTTGAGGATTCCCCTTCAGGGGAGCCAACGTGGGGCCTGAGTCCCTTTGGTGCCGTGCCGAAGGATGCGGAGCCTTCTGGTCTGGAGTCCAGAATGGTGGCCCTGGACCACAGTTTGTCTGCCTTCATGAACCAGCAGTGGGCGCTGTTGTCCGACATGACTGGTTCATCCTTCCCGGCCACCGGGCCTTCGACGTCCAAGATGTCTCTGGAGGCCAATCCAATCCTCAAGGTCCTTCGGCCTTGAGTCTATCCTCAGCTGAGGTCGCGATCCGAGTCCCACTTAATGGGACCGCAGTCATCCCCAGCAAGTATGCCGGGCACCGGTCGTGGAGCATCGGAAGCCCCGAGGCCCATGGAGCAGCCCTTCTATGAATCCTTGTCGGACTACTCTGAGTGAGAGATGGAGGACAAGGAGTCCCCCGATACCTGTTGCCACCGCGATGTCCCATCCGATTCTCCTGTCTCAAAGCCTCAACAGCGGTCCCCGCCAGAGGATATGGGCTTCCTTGATTTAGTCAAGAATATGTCAAAGGCCCTGGCATTCCCTATGGAGTTGGAGGAGGACCCTCGGATGGATGAGTTGGAAATTCTCCAGTACGAGGCTCCTTCAAAGTAATAATTCACGGTGCCCATCCTGGAATGGCTTATGGTCCAAATGTGAGAGACACTGGCTTCAGTACCGGTGGTAAGCAAATGACTCGACTTGATGTATTGAGTCCGCCGGAGCCCGGGCTTCTAAAAGTCACAGCTGCCACATATCTCCATAGTAGTGGAGTTGGTCATGCATTGGCTGAAAAGCCAGAAGATGCACTCCTCGGTGCCCCTGGCAGGGAGGCCCATACCCTGGATGCCCTCAGCAGAAAGTGCTATCAGGGCTCAATGCTCATCGGCTGCATCCAGGCCTACTAGCTGTACATGGGCATGTACCTGAGAGACCTGGCAAAGGAACTCACCAGGTTCTCAGATTTTCATCTCCTATGATACCATTAGGCTGGGGGAGGTGGTGACCAAGCGTAGGCTGTCCACCTGGGTGACGGACTGTATCACCCTCGCTTATGAGCAGGCGTGGCTCCCACTGGAATGCCGCGTCATGGCGCATCGTGTCAGGGGCATGGTGGCCTCGGTGGCAAACTTGCATTCTGTCCCGATGGTGGACATCTGCCGGGCTGCCACCTGGTCTTCAGTTGATACCTTCACAGTCCATTATTGCCTGGAAAGAGAGGCCTGACGGGACAGTGCCTTCGGCCAGGATCTGCTCCATAACCTTTTCAGAGTTTAGGCAACTCCTACTTTCTGACCCTTCTGTGTTCAGGCTTCCGGAATTCTGGTTTCATCGGTGGTCTGTGGACACGGACTCATTTGATACTGCTTGCAACTCCCCGTGAGGGAGCCCCTATTTTTTTGCTATGGGCTTTTGGTAGCCTGTAGCTGGGGAATCACATATGTGAGGACTGACTTGTTCCAGGAGATTGCGCAGTAACTCACCTCTAACAGGTGTTCTCTGGGGACAGCAGGCATCAGTCCTCACAACCCTCCCTCCTCCCCTCGGAGTTGCTTCCTTACCATCTTTTCTTTTTTTGCCATCTTTTAGCTATGTCATCTGCTTGAGCAAGATGGCACTCTTGGGTGGGAAGGGGACCATGCATACATGGTGGCATCTCCCAAAGGTTTTCTTTGAAAGCTGGGGGGATGCTTCTGCGAAGGCTCAGTCGGTGCCAACGTCACCCATATGTGAGGAGTGATTCCTGCTGTCTCTGTAGAACACCTGTTACAGGTGAGTAGCTACACTAAATCAGTTTTTACTTTTAAAATGCAGTTTTAGGAGTTTGAAAAGACTGCAACTGTCCACTGCAACTATCCCTGCATCCTTCAAGCATGCTGTAGTTACACTTTTCCTCAAGAAACCCTCACTTGATCCTACCTGTCCTAATTATTGACCCATCTCCCTCCTCCCCATCATTTCTAAACTACTTGAACGTGCGATCCACCACCGTTGCCTTGACTTTCTCTCCTCTCAAGCCCTCCTGGATCCTTTACAATCTGACTTTCATGCTTTACAGTCTACTGAAATGGCTCTTGCCAAAGTCTCCAGTGACTTGTTCCTAGCAAAATCCAAAGGCCTTTACTCTGTCCTAATCCTTCTTGACCTCTCTGCTGCTTTTGACACTATTGACCACAACTTTCTCTTTGATATCCTGTCCTCACTTGGTTTTAAGGGCTCTGTACTATCCTGGTTCTCTTATTTCTCCCATCATTCTTTCAGTGTTTGCTGTGGTGGATCCTCCTCTGCTGCTATCCCGCTCTCAGTTGGTGTACCCCAAGGATCTGTCTTGGGTCCACTCCTTTTCTCTCTCTATACCCAGTCCCTTGGTGCGTCCATCTCTTCCCATGGTTTTCAGTACCATGCTGATGACTCCCAGATCTAACTCTCTACATCTGAAATCTCTCCAGCAATCCAGACCCGAATCTCTGCCTGCCTTTCTGACATTATTGCTTGGATGTCTCACCGTTGCTTGTAAGCCTCGTCATGCTCATATTACCCCTCTTCTCAAGTCACTTCATTGGCTCCCTATCCATTTCCGCATCCAATTCAAACTTCTCCTGCTGACCTATAAGTTCATTCACTCTGCAGCTCCTCACTACCTTTCTTCTCTTATCTCTTCCTACACCCCCTCCTCGGGAACTCTGCTCTTCTGGCAAACTGCTTCTATCTCTGCCCTTCTCTTCTACTGCTAACTCCAGACTTCACTCCTTTCACCTTGCTCCACCATATGCCTAGAACGAACTACCTAAATCTGTATGTCAGGCGCCTTCTCTAACCCTTTTCAAATCCAGGCTGAAAACTCAATGGTTCGCTGACGCTTTTGGATCTTGACTCACCTGATCTCCTTGTGTTTCCCTTGTATTGTCTGTCCTGACTATATTGTAAGCTCTGATGAGCAAGACTGTTTCTTACATGTCTGTGCAGCATGTACATCTTGTAGCGCTATACAAATGCTCAGTAGTATGGTAGTAGTTACTTTTAGGCATGGCTTAATTTTATATATGCATAGTGCAAACCAGCATATTCTTGGTCTGGAGATGGAGAGCTGGAGGTTGGGGACCCTGCTACTCCAATGCCAGGGAGCTGGTATGGTGATCACTTGCGGCCCTGTGGGAGGATGATGTCATCTTGTTTTGCCTGTATGGTCCATCAATGTGGTGGCTGGGGTGTAACCAGTGAGCCACCGGAGTTCCCCCTGATTTTTCAGGGCTGACTTGCCGACTCCACCCTTCGGACATCCTTTAAAAGGCCCCTGTTGGGCTAGGACTTGAATTGGTTTCTATGTTCTCTTACTTATGATATCACCTATTCCAGGAGTGTGCTTCTCTGTTGAGTGGGGGGATGGATGGAGGGTGGTTGCAGGAGTTGGGGGAGATGGACAAGTGTGTGTGGGTGTTGAATGGAGGTATGTGCAGCCTCGTAGCTAGCAGAACTGAAATATGTGTGTGCTATGGAGTGAGGGGATGACCAGCAAATATGTCTAATACTGATGTCTGTATAACGTTCTCTTCCATTAATGTCAGGGGGCTGCAAATGGCGCTCAGGAGGAGGCTGATTTTGAGGGGAGTTAGCAAACTTCCATTCTGATATCTATATACTGCAGGAAACACACGTGAAGGCATCAGATGTGGGTAGGCTGCAGATGGGTTGGGCAGCTGAGATGTCATTCTTCAGGTAAGTCTAACGGTGCTAATGTCACCATCTTCTTTTGGAGGAGTTCTCATGCCAGGTTCTTAGGAGGTGGAGGGATGGGTATGGGAGGGTGTTAGAGCTGGAGATGCAATTCCTGGGGCTGGCTCTTTGTCTAGTTAACTTATAGGTTTCTGGAGTCCAGTGGATTAGAGGATTGGTGGCAGCATGGATTCACCAGAGGCAGGTCTTGTCAGACAAATCTGATTTCTTTGATTGGGTGACCAAGGAGTTGGACCGAGAGAGAGCCCTAGATGTGGTGTACTTGAATTTTAGTAAAGCCTTTGACACCGTTTCGCACAGGAGACTTATAAACAAACTGAGCACCCTAGGGATGGAACCTAAAGTTACTGACTGGATTAGAAATTGGTTGAGTGGGAGGCAACAAAGGGTACAGGTAAGTGGAGCTCACTCTGAGGAGAAAGGAGGTTACCAGTGGTGTGCTGCAGGAATCTGTCCTTGATCCGATTCTTTTTAATATCTTTGTTAGTGATATTGCGGAAGGGCTGTCGGGTAAGGTTTGCCTCGTTGCAGATGATACCAAAACCTGCAATAGAGTAGACACCCAGGAAGGAGTAGATAACATGAGGAGGGATCTAGCTAAGCTTGAAGAATGGTAGAGACTTTGGCAGCTGAGATTTAATGCTAAAAAATGTAGGGTCATGCATTTGGGCTGCAATAATCCAAGGGAGCAGTACAGTATAGCGGGTGAAGTACTTTTGTCCACAAAAGAAAAGCAGGACCCGGGCTTGATTGTGTCTGATTTATTTATTTATTTAATTTTCTTATATACCGCGCTATTTGTCATCAGTGCGGTTTACATTGAAACAATACAACAGTTGGTCAGATATAACAGACCTATTACAAGTAACAGGAAAATTAACATGGAAGTAAACAGGGAAATCATTTATATTTCTGATGATCTTAAAGTAGCTAAACAGGTAGAGAAGGCGATGGTGAAAGCTAGAAGGATTCTTGGGTCCATAGGGAGAGGAATAGCCAGCAGAAAAAGGAGGTGATAGTGCCTCTGTATAAGTCTTTGGTGCAACCTCATTTGGAGTATTGTGTGTAATTCTGGAGACCACACCTTCAAAAGGATATAAACAGGTTGGAGTCTGTGCAAGGGTGGCTACTAAAATGGTTAGTGGTCTTCGTTATAAGGCATATGAGGATAGGCTTAAGGATCATAATATGTATGCTTTAGAGGAAAGGCTGGATAGAGGAGATATGATAGAGACATTTAAATACCTTTGTGGCATAACTGCACAGGAGGAGAGCGTTTTTCAATTGAAAATGAGCTCTGCTACAAGGAGACACAGGATGAGGATGAAAGGGGATAGACTGATGAGTAATATGCGGAAATATTTCTTTACAGAAACAGTGGTTGATGCGTGGAATAGCCTCCTGGTGGAGGTGGCAGAGATGAGGACAGTATCTGCATTCTAAAATTTCAAAAAGCAAAAAAAGGGGACTATTGTGTAGTTGATATGGAAGGGCAGACTAGATAGGTCATGTGGTCTTTTTCTGCCATCATGTTTTATGTAGATATGCCCCTGATAAAGGCCAGCAGCATTTTTTGAAGGAGATTTTCGCAGAGATCGAGGGCTGGACCACCCTGCCAGTGATATATGGGGATGATTTAAATATGGCAGCCCACAGCAAGATGAACAGGTCCTCCATTGAAGACCAAGGTAGGATGGCTGCAAGAAACCTTTTGAGCTCTCTGGGGCAGATATATAATCTAGGAAACATTTGGAGAATAAAAAAATCCTGGGGTTAAGAAGTTTGTGTCACTCCTCTGTTAAGGAAATAATCCAATCTGGAATAGGAGGTGTTATCAGTTCCTCCTTTTGCCTTCGGGTGAGCAATTGCAGTATTGGTAACATATGGACAGACCATGCCCCAGTGCATCTCTGAGTGGGGTGCAAGGGAGGCGGGGGTGGGGGAGGTGAGACCCTGGAAGCTCAATACATCCCTGTTAGCAGATAAGAGGACCACACTGGAGGTGGGAAGGCTTATTAGGTCCTACATTCAGGAAAATGATACAGGGGTGGTCCTTCTGACAACTGTGTGGAACACCCTAAAAGCTGTAGTGTGATGCATTCTCATGGAGGTGGGGGCAAGAAAGAAAAAAGAAAAGAAATATCATAGGAGGGAACTGAAAAGGGAGCTGGAAGGGTTGGAAGCTGAGCACATGGCAGCCCAATCCGAGGAGCTCTCCTGCCACTTAGCTTGAAGAGAGGTGAGCTCGATGCTTTGCTATCTGAGGAAATTGAGTTGCTCTTTAAGAAGACTGCTCAGACCCACTATTCTCGGAGAGGGAAAATAGACAAGCTGCTCATGTCACTGTTGAACCACAAACAACGATTGTTCAGATTTGAGACAGTGGGAGGCAGATCCACCATGACAGGGAGGGTATCAAGCAGGCTTTCATACAGTTTTATAGCATGCTATACTCCTCAGAATGCATGAAGGACACCCACCTGATAGCAGAGTACTTAAAGAGCAAGGTGGAGAGGAGACTCTCTGGGGAACAGGAGTGGTTGGATAGCCCTATCACAGTTCTGGAGACACAGCAGGCCATTGAGTTGCCCATGGGAAGGTGGCAGGCCCAGATGGGTTACCCCCTGAATTCTATAAAATGTTTGGTGGGGTCCCTATCCTCACTACTTTGCAGGGTCTTCAACTTGGTTAGGGAGGGGGTACGATACCTTTGGAAGCACGTTACATTAATCCATAAAAAAAGGAAAAGATCCGACATTGCTTGGCTCCTACCAACCAATATCCCTCCTGAACACGAAGCTGCTTGCAAACATTTTCGCTCAACATTTGAATCACCTTATTTTGGAATTAATTCACAAAGATCAAACAGGCTTCATTAAAAGCTGCAATGCAGCAAATGTCAGGAGAGTTCTGGGGATAGTACATCAATGTGGGCTGAACGTGCACAAGCCCTTGGTCTTTTTGGCCCTAGATGCAGATAAGGCCTTCAGTTGTGTTGAGTGGCTTTTCTTTCTGCAGGCCCTTCAGGCTTTTATCTTTGGTTTTCTTACAGGTGGTTTGGACCCTCTATAGCAAGCTCATGGCCCAGCTTTGAATAAATGGAACTCTTTCATTGAAGTTCACCTTGGGAAGGGGCACAAGGCAGGGATGCCTGCTTTCCCCCTGCTGTTTGCACACTCATTGGAATCTTTTGCTCAGGCCCTTAGGAAGAATGGAAGGTTAGTAGGGGTGCCAGTAGAGTGCACAGGGCATAAGGTTTGTTGATGATACTCTCTTGTTCCTTTTGAGTTCTGAGAGTTCATTATCTGCCTTTGAGGTGGAATATAGAGAGTTCAGAGCTGTCTCAGGCTATAAGCTCAACTCAATGAAATCAGTGCTCCTACATTTTAATATCCATTCAAGACTAGAGAAACTGCTCAAACTAAGGTTTCCTTACCCAATGGGAAATGGACTTCCAGCCTTGGAGGGGGGGGGGGGGGGTTGGTTGAAGATTCCTACCAGACTAGACAGACTGTTCCAATTGCATTTTCCCCTGCTGCTAAAGAGGGTGCGGGAAGATTTGCATGGCTGGACTTTTGTCCTTCTCAATGTTGACCAGAATCAATGTGATCCAAATAAATGTCTTACCTCGCTTTATCTAATTGTTCTTGATGCTACCCTGTCGGATAAAAGATGCTTTTTTCTGTGAACTTTATATGTCAATTGCCCATTTTCTCTGGAAAAGTAGGAGAGCCTGAGTCAGTTGGGTTATTAATGCACCCGAGACTTCAGGGGGGCTGCCCTGGCCTAACTTTAATATATATTGTTGGGTGACGCAGCTGAGGACAGTCTATTTTTAGTGGGTTGCAAACTCTGATCAGCATTGGGCCCCAATAGAAGTTGAATAGGTGGGTCTGCTAGTTATTGATGTGGTCCCATTTGTGTCCTCTAGGGAGGTGAGGGGTCAGAATTAGGTTATCCATTGGTGGGCCCCACACTGGTGGTCTGCAAAAGAGTAGCTGAGTGGCTGGGCTTTGACCCCTCACAGTCCTGATTGGCTTTCCTGACGCTGGGTGACTGCTTTCCTTCTGGGGTGATGGATCTGAGCCGGTTCCGCTGGTTAGGATTCAACAAAAAAAATGGACAGGGTAATGAATTTTATATTAAACAGGACTTCTTTCTATCAAGAGGAGAGATGATGGAGCATTGTTCGGTTTCTCTTCCCCACTTTTTTTTTCACTATTTCAGCTGGAGTGTTTTCTGTATACCCATCGGGCGCGGTACTTCAATACTGTGCATCTGCTTGAGGCATTTTTTGTTAAACCCTTTGGGGTCGGGGGTACCTGGCATAGATATACCAGGTAAAAATGCAAGGACGCAAGGAATGGCATTGGTATCAAGCCAATTGGGCAAGAGACCTGGGGAGGGATTGGTCTGAGGAGCACTGGGCAATGCTGTGGGAGAACACTTCAAAGATGTCGGTGTCTTAGTCACATATTGACTCTCAGCATAAATTATTATTTAGGATGTACCTTACTCCTTCGAAATTGCATGCAATGAATAAGGCTTATCCAGCAGTCTGCTGGAAGGGATATGGTGGCAGAGGAATCCTCTATCATATATATGGGAGGACTGTGACAGGATGAGGCCCCTCTGGGAATGAGTGGCCAAGCTTTGTTCTCAGATCACGAGACAAGGTCTACCTTATGATACTGCCTTACTGTTACTGGATGTTTTGAGGGGCTGCTTGCTGTATGTTTAAATAGATTTGGGGTTGCTAACTTTTTCTTTTTAGCTGCACGCACCCTATAGCAGCAAGGAAGAAGAACCTGCTGGCTCCAACGATACTAGATTGGCCAAAGAAGCTTGCAAACATTATGGAACTGGAACAAGGTGTGGCACACATGCGAGGGATGATGGAAAGATTTGACAGGATGTGGTCTCCAGTTAAATTGTTTTTGACTCCGGCTGCAAGCGGAAGAATGTTGGTTAAATTCTGGGATTGAAGCTCAATCGGCTTGGCCGGAGCTGTTCTTGTGTTCTCTCTCACTGCTGGAGTAATGCGGTAGATTACTATTGTGCATGAGCTCCACTGTGCTGGGGGGGGGGGTCCTTCTTGTGTCTCCCTCTTCCCCCTCTTTCCTCTTTCTTTCTTCCTTTCTTTCTCTTTTTCCCTCTCTCTCTCTCTCTTAGGTGCCTCCTCTCCCCACCCCCCTGTGATATGGCATGATATGATATGTTATGATTCTGATATGTTGGACTGAGGGATGTTTAAGTTGGATTCGTGCCTAAAGGTAAGGAGAAGTGCAATGATCCTGGTGGTTTTGTTGTTGTTAAGTGCCACTGAGTCTGTCAACTCATGGCAATCCTCTGGTAGTTCACCTAAACTATGCTCGGTCTTCAGTCAGGTGGCTCATTCTTGATAAGGTGACATCCATAGCTGCTGTTACTGTATCAATCCATCTCATTGCTGGCCATCAACTTTGCCAAGCATGATGTTTTTCTCTAACGATATGTCCAAAGTATGAAAGTCGAAGTCTTGTCATCTAAGCTTCTAAAGAAAGCTTTGCTTTGCTTTGTTCTCATCTAGTATTGACTGATTTGTTGTTTGAGCAGTCCATGGTATATACACAGTATTTGTAGCCAGCACCATAATTCAAAGGCATCTATTTTCTTCCTATGTATCTTTTTCACTGTTCAACTTTCACATCCATATGATATTGAAAATATGGCTTGGACAAGTTGAATCTTTGTATGGAGGGAGACATCTTTGCTCTTGAGAATCTTGTCTAGGTTCTTTGTAGTCATTTTGTGAAGAGCAATGTGTCGTCAGATATCTAGACTGCATGTTTTGTTATTGATTGTTGATCGAAGTAGGTTAAAGTTGTCAACTATTTCAAATTCTTCTCCATGAATGATGACCATATTGATTATGCTAGTTGTCAGGTTTTTTTGTCTTCTTTACTTTAAGGTGCAGGCCCATTTTAAGACTGCGTTCCCTGATCTCGAGAAGCAAATATTTCAGGTCATCAGCATAACGAAGGTGGTTGATGAGTCTTCCACCAGTCTTCACACCTTGGTTTTCTTCTTACAGTCCTGCTTCTCTGATTTGTTCTGCATATAAACTTAACATTTAATGGTAAAGTATGCAGCCTTGCTGAACACCTTTGCTGATTTTAAACCATTATGTTTCTCCTTGTTATGTTCAAACTGTTGCTTATTGATCAATGTAAAGGTTGTGCAAAAGAATTATCAGGTGTTTTGGTATACCCATGATGCTTAATGTGGCCCAGAGTTTCTCATGGTTTACACAGTCAAAAGCCTTGCTGTAGTCAATAAAACACATATAGATATCCTTTTGGTATCCTTTTGTCATTTCAAGGATCCATCTCACATCCACAATGATGTCTCTCATTCCTCGCCCTTTCCTGAATCCTGCTTGCATTTCAAGCAGTTCTCATTCCAGGTATGGTTGTAGTCTCTGCTGAATGATCTTGAGTAGAATCTTGCTGGCATATGGGATCAGAGCGATTGTGTAATAATTTCCACAGTCAGTCGATCACCTTTCTTCAATATCGGTATAAACACAGATCTTATCCAGTCAGTTGGCCACGATGATGTCTTCCAAATTTCCTAGCAGAGCCTTGTAAATATGGTAATAGCTGCATCAGACTGTTGCAATACTTCAATGGGAATGCCAGATGCTTTGTTCTTTTGATAATGCTTTCAATGCTGCTTCGACTGCTTCTTTCATCACCAATGGTTCCTGATCATAAGCTGCAGGTTGAAATGACTGTTGGTCCACTTGATCTTCGTGGTATAATGACTCTGTATATTCTTTCCACCTTTTCTTGATCTCGGCATCATTCATCATGGATCCTTGAGCATCTTGTAGCATTCCAATTCGAGGCTGGCATTTTTTCTTTAAATCTTGTAGCTTAAGGAAAGCCGATCTTGTTCTTCCTCTTATAGTTTCTGATTCTATTTCCTTGCATGTGTTATTGTAGTACTTCTCCTTGTCTTTTCTTGCTGCATGTTGGAAATCTCTGTTGTGTTCTGTGATTGCCTCTGTTTCTCCTCTGGCTTTAGCTTCACTGGGTTTCTGTGCAATTTTCAGAGTTTCCTCATTCATCCATTTTGGCCATTTTGCTTTTCAACTTTTGTAGAGACGTCTCATTATTTTCCAACACAGCCTTCTTGATTTCATCCCATAACTCTTCTGGAGTTCTGCCATTTATTTATATTTAAAGCAGCAAATCAATTTTGTAGGCAGTCTTTAAATTGCAGTGGTATATTCTCAAGATTATATTTTGCTACCTTCGTGCGTGGCTTACTCTTTTTCAACTTTAGCTTGAGTTTGCATACTAGTGGTTGATCTGTACCACTGTCAGCTCCAGGTTTTGTCTTTGTTGATGTTACAGAGCTTTTCCCATCATTGACTTCCACAGATGTAGTCAATTTGATTTTTGTACAATCCATTGGTTGAGGTCCACGTATACAGTTGGTACTTGTGTTTCTGGAAGAAGGTGTCTGAGATGAATAGACTGTTGGTCTTGCAGAATTCTATCAGTCTTTCTCTAGCTTTAGCTTTATTTCTGTTGCCTACCACTTTGATGTCGTCTTTGTTGCCAACTTTTGCATTTCAGTCCCCATGACTATCAGGATATCCTGTTTACATGTTCTGTCAATTTCAGCTTGTACTTGTTCATAGAACTTATCAACTTCATCCTCTTCTGCAGCTGTAGTTAGGGCATATACTTGATTTATAGTTGTGTTGATAGGCATTCCTCATAGACGAATAGAAATGAAGTGTAACATAGTAAATGACGGCAGATAAAGACCAGTATGGTCCATCTAGTCTGCCCAGTAAGATGGCCGGAGTAAAATGGCAGGAGTAGGTGCCACTCTATGCAGGCCACCCGTCCCCATGTCTTTGTTTAGGGGTGAACCCACCGCTCTCCATGCAGGACACCCCTATTTGTTGAGAGGTTAGATGGTTCCGTTTATTTTTATTTTATTCTGTTGCTATAAATGGATCCATTGTGTCTGTCCCATGCCATTTTGAATTCTGTCATGTATTTGCCCCCACCACCTCCATTGGGAGGGCATTCCAAGCATCTACCACCCTCTCAGTGAAAAAGTATTTCCTGACATTGCCTTTCAATTTTCCACCTTGCAGCTTCATTTTATGCCCTCTCGTTTTACAGCTTTCCCGTCTTTCGAAGAGGTTTGTTTGTTCATTATTTCTCTTTAAGTATTTAAAGGCCTGAATCATATCTCCCCTATCCCTCCTCTCCTCCAAAGTGTACATATTTAGGTCTTCAAGTCTCTTCTCATAAGGCTTCTGACGTAGGCTCCAAATCATTTTGGTTGCCTTCCTCTGAACAGTTTCCATTCTTTTTACATCCTTTGCAAGATACAGTTTCCAAAACTGAACACAGTATTCCAAGTGAGGCCTCACCAGTGACTTATACAGTGGCATTAGAACGTCTTCCTTTCTGCTGGTAATTCCTCTTTGTATGCAGCCCAACATCCTCCTGGCTTTTGCCACCGCCTTGTCGCACTGTTTTGCCACCTTGATATCTACAGAAATAATCACACCAAGGTCTTGCATTGTATTTCATTAGAAGAGAGCTAAATTTAAAACACAGAAGAGAGCTAAATTTAAAACACAGAAGAGAGCTTTCTGGTTAAATTTAGAACTCAGCAGAGAGCTTCTATTTTAACACTAGAAGCCCCAAAAGGCATTTTACCTAGAAACCCCAAAGTGTGTCAATTGACGCGTTATCACAACGACTGCATTTAGCATGAAATGCAGATGTGAATTAATTTGAAGTTACTTATTTGTTTAATATGTGCAGTATGTGACGTCATTACATGACATCATCGTGTGTTTGTTTTGTAATTTCGGAGTAAAACTGTAAACAGTGATTGATTTAAAACTGAAATTTACTCTGTTATACAGGTATGTACAATGTTGTGATTTTCGAACACGCCCTAGTACAGGTCGACACTCCAGAACTTTTAGCATATCGCTTCCTCCTTGAAATTTTATTCATTTTTTTTCTACGATTCTATTTACAGAATGCCGAGACCTCATAAAAAGACAGCAGTACCTAGATGTGCTGGTGCAAAATTAGTTGATCTGTTGCCAGCTGCGGCTACCGCTTCGATGCAGAAAATGAGAGAACCGCGTCCGCAGCACATGACAGCAGCACAAGCACTTGCCAAGCTGCAAGATATTTTGGAATGGACAGTGGCTCTGATTCGACCGAATCAGATTCAAACGTTGACCTACATGTTACAGGTTGTGCAGGCGTAGAAGATTTGACTGGTTCAGACTACAGCAGAAACACTGATGAAAGTGATGATGATGATGCTCATTATCCAATAATCGCTGAAAACAAGAGCAGGATGACAGGGTCAACAGTGGTAGCAAAAGATGGGACTGAATGGAAGGTCATGTCACAAGGTGAAAGCAGTGGCAGATTGCAGGCCCAAAATGTATTCACTGCTAAAAGTGGGGTTACTGCATATTGTCGTAATGTTGAACACCAGTGGATCCATTTAGATTGATCGTTGACACTGGTTTTGTGAGTCACATCAGGAGCTGCACTGTGGAGTATGCCCGTTTATCAGACCCATCATGGGATGTAGCCGAAGATGAAATAGAAGCGTTTCTGGGACTGGCATATCTAAGAGGTTTCATGAATGCTAAAAACTTTCCAATTGATTTGATGTGGTCCAAAACTTATGGCTGTGCAGCATTTAGGCAAAAGATGTCACGAAACAGATACGATGAAGTAAAGAAATTCATGCGATTTGATGTCAGAGCTTCATGGCAGGAAAGAGTGAAGTGTGACAAATTCGGCCTAATGACATGGGTGTTATCCAGATTTGTTGATAAGTCAAAAGTGTTATGTATCAGAAGAATCACTTACTGTAGATGAACAACTATTCCCAATGAAAAGCAGATGCAAATTCACACAGTACATGCCAAATAAGCCAGATAAATTTGGAATAAAGTTCTGGATCTTGGCAGAATTGCAGTCAAAATACTGTTTGAATGTGAAACCGTATACTGGGAAAGATGATGAAAGAGTTGGCAGTTTAGGAACGCATGTGGTCATGACTCTAATGCAGCCATATTATCAGTGAGGATACAACGTTACAGTCAATATAATTTTTTAACGAGCCGTGACCTCACTGAGAAACTATTGGAGAAGCACATTTCGTTGGTCGGGACCATTCGTCTGAATCACAGAGAACTACCATCACTTACAAAACTCAAACTGTATCAATCCAAGTTCTACACCAATGAATCAATGACCGTAGTACACTACCAGACGAAACAGAAGAAGACTTTCCGTTTTGTCGACTTTGCACAAAGTTACGATATATGAAACCAGCGGCAAACTGAAGCCTGAAAGTGTGTTGTACTACAACAAGAATAAATGCAGTGTTGACATGCTGGACTCAATGTGCCGTCAAATGTCCACCAAATCTGCATGTCGTAGATGGACACTAGCCGTTTTCTTCAATATTCTCGACTTGGCGGCCATCAATGCCTAGATTATTTTCTACAAGCAAGCCGGTGTCACCATGCCAAGGAGACAGTTTCAGCACACACTGTCGGAGCAGCTGCGACAGACTTGTGCTGCTCGACCTTCTTGCTCTGAGTCAATGCCAGCCACTGTTGTGACAAACAAACTGACAAAGCGAGTAACATGTGCAGTCAAGGCCAACTGCAAACGAAATTGCACTGTCACACTGTGCGCTAAATGCAAGCGTCCAGTTTGCAGACAGTGTCTGTCGACAATCTGCGCCAGTTGCGCATAGACTCTAAGGGGCTTGTTTACAAAGCTGCGGTAGCGGTTCGCGATCGTTATCGGAGCCGCGGCCCCATTGATTTCAATGGGGCCGTGGCTCCGATAATGATCGCGAATCGCTACCGCGGCTTTGTAAACAAGCCCCTAAATGTACAATAGCAAACCATACATGCTTATCCTGTTCGTTCGTTAACTGACATGGACTTTGCAGTTACTTTTGAATTTGCAGTTACTTTTAAATTTAGTTAACACTGTTCTTATGTTAGTCGTTGTAAGAAAACTGGTGAAAACCACTCCATTTTCTTGGTTGCGTCAATTGACGTACTTTGGGGCTTCTAGGTATAAATTCATTTTCCCACTAGGTGGTGCATCTATCATTAATTTTCGATGCACATATTTGAACATCTTTACCTCGCTAACAAAGTCATGGAACATAACTGACATGGTTCTAGCAGTGGTGCTGGTATACAACTTCGCAGATGCATTTGCATCAATTGACATATTTGGGGCTTCTAGTGTTAAATTTCATACTAAGTAAGAACCTAGCAGCAGCAGAGGTTTAATTTAAATCAAATGAGAATATAACTTAGCAGAAAAGGCAAAACAGGGCCAGTATTCTTTGAGCAATAAATAAAGTCTTCTAGAGACCTTTACAAAGAGGCCTTCTACCTAGGGGGCAGGAGACCTGTGAAACTTTTTAAATAGGTGTTAAAGCCAGGTGGCAGGTCAAAAGTTCATTTTGAAAGACTTCTTCTATCCAAACAAGGACTGTTAATCACCCAGGAAGTTGGTCACAGCTTACCTTAGAATCACAGGACAGGATACTGTTTAGCAGCCTTCATTTAATAAGTCTTATTTCCCTCCCTCCCTCCCCAACACCCACTCACCCCTGGGATAATCATAGCTTTAAAGTTACTTGCACATCTTAAAGGAAAGGAGTTGCTCTCAGATGCAGCTCTTTATCCAAATCAGTCATACATTAAGGACCAGAGATTAATTAAGCTTCAGGTGAACAAGGTATATTAAATGTATTAGGTACACTTTTATTAGTATAAGTATCCACAGTAACCCTTAGTAAGAAAAGAACTTAAAGATCTAAACACAAGCTTAAAACTAAGAGGCAGACAGCAGTCCAGCAGTGAGATGGGGGGGCTTTCCAGTCTTTTGCATTGAGTGTCACATGTATGATTTTCTCCCAGTTGATGAGAGGTCTTACGTGTGCACTAGGTGTAAGGAGCTCTTTGCTCTCAGGGAACGAGTCCATTCTCTAGAGTAGCAGACTTGGAAGACATAAAGACAGGAGGTACATAGACGAGACCTACAGGGATATAGTCCTGAAGTCCCACCTCCAATCTGGCAGCATCCCTGTTGCCATGGAGGAGAGAGGTCACATGACAGGAGAGCATCACCCTGATGTGGCAGGAAGTGATCCTGTAACTAAGACATGTCCTCCAGGTGATGTAAAACCCTCTCGCACCAAGGACATTTCTCCAGGGCCATGTGCCCATGAGGGAAGGATTAGGACAGCTGTTATAGTTGGTGATTCCATCATTAGGCATGTAGATAGCTGGGTGGATGGTGGACGTGAGGATTGCCTGGTAACATGCCTGTCTGGTGTGAAGGTAGCAGACCTCATGTCACACTTAGATAAGGTCTTAGATAGTGCTGGGGAGGAGTCTGCTATCTTGTGTGATGATGCAGAGGGCTTAAACACCAGAAATAGGGGTTTAAAACAGCTTCTTTCCCCAAAAGCAGACAGCAATACAGGCAGGGAAAGGGTTAAAGCTTCAGCCCAGAGAAACTCTCTGCATAGAAAGTCAGTGAGAGAGCCACATTCCAGCTCCATGACAACCCCGGGAGCTGACGTAAGAGGCAAGGGGGCGGAGTCAAAGTGGATAGGGCAGCCCCATGCTCTTAACCAGGAAGGAGATTCAGATAGGGGGCAGAGGAAGGAGAAGGAAGAGAAGGAGAATAGAGACAGAGTGTTGGACTCTGGCTCAGGTTCTGGTTCGGATTCAGATCCAGAGGGAGACCTGAGGAACCGAGGAAACAAAGGAAGGAGCAACCATTACCAAGGTAGCACACGGTGCTTGGGGAGTTGCTAGCAAGACTGCTTAGAGAAAGAAAGGTCTCTGGAAAAGCTTCTGAGAAAGCTTCCTGTAAAGGAGAGGAATTACCATGGGCCAAGCAGCCGAGAGAAGCAGGTCAGAAGTAACTTTAAACCTCGAGGGGAGAGGCTGGAAACCTTACCCAGGAGAGACAGGAGTTCTTCCCCGGAGTCTTCTCTGAAAGCTGTGGTTACAGGTGGGAGATTAGGCTGGAGTAAAGTTCCAGGTGAAAAGCTGCAGAAACGTTCCCAGGGCAGGCAGCGTGTCTCTAGCTCAAGCTCTGAGAATAGCCCAGCTGCTCATAAGCAAACAGCTGATTGTGTGCTACGGAGACGGAGGTTGGAGCCAGACCCTGCTGAGCAGTTTGCCACCCGGGAGATAGTGAAGCAGTATCAGGACAAATACTTGCCTTTTAACCAAACTGGGAAAGCCCGATATACCAGAAGAAAGGTGAGCCCTTTTTCCATTGATTCAGTTTTAAAGGAAGCTGGTAATTTTAATTCCTCACATATACCAAGAAGTAAAAAGGATTCTAAATGGAAACAGCTTAAAAGCTTACTAGAGCAGTGGAAGCCAGTTACTCTGCAGAACCCTGACTATAACCAGGACCTATCAGACTCAGAAGTAGAACCAATGCAGACTGAGTCAGCTGTAATAGATAACAGTTATTCTGATATGGAGACAGAGTGTGCTTACTGTCATAAGGAGTGAAAGCTGTATAACTTTGTGCAAGTGATAAGTGCTGGAGAAGTCCAACTTCAGGCAATTGAGCATTTACACGGGGAGAGGCAGCGTACTGCCTAAGTGTAAAACTCAACCTCATTAAGCAGCTGTGAAAAGCAAATGCAATGCTATTGAGTTATCTGCAAAGTAAAGTTGTTACATAAAAGTAAAGCTTCTAGTGTGAAGAACAGACCTTGTTCAGAGCGGGAGAGAAGTTTGGATAACTTGTTTGAACTGACAACCCTGAGAAGTATCAGGTGGACTTTGTTACATCTTTGACTTTATTTGGTTGGAAAAAGTATCCACATTTTGTTTCTGTTATTAGGGGTAGTAGATATAAAATTCCTGTGCTAACAATAAAGTTATTGTTACCCCAATTAACCTTGGCTGTTCGTGTCTTGGCCCACAACTACACGGAACCCGGACATCAGCACTTACAAGGATCTATAAATTTGTGGTCACGTCCCCCCTCTTCCAGGCAACCGCCTATACGGGGGAGGAGGGCGTGACACTTGGTACATGTCGGTACCAATGACATAGGAAAATGTGGTAGGGAGGTTGTGGAGGCTAAATTTAGGCTTTTAGGTAGGAAGTTGAAATCCAGAACTTCCAGGGTAGCGTTCTCCGAAATGCTTCCTGTTCCACGCGCAGGACCCAAAAGTCAGGCAGAGCTCTGGAGTCTCAATACGTGGATGAGATGATGGTGCAAAGATGAGGGTTTTAGATTTGTTAGGAACTGGGGAACATACTGGGGAAAGGAGGGGCTCTTCCAAAGGGATGGGCTTCACCTTAACCAGGATGGAACCAGGCTGCTGGCATTAACCTTTAAAAAGGAGATGGAGCAGCTTTTAAACTAGATAATAGGGGAAAGCCGACGGTCGCCCAAGAGAGCAGGGTTCGGAAGAATGTTTTCTTGAAGGATACTACCAAAAAGCAGAGAGGTTCCAAAAAAGAGTAAAGTAGCCCAAATGCCCTTGAGTATGGAGCAGACAGAGCTTAAAGATTCCAAATTACCCATGTCTACCAATAGCCAGATTACTATGAATAAAATTCAGTCTCTAAAATGCTTGTATGCAAATGCTAGAAGTCTAAAAAATAAGATGGGAGAGTTAGAATATATAGCACTAAATGAGAGGTTAGAGATATGATTGGAATCTGAGACATGGTGGAAGGAGGACAACCAGTGGGACACTGTGATACCTGGATACAAACTATATTGTAATGATAGAGCTGATCAAATTGGTGGAGGGGTTGCGCTTTATGTTAGAGAGGGCATTGAGTCAGAAAGGATTAAAGTTTTGCAGGAAACAAAATTTGCTGTAGAATCTCTATGGATTGAACTTCCATGTAAAAAGGGGAAAGCGATGGCAGTGGGGGGTGTACTATTGACCGCCTGGCCAGAATGAACAAATGGATGATGAAATGCTCAAAGAAATCAAGGAAGCTAACAAAAGTTACAGCACAATAATAATAATGGGTGATTTCAATTACCCCGGTATCGACTGGGTCAGTGTCATCACAGGACACGCTAGGGAGATAAAGCTCCTAGATGAAATAAATGACTGCTTCTTGGAGCAGCTGGTTCATGAACCAACCAGAGGGGAAGCCATATTGGACCTAGTCCTTAGTGGAACACCAGATCTGGTGCAAGAGATAAGGGTGTTTGGGCCACTTGGCAATAGTGATCATAGCATGATCGCATTTGATTTAATTAGTGCAGGAGGAATGATAAGGAAATCCACAGTACTACCTTCTAACTTTCAAAAGGGAGACTATGATAAAATGAGAAATAGTTAAGAAAAAACTAAAAGGAGCAGTTGCAAAGGTTAAAGACTTACATCAAGCCTGGGTGGTGTTGAAAAATACTATCTTGGAAGCCCAGACCAGCTGTATTCCACGCTTTAAGAAAAATGGAAGGAAGTCCAAAAAACTGCCAGCATGGTTTAAAGGTGAGGTCAGAGAGGCTGCTGTTGCCAAAAAAGCATCTTTCAGGAAATGGAAAAAAGAGCCAAATGACAAAAACTGGAAACAGCACAAGCACTGGCAAGTTAAATACAAGGCATTGATAAGGCAGGCAAAGGGAGAATTTGAGAAGAAGTTTGCTGCAGAAGCAAAAATGCATAATAAAGACTTTTTCAAGTACATTCTTAGCAAAAAACCTGTGAGAGAGTTAGTTGGTGCATTAGATGATAGAGGGGTTAAAGGGGCACTAAGAGGCGACAAGGCAATAGCGGAGAGACTGAATAAATTCTTTGCTTCGGTCTTTACTGAGGAAGATGTAGGGATGTTACCCATGACTGAAGTGGTATTTAAAGGTGTGAAAGAATTTGAAGAAATATCGATACATTGGGAAGATGTATTACAACTATTTTGATAAACTGAAGAGTAGCAAATCACCTGGACCGGATGATATATATCCAAGGGTGTTGAAAGAAGTGAAATATGTGATTGTAGACCTGCTATTAGTAATCTGTGAACTATCATTAAAATCATCTGTATTACCTGAAGATTGGAGGATGGCCATCGTAACAACAATTTTTAAAAAGGGTTCCAGGGGTGATCCGGGAAATTTACAGAATGGTGAGCCTGACGTCAGTACTGGGATAAATGGTAGAAATCATCATAAAAAACAAAATTACTCAACATGTAGATAGTCATGGTTTAATGGGAGACAGCCAACATGGCTTTAGACAAGGAAGATCTTGTCTTACTAATCTGTTATGTTTTTTTGAAGGTGTGAATAAACAGGTAGACAAAGTTGAGTCTGTTGATACAGTGTATTTGGACTTTCAGAAAGCCTTTGACAAGGTCCCTCATCAGAGACTTTTGGCAAAACTAGAGTCATGGGATAGGAGGCAGTGTACTATTCGGGATCAGGAACTGGTTAAGATAGAAAGCAGAGGGTAGGGCTAAATGGCCAATTTTCCCAATGGAGAAAGGTGAATAGTGGTATACCCAGGGATATGTGCTGGGCCCACTGCTTTTTGACATATTCATAAGTGACCTGGAAAAGGGAATAACGAGTGAGGTTATCAAATTTGCAGATGACACAAAGCTATTTAAAGTTGTTAAAATCCATGTGGATTGTGGAAAATTGCAAGAGGATCTTGATAAATTGGAAGACTGGGCATCAAAATGGCAGATGAAATTTAATATGGACAAGTGCAAAGTTATGCACCTAGGGAAGAACAACCCAAACTATGGTTACACGATGCAAGGTTCCACATTGGGATCCACCACCCAGGAAAAAGATTTAGGCATCATTGTGGATAACATGTTAAAACCCTCCTCCCAGTGTGCAGCGGCAGCCAAGAGAGCAAATAGAATGCTAGGTATCATAAGGAAAGGAATGGAAAATAAAACAAAAGATATTATAATGCCTCTGTATTGTTCCATGGTAGTACCGCACCTTGAATATTGTGTGCAGTTCTGGTCGCCGTATCTTAAAAAGGATATAGCATTATTAGAAAAGGTTCAGAGAAGAGCCACCAAAATGGTAAAGGGGGTGGAAGGATACCTCTAAGAAGAGATGCTAAAAAGGTTAGGGCTCTTTAACCTGGAAAAGAGACGGCTGAGGGGAGATATGATAGAAGTCTATAAAATTAATGAACGGAATGGAACGGGTAAATGTAGATCTATAGTTTATCAGAATATAGAAAGACTAGGGGACATGCAATGAAGCTACAGGGTAAACTATTTAAGACGAATAAGAGAAAATATTTTTTCACTCAATGTGTAATCAAACTCTGGAATTTGTTACCAGAGGACGTTGTAAAGGCTGTTTGTGTAGCTGGGTTTAAAAAGGTTTGGACAAGTTCCTGGAGGAAAGGTTTATAAACCATTATTAAAAAGGGACCCAGGATATCAATGCTTGACCCAATACAAGCATTGTGGAGCCTGTGTCTTTTGAGGAAACTGCTAGGTATGTATGACCTAGATTGGCCACTGTTGGAAACAGGATACTGGACTTGATGGACCTTGGTCTGACCCAGTATGGCACATCTTATGTTCTTATTACAGTTCTTGTGAGTTTCTTCTTGATGATAAATGCAACACCATTTCTTCTTTGTCTTTCATTTCCAGCATAGCAGACTATGTGATCATCAGATACAAAGTGTCCAATGCCAGTTGTTTTATATTTTTTGTTATTAAGGGTTGTGTATGCATACAATTTCTTTTTCGTTTGCCTGCCCACTCTAGTGCTCACCCAGGTCACTGACTGGTTGTCACTTCATGGTTTAAAACTTTATCCCTCTAAGACAGTGGCTATTCTGTTCTTATACCCTCTTCCCCCATCGCTCCCTATGCTTCCCTCTGTAAACGGCATTCCCGTTCCTCTGCACATTAATGTTAAGATTCTCGGAGTTTACTTTGATTTCTCCCTTTCCTTTTCTTCTCACATCTCTCATACAGTGCTGCTTTTTTCTGCTTCACCAACTTCGTTCCCTTCATAAGTACCTTGACTATTCTTTCCTTCATTTGCTATTACTTTCTCTTGTGATTTCTAGGTTAGATTATGCAAACTCCCTCTTTTCTGGACTTCCCCACTGTCAGCTTTCCTGTATTCAGCTGGTGCAGAACATGACTGTAAAATAGCTTCACGGTACCTGCCGCTTTGATAGTGTCATCCCTCTTCTTCTTTCTGAGCACTGGTTGTCTGTTTCCTTCCGTGTCTCCAAACAAGGTGCTCACCCTTGTTTTTCATGCGTTCTGTGCTGGTAGTCCTTCCATCCTGTCTCAGCTTCTCACTTCCTACACTTCTGTTTGCTCTCTTCGCTTGGCTTCTCATAACCTCTTTGTGGTCTCAGGTCCTGGGTCCCGGGTCCCCACTACAGCCGCCTGCTCTTTGGCTTCCGAGTCATGACCCCTGTTCTTTGGAACTCCCTCCCTAATCACTTGTGCACTCAGTTCTCTTTTAGGCAGCACACGCTGCCATCCTCGAGCCCTGCGGCAGCTCTCCCTGTCCGGGATCGAGCAGCAAGGGCCCAAACTGATTGGCCATTCCTGCCTCTTCGCCTGCCCAATCGGGGCACACGCCGCCACATTTAAAGGAGCGCCATCAGCCGCCGAGCAACAGCACATGCTGCCATCCTCCAGCCCTGCGGCAGCTCTCCCCGTCTGGAATCGAGCAGCCAGGGCCCGAACTGACTAGCCGTTCCCGCCTCTTCGCCTACCCAATCAGGGCACACGCCGCCAGATTTAAAGGAGCGCCATCGGGCGCACCCGCGCTTGGTGGGCCCCATGCCTGAGGGCCTCGCCAGAGGGCCCTTTGGCGTGGCCCTTAGGAGGGGACCTCAACAAAGCCACCACTACCCTGGAAGAGTCAGGCAGGTCCGAGGACAACGCCACACCGACTTCAGAAGGTTACCTACCCTGCAGAACCCAGGTGAGAACGTCTTTTACTGATTGAATCTTCTCCTATTAGCTGTTGGATTGTCCTAGTAGACTTTGGTACCCTTTAACTCCTGACTGATATACAGGTTAATTGACTATCCCCCCAGACCAATATCTTTATTATATTACTCTTGCCTGATATGCTGACTAGTATTCCATCTGGTTTTTTACAGTAAGCTGAGCCTGTACTATCTGCTTGAAGCCCCTCTTGATACACCAGACCACCATGTTAATACCCACAGTGACCCCATATCCCTGTGCCCTTGCCAGCTGCTGCATTATCTTAGTTCTGTCACACAGCACCCTCACCCTCACCTCCTCCCACAACCCCATTCCAATCCTTCACTGCTCATGAAGGAGGTGGTATGGGTCCACCAACCAACAGACAGGTGGGTCCGGGCACATGCCATACCCTCACCTAATCTATGTTGCCCTCCAGCAACCCAAACCCCACCAGCGGGGACAACACACCCACCCCCGCAACTTGAAGTGCGCCCTTATAAATGCGCGTTCGATCCGAAAGAAATGACCAGCCGTGGCTGACATAGTATCCGCCCATGACCTGGACATCCTATGTATCACTGAGACATGGTTGTCCTCCCCAGACACTGTCCTCCTTCACCAGCTTGTCCCCCCCAACTTCTCCATCCACTCCTGCCACAGAGCCGACCGAAGAGGTGGAGGAGCGCTCATCCTAACAAAGACAGATCTACAATTACAGCTGATCACCTCCAGCAGTACTACGAACCTCGACTCCATCACCATAGCGAATAAACACAGCACTATCAACTTGCTCTACAGAGCACCCTCCCCTTCCCCGGAAGACTTATCCACAATAATCAACCTCGCCTACAACCCCATGAACCCTCGTACCTCAAACTGGGTGATGGGCGACTTCAACCTCCCGGCCCTCCAAGACACCCATACCAAGGCCTTCATCGAGGCCCTTAAAGAGCTAGGATATACTCAGATGGTAGACACCCCTACTCACGTAAAGGGAAACATGCTGGACCTGATCTTCGCTCCACAGGCAGCCCTCAACCCCAGGCACAAGCTTGATCTAACTGTTAGCCCAGTGCCATGGTTCGACCACAGCCTGATAAGATTCCAGATGCCACTGCGCCCTGACATTACTAGAGCACAGTCTTCAACTAAACCCACCACAGCATCATCAAAACGCTTCCAGCCATTTAACAAAGAGGAAATCCTGGACAGAGCCTGACCTCTTCATGACCCGCCAGCACAGAGCCTCGATGACATGATTTCCACATGGAACACGAGCCTGGATGCTGTAGTCCACCTACCTCCCATTAATAAGCCATCAGGAAGTAGAAAGAATGCTCCTTGGTACTCCCCCGAGCTACGGAAGTCACTTCTCCACCTTAGACAGCTTGAAAGACGTTGGCGTCACTCATGATCAACTGAGAACCATGAAACATACACTGCTCAATTAGGAAGACACCGTTCAGCGGTTACAATGAGAATGAAGCAATTCCATGCAGAGCTATTACAGTGCTCCCTGAATAAAGCACTCGAGCTTTTCAACCTTAAGACCCTGACGAAGGAGCCCTCCCCTGTGCAACAGAGCCACCCTGACCCACAGGAATATGCAGATTACCTGCAGGCTAAAACAAGTCAGCCCAGCATATCCACAAACCTCCATACTTCAGATGGGGCACCCCACCTGACCCCTTCATCCACCTCAACGCCGGCCACGAAGGACACCCAGCACATCATCACTGCCTTCTCGGCCCCATCCGAAAAAGACATCCAAGACATCATTATCACCACCATAAACACCACCACAGCACCTAAAGACCCTCGTCCAGCATTTTGGATAAAATCCCTGCGTGCTGACCTCAGCCCTTTCCTGACCAAACTCATAGAACTATCATTCTCGACTGGGACCTTCCCCCATAGCCTGAAACAAATAGCCATTAGACCACTACTAAAAAACAGCAAGTTGGACCCAGCAAAGATGGACTCCTACAGGCCGATCTCAAGCATCCCGCTTCTAGCAAAAATCATTGAGAAGATTGCCCAACACCAATTGCATCACCACATCGAGACCAGCGCACCCCTCGACCCCTGCCAGCATAGATTCCGGGAGTCACATGGCATAGAGATGCTGCTGACCACCCTATTCAGTACATTAACCAAAGGGTTTGACAACATTAGACAAGGGTTTGCCCTGATCTTCATGGACATTGCTGCAGCCTTCGACTCTGTCAGCCACAAATTACTCCTAACATGCCTCAGGGAGAAGGGCGTCCACGGTACTGCACTGGTGTGAGTCGTACCTGACAGACAGATGGCAGCATGTCCAATCCGGCCCCTCCACCTCTACACCTTTCCCGTAAGAGAAAGGCGTGCCACAGGGATCCTCACTCTCAGCCCTACTGTTCAACATTTACATGCAACCCATCTGCGATCTCATCCGCTCTTTCAATATCAATTGCCTGATCTATGCCGACGACATTTTGCTATACATGCCAATCTCGACAGATCATCCAGACCTCTCTCTGCTATCCACCTGCTTCGATGTTGTCACAGATTGGCTACACACGTAGTGGCTCAGAATAAATTTCAAGAAAACGGAGGTCCTCTTTATCACCAGGAACCCAGCATTCACTCTGCCCACCTCGCTGAAGGTACGTGATGCAGAGCTCCTCAGCAAGTCCACGGTACGGTACCTAGGGGTCACGCTGGACCAACAGCTCAACATGAAGGCCCAGATAAGTAATGTAGTTAAGGCGATCTGTGTACCACAGAAATTCGGACGCTTCGCCACTTGCGACAACTGCTTGAACCGGAAGACTTCCGGACAGTCCATCAAGTACTAGTAAAACCACACTTCGACTATGCGAACACAATACTACATGGCCTCCCGAAGAACACGTTTAACCCTCTGCAGCTGGCAATGAATCCTGCATGGAGCATCCAGGAGAGAACATATCACCCCAGTTTTAAAACATCTGCACTGGCTGCCGGTCCACTGCAGGATCTCCTTTAAGATTCTACTGATGACCTACAATGCCATCAACAAGTGCTCCTCCACCTCCCTCACGGACCTCATCCAGACCACCCCCCTCAACAGAGTAAGGAGATCAGCCGCCGCCAATACCCTGAAACTCCCGAAGGCAATCACAAAATGCTCTCAGGCCACTAGAAACAGAGCCTTCACACTGTATGCACCTACCTGCTGGAATGCCCTGCCACCTGCCATCAATGACCTCTCCCAGTTTAGAAAGGCACTGAAGCACCATCTGTTCCTCCAGTACTATACTGAACCAGATGACATCTCACAGCCATTCACACTCAGGACCCAGGTTGACACCCCCAACGTAGCCACGTTTGCAGCTCTGCCCTCTAGATCCCTATCCCCTCGACAGCTGGAGGTATACACACTCTAAATTATCATCCTGTGTATAGTTGATCCAATCTGTAAATAATGTTGAGCTGCCCACATAACCTGTGACAGCCAGTTAGTGTACATAGTTACCCCGTTAGCCCTGTATAAAACCCCTGTTTATTGTAAGTCCAGTGTAGTCCTGCCTGCACTGCACAAATTTGTTACCTGTAAACCGCACTGATTCTAAATAGCGCGGTATAAAAGAGACATTAAATAAATAAATATTCCTTTCTAAGCTCAATTCAAAGGTATCTTTTTTGTGCGGGCCTTTCCATAATCCCTGCCTTGACATGCTTCTGGCCAGCAATTTCAGTTGCACTGTCCCTTTGTCTCCCCCTTCCTTTTCTGGTCTTATGTAGCTGTGCTGATGTTGCAACCTAGGCTGCCTCCTCCCTCCTGTCTGCTGTTTGTCCGTCATTTTTGTTTTTGTTATTTTTTGATGTTCTGATTTTATTGTACACTGACAAGATATGGTTCTCGACTGGGGGTATATCAAGTTAATAAATTGTAACTGTAACTGTACAGGCACCTATGTGCCTTTATAAAATAGGCACCTTCTCTGTCTCCAAATCTAGGTGCCCTGTTATAGAATTACTCATGTGTTCCCCACATGTGACAGGGATCACAGAGATGGAGAGAAATCCTTGGTGCTACTGTCCCACAATCAGGGTTGGCTTTCGGGAATGTGACTTGTATGATCTTGGAGGGCTAGAATAATGTTTGGCTCTTATTCGGTGTGATTTTCCCCAAGACCAGTTGTGCTGTCATCCTAGTAGGCATGGCCTCTGTCGTAGGCATATTTCAGGTGTCTGTATGGATGGGGCATTCTCTTATCCAGAACATATCTTGTGTGGAAGTCTTTTTATGCCCTTGGGGTTATTCCATTTATATTGTCATTCTGGATATGCAATCATTAAGAACTCTTCTTCATGCATTCAAATAAATTGTTTAGATTACATAGTAACATAGTACATGATGGCAGATAAAGACCAGTGTGGTCCATCTAGTCTGCCCAGCAATATGGCAGGAATAGGTGCACCCCTTCCCATGTCTTTTAGGGAGTACGTGCACCCCTACCCATGTCTTTGCTTAGTGGTGCACCCACCAGGAGCAGGTGCATCCCTCCCCATATCTTTGTTTCTTTGTTTACCCACCGCTCCTCCCCCCATTGCTCCATGTAGGGTACCCCTATTTGTTTAGAAATTAGATGGTTCAGTTTATTTTGATTTAATCATGTTGCTGTAAAGTGATCCATTGTGTCTGTCCCAGGCCACTTTGAATTCCGTCACTGTGTTTGCCCCCACCACCTCCATCGGGAGGGCATTCCAAGCATCTACCACCCTTTCAGTAAAAAAGTATTTCCTGACATTGCCTTTCAATTTACCACTTTTTCATGTCATGCCCTCTAGTTTTACAGCTTCCCCGTCTCTGGAAGAGGTTTGTTTGTTCATTATTTCTCTAAGTATTTAAAGGTCTGAATCATATCTCCCCTATCCCTCCTCTCCTCCAAAGTGTATCTATTTAGGTCTTCAAGTCTCTCCTCATAAGGCTTCTGATGCAGGCTCCAAATCATTTTGGTCGCCTTCATCTGAACAGCTTCCATTCTTTTTACATTCTTTGTAAGATACGTTCTCCAAAACTGAACACAGTATTCCAAGTGAGGCCTCACCAGAGACTTATTCAGTGGCACTAGTACCCCTTCCTTTCTGCTGGTAATTCCTCTTCGAATGCAGCCCAACATCCTCCTAGCTTTTGCCACCGCCTTGTCGCACTGTTTTGCCACCTTGAGATGTACAGAAATAATCACACCGAGGTCTTTCTCCTGCCCGTGCATACCAACCTCTCGCTCCTATCATGTACATTTCCTTTGGATTTCTGCTACCGAAGTGCATGACACTGCACTTCTTTGCATTAAATCTCAATTGCCAAGCATCAGACCATTCCTCCAGCTTTTGCAGATCCCTCCTCATGTTCAGCACTCCCTCGGGGGAGTCCACTCTGTTGCAAATTTTTGTGTCATCTGCAAAAAGACAGACTTTTCCATTTAGTCCTTCAGCAACATCACTCACAAATACATTCAACAGTACCGGGCCCAGGACCAAACCCTGCGGCACCCCGCTAATCACCTTCCTTTCATCCGAGTGAGCTCCATTTACCATCACCTTCTGTCGTCTGTCAGTCAACCAATCTCTGATCCAGTTTACCACCTTGGGACTCATCCCCAAACTACTGAGTTTATTGATAAGCCTCCTATGAGGGACAGTATCAAAGGCTTTACTGAAATCCAGGTAGATGACATCCCATCGCGTGTCCTTGTTCTAGTTCTCTGGTCACCCAGTCAAAGAACTCAATCAGATTTGTCTGGCAAGATCGTCCCTTGGTAAAACCATGTTGCCTCGGATCCTGTAACCCTCTGGTTTTGAGAAAGTTCACTATTCACTCTTTCAGGAGCGTCTCCATTACCTTTTCCGCCACTGAGATAAGGCTCATGGGCCTGTAGTTTGATACTTCTTCCCTGTCACCACTTTTGTGTAGAGGTACAACATCAGCCATTCTCCAGTCCTGAGGAACCTCTCCTGTTTCCAAGGATCTGTTGAAAACATCCTTTAACGGCCCTGCAAAAACCTCTCTGAGCTCTTTCAGTATCCTGGGATGTATCCCATCCGGTCCCATGGCCTTGTCCACTTTGTTTTGCAAGTTGTTCTAACACCTCATCCTCTCCGAATGGTGTGGTATCTACCTCATTCCCATTTTTATATTTGGGAGTCACAGGTGGTCCTTCTCCAGGATTTTCTTTAGTAAAAACGGAGCAGAAGTATTTGTTTAGTAATTTTGCTTTATCGATGTCATTTTCCACGAGTCCATTCTCAGCACTTCGGAGCCCTGCAATTCCACCTCTGATCTTCCTTTCCCGAATATACCTGAAGAAAGTTTTGTCGCCGCACTTAGCATCTTTAGCCATCTTTTTCTCTGCCTTTGATTTTGCTATCCTTATTTCTCTTTTTGTCTCCTTGAGTTTGGTCCTGTAATCATTTCTGTGTTCTTCTGTTTGCAAGCTTTTGAATTTTGCGAAAGCTGTGTTTTTTTGCCCTTATTTGAGCAGCCACTTCTTTAGAAAACCAAATAGGTTTCCTTCTCCTCTTGTTTTTATTTACTTTTCTGACATATTTATCTGTTGCCCCTTTTATTGCCTCTTTTAGTTTAGCCCATTGCAATTCCACTTCCCTTATCCCCTTCCACCCTGTCAGCTCCTTCTTTAGGTACTTGGCCATTTTGTTGAAGTCAGTGTTTTTGAAGTTTAGGACTTTGAACTTGCTGTGATTGGACTGCACCTTGGCTTTTATCTCAAACCACACCGTGTGATGATCACTGTTGCTCACAGGGGCACTCACCCAGACATTTGACATGCTATCACTGTTGGTGAGCACCAAATCCAGCGTTGAGCTTTCCCTTGTTGGTTGCATCACCATTTGTCTAAGTAACGCATCTTGAATAGCGTCCACAATTATTTTTGCTTCTTTCGAGATTTGCAGAAGGAGTAATCCAATCCACATCGGGTAGATTAAAGTCACCCAATATGATCGCTTCCCCCATTGTTGCTATCTTGGCAATATCTATAATCAATTCATTATCTCTCTTCAATTTGAGTCGGAGGTCTGTAGATTACAGCAGTATGGATAACAGTGCCATCTCCTCTTTCCAACACGATCCAGAGTGCTTCTTCTTTTCCCCATGTCCCCTGCATTTCAGTAGCTTTAATATTGGTTTTGACATACAAGGCTACTCCTCCCCCTTTTCCATTTTCTCTGTCTCTTCTTGCTGGTGTTCCTCTTTATCATTTGACATGTTGGAACAAATATTGATTGCTCTATTGTTCCAAGAACATTGGTTACCTGTTTAATTTAGGACAAACTAGAAAATTTTAATTCTGTCCCACAAGGTTTTTCTATACTGGTCGTCCCCTGTATTTGAGTTCACTGATAGCCCTCTATCACATAGCATAATCCTTGAGGTCAGACCAAATGAATTTTAGTTTTTCCTCCCCCTCTGGATTTCAACTGAAGAGTACTCGATTGACTTCTTTCCATATTATGGAATTCTCTTTCAATTGATATTAGCAGCAAAAGTTCCTTTCAGAAATTTAAAATAGGTGTGAAAATGTGGCTGTTTTCAATAAATATAGCTTAAAGTGTACTAGTGTAATCTTGTGTCTAGATCTTGTGTATTCAGTTACCATGCACTGTGATTAGGAGATATTTTACTGTGTTGCTTTCAACTTCCCCTTCATGTCCTTGTCTGTTTTGTTGTCAGCTTATTATGTATATTACATTGTAAACCGCGATGATGTGCAATTTCTGTTCACATTCCAGTACAGCAAGTCTACAAATAAATAACCTCTGCCTTCTACTTGTTCACAACTGCTTGCATGTCCTTGATCAATAAATGCACTCAGTTGCAGGTGATAAGCAGAAGTTGAGGATCTGCTATCCACTGCCTCTATCTCTTGCTGAGACAGAATTAGCAGTACATCCTGAAATGCCTAATATCTATAGATAATTGCAACTTCTTTTGGCACAAAGCCAGCAGAAGTCTTGCATAATGTAATCACCAAAGGATGGCTTAAAGAATAGAAACATGACGGCAGAAAAAGATCACATGACCTATCTAGTCTGCCCTCCCATATCAACCACTACAACAGAACTTGGCAGGGCTCTCATCCCTGAGTATAATTTTTATTTATTTATTAGCTGTACTTATATACCATCTTTCACTGGGTCAAAGCAGTTTACATTGAAACAAAGCGTAGTTACGCACCTGTAACAGGTGATCTCCGGGAACAGCAGGAATTTAGTCTTCACATATGGGTATCATCGGTACCGATGGAGCCTGTGCGGGAACGCTCCCCAGCGTGCAATAGGAACGCTTTTTGGAGCATCCCTCAGCACATGCACGCTGCCTTTCCACCTTCCCAACTGTCCCTCTTCAGTTAAGTTTGCAGCTGAGTGAAAGGATAGAGGGAGAAAGGAAAGAGACAGAGAAATATTGAGACAACTCCTAGGGGAGGTGGGTGGGTTGTGAAGACTAAATTCCTGCTGTTCCTGGAGATCATCTGTTACAGGTGAGTAAATACGCTATCTCCAGGAACAAGCAGGAATGTAGTCTTCACATATGGGGACTCCCTAGCTGAAGATGCCGGGGAGATGGCCCCAGGAAGCTGCCACCTATAATGAGGTGGTCCATGCTTTCTCCCATGGATCTCTGGCATCCTACCAGGGTTGGTGGGTAGGAGTTGATTTAAGTCTGAAAGAGATGTTGAAGAACAGCCTGGCCAAAGAAGGTATCCCGACGGGAGGCTTTATCTAGGCAGTAGTGGGCTGTGAAGGTGTGCACCGAAGCCCAGGTGGCTGCTCGACAGTTGTCATCGATAGACACAGAGTGAAGGTTAGCCATAGAGGCTGCCATGGCTCTCACATTATGTGCTGTGACATGGCCTTGAAGAGGAAGACTCTTACTCTCATAAGTAAAGGATATGCATTGTGCAATCCATTTAGATAGAGTTCTTTTGGAGACTGGACGTCCCAAATGACTAGAATCAAAAGCAACAAAAAGTTGAGAAGACTTTCTATGATGCTGTGTTCTTTGTAGGTAAAAAGCCAAGGCTCTTTTACAGTCCAAAGTATGACGGTTCCTTTCTGCATTAAGAGGCATGAGGCCTCGGAAAGAATACAGGAAGGTAAATCAATTGATTTAAATGAAAAGGCGAAACCACCTTTGGCATAAAATGTGGATGAGTTCTGAGAAAAACCTTATCATGGTGAAACCTTGTATAAGGGGGATCAGCCACTAAAGCTTGCAATTCATTAATGAGACATGCAGTGGTGATTGCAATTAGGAAGATGACCTTCCAGGATAAAAACATTAGGGTTGTAGTGGCTACAGGTTCAAAGGGCGGTTTCATGAGCAGTCCGAGAACTAGATTTAAATCCCATGCCACCGGTGGTGGCCCGATGGGAGGCTTTGTTAATAGAAGACCTCTCATAAATCTTGCTATCAGTGGATGAGAGGAAATTGGCTGTCCATTTAGAGGCTTATAGGAAGCTGCAATTGCACTAAGATGGACTTACTGAATTTGTATTTAGACCAGAATTTGATAAATGAAGTAGGTAGTCTAGTACTGATTCCAAAGGTATCACAAGGGGGTTTAAGCCCTTTTGAGAACACCATATAGTAAAACGTTTCCACTTGAAGGCGTAAGAACGTCTTGTGGAAGGTTTTCTGGAAACCTGAAGGACATCCTTTACCTGTTGGGAAAGGTTAAGATCCTGCAGGTCTTGGCTTTCAGCAACCAGGCCCTGAGATGCAGGGACTGGGGATTCGGGTGCCATAGCATCCCATTCTCTTGGGAGAGAAGGTCTGGAGCACACCTTAACTCCAGAGGTGCAGCTTGAGAGAGATGTAGAAGCAGGGGATACCACGTTTGTCGTGGCCACCGTGGCACTATGAGGATCATACGACCTCTGTCTCTCTGAAGCTTGAAGAGTGTTTTGGGGATGAAGGGAATGGGTGGGAAGGCAGAGAGGAAGTCCTGACCCCAGTGAAGGGGGAAGGCGTCCCTTGCCTGGCAATTGTGAGCCAGAATTCTGGTACAGAACCAGGGAAGTTTGGCATTCAGTGGACTAGCAAAGAGTTCTATGTCTGGGGTTCCCCAGATGTGAAATATCTTTATCACCTGGTCTAGGTGGAGAGACCATTCGTGAGGCAGCAGTACTCGGCTGAGTTTGTCTGCCCAAAGGTTTTGAATGCCTGGAAGATATACCACAAGAAGGTGAATTAGATGCTCTCTGGCGAGGGCCCATAGTTGTAAAGCTTCATTGCATAAAGACAGAGAGCATGTTCCGCCATGCTTGTTCACGTAGAACATGGCTACTTGATTGTCCATTTGGACTAGGACTGTCTTGTAGCTGAGCTGTGCATGGAATACTTGAAGAGCTAGATAGATTGCTCTGAGTTCTAAGAGGTTTATGTGAAGACAAGCCTCCTGTGGAGTCCAGGTACCCTGGGTGGAGAGATGGTGCAGGTGTGCTCCCCATCCCACCTGTGATGCATCTGTTAGGATGGCCTGAAATGGGGGTTGTTGGAAAGGAGACCCCACTAAAAAATTCTCCAGTGATTGCCACCATTGTAGGGACAAGATCAGTCATCGTGAGTTTGATAGCTTATCTGACAGACGTCCTGTGGCCTGTGTCCACTGTGTGGCTAGTGTCCACTGGGCTGCTCGCATGTGGAGGTGAGCTTAGGGAACTACATGAACTGTAGATGCCATATGTCCCAGTAATTGCAGCAATTCTCGAGCAGTTAGGGAGGACTTTTCCACTGCTTGAGAAGCTAGTTGCATTATGCGAAGACAGCGGAGCTATGGGAGGAAAGCCCTTGACTGTCTGGTATCTAAACAAGCTCCTATGAACTCCAGAGTCTGAGAAGGGACAAGTTGGGATTTTGGGAAGTTTATGACCAGTCCCAAGTATTGGAGAATTCGCATTGTGCGAGACAGTGCCGAGCTGGCATCTGGAATCGTGGGGACTTGAATGAGCCAGTCGTCCAAGTAAAGGAAGACGAATATCCCTAGGGTTTGCAGGAATGCAGCTACTACTGCCATGCATTTCATGAATACTCTTGGTGCCAAAGCCAGACCAAAAGGAAGAACCCTATATTGGAGGTGTTTTCCCTTGAAAAGGAATCGTAAGAATTTCCTGTGATCTGGATGGATCAGAATATGAGTATATGCATCCTTTAGATCTAGAGAGCAAAGCCAATCTTGACTTTGAAGGTATGGCAGAAGAGTTCCCAGAGAAATCATTTTGAACTTTTCTCAGAACAGATATTTATTCAATTCTCTGAGGTCTAGAATGGGTCTGTGTCCTCCTGTTTTCTTTGGAATAAGAAAATAGGGGGAGTAGAACCCTGTACCCTGTTGGGGAATGGGCACTTCCTCTATTGCTTCCTGAGCAAGGAGTGTTGAGACCTCTTGATCCAGTAGATTGTCTGGAGAGGTTTGGGAATTGAACTGTCTTATGATTGTAGGAGGGGGCATGCTATGAAAATGAAGCTTGTACCCCTCCCCTACAATGGACAGAGTCCAATTTTCTGCTGTTATTTGGTGCCATCTGTTGACAAAATGACACAACCTGCCTGGAATGTTTAGGGGTTCTGGACCCTTCAGAGGTAGGAAAGCTAAGCTCTCAAGGAAGGAGTCAAAGCCCTTGAGGGGGCTGAGCCTGTGGAGCTGGTTGAGCTCTCGGGCCTTTTGGCTTCTTTTGTTTGGATTGTTGCTGTTGTCCCTTTTCGGCAACTTGACGCTGAGCTTGCCCTTGCTGGGTATAGGATGGATAAAACTTCCTCTTTTTGCTGAAAAAGGGTTTTTTATAGGGTTTCTTTTTGGCTGGAGTGGCTGTAGATTTTGACAATCTGTCTAAAGTGAGATTGTCAGTATCTATCTCATTAGCCTTTTCCTGCCAATTCTTGCCAAAGAGGTTTTCTCCTGTGCAAAGGATGTTTCCTAATTTGTTCTGTACGCAAGTCTCCAAGTCTGATGCCTGAAGCCAGGCAATCCGACGTGCACCAATGGCAATAGCAGACGTTCTGCTGATGCATTCAAAGCAGTCAAAGGCTGCACGATTTACAAACTTGGAAACATGCTTGACAAGAGTAAGGAAGTCTTGTCGTTTGTCATCAAGGAGAAGGGGGCTCATAAGCTCCATGTCTCCTGTGACTTCTTTGAGGAACATTCCCATATATAAAATATATGAGCTGATCCTAGCTGAAAGTATGGCAGCCTGAAATGTTCGACGCCCAAAGGCGTTAAGAGTCCTGCATTCACAACCTTGAGGACTGGATGCATGTCTTTTTGCACTTTTCATCCTACGCATGGCTGATTCCACTACCATTGAATGGTGTGGCAGCTGAGTCTTTTGAAAACCAGGACATGGTGGAACTCCCTACATGGTATCGAGTCTCCTAGAATGAGGAGATGTGGTCAGAGGTGTGTGTTTCCCACATCCTGAGCATCAAATCATGAAGAATTTCATGAATGGGCAGGGTAGCTGCCTCTTTGGGAGCCTTAGGGTATTGGAGTATTTCCAATTCCTTTGCTCTAGGTTCTTTTTCAGGAGCTACCATGATTGATAGGCCTCGGGCCACATCACAAATAAAATCCTGAAAAGTCATGTCCTCCGGAGGAGACATTCTGCGTTGAGGAGAAGAGGAGTCTTCCGGAAGAAGTACTCTGGTACCGACTGAGTTATCTGAGTCATCGGAATCGGAAGATTCGAAGCATCTCTGATCCCGATGTTCATGCAAAGCACAGCATCGGTATCGATCGAAGTCGGCACCAAGTTGGTCTGGTACCGATCTGTCGATGCCCGAAAAAGTCGGCATGGGCAGAATTCCCACCGGGGCTGGTACCGTCGGTGCTGGTACCGGTATCGGCGTTGGTGTCGGTACCGGTGCCCATTGAACCGTTGGTAGCGGTGTCAACGGTACTGCAGCTGTAAAGAGACCTGCAAGACTGCGTTTGATAGCGAGGAATCTCTGGTCTATCGACGCTGCTGATGCCTGGGTGTCGGTACCGGTAGAAGCAGCCGGAACCCCTGAGCATGGCACCAGTAGTTCTGCCGAGGTCAAGGCCTCGAGAACATCCTGGAGCCCCATTAGTGCTTTGGAGGCCGAAGCCTCCCGCCGGGGATGTTTTGCCGGTAGAGTTTCCTCAAGGACAATGCCAATGGCTTCTCGATGCTTGGAAGGAGATCTACCCTTTGAGGACCGTCTCTTATGTTTAGTTACCTGAGATCCATGGGAGGAAGACGAGGCTCTGGAAGACGTCGATGCAATGGATATCGCATCTGAAGAAAAGAGGGTACTGAGCTTTGCAGCCCGGTTCTATCTTCCTCTTTTAATCATCCCCATACAAGAGGAACACTCCGATGGAGAATGGTCAGGGCCTAAACATTTGAGACACCAGTCATGGGTGTCGATGACAGAAATGGTACCGCCACACTTAGTACATTTTTTTTAAAATCACTAGCTGGTTTTTCCAATTTTCAGGAAAATGGGGCCTAATGATGGCGCCTAACACCAAAAAGAAAAAGTTTCTGAAGAGAAACACTTCAGAAGTGTGTGTGTGTATGTATGTGCATATACATACATACACACATACACTTCTGAAGTGTTTCAAAAAAAAAATTATAATTTTTTTTTGAAAAGAAGAAGAAAAGAGAACTGGTGGTACCGGTAGGCGTCGAGCGGAGGCAGGTGCGACCACAAGAAAAACAAGTTTAAAGAAGACATTTTCTGCAGTGACAGGTTATGTGACCTGTCGGCTCCGCGGAAAACGAAGAACTGATGAAGAGGGACAGTTGGAAAGGTGGGAAGGCAGCGCGCATGTGCTGAGGATGCTCCCAAAAGCGTTCCTATTGGACGCTGTGGAGCGTTCCCGCACAGGCTCCGTCGGTACTGACGATACCCATATGTGAAGACTACATTCCTGCTTGTTCCTGGAGATGGATATTTACAGTGGAACTAGAACTAGATAAATAGTGACATTCAACTATATACAGAATTTACACTTTTAGTGTTTAGGTTACATGGGGGCAGGTAACTATATACAGTATATTTCAGTCGTGGCGGTTCTGGGGGGTTATATGTTGGGGCTGAAATGTTCCAAAAAGAGGTGAGTCTTTAGGTGCTTCCTGAAAGTGCCAAGGTCAGTGATGTTTCTTAGTGGGTTTGGCAGTGTGTTCCAAATTGAAGGTGTGTAGAGTTGGAAAGCACAGATACTTGCCTATTGATTGAATTTGGTTCTGGCGTGTGATCTGTGAGGGTGGGATGTTTGAAGCAGGGTGTGAATGTTTGGGGGGGGGGTCAGCATGGATGGCCTTGTGAATCAGGAGGAGAGTTTTGTATTTTATCCAATTGGAGAGTGGTAGCCAGTGGAGTTGTTTTAAGGATGGGTGTAATGTGGTCCTGTCTGTTTGCTCCATGTGAGGGGTTAAGTGGGCTAAATAGAGAAGCTTCCAGCTTAAATGATGTAAAATATGATGAATTCTAGAAGCCAGTCCTTAAGATGATGCATTTGACTTGCTGCATTTTAAAGCTGGAGATTAGGCATACCCAAGCCCCCCTCCCCTTTTTTTCTTATTCATCATGGCTAGTAATTTAATCTGAGGGTTCTTTTCTCTCCAAAGAAAACGCCTCAAATATTTATTGAGTTGTATTAGTTCCTTCTACTTTATCCAGATAGGCAACATCTGTAACATATAGATCTACTTTTCTAACCTGCTCATCTTATAAAGAGAGATCCTACCATGCGAAGGCAAAGAAAAGGGCTTCCAGCTACTCAGCAAATGCCGCGTTTCTAAGAGGAAGGGCGCCATATTACAGATAGCTCACATAAGTTAGCCGGTATCCACACTCCCAAATATTTTATTTGTCCCTCAGCCCAATTTAGAGGAAAATTTTGCCTCCACACATGCAGTCCCTGGCAAAAATCTGAAGGCCTCAGATTTTAAATAGTTTAATTTTAGTCCTGAAGAATTACTAAAAGCATCCATTTCTTGTAAGATTTTCCCCGGGAAATCTACAGGATTTGTTGGGTACTGAAATGTCATCTGCCAAAGCTGCTACCTTTAAAGACCCTATTATAAGTGCAATGGTATCTGCATTGAACGTTTGCCATAAAATGTTCCCAGGATGATTTCATAATTATATTCCTTTGATGACTGTTTGGTTTTTATTGTAAACCACTATGATGCCAATTTTTATGTCTGTGTATAGTGGTATAACAAATGCTACAAATAAATACTAAATAAATAAATATAAAATGAATGAGCAGAAAACAAGCAGCTTGCTTGTGGTCACTCAAATAAGGGTGGAAGAAGTGGTGGTTTTCTGGGTCTCCCAAGTTTCACACTCAAGTTACTCACTGTACTCTAATATGACCTCCGTTTTAAGCACTGCCACCCCACTCTTTAAAATATGGCTTGATTGAACTCATGATTTGCCTTTCAAATTATTGCCTAAGATTAGGTTACAGCTGACCCAGTGGTGGTTTTGGTTTGTAAAATGTTTTCTCCTGTTTGAGCATGGGAGAAACCCTGGTTAAATCAAGACTTGTCTACCATTCTCAGGTATCCCCAGGCCAGGTTTTCATGACATCCACAATGAATATGCATGAGAGAGATTTGCATGCCCTGCCTCCATTTTGTGCAGATCTATCTCATGCCTATTAATTGTGGATATCCTAAAATTCCTACTGGCCTAGGGGGTACCGGAGGACTGAGCTCTGAACCAGCGGTTGTCTGCTTTCACAAGTAGGGTGTCAACTAGCTGTTGGCTAATTTGTGAATTTTAATGTGCAAAATGAATTAATTATATAAGTGGCTAATTGTTGATGGAATGGCATCCATAGCTGCTGTTATTGCATCCATGTCTCAATATGTAAAACATCTTTACAGTTTCTCACTATCATTTTATGCATGGTTACATCAGCAGTCAAGTGTCCTGAGGGCTTTGTTCCAACCCACATCAACGCTGGCTTTACTCCGTAGAGCAGTGGTTCTTAACTCCGTCCTCTGGGACTCCCAGGCCAGTACGTTTTCAGGATATCCACAATGAATATGCATGAGATAGATCTGCATGTACTGCTTCCATTGTATGCAGATCTATCTGCATACAATGGAAGTGGAGGAGTGGCCTAGTGGTTGGGCAAGGTACTTCAGGCCGGAAGGTTGGGGGTTCAAATCCCACTAGAGGACAGCAACCTTGGGCCGGAAGGACTGGGGTATCTAGTCCCACAGGTGCTCCTTGTGGTCTTGGGCAAGCCACTTAATCCTCCATAGCCCATGTTCCCTGTAAAATAGTTATCTCCAAGTTATAATGCCCTGTTCAATGTAATTTCAGTTTGTTCAATGTAAACCGCACTGATGCAGAATAGCACGGTATATAAGAGAATGTAAATAAATAAATAAATAAATCTAGCTCATGCATATTCATTGTGGATATCCTTTAAACCTGACTGGCCTGGGGTTCCCAGAGGACTGAGTTTGAGAACTACTACTGTATTCTCCAGCTCTTCCCCGGTAGCCCACTCAGTGCCTTTCACCCTGGAGGTGTAATGACTTACTTCCATTCCTTCTGCTTCCAAATGAAATCCACTAGTTGGGTGGGTGTGATATAGTGCTTTAGTTTAGAATTTTTTTCTATCCCCAGGGCTAAAACTGTCACAGTGGGTGGTAAATATTGGTGAGAGAGGCCTCTTTTTAGAATAGGAGGTCATCACTGAAACTGCTGCTGATACTTATCATTTTTATTGCTCTACTGGGTATATGTAGTGCTGGTCATGCAGTACCTATAATTTCTGCAGAAAAATGTGTATTTCTTTAATGTAAGCACGAGGCCTCTAATGAGATATTTTAGTACCTGGGGCAGGCAGTTTTATTAGAGCACTCTGTACCCAACTTCTCTCTTCCTCTAGCCCAGTGTTTCTCCACCTTCTTCTAGAGGCACACCAGAATTAGCACACTGAATAGCCATAAAATAGTTTTGCATAAAGTAGGTCTCCAATATATGCAGATTTGTTTCATGCATATTTATTATGGGAACACTGAAAACTCAACTGGCTAGGTGTGCCCCCAAGACAAGGTTGAGAAACACTACACTAAGCCAGGGGCAGTCCAAGGGTGGTACTGGACCATGTGCGGAGACTCATTGCAGGGCCTCATTTGCATAAATTTAGTTTATTTTATTTTAAAATGTATATGTTGCCAACTAAAATTTTAGGCGGCTTTTTAAAGGAGCCCTTCACAAGCCTCTTTTGTCCTGCCAGTGACTTAGGGGCATGTTTACTAAACACTAATGTGAATTAAGTGCCACTGTGCCAATGGAAATAAATGGGTGTTCCTGCACTTAGTGCACGTTAACATTTGTAAATGCGCCTTAACTTTTAAACATGCCTCTTAATGAGTGTCTGAATACCATTTGCATGGGCAGTGAGGATAAAGAAAGATTACCAGATTTCTACATTACTATACTCCATTGACAACTGCCAGGAAGTACTATAAACCCTCCTCGTTTATTTTCCGAGGATCAATGCGGTTTACATAGAACATAACGTCAGCGTTACATGGAACGATATTACATTTATAACGAGGAGAAGCTAGTATAGCATGGTTGAACAGCTATTAGATTATCTTTGAGCAAGAAAAGAGAATGCATGGAGATTTAGAATCCATCGCAAACCTGCCGTATCATAACAGCACTACCAGGACTCACAAAGCACCAAACCCTACCTATCAAAAAGGCAACACTGCAGATATTAAACCCATACATCTCAGAGAATACCAATACATCTCCTACTGGGGAAAGAGAACAAGTGGGACTGCCACATAGAACAACATGAACAGAATACTGCAGCTTGGTCACACATGCAAAACATAGACTGTCAGCAAACATAGAACAAAGAATCACAATTTAGAAATATGAAGACAATAATTTTAAACTGGGAACCCCAAAAGTCAAACTTGGAATGTACACTGGAGAAATAAAACTACAAGTTAATTTCCTCTTCTAGTAAACAAAACACAAGAATGTTAGTGATGCACATTTACCAGAGCTGACATATTCCAGTTAATCAATTCAAAAGAAAATAGTATTTTTCTATCTTTTTGTTTGGGCATTTTATTTTTCAGCTGCAACTGCCCCAGTCTCTGTCTTCTGTTTTCTTCGTGTCTTCTGCTAACTCTTCATTGTCTGCTGTCAATTTGTCCTTTCTTCTCTCTTCTAGCTTTTTCCATTCTCTTTTTGCATCTGCTTTAACATACTGATTTTTCCCCTTTTGCACTTTCCTCCGTTTCTTTCTTTATTCCTTTTTCATCCACTCAAATTTTACCTCTCCATCCTCAATCCCCACTTACTCTACCAATACCCGGATAATCATAGATTTTTCTTTCCTCCCACGCAAAATATCTTTTTCCCTCTCTATCTTCACTCCCCCAGCCCTATCCCCTTCCAGTCTTCCCCCAACATCAGCTCCCTTGTAGTTCCAGCCCCACCCAGCATCCGCTTCCTTCTAGTCCCATTCTTCTCCCCCCCCCCCCCGGCATCAACCCATTTCCAGTTCGAGCCCCATCATCAGCCCATTTCCAGTCCTATCGTAGCCCCTCATCAGCCTATTTCCAGTGCTAGCCCCCCCATTAGCCATTTCCAGTCCTATCCTAGCACCTCCATCAGCCCATTTCAAATCATAGCCCCCCCAAACAGACCCTTTACAGTCCTAGCCCCCCATCAGCCCTATCCTAGCATCCATCAGCCATTTCTAGTCCAACTCTCCCCCCCCCCCCAAAGAGCCCCTCACCTGTCTGACTGGATTCAGAGGGAGCTGGCACGCTGAGTAACGGGAAATAGGGAATGACCTTTAACCTCCGATGTGTCAGTGGGTTCCACGAGAACACAGCTACCGGAATGAAGGAAAACACTGCTCTTCACTTGGGTGGCTATGCAGAGGCTATCTCTGAAGCCGGCCCTGCTGGGAGCCTAATAGCATATGCAGGATGAAGTTGGCACGGGGCCCTGTGCGAACAACATTCCCACAAAATGTCCCTGCAGTAGACCTTCCACTGTGATCCCTAGTCCTTCGATCTTTCCCCCCCTGCACCCTCCACCCCCCAACCTGGAAAGCAAGGGGATAATGACATTCTTCCTGGCTTTTCACCCTCTGCCTGGACACACTTACCTATCCGTCATTTTCCCACCTCCAAAGGTTTCATGCCCTGGACAGCTGATTCTCTTGCCTACCCCTAATTATGGCTCTGCATGAGTAAAGAAATTATGGCTTATATCACACTATGAGCTTCTGCTAAAGGAAATGCAAAAAGAAATTCCATCTTTCTCCGTCATTCATTTTTGAGGTTTTCCATCACATACATTACCTTCGTCATTAGATTTCAAAGGTTAGCTGCCTACCCAGAGAACACTTCCCCCAGGAAAATAGAGGCAAAAGAAATCTAAACACTTGAAATGATGCCAGGCAAACCCTGAAAAATGTGCATAGTGCTTTTTTTTTTCCTAGCTGTTCTCTCATTCTAAATGCACTGAAGGATATTTGGCTGGTCTTTAGCATCTTGCCAAACGAGCATGTGTAATCTCCAAGTGATTCTATTAGGTAATGAAGGAACAAGGAGCTCTTTAGTAACTAGAGAGGGAAGCTACTGTTAGCGAGGAACAGGCATCAGCACTGGACAAGCATAATTCATCTCTGCCCTTTTGCCACCGGGTCACATGTGGGTCAGGCTTCATGAATGGACCCTACAAAGACTTAGTAAAATCCAATTTCATCTGTCAGTTGCTATTTATGTAGTGCCATCAGGTGTATTCTATGCTTCACAGGCATGTATACATAGAAGCTTACAGTGTAATAAAGACAGACAAACTCAGGCAAAACATAGTAGATAGGATCTTTGATCTAAAGCAGTGAGCTCAACTGCAAAGAGTGAGGCCTCTCTATCAGATGGTGTAAATGTACAATCTTCTCAGATTTTATTGTAATTCATTTACCTGCTGAGGCTTTTTATCATCCAATGATACATAAAAGGTTTGCAGCATTGGCTCATATAAGTCCATCCTAAGAGGAACTCGTTGCAAACGGAGGGCTTGTTTTTTCATCTCTAATTTAAAAGGGGAAGAAGGCTCTTTAAAATCACAGCACTTTCGAGATGCTGGTTAACTGCACTGTCTGGGAGACAGGATTTCAGAGCTTTATCTCAACCTTGCAAACCTCAAAACCTTCTGCCATCCTAAGAGGAATTCATTACAAACTGAGGTGTCAAAGTTTCCACAACTGAAGCATGGCTGGGATATGTTATCATCAAAGCTGTTGCCCCCTTATAGTTTGTCTTGGACAGCCTGGTCCAAGATGAGGGAGTGGTTCCATGTACAAGATGCCTGCAGGTTGAATCCCTTGAAACAAGTGGAGGAAATGAGAGAAGATATGCCAAGGCTCAGAAGCATCTCTGACAGTGAGAACTACATTGATGAAATACTTCTTGAAGCATCAGGTATCCAGAAGAAGGAAAGATGAAATTATTCTCCAGGAAGAAGCAGGAAGTCAATCCTCACATATGGGTGCGGTCAGCACCGATGGAGCCCACACAGTAACCTCTTCCCAGCTTTCAAAGAAAGCCTTTGGGAGATCTATCACACATGCATGGTCCCCATCTTGCCTTAATCTCCTTTTTTCCACGTAACCCATTGGACATGTGCCTGTTCCCGCTGGAAAAAGTTCTCTTGGTTTTCAGTTTTTGGATCGATTCCCTGCTCTGGTTTACATACCGGTACTCTTCTTGCCTCCCGGGTCCGCTCGTCTTTGGTATTGTGATTTTTCCTTGGGTTCTTGTTTTCCTCTGTTTATCTCCAGATGCATGGATTTTTGTGTCCTTTCTGGCTGGGCCAGTAGTTTGATCTCGCGGGGGCTGTATTTCCCGCTATGCCTCAGTCAGTGGCTTCAAGCCCTGCAACCACTGTGCACATAACATGTCGAGCATGGACCCACATGACTGTTGCCTCTGGTGCTTCGGGGCGGACCATGATGCCTTGGCTTGCGGTCTCTGCCAGCAGATGACCCCCAAGGCCATCTGAGGCTGCAAGAAGCAGCTGGGGTCTTGTTTTCCACAAGGCCGACTCAGCCCCGGAATCGTCCATGGGACCAGTGCCCTCGACGACCCTATAGAGGCCTCGACCTTGCATGGTGACCATGCTGCATCGGAGCCTTGAGGTTATGGGGCATTGAACTGGGGCTCTCCCAAGGAGATATACCCCTCGGAGACAGGCATGGTCAGTGGCCTCATTGGGTGATGAGACCGGGTCTGCAGGCAAATCCCATGGCCAGTGGCCTTAGAGCCTTCGATGAGAGGCCAAGGGAAATGGCTGGGAGTGGCTCTCAAAGCTGCCTCAGTGGGAGAAGATGCCATCGACGTCTCAGGATCGGCCTTGGTCCTCCGAGGCCACCCTGGTCAAGGACACCCTTCAATGGTGCAGGTGCTGGGCCCAAGATCATTGGGCTATGGAGCCTTCTGGCCTTGAGGCCAGGATGGCAACCCTGGAGTGCAGCTTGTCTGCCTTCATGGCCCAGCAGTGGACTCTAATACCCAGTTCCTCCAGGTCATCACTCCCAACCACCAGCCCCTCCATAGGGAGGGAGTTCCCAGAGGTGGAGCCGATCCTCAAGCACCACTGGCATCAAGTTACCCCTTGGTACTGATCCTGGTCCCGCTCAGGTCTGAGGATTTCCCCACCCAGTGCCCCAGCTTGGAGAGCAGGGGCACCGGGACTCTGGGCTTTTGGGGCTGCAATGTGAGACTGAAGTCTGGAGGACCCTTGAGGTCTCCTCCGACTCTGGGATGGAGTGGGAGGCTGAGGATGACGAGTCACTTGATACTCATCTTCAGTGGGATGTCCCCTTGGACTCCTCCTGAGGCCCAGTGCAAGTCCACACCCAAGGACCTGGCCTTTCTTGACTTTGTCAATGACATGGTGAAGGCTCTTGCCTTGACGATGGAGTCTGAGTAGGAGCCTCTGGCGGAGGATCTTGAGATCCTCCAGTACAAGGCTCCCCCTAAGGAAGCACTCACAGTGCCCATTCCCCCATCCCAGAACAGCTGCTTTTTCGTATGTTGGAGACCCCAAGCCTGAATGCCTATTGTGAGCAGGTGGCTCAGCTCAATGTACCAAGTTCATTGGAGCCCTGGCTTTCAGAAAGCACAACTGCCTCACAGTTCCATGGAGGTGGAGTCAGCCATGTGTTGGCTTAAGAACCAGAAGAGACACTCCTTGGTGTAACCAGGCATGGAGATCTGTACCATGGATGCCCTGGGCAGGAAGTGCTTCCAGGGCTCAATGCTCATCAGCCAAATCAAGACCTGCCAGCTGTACATGGGCATGTACTTGTGGGACCTGGCGAGGGAACTTGTTGAGTTCTCAGCTGGTTTCTCCGAGGAATCTCTTCAGCGGTTCCAGACCCTGACCTCTATGGTCAAGGAGTACTCTGAGTTCATGACTTGAGCAGCCTATGACGGCTTTGAGTCAGCAGCTACACTTGCTGCAGTAAGTATTAGTGCCCACCACCAGGCCTGGCTACAGTCTTCTACCTGGAGCAATAGGGTGCAGGACAAGTTGATTAATGTCCCTTGCTGGGAAGAGAACCTCTTCAGCAAACCCAGTACGGACAAGGCTGCCGAGCTGAAGTCTGAGTTTATGACCAGAACCAGGCTCTCCAAAAAGACCACTGACCCTTCCCGCCAGAAGGCTTCTGGCAAACAGTCCCTCTTCCCAAAGAGAGAGTTTCCATCAGCCTATCTTCAGTATTTGGCCTTCCCGACTCCCCAACAGGGCCAGCAGCCCAAGGGACAAGGGCACAGCCCACTTAAGCCTAAGACCCCCAAGCTCTAGGCTGCACTCCCAGCACAACTTGGAGGGGGCTTTTGACTCCTTGGGCATAGGCTCTCTTCCCCCAAGAGGTCCAGACTCTTAGCACATCAGGGGGCATTTGGTGTTTTACGCCGCTTGGTGGTTCCTCATAACCACAGACACCTGGGCCCTGCAGGTGGTGAGGGAGGGTTACCTCCTCAACTTTGAACAGATGCTCCCCCATTTTTCCCAGGGGAGCCCTCGATGACTCCCCTTCACCAGGACCTGCTTCACCAGGAACTCACAAGTCTTTTGGTCGACAGGGTGGTGGAACCCGTCCCCTCCCATCTCAGGGGAAAGGGTCCAAAAAAGAACTGGAGGTTTTCAGCCCATTCTAGATCTGTGGGACCTCAACCGGTTCTTAGTGAGGGAGAAGTTCAAGATATTCTCCCTTGGAACATTGCTGCCCTACCCCCAGCAGGGAGATTTGCTATGCTCATCGGATCTCAAGGATGCATACACACATGCCCCCATCCAGCCCCACCACAGGCAGTACCTCCACTTCGTGAAATGAGGCTGTTATTATCAGTACAGGGTCCTACCCTTTGGACTGGCTTCTTCCCTTAGGGTGGTCACCAAGTGCCTAGCAGTGGTTGCTGCCTTCCTGCAACTGCAGGGGGTGTTTGTCTTTCCCTACCTGGATGACTGGCTCATCAAGGGCAATATCGCCACCGAAGCCCTCAGGTGATAGCCCACACCAAACGTGTTCTGGAGCACCTGGGGTTCATCATAAACTACCCCAAGTCCCACCTCCAAACATCACAATGCCTGGAGGTCATAGAGGTGCTGCTGGACACTATCCAGACCAAGGCCTTCCTCCCTCTGGACAGGGTCCAGCATCCAAAGGCCCTTGCAGGAAATATCTAGGGCCACTCCTCTGCATTAGCCCACTTCCTGCTTTGCCTGCTGGGCCACATGGCCTCCACAGTGCATGTCACTCTGGATGCCCACCTCCACATGTAGCCATCCCAGTGGGTTCTCCTCTCCCAGTGGTCTCAAGCAACAGGGCGCCTGTGGGACAGAGTGGTCGTTAACTGCCCTTTGGTTGACTCCCTCAGCTGATGGCAACAGCCCCAGCATCTACGGGCAGGGATGCCCTTCCAGGCCTCTACCCCCCACAGCATCCACACCATTGGTCACAAGTGGAGAGCCTCCAGCATATCAACCTCTTGGAGCTTTGAGCCATAGCGTTAGCCCCCCAGGCCTTTCATCACCATCGAGCAGTTCCAATCCAGACCAACAACTAGGTGGCGATGTTCTGTATGAACAAAGCAGGAGGGCATGGGGTCATCCCTCCTGTGTCAAGAGACGGTGAGCTTTTGCTCCTTTGCCAGAGAGAGCGGGATGCTCCTTCAGGCAGTGTACCTTCCAGGCCAGTACAGTACAGTACCCTGGCGGACTGGCTCAGCTGGGTCCTTCAACCGCATGAGTGGTGGCTGAACCCCTGGGTAGACAGCCAGCTGTTCAGTCTCTGGGGGCTCCCGCAAATTTGCCTCTTTGCCAGCCCGGCCAATGCTCAGCTGCTGTGCTTCTGCTCCAGGGAACCACATCCTCCTCGGGTGGCAGCAGATGCGATTTTCATCCCATGGACGTGAGGCCTCCTCTACACTTTCTCACCCATGCCTCTGATTGCCAAAACTCTGTTCAAGCTCCAGCCCTGATCCTGGTGGCTCCCCGATGGCCACACCAGCAGTGGTTTCTCCTGCTCCTCTGCCTGCCTCAGGCCCTCCCCCTCCCCGGTTCCTCTGGGGTGTGCCGGTTCCTCTGGGCTGCTCTTGCAGGATTGCTCTCTTCTACACCCCAATCTGTGGTCTTTGACTCTGATGGCCTGGCTGCTGAAAGAGTAGCCTTGGTCCAGTTCAACCTGTCAAATGAGGTGGAGGAGTTCCTCCTGGCCTCCCGCAAGGTTTCCACCTGTCAGGCCTACACTTTCAAGTGGCAGAGATTCTCTGTGTGGTGTGTGGGCCCAATCCCTTCTCCTGTTCAGTCCAGCTGGTGCTGCAGTACCTGCTTCACTTGTTCCAGTCAGGGCTGAAGAGAAATTTATTAGGATACACTTCAGCGCACCACCACCTTGTCAAGTGTAAGCCCCTCTGCTCAGCCCCTCATGACTCACCTGAGAGTCCTGATGCTCTCACGGCCGCCTATCCACCTTCCACCGGCAGCGGCGTGGGATTTCAATGTAGTTCTCTCAAAGTTTGCCGTGCCACCTTTTGAGCCTCTCAGCTCTTGCCACCTCAAGTATCTCTCCTGGAAGGTGGTCTTCCTCATGTCGCTCACCTCTGCTCACAGGGTTAGTGAGCTCCTAGCCCTTATGGCCCACCTGCCTTATATGAGGCTCCACAAGAACAGGGTCATGGTCCGCATGCACCGCATGTTTTTGCCTAAGGTGGTGATGCCATTCTACTTCAACCAGGAGGTGGTGCTCCCCACCTTCTTCCCACAGCCTCATGCTAGCACTCTGGACTGTAAGCAGGCCCTGGCCTACTACCTTGAGCATACCAAGGCCCATCAGTGCTCCTCACAGCTCTTCATCTCCCACAACCCAAATCAGCTGGGGGCAGCAGTCTCCAAGCGTACCCTATTCATTTGGATGGTGGACTGGATCACCTTCTACTATGAGCAGGCCGGTCTCTCGCTGGAGCACCACATCATGGCGCACAGCATCTGGGCAGTGGTGGTGTCGGTGGCAAACCTGTGCTCCATCCCCTTGCTGGAGATCTGCTGGGATGCCACCTGGTCCTCAGGTCATACCTTGACAGCACACTACTGCCTAGAGGGGGAGTCCCGCCAGGACAGCACCTTTGGCCAGGCAGTACTCCATCATCTGTTTGGGGTGTAAAGAAACTCCTGCCTCCCAGCCCTTTGTGTTCAGACTACCGGAGAACTGGTTCCTCACTTGACACTCGGGGCCACTTGGAGGTTTCTTTGTTCCTTGACAACATTGGTACTTCTCATGGTTCACCTTTTTTGGTCACCTATGGCAGTTACAGTTTTTTTTTTCAGTAGCCTGTAGCTGTGGAATCCAGTATGTGAGGACTGACTTCCTATTTGTTTCCGGAGAAATCATAGTTACTCACCTGTAACAGGTGTTCTCCGGGGACAGCAGTAATCAGTCTTCATAACCCTCCCTCCTCCCCATGGAGTTGCTTTTGTCATTTTTGCCTTCTTGAACTGTGTCATCATACTGAGGCAAGATGGCATCCTTAGGCAGGAGGGGACCACACATATGTGGTAGATCTCCCAAAGGCTTTCTTTGAAAGCTGGGGAGAAGTTACTGTGCGGGCTCCATCGGTGCTGACATCGCCCATTCCTGCTGTCCCCGGATAACACCTGTTACAGGTGAGTAACTACGCTTTCTGCAGGCTCTGGTGATTTTATGGCCCAGCTGTCTCTTTTCAGTACCAGCACCTCTATTTGACCTTCCCTTGTACTGAAGAACTGCTATACGGCCCTGAAAGTGGAGAAAACAAGAACATCCCTGGAATAGGAGGAACCGGAGCTCAAAAGGTTTCCAGATCAGTGACAACTAGGAAGCAAAGGGTAGTACTGGTTGGTGATTCCCTTCTGAGGAGCACTGAGTCATCCTCGTGTCGACCAGACAGGTCTCAGGAGGTTTGTTTTCCAAGTGCCAACATACGAAAAGTTAGAGAGTGTTTGCCAAGACTCATCAGGCCTACTGATTGTTTTCCGATGCTGTTCTTACATGATGGCTAAATGTTACTGTGTGGTATCTTTCCAAATATATCAGTGATTTCATGGCTCCAGGAGACAGGGTGAAGCAAATAGGATTGAGGAGAACACTGCCCATGCATCTTTCTGTCGAGAATAAAGGCCAAGACAGAGAAGCCCACATCCTGAAAATGAAAGCATGACTGCATGGATGGCAGTATTAAGAGCATTTCAGCTTTCTGGACCATGGTATTATTTTCCAAGAGTTACTGAGCACAGATTTCCCCTCCTTAGATAGGTGGATGCCAAGTGTCTTCCGCAGCAGATTGGTTAACCTACTCAAGAAGGCTTTAAAGTTAGTCGGGAATCTGTGAACAAAAGTAAAAGCCCTCAGGTAAGTAAAATATTAAAATGCTATACAGAGATGGGAAAAAGTGCAACATCTGGAAAACTGTATCTACTAAAGTTGATAGTATAAGAAATACGTTTCTGGATCTAGAGGCTGTATTGGAAGAGGCTGACCTGGGTTTAGTGGTGGCTATGGAGATGTAGTTCATTAAGAACCATGACTGGGATTTAGTTAGACAAGGCTATAATCTATTTAGGAAGGGCAGAGTAGGAAGAAAAGGAGGAATGATGCTTTAATTTTTTATTTTTAACATATATAGCAACAGAAATGCAGGGCTTATGAGGTAAGGAATTTTTCCAATCCTCATTGAAGCGTATTAAATAGAAAACTTTTTTTATCGGACTCTGCTGAACAGACCACTCAATTGTTGGTCTCCTTTTCACTTGCTTAGCAGCATTTACATGGTTTGAAGGTCTGAAAACCATGTAAATGCCTTTGAATATTGGACACTGTGTCCTTAATTCAGTCCTGACACAGTGCTATTTTTCAGACATTTAAACTGAAAGTTTTATGTCTTGCTTCAGGGGACTAAAGGCCTTTATTTGATCAGAGTCCTGCCATCCATAAGATCCGTTTCTTTATCCCATGCAGGTAAACTTCAGCAAAACTCTCTCAAGACTGCTCAGTTGTTACACCACCCATCTCCTCCTGCGGACAACAGTAGGTCCAACCGAATACACCTAAACCTCTGGTGTTTCAAAACGCCTTCTATGTCACCTTACATCATCATGCTTCCCATTTCTTAAAACAACAATGTCTATTCTATCTCAGAATTCATTTTTCCTGGGATCATTGATTTAAGTTTATGTATCCGGTGTTGATGATGCATATTCAGTCTCCTTTGGCAGTCTCGTCCTCTCTACCATTTTAGAACATGATCTGTAACCTGCTAATGCAATGTGTGTCCCGCTTCCTCACCACTGGGGCTGATCATGTAGGGGTTTTTAATCTTGAGCCAGGTTTTAAAAGCTTTATTGGTTCTCCCAATATAAAGCTTGGGACAATCACATACTATTACATACACCACAAATTCTGAATCACGAGTGGTGTGATATCGAACTCGCACCTGAATCTTAGATATCCGGGCCACCCATTCTCTTCCTTCCAAAGTCTGTTTGCAGTATGTACATGACTGCCATTTATGATGACCAGCAGGTAATTCTTCATTCACTGGCTGTCCATATTGTACTTCTCCCCCTGTAACTGTCTTTATAACCCAATTTGCTGTATTCCTCCCCCTTGTAAATGCTACTAATAGGGGTTCTCTAAAACTTATATGGGTAGTGAGCATACTCCAATGTTTGAGCAAACGTTTGTGAACTTCCACTGCACAAGTGGAATACAGAAGAACAAATGTCATTCTAACATCTTGTTCTTTATGTTGATAGCAAGGGAGTGGAGGAGTAGCCTAGTAGTTAGAACACTGGCTTGGTAACCAAGCAACCAGGGTTCGATTCCCACTAGCACTCCTTGTGGCCTTGGGCAAGTCACTTAACCCTCCATTGCCTTGGAAGAAAGGCCTGGCAATCTACTTCCGGTGACACTGCCAAGAAAACCCAGGAGCTTCTGGGTCGCCAGGAGTCAGGACTGACTCGAAGGCACACATTGCATTTTGTGCACCGGTAGCCCACAGCACACCTAAAGCTCCCCCGATCGGTGTAGAGTGCCTAAGCGGGAAATCCTCCCGCTCAGAAGCTCCTGCCCAATCGGGGTAGTGGGAGCACCGAGCAGCAGCAAGAGGACACGTTAAAAGCGGCCCTCCTGCACAAAGGGAGATGCTTTTACCGCCAGCAGCCCACAGCACACCTAAAGCTCCCCCGATCGGGGTAGAGCGCCTGAGCGGGAAATCCTCCCGCTCAGAAGCTTCTGCCCAGTCGGGGCAGTGGGAGCACCGAGCAGCAGCAAGAGGACACGGCCCCCCACGGGGCGCGCCCGCGCCAGAGGGCCCTTTGGCGTGGCCCTTAGGCGGGACACTAAGGCAAAAGAAGAAACAGCCCTACAAAGCCACACAGAAACAGCAGAAAGCAGCCAGAGGAAGACATGGCAACACGCACGACCACAAAGAGTCTGCAAACAGCCACCTCATAACAACCGACAAAGAGGAACAATAAGATCCAGGCAACCACACCACACACAGAAGACCCAGCCAGGTAGGCACGTCCAGAGACTCAACTTCCACAACCTCATAGCAAGATACACAATCCATCATGGACACAACCACCTACCTACCAGTATTCCTCCTCATAACACAACTCATCCCCCAACAAACAGTTACACGATACACACACCCAATAAACCTATGGATACCAACAACCATGCCAACATACCCCCCTCCCCAACACACCACCCGGAGCCCGCTCAAGAAAGACAAACACAACAGACACAGTCCACAAGCACAACACACACGCAAACACTAAAGCAAACCCCAAGGAGCCAGACACCCCCAAACACCACCACAATAGGGCTCATGAACACCAGGTCAGTAAGAAACAAAATAAACACAATCAGAGACCACATAGAGGACCAACAACCCGACATCCTCTGCATCACAGAATCTTGACTTACCCACACCGACATTGTACTCCTCAACCAACTAGTCCCCCCCACCTACACAGCCTTCAACAATCCATGCACACAGAAGAGAGGAGGCGGGGTTCTGATCATTGCAAAAGACACACACATTAAAACTAAAGACACTCACCTCACAAGACTCAGACCAATGCAATACAATTGCTGTAGGAAACAAGCACATGGCCATATGCCTCATCTACAGAGCCCCCATGCTCCAGCAGAGGAACTAGCCACCACCCTAGAGACTGTCTGTGCAATCAACAAGAACCACAAACCTCTAATACTATTGGGCGACTTCAACCTCAACTCCACCAACAGCAAGGACAAGGAAACCTTCCTTCAAGCAATGAACTCCCTACAATACACACAAATAATCAACACCCCGACACACAGGCACGGATCGACGCCAGACCTCATATTCGCCCCCAACCACATAATAAACAGAGGTGACATCTCATCACCCACAGTCACACCAGTACCATGGTCGGACCACTACAGGATCAAAATAGAAATCACAAATCAAAGGGAAGGACACAACAAGACTCAAAACACACCACAAGGCCAAAGAAGATTCGAAGCCTTCAACAAAGACCAATTCCTACAAGACACGCTACCCTACCTCAAACCAGAAATGCACGACCTGAACGAACAAATAAGCGAATGGAACAGCATTATCAATGCCGCAGCCAAAACAGAGACAAGAACAAACACCAAAAGACAGCACACCCCATGGTACTCCAGGAAAATACGCAATGCAAAAAGAAAGCTGAGGAAGATAGAACGCCGCTGGAGACGCTCCAAATCTCCCTCCACCCAGGCATTATACCTAACACAACAAAGAAACTACAACAAGCTCATTAACCAAACAAAAAGAGAACACCACACAAACACTATCCAGAAAGCTGACAACAAACCAAGAGAGCTTTTCGAGATAGTAAAAACTCTAACCAACGAACCAAACTCCGAAAAAGACATACAAATTGACCCACAAACCTTTGCAGATCACCTACAAGTGAAGCTAAGCGACTCACCACAACAAACAACTGAAGGAACCAACAACCTAGCCATACCCACCATAACCTGGGACAAGTTCAACACTCCGTCCACAAGGCAACTCTCTGACATCATCTTCGCCCTCAACACAAGCACTGCACCAACAGACCCATGCCCGGTCCCATGGATCAAGGCAACCAAGGAAAGTTTCCTCAGCCTCATACACAACATGGTAAGCAACTCCCTAGTGCAAGGTACAATGCCAGACCAGCTGAAGCTAGCCACAATAAGGCCAATCCCAAAGAAAACCACTATAGACAAAAGCAATCCAGCAGCCTACAGACCAATCTCCAGCATACCACTTCTGGCTAAAATCATTGAAAAGGCAGTGCAACAACAGCTCCAGGACCACATCGACGCACATGCCCCACTGGACTTACATCAGCATGGCTTCCGCCCTAACCACGGAGTCGAAACACTGCTGCTATACCTATTCAATGACATAATCCAAACCATAGACAACCACAAACAAGGAACACTAATGATTTTCCTGGATATCTCAGCTGCATTCGATACAGTTGACCACAGAATCCTCCTAACCATACTACAAAACATTGGAATAGATGGCACCATATTAAAATGGTTCAACTCATACCTAACAGACAGACAGTTCCAAGTCAAGATCGGATCTAACATCTCACGACCCGCAAAGATCAAGCAAGGGGTGCCACAAGGATCCGCACTATCCTCACTGCTATTCAACATATACATCCAACCAATCTGCAACATCATAAAAGCACACAAAATAGACTACACAATCTAAGCAGATGACATCATGATATACACCCCAATCAACCTCGACAGCCCCGACTACTCCAAAATAACAAACTGTCTCAACAGCATGTCCAAATGGCTCCTGCACAACAACCTAGCCATAAACCTCAGCAAGACAGAAGCACTCATCATCACACGAAACACCTTCAGCCCTCCTCCCTTCATCAAAACCAACAACACAGCAATACCACTGAAGAACGAAGTGAAGTACCTCAGAATAACACTCGACAGAGAGCTGAACCTACAATCACACATAAGAAGAACCACCAAGAATGCATACTACAAGATGAGAGTAATCAGAAACCTCAAGCCCCTACTCACACAAGACCACTTCCGCACAGTCAGCCAAGCGCTTATAACTCCCATCCTTGACTTCTGCAACCCGATCTATAGCGGCATGCCAAAACACTCACTCAGGCCACTTCAGATGGCTCAAAACACAGCAGCCAGAATAATCACCAGTTCTCCAATACAAGCCCACATCACACCCATACTAAAAGACCTCCACTGGCTCCCAATCAGCTACCACATCAAATACAAAATGATACTAAACATATTCAGAATCAAACACAAGAGCTCCGCACTCAGCCTCCAACCTCTCATACTCCCCAATGCAAGCACCAGACCTAGAAGAAAGACCACAGCAGATACTCAACACCCCAAACAACTACACAAAAGCATGCAAATCCACCACACAAAGAGCCCTATCATTGGCGGCTCCAATAATATGGAACACACTCCCAGATGAGCTACGGTCAACTGAAGATCCAAAGGACTTCCGAAAACACCTAAAGACATTGCTCTTCACCAAACACTATGGCCCAAGCACATAACCAGACTATACAGACTCGGACCAACCACATAACAGAACCTCAGACTCGATTGAAGATCAACCACAGCACGCTGCAGAAACAGCAAACCCTTGTATATAACTGTAAAAAGCACATGTTGTAAATAGCTCACGCTAATCAGCACACCTACACCCATGCACCCTCACTGTACATAAACCTAACTAACACAAACACCATTACCACTGATTGTTTGATATGCACACCGCCTTGATTGAAGGATAAGGCGGGATAGAAATACCCTTTAAATAAATATAGGGCTCATTTGTAAGTTTATTGATCACTGATGCAGGATATCCTATTTGTCTTAAGCACCCCTTTAATTCTGTAGAACTTACTTTAAAATTATTCAAGGACCTACAAATTCTCCTGAGTTTTAAAAACTGTCCTTTAGGTAGACCATCCTTCACCCTTCTAGGATGATCACTATTAAGCTTAAGTAAATTATTTCTCTCTGTGGCCTTCCGCTAAAGATATGTCCTAATCTGTCTACCTTCTTTCATCATCCACTGAAGCAGGACACACAACTTTTAGTTTAAATGTTTGAAACCTAGCGCTGTGTCAGGATTGAATTAAGGACACAGTGATTAGTATATTTATGGCTGAGAAATTCATATGCTTACAATAAAAGGGACTAGAGCGAAAAGGAGACCAACATTTGAGTGGTCTGTTGAGCAGAGTCTGACAAAACCCTTTTTCTATTTCTATTTAATACACTTCAACGGAAGTTGGAAAAATTCTTTGGAATATTGGTGAAACCTTACATTTGAAACACATTTTTAGTTTGATTGTCCACTTACAAGGTAAAGAACCAACAAACTGGGTTACTCTGCAAAGAGGAAAGGGAATATCTGTTTACAATGGTGTGATATATAGATCTCTTTCACAGACAGAAATGGAAGAGATTTAGTTGAAGATGTTCACAATATTGCTGCAAAAGGAGATGTGCTACTGATAGATGATTTCAATGTTGATTGGAACATCCCTGCTGAGATGTCATCTAGAAGTAGGGAAATTCTGGATTTTTTTACAGGGAGAGAACTGTTCCTACAGCTGATAGTGGGACCCATGCAGCAGGAAGCCATACTGGACATGGTGCTGGATCATTGGCATCCAGTGATCACTGAAGGATGATTTTAAGGTGGCCAAAAGGGTAGAAAAGGTAATGGCAAAATCCTGAAGAATGCTTGGGTACACAGGGAAAAGAATGGTCAGCCAAAAAACGGAAGTGAGTAGTGCCTGTGAAAAGTCTATAATGAAACCTCATTTGGAGTACTGTGTACACTTCTGGAGACCAAGCCTTCAAAAAGATATAGACAAGATCCACAGCACAGTTACTAAAATGTTCAATGGCCTCCATCATAACCCATATGCAAAAAGACTTAAAGATCTCTATATGTATACTTTGGAGAAAAAAGGCAGGAGAGCGGAGATATCATAGAAACAGTTAAATACCTCCATGGTATAAATGCATAGGAGGTGGGCCTCTTCAAAATGAAAGGAAGCTGGCATACGATGAAAGTGAAAAGGGATAGGCTCGGGAATAATCTATGGGAATTACTTTATGGAAAAGGTGGTGGACATGAGGACTTTATCTGAATTCAAGAAAGCATGGGGCAAACACAGAGAATCTTTAAGGGAGAAGATGGAATTGTAGAGTTTAGTATTTGGTATGGGTGAGCAGGCTGGATAGGCTATGTGAAGGGGAATTTTAGAAGGGACATCCAAGTGCAATCTGGGACGTTTAAGCCAAAATGTCTTGGGGGAACAAAAAGCAGGCATATCTAGGTGCAGATGCGATTTCATAAACGTGTGTGCAATATGGAAGTCTGCAGAGGCGTCTACATAGACGTCTAGAATAGCCTAATGGCTAGAATAATGGGCTAAGAACAGGACACCTAGGCTTCAAATCCCACTGCTGCTATCGTTGACATTGTGCTGAGTACTGGGCATGATGGAGTGCTATCTTCTCTACACCCTCTGGATGTTTTTCAGCCAAAACAAGCACTTTTCGGATGCTTGTCCATGCCTGGGATGAACATGTTTGAGATCAGACAGTGACATTCGGGTTCCTGGGAACACCCTGGCCATGCATCCACCATGCTGCCATTCAGACTGTCCTCACACTGGGGCATCCCCAGAGCTGGCTTCTAAAATGGCTCTGCAGATATCGCTTTGCTTTGGACATTTCTATGTGCATTTTCAGATGACCAAAGCATGAAAAGGACTTCCAAAATGACCCCAAAGTATCCATCTGCCATCATTTTCTATATTTTTATAAAAGACCAATGTGGACATTTTATCATGTATCTGCTATGACATGATTGCGTTCAAAGAACCCTTCTTGTTTTGAGGTGGGACTAGTTAAAACCTTTAGTAAGCATAACAGGAAAAAGTTGGTCCTCAAACTTTTTGAGTTTGCAATGGAAACCTTCTAAAAGTAGACATTTTTAAGGTTCTGGCCTTGTGGTTAAAACTGAAACTCTGTAAATGAAATCATGTTCTCCTGATTCTCTGTGTGACTTTGTGAAGTCACTGCATCTTCCTGTCCTTTAGTAGATCCAATTGTGTTTATATAGGAATTATTCTAAAAATTCTTCCTGCTACCTCTCTGCCTTTGGAAGCTGTTGATACAGATCAGGCACCAATTGGTAACTGGGCTTCCTGCCTTGGAGACACTGGGATAAGTGGTTCAAACAGGGTCGGCCCTCCACTAGGCGGGATAAGCGGCCGCCAAGGGCAGAAAGACCTCTGTGAGTGGCATGGCACTCATGACCTGTCACCCCTTCATGCTGAGCTGTGCCATGCCTCCACCCCCTGCTGCCGGCTGAGGGGTCAGTCCGGCGGCAGCTGCAGACCATATGCCTTGGTACACATGGCCTACCGCTTCTGACTCCCAAAGTTGTGTCGGAGGGGTCAGAAGTGGCAGGGCATGTGTGCTGAAGCACATGGACTGCTGCTGCCACCCCCTGGCTCTGCTGCCAGAATCAGCAGTAGTGTGGCTCAGCAAGGGGGAGGGGGGAGGGCAGCACGGCACTGTACATGGGGGGAGGGGGGTGCGACAGAAACCTTTGGGCCAGTCCTAGTTTCAGAGTTACAAAAATAGACAAACTGAACATAGCTGGAGCGCAGGAAGCATGATGTATTATATCAGAAGGTGAAAGGTGACAAGAAAGTAGGAAAACAGTGAGATATAATAGTGCGCCACTAGATGGCATCAGTATAAGTTAACATCCATAATGTGATGACGTGGACTGCAAATGTCCATACAAATCAAGTTGCCGAGGTGGCTTTGAGTGCCAACCACTGCACATAGATACATGCAGCTGCTGATCCTTTCTGGCATTAGTGGGCTGTTATCCAGCATAGCAGATATACTTAATACCATACTTACGACGGGAGCTCACTGGCTTGGGATTCTCGTCACTGCTGTTCCCCGTAGTGCCTGTACTCTCCATGATAGGAGATGTACTGGGGCAGGAAGGATTGCTTGGCTCTTTAGCAGAGCTGTGTGTGTGCTGTCCTTGTGGAGCTGGCTACCAGCCACTTGCAGGTCCACACCATAGTGCCAAAGAAATGCCAACAAGAAATAAATATGGAAAATCCACTTTTTACAACAGCAGAAATTAGATTTTTTTATGGTTATATCATGTCCATCATGACTTAAGCCAAATGGATTTTGGTATAGTCATTGAAGCACTGATCCATTGCAAGGGCACATTACTATGCCGTCGTATTCCCAGGCTTCCCAAACAAGAACTGTGGGAGCTGAGGATTGTAGAGAATGTTACAGCCTGTTTGGCTGCAGGTATTACATTTTTAGGTTGTATATCTCCTATTTTCAATGATCTCCAGTGATGACCGGAGTCAAATTTAAAGCAATGACTTTTAGATTACTGTATATGTTAGAGTTAGGATCCAGATTATTTCCGAAAGAGGCTTAGTTGATATTTACCCAGCAGGAGCATTCAGACTGGCCCAGAAAGCATGTTTACACTCTCTTTCTTGATAGATATTAAACTACAAGCCAGCATGGCTCCAGCATGTGAGAAAGTGCCATGACATCCTTTGCCGAAAGAAATCCATGTCTTGAAAGATGACTTGTTTTTAGGGAACAAGTGGAATCTTTTTTTAAAAAAAACTTTTTAGACCATTTTACAGTTTCACGCTGTTTAAGGGTTTGCTGATATTTTAACATTTGTAAGCTCTGATGATATAAGGTACTTAAATATTTAATTATTTGAGAGTTTTCTTATTTTTAGTGTGCTTTGAGTTTGACTTTTAATGATAGAAGGAGCTGGTTATTATTTATCGTAAACTTTTACTACTTTTTAAACTGTTCTTTATACCGATATTTTTCAGTTAGGCAGTCATTTGCCATGTGTATTTATCGCCGTATTTTTATTTTACCCAAGTTATATAGTGCTATAGAATTGGTTGTATATTATTGGGGTCAGTACTCAAAGATGAGGTCACTACATAGACAGGCATATTTTTCCACTTTTCTGTACCGCCAATATTCCACAGTCTTGGCTCTTTAAGAAGGACCACTGATAGCATATCTCCTTAAAGTCAGGACTGGTGTTTGTGTGATCTCCTTTGAAGGATAAATTTATTTGGAAAATGTCTGAATATTGCCACTGTATGGATAGATTTTGGCCTTGCCTTTTACTGAACGGATACGTTTTGTCCAAACATCAGCCTCTTTGTCTAAAATATATCTATTAGCCATAGTGAATTTTGAAAAAACAATGCACTTACGTAGTCAGCACCCATTGTTAACCGCCTAAGTACTTTAGAGTATTGACTTGTTTATATGTTGCTTAACTTAGTATACTTTATCTTGATTGTTTGTATTGTATGGCCTATGGTTACTAATCTAATCTGTTAATGTGGTTTAACACACATTAAAAAGGACACGTCCCATTGTTCTCAATGGGGGCCTATTTATTATCTAAGCATTTGACTTGAATTAATGTGCATAAAAACATAAACGCAGGTTAGCTAATGACAGCAGGTGTTTTTGTTACCTGTGTTGAGCATTTCTATAAATGAAATAAAGAATAGTGCAAGCTTTTTTAGATCAGCAGTGAACACCATTCAGTGCTTCAGTGCCGCTTGTTCTCTGAATATCAAAACCTAGGTTTTCATAGACAACCACTTTCTTAGGAGCATGGATATCCTTAGATAAAAAGCTAATGAGAAATTGAGCAGAATGCCTAGACATGCCCTTTAAGCAGAGCAGGGCAGACGAGAGCTGTCGTTTGGAATGCATGGTGTTATTTTGTATAGGTACTGACATGCAGCCTTAAGCCAAACTAAAAGGGTGCAGCTCACAAGGGAGAATATAAATCTCCGTCCTTCTCTAAACTGTGAATGCCACTTCAAGAATTATAGTAACAAAAAAATTAGCATAATGTAATTGGCTGGCAAGATCGGCCCTTCTCCATTAGCCTTTGCAATATTTATTGTATGAAGAGGCAGATGGTGTACAGAAACGGAGTATTCCCCTTTCCCTCAAGTGAATGTAATACCATGTTTGTTAATGATAGATTATTAGTATTACAGTATAATCCTGCTTTCATGGATGCTATCCAGCCAAAGCTAAATTTTATCCTCTGTCTTATTTTCTTAACAGGAGGATCCTATTTTCTTAATTTTCTGTTTGGTTCTTGGAATCTGGTGCCATGAATCCTCATGTGTAGCTATCCAGGAAGTTTTCCCTATCTTATATCCCCTCCCCAACTCCATCAGCTTTCATTTGGGATCATGCGCAAGGGTTCCTACCAGATCCCTGCAGTCATGGGCCTTAAATTCAACCACAAGGTGTCGCTATAGCACAATTACTGGGACTCCCTCCCCAGGCACTGTGAACACAACCTTGTGCAACATCCCTAGCCTGGCTAGCTGAGCAATGGAAGACTTGAGATAAGAATCAAACCCAGGTCCTCCCCATGGCAGTATTCAACCCACTGCCGGCCCCTGGATGATCCAATTTTTTATTTTTTTTTCATTTTTTTGAAATGACTATTTGGAAAAGAATTTATCATGATTATAAAATGGGAAAATCCCTTTTGATAAGAAAAAAAAAAAAAAGACTTGCAGGCGTATTAAAAAAAAAATTGTTGTTCATGCCATGCTTCAAACTGCTAAAACTTCGGGTTTCTTAGTGTTGCAAAATTGCTTTTGTATACATCAGGCATGTCCAACAGGTAGATCGTGATCTACCTGTAGATCGCGGAGGGGTCAGAGGTAGATCACCAGCCCCACTAGGCTCCATCTCTCCAGCAGCTCGCCCCGTCACTAGTAGAGAGCTCGTGCCGGCAGGTCGTCTGCCGAGGGCTTACCGCCGCTGCTGATCCTCTGCTTGTCTTTTTTCCCTGTCTGCGGGAATCTTGCCTGCGGGTGTATTGGGGGAGCTTGTTGTTTTCGTGCCAATAGTTTGTGGGTACCCCAGAGGCTGCCACCCATGCCCCGTGACGAGACGCCAAAGAATCACCCATTCCTGCCCCCGCCCCAACACCCCTTAGAAGTGTGTTATATACCGGGCGATATCTATTCGCCTGGGCTTTACCTGAATACACTTACCGTATGAGTTGTCGTGTACTGGTCATTGGTCGCTTTATAGTTCGCTTTCATTAAATGTTTTCGGACAGACACAACAAAATGTAAAGAATTTGGTGATTTTGGCGGGCTTTTCCAATTTCGTTCTAACTTGCCTATGCCTTGCCTTCGAATTGGTTCAAACCACTGTGACTTTTGCTTGCCTCTGGATGCAACCAGGCTGTTGGCATTAACCTTTAAAAAGGAGATAGAGCAGCTTTTAAACTAGATAATAGGGGAAAGCCGACAGTCGCCCAAGAGCAGATGGTTCAGAAGAATGTATCCTTGAAGGATACTACCAAAAGCAGAGAGGTTCCAAAAAAGAGTAAAGTAGCCCAAATGCCCTCGAGTATGGAGCAGACAGAGCTTAAAGATCCCAAATTACCCATGTCTACCAATAGTCAAATTAATATGAATAAAATACAGTCTCTAAAATGCTTGTATGCAAATGCTAGAAGTCTAAAAGATAAGATGGGAGAGTTAGAATATATAGCACTAAATGAGAGGTTAGATGTGATTGGAATATCAGAGACATGGTGGAAGGAGGACAACCAGTGGGACACTGTGATACCTGGGTACAAACTATATCGTAATGATAGAGCTGATCAATTGGTGGAGGGGTTAAGCTCTATATTAGAGAGGGCATTGAGTCAGAAAGGATTAAAGTTTTGCAGGAAACAAAATTTGCTGTAGAATCTCTATGGATTGAAATTCCATGTAAAAAGGGGAAGGCAATGGCGGTGGTGGTGTACTATCGACCGCCTGGCCAGAATGAACAAATGGATGATGAAATGCTCAAAGAAATCAAGGAAGCTAACAAAAGTTACAGCGCAGTAATAATAATGGGCGATTTCAATTACCCCGATATTGACTGGGTCAGTGTCACGGCAGTACATGCTAGGGAGATAAAGTTCCTAGATGACATAAATGACTGCTTCTTGGAGCAGCTGGTTCATGAACCGACCAGAGGGGAAGCCATATTAGACCTAGTCCTTAGTGGAACACCAGATCTAGTGCAAGAGATAAGGGTGTTGGGGCCACTCGGCAATAGTGATCATAGCATGATTGCCTTTGATTTAATTAGTGGAGGAGGGATAGTAAGGAAATCCACAGTACTACCTTTTAACTTTCGAAAGGGAGACTATGATAAAATGAGGAAAATAGTTAAGAAAAAACTAAAAGGAGCAGTTGCAAAGATTAAAGACTTACATCAAGCTTGGGTGTTGTTGAAAAATACTTTCTTGGAAGCCCAGACCAGCTGTATTCCACGCTTTAAGAAAAGTGGAAGGAAGTTCAAAAAACTGCCAGCATGGTAAGGTGAGGTCAGAGAGGCTGTTGTTGCCAAGAAAGCATCTTTCAGGAAATGGGAAAAAAGAGCCAAACAATGAAACCTGGAAACAGCACAAGCACAGCCAGGTCAAATGCAAGGCATTGATAAAGAAGGCAAAGAGAGAATTTGAGAAGAAGCTTGCTGCGGAAGCAAAAACGCGAAATAAAGATTTTTTCAAGTACATTCGTAGCAAAAACCCTGTGAGAGAGTCAGTTGGACCATTAGATGATAGAGGAGTTAAAGGGGCACTAAGAGGCGACAAGGCGAGACTGAATGAATTCTTTGCTTCGGTCTTTACTGCGGAAGATGTAGGGATGTTACCCATGACTGAAGTGGTATTTAAAGGTGCGGAAGAATTGAAGGAAATATCGATACATCGGGAAGATGTATTACAACTATTAGATAAACTGAAGAGTAGCAAATCACCTGGGATGGATGGTATACATCCAAGAGTGTTGAAAGAACTGAAATATGAGATTGCAGACCTGCTATTAACAATCTGTGAACTATCATTAAAATCACCTCTAATACCTGAAGATTGGCGGATCGCCAATGTAACACCAATTTTTAAAAAGGGTTTGAGGGGTGATCCGGGAAACTACAGACCGGTGAACCTCACGTCAGTACTGGGAAAAATGGTAGAAACCATCATAAAGAATAAAATTACTCAGCATGTAGATAGTCATGGCCTAAGGGGGAGACAGCCAACATGGCTTTAGACAAGGAAGATCTTGTGTTACTAATCTGTTATGTTTTTTTGTAAGTGTGAATAAACAGGTGGACAAAGGTGAGTCGGTTGATATAGTGTATCTGGACTTTCAGAAAGCCTTTGACAAGGTCCCTCATCAGAGACTTTTGGCAAAACTAAAGAGTCATGGGATAGGAGGCAGTGTACTACTGTGGATCAGGAACTGGTTGAAAGATAGAAAGCAGAGGGTTAGGCTAAATGGCCAATTTTCCCAATGGAGAAAGGTGAATAGTGGTGTACCCCAGGGATCTGTGCTGGGTCCGCTGCTTTTTGACATATTCATAAATGACCTGGAAAGTGGAATAACGAGTGAGGTTATCAAATTTGCAGATGACACAAAACTATTTAAAGTTGTTAAAACCCAAGAGGATTGTGGAAAATTGCAAGAGGATCTTGATAAATTGGAAGACTGGGCATCAAAATGGCAGATGAAATTTAATGTGGACAAGTGCAAAGTTATGCACCTGAGGAAGAACAACCCAAACTATGGTTACACGATGCAAGGTTCCACATTAGGAACCACCACCCAGGAAAAGGATTTAGGCGTCATTGTGGATAACATGTTAAAACCCTCGGCCCAGTGTGCAGCGGCAGCCAAGAGAGCAAATAGAATGCTAGGTATCATAAAGAAAGGAATGGAAAATAAAACAAAATATATTATAATGCCTCTATACTGTTCCATGGTGAGACCGCACCTTGAATATTCTGTGCAATTCTGGTCGCCGTATCTTAAAAAGGATATAGCGTTATTAGAAAAGGTTCAGAGAAGAGCCACCAGAATGGTAAAGGGGATGGAAGGATACTCTTATGAAGAAAGGCTAAAGAGGTTAGGGCTCTTTAACCTGGAAAAGAGACGGCTGAGGGGAGATATGATAGAAGTCTATAAATTAATGAACGGAGTGGAACGGGTAAACATAGATCGACTGTTTACCTTATCAGAATATAGAAAGACTAGGGGACATGCAATGAAGCTACAGGGTAAACTATTTAAGACTAATAAAAGAAAATATTTTTTCACTCAACGTGTAATCAAACTCTGGAATTTGTTACTGGAGGATGTAGTAAAGGCTGTTAGTTTAGCTGGGTTTAAAAAAGGTTTGGACAAGTTCCTGGAGGAAAGGTCCATAAACCATTATTAAGAAGGGACCCAGGATATCAATGCTTGACCTAGTACAAGCATTGCACAACTTGTGTCTTTTGGGGAAACTGTTAGTTACGTATGACCTAGATTGGCCACTGTTGGAAACAGGATACTGGGCTTGATGGACCTTGGTCTGACCCAGTATGGCATATCTTATGTTCTTATCTTATGTTATGTTCTTATGTTCTAATTTTATTTTTCCTAGCCTTTGCGTTGATTCTACACTGCAATTTTATTTTGCCTTGCCTTTGCGTTGATTCTACACTGTGTGCAGAATTTATTAAATCACGTGTGGTGGTATTTGAACTTGTTTGGCGGTATTTGATTTTATCTTGTTTGCTGGACAGGTGTTTGAGGTTTTTTTGATGATTGTTTGGTGGTATTTGATTATTGGTGCCAGTATGATGAATTCTTATTTTTACTTTTAGAACTGTATGTGTGGTTTTGGCATCTCCAGTCCTTGTATTGCACATCATCCAGGGTCTTCTGTTCCTGTTGATCTTTAATATTTTGGGACAGTGACAGTTTTGGACCAGATTCAGCCAGTGTTTATACTAACTTAGCAGATTTGGCCTTCTTACATCCAGCCACCCCAGTATAACGAAGGTGAGTGTTCCAAAGAAGAGCAAAACCTACCACTTTCATGATGAATGGGAAATGGACTACTACTTCATCATGGTGAAAGACATGTGGTGGTGTCTAATTTGTAACGCCCCAGTATCCTTGCCCAAAAAGGGTAATCTGGTACATCATAAGGCTCTGCATAGCAATAAGTTTGATGCTAATTTTCCACCCAAAGTGAAATTTGTAAACTGAAGCTCAAAGAACTTAAATCGAAATTGGCTACTCAGCAACTGTTGATGGCGAAGCCAAGGTCACATTCGGTCAATGCAACTATAGCATCCTTCAAGGTCAGCAACCTGATCGCAAAGAAATGCAAACATTTCACTGAAGGAGAATTTGTAAAAGATTGTTTTCTTGAAGCAGCTGACAATCTTTTTGAAGGATTTAAAAATAAGAAAGAGATCATAGCTGCTATTCAAGATGTACAATTGTCAAGAAACACTGTCGTGCGGCGAATAGAAAAGATGTGTGGAGACACAACTGAAAAATTGTTGGAGGATGTTTCAAATTGTGTTGCTTTCTCACTCCAACTGGATGAATCTACAGACACAAGAGACATAGCTCAGTTACTAGTCTTTATCCAGATGGTTTTTGAAGACTTCAGTATTAAAGAAGAACTACTTGGAATGATTTCTTTAAAAGGGAGAACTACCAGTCAGGAAATATTCAGTTCTTTCCATTCTTTTGTGACAAAGTGTAATCTTCCATTGCATAGACTTGTTTCCATCACTACTGATGGAGCAAGAGCAATGACAGGTGAGGTTAATGGTTTCATAGCCCTCTGTAGACAGCATGATGACTTCCCAGATTTCCTTTCTTACCACTGCAAGTTTTGGCAAGCAAGAGACTCAATATAAAGACTGTCATGGACATCACTTTCAAAATTGTAAATTCAGTTTGTGGAAGATCACTTCAAAGATGGCTTTTCACTCTTACTCTTGATGATGGGGCAGCGGAAATAATTTTGCATACAAATATAAGGTGGCTAAGTAGGCAAAAATTTCTGCAAAGATTTTGTGATTTGCTGAATGAAATAAGATGTTTTTTGAAGGAGAGGGGAGATGACCAAGCAGAGTTGGAAGATGAGGAGTGGTTATGTGATCTGGCATTTCTCGCTGACTTTACAGGCGAACTAAGTGATATGAACCTTGAACTACAAGGTAAAAACAAATGCATTGGCGAGATGATGAGTACAATTTCATCCTACAAGAGCAAATTTGAGCTAATGATGACTGACCTTGCAAATAACACTTTTGATCATTTTCCTAATACACAGGACCATCTGGGACAATATCCGAATTTTGTTTTTCAGAACGAGAAGTATGTGACAGAAATCTGTTCTGTTATCCAGGAATTCGAAAATAGATTCTGTGACTTCCAAAAAAATTGGAACAGCTGTGGAGTACTTGTCATGCCCATTCAAAGTAGATGTGGACATTAAAGAAACTGCAGCTGCTATCAGTAAAAATGATTCATTGAACAAGCCATCTCTTGAAAACGAAATATTAACCCTTAATGACATTTTTCTCAAAGCTGGTGGACGAAATGCAGGCTCAGACATCTCACTAATGAGCAAGAGCGAAATATTAGATTGTGCAAGATCAGCCTGGATCAATATTCGACCTAAATTTAACACAAAATTACTCAATAAAAGTTAAAGTTATTAAGACAGTTAAAGTTATTACTCAATAAAACTTTAAGAAAAAATGTACTTTCCATTTCCCCTCGCAGTTCTTACTGGATCTTCGTCTCTCTGTTTTGTTTTTACTTAATTTGCTTAACAGCTGATCACATCCAAGTAAATGACAGAAGGTTCATTAAAAATGGGGGGGGGGGGGGGGAACCCCCAACTTTATTGGGTTAAAATTTAATTTGAAACTTAATTTTCATGGTGGTAAATCACCGGCACTTTTGGCCTGAAAAAGTAGATCATGACCTGTTCGAATTTGGACATGCCTGGTATACATGATTATTGATATAATCACATAAATATCTGCCTAGCTAGCCTGCTTGAGAGACTTCGAAGATTCCTGTCCTAAGGTTATGTGCTATACTTTTATTCTTTGCAGGCTCTGAAATGGGGCAGTACATAGTATATTCTAAGGCGTTATGTAAAGATTAGCATGAGCTCCACCTTTAACAATAAAACCTGCAGTAAAGGTCTGTGATGTCTTTGGTCTGCAGACAAGGTTGCCTCTCTAGCAAAATTAAGCGAGAAAGAAAATTAGAAGAAATGATGCCATTAAATCCATCAAAGATTCAACAAATGATCATGTCAAGTAGGTCAAAAAGATGCATATATTTTTGTTTTATTTATTAGGCTTTATTAACCACCTTTTATGAAGAGATGCATTAGGAGCGGTGTACAACAAACAATAGCAAAATAACCATCATGTCAATATAATAGACAATTAGAACAATGAGATGAACTTAGAGGTAGACAATAGTAGATACCAATATGATACAATGTTAGTAAGATAACACTTTACAACAACATAGTAGAACATTCAAATAACAGAAATATGATATGTCAGCGAAATACAAATAACATACCTTAATAGGCAGCCAGGTAGAACACACTAATAACATAGTTATGTTCAACATTTATTTATTTAGCTGTATTTATATCCCGCTTTTCACCGGGTCAAAGCGGTCAATTGGGGGATACATTTAACATGAGGGGATATGAGACATACACTAATACTTACAGGGAACATGGGCAATGGAGGGTTAAGTGGCTTGCCCAAGACCACAAGGAGTGCCTATAGGACTAGAAATCCCAGTCCCTCTGACCTGAGATTGCTGTCCCCAGGTGGGACTTGAACCCCCAGCCCTCTGGCCTGAAGTACCTTGTCCTAACCACTAGACCACGCCTCCCCAACATTATTGGCACCCTTGCAGTTCAACCCATTAATGTCTAATATCTCCTTAAAAAAGAAAAGTGGCCAGTGAAACATAAAAGAATTAAAAAACAAGACCAATTAAAAAAGGAAATAGTATAACAATTGGGACATTGCCAGGACGTGATTATTGACAGCATTATAAACAATTCAAATCAGTTTAAACAGAACCATCACATTCCCATTGCAGTAAAATTAGATGCACCTATGATCAATTGTCAGCACTCATATGACCTGAATTAACCAATGGATGATGGCTCTAATGCTTAAAATGGCCACATTCACTCCCTGTTCCAATTCACAATAGTGAAGACCAGAGGACTCCCTGAGACCATCAGAAAAGCCATTATCACCAAACATCAAACTGCGAAGAGGTACAAGGCTATCTCCAAAGACTTTGGGATTCCTGTGTCTACAGTTCGCAATGTTAATAAGTTTTCTTCTCATGAAACTGTCAAAAACCTCCTAGAACGTGGTGGGAAGAGGAAAATTAATCCTAGAAGTCTTCAAAGGTTAGTGCGAACTGTTGGAAAAAGAACCATATACAGTACAACATCTAAAGAGCTTAATGCTGACCCGGAGTGATCTGGAGTGGTGGTTTCAACCCACACCATACACTGCGCACTAAACAAAGGACTTCATCAGCAAAGGCGAAGGAGAGGACCCCACTGTTCAAAGGCAGACATAAAAAGGCATGCCTGATCTTTACCCAAACCCACCTTGAGAAACCACAGTCCTTTTGGGAAAATGTTCTGTGGCAGATGAAATCAAACTTGAGCTCTTTGGCAATGATGACCAGAGATAAATTTATAGGCGAAGAAATGGAACTTATAAGGAAAAAAAAACATTCTTCCTATAGTTAAATATGGTGGAATTTCCATAATGTTGTGGGGCTGTTTTGCTGCCTTGAACTAGAGGGCAGGAACATATTAAAGGAATCATGAAGTCGGAGGGACTACCAAGGTATTTTGAGAGAAATGTGATATCTAGTTATTAGAAAGCTAGGTCTAGGTTGAAGGTCATGGGTCCTCCAGCAGGACAATGACCTAAAACATACATACAAATATACAAAAGAATGGGTAAAAGGGAACAAATGGACTGTTTTAAAAGGGCCAGCAGAGTCCTGATCTCAATTCAATCGAGAACCTGGGAAAGAGCTGAAATCTGCCATTGGTAAAAGGAATCCTGGAAACATTCATGAGCTGGAACAAACTCAGTTGAGGAGTAGTAGCAACTACCAACAGATAGATGTACAAAACTTATAGATAACTACAAGAAATGTTTTGGTCATATTTTGTGTTTTTCTTAGAAATTACGTCTAAGTTGCACAGACATCTTTTTTTTTTGTATACCTTTAAACATACTATTAAAATATTATGATGACATGCAGTTGGAATATTTCCAAATATTTCTTAAGGTATTGTACGCAACATACCTAAAATGCAAGGGTACCAATAATGTTGATCACAACTGTAGATAGGATGCTTAAAATGTTAGCACAGTACAAATGACATACAATAAAAGGCAATATGGTAGAATATTCATATGACATAAACAGGATACTCAGAATATTGACACCATACAGCGAAACATCCCAATAGACAGAAAAGGGGACAAATGCAGTCAGGACAAAGAGAAAGATGAGATGGGCAAAGACAAAGGCATAGGAACAAACAAAAAGGGATAGCCAGACTGAGTGTATGTACAGTTAACTGCAAGAAGGCTGAAGTACTGTTCATAACCAAAGACCTGGCATTCATCCCTCTTCAACTTTAAACATAAGAAATGCAGACCTGGAAGTAAAACGGGAACTTATCTATCTTGGAATCACTCTTGACCAACGTCTGAGCATGCAATCTCCCATCAATAAAACCACCAAAGCAGTACACCACAAGATAAGAATGCTTCACCACCTATGTCCTCTCCTCAACGACCATGATTACCGTATTGTTTTCCAAGCTCTCATCTTTCTGAGTTTTTACTACTGCAACATTATCTAACAAGGCCTACCAAAATATACCTTGCAGCCACTACAGATGGCACAAAATATTGCTGTCTGTGCCCTACGTGGAGCCTCAAGGTCAGATCACATCACGCCAATATTAAAGCACCTGTATTGGCTACCAATAGCTATTTGCATAACATATAAAATACTACTGACAATATTTAAAATACACAGTCTATCTGCAAACTCTCTTATCTATTATACACCTGACACCTGAAAATAGAGAGAGAAGTCAAAGCATGTGTAACACACTTATGATCCTTGCAACAAAAGTAAAAAAGTATCCAAGCATGCTGTAATCAAGCATTTTCATTGTATGCACCAACCTTCTGGAAAACACTTCTGGATCAGATTCAAACCAGCACTGACATCTAAGCTTCCACAGCATACTAAAAAACCATTTATTCCAGCAATACTATGAAAAAATACCATAATATCCAGAAAGAACTGTCAGTGACTACCTGCCCAGCATCACAATTGACCCAATCGCACCATGTCACCCTCCCACTATAAGGAACTACTTATAGTACAAGTTATCCATGTTTAACCTTGTTTTAAGTTATTCAAGTTAATCTTCCTGTTATATGTAAAATACCTTAGTGTTATTTAATGTTATCTGTAATCCACTCTGACCGCAAAATAGAGCAGTATATAAAACTAGTTAAATAAAATAAATATTCACAAATCCTATTCCACACCAGTTTGTATCCTGCTTCAGTGAAACAGTAAAATGGCTGAACTCCCATAACCTAAAAATAAATTATAACAAAACAGAGGTATTATATAATCTCCAGGAACAAGCAGGAATGTAGTCCTCACATATATGGGTATCGTCGGTACCGACGGAGCCTGCACAGGAACGCTCCCCACCGTCCAATAGGAACGCTTTTGGGAGCATCTCTCAGCACATGCGCGCTGCCTTCCCGCCTTTCCAACTGTCCCTCTTCAGTTCTTCATTTTCTGCGGAGCCAACAGGACCTATTCCCTGTCACCGCAGAAAATTCCGTCTTTAAAATTCTTTTTTGTGGTCGCGTTTGCCTACCGCATGACGCCTACCGGTACCGCCGGTTCTTTTCTTTTCATTAAAAAAAAAAAAAAAAAGCCCTTAGACATAGACTGTTTCTTTTCAGAAACTTGCCTTTTTGGTGCTAGGCACCATTTTGGGCATTAGGCCCCATTTTTCCTAAATCATGGAAAAGCCAACTAGTGGTTTTAAAAAATGTACTAAGTGTGGCAGTACAATTTCCGTCACTGAAACCCATGATTGGTGTCTGAAATGTTTAGGACCTGATCATTCTCCAACTGAATGTTTCTCCTGCATGGGGATGACCAAAAGAGGAAGATGCCAGATCCATTGCATCGACATCGTCAAGGGCCTCTTCTTCCTCCCATGGATCTCAGGTAACTAAACACAAAAGCCAGTCCTCAAAGGGTAGCTCTCCTGCCAAGCACCGAGAGGCCATTGGCATTGCCCTTGAGGGAACCACACCGGCAAAACAGCCCCGACGGGTGGCTTCGGCTTCCAAAGCATCAATGGGGCTTCAGGATGTTCTTGAGGCCTCAACCTCGCAAGAACTACCTGTGCCATGCTCAGGGGTTCCAGCCGTTCCTACCGGTACCGACACCCAGGCATCGGGAGCGTTGATAGACCAGAGGTTTCTTGCTATCGAACGCAGTATCGCAGCTCTTCTCTCAGCTGCGGTACCGGTGGTCCCAAGGGCACCGGTGCCGACATCGACACCGATGCTGGTACCGACACCGACGATGTCGGTACCAACGGTACCGGCCCCGATGGTAACTCTTCCCATTCCACCTCCATGTGGCAATCACTAGAAAACCTGTCAGTGGGGTCTCCTTTCCATCAACCCCTTTTTCAAGCCACCTTAACAACATATGCATCATTTGTGGGTTGGGGAGCACACCTGAATCATCTCTCTGCCCAGGGCACGTGGACTCCACAGGAGGTTGGTTTACACATAAACCTCCTGGAATTAAGAGCAATTTATTTAGCTCTTCGAGTGTTCCACGCCCAGCTCAGCTACAAGACAGTCCTAGTCCAGACGGACAGTCAGGTAGCCATGTTCTATGTGAACAAGCAGTGCGGGACAGGCTCTCTGTCGTCATGCAACGAAGCTTTACGACTGTGGGCCCTTGCCAGAGAGCATCAAATTCACCTTCTAGTGGTATATCTTCCAGGCATTCAAAACCTTTGGGCAGACAAACTCAGTCGAGTACTGCTACCTCAAGAGTGGTCATGCCACCTAGACCAGGTGGCAAAGATATTTCATCTCTGGGGCACTCCAGACATAGACCTCTTTTCAAGTCCACTGAATGCCAAATTTCCCCGGTTTTGTTCCAGGATTCCGGCAGACAACTGTCAGGAAAGGGATGCCTTCCTCCTTCACTGGGGTCAGGACTTCCTTGATGCCTTCCCACCCATCCCCTCATCCCCAAAACACTCTTCAAGCTTCAGAGAGACAGGGGTCGCATGATCCTCATAGCACCACGATGGCCACGCCAAGCATGGTATTCCCTGCTTCTGCATCTCTCTCAAGCGGCACCTCTGGAGTTAGGGCATGCTCTAGATCTCCTTTCCCAGGAGAACGGGATGCTATGGCACCCGAATCCCCAGTCCCTGCACCTCACGGCCTGGTTGCTCAAGGCTTAAATCTCCAGGATTTCAACCTGTCCCAGCAGGTGAAAGATATCCTTCAGGCTTCTAGGAAACTTTCCACAAGAAGATCTTATGCCTTCAAGTGGAAACGCTTTGCTATATGGTGCTCCAAGAGGGGATTAAACCCCCTGGTCATACCCCTAGAATCGATACTAGAGTATCTCCTTCACTTATCGAATTCTGGGTTAAAGACCAATTCGGTAAGAGTCCATCTTAGTGCAATTGCAGCTTCTTATAAGCCTATAAATGGACAACCAATTTCCTCTCATCCACTCCTATCAAGATTTATGAGAGGCCTTTTATTAACTAAACCTCCCATCAAGTCACCACCGGTAGCATGGGATCTATATCTAGTTCTCGGGCAGCTCATGAAGCCGCCTTTTGAACCTTTGGCTACTACAGCCCTTACGTTTTTGACTTGGAGGGTCATCTTCCTAATTGCAATCACCTCTGCCCGTCGCATTAGTGAATTGCAAGCTTTAGTGGCTGATCCTCCTTATACTAGATTTCATCATGATAAGGTTGTTCTTCGAACTCACCCACACTTTATGCCAAAGGTGGTTTCATCTTTTCATTTAAACCAATCAATTTATCTTCCTGTAATTTTTCCGAGGCCTCACGCCTCTAATGCAGAAAGAAACCTTCATACTTTGAATTGTAAAAGGGCCTTAGCCTTTTACATACAAAGAACACAGCAACATAGAAAGTCCTCGCAAATTTTTGTAGCTTTTGACCCTAGTCATTTGGGACTTCCAGTCTCCAAAAGAACTTTATCTAAATGGATTGCCCAATGCATATCCTTTGCTTATGAGAGTAAGGGTCTTCCTCTTCATGACCATGTCACAGCTCATAATGTGAGAGCCATGGCAGCTTCTATGGCTAATCTCCACTCTGTGTCTATCGATGACATTTGTCGAGCAGCCACCTGGGTTTCAGTACACACCTTCACAGACCACTACTGCCTAGATAAAGCCTCCCGTCGGGATGCCTTCTTTGGCCAAGCTGTTCTTCAAAATCTCTTTCAAACCTAAACCAACTCCTACCCACCAACCCTGGTGGGATGCCAGAGATCCATGGGAGGAAGGATTCTCACCTTTGACTGTGGCACCTTCCTGGGGCTATCTCCCTGGCATCTTCAGCTAGGGAGTCCCCATATGTGAAGACTACATTCCTGCTTGTTCCTGGAGATAGCGTAGTTACTCACCTGTAACAGGTGATCTCCGGGAACAGCAGGAATTTAGTCTTCACAACCCACCCACCTCCCCTAGGAGTTGTCTCTCTCTCTCTTTGTCTCTTTCCTCTTTCCTCTCTCCCTCTATCCTTTCACTCAGCTACAAACTTAACTGAAGAGGGAAGTTGGAAAGGCGGGAAGGCAGCGCGCATGTGCTGAGGGATGCTCCCAAAAGCATTTTTTTTGGATGCTGGGGAGCATTCCCGTGCAGGCTCCGTCGGTACCGACGATACCCATATGTGAGGACTAAATTCCTGCTGTTCCCGGAGATCACCTGTTACAGGTGAGTAACTACGCTTTACAAGAAATCTGAATTTTACCTCACTGCAAAAACTTCACCTTCAGAAAGCTGATTTAGATGTAAATAACGAAGTGAAATATCTAGGTGTCACCTTAGACCGAACACTTAGGGGCATGTTTACTAAACCACGGCAGTGGACTCCGCCCGATTGAATTCAATGGTGCCCCGGCTCCGATATCGCACGGAGTCCGCTACAGCGGCTTTATAAACAAGCCCCTTAGTATGACTACGCACATCAAAATAACCACCGGCCTGATCTTTCACAAACTAAGAATGCTTCAACAACTGAGACCATTGTTTATCTAGCCATGATTTCAGATCTGTACGTCGGGCCATGATCACCCCACACTTTGATTTCTCGAATAGTATTCTCCAAGGACTCTATCAACTTCAGATGGCCCAAAATGTTATATTGTCTATAAGAACTTGAGTACAGACCACATCACTCCTTTACTATATAAACCACATTGGCTACCAGTTCAAAGCCAGATTAAATTATCACATTTAAACTCCTGATGAACATTGCCCCATCATACCTCACTTCCCTGATTAATGTTCCTTCCATCCAATGAAAGAGTAAAAAGAGAAAGCACCCAAAACAACATAGTTCCCTCAGACTACCGTAAAACAAACCATTTATTCTTTGTTCCTATACTCTGGAACTCCCTCCCTGAGAAATTAAGAACCATCAAGGACCTCCAAATATTCTGTAAGGAAATTAAAACTCATCTGTTTCTTGAACATTTTGGAAATTCAATAGACCACAATAATACTGATCCAACCTAACTTCAAGATACTCATATTCCCCCTCCATGCAACCTCCCCTAACCAATAATATCTGTACTATAGAAGATCTCATAATACATTTATCGTAGCATGATGAAAGCAAAATACCGGTGTAAATACTGATTGCAATATATGTTCACTATAAATACTGTAATATATGTTCATTGTAAATAATTCACAAACAATACTTTGTAACACCTATGTTAAAAGTTTAATGTATTTGGTTTTGTTCATTGTAAACCACCTTTGATCTCTGGAAGGGGCAGTATAGAAAAACACATAAATAAATAAAATATGTATATATATGTATATATAGATATAAATGATTAGGATATGTGGATCTGATCACAGTTTCAGGTTGTGCAGCAAGATGGTCCTGAAGCAGTATGAGTGAATCGGAAAAGAGTCACCATAGCCATTAAAGACTTGTGAGAAGAGCAAGCTTTTACATGCTTCCTGAAGAAGAGGTAGTCAAGTTAGACGTAGACCCTCTGCAATTGGGTTCCAGAGTGTGGGGGCTACTCTTGAGAAAGCTTGCTGGCGGGTGTTGTAACATGTGGTTTCCTTTGGTGAGGGGTACAGTTAGGAATGTTTCTTGAGAGGCCTTAGCCCTCTACATATCTTTGAGGCCTCTATCTTATCCCTTAGATATTTGTCCCATTTTGTCAGAGAGCCTGATAAATCATAGTTTTATTTTGGCTTTGTAAGCTACTGGTAGTCAGTACAGCTTTTTTCAGGAAGTGTGTAATGTGCTCATGTTTGCAACCCTCTATCGATCATGCTGCAGCATTTTGAATTAACTACAGTTGGTGTAAACTGTGTGGTCTGACCAATATACGGGGCATTGCAGTAATCTAGCCGAGATATTATAACATCATGGACCACTGTGTTCAGACTTGTCTTCTCGATATATGGAGATAAATTGCATAGTTGCAGATGATCCAAGCTGTTTTTAAAGGTTGCCTGAATTCGTAGGCTTACAGTAAGTGATGAGTTCAGCAATATCCCAAGATTCCTGACCTATGATTTTAGGGGAAGTTCCTAGTTCCCAAAAGGAATTTGGTTTCCGGTACCAGTCCGCTTGTGTTCGGAACCCACAGACTCTCTGTTTTACTTTAGTTCAGGCATAGTTTGTTGTTTTTTGCCCATATTTGAGTTGCTGTTAAACAGGCAGTCAATTTGCTCAAAGGTGTGGGTAGATCTGGTTCAATGGGTAGGAGAAATTGTACATCAGTGTAGATATGTTTTGTCCATCACCTGAAACAACTCAGAGACTTGAGGTAGATATTATATAAGATAAGTAACAGGATGTTCCTTTGTGGTACCCTGCAGTTCAGTGCTAAAGGTAATGATACGGTGGTGTTGAACAGAACTAACTGTTGTCTAATAGATGAGCTTTGAACCATATAAAAACTGTAGTCTTGAAGGACTGCAAAAGGGGACTGCTACTTCTGGTTAGAGGTCTGCAATTGTAAGTATTTACTTCTGGAAATTAATCTAAATCTTGGAGAAAAAGGAATTCTTTAGATTAAAGTTGATTAATCTGGGAACCCAGTGCATTTGTTAAATCAGTCAGGACCTAGTAGCAGCAAAGAGTTTTCAGTTTAAATTTAAAACACAGCAGAGAGATTTCTGGTTAAATTTAGAACCCAAGACTCCCTCTATCCAAGCAAGGGCTGTGGGACTACCCCTGGAGATTGGTCACAGATTACCTTAGAAGCACAGGAAAGGGTACTGTGTAGCAGCCAGCTTTTATTAAGTCATCTTTCCCTCCCTTCCCGAAGCCCACCCACCCCTTGGGATAATCATAGCTTTATAGGTGCTTAAACCTCTTAAAGGAAAGGAGGTGCCATATTCACTCTCAGGTGCAGCTGTTTATTCTCATCAGCATACATTAAGGCCCTGAGATTAATTAAACTTCAGGTGAACAAAATACATTAAACGTATTAGGTATAGTTTTATTAGTGTAAGTATACCCTGCAACCCTTAGTAAGTAAATAACTTAAATACCTAAACACAACCTTAAAATGAAGATGCAGACAGCAATCCAGCAGCGAGATAAGGGCTTTCTAGTCTTTTGCACTGAGTGTCACATGTATGATTTTCTACCAGTTGGTGAGGGATCTTACATGTGCACAAGGTGCAAGGAGCTCTTTGCTCTCAGGGAATGAGTCCAATCTCTGGAGGCAAGAGTAGCAGACTTGTAAGACATAAGGAAGACAGAGAGGTACATAGATAAGACCTACAGGGATATAGTCCTAAAGTCCCACCTCCAGTCTGGCAGCATCCTGTTGCCCTGGAGGGCAGAGGTCACATGACAGGAGAGCATCACCCTTGTGTGGCAATAAGTAATCCTATAGATAGGACCTGTCCTCCAGGTGATGTAAAATCATCTCGCACCGAGGAAGTTTCTCCAGGGCCATGTGCCCCTGAGGGAAGGGTTAGGACAGCCGTTATTGTTGGTGATTCCATCATTAGGCATGTAGATAGCTGGGTGGCTGGTGGACGTGAGGATCGCCTGGTAACATGCCTGCCTGATGCGTAGTTAGCGGACCTCACATGCCACCTAGACGAGGTCTTAAATAGTGCTGGGGATGAGTCTGCTGTCTTGGTACATGTTCGTACCAATGACATAGGAAAATGTGGTAGGGAGGTTCTGGAGGCTAAATTTAGGCTTTTAGGTAGGAAGTTGAAATCTAGAACTTCCAGGGTAGCGTTCTCCGAAATGCTTCATGTTCCAAGCGCAGGACCCAAAAGGCAGGCAGTGCTCCGGAGTCTCAATGTGTGGATGAGACAATGGTGCAAGAATGAGGGGTTTGGATTTGTTAGGAACTGGGGAGCATTCTGGGGAAAGGAGGGGCTCTTCCGAAGGGATGGGCTTCACCTTAACCGGGATGGAACCATGCTGCTGGCATTAACTTTTAAAAAGGAGATAGAGCAGCTTTTAAACTAGATAATAGGGGGGAGCCGACAGTTGCCCAAGAGCACATGGTTCGGAACAATGTATCCCTGAAGGATACTACCATAAGAATGAAGTTAGGGCACATCAGCAGAGAGGTTCCAATAAAGACAAAGGTAGCCCAAATGCCCTTGAGTACGGAGCAGAGTTTAAAGATTCCAAATTATCCCTACCTACCGATAACCAGATTAATATGAATAAAAAACAGTCTATAAAATGCTTGTATGAAAATGCTAGAAGTCTAAAAAATAAGATGGGAGAGTTAGAATATATAGCACTAAATGAGAAGTTAGGTATGATTGGTATCTCAGAGACATGGTGGAAGGACAACCAGTGGGACACTGATACCTGGGTACAAACTATATTGAAATGATAAAGCTGATCAAATTGGTGGATGAGTTGCTCTTTATGTTAGAGAGGGTATTGAGGAACAAAGGATTAAAGTTTTGCAGGAAACAAAATTCGGTGTAGAATCTCTATGGATTGAAATTCCATGTAAAAAGGGGAAGGTGATGGCAGTGGGGTTGTACTATCAACTGACTGGCCAGAATGAACAAATGGATGATGAAATGCTCAAAGAAATCAGGGAAGCTAACAAAAGTTACAGAAGAGTAATAATGGGTGATTTCAATTACCCCGGTATTGACTGGGTCAGTGTCACGGCAGGACATGCTAGGGAGATAAAATTTCTAGATGAAATAAATTACTGCTTCTTGGAGCATCTGGTTCATGAATTGACCATAGGGGAAGCCATTTTGGAAGTGGTCCTTAGTGGAACACCAGATCTGGCGCAAGAGATAAGGGTGTTGGGGTCACTTGGCAATAGTGATCATAGCATGATCGCGTTTGATTTAATTAATGGAGGAGGGATAGTAAGGAAATTCACAGTACTACCTTTTAACTTTCAAAAGGGAGACTATTATAAAATGAGGAAAATAGTTAAGAAAAAACTAAAAGGAGCAGTTGCAAAGGTTAAAGACTTACATCAAGCTTGGGTGTTTAAAAATACTATCTTTGAAGCCCAGACCAGCTATATTCCACGCTTTAAGAAAAGTGGAAGGAAGTCCAAAAAACTGCCAGCATGGTTTAAAGGTAAGGGCAGACATGCTGTTGCCAAAAAAACATCTTTCAGGGAATGGAAAAAAGAGCCAAATGACGAAAACTGGAAAAAGCACAAGCACTGGTAAGTTAAATGCAAGGCATTGATAAGGCAGGCAAAGAGAGAATTTGAGAAGAAACTTGCTGTGGAAGCAAAAACACGTAATAGACTTTTTGAAGTACATTCATAGCAAAAGAAACCTATGAGAGAGTCAGTTGGACCATTAGATGATAGAGGGATAAAAGGGGCAGTAAGAGGGGACAAGGCTATAGCAGAGACTGAATGAATTCTTTGCTTCAGTCTTTACTGAGGAAGATGTAGGGATGTTATCCATGATTGAAGTGGTATTTAAAGATGATACTGTGGAAGAATTGAAAGAAATATCGATACACTGGGAAGATGTATTACAACTATTTGATAAACTGAGGAGTAGCAAATCACCTGAACTGGTATGCATCCAAGGGTGTTGAAAGAACTAAAATGTGAGATTGCAGACCTGCTATTGGTAATATGTGAAAAAACAAAATAGTCATTACCATATGAACCATGAGCTCTAATTCACCATTTCAAAATGATATAAAATATTTTATTGTCGGGAATTACCGGTATGAGAGAGGGAGAGGAAAAAGCTCCCCCCTTCGTGCCGGTCAAGCCCTTTTATTGAAATAATAAAATTTATAAAACCTCAAGTGAATCAAGTGAGTGTGAACACACTTATCTGTAAACAGGCGATGTCCATAATTCTCAAACAAGGGGACTAATATCCAAAACACGACATGCATGTTTCGAGCCCATCACGAGCTCTGTGTCAAGTGTAGCTGTCTAAAAAACACCTGCAAAATGACGAACTCAACGGTCCGCTTTTCATGAAGTGTAGAACCCCACTGATTGGCTGATGAAATAGCGTCATTAAAAGAAGAAAAGGAGGAGTCAGGGATTACCCTCTCCCTTTAATGCTGGCAACAGCGGTCCATTAAATCACACTGCACCAATCGCATTCCAAATTCAAGCCCAAAGGCGCAACTGTGTTTAGGCGGAAGATCCAGCGTTGCTCTCGTCGCTGAAGTAGCTGCTCCCGATCCCCTCCTCGGGAACCCGCAGGGATCCAATCAATGACTCGCCACCGAAGATCCTCAAACCTGTGATTGTTCAAAATACAGTGTTCCACAATCGGGGCCGAGAGGGACTTGCTGTTCAAACGAGAGGCATGCTCTCCCAAATGGATCCGAACTGGTAGTACAGTCCTACCAATCTAAGACAAACCACAAGGACAGGTAAGCATGTAAACTACAAACGACGTCTGACAGGTAGAATGGCCAGTAAAAGAAAAAGTCCTGCCCGACAGTGAGTGTTTCCAGCGGACCCCCTCATCAGTAGAGCCACAAAAGCGACACTGTCCGCAAGGCCAATGACCTTGCAAGGAAACATCCACCGGGTCAGGCGCTGCAGGTAAAATCGCATGTACTAACCAATCCCGTATATTCCTTCCTCTAGTGTATGACAACCGAAGAGACTTCCGAAAAGAGGGATGCACCTGCAGCACCCCCCAATGTTTTCTCAACAGGGCCATCACTTGCGCTGTATGTTGCATGAAAGGGAGCACCCCAGTAACCAGATCAGAATCTTCCCTATTTTGAGGGCTAGAAGAGGAGTTAAAACCCCCCAAGAGCCATTCCCTATGGAAAAACGTGCACGTGTAGAAGCTCTCTGAACCACAGACAAAGGGTAACCACGGTCCACTAGATGGGCCCGCAGAATCTTGGCTTGAAGCTTAAAATCTGCCAAGGTAGAGCAGATGCGACGTAGCCGTAAAAAATTGGCATCTCAAAAGGATCATACAGAACCGTGGGAATTAACTGACTCTCTCACAGGTTTTTTTTTTTGCTAGTTCTTTCAATTCCCACGGTTTCGTACGATCCTTTTGAGATGCGTGTGGCATTATTTTGCTTTTTCCGAAAACTAAGAGTCTTTTGTCATTTTTTGGGACGTTCTGATTCTGATGGTTCCGTGGTATTTCCTCGATCCCATTGGGTCCCTAAGGGACCCTTAGACCCCGTTTTGCTGGTTTTTCAATCTTTGGTGTTACAAGATTTGACAACTCAGGAGCAGTTCTTCACAGATTGTCATTCCAACATGTCTAATTTACAGCAGTTGGCACTTCGACAATTAGCGACTAATGATAATCTGGTCATATGGGGGGCTGACAAGGGTGGGGCGGTGGTAATTCAGGCTAGATCAGCTTATCAGGAGGATATCTTGACTCAACTGAGTGACTCACGGTTTTATAAACCTCTACCGGCTGATCCCACCCCACAGCTACAGATCCAGATTCGGTCTCTGATAAAGGAAGCTCAACTTCGGGGTTGGATTACATCTCGGGAGGCTTCTTTTCTTTTTCAGAAGCATCCGGTGATTCCGGCTTTTTACACAGTCCCCAAGATTCATAAATCCCTGTCGGCCCCCCTTGGCCGCCCCATTGTCTCTTGTAGGGGTTCGATTCTTGTAGGGGATACATTGTTTGGGAGAGCATGCCTCTCGTTTGAACAGCAAGTCCCTCTCGGCCCCGATTGTGGAACACTGTATTTTGAACAATCACAGGTTTGAGGATCTTCGGTGGCGAGTCATTGATTGGATCCCTGCGGGTTCCCGAGGAGGGGATCGGGAGCAGCTACTTCAGCAACGAGAGCAACGCTGGATCTTCCGCCTAAACACAGTTGCGCCTTTGGGTTTGAATTTGGAATGCGATTGGTGCAGTGTGATTTAATGGACCGCTGTTGCCAGCATTAAAGGGAGAGGGTAATCCCTGACTCCTCCTTTTCTTCTTTTAATGACGCTATTTCATCAGCCAATCAGTGGGGTTCTACACTTCATGAAAAGCGGACCGTTGAGTTCGTCATTTTGCGGGCGTTTTTTGGACAGCTACACTTGACACAGAGCTCGTGATGGGCTCGAAACATGCATGTCGTGTTTTGGATATTAGTCCCCTTGTTTGAGAATTATGGACATCGCCTGTTTACAGATAAGTGTGTTCACACTCACTTGATTCACTTGAGGTTTTATAAATTTTATTATTTCAATAAAAGGGCTTGACCGGCACGGAGGGGGGAGCTTTTTCCTCTCCCTCTCTCATACCGGTAATTCCCGACAATAAAATATTTTATATCATTTTGAAATGGTGAATTAGAGCTCATGGTTCATATGTAAATGCCTTTATTTTGTTTTTTCATATGCCATTGTAAGTCATTCTCATGGGGGTTTTCTCTTTTTGATTAGTAATATGTGAACTATCATTAAAATTATCTGTAATACCTGAGGATTGGAGGATCGCCAATGTAACACTGATCAACATTGAAATCATTACTGACTTTAAAAGGCCCTAATCTGTAGTATCTTGGTGAGCTGAACACAAATATAACATTAAAAAAATTATTGGCTCTCGTTTTGAAGATATTGCATGTAGTTCATTTTTGACGTTTCACCGTGTAAATTTATCCAGTAGGACATCAACAACATCCCAAATAAGCCTTGAATGATGTAATATTGCATCACATTACATAATACCAGCATGCACACATCATCCAGAGTTGATTGTATCATTTTCTGATGCAATGCAATGCTACTGCCAGACGGCTGCTGAAGCCATCTGATGTCAGCAGTGTACTATACGCAGTCGGAAAGGTTGAGCATTTAAAATATTTCAGACTGTGTGCGAGACAGTTTAAGCTACTGTTACATGTAACTTTTATTAATCATATAATTTTAGCCATTTAGGTACAATATAGAACAGTAATGCCGCGAAAGTGCGTTAATACCATTGACAATTTCTGCTACATTTGTGGGGAAGTGACATTTGCCAACCAGAAGAAAAGTATCACTTCTTAACTGAAGAAGGCATATCATCTTTACTTCGGATGCAAGATTGGTGACCAAGACAAGCCTTGGGCCCCGCATATATGCTGCGCTACATGTACAACACAGCTATCACAGTGGTTGAATTGCAAAAGACTATCAATGCCATTTGCAGTCCCCATGATGTGGAGAGAGCCAAGCAACCACAGAAATGACTGTTACTTCTGCTTGGTTCCTCCTCTTTCCAGCGGAATAACAAAGCAAAAGAAGTCGAGCATAGTCTACACAAACATTCCGTCTGCATTGAGACCAGTTCCACATGGTGAGGGACTTCCTATTCCAGAACCTCCATGAGTATATTCTCTTGATTCATCTGATGAGGACAAGGGTGAGCTGACCTGTTCTTCTCCTGGTCCGTCAGCATGCAGTGACCCAGATTTTCACTGGGATGCATTATCAACTCTAAACAGAATAACACAGAAAGAACTAAATGACCTGGTTCGTGATTTGGACTTATCCAAGAACAAGGCAGAATTGCTAGGATCAAGACTCCAACAATGGGATCTTCTAGAAGAAGATGTCAACATTACTTCATATCGAAAGCGCCACCAGCAGTTGGAGCCTTTCTTCAGAAAGGAAAGTAATCTGGTATTCTGTTCTGATATTGAAAGCCTCATGAATGCCTTAAAAATCACTCATGACCCACAAGACTGGAGACTATTTATAGACTCTTTGAAACTGAGTCTGAAGGCTGTGCTTTTGAACAATGGAAACCGTCTTCCATCTATTCCAGTAGCGCATGCTGTACACATGAAAGAGACATACGATAACTTAAAGCATCTACTGACTTCCATCAACTATAACAAGTACAGCTGGCACCTCTTTGGTGACTTGAAGGTAGTTGCCCTTTTAATGGGACTGCAGCAGGGATATATAAAATACATGTGTTTCTTATGTGAGTGGGATAGCCGAGCAAGGGATTGGCACTACTTGCGGAAGGAATGGAATCGCAGACAAAATGTAACAGATGGAGAGAAGAATATCCAGCACCCAGCTCTGGTTGAGGCTCACAAAATCCTGCTACCACCCCTTCACATCTAACTAGGTTTGATGAAAAACTTTGTGAAAGCCATGGACCGCACTTCGCTAGCAAAGATTAAAGAGGGAGTTTTTGTGGGTCCTCAGATTTTAGAGCTCTTCAAAGATGACCGGTTCAACAACTTGCTGCAGGGTGATGTGAAACAAGCATGGAATGCTTTTCACCTAGTGTCAACAAACTTTCTCGGGAATGTTAGGGCAGAAAACTACAAAGAACTAGTAGAAGACATGCTGATGCAGTATCAGAAACTTAGCTGCAATATGTCTCTAAAGATCCATTTCCTTGATGAACGGGACAAACGTTTCCACCAGGATATCGCAATGATGGAGCAAAGATACCAGGGAAAATGGTCTACTACAATGCTGGCTGATTACTTCTGGACATTCCCCAGAGAAGCTCCTGAACAGCTGTACAAGAGACAGGCGAAAAAATCTAAGAAGTAGTCTATGACTTGGTTTTTACAGGTATTAACCGAAGGCCTATTATATTTACTATTGACATGCATTTCGTGATGTGAACATTAATTATTGTAGATTACAAAAAACTAGAGCCAACTTTGCAATTTCACTGTCATATTCGTGTTCAGCATATAAAAATTGATAAGAAATGACTTTTTATTTCAGTAACATGACTTTTGTAAAAATTTGTTGACCAGTGTAACACCAGTTTTTAAAAAGGGTTCTAGGGTTGATCCGGGAAACTACAGACCGGTGAGCCAGATGTCAGTACCAGGAAAAATTTTAGAAACCATCATAAAGAACAAAATTACTCAACATGTAGATAGTCATGGCTTAATGGGGGACAGCCAACATGGTTTTAGACAGGGAAGAGCTTGTCTTACTTACCTGTTATGTTTTTTTGAAGGTGTGAATAAACAGGTAGACAAAGGTGAATCAGTTGATATAGTGTATCTGGACTTTCAGAAAAACTTCGACAAGGTCCCTCATCAGAGACTTTTGGCAAAACTCTCTAAAGAGTCATGGGATAGGGGGCAGTGTACTATTGTGGATCAGGAATTGGTTAAAAGATAGAAAGCAGAGGGTAGGGATAAATGGCCAGTTTTCCCAATAGAAAAAAGTGAATAGTGGAGTACCGCAGTGATCTGTGCTATGTCCACTGCTTTTTGACTTATTCATAAATGACCTGGAAAATGGAATAATGAGTGAGGTTATCAAATTTGCAGATGACACAAAACTATTTAAAGTTGTTAAAACCCATTAGGATTGTGGAAAATTGCAAGAGGATGTTGACAAATTGGAAGACTGAGCATCCAAATTTCAGATGAAATTGTATGTGGACAAGTTATGCACCTAGGAAAGAACAAACCCAAACTATGGTTACATGATGCAAAGTTCCATATTGGGAACCACCACCCAGGAAAAAGATTTAGGCGTCATCATGGATAACATGTTAAAACCCTCCACCCAGTGTGCAGCGGTGGCCAAGAGAGCAAATAGAATGCTAGGTATCATAAGAGAAGGAATGGAAAATAAAACAAAGGATATTATAATGCCTCTGTATCGTTCCATGGTGCGACCGCACCTTGAATATTGTGTGCAATTCTGTTTGCCGTATCTTAAAAAGGATATAGCGTTATTAGTAAAGATACAGAGAAGAGCCACCAAAAAGGTAAAGGGGATGGAAGGATACTCCTATAAAGAGAGGCTAAAATGTTTAGGGCTTTTTAACCTGGAAAAAAGACGGCTGAGGGGAGATATGATAGAGGTCTATAAATTAATGAATGGAGTGGAACTGGTAAACATAGATCGATTGTTTACGTCATCAGAATATAAAAAGACTAGGGGACATGCAATGAAGCTACAGGGTAACCTATTTAAGACTAATAAGAGAAAATATGTTTTCACTCAACGTGAAATCAAACTCTGGAATTTGTTACCGGAGGATGTAGTAAAAGCTGTTAGTGTAACTGGATTTTAAAAAGGTTTGGACAGGTTCCTGGAGGAAAGGTCCATAAACTATTATTAAAAGGGATCCAGGATATCACTGCTTGACCCAATACAATCATTCAGGAACCCTGTGTCTTTTGGATGCTGGGCTTGATGGACCTTGGTCTGACCCAGTATGGCTTATTTTATATTCTTACGTACTATCGATGCCTGTTTCTGCTAGCAATGCAAGCATGATATTGTGATCCACATGTCAAAGGCTGCTAAGACATCAAGCATCCACAGTATTGAGGCAGATCCCCTATCACAGTTTCTATGGAGATCATCAAATGACATGTGTCTGGTTAGTTTCTTTAATTCTTTAATCGTTGAGTTGAAAGCAGATTGTCTTATACATTTTCCTAGAAAAGGGATGTTCGATACTGATCAGTAGTTTTTGGGCTCATTATTGTCAATGGAGTTCTTTTTCAGGAGAGGGTGCACCACGGCCGTTATACAAGAGAGGACTTCGCAATTTTTGTGACCCTTTCAAGGAGGCTTCTGCTAGCCAGCTGGGTATAGGTCAAGGGGACAGGATATTATCCATAGACATGTCAAGATTTTGTCAAGAGCCTCCTCCATTACCTAGTTGAATTAATCTTAGATAACTGTGCATGAGTGTTCCTTTATTTAGCTGCTGGTAGCTTCAATGGTGTCTGTAGGTCCTGATGAAAACTTCATTTTGCTGGCAAAATATGTTACAAAATCATCACTGATCAGTTGTGATTGGGAAGACTGATTCTGTTGTGGGGGTAGAAGTAGACTTTTATTTTTTGAATAGCTGCTTGGTTGAATTTGCAGCCTCTTCAATGCTATGAGAGAAGTATTGATTTTTGGCAACTGATAAAGCTTAGCAGTAGGTTGCCATATGTTCCCTACAGTTGTCTATCCTCATCCAGGTGAGGTTTATGCTGTTTTCTCTCCAGATTATGTCCCTGATGCTTAAGGATCTGTAGTTCTGAAGAGAACCAAGGGGAACATTTGTGCATAGGACCACCTTCAGTGAAGCATTGTTTTCTAAGGCCATTGCTAACTGTGTATTCCAGATGTCAACCTGCTCTGATACTGTAGGGTGCCTTTCACAGAGAATTGTATTAAAAAATGATCCATCCATGATATGGATGTTATCTTGATACTATCTTCCTGTTTCAGGATGTGTAGTCCTTTGCAGAACACCAGAGATTTGATAAACCTGCATTAATCCTACTGCTGCCATCTCATCAAGGAAACTGCTGGTGACTCTGTCTGGGGTTTCAGTATGTAAATTAGTCCTGAATGATAACTAGCCTAGAAAAGTCTAGGGTTACCTCTATAACGAGATCCAGAAGTTCTTGAATAGATATCCTGCTGCTGCTTATCTTTTAGCTTGATTAAGAAACATTGTGACTTGTGCTGGTGGGGGATGGCAACTCTGTGTAATGTCACTGTTCTTCGTATGAGGACTACTATCCCTCCCTGGTCTTTGGTTGGTGCTGGATGGTAAATACTGATGGACATAGTTCAGTCATTGGGACTCCCTCAGTTTCATCCAGTCTGATCTCAAGTTATTCCCAAGATGCATAGGTGGAATTTGCTGATGACATCATGAATCATAGGAAATTTGTTGTTGGCTGACTTGGCATTCACTCGGCCTAAATTTCCAAATAGTGGCCTGATACTGATAGGCAGTACTGTACCTAGTCCTGTGCGAGCGGTGCAGCTGCACAGGGCGCAAGAGAATTAGGAGAGCATGTCCGGTTGCCGCGTCCCCCCTCCCTTACATTGCCGTGCCACCCCTGCCACTTTTGTTTTCTTGGAGATGGTGGCGGCAGCAGCACAGTGAGGTAGACTTCTGTTTCTAGACAGATCAGGTCCCTCCTTCCCTTCTCTGATGTAGGTCGCATCAGAGGGAGGGAGGGAGGGTGGGACCATGCCTGCCTACAAATGCGGGCCTGCCTCGCTGCTGCTGCCGCTTCCGAGAAAACAAAAAATTGGCGGCAGCAGCAGCAGGGCAACGCAGGGGGGGGGGGGCGGACGGAAGCAGGCGATCAGCGGGGGGAGGGACGCCGGAACTGGAGATAGTATAGGGCCCAATTATGGCTTGGTATGGTGCTGCTAATAAGCGTAAATGGGCAGGTAGTTATTTGAGTTTAATTAAGGTTTAAGGTTTTTTTACTTAATATACCGCTAAACATAAGGAACATCATAGCGGTTTACAGAGGTTCAAATTATAATGGTCACCCTGAGGTGAGAGGAAAAGAAAAAAAGGAAAATAAGTTACATCTGTTGATAGGAAAGCAAACTAGGCAGATTCATACAACAGGACGATAGAGGGGAGAGCGGGGGGAGGGGGAAGGGAAGACAAAATCATGTTGGAGGTTCAGGAAGGTCGAAGGCAAGGGAAAAGAGGTGAGTTTTAAGGCGGTTCTTAAAGGTGGCATGGTCTTGTTCGAGGCGGATAGAAGAGGGGAGGGAGTTCCACAGGGCGGGGGCAAGGAAGAAAAAGGCAGAGGAACGGGTGGCCATTTGTTCTTTTGAGTTTGTGTTCTCTTGCCTGGCCTGGGAAAACTATATTTACCTCTTCTCCATACTACTAAGATGTCCAAGGACCTTGGTTTACTGTACCAAAGCACATTCTTGTTGTTGAGGCAGATGAGGGATAATGGGAGTCTCCATGCCTGTATATGTCAAAGGACACTCCTTTTGTTTCTTTCCAGCAATTATCAATTAGGTGTTTATGGTTTATTTAGTACTTGTTATACTGGCTTATATAATGAGTAAAGTGGTTTACACTAGTTAAAATAGTATGGAAAAGAAAATCTCCAGGAATAAGCAGGAATGTATTCATCACATATGGGTATCATCGGTACCGACGGAACCTGCATGGGAACGCTCCCCAGCGTCCAATTAGAAAGCTTTTGGGAGCATCCCACAGCGCCTGCATGCTGCCTTCCCGCCTTTCCCAACTGCCTCTCTCCAGTTCTTCGTTTTCCGCGGAGCCAGCAGGTCGTGTTCCTGTCACCACAGAAAATTGTTCTTCTTTTTTGTGGTCGCGTCTGTCTTCCTCGACGCTTTACCGGTACCGCCGTTTTTTTCTTCTTTCTTTCTTTTCTTTAAAAAAAAACAAAACAACAACTACTTTTTAGTACTTTTCCCATTGTTTTTCCAGGTGCAGGCGCCTTTTTGGGACTTAGGCCCAGGATTTTTTCCACGATGGAAAAACCCTCTTCTGGGTTTAAAAAGTGCACCAAGTGTAGGGGTACCATTTCCGTCACCGACACCCATGAGTGGTGTCTGAAATGTTTAGGTCCTGACCATTCCATCTCGGAATGTATGGCCTGTGCCATGATGTCCAAGAGAGGTCGACAGAACCGAGCTGCCAAGCTCAGTACCCTGTTTCCCTCTGATGCAGCTTCGGTGGCATCGACGTCTTCCAGGGCTTCGTCTTCCCGTGGATCTCAGGTAACTAAACATAAGTCTAGCCGGTCCTCAAAGGGTAGATCTCCTTTTAAGCATCGAGATGCCTCTGGCGTTGCCCTTGAGGATTCTGCACCGGCAAAATTGCCCCGGCGGGAGGCTTCGGCTTCCAAAGCATTATCGGGGTTCCAGGATGTTCTCGAGGCCTTGACCTCAGCAGAACTGCTGGTGCCATGCTCTGGGGTACCAGCGGTCTTCTCCCGTACCGACATCCAGGCATCGACAGCATCGATAGACCAGAGAGTCCTGGCTATTGAGCGCAGTCTGGCGGCTCTCCTTTTCGGCATTGACACCCTCGGAACCATGACAGACAATCCGGCCGGTACCAATGACATCGACATCAGTATCGGTGTCTGCATTGCCGGTACCCAGTTATCCGATGCCTTCCAGTACCGATACCCCGGTACCAACTACTCCCAGTACTGACTTCGCTCGGTACGGGTATCGGGCTCTTCAAGAGCATCCGGACAGACGGTACTTCGAGTCCTCAGAAGAATCTGACGATTCTGACAGTTCTGTCGATGCAGGAATGTTTCTCCCAGAGGAGCCCTCCTCCCCTAAGCACAGGATGTCTCCTCCAGAGGATATTTCCTTCCAGGATTTTATCAGGGAGGTGGCTCGGGGTCTGTCCATTACTGTGGCCCCTGAAACAGAGCCCAGAGCTAAGAAGATTGAAATTTTACAATATCCCAAAACTCCTAAGGAGGCAGCTACCTTGCCCATTCATGAGATTTTGTATGATCTCATGTTAAGAATGTGGGAGACACCTCTTACCACCTCTCCTCATTCTCGCAGACTAGATACTCTGTATCGAGTCCCTCCTTGTCCTGGTTTCCAAAAAACTCAGCTTCCTTACCACTCTATTATAGTGGAATCAGCTATGAGAAGGATCAAGAGTGCAAAGAGGCATGCCTCTAATCCTCCAGGACGTGAGTGCAGAACCCTGGATGCTTTTGGACGTCGTGTCTTTCAAGCTTCCATGCTTTCTGCCAGGATCAGTTCCTATAGTCTATACATGGGAATGTTCCTGAAGGAGGTCACAGGTGATTTAGAGGCTTTGCGTCCTATTCTTCCTGAGGATAGAAGACAGGATTTTCTCACATTGGTCAAACATGCCCAAGATGTTTCTAAATTTGTCAACCGTGCAGCTTTTGACTGCTTTGAGTGCATAAGCAGAACCTCTGCCATTGTCATAGGTGCACGTAGAATTGTTTGGCTCCAGGCATCTGATCTGGAGTTCTGGGTACAAGACAAATTGGGAAATATCCCTTGTACTGGTGAGAACCTGTTTGGTAGAGACTGGCAGGAAAAGGCCAATGAGTTGGATGCTGACAACTCCACCTTGGATAGATTATCCAAGTCCACAGCTGATCCTGCTAGAAAGAAATCTTTCAAGAAACCATTCTTTCTAAGAAGAAAAGATATTATCCTGCTTGTGCTTAGCAGGGACGTTCTGCAGGTCAGCTTGTCAAAAAAGGTCAGCAACCACCCAAACAGAAGAAAGCAAAGACTGCTAAGCCTCAGCCGTCCCAGCAGTCTCAACCTCCACAAGGCCTTTGACTTTCAGCTAGAGAACTTAGCCTTCCTGGCTCTCATGGGACCAGAGCCTTCCACCATTCCAGGAAGGTTATGTCACTTTGCCCCCACATGGGGGCAGATAACAGCAGAGCATTGGGCACTCTCCATCATAAAGGAGGGGTACAAGCTTCATTTTTCAAGCATGCCCCCTCCCACAATAATAAGGCAGTTCAATTCTCTGACCTCTCTCATCAACCTGTTAGGTCAGGAGGTCACTATGCTTCTTGCCCAAGGGGCAATAGAAGAAGTACCCATCCATCAGCAGGGTACAGGTTTTTACTCCCCCTATTTTCTTATCCCAAAGAAAACAGGGGGATACAGGCCTATCTTGGACCTCAGAGAATTGAACAAATTCCTTGTCAAAGAGAAATTCAAGATGATTTCTCTCGGAACTCTGCTGCCATAGCTTCAGAGTCAGGATTGGCTTTGTTCTCTAGATCTCAAGGATGCGTACACCCATGTTCTCATCCATCCAACTCACAGAAGGTTCCTTTGGTTCCTTTTTCAAGGAAAGCACTACCAATACAGGGTGCTTCCTTTTGGCCTGGCCTCAGCACCAAGGGTGTTCACGAAATGCATGGCTGTAGTAGCAGCATTTCTCCACACTCTAGGGATATTTGTCTTCCCCTACTTAGACGACTGGTTCATTTGAGCCCCAACAGAATCAGAGTCCAGGACTTCTCTATCCTGCACAATGCGTATCCTTCAGTATTTTGGGGCTGGTAATAAACATCCCAAAATCCAGTCTAACTCCCACTCAGTCTTTAGAGTTCATAGGGGCTTTGCTGGATACCAGAAAGGCAAGGGCCTATCTCCCCCAGGCCCGCTGCCTTCGCATGGTGCAGTTAGCTTCTCAAGCAGTGCTAAAGTCTTATCTCAATACCCGAGAAATGCTACAACTACTAGGCCACATGGCATCTACTGTGCATGTGGTTCCCTATGCTCATCTCCATATGAGGGCAGCCCAGTGGACTTTATCCACTCAATGGACCCAGGCATCAGGATGCCTGTCAGACAAAATAGCATACACAAGTCGCCTTATTTTGTCCCTCCAGTGGTGGAAGTCCACTCAAAACCTGTTGCTGGGGTCCCCTTTTCAACAATCCTTACCCCAAGCAACTCTAACAACAGATGCTTCTCCGATGGGTTGGGGAGCTCATCTGCAAGACCTCTCCACCCAAGGCACCTGGTCTCCGCAGGAGACTCATCTACATATCAATCTCTTGGAGCTCAGAGCAATCTTCTTTGCTCTTCGAGTGTTCCACACTCTGCTCAGCTACAAGACAGTCCTCATTCATACGGACAATCAAGTAGCCATGTTCTACGTGAACAAGCAGGGGGGAACAGGCTCTGTTGCTTTGTAACGAAGCTTTGCGACTATGGGCCCTCACCAGAGAGCATCAGATTCATCTCCTGGCAGTGTATCTTCCAGGCATACAAAACTCTTGAGCAGACAGACTCCGTCGAGTTCTGCTTCCACACGAGTGGTCTCTGCATGCAGACTAGGTGGCCAAGATTTTTCAAATTTGGGGAACCCCGGACATAGACCTCTTTGCAAGTCCGTGGAATACCAAACTTCCCCGGTTCTGTTCCAGAATTCCGGCTCAGGGGGCTCAGGCCAGGGATGCTTTCCTCCTTTATTGGGGTCAAGACTTCCTGTTTGCCTTTCCACCCATTCCCCTAATTCCCAAAACCCTGTTCAAGCTTCAGAGAGACAGAAGCCATATGATTCTCATAGCTCCACATTGGCCACGGCAAGTGTGGTACCCTCTGCTTCTACATCTCTCTCAAGCTCCCTCCCTGGAGTTAAGGTCTGCTCCAGATCTCCTATCTCAGGAGGACGGAATGTTATGGCATCCCAATCCCCAGTCTCTGCATCTCAGGGCTTGGTTGCTGAAGGCCTAGATCTCCATGATCTTAATCTCCCTCAGCAAGTAAAGGATATTCTTTTTGCTTCCAGGAAACCTTCCACAAGATGCTCTTATGCTTTCAAGTGGAAAAGGTTTACCATATGGTGTTCACAAAAGGGCCTTAACCCCCTTGCGATACCTCTGGAATCATTGCTGGAGTATCTCCTTTATTTATCCAATGCAGGACTTAAAACTAACTCAGTAAGAGTCCATTTGAGTGCTATTGCAGCTTCCTTTAAGTCTCTAAATGGACAGCCTATTTCCTCACATTCTCTTATAACAAGATTTATGAGAGGCCTTCTTCTAACTTAAACCTGGTTCTTGGGCAGCTCATGAAGCCACCTTTTGAACCTTTAGCTACTACCTCCTTGAAATTCCTTTCTTGGAAGGTTATCTTTCTAATTGCAATCACATCAGCACGTCGCATTAGTGAGTTGCAAGCGCTAGTAGCTGATCCACCTTATACAAGGTTCCATCATGACAAGGTAGTCCTTAGGACTCATCCACACTTTATGCCAAAGGTGGTCTCGCCTTTTCATCTGAACCAATGGGTATACCTACCTGTTTTTTTTCCAAGGCCTCATGCATCAAATGCAGAGAGGAATCTTCAAACCTTGGACTGTAAAAGAGCTTTAGCCTTTTACTTACAAAGAACACAGCAACATAGAAAGTCCTCTCAACTCTTTGTTGCTTTTGATCCTTCTCATTTGGGACTTCCAGTCTCCAAGAGAACACTGTCTAACTGGATTGCTCAGTGTATTTCTTTTGCCTGTCAGAGTAAGAACCTTTCTTTGGAGGGCCATGTCACAGCTCACAATGTGAGATCCATGGCAGCCTCAATGGCTCATCTGCACTCTGTGTCTATCAACGACATCTGTCGAGCAGCCACCTGGGCCTCGGTTCATACCTTCATAGCCCATTACTGCTTGGACAAGGACTCCCGCTGGGATGCCTTGTTTGGTCAGGCTGTTCTCCAACACCTGTTCCATACCTAATCAACTCCTACCCACCATCCTTGGTAGGATGCCAGAGATCCATGGGGGGAAGTGGAGCCTGTAATTTTTCGAGAGTACTCTCTACTTTCAGTTACGCTCCGTTTGGTCCTGGGTTCATTTCACAGAGACAGTAGGGTTAGTAGCACAATAAGACAGCCAAAACTGGTGTGGCTTGGAAAAAGGTCTTTATATAGAAATAGGCTTATTACATAGGTACAGAACAGAGAGATAAGGTTGTTACAGAGCTGCTTCCATGTATATCAATGAGACTGTGTGGGTGCATGTTTGTGTGTGAGAGAGAGAGAGGGGGGGGGGCAAGAAGTGTGTGTCAGAGCCTCATAGTAAGAAGTGTCCCATGAATGGGGAGAGAGAGAAAACAAAAGGGGGGGGGGGTAAGGAGAAAAGTGTGTCCAATGAATAGGAAGAAGAGATATTTTGTGTTTCTCTGTATTTATAGTGAAATTCTTCAGCACTTCCCTTTGTCATAATTTGGTTTGTTTGAGGTTTGCTATCACTTGATTAGCAAGGAGGGGCTGTTTGTCCTTCAGACTAATCAGGTAAACTATACTCATTAAGTCTGGAGACTGACATCACCAGAGGGTCAGAGCTAATCTCATCAGGTAAACTACGCTCATTAAGTCTGGAGACTGACATCACCAGAGGGTCAAAGCTGCTTGCAATCCAAGGTCTGGGAAAAGCCATGACACCTATGCTAGGCATAATGTCATGCTGATGTATGCTTACAGAGCCCTGTTCAGGGGCACACAACATCTGGGGTCTTCCCTGGCACCTAAAGCTAGGCAGTCCCCATATGTGATGACTACATTCCTGCTTGTTCCTGGAGATAGCATAGTTACTCACCTGTAACAGGTGATCTCCGGGAACAGCAGGAATTTAGTCCTCACAACCCATCCACCTCCCCTAGGAGTTGTATCTCTCTATCTCTCTCTTTCCTTTCCCTCGCTCTCTCTCTTTGTCTCAGCTCTAAAACTGAACTGGAGAGAGGCAGTTGGGAAAGGCGGGAAGGCAGCATGCAGGCGCTGTGGGATGCTCCCAAAAGCTTTCTAATTGGACGCTGGGGAGCGTTCCCGCGCAGGCTCCGTCGGTACTTACGATACCCATATGTGAGGACTAAATTCCTGCTGTTCCCGGAGATCACCTGTTACAGGTGAGTAACTATGCTTTCATTACTATCACAGGAAAAAAATAAATTAGGGAGGGAAAGAGTTCCCTGACAGATGGCCATGTCTCAGGGACCCTCCTCACAGGATCACAAACATTTCCTTGAAGAGATGGGTTTTAGGGCTGGCTTTGAATATACTACAGGATAGTTCTAGGCGTAATTGTCAGACAAGCACTAACACACCTCAAACGTCATCCCATTTTTGAAGAGGTAACTTTGGCTGTGTAACAATTTATGCATCCAGAATTAATCAATGCATATACTAGATAAGGAGTAATTGTATAACTAATCCACTCATATAGGACACTTCTTCAAAACATAACTTATTAAAAAAATGTATTTTGTATATAAAATATTTTACATTATAGGGCTCAAATGTCTTCATGACGTTCAAAAAATAATACATTATCATTGGTTTTCACATCTCTCTGATTGAACATTAATTATCATTTTCCATTTTATATTAAAAATGGTTACCAACATCCAGATTGCGCCACTTATCTTGTCAGAAGGATTTTATGACCGCTGTGGGCTCTGGTCAATCAATTCATCCAGGACCTGTTCAACTACTGATAAGTGACCCAAGCTGGCCGGTGGCTTCTCCCCATTTGGGGGCTTCTTCAGAGTTTATATATGAACAATAAGGAAAACTTCATCAAAAATTTTTTATTGGTATCTACCCCCCCCCCCCTTCATTCCTGCTCCTTGGTACAGGAAACTCCGCATCCTGCTAACTTAAATTACAAAAGTATTGCCATTCTATTTCTGAGGTTAAACCCACTGGATACCGAGCTCCACTGGAAAATATGTTCTTGCTCCCCCCTGAAGCAACTTCTTAAAGCTGTGGCTCCCTTGATGGCTGGAAAATAGTTCTATTATGAAAAACTTCAAATCTTCTCTCTTATGGGAGATAGGAAATGGGTAACCAGAGGTGCCATCTCTCTCAGTACATAGAGCTGATCGATGTTCAGTAATGCAGATTTTTAATCTTATGAATTGCCCGGTGCATGTTGACATACTGTGCAATGGCCACACTTAAGATGCCCACCCGGCAGGGAAGAAATAATATCTGGATCCATAGCCAGATGCCTGTAGCAAAAAAAAATTATGTACAATTTTTTTCTTTATTTGGAATGCAAAAATGCATTGTGTGCCATAGAGTCAGACTCCTGGCAACCTAGGAGCCCCTTGGGTTTTCTTGGCAAGGAGTGACCAGAAGTAGATTGTCAGGCCTTTCTTCAGAGGCACTGGAGGGTTAAGTTACTTTCCCAAACCCAAAAGGAGTGCCAGCGGGAATTGAACCCTGGTCTCTTGGTTACTAGGCTGCTGCTCTAACCACTCAGCTATTGTGGAAACACTATCATGGACACCTGAAATATTCCAAAGCACTGAATGATCTTCTTAATGGTATGCGCCTGAGCAGAATAAGGCAAAACACAGACCAGATGTATATCCCTTTCATGCTGTTGAGATTTCAAATGATGGTCTCTTATTCAAGTATTTTTCAAGTGAAGTCTCAAAAACTTTAATTGGGTAACATTTGTCAACATAGCGCTTCTTCATTATTTTTGCTAGCTGATAAAATTCATCCTCGGTAGAACAGAGATGCTTAAAGTGCAAAAATTGTCCAAAGAGACTATTATACTTAACACCAGTTTTCATCCTAATATAAATATCTTAACTCAAAAGGCTCTTTCTGTTGGTCACTTGCTAAAAATAGTTGTACAAAAAGTGCCAGTTCTCCTTATAATCATCAAAGCCAAAAAAAGATACCAAATCATTTGATATTACTGAAGAAAATTACAAATTAGTGACCTCTACATTCATCCACTGAAGGAACTTATCCAATGAAACATTACATCCAGCCCAAATGAAGAATGTTATCAATGAATCAAATCCACAGTTTAATATGCAGTTTGTTAAGCTGGTTCAAGTATTTCCTTGCAGACAGGGCTGACTTTGTTTCCTGTAAGACCTTTTCTTCAGGATTAACACCCATATTATGTGAGGTGCCAGAAGGTGCTATCCTGTCTCCCTCCCTTTTCAACATTTTTTCTATATCCACTGCTGACCCTCTTGCAAAGTCAGGAGGTAGCTATATTTTCCTATGTGGATGACACACATTCTTTTCCCTACGGATCTCTTTTTGCCAGATATCATACCTCTAAATCTGTCTCTTCATGCAGCTACTGACTGGCTCAAGACAAGACACATAAATTAAAACAATCCTGACAAAACAAAAGTGGCTTTGTTCCTATGTTGAAACAAAGTTCTTCCTATTAGCCCTATGATTCAAAACACTATTTTTTCTCTAAAAGACATGAAGGCGTATTCTACAAATGTGACACCCAAGTGCAATCTAGGGCATCAAAGTCAGAATGTATTGGGGGGTGGGGGCGGAGGCAGGGAGGCAGGCATGTCCAAGCTCAGGCATGATTTCACAAACGTGGATGTGCCGGATATGTACATCTGCAGGGCATATATGCCCCTGGAATAGTATTCAAGACTGGAGCTCTAGGAATAGCCTAATGATTAGAGTAGTGGGATAGGACCAGGGAAGCCAGTGTTCAAATCCCACTGCTGCTATCATTGTGATTATGGAAAGTACTAGGGTTGGTGGAGTACCATCCTCTCTACACCCTCCGAGATGTTTTACAGCCAAAACAAGCACTTTTCCAATGCCTATTCATGCCTGGAGCACGTCTGAACTTGGATGCGGTCGCAGACATCCCCAGTGTTTCTGAAATTGAGTGGGGCTGTCTAAGTCCTTTTCACTGCCCCAGACACACGTCTACTATGTCCTGTGCCTATTTGGCCATCCCTGCACCGGCGATGTCTTTAAAAACCATTTCTAAAATGGGTCTGGGGCAGGGAAATTTATGGAGATGTCCCCGATGGATTTCAGAACCCTCTGGAAAGTCTGAGACAATGTCCATGTTTAGACCTGCTGCAGGCACAAATAGGCATCGGGAAAGTGCGTGTTTGGGTCCTAAAACATCTGGAGGCTGTAGAGAAGATGGCACTCCATGATCTCTGTTACTCTTCACAATCGTGATGCTATTTTTTGTGTACTTGCAAAACCTCTGTTGTATGTGAACCACTGCTGAATGCCTCTTAAACATCACCAATCTTGTCTGTGGGACCATCTACAGAGATGTCCTGGAATAGTTGCCCATATCGGGCACTTCCACATTGTGCCTGAACTTGGATGTGCCTGCTTTTTTTATAGGACATTCTGGCTTGGACAACTCATATTGCACTTAGATAGCCTTTGTAAAATGTGCCTTCACATGTAACTGAGACACACTATAATAAAGGGAGAACTATTGACAATTCTGGATGAAATTAGGGAAAGCCAATATAAGACTAAGATAGCACAACTAGATGAAGCAATCAATCACATATTACTCAAAAGCTGAGTTAAAATAAACAAGTTTAAATCCTCTCTTAAACTGTTTATACAAACCTGCTAGATGGAGATCCTCAGGAAGTGGGTTCCAGAAACAACAGGCTTGGTTACTGAAGGCTGCATTTTGAAAGAACATGAGCCTAGGTCTAGTTTTGGAAGGATCTTCCAGATAATTGGCTTGTGAGGATTTCAACATTCTCCAAGAACAAGCAGGATGTCAGCCCTCACATATGGGTGACATCGGCATCGATGGAGCCTGCGCAGATTCACTCAGCTTTCAAAGAAAGCTTTTGGGAGTTAGACCACATATGCACAGTCACCTTCCCACCCAAGGGTACAATCTTACCCCGGTCGTCTTATTTCTGTACAGCCCTGCAGACACCCTGTCTTTTGTCCCCGGTAAAAGTTGATTTTTCTAACCCTTCTCTTAGCGTTTTTTCTCTTTTTGCCAATTGGTTCCCATCACTTTCTCACCGCCCGAGTCCGCCCTCGCCTAGACATTGTGTTTTTCTCGGGTCCTTTTTTCTTTTTCAGTGCATGGGTCTTTTCTCACACCTCTCTGACTGAGACATCTGAATTCGATCTCACGGGTACTGTCTTTCCCGCTATGTCCTTCAGTAAGCGGATTTAAGCAATGTGGCAAATGCCCCATACCATGTCCATAATAGAGTACCACATTTGCTGCATCAAGTGCCTCTGTGTGGATCATGACATCTCCACTTGCCCACTCTGCCTGCAGATGTCAAACAAGAGCCAGAGAAAATAGTGAAAAACAGCGGGGGGAACTGTTTGGATCAAAGGCCTCTGCCGTGGTACAGGCATTGCGTCTGCAATTGCTGCCCTAGGAGACTCTGTCTGACGATTTGGTGTCGTGCGCACATGCTTGATCCAAGCTGAGGGTGATGGCTGGGAGTGGTCCTTGAAGATGCGCCAGCAGGAGGAGGCTCCCACCGTGTCAGGGGATCGGTCCTCCGATGCGATCACCAATGCTGATTCCCCTTCGAGGGAGCCAATTTCGGTCTCGATGCCTCAAACTGGTTGCTGCAGAGCTTACTGGCATCGAAACCTGGATGGTGGTGTTGGAACGCAGCCTGGCTGCATTCCTCGGGGCCAGATGCCTGGAGCCTCCAGGTCATTGGTGCTGACAATGTGACCGTCCACTGCGAGGATGTCCCTGAAGGAAGTCCAGCCAGTGCTGCAATGATTTGCTCACTTGGAACCACATCAGTTGGCCTCCTGTTAGAGGCGCAACTTGCCCCCAAGCACCTCAGGGTGGGCACATCTGGCACCTCACTCTCCATTGATGCTGGTGGCTCATTGCTTCGATGACTGCCCAGGCCTCGAGGTCTCATCTGGCTCCAAATTGGGCTGGGAGACTGACAACAAGTTGCTCGACACCATGTTACATAGGGAAGTTCCTTCTGAACCCTCTTCCCCTCAGGATCGCCAGAGGTCACCACCCAAGGACCTCACATTCCTCAACTTTGTCCAGAGGATTTCAAAGGCCCTGGCCTTCATAGCAGAACTGGAAGACTAGCCCTGTGCTGAGGACTTGGAGATCCTCCAGTACGAGGCCCCTCCAAAGGAGGCACTGACGGTGCCGATTTCCCCCCCCCCCCCCCCCCATCTAAGAGCACTTGCTGTTCAGGATGAGGGAGTGCCCAGTGACGGTGCCCATTGTGAGCCGGCAACTTGACTCTATCGATTTGACAAAAAGCCCCAGCTTTCAGAAGACACACTTGCCTCACAAAGCCATGATGGTGGAGTCGGTCATGCATCAAATAAAGAGTCAGAAGATGCACTTCTCGGTGCCCCCTGGTAGGGAGGCACACACCATGGATGGGTTTGGCAGAAAGTGCTACCAGGACTCTATGCTCATGGCCCACATCCAGGCTTACCAGCTGCACATGAGCATGTACCTGAGAGACTTGGTGAAGGAGCTCTCTGGGTTCTCAGCTGGGCTAGCAGGTGATTCTCTTGAGCACTTCTGGACCCTTGTCTCCTCAATTAAGGAATGCTCCAAATTCCAGACTTGAGTGGCCTACAATGGCTTACAGTCCATGGCTTGTGTGGCTGTGATGGGCATTATTGCCCACTGCCTGGCTTGGCTACAGTCCTCAGACTTAAATCAATGGGTATGGGACATCACGGGACAAACTGATGTCCCTGCCGAGGAGAGAACCTCTTCAGCAAATCCATGACCTCCATGACGGCTGAGTAGGAGTCAGAGTTTGACTAGGACTAGGTTGTCCCAAAAGACTGCTGACCCTTCCCGCCTCTGTTGCTGCCCTCTGCTATGGTGGCCTCCAGTTCTCCCATACTCCTCATCCTACAGGCCGTGGTGGTGGGGTTGGCCTTCTTCTCTCCCCCTCCTGTCATTTCCAACCTCTTCCCCTGCCTCAGTCTCATTCCTTCCTCTCTTTTGAGGTCCACTCTATTCGCCTCTTTGCCCCACTTCCTCTCCAGGTTGCTGTTGTCTATCGTCCTCCTGACAAGGCCATTTCTTCATTTTTCTCCGACTTTGACTCATGGCTTTTCCTCTTTCTTATCCCTACCTCCCCTACTCTTATTCTTGGTGATTTTAACATCCATGTTGATAACCCCTCTGATCCTCTTACTCTGAAGCTCCTCTCTCTTACCTCTTCATTTGGCCTTTAACTTTGTTCCTTTGCCCTCACTCACCTTTGTGGCCATTGTCTGGATCTGGTTTTCTTTTCTTGCTCCTCACCCTCTAACTTCATCAATACTGTTCTTCCTTTATCTGATCATCATCTTCTCTCCTTTAATCTTCACCTCCCACCACCTTTGCCTCGTCCTGTCTCCTTCACTCTATTTAGGAATCTTCTTGCCATTGATCCCCTGGCTCTCTCCTCTATCATTTCTCTGTCTCTCTTCTGTTTTGTCCTCCAAGTCTGTTGATATGGCAGTGATGTCCTATAATGCTGCACTCTTCTCAGCTCTGGACGTTCTCGCTCCTCTCACCCCTCGTCCTGTGAGGAGTTCCTTACCTCAGCCCTGGCTCTCTCCCACTATTCGCTATCTTCGCTCCTGTGCCTGCTCTGCTGAGCGTGCCTGGTTCAAATCCCACTCCCCTGAAGATTTCCTTCATTTCAAATTCATGCTCTTCTCCTTCAAATTAGCTTTAGCTCTTGCCAAACAAGATTACTTTGTTCACCTGACTAATTCTCATATCTCTGATCCTCGCTGTCTCTTCACTGCTCTCAGCTCTCTCCTCAAAGTGCCTCTGCCTCTGATCCCTCCTTCACTTTCTGCCCAAACCCTGGCTGATTTCTTCCTTGATAAAATCCATAAGATCACTCTCCAATTTCCCTCTAAATCCCCTATTTCCCCATCCTGCTCTCAATCCCCCCCTTCTTATCCTACCCTCTCTTCCTTTCCTACGATTTCTGTTGATGAAACTGCTCATCTTCTCTCCTCCTCCAAGCTCACCACCTGCTCCTCTGATCCTATCTCCTCCCATCTCCTCTCCTTTATCTCCTTTACCGTTGTCCCCTCCATTTCTTATATCCTCAACCTCTCGCTCTCCACTGCTACTGTCCCAGCTGACTTTAAACATGCTGTGGTCACGCCTCTCCTTAAGAAACCCTCACTTGATCCCTCTTGTCCTTCTAATTATCGTCCCATTTCTCTCCTTCCCTTCCCTTCATTTCTAAACTGCTCTGACTTCCTCTCTTCCCATGCTCTCCTTGATCCCTTACAATCCGGTTTTCGTCCCTTGCACTCTCCTGAAACTGCTCTTGTCAAAGTCTCCAATGACTTGTTCCTGGCTAAATCTAAGGGCCTTTATTGTGTCCTTATCCTCCTTGACCTACCTTCTGCTTTCGACACTGTTGACCATGATCTTCTCCTTGACACTTTGTCCTCGCTTGGCTTTAGGGACTCTGTTCTTTCCTGGTTCTCCTCCTTTCTCTCCTATTGCTCCTTTAGTGTATGTTCTGGTGGCTGCTCCTCCTCTGTTACCCCGCTCTCGGTTGGTGTCCCCCAAGGTTCCGTTTTGGGTCCCCTCCTTTTTTCTCTCTATACCCAATCCCTTGGTGCGCTCATTTCCTCTCATGGTTTTCAGTGCCATCTCTATGCTGATGACTCCCAGATCTGTCTCTCTACTCCTGATCTTTCTTCTGCTTTCCAGGCTCGGACCTCTAGCTGTCTCTCTGCCATCGCTGCTTGAATGTTCCATCGTTGCTTGAAATTGAACATGGCCAAAACTGAACTTCTAATTTTTTTTCCTAAAATTTCCCTTTCTCCTTCTTTTTCAGTCTCTGTGGATGTCTCTGTTCTCCAACCTGTTTCATCCGCTCGCAACCTGGGTGTTATTTTTGACTCTTTGCTCTCTTTCTCCTCTCATATCCAACTCATCGCTAAGACCTGTCACTTCTGTCTCTTCAACATTGGCAAAATCCACCCCTTTCTCTCTGAGCTCACTACTAAAACCCTCATCCATTCCCTAATCACCTCCCGTCTTGATTATTGTAACCTGCTCCTTGCTGGTCTCCCTCAGTCTCATCTCTTCCCTCTTCAGTCTATTCAGCACTCTGTTGCACATTTGATTTTCCGTTAGCCTCGTATTGCCCACATCACTCCTCTCCTCAGAACTCTTCACTGGCTCCCTATCCGTTTCCGTATTTACTTTAAACTTCTCCTTTTGACCTATAAGTGCATTCGCTCTGTGGCTCCTCAGTACCTTTCTTCTCTCATTTCTCCTTACTTCCCCCCTCGTGAGCTCCGTTCTTCTAGCCAGCTGCTTCTTGCTATGCCCTTCTCCTCTATTGCCAACTCCAGATTCCACTCTTTTCACCTTGCTGCACCTTACGCTTGGAATAAACGCATCTTCTTTGTCCCTCTTCAAACTTAAGTTAAAAGCTCATCTTTTCGCCTCTGCCTTTGGCTCTTGATTTTGCTGTTCTCCTTCCTTCCCCTCTTTTATTTCACCTTTCCTACTTCCTCTTACACTTGTTTTTACCTCTTTCCTTTGTCCTGTCTCTATTGCTCTCATCTCTTTGCCCTTGTTCTTATCTTATTCTTCTCCTTTTCTTGTTTTGTCTTTTTAGATTGTAAGCTCTTTTGAGCAGGAACTCTCTCTTGTGTGTTTTTTTTTCTTTGTACAGCGCTGCGTGCGCCTGGTAGCGCTTTATAAATGCTTAGTAGTAGTAGTAGAAGGCTTCGGGGAAAAAGCCTTTCCACCCAAAGGTGAAAAAGGCTTAGCGAAAATACCCCCAATTTCCGGCCTATCAGGCTCCCCAACAGGATCAGCAGGCCAAGGGCCAGAGGCACAACTCCCGTAAGCAGAAAGCCCCCAAGCCCCAAACAGCACAGCAGCCTGTCTTCCCCCTGAGGGTCAGGGCCCAAGAAACATGGGAGGGCATCTGGTTCACTTCATTCACCTCTGGCCGGTCATCACCGAGTTTTTAGCTTCTTGCGGATATCTGGGAGCTCTATGGGTGTGCGTTAACTCTGTGGGGAGTGCATTCTCCTTGAGTTGTACCACTCTTTCCTTGTTGAGTTTTCCTACATATGATTCCTGTCTTTTCTATTTTTTATCTTTTGTCTCTACTTGTTCACCCTGAGCAGCAGCACAATAATTTTCAAATTATTATTAGTTTAAACACTTCCAGTGTAGTTTCTTCCAACAGGGTATGGCAGAAAGCATTGGGGAAAGTATACATTTTGTGGCATATTGTCAAAACTTTGTGAAATGAGAATCTGGCTCATTGCATTTTCCTAGTGGAAACCTGTGAGAGTCTGAACATGCTCAGGGTACTGTCTCCAAATGGATTCATTTTGCATATACCATGACAGGAATGAACCTCACCCTTAGGAAGGTATGTTGGAGATAATCTCAGTCTCTCAGATTCACTATTAGTGTTTGTCCCAACACTTGCACTGTTCTAAAGAGAGCCTCCATCTGTAATTGCCAACTGGCCGGTTTTTATATGGCTAGGCCGGCTGTCGGCGCAGAGTTAAAATGGGCCATGCAAAAGCCATTTTTTAGTGAGGGACCTGCTGCCAATGCTGCGGACACTGCTACTTTTCCCGGGTCTGTGACACAGTGGCATCAGTCACCCCCTGGCCTCCCCTTCAGCTGATAGCAGCAGCAGCGGCTTAAAAAACAAACAGACAAGAAAATGTGCGGAGTCCTGATTCCAGCATGCTTGTCTCTGCCAGTCCTGCCTCTTCTGATGTGGAAGTATGCACCAGAAGGGGGCGGGATCGGCAGAGACATGCCCACTGGAATTGGGATCCTGCGCTTTTGCTTTTGGCGACAGTTTGGGAGTGAGATGGGAGAGTGGCCACATTGGGCATCGGCAGGGGAGGGGGCCAGAGGTGGGGGGTATATGCTGGACACAAGGGGTAGGGGGACAGATGTTGCATAAGGGGGTTGCAGGGAGACATATGCTGCATATGGGAGACATGCTGGACAAGGGGAGGCAGGGAAAGAGATGCTGGACATGGGGGTTGGACAGAGGAACAGGTGCTGGCCAGGGTAGAAGAAGGGCAGATGGTGGCTGCAGGGAGGAGGCAGAGGGCAGATGCCAGCCATGGGATAAACGGACAGTGGACTGAAGGTTGCTAGAGAGAGGATGGAGAACAGATGCAAGGCATGGGGGAGGGGAGGGCAAAAAGGGTAGATGGTTGGGGAACATAGGAGTAAAGGGCAGATGCAGGACATCGTGATATGGAGGGCAGATGGTGCGCATGGAATATGGGTAAAAGGGCAGATGGGGGGATATAGGGGAAGGCAGATATTGCGCATGATGGGGCAAAGGGCAGATGCAGGACACAGGGGAGATAGGGAGAAAGGGCAGATGTTGGGTAGGGGCGAGATAAGAAAGGGCAAATGGTGGATATGGGGGCATAGAGGGAAGATGCTGGGCATGGGGGAGAATAGTAGAAAAAGGGCAGATGCTAGGCATATGGGGTCCTGATAAGAGGCACATTGTGGAGAAACGCAAGACATGGGGAGGGGATAGGAACACAGAGGGGAGATTTTGGACTGGAAAAAGATAGGGCCATAGAGGGGGAAGTGCTGGACATGGGGGGTGGGGGGTGGGGGGGAGAAGGATAGGGACAGGAAACAGCGGGGAGATGATGGGCCTGGGGAGGATAGGGATAGGGACACAGAGGAGAGATGTCGGGTATAGGGGGAGAGAGAGGAGGAGAGTTAATTAAAGACTGGGAAATAAGCTGGGGAAGGAGAGGCTGAGGAAGGAGAGAGAAGGAATAGGAGGGTTGGCGTGAGGGAAAAGATGGAAAGCTGCAGCTAAATACAGTAAAAAAAAATGTAAAATTAAGAAGTGGTCGATGAGGAGAAAGAGTGAAATTTGGATAGAGAAGCAGAAAAAGAATCTGGGGAAAACTAAAAAGAAGAAATTGGTGTTAGATACTGACCTAAGGAAGGAAGTGAAGGCAGGAGGAGAGAGAAGATATGGCAAATGAATAGACCATGAAAAGAGAGGTAAGAGAAGACAGAGGAAAAGAGACTCCGGAGACTGGACCAAAAACAATTTTTAAAAAAATACAATGCCCCGACATAAAAGGTAGAAAAAAAGAATTTTATTTTCTATTTAGTAGTTGGAATATTGTCAGTTTTTGCAATGCACATCTGCCAGGACTGGAGTTAGACATGGCTGGGGCCCAGCCCAGGCAAATATTTGGAGGGGATTCTAAACCCTACTAGCAAGCTGTTGCTCCTTCAGCATCAGACTGGTTTGGGGGCCTTATCTGTCTAGGAGGTCCAGAGCAATTGCCCTAGTTACATTCCTCCTAACGTCAGTCCTGACATCTGCTATCTCTTTTTTTTTATGTACAGTACAGGGGGAATGCAGAGTGGAGGAGTAGCCTAGTGGTTAGAACACTGGCTTGGTAACCAAGCAACCAGGGTTCAGTTCCCACTAGCACTCCTTGTGGCCTTGGGCAAGTCACTTAACCCTCCATTGCCTCGGAAGAAAGGCCTGGCAATCTACTTCCGGTGACACTGCCAAGAAAACCCAGGAGCTTCTGGGTCACCAGGAGTCAGGACTGCCTCAAAGGCACACATTGCATTTGCATTACAGGGGGAATGAATCTTTCTTTTTCTGCTGTTGTGTTGCATTGAATGCAGGGTCTGGTTTTTGAAGTTTGTTTCACTTTTATGTACATATTTCTATTTTCACTGGTAACATTTTCTGTTTGAAAGTCCATCTGTGTTCTGCATGTGCGGCTAAGGCTTGGCTATTCCAGAGTTGCCAAGTTATCCAGTTCCAGGAATGAGATTTTTGACTAGTTCTGGTTTTAAATTTCCCGTACAATGCATTATGGTATTTGAAGTCCCATTGAAATCAATGCTGCAGATCCCATAATGCACCATAATGAGATGGTCGGAAATCATGACTGGTTTAAAATCTCGCTACTGGACCCGGGTAATTTGGTAACTCTGGTATTTTGTTAGCATGTAATTTCTGTTAAAGAATGTGTAGTAATCTGGCTTGTTCAGCTTTACTGATGTTTGAGGGCCTACTGCAGTATTTTACAGTGCTGCCTTTTCCTTATAGAGTCCTTGCGTGCATTTTGGAAGTTAGTGCTGGCATGGTAGATTTGCTCTTCGCTCTGAGATTTTTTTTGTATTAATTTCCAACAGACCTGGTACTCGGAGGGTTTGTATTACTGTTACTGAGATCTTTGTTTTGTATGGTTAGCTATATGGGGAAGTGATCTAAGAACATAAGATATGCCATACTGGGCCAGACCAAGATCCATCAAGCCCAATATCCTGTTTCCAACAGTGGCCAATCCAGGTCACAAGTACCTGGCAGCTTCCCAAAAAGGCATATGCTTGTCCTGGGTATGCAGTGTATTTCCTTGGTCCTCTCCAATAATGGTTTATGGACCTTTCCTCCAGGAACTTGTCCAAACCTTTTTTTAAATCCAGCTGCACTACAGCTTTTACTACATCCTCTAGTAACGAATTCCAGAGTTTGATTACACGTTGAGTATTAGTTTTAAATGGGTTACATTGTAGCTTTTATTGCATCTTTCTACTTTTTGATGGCGTGAACAACCGATCTACATTTACCGGTTTCAATCCATTCATTAATTTATAGATCTCTATCATATTCCCCTTCAGCCGGCTCTTTTCCAAGTTGAAAAGCCCTAATCTTTTAAGCCTCTCCTCATAGGGGTTTCCTTCCATCCCCTCTACCATTTTTGTCACTCTTCTCTGTACCTTTTCTAATTGTGCTATATCCTTTTTAAGATACAGCGACCAGAATTGCACACAATATTCAAGGTGTGGTCGCACCATGGAGGCATTATAATATCCCTGGTTTTATTCTCCATTCCTTTCCTTACGATTCCTAGCATTCTATTTGTTTTCTTGGCTGCCGCTGCACACTGGACAGAGGGTTTCAACGTATTATCCAAGATGATGCTTAAATCTTTTTCCTGGGTGGTGGTTTCTAAGGTGATACTTTGCATAGTTTGGCTTATGCATAACTTTGCACTTGTCTACGTTAAATTTCATCTGTTATTTACGTTCAGTCTTCCAATTTATCAAGGTTCCTTGCAGTTTTTCACAATCCTCTTGTGATTTAAGAACTTTGAATAATTGTGTCATCTGCAAATTTGATCACCTCACTCGTCATACCTATTTCCAGGTCTTTTATGAATATGTTAAAAAGCAGCGGGCCTAGCACAGATCCCTGGGGTTCTCCACTATTCACCTTTCTTCATTGAGACAATTGGCCATTTAACCCTACTCTCTGCCTTCTATATTTTAACCAGCTCCTGATCCACAATACTACACTGCCTTCAATCCCATGACTTTAATTTCGCCAAGAGTATCTCATGAGGGACCTTGTCAAAGGCTTTCTGAAAATCCAGATACACTATACCAACCGGCTCACCTTTGTCTGCCTGTTTATTCACACCTTCAAAAGATATAATAGATTAGTAAGACAAGACTTTCCTTGGCTGAATCCATGTTGGCTTTCTCCCATTAAACCAAGACGATCTACATGTTGACTAATTTTATTCTTTATAATGGTTTCTACCATTTTGCCTGTCAGTAGTTTCCTGGATCACCCCTGCAACCCTTTATAAAAATTAGCGTTACATTGGCCCTTCTCCAATCTTTGATTCTACAGATGATTTTAATGATAGTTTACAGATCTATCTCTACTCTGAACAGATTGTTGGGAAAGGGATGGAGGTGGGAGTGTCTGTGGATGCAGAATATATATTTGGATTTATAGTAATACCATATGGGAGAGCATATGTGTATTGGGGGTCAGTGACTGAATGGATGCAGAAGAATGCAACCTCTTGTACTCCCTCCCCCCTTCAATATGGCCTGCAGATACTAAAGCCTACATTGCTACCATCTCTGCAGTTATTTGTTGGGGGTGTGGCAGAGGTGGAGGAGAAGGCAGGAGAGGGGGCGCAAGTAACTGCAGGTGGCGGGCCTTTTCCTTTCAAAATGTTGGCAACCCTATCTCTGTCTGGAGTTTATAAGATGTAATATATGCTTTTTGATGGGAGGGCATGTTTGTCTTGAAATTGTATTTTGTTGCAAGTTAAGTTCTTGTAACGTGTGCTCGAGGGTCTTTAATTCTCAGCAGATCTAGGTAAAGTTTGAGTTATAAACATTATTTCCAAGCTTGTTTATCTCAGAGCCATTCCTGCTGGAAAGCAGCAGATGGAGGAAGGGGAAGAAAAAACAATCTCAAAATGTTTAATTTGGGCCTGTTTATATCTAAAGATACAGTAACTAAGCCGTTAAAGAAGTCAGGTCCTGCTGTAGTACACCAGGCCGCACATATCTTTGTTTCTTATCATGGTGCTAAGTAAATTCCCTATAATGCTGTTTGGACTTTTATCAAATCAGCACAGAACACTGCTTATGTGATCCTGGTTTCTTTACCACACTTCCTAAATCAAATGTATTTCTATGTAAACAAGTCTGTTATGAAGAAAGCTTTTTATTGGTACTTTGTGTCTTTGCAAGAAAGAAAAATCTCCAGCTCGGGATGTAATGTTCCATTTGCAGACGGCGTAACCTTGTTTGTTTTGGTTGTTTTTTTAAATATAATTTTATTTAGAAAAGGAAATCAATTTGCACTACCACTGACATTGTGCCAGGCCCATGTTTATAGTGCCACATGATTCAGTCAGCGGGAAAATTTGCTGGCTTTAAGGTTTTAGTCAGCTTCGCTCAAACTGACCTTGATTCACTAAGGATTCTTTCTCTTTGTGCATTTGCAGGAGAAAAGTTTAATAAATTGGGCCCTCTGTATGGGGAGTCATCCCAGCCCAGTTGAGCCCAGTTCAGTAGATCCTCAGGGCTCAAGAGTTTCAAGTCAAAACTTTTTAATTCCTGTTATAGGGAATGTTACTGACCTTGATTGTCCTACCCTATGCTAACTGAAAGCACCAGTGTGAACTAGCCGTCAAACAAGATGTTTAAATCTTTTCCTATGACCATTCCAGGGTAGGCAATTGACTGCTCATCTGTGACAATTACATTAGCAAATGGGCTAATGTTGTTTCACATCATGCATATAGATGATGCCTAATAGTTGATTATGAGATTGCATCATGTTTTAATTCTTCTTTTATTCTTGTTTTTGTCATCCATGTTGCTTATTATTTTAACATATGTGTGTGGTGTTTATTGCTGACAATTGTAGGTGACACAAGATATAAATTCTTGTGAACAAATTTATTTAAGCTTGTTGTAGCTTGATATTCCTCTCTATTATTAGAGCTCCCAAGCAAATAACAAAGAATAGAACAATACAAAAGCTAATACAGAAAAAACCCAGCAGTACATACTGTATGTATATGGAGAAAAACAGAGTGTGTGTGCATAGTATATGGATATATATCTGATACAGTCCAGGGTATACATCAAAAGTAATGTTGCTGAGCATCATTCCAGTGCGTTATCTTTGTGAAGAGGCAGGGCAAGGGGGACCATGAATACAAGGGTCATCTTTCATTATTCATGGGGACTGGTAATTAGAGCATACCATAGAATTCTTGTAATTGGATTATGTCACACAAATTAAGATTAAAGAGCATGAGTATAAAATCTTGAATTCTGTTCAGTCAATCATAGGGGCTTGATGTAGCAAAGAAACTCTTTGGCCCAGATTTGGCTGGTATTCAAAGAACAACAAGCCCGGAAGTCTCAGCGAGCTCTGGAAAAGGGAGAAAGACAGACCCATGGAGAAGTCGCTTGCCTTTGTGCAAAGATGCACAGTTTCTTCCTGCTTTCGCATGGGTTCACTTGTTGGCTTTCGGTGCTCTGGCAAAAGTTGCTGGTGATGCTAGGCAGCGCATCTCCCCATTTCTGTCAATTCCCAAATAGGTCTGCAGCGCTGATCTATACTGACTTGCAGCTCTTCGTTTAGGTCCCCATTCTGACAGTCACTCTAACTAGATTCTTCAATACCAACCTGCCTGTATTTTAGTCAGCCTTCATCAGTGTGAAGTGCCTATTGCTGTCATTGTGTCTGTATGTTCAGTCTGCATCAGAGCCTGCTCAGATTTGGCTGAAATCTGCTAAGACCGCCTCTTGCTGAGATGTTAATATTCCTGACAAATTCCACCCAAAGCCAAGCGGGAGGAGACCACCCCAGCTAGATGAGCTCAGGAGGACCCTCTATGAATTTGCAGGAGCCCCTCCCCTCCCCTTGCAGAAACAGAAGCATGAAACGCAGGAGACCTAGGAACCGTGCTTGTGCGCACATTTGAAAATCCCGCAGCACTAGCTGAGGCTCATTATGCTGCAGAGTGGCAAGAGCGTAGGCAGCACGCTCCTTCCACTGCGCAGACATCCGGGAGAGGGGGAGGCCAGATACTGATTCTGAGAAAAGTGGGGAAGGTTGACACTGGTGCTGGGAAATGGGGTGGGGGGGAGATGGAACTTACGCTGACACTGGGAGAAGTCATGGGGAGAGGGCTGAAGGGGGCACTGTGGGTGGGGGGTGGGAGAAGCTGATACTGGGAGCACGTGTGTGTAGTGAGAGGGGGCTGATACTGGGACTGGGAGCATGTGTGTGTTGGGGCGACCTGATGTTGGAACTGGAAGAACCACTTTCCATGAAGGCGATATATAAATATTTATAAATAAATGGATTTCATTAATAAAATTTTAAAAAATGAAGTTTGTGTGGAGGGGAAGCTTATGCTGGCACTATGAGAAAGTGGTGGGGGGGAACTGATCCTATTACTAGGAGAAAGCATGGGGAGAGAACTGATGCTAATGCGAGGGAAGGGACTGTTTTGGACTGGGAAGGTACTGATGCTGATGCCAGGGGCTTGGGGGGAGGGGGGGTGTCGGCATTGATGCTGAAAATGGGGGGCTGGGTGAAGGAGAAAAGGGCATTGATACAGGAGATGTAGGGAGAAGGAGAAGCACATGCAGGGGGAGGTGGAAAGGGAGAGGCAGAGAATGTTGGGGGTAAGGAGGAAAGGCAGGGTAAAGTTAATACTGGAGACAAAGGTTCATCAGTGGACACTGGAGAAGGGGAAAGGTAGCATAGTAGAGCAGCAGAAGCAATAGATGCTGTGGAATGGGGAGAAAGAGGCAAGAAGGCAGATACTGGGTTTATAGTGATGTGGGAGAACTGGGACACAGCTTTAGGCAGAGACCCAAAGGATTGGCTTGGAGAGCAGAAGACAGGCTCTAAGATTAGCTGGACATTGGAAGTGTAAGTGGAGACTCCTGACTTACCTGAGATTGTCAGTGAGAGGACTAATAAATTTGGTAGGATGAAAGACTGGTGACTTGAGGATTCAGTGGTGGAATATTGGGGAGAAATTGAGCAGAGATAGGGGACAATAGAGACTAGATGATTTGATGAGGGGAGATGATTTGAAAGACTTGGAGAGGTTGGAGTCATTTGAAAGTTACGGAGGGCTATAGACTGGGTGAGAATCAAAGGAAGGGGATACAGTTGTGGTCAACATTATTGGCACCCTTGTATTTTAGGTATGTTGTGTACAATATCTTGAGAAATAATTGGAACTATTCCAATTGTATGCATCATAATTTTTTAATAGTATGTTCAAAGGTATACAACAAAAAAAAGATGTCTGTGCAACTTAGTCATAGTAATTTATGTGAAAAAAAAACAAAATATGACCTGGACAGGAATAATGGCACACTTCACTAATATTTGATTGCACAACCCTTGGCAGTGATAACAGCCTCCAAACATTTCTTGTAGCCATCTGTACGTTTCATACATCTGTCTGCTGGTAGTTTCTTCCACTCAACTGTGAATTGTTCCAGCTCATGAATGTTTCCAGATTCCTTTTACCAATCACAATTTTCAGCTCTTTCCAAAGGTTCTCTATTGGATTGAGATCAGGACTCATTGCTGGCCAGTTTAAAATAGTCCATTTGTTCCTTTTTAACTATTTTTTTGTACTTTTGGATGTATGTTTTGGGTCATTGTCCTCCTGGAGGACCCATGACCTTCGACCCAGATCTAGCTTTCTGATACTAGGTAGCGCATGGTGGGTTTGGGTAAAGATCAAGCATGCCTTTTTATATCTGTCTTTGAGCAGCGGAGTCCTCCTTGGCCTTCGCTGATGAAGTCCTTCTTTGTTTAGTATACAGTGTATAGTGCGGGTTGAATCCACCACTCCAGACTGCTCTAGGTCATCCTTAAGCTCTTTGGATGTTGCACATGGTGTTTTTCCAACAGTTTGCACTAACCTTTGAAGACTTCTTGGATTAATTTTTCTCTTCCCACCATGGTCCTGGGAGGTTCTTGACAATTCCATGAGCAGAAAACATCTTAATAAGATTGTGAATAGTAGACATAGGAATCCCAAGATCTTTGGAGATGGCCTTGTACCCCTTTTGAAGTTTGCTGTTTGGTGATAATGGCTTTTCTGACAGTCTCTTGTCTTCATCATTGTAAAAATGGACAAGGGAATGAATGTGGCCATTTTAAACAGAGCCTTCATTCGTTGATTCAAGTCATGTGAGTACTGACAATTGATCACAGGTGCATCTAATTTTATTGCAATGGGAATGTGGTTCTTCTGTTCAAACTGATTTGGATTGTTTATAATGGATGTTAATCATGTCCTGGCAATGTCCCAGTTTTTATACTATTTCCTACTATTTTATTTTTTAATTGGCCTTGTTTTATTTGATTCTTATGTGTCAAATTATGTGTGCATATGTAGTCTAAATCGATTTCATTGGCCACTTTATTTTTAAAAGAAGATATTGGACATTAAGGGGGTCATTCCGAGGCAGGGATAGCGAGGATGGATGTCCCCCACTATTCGGCCTCTCTGCTGACCCCAACTAACTTCCCTGTACAGTGTACGGGGAAGATAGACAGGAGTTGGGAAAGGGGTGTTGCGGGGGTGGGGTTCGGGCAGGCAGTGGGTGTTCTGTAGCCCCGGTGGTACAGAACCGATTCCAATGTAGGCCCTATACATCCAGGGCCGGCAGACTGAACGGGGAACTTATTCTACCTCTGAGATGGAATAAGTTCCCCTAGTCGGTGGTGAACGGTAGATCTGGGCAGCGGAGAAGGTGGGAGGGGGTAGAGGAGATTCCCCGCAGCCTGATCCTGACCTTGGGAGGCTAGATCACGGGTCGGGCTGTGGGAAATGCAACATCTGTTTGGTAGCCGGGGACAGCGGCTCCTGAATGGAGCCACAGCACCATGGCAAATGGATGACATAGTGCTGAGGCCTTGACTGATTTAGCCGGGCTAAGCCTGTACGTGTAGGCCGACCGAGATCGGGTTCCCAGCCTGCACATTCAGGCCTAGACACAGTTCTTATACTGCAGGGCTAGACGTGCTCTGTGGGATCAGAATCCTGTCTAATCTGTGCGTCTGGTTCCTACCGGGCGCACAGAGGGCTGGGACATCCAGGTCAGAATCAAGCCTTAAGGGGTTAAACTGCAAAGGTGTTAATATGTTGACCACATCTGTATGTATAGCGCAGTGCATGCCTTGCAGCGCTATACAAATGATCAATAGCAGTAGCAATATTTAGTCTGAGCTCATTAAAAAAATTGTGTTGTGTGTTGATGGGGTAATTTGGGGGGGGGGGGGTTGCATTATCCTTTTATTGTTTTTCTTCTTTGAATTCCTCGCATCCCTTCTCCCCCACCCCTCCCCACAGTATACGGACCGGATGTTTGTATCATTGTTTGCCTTTTGTTCCTATTACTTTTCTCATTTTCCTTAAGAGATTGTAATTGGAATATGTTGCAATAATTTTCTTTTTATATCTGTCTTGAATGCACTTGAAATCTTTCCAGTATGTACATACAGAGAATAAAAGCAAGGGCCTGATATTATGAAGCAATTCACCTGTATACTCTGCAGTGCTATGCATTTAAGTAACTTGTTCGTAAGTAGTGACCATATTGCTACTCCAGTGCATAACATGGGTCTGCTATTTTATTTGCCTAACGTTTGGTTTACAAGTTATCCAGACATCAGCTTAACCTCATTGTTCTTTAGATGACTTTTGTGCTGGCTCCCTAACCCTGCACATTTTTTCCCATGGATAAATACCAGCAAATACACATTCATGCAGTGGTATTTATCTGCATCATTACAGTGGGTTTTTTGAAAAAAGAAGCTGCTGTTGCAGGCACAAATAAAAGTAATGGCCCTAAGGCTGTCCGTAGCAGAACAAGCTCTAGTTTGAGTTTGCTGTCTGTCAAAATGGGCGTCATTGATAGAGTGTGCTGAAGCAGTGTACTCGCTCCTAGGGAAGAGGGCTGCTGCTACTCTGACAGTCCCCAACAACCATAAAGGGGTATGTTTACTAAACCACGTTAGGGTTTTGCAGCTAACATGCTGTTATAGTACAAGTAATGCTGTGCTAGCTGCAAACACTCTGTTATCTGTTGGGGCGTGCACAGCATTTTGCGAGCAGACAAGCACTGAAATTGCAAGGAGTGCAGCCCGGTCGCACTGTGAATGCACATAGTGTCATTCACTGAGGTAGTGTTATCTGCCTCCATGCTGTCTGCAACTTTGACGGTAACTGCACACTGCAGACACACTCACTCTCCGCCCCTAGCCACTCACTCTCCGCCCCTAGCCACTCACTCTCCGCCCCTAGCCACCCACTCTCCGCCCCTAGCCACTCACTCTCCGCCCCTAGCCACCCACTCTCCGCCCCTAGCCACCCACTCTCTGCCCCTAGCCACTCACTCTCCGCCCCTAGCCACCCACTCTCCGCCCCTAGCCACCCACTCTCCGCCCCTAGCCACTCACTCTCTGCCCCTAGCCACCCACTCTCTGCCCCTAGCCACCCACTCTCCGCCCCTAGCCACCCACTCTCTGCCCCTAGCCACCCACTCTCCGCCCCTAGCCACTCACTCTCCGCCCCTAGCCACCCACTCTCCGCCCCTAGCCACTCACTCTCTGCCCCTAGCCACTCACTCTCCGCCCCTAGCCACTCACTCTCTGCCCCTAGCCACACACTCTCCGCCCCTAGCCACCCACTCTCCGCCCCTAGCCACCCACTCTCCGCCCCTAGCCACTCACTCTCCGCCCCTAGCCACCCACTCTCTGCCCCTAGCCACTCACTCTCCGCCCCTAGCCACCCACTCTCTGCCCCTAGCCACCCACTCTCTGCCCCTAGCCACCCACTCTCCGCCCCTAGCCACTCACTCTCGTAAGTACCGTGGCATCTGCATTTTCCCCGTGCTGTTAACGTATGCCGATAGGTAGCTTAGCTTAGCAAACATGCCCCAAAGAGTTATACAACGGGACTGTCTCTACGGAGATGTCCCTCTAGCTCTTGGAGTTAGAAAACATACTGAATATGTCTGGAGAGGTAGAACAAAACAAAATCCGCCCTCGTGTTCCATACAGCTGGCCATATTCGGCACTGGCTGGGTGGTCAGCGGTATAAGTTCAAGGAGGTCATTTTAGAAGCATGCACACGTGTAAATAGTTGCAGTTGCATATGTAGATTGCATACAGGTATACATGGGCAATGTCAGAAAATGTATTTACATATAAAGATGATTGCAACACAGATTTGAAAGGGGCATGTACCGAGTATGGTTTAGGCAAGCTGGCAAAGTATTGTGTAGTTTCTTTTTTATAATAGGAATACATGGATACTTGAAGAAATGCATCTGCTCTGACGTACGTACAATTGTCAGCTACATGGTCCTTCGGACTTGGTCTCCACCAATGAGTTGGGTGGGAGGGGGGGGGACTGTGTTTAAGCTCCGTGGTGTCTATCACTGCTTTAAAAATACATGAGAAAATGTTATTGCTCTCCACTTCTTAAATGGCACCTCTTGAACCCGCAGCTTCTTTAAAACATGGCACAGGCATGTGTAAGTGCTGAGAGGTACACACGAATGTTGCAAGATACAGTAGGTGCCTACACATGTGTAGCCCCTCAATGATGGCGCTCTGCACATGTAGGTTTGTAAAATGGCTGCTCCAGCTATGCGAGGTGGCAAATGTACGTGCACACCCGCACATCTTTTTCTGAAAGAACAGGGGAAATGCCTCTGTCCCGATTTGGATGTTCCAGTTCTTACCTCAGTGTTCCATGCTAAATGAAACTTTTAAGTATTACGCTTCACTCAGCACGAAAAATACTAATATTCACTGCAAAACATAACCTGGCGTCTTTTTCCCCAAACAGGACAATTTTCAAAGGAATTTGCAAGGGTAAAAAGTGTGTATATCCCCTCTCACCCTCCATGTGGGGAAATACACACTGTTCTCTAATGCAGAGAATTTTACCCATGTTGTAGTGGAGGCTTCCCAGGGAGGGATTGGATCTGAGGAGAGAACGATAATAGTTTTGAAATTCCCAAACTACCATGTGCATAGTTTTGGTCAAAAATTATGTGCAGAAAGAAAAATAAGTCACTCTCTGCAGTTCTTCTTCCTTTCACTTTGAAAACTGGAGCAAAACTCACAGACTCTGAAGAAAGTTGAGGAGTTCATAAATTGTCTCCCTTGTGTATTTCACAGAGCATTCACTGAATGGAAAGTGCAACTGGCTGTCATAGTTTCATTTATAAAGATCTGTTACCACAAGCCCAGAACAAGCCTATGTTTACTACTACACATTTCTATAGTACTACGAGGCAAACACCATACTGTGCATATACATTGTAAGAGACAGTCCCTGTCCAACAGAGCTTACAACCTATTCACAACAGACAAACAGAACAAACAAGGGATGTTAGCCTAACATATCCAGCATGAGTTTGTAAAGAAATAATTAGGGCAGAGTAACGTACCCAAGCAAGAATCCAAGTCATTACTGCCACCTTAATCATTCTCGCACCAACACATCAACTGTTCTTCAAGCAATATTTAAAATTAAATACAAATTTAAATTACGAGAGTGGCAATTTTACAAGATGCCTAAGTTACACATCAGATATGTGCATAGGTTTGGAAGAGGAAATATACGTATACTTTCCATTTGAAAATTACTCAATTGAAATAACCTGCACGAAATTACACAAGAAAAATTGTCTGTATATTTATGACATCAAAAAGTCTGCATGTAAATGCTAACCTCACCCAGAATCCATCCCTGAAATGCCTCTATGCACATAAAAATCTGTGCACGTGGTTTCTACTGCATAATTTTGCATGTATAATAGGTGGGCAAGTCTATAAAATACTATTTATATACATACAGCACTGCTTTACACATAGAAATGATCTGTAAAATTGTGATAAATTTCAAGCTGGTTATGATATAGCACACAATCTTCTGATTCACATTAACAGTAGATCCCTTATAAGGATACCTTAAGGGGTATGTCTACTAAAGTGCACTAGCTGCTATCGTGCGGTATTAATCCTGCATTACTCTGTGGAAACAGCTAACCCGCAAAAAAACCCCAATACAAAAAAAAAAAACCATATCACAGGCAGTTTCCTGCAGTATCTGATTTTCCCATAGTGCAGCTCCCTAGGGGTGGGATCGGGGTGGGGAGTGGGGGTGGCCACAGTTGGCAGCCACCATGCAAAAGATTTTGCCTGGTGACTGCCAAAATCAGGTCCGATCGCAGCATCAGATAATGTCACCTTAAAGGTGGGATTATCTGCTGGGAGACTTGTGGGGCAGACTCTTCCCTGCTCGCAGACGGGTCTCCCCCACACAATATTGTCGGTACCATGGTACTGCGATCTGTGGCATTGACAGCATAAAAAATACAAATATGTGTTCCCCTGCAGCACCAATCCCCCCCTCCCTCCTCCCCCGGACAGCTTCTGATCTCCATCAGCAGATGACCATGGGGGATCAGTATACCCCCCAACTGGAAAAAAGTCCCTACTAGCGAGTTTGGCTAAGCCCTCCTCCTTCCCCCACTATAGAATAGAAAGGATGAGAGTCCATGGACTCCCCACCCTCCCCTCCCACCACCTCTTACAAAAATAAAATGCTAGTTAGCTAGTTGGCAAGGGAGCCCCCCAGCCTCCCTCCTCGACATACCTTGTATTCCCTGATAGTCTAGTGGAGAATGGGGCAGGAGTGATCCTCCTCGCTCCTGCCTGGGCTTGTGGCCAATAGAAAATGGCTGCTGTCACAAGGTGCTGCCCTACAGCTTCCCGCTAGGAGACAACATGGTGAGACACTGGTTATCTTTGTTTGGGCCTATGGGAAGGTCAAGAGGCTAGCCGGCATTCTTTTCTAGTTGGGGCGGGGGTGTACCGATCCCCTCCAGGGCAGCTCCTGATGGGGATCGGTGCTGAAGGGGGGCACATATTGGTATTTTAGATATTGTAAGTGCCACGGACCACAGCCCAAACAATATTGTGGAAGGTGGGGAGGCCCAATCATGGCAGCACTCAGGTGCACAAAGCTGTCCACCATCCCTCCCCATGGATTTATTGCAAGGAACCACGGGTACTTGCTTTAGCTGATACCGCTGGACTTTTCCTGTGATATCTGGCAAGGCAGCTAATGCAGGTCTCCACTGGAAATCTGTGGTATCTGCAGGGCCTTTCCTGGGAATACCCTTGCAGGTAGCATGGATAATTTGTAAATTCAACATTAGTATTGTTAAATACAGGGGCGGCCCAAGGGGGTGCGGGGCCATGTGCGGAGACTCTGTGCGGGGCCTCATTTGCATAACTATTTGCATAATGTTACCATACATTAACTTTTAGTAAACATGCCTCTTAATGAGTGTATGAATAAAGAAAGACTAAAAGACTTCTACATTACTATAATCCAGTGCCAACCGCCAGACACATTAGGAACTACTACAAACACTGCCCATTTAGAACCCATAGCAAACCCGCCGTATCCTAACAGCACTACCAGGACTCATAAAGCACCATACTCTACCTATCAAAAGGAAACACTGCAAATATTAAACCAATACATTTCAGAGAACAACAATACATGACCTACTGGGGAAAGAGAACAAGTGGCAATGTCAAATAGGAATTACATAAACAGAATACCTCAGCTCAGTTACACATGCAGAACATAGACCATCACCAAACAAGGAATCACAATTTAGAAACAGGAAGACAATAATTAAACTGGGAATCCCAAAAGCCAAACTTGGAATGTACAACACTGTAAAATAAAACTATACATTAATTTGCTCTTGTACTAAACAAAGCGCAGACGTTAATGATGCACATTTCCCAGAGCTGACATATTCCAATTAATAAATTCAAAATAAAGAGAGATTTTTCTACCTTTTGTGCATTTTTTTTCAGCTGCAATTGCTCCAGTCACTTTCTTCTGGTTTCTTTGTGTCTTCCGCTAACTCTCCATCGTCTGCTGTCCATTTGTCTTTTCTTCTCTCTTCTAGTTTTTTTCCATTCTCTCTCTACATCTGCTTGAACATACTAATCTTTCTCCTTTTGCTCTTTCCTCATTCCTATTTCATCTACTCAAATTTTACCCCTCCATTTTCAATCCCCTTACTCTCCCAATATCCGGCCAATTGTAGATTTGTCTTCCCTCCCACACAAAATATTTTTTCCCTCTCCATTTCACTCTCCCAGCTCCATCCCATTCTAATCCTCCCCCAACATCAGCTCCATTCTAGTTCCAGTCCCACCCAGCATCCGCTCCCTTCTAGTCCCCGCATCAGCCCATTTCCAGTCCTAGTCCCCCCATAAGCCCATTTCCAGTCCTATCCTAGACCCACCATCTGCCTATTTCCAGTCCTAGCTCCCCCATCTATTTCCAGTCCCATCCGAGTCCCTCCATCAGCTCATTTCCAATCCCAGCCCCCCATGAGCCCATCAGCCCATGTCAAATCCTAGCTCCCCTCCACTCAGCCCATTTCCAATCCAAGCCCCCCATGAGCCTACTTCCAGTTCTAGCCCCTTCATGAGTCCATTTCAATCCAAACCCCCACCACAGCCCATTTCCAATCTTAGCACCCCCCAACAGCCAATTTCCAGTCCTATTCTAGCCCCTCCATCAGCCCATTTCCTGTCCTAGCCCCCCCCCCCACTCACCCATTTCCAGTCCTAGCTCCTTTCCCCTCACAACCCATTTCCATTCCAAGCCCCCGTCCCCATCAGCCATTTGCAGTTCAAGCCCTCCTTCCACTCAGCCCATTTCCAGTCCTAGCAACCCCCCCAGCCCATTAACAGTCTTAGCCCCCCCAGCCCATTACCAGTCCTAACCCCCCATCAGCCCACTTAGCCTGCAATCCTAAGCATCCTGACAAACCAAACTGGCTACTAGGCGACTTCAATCTCGCTTCACTACAACCCACCTCATCCTGTTCCTTCCTCGATGCAATGTCCAACCTCAACTATGAGCAAATAGTAAACAACCCCACCCACCATAGTGGGAATACGCTTGATCTGATCTTCACCCCATCCACCTATTCAAGCAACAACTACAAATTCGATCTCTCCATTACCCCAGTTCCCTGGTCCGATCATTGCCTTCTATCATTCAACATGTCAGTACAGCTAGAGTCAACCAACCACATAAAGAAACGGTCTCCAACAAACCATAGAAGTTTCATACCATTTGACAAGGAAGAAATCACAAAAATTGTACTTCCGAAGCTTTCACAACCACCCTCCAAAAACATCAGTGATTTAGTCGCCAACTGGAATAACACCCTTAACGAATATTCGGTACAATCTACAACCAACATCCACTCAACACCAGATAAACATTCAGATAAAAGACCATCTCTACCATGGTTCTCCCCAGAACTAAAGAAATCCCTCATATTCCTAAGGAAGCTAGAGAGAAAATGGCGCAAATCCCAGAACTCCACTGATCAAGCAACATACCTATCACATCTAAAAACGCATCGGGAAGCGGTATGGAACAGAAGAAAAGCCTTCCACTCAGAACTCCTCAACCGCTCTCTAAACAAGCCACGAGAACTCTTTAACCTAGTAAGAGTACTAACCACTGAGCCAGCCCCACCACAACAAGATGCTATACACCCCCAAAAGTACGCCGATTACATCCAGGCCAAAGCCATCCAAACTTCAACAACCTCTCCCCCAACTATTACCCAAACATTCTTACATGAGAACCCACTCCTCAAGTTCACATCCCCCTCAATAAAGCACGTCGAAGATATCATTACCAGAATAAATACAACTACGGCATCCAACGATCCATGTCCAGCACACTGGATAAAAGCGTTGCGACAAGAGCTCAGCCCATTCATATCCGAAATCATAAATCAATCTTTCACAACAGGAATCTTCCCATCAGCTCTTAAGCAGACCTCCATAAGACCTCTTCTAAAAAACAACCAGCTAGACCCAACAAAAGAAGAATCTTACCGTCCAATTTCCAGCATCCCCTTGCTATCTAAGATAATAGAGAAGGTGACACAGATCCAGATCCAACAACATATAGACACCACATCACCTCTGGACCCCAGTCAACATGGATTCAGAGAAGCCCACGGAGTTGAATCATTGCTGACCTCACTAATCAACACCCTCATCTGTGGAACCGACAATATCAAAAAGGGCTTTGCACTAATATTCCTTGACATCTCTGCAGCGTTTGATTCTGTGGGCCATAACAAACTCCTAACCCGACTCCAATGCAAGGGCATCCGGGGATTAGCATGGGACTGGTGCAAATCTTACCTCGAAGAGCGCTGGCAACATGTTAGAATGGGAACAAACACCTCAAAATCTTTCCAGTTGAAACAAGGCGTCCCTCAAGGATCCTCCCTCTCGGCGCTACTTTTTAATATCTATATGCAGCCGATATGTGAGATCACCCGTTCATTCGGAGTCTCCTCCCTAATCTATGCAGATGACGTACTGATTTTCACACCAATCAACGTTACTCGGCCTGATTATACAGTACTAACAGAGTGTTTTGACGCAATCACAGACTGGCTTCTCACACAGAATATGAGAATAAACTTCAAAAAAACGGAAGCCCTAATCATCACGAAGAATAAAGAATTTTTACCCCCGTCAACTCTAAAAGTACGGGACGCTGAGCTTCCTATCAAATCCACCGTAAAATACCTAGGCGTAACCCTGGATCACCGACTGGACTTCAAAGAACACATAAACCGCACAGTGAAAACCATCTATTTCAAGATCAGGACTCTCCGAAACTTCAAAAACATGCTTGACCCTGACAACTTCCGTACCATCTTTCAAGCCATAGTCATTCCACACTTTGACTATGCAAACATAATTCTACACGGCCTCCCAAAAAGTACACTAAACACGCTACAATTAGCGATGAACACTGCTGCCCGCATCCCTAATGGTGCATCAAGGAACGATCACATAACCCCCATCTTAAAGGAATTACACTGTCTCCCAATATCCTGCAGGACTACATAGAAAGCATTACTCATGACATTCAAAGCCATTAATAACTTAGCTCCCCTAGCAATCTCCACACTCATCACCCACACCCCTAACACTAGATCTAGAAGATCAGTCACAGCTAACACCCTAATCATCCCAACTGACTTCACAAAATGTACACACACAACCACTGCAAGAGCATTCACCTACTTCGCTCCCAAATGTTGGAATGATCTTCCACCCACCATAAGAGAAATTAAGGACCTCAAACAATTTAGAAAAGCCATAAAACACCACCTGTTCCTTTCATACTACTTTCAATACCAGACCCCAACTTAGCCTAAACCCCACCACAAACCAATATTTAAATGCTCTATCACTCCCTGTATAACAAGAAGAATACCATTGTATATAGTTAAATAATTATATGTACAAAGTTTTACCCTATGTTGTATCCTGTTAGACTTCCTGTTATATGTAAACTCACGACAGCCTGTTGCCATCGGTGAGTATTCTAAGTTTACTGTAAACCGCGCTGAAGATAAAAGTGCGGTATATAAGAGCGTTAAATAAATAAATAAATTTCCAGTCCTAACCCCCCATCAGCCCATTTCCAGTCCTAGCCCCCCCATAGCCCATTACTAGTCCTAACCCCCCATCAGCCCATTACGTCCTAACCCCCCCCCATCACCCTATTTCCAGGCCTAGCCCCCCCATCAGCCTATTTCCAGTCTTAGCTCCCCATAGCCCATTACCAGTCCTAATCCCCCATCAGCCCATTACCAGTCCTAACCCCTCCCATAGCCCATTAACAGTCCTAACCCCCATCAGCCCATTTCCAGTCTTAGCTCCCCCCATAGCCAATTACCAGTCCTAACCCCCCCATCAGCCCATTTCCAGTCTTAGTACCCCCCCCATGGCCCATTACTAGTCCTAACCCTCCCCCATCAGCCCACTTCCATTCTTAGCCCGCCCATAACCCATTACCAGTCCTAACCCTCCCCTATCAGCCCACTTCCAGTCTTAGCCCCTCCCCCCATAGCCCATTACCAGTCCTAAACCCCCTTCCCCCCTATCATACCAAATTAAAAAATAAAAAAACCCAGCTGCTTCTGCCGCGGCAGCATCAAGAGTGCCGCCGCTGCCGCGGGCCCCCCCCCCCTGCCCGGCAGAGCCTCCCAGTTTTTGCGCGGGGCCCCCTGAAACGCAGGGCCCTGTGCAAAAAACATTCTTGCTCAATGGACGGGACGGCCCTGGTTAAATACATATAGAAAGAGTAGAGTGGGATTTGAACCTGGCTTCCTTGACTTGCAGGCCACTGATCTAACCACTGGACTTACTCCAAACTTCCAAGTCTGAACCCCTTCATTTCCCCTTTATCATCTTTCTCTGTGACCCTTTTATGTTCTTGATTTATTCTTAGTGGTGCAATTGCTCTACTGTGACTATCACAGAAGCCGCCAGATATTTGTCTCTGTAACCCAAAGAATAATATCCACTGGAAAATAAAGCTGATGGAGCTTTGAACAGACTGCCAGCTCTGTGTAGCAAGGGCAGTCTCTTACATGCGCAGCATTGCCTACATCTAATAGCGCTACAGAAATAAATATTAGTAATGTTCTTAGAATATGGCCGGCATTCTAAAGTAGAATTAAGTGTTATTTCCTGCCACTGAAATTATCATGGTATTAAAATGGATTGGTTTCATTTGGGCATTATAGCAAGTTTGCTATTTAATTACAGAGAGGTATAACTAAATGCACTTTTTTCTACTTGTCTCATATGAAAATATGTGCACTTCTTTTTCTGCTACCTATGCAGAAAGCTGGGAGTTGAACCCAGGCCCAACAGCTGGCTGGATCCTATTAATCATTCTCAAAATACAATGGTCAAGATTGATAGGGCTTTCATGCACAGAAATGTAAGAGTGTCCGTCATGTCTGAGTGATTTAAACCATATGGGATCAGAGATGATAATCAGTAACCCCATTGCTCTTGCTTGTTGCTGCCAAGTCATGAATGTTTATCACACAGCAAGAGGCGACCCTCATACAAAAGGGACTAGTTTGAAAGGCAGTTCTTTCATTTTAGGCAGTGTGGTGCTGGCAAGAAGTGGTTTAAGTGCTAGCGACTTCTGGGCCTGGGCGAAAGCTAGCCTGTGCTATGTGAGCTTTCTAAGAATGGAGGGGCAACCTAGTGATTAAAGCAACAGGCTGAGAACCAGGGAAGCAGCGTTCAAATCCCATTGACTCTCCTTGGGACCTTGGGCAAGTCACTTAACCCTCCAGTGCCTTAGGTATGACTTAGATTGTAAGCCCTCCGGGGACAGGGAAATATCTACTGTACCTGAATTGTAACCCACTCTGAGCTAGTACTGACAAATGTATGAGCTAAATTCAAAATGAATCAAATGCAAGCTTCGGGGACCATCTCCCATCCCTATCTGTTGTAAAGTGATCAGCTGGCAGTGAATGGGTGGAAGAAAAGCACAAGCCGGCCTAGTTGTAGGCACCATGCTTACATGGAATTTTTCGCAGATTTGAGTCCCCATTTTATTTATTTATGTTTGTTTGTTATACCGACATTTTACAGGTCAGTGAAATGAAGAGCAAATCAATAAACTGAGCTATGTGTTATTCTTTCAAACCCAATGGAATTTGAAAAGAATTATATAAGAGGGGTCAAGAACATCTTATCTGTCCATCTGTCTGTCTGGGGGGCAAAATAAGTGAAAATTTAATGACATGGGATGGAACTTGGCATATGAGAGAAACTAGTAAAAAACCATCAAGTTTGAAAATAAGTCAAATAGGACTGGGGATTCCAGTGCCCCCCATCAAAAATCCAACCCAGTGCATTTCTGTAGGAGGAGTTCCAGCTTCTGTAGCATAGAAACGTACATACAGTGAGACACAGCAATTAGGGACTTGTTCCTTTCAAACTCCCTTTCCCCGTTCTCCGCTCCTGCAACTGGCCAACCAGCTCGCTAAATGCCTCTGCATCTGTCCCACCATCCTGCAAACTGCCTCCACTCCCAAAAACACCCTACCATTCCGCAATTCTCTGCCCCCAAAACTACTCCTCCTCATAAAGAACACTCTGGAACCAAACGACTTCAGAACAGTCTTCCAGGCCATAATCATGCCCCACTTTGATTACGCCAATTCCATCCTACTTGGCCTCCCAAAGAACTCGATAAACCCCTTGCCGCTGGCGATGAACACCGCAGCTAGAACCCTCTATGGAGCGCCCCGCAGAGACCATATCACCCCCATTCTGGAGAGCCTTCACTGGCTCCCCATCCAATACAGGATCACATTTAAGATCCTAACCATGACCTTCAAAGCAGTCAACAGTATCACCGCAACTATCCTGTCAGACCTGATTAAAACTACACCAGACAACAGATCAAGAAGAACCACATCATGCAATACCATCCTCCTTCCAAAAGCCATCACAAAATGCAACAATTCCACTAGAAAGCGTGTCTTTGCCTTGTTTGCCCCCTCATGCTGGAACTCCCTCCCAACAGAAATCCGGTCCATAAACAACCTCCCCCAGTTCAGAAAAGCCCTCAAACAGCACCTATTTATACAACACTTTTGTAACTCTGACAGCATCACCTAGACGGTATCACATGTCCTTACAGTCTCTCAATACAATGCCGCCTAACCAATCTCATATGTCAACTCTCCACCTCACCCAACCTTCCCCTTTAGGGCCTGTATCATAAATTCAGCTATGATGCAATCCCCTTTTGTATATAATGTATAAAGTTCAATTGTTATCCATGTTTAAATTCCCCTTGTGTATATTATGTATAAAGTTCACCTGTTATCCATGTTTAAACTCCCTGTTTTATGTAAGTTCAATGTATGGCTGTTCCACATTGTACCAACTTGTTCCTTGTAAACCGCGCTGATGCCGAATAGTGCGGTATAGAAAAGCGTTAAATAAATAAATAAATAAACTGTCACCAACCCCAAAACTACATTCTTTGTAAATGCCTTACCACTCTGTCTACCACAGACACAACAACACATTCACAGCGGACAAAGAATATACAACAGAGAGACACACACGGATTACAAATAATTCCCTAGATGTAATTTACTGCATTTTACATTATTGGCATATATATTTTATTTTATTTGCCATTATTTCTACTGTGAAAGCTACTGACTGAGGTTTACAGCTTTCTTATTGGTTGCTATCTGTACTGTCAGCTAATATCTATTGCAATGGTCAGGGCTAGATTAAGGAGCTGGCAAGATAGGATCATACCTAGAGTCCAAAGTTTGGGGGCGGGGGTGCTGTCAGATATGCTCTATACTCAGGAGGTCATGATTAACAATTGCTTCACTTTTTTCTGTATTCTATTACTTTTTACATTAACTTCTGTTAGCTATGAGTAGCATGTCTGAACATTTTTCATAGTTTAAAATCTCTATCTGCAGTCATTTAATCCTTCCCCCCCCCCCTCCCTGTGTAGGTGTGAGCCTGCCCTTCCTGCTTCCAATGTAACTAGCAGTAGAGACCGTGGGTAGAGTCTATTCAGTGGAAAAGCTGTGGGGATGAAGCACTGCAATGCTGCTCAAGGCACAGGCACAGGGAGCGGGTGGTGAGCCGGGCAAAGTTATGTTTCTGACTGTGGTGGGAAATGGAGGAGAAAAACAGCCCACCCCACTCCCACCCCAGAAAATATAATTGCTTCAGTGCTCCCTGAGCCAATTTTAGCTTGTGTACTTCCACTTGAGTCCAGTCTTGCGGTGCAAGCTGCGCAAACAAGGGTAAATTTTCAGCCCATTGACTTGTTAAATGCCACCTTCCCGTTTAACTTCATCTGTGTATTCTGTGTCACTATCCATATAGTTAGCGGCAGTGAATATACAGAGAGTGATGGCGTGGTCATTGTATTATCTGTTTAGGCTAGGCCTGATATTCCGCAGGCCAAAATTAAACATGTAATTTATCTGAATAGTGGTTGAGTATCGCCACTATCTGGATAATTTTCTGGCCTGCCCTCATTCCTTCCCTAACATGCTCCACAAGCATACAGATAATATAGAGCCATTCTGCAGTTTAAGTAGCCCGATATTAGCAGTATATTTTTTTGAAAATACATGGTTAGCCTTATTATGCATTTGCCAGCAAACACCTAATTGTCTTTAAATATCAGTCTGATGGGGCATAATTAATGGACACTCAGAGGCTTACTGCATCATACTAGCACAAACCTCACTTATGAAAAGTCAGCACTGCAAATATTCCAGAATACAAGTACGCCTCCAGTTGAGTAAAAAGAAAACAAACTGGACTGCAATGGATTTTTACACAGAATCCTTCACCTCAGTTATACATAGAGAAGACATAGACCATTACTTACATAAGAATAAGAAACTACAAATTAGCAACAAATTATGCAGAAAAAAACATGAAATGGAAACCCCCCTCAAAAACAAACAAACCAGACTGCGTGCAGTGAAACACTAAAGAGAGAATCAAATTCATTTCCTCATGTATTGAACAAGGGGCAGCCGGGGGGTGATCTGGGGCCATGAGCGGAGACTCATTGTGGGTCCTCATTTGCATAGTCATTGAAGCTCATTTGTGTACATTTAATTTAGTTTATTTTAAAATATATATGATACTCATCTAAAATTTTAGTGACCCGTCACAAGCCTCTTTTTTTTTGTCCTGGTCATTTGACTTCAAAAGAGGTGCCATCTCCAAAGATCTAGGGATTCTTGTGTCTACAGTTTGCAATGTTAATTAAGATGTTTTCTGCTTATGGAACTGCCAAGAACTCCCAAGACGTGGTGGGAAGAGAAAAATTAATGCAAGAAGTCATCAAAGGTTTGTGCAAACTATTGGAAAAGCACCATATACAACATCCAAGGAGCTTAAGGCTGACCTGGAGCAGTCTGGAGTGGTGGATTCAACCTGCACCATACGCTGCACTCTAAATAAAGGAGGACTTCATTAGCAAAGGCCAAGGGGGACCCTGCTGCTCAAAGACAGACATAAAAAGACAAGCCTGATCTTTGCCCAACCTCACCTTGAGAAACAGCAATCCTTCTGGGAAAAAGTTATGTTGACAGATGAAACCAAACTTGAGCTCTTTGGCAATGCATACCAATGATACATTTACAGGCGAAGAAATGAAGCTTATAAAACACCCTTTCTCTACAATTAAATATGGTGGAGGTTCTATAATGTTGTGGGGCTGTTTTACTGCCTCAGGAACTGGAAGCCTGGAATGTATTAAAGGAATCATGAAGTAAGAGGACTACCAAGGTAAGGTATTCTGGAGTGAAATGTGCTGCCTAGTGTCAGAAAGCTAGGTCTGGGTTGAAAGTCATGAGTCCTCCAGCAGGACAATGACCCAAAACATACATCTAAAAGTAGAAAAGAATTGTTAGAAAGGAACAGATGGACTATTTTAAACTGGCCCACAATGAGTCCTGAAATCAATCCAATCGAGAACCTTTGGAAAGAGCTGAAATCTGCCATTGGTAAAAGGAATCCTGGAAACATTCATGAGCTGGAACACATCACAGTTGAAGAGTGGGAGAAACTAAAAGCAGACAGATGTATTAAACTTATATAAGACTACAAGAAATGTTTGGAGGCTGTCATCACCACCAAGGGTTGTGCAACCAAATATTAGTGAAGGGTGCCATTAATCCTGTCCAGGTCATATTTTGTTAAATTACTATGTCTGAGTTGCACAGACGTTTTATTTTTTGGTATATCCTTTTGAACTTACTATTAAAATATTAAAATGACATGCAATTGGAATATTTCAAATTATTTCTCAAGATATTGTACACAACATACCTAAAATGCAAGGGTACCAATAATGTTGACCACAACTGTATACACATGAGGCAGTCCATGCTCAATAGAGCTTACAATCTCAGCAAGGCAAATAACAAACAGGAACAAGAGAGAGTTTTAACACACATGGGTGATAAACAGGAGAGTAAAAGTCAGGATCCAAAAACAGTCCTGAAAAGGTGGGCTTTTAGCTTTGATTTGAATAGGATCAGAGATGGGGCGTGATACACTGACTCAGGTAGGTCTGTTCAGAGCATACGGTTTAGCAATGAACAAAGTCTGGAATTGGCAGTGCAATAAAAAGGCACAGCTAGAAGGGATTTGCCTGATGAGCGGAGTTCCCAAGGAAGGGTACAGGGAAAGACCTGCAGTGGTTATGGAATTAAGTCAGAGGACAAAGAAATCTCTAATAGATTTGTCCCGACAAAAAGATTCACAGCAGATCTCTATAAGCAGACTTGCTTGCTTTTTATGCATGTGGACATTGTTCAAAGTAAATGAAAGCAACTTGGTAGGGGATACCTATTTACAGTATACAGAGAGAGGTAATGGGTTCATTTTTGACACAGAGGGTAAATTTATAACAGGTCACCTAGGCCAGAAGTCTATTTGGAGGCTATTTTATAAAGACAGAGCGGTACCTCTGTGTGCTTTATAAAGTAGCCTCACAAAAACTGCACAGTGTCAACTCCAAAGCACCCATGTGCATTTACACCCACTGGTGGGGGGGGGGGGGGGGTGGCACAGCTGTACATAGGCAAGTTGTGTGTACTTTTATACACTACATGTGTACTGTGTGGCTCCACCCATGCTTTAGAAAATTACACCCCCAAACACACTCACATGTAGGTCACATACAAGTACATGCCTTCTTGTCACATATGTAACCTGTGGGATAATTTTTGAAAAGACCTTCTATGCACTTAAAATGGTTTACACACACAAAATTCATTATAAAATAATCAAAATGTTCACTGCTTTCTGATCTAGAAGTTTCAAACTCTATTGACACTCTCTCTCTCGCTATATTATATATGTGTGTGTGTATATATATATATAAATAACTACAGTGCGGAAACCCTCCTCACTTCCCTCCTTAATACCCTCATAACTGGGACAGAGAAACCCCACTTGGGCTTCATCCTACTATTCCTCGACATATCCACAGCTTTCGACACAGTATCTCACCAGACCCTCATCAACCAACTCAACACCATTGTCATCCAAGGCACCCCACTACAATGGTTTCACTCCTACCTCTCCCAACAAACCCAGCAAGTGAGAAATGGAAACCAATCCTCTTCACCATTCACCCTCCCCCAAGGAGTACCACAAGGATCAGTCCTCTCCTCCCTCCTCTTCAACATATACATCAGACTCCTCTGTCACATCCTCAAGAGCCTCAATATTGAATACCAAATCTACACGGATGATATAATGCTCTTCACCCCTTTCAACACCACCTCTCCTGATTACTCCACACTTGCAGCCTGCTTCACAGAAGTCACTGCATGGCTACAACACAATCTCACAATCAATTTGAACAAAACAGAGATCCTTCACATATCCAGAGATCCCAGCTTTAATCCTTCACACAGCATCAAACTGGGAAACACTGAAATCCAGGTCAAACCCCAGATCAAGTACCTTGGTGTAACCTTGGACCACCTCTTGAACTTCCACCTATACATCCTGAACACCACCAGGAGTATCTACTACAAAATCAGAATTCTCCGCAACCTACGCTCTCTTCTACCCCATGATAGCTTCCGCACAGTCTGTCAAGCATCAATCACCCCTCTCCTCGACTACTGCAACTCCATCTTGCAAGGACTACCTAAGACCACCCTTGCCCCCCTACAGCTGGCTCAAAACACAGCTGCATGACTCATCACCGGAGCAACCAGGCACACCCACATCACACCCTTATTGAAATCCCTACACTGGCTACCAATCTCATCCCGTATCAGGTTCAAGACCATTGTCCTCACGCATAGAGCCCTCCTCAACACTACAGCGGAACAGCTACAACTACTAATTGAGCGCCCCAACAACAGCAGACTCCGGTGACAAAACACAGCAAACCTCCTCCTCCTACCTGCACAGAGCTCCAAGAAATCACAACACACCTGCACAAGAGCCTTCCAATTCTATGCCCCCACCAACTGAAACAAACTACCCCCCACCTTACAGGCCCTCCAATCCCACGCTCTCTTCAAAAAACATCTTAAGACCTTTCTTTTCGAAGAACACTTCAACACAGCCACTACCACAAACCATACACAAGAGCACACCCCGCCCCCCCCTCACCACTCAACCCCCATAAGCAGGCGACCACAATGCCTCACCATATAGCAGCTATGCCATTTGTAAATAATCACTTTGTTCTCTTGTTCAATTGTAACAATATAAATTTTATATCAGTTATCTGTACATAATTCCAATTGTTTCATACAAAAAGTTACTACTTTCAATGTAAAATTTCTACCAGTTAACTGTACATATTTCTGTTCCATGTAAATGTTACTACTTGTTATATGTAAACCATTTTGCCTTGAAGAAAAACGGTATAATAAAACCAGTTTAAATAAATAAAATAAATAAAATATGTATATATATATCCATATCCCTAAAGCTCAAGTACAGTAGTTTAAGACTGCAGGCATTGGTCTTAGTTATTCCTTATTTTTATAACTGTCAGCTCTCTGTAGTATGCTAAAGACTTGCAATGTGTTCATCCCTAATTCTAAAACAAAAACATTGCTTTTCAGTAAAAATGTGATGTAATATGTTTTTATTTATTTATTACCTTTTATATACTGCGCTGTTTAGTATCAGACCGGTTTACAGGAAACGTGAACAGTCAAGCAACTTTACATAGGACAGGCATAAAACAAGCATAAAAATCTTTTTGGATGTTTATTTCTCTTGAACTTTTCTAATATGTCAGTCATTGCATACTGAGTATCTTGTGTTCTTAAAAATAAAAATCTACTAGCCATTTCTTGTTATTTCATGATATGCTTGTAAGACTATTTTAGAGAGAAAAGCTACAGAAGCTATAGAAGCTATAGCTATAGAAGCTATAGAAGTCTCATTGTCGTATTTCAAAAAAACAAGCTCATTTTACAGTGAGTTATCCTAGAGATTCTAGTCTACACTCATGCTTATATTCCATCTTTTCCTCCCAGCAAGAGGACATAAGGCATTTCATATCAATTCAAAATAAAAGTACATCATTAAAATTTCTTCAAATATAATGAATACAAAAATAAAAAATTAAAAGCCCACTATATCCCTTACTTTCAATAGGCAATGTGATAGGTGGTATCACAACTCTAAAATTAATAGTCACTTCCACTTCCTATGTATCAGTGGTTTTCAGCCCAGTCCTTGGGGCAAACTCATCCCATTAGGTTTTCAAGATATCCAGAATGAATATGCATGAGGTAATTTGCAAATTGGGTTGCCAAGTGGCTCCAGATGTGCCCGACAGGCTTTATCCAGTCTTGGGTTTACCCCATTGCAAGCAGGGATGTGTAGTCTTGTTTTTCTTATGGAGTACAATGGAGAAAACAGATCTATATATCCCTTCATGCAATGGGGTAAATCCAGGACTGAATCAGTCCTGTTGGGCGCATTTGGAGCCAGTTGGCAACCCTATATGCATACCAAGGAGGCAGTGCAAACAAAACTAAATAAATGGGTTGAGAACTACTGCTCTAAACTATATTTAAAAAATAAATTAATATTACAGCATAAAAGACTTCAGTAATTTAATAACATTGTCCTACATAAATATGACATTAAGAAACCACTTGATCTCATTACCTCCAAAAATCGTATGCACCCAAAGAAGCAACTTCCTGTGGTTTGCCTCCTCAAGAATGATGCACCCACCAGCAGTGGGGGTCTTGTCTTTAAAGTTGGACTCCAATGATATCACTGGGAGGGGTTTGATACTCGTGCATCATGAAATACGTACAGTAAAAAGATTCACACTTGTCACTTGGTCTACTCTGAGTCTTGGGAGAGTATTGTATGAAAATCTATATAACACTTGTGAAAAGGGTTTCAAGGTTCTTGAACTATTTTGCTGTGGTAGCTATCCTAAGCACTCAAGAATGTACAACAGTCGCAGTGTTCAGTAGGATTATGTGAACATTGTCATTGTATTAACTATGTTAGTCTTGTCGTAGTGTGTTATGATTCTGTCTGAGCAATGACTTCAGTTCCACTCCCAGTCCATGTACGACTCTGTGTGCTCTTTTCACGGGAACATACTCTATTTAGTCCATGGTTGCACTTGCTCTAGATAAGAAATGTCATTTCCAAACACAGTGGCTAATCCAGGGTAGAAATTGTAGCAGCCGCTTTGCGGCCTTTCCCCACTTCCATTACATCATAGTGGTTACCTTTCTTTGCAAATAGAAAAGTCGGTCAATTTACTGGTCAGAAAGAATGTTTAATTCTGCTGCCATTGCCCTTAGGTGCATACTCTCTAGGTGTATTGTACGTGAAAATTAAATCCTTCTGCTTTTCTCATCCATCTTTGTAGAGTCTCTCTGTTCATAATGCAGTTGGAGGAACAATGGCAGGAACTGGGTCCCACCAGCTCAATAATGCCAGAATGCCAAACCATGACACCAGCGTTGTGATTCAACAAGCCATGCCGTCGCCGCAATCCAGCTCCGTCATCACGCAAGCACCTTCCACAAACCGACAGATTGGGTAAGGGAGCTCAGCTCCTGGATTTTCTAATGACATAGCATACAGCTGATTTTAGAGAATTTACTGCAGAACCAGCTCTGTTCAGTGCATGGGCCAATGTTATATCCTGCCTTGTCTTCACAGTCAGAGTGTTTTATTGTTTCTGTTCTTTTAGTTTTCTGTTGTGACTTCTCCATGTTCCAGCAGGTTTGTTTTCATTTCCGTTTTTATCAGGAGGAGGTGCAAGTGCTCCTTCTGGAGGCTATATTTGTTTTTGAAGATAACACTGCAATTGTCTTGATTCAGAACACTTAAAAGCAATGAGTTGGTTTTGTTGACATTATGAGATGATTAAATCAGAGCTTTCAAAACCCAATCTGTAGAACCTACAGTCAGTTGCTTTCAGAATGTCCACAATGAATATGCATGACAAAAATCTGCATGCAATGGAGACGACACATATGCAAATTTGTCTCACCATAAGCATTTTTTTCTGATGTTTTGCTTGTTGTATTTTTTTAAGTGATGCTTAATGTCTTATGTTTTGTAAACCACTTTGAGTATCCTGATGGAAAAATGATCTAAAATGTATAAATTAAACTGTCGATGTCCTGAAAACCCAACTGGCTATGGGGTCATCAGGACAGGTTTTGTAAGCTCTGATCTAATCGTACTTTCCATTCAGGTGAGAGCATTCTCAGGTTCATTGCCAATGATGATTATGTTTGTAAGGATGGTTGAGCAAATTGTATTAATGTTCTAGTGAAAGAGGGTTTTTTAAATGAAAAGTCTTAGTATTTTAAGCTTCCATACTAGTCCTTAGGAGCAAAAATGAGCGGTGGGTTGGCACCAAGTAGACTACCAATTTATTGAAGCATGTGCTTTTGAGGAGAAGACTTTTAGTGCTCCAATTGCTAACCTCTGATTCTCAGCAAACAATTTGTTTCTAAGTCATATGCAAGGGTCACGCTTCTGCATGCAAACTGGCTCTGTGATTGCAAATGTCTCATGGGGCTACTTTCCCCTAAAGGTCGCCATGCACAGTAATAACTGAGTACTTACAAGAGTGGCAAGCAGTGTGCTAAAAAGTGTATGGGGTGATTATTTCCCCTGGTGCATGTCCAGGGCTTCAGATTACCATTGCTTTAGGTGTATCTTCTACCAGAAAGTAGGTCAAAGCCTTCAAGAATGAGAAGGTAGAAGTATCTGACATCCAAAATGTGTTATTTTCCATTTACTTTCTGACTTTCATTATTTGGAGGTCCAAAGGCAAAAGAATACTTTGAAATATGGGCCTATGGCATTTTTTAGGACCCTTTCATTGTGGGTGCTATCCATTGTACACCAGTGTGTCCCCTCCTGCCCAGTTTATATGTAATTCCTAGCAGCGACTGTGTTCTAGATATCAGTAGCTTTGTTTTTCTGGTTTTTTGTCATACTCCCTCCTCTTCTGCCAGCATGACTGGCTTGGGTAACCGTCACTGACACTGAAGAGGGGTTTATGAAGGGTTCAGTCTGCAGAGGTTAATCATGCAGTAGCTCTTCCCTCACAAGCCCAAGCATATCACTGCACAGTGCTCCCATTCCCCAGCTTTCCTAAGGACAAGAGAGCATCAGCTAGCTACTTCCTAAGTAAAGGCACCTGCAGTTGCTCATATTCCATCTTGTGCTTCATTTTCTGCCATGCTATTGATTGGGATGCACATAAGCTCCCTTTGTGGTCTCACTTTAACTAGTGGCATAAAATCACTAGGCTGATACACTATTTTAGTGGAGCGATGATTATTCCAATCAATGCAGTTGCATGTTGGCTTCTTGGCCCTGATTTGTTGGTAAGCATCTCTCTCTAAGACGAGTAGAAAATATTTAGTGGCTAAAGCATTGGACATGGCAATCCAATTTCTTTAATTTTCATGGTTTGGAAATTGCTTCTGACTATCTGGTTTAGCCACTGCTTTTTGGGTGGTTAGGCAATATTTCAGAGTGTAAGCACAACTGGTTAACTTTAAATATGGACACAGAATGAGTCAGTTTTATGTTTCTGTTATTCAGCTACCCAACTGCTGCAAAAACTAGGCCCATTACTCATAATTAAAGCAATTCATTTTTTCCCCCTAAACTTGACATTGTTTAAATCCAGTTTTGCCGATCTGTGTTGTAACTATGGTTTCCAGTGCCATGTCTCTTAAAATTTCTGGCAGTGACATATCACAGCTGTTTACAATACTACTAGAGGCGCAGAAAATTTTTTTCTTAACCTGTTTATTGTACAACCACAATTAAAATGTTTAGTAGATAGAATGTCACAATGTTTTCAATGTTTTCGATGGAGGATCTCATGAAAATGGAATTTCCATCCAGACCTTGCAGCTGTGTTTGGGCCCCCATCAATGTTCGGTGACTAGCCCTGCAGTCCACATTCCTGTGCTTGTGTTCGATTGATAGGCGTCTTACTGCAACCTCGTTCCCAGGGGCAGGTAGTCAATTCAGATAATTTGTTTTAATTTTAGCATCTGAATGGCACCCCAAACCAGGTCACGACAGAGCACTCAGAATGGAAAATGGTAGCTATGGAGACCTTAATCATAAATCATGGTAATCTCATATTCCATCACTCTATTTCCCTTCTCTACTTACCTGGAATCTTTTAGGTTTGCTGGAAGAGGGAGGCTTAGCATTGCCTACTACATTTTATAGTGCCAAAAATCCTCATGCAAATTATAATATTCTAACCTATGGGAAAAGGTACAGTAGTGCTTACTCAGTGGGGTGCATCATAAGCTCTTACGATCCACTCCCTTACTTCAATGTTTCCTTCCATCTCTGGTACCACCATCTCTCTCTACCCTATCATCCTTCCCTTCTACAGCTTCTCCTACCCATCACAGGTATGGTGTTCTACTTCTTCTCCTACATTATCTGCATAGGATCTCGATTTATTTGGTTTTCGTTAGAGATAATTGTACACATTTTCTTTTTTTTAAATTTGCATAATGCATTCCTTGCTCCTATAACTCCTTCTGCTCTGCGTTCCTGTAGTAGCCCAGTAATAGCTGAGCCTGTTTTTTTTAGCTCATGGATGCCTGTTCTGTTCATTTGCATCCATTTTGAACCTTTGCGCCCTACTTGAAGGTTCATCCAGGTACGGCAGTTCCCTTCCTTGAAGTACTTACAATTCAAGGCTTTTGAGACTTAAGGAGATGAAGTGGCTTGCTGAGGGTCGCAGTGAGTATTAGCAGCAGAAGCGGGACTTGAATTCAGACCTTTTAATTCTACGCCCATTCCTCTCAAGCATGGTTAAAAAAATATTTGCAGGACTGCAGCTGAGTTTTCTTTGCCTAGTGTCTCTGAACGGTGCCCATAATGTGAGCACCAATGTGTTGCATCCTGTATTTGTCTCTCTTCCCAGCGTGTCGTTTTTCTCTCTGACACATACTGTAGCCTAGGATATAATTGCTGGAATTTGGACTTTAGCTGAATGTCAGCTCGAGTGCATCTTTGTTGTCTGCCTTAGCCTACTGAGTTTATTCCAAGTACATGCCCCACAATTTCCATTTGTCACCATCGCCTCCGCCTAAATGATTGGCAGTATTCAAGCAGACAGGGTGTGAGTTCTGAATGTCTTCAACACTCAGAGCACTCAGAATGTCGATTACTTTTTCCATTTTCCCAAATCAAAACGAAACATTTTGCAAGTGAGCACAACTCTTTACATTTTAATTTTCTAGTGGACTCCAGAGAACACATCTTTTAACATACACTTAATACCACAGCTCACGTCTTAAACTTCATCTAGCATCACGCTCTAGTTATATTCAGATTTTTATCACAGCCTCAGCTATTGAAGTGTCAAAATACGGCCAAGCCACCTGCAAGTGTTTGAGATGGCTGCGATCCAGTAGCAACAGCCAGCAGCAATGAAAGTCTCCTTTCAGGCTCTGGGCAGAGCTGTGCTTCGGCGAGGGGCTGGGATCCACCTGTGCCCACGCAGAGTCTGCCTTGCTGGGACGAGTGGGTGTGCCCACAGCTGGTGTCCTCGATGGGATGTTCTCTCCACACACCACCCTTTCTCCCTTCTGCCCCCCACCTCTCAGGATTGGTTATAAAACGATAATTGAGGTAACCAGAAGATGGAAAATATGACAGGATATGGATTGCTAGTGAAAGCTTTACAAAAACAGTACAGACATTATTTTTTTAGAAGCAGCAGAACTGCTGCTAACGAAAGATGGATCAGTGAATAGATGAGGCAAGTGGCATTAAAAACAGGATGCTTGGAGAACTAACCCCTTGAAGCCAGTTATTATCAAAGCCAGCAAATGTTAGGCTCAGTGGAGCAGGTACTGTCTCTTACTCTACATGTTCTTTGGAGCACTGCAAATGTCTTGTAGTGCTATACACATGTTAAGTAGTGGTAGGGACAATCTGGCACAGGTATCCCCTAGACACTATAGTAAATCTGATAATACTGCCTTTCGTTCAACTTCAAAGTGATTTACAAATACTTAAAGTCAGAAAGTAAATGTAAAAATCAGAAACCATAAGACAGTCAACTTAAGGCACACTAATATAAACTCATATGGAAAAAATCAACTAGAAGTTAGAATCAGGGGCAGCATCAGAGCAAATATAGACCAAAAATTGTAAAATATATAGTCACTTTGTCAAGTTAGACAGGGTGCATCACAGTTGAGAGAGAGCAGAGGGCAGGAGCGGCACCCAAAAGTCTGAAAGAATTACTGGGTTTTTAATTTAGTTCTAAACAAAGAATAAGTAATATTAGTTTTAACAATACAGAGGACAAGTGGAGCCTGCTAGCCCACGGCCCTTCGTAGTTGAATTCCAAAAATGTTTTTGCTTGGTTGTAGGATTACTAGCAAGTCAATGCTGCTAGATTTTAATTTAAGCATCATAGCGTGGGGAATAGGAATATTATCTAGATAAAAAGGGAGATTTGTTAGCAAGACCTTGAAAACTAGGATTAAGATCATGCATTGTATCCTAAATTCAGCTAGTGATTGTTTGCTGACAAAGAAGTAATGTGATCAAATCTCAGTGGCATAAAAATTTAATGACCATGTTTTGAACTAACTGTGGTTGTCTCATGGATTGTATACTGATGCCAATAAAAAGATAATTTTCATTGTCTAGTCAGTTGAGAACCAGGCCTGGGTTTAGGTCACCAAATTGTGCAGGCGCCAGATACCCAGGCCAAAGTGGATCTTGCTCCTGCTTTCTTAGAGCGATGTGCATGTGTTGTTTCAAAGGGGTGCTGCTGCGCACTATGGCCTCCCTTTGCTCCTCTTCTGGCTCCCCAGTCTTTACAATTTTAGCACCTATAGGCAAGATCCCAGAGAGAGGGGGTGGGAGGGTGTCAGAGATTCCAATTTCTCTGACATCCTCCCACCCCCGTCTCTCTGGGATCTGCTCTTTGGTCTTGCCTACAAGTGTGCAGCAGAAGTTAAAGATGATGTTTTCTCTAAATATGGGTGGAGTAGGCAAATCTTTCTTAAAATAAATGTTTTCGATAAAATTGAGATAGGGGCCTGAAAAGTTTGTGTTGACTGTTCCTAGAATAGTGACAGATTGCTTCAACGGAACTGGAAAGCCAGAGATTACAAAAGAGTGTATAACCTCTGATATTAGCAGATTCAGTTTTAGTTTCTTATTATGTGGAAATAAAGGCTCAAGAAACGAGTTGTAGGTGATACTTTTTTACTGGACTGACCTAATGTTACTACTTGTTTGGTAACCCTAATTTCCATATATCCAAGTGGACTGACATGGCTGCTTTAAATTTCTGAGAAGAAAGCCAATCTGTGACCATATCTAGAGAGGTATTTAGTTTCCTAAGATCAGGAGATTGTGAATCAATATAGTGGATAAGGTGAATATCATCAGCATAGTAAGACTTTTTGCAGAGTAAGATTGCAAATATTACTATCATGTAAAAAGCAAACAAGCTACTTAGCTTCAAGAGATGCTTAGAACTCTCTGAAAGCTTTTCTAAAAGAACGAAATGCCAGCAGTCTGATATTCAGCGGTGGCAGCTAGTGCCGCTAAAGTGACCAGCCACCGTTGCCGAACTTTAAACCCGGATTTTCAATGCTGGAGCTTGGTTTCGAACATCTGGGTTACCTGGGTTGCCATGAAGCTAATCAAACAGCAGGGATATTCAGTCACTGCCGGTTAGCTTCCACGGTGAAAGTTAGGCCAGTTCTTGGAGCACCCTCGACAAGTCAGGTTTTTGGAATATTTGTAAAAATATGCAAGGCAGAGATGTGCGCGCATTGCCTCCATCGCACACAAGTTGATCTCATGTGTAGTCGTTATGCATATCTTGAAAAACTGACTGGAAGGGTTGAAAATCTCTGGTATGGAGGGGCCGTGGACAGCAATAAAAGAGCAATGAGAAGGCAGCAAATATCCATGTGAGGCAAGTCACCAAAGGGAAGAGAGACCAACATAGTTCTCTAAGAAAACAGCAGAAATGCTAAGAGCAAAGAGAGCAGGATTCAAAGAGCATGCACACCAAATCACAGGCTGAGGGAGGACAGGCAGACTTATTAGGAAAAAGGGAGGGAGGTAGGAAGGCCAGTTAGACAAGCAAAGGTTCAAACAGAGGAGAAAAAAACTGCCCTGTAGATAAAAGTAGGAGATAAGCCTTTCTTTAACTATATAAAAGAGATGAAAGGGGGAATAGTTAAGATGAAGGGAGAAAGGAGAGGTTAGCAAGGAGGACTGCCAGAAAGCCTTAAACAATTTCTTTCTACTAGATTGTAAACTTCAGTAAGCAGGGGCTGTCTGTTAAATGCTGCGTGCACCTAGTAGCACTAACAATACAAAGACTAGTAGTAGTTTATTTTGCATGGGGAAGAAAAGTCATCTAAGTCTGAAAACTGGAACATGTATGATTTTGATAGGATCACAAATTCAGACGTGTGCCCTGTATGTCCACAACGAGGGACGTTTTGAAATCCCTGCAGGGGCTGCTCAAGGCAATCTGCTGCCTGAGGTGAAGTATGAAATGGTGCCCCCCCCAACCTTAGAGGGGGCGGGGCTTTTTCAGAAATCCAATCAGAGACTGAACCGAACCAACCAAAAAAGCCGATTAGATTATACGGAGGAAATGCAAGATGTCTGCACACAGGGCCATATCGAGCTGCAATCACGCCCTGTGCGACTTGCAGCTCAGGAGCACGCCCCCCTCTCCCCCCCCCCCCATACCTCCATCCAGCGCTGCCTGCTCTTTCCCTGCTACTGCCGCTCTGTTTTTTTCACGGCGGCGCCAGCAGCAGCAAAAGAGCAGACAGCGCTGAACGGAGGTATGGGGAGGAGGGGGGCATGCACCTGATCTGAAAGGCACCGGCACTTTAAGCAGATCTGTCCCTCCCTGCTCTTATATCGTGTCGGAGGAGGGAGGGACCAGACCTGCTTAAAGTGCTGCGAAGATGCTCGGGTTGCATTTCGGCTGCCTGCTATTGTCCTGCCAACGGCAGCAGGGCAACAGCAGACAGCCAAAATGTGCCCCCCAAGCTTTTGCGCCCTGTGCGGCTGCACTGCTTGCACAGGGCTAGGTGCGGTCCTGTTTGCACATCAAGGAACTAAAAGACAGCAAGAACCAACAGCACAGTTTCTAAAACTAAATTATAACTCATTTTTATTTTGTTGTTATAAACTGCGTTATGGTTCTTGCTTTTTCTTTTTCGACATATATTTTGCATCCACAGTAGGTGCAGAGCAGAACCAGGACATTCACCCACAGAACTCAATATTTAAAAAAAAAAATCTGATTCTGGTCATCTCACTAACAACAACAATAACCACTATGCTCCAGTACCAGGCATACTGTGAACTAATACAAAACCCTACAACAAAGAGCAAACCTACCATACCATACCATATCATATCAGCACAAACTTCCAAAACTCACATAAGGAACCCATCCAAAAAAAAGTGTCACTGCAAATACTACAGTGGGCTCTGGAACATCCATACACCTATTTGAAAAGCTGAACAAGTCAAATTACTACAGTACAGTATAGATCTTTATGTACAAACTCCATGTTAACAGAACACCTGACCTCAGTCACACACTCACAACAGCGACCCTCACCAAGTAGAGAATAAGTAACCAAAATCTAAAATAAAATAAAAATATGTAGACAAAATTTAAATTGAAACCCCAAGAAGCCAGAGTCCACATGCAGTGCAACATCAGATAAATAAGAGATGCAGTTCCCCAATTACTGTGTAAAATATAAAAATAGCACAAAGTCCAATCACTAAAATTAAATAAAATTATTTTTTTTACCTTTGTTGTCTGACCATTTTATACTCTGATCATGCTGGTCCCAATCTGAGGCTTCTGATTTCCTGTCTTCTCTTAGCTCTCTTTCTGTGGTCTATGGTCCATGGTCCATCTGCCATTTCTTATCTCTTTTGTTTTCTTCACTTCCTTCCATCAGCCCGTTTCCAGTTCCAGTAATCCTCCCCATTATCAGCCTCCTTTCCAGTCCTCCCCTCCCAGTACCTTCCAGTGTCAACCACCTTGCATTCCCACGATTGCCACTGGTATCCATTCCCTTCCAGTCCCCCTCCTTCCCCACTGTCCTGCCCCTTCTAGTCCAAATACCATCCCAGATATCAGCTCACGTCCACTCTGTGACACCCCCCCCCCCAGTCAGCTTCCTTCCGCCCTACCCTCTTGTCCATCCCCCTTCCAGTGCCATTTGCATGTCAGCTCCTTCCAGCCTCCTCCCCATTACCCAACCACCTAACACTCCCATCCCCAGGTGTCATCTCCCTTCCTGCCCCCTCCTTCTCTGGCAGACGCTCTCATTAACTGCTCCCTTCCAGTCCTATTCTATCATCCTCCCGCATCAGCCCATTTGTAGCTCTAGCCCCTAGATTTCTTCTAGGGCCAGCAGCACTCTCCTCCCCTCCCCCATTAGCCCATTTCCAGTCCCAGCCCATTTCCAGTCCTAGCCCCCAATCAGCCCATTACCAGTCCTAGCTCATTTCCAGTGCTAGCCTCCCCATCTACCTATTACCAGTCCTAACCCCGCACTCAATCAGCCAATTTCCAGTCCTAGCCCCCCAATTAGTCCATTACCAGCCCTAGCCCCCCTCCTGATCAGCCCATTTCCAGTCCTAGCCCCTCATAGTCCATCACCAGTCCTAACCCCCCATCAGCCCATTTCCAGTCCTAGCCATTCCCAATAGCCCATTACCAGACCTAGCCCCCCTCCCCATCAGCCCACTTCCAATCCTAACCTCCCCATCAGCCCACTTCCAATCCTAACCCCCCATCAGCCCTTTTCCAGTCTAGCCCCCCCCATAGCCCTTTTCCAGTCCTAGCCCCCCATAGCCCATTACCAGTCCTAACCCCCCCATCAGCCCATTTCCAGGCCTAGCCATTCCCAATAGCCCATTACCAGCCCTAGCCCCGTCTCCCGATCTGCCCACTTCCAATCCTAACCCCCCATCAGCCCACTTCCAATCCTAACCCCCCATCAGCCCTTTTCCAGTATTTAACCCCCCATCAGCCCACTTCCAGTCCTAACACCCCCCCCCCCCGAAGGGAAATTAAAAATTTAAAAACCTAGCTGCTGAAGCTGTTGCTGCCGCGGCAACAGCAGCAGAAGGAAGTGCCCCGCGGCCGCAACGACAGAGCCCACCTCTCTCTCTCAGCACTGCCGCTGGCTTTACAGAGCCACGAAGGGAGAGATTCCCTTTCTCGCAGCTATGTTAAGCCCTGTAAAGCCGGTGCTGAAGGGAGAGAGGAGGGCTCTGCTGGGGAAGCCACGGGGCACTTCTGCTGCTGCCGTCGCGGCTCTTCCTATTGGCAATTTTTTTTTTTTTTTGAAGGCCGAGTGAGGCGGACTTTTTAGGGGCAATTTTTGCCGCCCCCAAAAAGTTGCTGCCTGAGGCCACCGCCTCACTCGGCCTAATGATAGAACCTCCCCTGCCTGCAGCTCAAGAATCGATGGACAGTGAATTGCTGAAACAATTGTTCTTGAGCTGCTGGACTGCTATCGGTAGCTAGTGAATTAAAATATCCCCTCGAGACAGGCAGTTGTTTTCTGAAACCCTAGCGTCAAGGGTTTTTCAAACTAAAATGAAACGAGAAAAAATATGGTCCAACCTATTTCAATATGTGGGATAAGTACACTTTTGTGAAACTTCATTTGAAGTATTTTCCTTGAAGTTGGTGCAAATATATATATATAGTTGTTTGGATGGTGAGTGATTTTTTGAGCTTGAGATAAAGAGAATTCATGGTGGATTTGCTGTGGCTGTTCTAGATTGGATTTATGATTGCTCCCCCTACAGATGTTTGCTTTTACAGGGGATTTTTAAAAAAGGGGTTTGTCCAACTAGTTTGGCGAACTTCAAGAATTCTTCCAGGTTTATCAAGTTGTTTCACAAGCCTTTGAAAATTTGGCACATCCCTATTTTCTGTTATGTTGATGGGGTGATAAATTGCCAAGAAACATGCTCTCTTGTCCTCACACAAACATACTCTCGTGCATGTACATGCCAGCATACATACATATACATGGACAACACATCATCTGTACAGACATGCACATATGTATGCACATACTCATAAAGTCACATACATAACCTTTTGACCTATAGACAGAGAGATGTATATATGAATACACACAGAGAGATGTGCACATATACATAAAAACTCTTGCAGACATAATTTTTGTGCCACATACACATATGGGGCCCCAGAGGTCACTAAGTACCCTAATATTCAAGTGGTACTTTGTAAAATGTCTTTTCTGGAATAGATTGGTTTAGTCATTTAGCTGAAAGGGGGTACTACTACTTAGTTTCTATCTAACTGTAGGGATAATTTTAGCTTGCTCCCTTAATGAGAAGCCAGGATGGAGGGTAGAGATGATGATGTTGTCACGGAGGTATTTTAGGGGCAGCTAGTCTTTTTCTCACCTTGTTTCTTCCAGGTTCACTGGGAGAGCTGCTGAGCCCTATAGTCAGTGGGGTCGTGGGTACCGGAGAGCATCTGTTCCAAGATTACAGCTCTCTCAATACACAGGCTGGGGTTGAAGGGTGGGCCCTAAACATGCTAAACTGGCAGAGGGGCAAAGAGTGTTGAAGTGACAAGTGTGACATTCCCCACAGCATCCATCCATTTAACTTGGAAAATGCCGAGTGATTAAAGTGTTGCATAGGAGCCTGTGACTTCTAAGATGAGCTGGTTTAGAGAGCATGTAGTCTGTTTTCTACCATCCTAGAAGTGTTGCCTTATTCTATGGGGACAGTACCAAATAGATGTTCCCCAGTGTCCAGGGAACCCCCAACAATGGGAGAGGGTGGATACCTTTGCAGGTCCCCAGAGGAGGGAAAGAGAAGAGGTTCTGTCAGAGGATCATTTATGGGATAAAGAGGGGAACAGTTGCTGATAAGAATCCTTCCTTAAAGAGTCTACTTGTACAGAGAAGAAGGGGAAGAGAACAGTGTCAAAGAGATCATAGACTTGTTTATTTTTATATTTTCCCTCTTTTTTGAAATGTCTTTTTATGACTGTACATTATCAGATAAACTTTAATTTTTTTTTTATATCACGCTCTTTAGAACCAGTGCAGTTTACATGTATACTAACAGGTACTTTTTATTCCCTTGTCCCCGAAGGGCTCACAATCTAAGTGTACCTGAGGCAATGGAGGGTTAAGTGGCTTGCCCAAGGCCACAAGGAGTGGCCATGGGACTAGAGACCCCAGTCCCTCCGGCGTGAGGTTGCTTGTCCCCATGTGGGAATTGAACCCCGGCCTTTCGGCTTGAGGTAACCTGTCCCAACCACTGAGCCACTTCCTCATTTTGATTACCTAGTAAATTATCGCCTGCTATTTAAACACCACGGTCAGAGTATTTTTTTTTTAAATACTGGCCATAACATTTAGATATAAACCAGATATTCAGTGCTAGTATCTGGGTTGTGGTCGGCACTGAATATCCGGATAGAGTAGTGATATGGGGACCATGTCTGGACAACTAGCTAGATAAATTTAGAATGGCAAAAAAGTTGTCCTAAATTTATCTTGAAAGTAGTCTGAACAGTGGCACTCTCTGCCTAACTTCAAGCACCGGCCACACACTATGATAACTCTCTCCGGACAGAGTCAGGGTAACCTGTAAGATATTCAACAGCACTCTCGGGATGGTGCTGTTGAATATCCATAGATAACAGCAGCGAATAGAAATATCTGGATAATAGCAGCCGTTATTTGGATATTTACCTTTAATATCAGGCTGTATATTTTTGTGTTGGATCTTTTTCATTATTGCTATTACATTTCAAATATTGAACATCATTTCCAAAATTACAACTTTAACCTGATCAATCAACTCCATAATGCAAGAGCCATTTTTTTTCGTTTCTCAGTCCTCCCCACTCCACTTCCCCTCTGAATTTGTATTACTGTTTGATGCTCAGGCCCCTTTACTAGAAGAGATAATCCAGTGTGATGCAGCTCCCCACAGCCACTCCTTGGGCACCATCAGTTCCATATCTCAGCTACCCAACTCCTCCTTCATTCGGCTCAGAAGCTCGGAGGTCCCTCCATAGGCGGACTGCACACGTTCCGTGGCCCCACTGCACATTGTTTGGCTCCTCCTCAGGAAATGTTGTGTGCCTATCTAAGCTAACCCAACTACACTCTTCCCCTTTCCCCTTCGAAGCCCTTCCCCCTCCCCATCCCCTTGATTGCTGATTGACTCTCTGGCCTCCAAATACTCAGTTGCCTAACAATGGGCACGACCCGCTTATTTTCAAAGAGAGTTGAGCATGTTACTCTGAGTTCTGGCGACTACGCCTGCATAAAGGGCTTCCAGATGGGTAAGAACGTCTCTCTCCATTCTGGGATGCCTGCCACTCCTAAACTCTCTATCTGCATCCAGATGAATATCACATTCCTCCAGTGTCCAAGTGATGGAGGGAACGAGACAAACGGATTCTGCAGAATTCTGCTTTTCCACATCATGACACTTGCCAACGAAATCCCCACTCATTACCTTGCACCTCCAAGAAATCCTAAATATCAAAAAAGGTCACTTCTGCCTTCATGCTGTATAGTTTTGACTAATTTTACTCAAGTGGGCAGCAGTTTCGTTGTTCTCCTCCAAGTAAAAAGTGGTTGAGAGAGAGATATCATCTCTGTACTGATCTTAAAGGAGTTTCCTTCCCCCTGCCATCCAGGACCCACACGAACCTCTCTCCCTTCTGAAGCCGCTCGGAGTTGATTTGCCATAGTCTGTAGCAGGGAGGGGCTTGCTATACACACACTTGCATGTGTCTGTTGTTCTGGGGGGTGGGATGCCTTCCTTCCGATCAGTGGTGTTTTCTGCAGTGAGCATGTTCATTAATACCAGAATCAGATTCTTTACTAGCCTTTGGGTTTTGCTGATGAATTGGGGACAAGGCTGAGGGAGGGGGGGGGGGGGTTGCACCAGCCTGTGTCTGATACAAGGCAAAGAAAGAGGACTAGTTACTTAGTGGATAGCATAGCAACCCCCTCCCCCCAACCTCTTCTGGGACTTGTGTGTTTATCAGGTATGGGGAGGGAAGGCCTGGCACTCCAGGAACCATGACCTTGAGTAGAGTGAGAAGAGCAGCACTATCTGGGTAATGAATAGCCTGTCAAGCCCAACACAGAAGCGGCTTTGTATGCTTATCTAACTCTGAAATTAACCCTGACACTGAAGCTGTTTTTTTTTTTTTGTGGAAAAGAGAAGAGGAGGGAGGAGGCTTGAGCAAGCCTGAGGATGTTTGGAAATGAATGAACTCTTGCACGCTTCATTTTCAGCCACAGTGCAGGAGAGGTCTGGGGTCTAGGTTACTGAACAACACATTTTATTTCAGCCTTGAGTGTACATTTTTCATTTTGCAATCTCCTTCCATTCAGCTGTTTCTTTCCTGAAAGCTAGGATTCAGGGTTGCTAAATCCTAGCAGTAGGGCTAGGCATACATATAGTTAAAATAACTTGCAAGGTTTTTAATTTTTTTATCAGTCTCCTGTGAAATCCACAATTTGTTGCATTACTTCCCAAATCTGCTTTTATATGTTTTTAAATTAAATGTAGTCTGTCTAACAAAATATGAAGCAAGAATTCTGTGGATTTTGCCAGAATTTAACCAAACTGAAATCTCTACATCCCCACCTATCAGCACCCAGCCACTAATTACTGCTGTCTGGGCATGTGTACCAATGCAGTTATGTATTTCCAGGTAATATATGGTACAAGCCTGCTGAGGGATCTTGTCTTGGGAATGATTTTATGTGATGGAAAAAAAGGTACTAAGTTAACAGCAGCTTCAAGTTCCCATGTAAGCTCTAATGGGGAAAAGGAAGCAAGTTCGAAAATATCCAGATGGGTAAAATGCAGAAAATGACCACTCTGTGCCCTGCTTTCTTAGGCTGCTACTGGGGCCCGATGAGGTCTGCGGTCAGTGCTGAGGAGGAATTTATGCCAGTTTCTTAGACATACAACCCCCACTCCTTTTTTTTTGGTTTTGCTAAAGTGAATCCTGAAAAAACATGGCAGGGGGAGCATGCTGGAAAAATTGTCTGCGCGTGTGCCGGAATGCTATGTGACGCACAAGAGCAGTCATTTTGCTCAGAATAATATTGCTCTTACGCGCGGCGTGGCATTCCATTACGTGTGCACAAGTGCCTTTTTGTGCACAGGATATAGGTGCTGCTAACACACATCTGTGCACATCTGCCTGGTCATCTCTCCAAGCTGAGCGCAGAATTTGTGCAAAGCTCATTTGCATGCTGTTTACTTACAGCGTGGCTGTGCAAATTCTCTGTGCTAAACCTGTATTTGGAAAACCTGTGCTACAGCTTTAGCACCAGGTTTCTTTAGCACCCTGTGCTACAGCTTTAGCACCGGGTTTCTGCAATGACCCTTTAAGCAGCAATGTACTTAAAGGAAAGTTATTCTCTTTTTTTCAGATATATGCCTCACAGCTACTCATGGCTACTTAATTTAATATACAGTAGAACCAGATGTGCTAAAGTTTCTTTTTGATTTTTGGTTTGTCTATGGGGGTGAGATCTTAGTTCATTTAGCTGTATAGCACAGAACAATGTTTGCACCATCAAACCTGTCTCCCTCTCCCCAAAAGAATAAAATAATGGCCATGTGACATAAGATATGCTATAAATTGAATGAAGAGCTGCGCTGTTCAGTAATTTGCCCCTGTAAATGCAAGTGTAATAGTTGTGTGTTATGATTCCTTCCGCATTGCCTCAACATGTACAGTGTGCGTCATCTATAGCGGGTGTTATCAACCTTGTCCTGGTGTACTCGCTAACCAGTCAAGTTTTCAGGATATCTCTAATGAATATGCATGAGACAGATTTGCATCTCCAATACCTCCATTGCATGCAAATCTCTTTTGTGCATATTGCATATTTATTGTGGCTATCTTGAAAACATGAATTCCTGGGGGGGGGGGGTGTAACACCAGGACCACTGTTCTATACCATAAGTGCACTTTATGGCATGGTGGGCACACAGAGCTATTTGTGAACTTTCAGGCGAGTGCCTTGATACATCTGTAATGGCATACAAATTCCCAGACTAGAAAATCTCATTTTTGGCAGTGTTTCAACTATTAACGTGTGAATGGCCATTCTGAGTCAAACCAATAGCCTATCAAGCCCAGTATCTTGTTTCCAACAGTGGCCATTCTAGGCCAAAACGTACATGGCAAGATCCCAAAGAATAGATGTATTCTCTAAGTCTACCGTAATGTCTATTCACTTTTTCTCCAGGAATCTTTTTTTAATCCAGCAACACTGCTTTTACCACATTCTTCAGTAACAAATTCCAGAGCTTAATTGTTCATTGAGTGAAAAAAATATTCTCTCAGATTTATTTTAAAAGTGCTGCTTAACTTTATGGAGTGCCCCCTGGTCTTTAAACTTTTTTTATCTGTTTATTTGGATCAGGGCATACCACAGTTGACGGCATACAGCCAAAGCTATTGGAATTGTCTACAACAAATGTGCAGCATAAGGCCTAACCCAGCTAGCACTGTACACATTATGTAGAACTGTTTTATCAGAAATATCTGGGAGAAAGAAAAGGTAATTCAGTTTTCTATCTGCTGCGAGGATGGAGACAGAGTCAAACAGTTAAAGGATTAAATTATCCCCCACCTAGAGATACCCCATAATAAGACCAACAGCTGTTGGAAATGTGCTGTATAGCGTGTCATTTCCCTGAGGGAGTGTGTAAGCTTTTCAATATGGCCCACCTCAGAGTTGGCTCCTCCGCTCTTCCAGCAAAGGGGGGGGGGCAGCTGTTTCCAAAGCTTAGATATAATAAACCCTAGTGGCCAGTAAAATTATGAGATCAGTGATTTAAGTTTAGAGGGAACAAGCTGGACCCTCCAATGACCCAGAAGAGCCAGTTCGGGAACCATCTCAAAAGTCGTTTGATACCTGAGATATCGCAAAGAAGACCACCACCCAGAAATTTGTCACAAGAGGACAGTGTCACACACATTGATGCATGGTGGCATGAAGGTTGCACTCCCTTTTGTGGGATGGTTGGATCAAAGTTACAGAAAAGGGAATGGAATCTGTAAGTATAGTGCAGCAGTCTTATTAAATTAGCGCTCCTACAACACACGAAATTTGATGAGTCTGAGATCAAATACGGAACCAATCTGCCTTGTCCGAATCACTCCAGAGCTCATTTATGTTTGTTTATGTTTATTTTAAAATTTGATATACCGCCCAACACCAGAGGCACCTGAGCGGTTTACAATAAAACAGTTTAAAACAAATTAAAAACAGGCTGCATGAAACAGAAAAGAACACCATAAAATTGATAGGACAGAGAAGAAAAGAGAGACATTGAAAGAACAATAACTACAGTACAACATCAAAAGGTTACAACATCATAAGACAGGGGGAGAGGGAGTAGCGGAGGGGGAGGGAGAAACCATGGTTGGAAGGTCAAACGCTAGTCTGAAGAGGTGGGTCTTGAGTTGAGATTTGAAGGATTGGTATGACTTTTCCGCACGAAGCGGGGGGGAGGGGGGAGGGAGTTCCAAAGGCTTGGGGCTAGGAAATAAAAAGCAGAGGAACGGGTGGAGACAAGATGGGCCTGAGAGGGGGAGGGAAGAAACAGACGATTCGTGTGAATAGCATGGAGCAAACGGTGGGGAGGGCGAAAGTAAATCAGATCAGCAAGATAGGAGGGGGAGCCAGTGCGAACAGCCTTGTGAGTAAGAATAAGAATTTTATACTGGATACGAAAGGAGATAGGCAGCCAATGGTGATGAAGAAGAAGTGGGGTAACATGATCAAAATGAGAGGCGTGAGCTAGAAGACGAATAGCAGAGTTCTGGACACGTTGAAGACGAGACAGTTGGGAAAGGGGCAGACCAGCAAGGGAGACATTACAATAGTCGAGACGAGACATCACGAGAGAACAAAGAAGAGTGGCCAGGGCAGGAGGGGAGAGGAAAGGGTGAACCGCACGAAGTTGCCTGAGGGAGAAAAAGAGCGCTGAACAAGAGAAGAGATATGGTCCTTAAAGGAAAGAGAGGAATCAAGAGTAACACCCAGGTAACGAAGAGAAGAGACAAGAGGAATAGGCTGTGAAGAGAAGGAGGCGACACAAGTGGGGGAAGGATCTCCAAACGTAAACCAGATGGCATGGGATTTAGAAGGGTTCACATGAAGGAAGTTAGAGGAAAACCAGGAAGCAATAGCAGCAAGACAGTGATTAAGGGGGGTAATATCCGGAGAGAGGGAATCGGTATGAAGGAGAAAGATGTCGTCCGCGTAGTAATACGCGGAGATGCTAAACTGTTGAATTTGAAGGGCAAGAGGAGCTAAGAAGACATTGAAAAGAAGTGGTGCAAGGACGGACCCTTGGGGAACCCCACAGGTGAGAGGAGTAGGGGCAGAAGAAGAAGACCCAGAAACAACAGAGAAGGAACGGCAGGAAAGGAAAGAATGAAACCACTGAAGAACTACACCAGAGAGACCTGCTTCCCTAAGACGAGTGAGAAGGGTGCGGTGATCCACTAGATCGAAAGCAGCGGAAAGGTCAAGAGAAACAGCCAAAGTATAGAGACCATGATCGTGAGCAGTGTGAAGTTCATTTAGAAGGGAAAGAAGGACAGTTTCAGTGCTGTGAGTAGGACGAAAACCAGATTGATGAGGGTGGAGAGTGAGAGAGGCCTCAAGGTGAGAAGAGAGTTGAGTAAAGACCAGCTTTTCAAGAAATTTAGAGAGAAAAGAAAGGTTAGAGACAGGGCGCCAACTAGAGAGAACAGATGGATCAGAAGAACGGGACTTTAGGATGGGACGGACAGTAGCGTGTTTCCAACTGGAGGGGAAAGTGCCAGAGGACAGACTAGAATTAAACAGGAGAAGGATATACGGAGAGAGAGCTAGGGAGGGTTCTAGGAGGCAAGAGGATGGGATGGGATCAGTTGAGCAGGTGGTTTTACGGATAGAAAGAAAAGTCTGTTGCAGAACAGTGGGAGTGATCATTTGTCTGTCAAGGCTTGGAGGTAGTCCACCTGTCTGATTCTGGCAGTTCCCGATATAATGCAAATATACCTTTAATCTTGTGACGTTTTTTTTCTACAAAGCAGTCTCTACCACATTAGCTTGGTGGGTTACTCATCCTTTAGCTTTAATATTAAGCAAAACTTCCTTGATGTTGTCATAAATTGGTTGTGTGGCCACTGGATTAGCATATCTGGTGACTAAGGGGGTCATTCCAAGCCACGAATAGCAGGGATATACGCCCTGCCTGAACATACATCCCCACCATTCGTCGTCCTGTTGATCATGCACAAAGGCTCCCCGTATGAACAGCGGAGTAGTATGGAGAGCCTTTGTGTGGGATCAGCAGGGGGCGGGCGGAAGGTGGAACAAGAGCGGGGAGTGGGTGGATCAGCATCCCGGACATACAGGGCTGATTCTAAGGTTGGCCCTACATCCAGGGAATGCTGGTTAGATGGGGGACATATTCCACCTCAGGTTCAATAAGTCCCCCTGGCCACAGTGTTTCAGCAGCGACCAGCGGAGACCAGAGGTAGGGGTGCAGGAAGTTCCCTGCATCTGGACTCTAGCCATGGGAGGCTGGATCGAGGATCTGGCTGTGGGGAAAGGAGGACTTCAGCAATGGGACATCATGGCTCTGGGGCTCCATTCAGGAGCCTGACTGAGCTTGTTGGGTTGTGGCTGAGCATGCGGCCAGTCAGAATCAGGGCCCGGCCTGTACGTCCATGCGTTAGACCCAATTCTGATACTGCCGGGCCTTGGGATCAGAATCGGATCTATCTTTGCACAGCCCGATTCTGCCCAGCTGTACGGTGGCTGTATGGCCTGAATGGAATAGGCCTCTAAGTGATTGAAACATTTGGTCTGCTCTGCACAACATTGTTTCAAATTGACAAAGAGAGAAAAATATGACAGAGATGGATTGTCATAAATGGGGGACAAAGGGGAGAGAGGTTTGTCCTGAGTACTCATCTTCTTGTATGTAGCATGCAATACAACCAGGGTGTGTGCAAGTACAGGGCAATGTCTGGACACTTGCCTAGCCAGTTGGATGAGCTAGTCTAAGAGTTAGGTGGGCCAGCTCCTTACTGTCTACCAAGAGCTCTCAATGCTGAGCCACCCCTGAGAAGGTCATTTGCCTAGCCAATTGCTGGTACTTACCAGCCTAATCACCCAGTAGAACAACTGAAGATTAGGCAGAGCCATCCCTTCTTGATCTTTAGAGCAACATAACTCATTGAGCTTTATATATGTGGCTTTATTCCATATATAACTATATAGCCTACTGTTGAGTTCCTTAAACACCCTACTGGGTGCCACACAAGGGGCATGCTGGATAGGTAATGTTGCAAACTCCTAGCCTGAAACTTGAATTGAGCAAGGCAGGGCGGGATCCAGCATTCAGAGGCAATGGTAACATTTCTGACTTTTTAACATTAATTTTATAGCTGGAAACGGCACCATATTCAGCAAGGAGACCTAATATTGCAGGTGCTGTCATACCAAGATGGGTAACAGAAAGCAGTGCATCAATGGATATAATGAAATTTTATGAGAAATTCTAACGGCAGTATGGTTATGAACCAAGGTACTCTGTGGAATAAGTTGAATCATTGCTTCTACAGCTAAGTTAAAGAGCAATGAGGACAATGGATACTGCTGCTGAATGCCCCTATTAGAAAAAGAGGGTGGAAAAAGATTTATTGACCATTACTTGGCACTAAGATACAGCAAACTGGGGGGGGGGGGGGAGTGGGAGGAGAGAGGAGAGGATGGAATTTCTCCAGCACAGTGAAAATTAAAAAAAACAAACAAACAGGAAAACTTGTTGAATACCTTTTCAGTGTCATGAGAGAGAACCAACCCAGAGACATTTTTACTCACCCAGCTATGAATATTCAACTGCCATCTTATATTAGGTATTGAAGATCTGTCCTTGATGAAGTCACTTTGATCAAGATGGATCAATTATGGAAGAATATCTTCCAATCACAGTTTAAAGATCTTAGCCTATATTTTCATGTCATAATTAATTAAGGAGATGGGGTTCGTAGGAGATACAGTCAAGGATGTCTGTTTCTGTACTTTTTGAAAGAATAAGCAATCAATTCACTTTGATATGTTCTACTCTTCTCATCTCTCCTCTAAACTAAAGAGCCCTAAGCTCTTTAAACTTTTCTTATTTTGTTCACCCTTCTCTGTACCTTCTCTAATTCTGCTATATCGTTTTTGAGATGCGGTGACCAGAAGTGGGTATTATATTTGAGGTGTAGCCACATCCTGGAATGATAGAAAAGTATTATGATACTGTCTGTTTCATTCTCTATTCCTTTCCCTATAATTCCTAGCACTATTATCCGATGTTGCTCATCCATGTCGGCACAAATAATAATGCTAGGTATCCCTCTCAGCATATCAAAAGTGGCTTCATGACTCTGGGACTGAGGGTGAAACACAGGTGTGCAGGTGGTGTTCTCTTCAATCCTACCTGTTGACAGTAAAGGCCGAGGCAGAAAGTGCGCATCCTAGAGATGAACGCATGACTGCATTTATGGTGTCATCAAGAGTATTTTGGTTTCTTGGACTATGGTATGATTTTCCGAGGACTGCAGAGCAGAAATGGCATCCATCTTTCCAAGAAGGATCAAAGTGTCTTTCACAGCAGACTGGCTAACCTGCTGAATAAGGCTTTAAACTAGATTCAATTGGGATTTTGTTTCATTTCATTATTAGAACTTGATATACTGCCCTTAGTGAGGGACTGCAGAGCGGTTTACAAAGATAAAACCAAAATTATAAATACATATACAAAGGAACACCAATGATGGACAGGAACGAAGCACAGGATGGGTGAAGAAAGCCCCCCAGGTAAGTGAAACATTAAATACCTCTGTAGAAATAGGTAAAAGGGACAACAGCTGGAAAGCAATGTGTATAAATGCCCGTAGCATGGGAAATATGATCCCAGATGTTGAGGTTTTAATGGAAGAGGCTGACTTAGATTTAGTGGTGGTTATGGAGACATGGTTCACAGACAACCATGACTGGGATGAAATTATACTGGGCTATATGTTGTTCAAGAAGGACAGGGTAGGAAGAAGGGGAGGAGAAGTGGCACTATATGTAAAAAATATATATAAAAGCTATAGAATTATAGGGCTTAAAAGGGAGCGAGGAGGCACTGTGGCTTAAACTAGAAAGAGAGAAAGGGAAATCCATTTGCATTGGTGTGATATACAGATCTCCCTCACAGGGAGAAGACATGGACAGGGATTTAATAGAACACATACACAATATTGCCATGAAAGGAGAAGTGCTACTGATAGGTCATTTCAATATGCCAGATGCTTATTGGCACATTCCTGCTGTGGTGTTATCTCAAAGTAAGGAAATCTTAGATTTTCTACAGGGAGAACTATTCCGGCACCTGGTAACAGAACCCACATATGAAGGGACCATACTGAATTTAGTGCTTACCAATGGGGAAAGTGTTTCTGATGTCATAGTAGGAAATCATCTCACATCCAGTGATGACCAGATGGTGTGGTTCGGTATTAGGGCTGACAAAATCCATTCCAAAGTAAGGGTCTTAGGCTTTAGGAAAACTAACTTTGCCAAGATGGAACAATACCTGAGAGATTTGTTAGTGGGATGGGAACAGCTGGGGGATGTAGAAAAGCAATGGGCAAAATTGAAAGGGGATATTTTAAAGGCAACAAACCTTTTTGTTAGAAAGGTAAATAAATGTAAAAGGAAAAGGAGACCAGTATGGTTCTCAAAAGAAGTAGCTGAAAAGGTGAAGAAAAAGAGGGTGGCCTTCATAAAATACAAGAGATCACAGAGAGAGGAAGACAGGCATCTGTATTTGGAAAAACTTAGAGAAGCTATCAAAGAAGTCAGGAAAGCAAAGATACAAAAAGAAGAAGAAATAGCCAATGCAATAAAATGGGGGATAATACATTTTTCAGATATGTTAGAGGAAGGAAGAGCAAAAGCGGTATTGTCAGACTCAAGGATGAAGAGGAAGAATATTTAGAAGCTGATGAGGATAACACAGAATTGTCTAACAAATATTTCTGTTCTGTGTTCACAGATGAAGGGCCAGGAGCAGGAACTCAGAAAACACCCACAAATAGGAACAGAAGTGACAGGGACCTTGAACAATTTTTGGGAGACGATGTTCGTGAGGAACTACCTAAACTAAAAGTAGTTAAAGCGATGGAACTGGATGGGATACATCCAAGAATATTAAAGGAACTTGGGTCGTTTTAGTTGCTCCACTGGATGACCTTTTCAATGCTTCTCTAGAGTTGGGAGTGATCCCAGAGGACTGGAAAAAAGTACATGAGGTCTCTTCATACAAAAGTGGAAGTAAGGATGAGGTTGAAAACTATAGGCCGGTTAGTCTAACCTCTGTGGTGAGTAAACTATTGGAAATGCTGCTAAAAGAGAGAATAGTGAGATTTCTAGAGTTCAGTGGATTGCAGGATCTGAGGCAGCATGAGTTTACCAGAGACAGATCTTGTCAAACAAATCTGATTGACTTTGACTGGGTGACTAGGGAGTTGGACAAAGGGGAGAGCTCTAGATGTGGTGTACTTAGATTTCAGTAAAGCCTTTGACACCATTCCGCACAGGCAACTTATGAACAAACTGAGCACCCTAGTGACTCGTTTAGAAATTGGTTGAGTGGGAGGCAACAAAGGGAATAGATAAATGGAGCTCACTCTGAGGAGAAGGAGGTTACCAGTCGTGTACCGCAGGGATCTGTCCTTAGTCCGATTCTTTTTAACATCTTTGTTAGTGAAATTCCAGAAGGCCTGTCTGGTAAGGTTTGCCTCTTTGCAGGTGATGGCAAAATATGCAATAGAGTAGACTCCCAGGAAGGAGTAGATAACACGAAGAGGGATCTAGCTAGGCTGGAAGAATGCTTAAGAATTTGTCAGCTGAGATTTAATGCTAAAAAATGCAGGATCATACATTTGGGCTGCAAAAATCCAAGGGAGCAGTACATTGTAGGGGATGAAGTACTTCTGTCCATGAAAGAAGAGCGGGATCAGGGTGTGATTGTTTTTGATAATCTTAAAGTGGCTAAGCTGGAAGAAAAAGCGACGGCAAAAGCCAGAAGGATGTTTGGATGCATAGGGAGAGGAATGGCCAGCTGAAAAAAGGAGATGATAGTGCCTCTGTATAAGTCTCTGGTGCAGCCACATTTGGAGTATTGGGTGGGATTCTGGAGACAACACCTTCAAAAGGACATAAACAGGATGGAGTCAGTGCAGAGGGTAGTTAAGAACATAAGAACATAAGATATGCCATACTGGGTCAGACCAAGGTCCATCAAGCCCAGTATTCTGTTTCCAACAGTGGCCAATCTAGGTCATATGTACCTAGCAGTTTCCCCAAGAGACACAAGTTCCACAATGCTTGTACTGGGTCAAGCATTGATATCCTGGGTCCCTTTTTAATAATGGTTTATGGACCTTTCCTCCAGGAACTTGTCCAAACCTTTTTTTAAACCCAGCTACACTAACAGCCTTTACTACATCCTCCGGTAACAAATTCCAGAGTTTGATTACATGTTGAGTGTAAAAATATTTTCTTTTATTAGTCTTAAATAGTTTACCCTGTAGCTTCATTGCATGTCCCCTAGTCTTTCTATATTCTGATAACGTAAACAATCGATCTACGTTTACCCGTTCCACTCCGTTCATTAATTTATAGACTTCTGTCATATCTCCCCTCAGCTGTCTCTTTTCCAGGTTAAAGAGCACTAACCTTTTTAGCCTTTCTTCATAGGAGTATCCTTCCATCCCCTTTACCATTTTGGTGGCTCTTCTCTGAACCTTTTCTAAAATCGTTATATCCTTTTTAAGATACGGCGACCAGAATTGCACACAATATTCAAGGTGCGGTCTCACCATGGAACGATATAGAGGCATTATAATATCTTTTGTTTTATTTTCCATTCCTTTCCTTATCATACCTAGCATTCTATTTGCTCTCTTGGCCGCCACTGCACACTGGGCCGAGGGTTTTAACATGGTATCCACAATGACGCCTAAATCTTTTTCCTGGGTGGTGGTTCCTAATGTGGAACCTTGCATCGTGTAACCATAGTTTGGGTTGTTCTTCCCTAGGTGCATAACCTTGCACTTGTCCACATTAAATTTCATCTGCCATTTTGATGCCCAGTCTTCCAATTTATCAAGATCCTTTTGCAATTTTTCACAATCCTCTTGGGTTTTAACAACTTTAAATAGTTTTGTGTCATCTGCAAATTTGAAAACCTCACTCGTTATTCCACTTTCCAGGTCATTTATGAATATGTCAAAAAGCAGCGGACCCAGCACAGATCCCTGGGGTACACCACTATTCAACTTTCTCCATTGGGAAAATTGGCCATTTAGCCCTACCCTCTGCTTTCTATCTTTTAACCAGTTCCTGATCCACAATAGTACACTGCCTCCTATCCCATGACTCTTTAGTTTTGCCAAACGTCTCTGATGAAGGGACCTTGTCAAAGGCTTTCTGAAAGTCCAGATACACAATATCAACCGACTCACCTTTGTCCACCTGTTTATTCACTCCTTCAAAAAAACATAACAGATTAGTAAGACAAGATCTTCCTTGTCTAAAGCCATGTTGGCTGTCTCCCATTAGGTTGTGACTATCTACATGCTGAGTAATTTTATTCTTTATGATGGTTTCTGTAGTTTCCCGGATCACCCCTGGAACCCTTTTTAAAATTGGTGTTACATTGGTGATCCTCCAATCTTCAGGTATTAGAGATGATTTTAATGATAGTTCACAGATTACTGATAGCAGGTCTGCAATCTCATATTTCAGTTCTTTCAACACCCTTGGATGTATACCATCCGGCCCAGGTGATTTGCTACTCTTCAGTTTATCTAATCAAGTTTATCTAATCAAGCCCCAGTATCCTGTTTCCAACAGTGGCCAATCTAGGTCATATGTACCTAGCAGTATCCCCAAGAGACACAGGTTCCACAATGCTTGTACTGGGTCAAGCATTGATATCCTGGGTCCCTTCTTAATAATGGTTTATGGATCTTTCCTCCAGGAACTTGTCCAAACCTTTTTTAAACCCAGCTACACTAATAGCCTTTACTACATCCTCCAGTAACAAATTCCAGAGTTTGATTACACGTTGAGTGAAAAAAAATATTTTCTCTTATTTGTCTTAAATAGTTTACCCTGTAGCTTCAGTACATGTCCCCTAGTTTTTCTATATTCTGATAGCGTAAACAATCGATCTATGTTTACCCGTTCCACTCCATTCATTAATTTATAGACCTCTATCATATCTCCCCTCAGCCATCTCTTTTCCAGGTTGAAGAGCCCTAACCTTTATAGCCTCTCTTCATAGGAGTAGCCTTCCATCCCCTTTACCATTTTGGTGGCTCTTCTATGTACCTTTTCTAATAATGCTATATCCTTTTTAAGATACGGCGACCAGAATTGCACACAATATTCAAGGTGCGGTCATACCATGGAACGATACAGAGGCATTATAATATCCTTTGTTTTATTTTCCATTCCTTTCCTTATGATACCTAGCATTCTATTTGCTTTCTTGGCTGCCGCTGCACACTGGATGGAGGGTTTTAACATGTTATCCACGATGACTCCTAAATCTTTTTCCTGGGTGGTGGGTCGCAATGTGCAACCTTGCATTGTGTAGCCATAGTGTGGGTTGTTCTTTCCTAGGTGCATAACTTTGCACTTGTCCACATTAAATTTCATCTGCCATTTGGATGCCCAGTCTTCCAATTTATCCAGATCCTCCTGCAGTTTTCTACAATCCTCTTGGGTTTTAACAACTTTAAACAGTTTTGTGTCGTCTGCAAATTTGATAACCTCGCTAGTTATTCCCTTTTCCAGGTCATTTATGAATATGTCAAAAAGTAGCGGACCCAGTACAGATCCCTGGGGTACTCCACTATTCACCTTTTTCCATTGGGAAAATTGGCCATTTAGCCCTACCCTCTGCTTTCTATCTTTTAACCTTTCCCGATCCACAATAGTACACTGCCTCCTATCCCATGACTTTTTAGTTTTGCCAAAAGTCTCCGATGAGGGGACCTTGTCAAAGGCTTTCTGAAAGTCCAGATATACTTTATCAACCGGCTCACCTTTGTCTACCTGTTTATTCACACCTTCAAAAAAACATAACACATTAGTAAGACAAGATCTTCCTTGTCTAAAGCCATGTTGGCTGTCTCCCATTAGGCCATGACTATCTACATGCTGTGTAATTTTGTTCTTTATGATGGTTTCTACCATTTTTCCCGGTACTGATGTGAGGCTCACCAGTCTGTAGTTTCCCGGATCACCCCTGGAACCCTTTTTAAAAATTGGCGTTACACTGGCAATCCTCCAATCTTCAGGTATTACAGATAATGTTAATGAAAGTTCACAGATTACTAATAGCAGGTCTGCAATCTCATATTTCAGTTCTTTCAACACTCTTGGATGTATACCATCCGGTCCAGGTGATTTGCTACTATTCAGTTTATCAAATAGTTGTAATACATCTTCCCAGTGTAGCGATATTTCTCTCAATTCCTCTGCAGTATCACCTTTAAATACCACTTCAGTCTTGGGTAACATCCCTACATCTTCTTCAGTAAAGATCGAAGCAAAGAATTCATTCAGTCTCTCTGCTATAGCCTTGTCTCCTCTTACTGCCCCTTTTGCCCCTCTATCATCTAACGGTCCAATTGACTCTCTCACAGGCCTTTTTCTACAAATGTACTTGAAAAAGTCTTTATTTCATGTTTTTGCTTCCATAGCAAGTTTCTTCTCAAATTCTCGCTTTGCCTGCCTTATCAATGTTTTGCATTTAACTTGCCAGTGCTTGTGCTGTTTCCAGTTTTCGTCATTTGGCTCTTTTTTACATTTCCTGAAAGATGCTTTTTTTGGCAGCAACAGCCTCTCTGACCTCACCTTTAAACTATGCTGGCAGTTTTTTGGACTTTCTTCCACGTTTCTTAATGCATGGCATACAGCTGGTCTCGGCTTCCAAGATAGTATTTTTAGACAACACCCCAGCTTGATGTAAGTCTTTAACCTTTGCAACTGCTCCTATTAGTTTTTTCTTAACTATATTCCTCATTTTATCATAGTCTCCCTTTCGAAGGTTAAAAGGTAGTACTGTGGATTTCTTTACTATCCCTCCTCCACTAATTAAATCAAATGCGATCATGCTATGATCACTATTGCCAAGTGGCCCCAACACCCTTATTTCTTGCACCAGATCTGGTGTTCCACTAAGGACTAGGTCCAGTATGGCTTCACCTCTGGTCGGTTCATGAACCAGCTGCTCCAAGAAGCAGTCATTTATTTCATCTAGAAACTTTATCTCCCTAGCATGTCCTGCCATGACACTGACCCAGTCGATACCGGGGTAATTGAAATCACCCATTATTAGTACTGTTACTAATATGGTTAGTGGTCTTAATTATAAAGCATATGAGGACAGACTTGAAGATCTCAATATGTAGGAGGAAAGGCAGGATAGAGGAGATAGGATAGATGTGTAAGTACCTCTGTGGCATAAATACACAAAAGGAAAGCCTCTTTCGATAGCAAGTCCTGCTATGAAGGGATATAGGATGAGGGTGAAAGGGACAGACTCATGAGTAGCATGCAGAAATATTTCTTTACAGAAAGAGTAGTAGATGTGTGAAATGGTTTCCCAGTGGAGGTAGTAGAGACGAGGGCAGTGTTTGAATTCAAAACAGCATTGTACCAAATACAGAAGATCTCTAAAGGGGATAAAGGGGACTATTCTAGTTGATATGGAAGGGCAGACTAGATAGGCCATGTGGTCCTTTTCTGCCATTATGTTTCCATGTTTTTATTGTTTGCTTTTTGGACCACCACCTTCTACTGATCCAAGAGTTTCAATATATGGTCTACAATGGTGCCTTCCATCCACTGTTTAAAAATAAAGGAAAGTTGTTAACGTTTTTCCTGTTTTTATTTGGCAAAATGTATTTGGAAGACTTTGTGAGCCATTACCCCTAAAATGGAACATGTTTTCAACAATACCATCAAAATTCTATGGGGTAAGTTTCAGGAAACGTGGATGTTTACACATGTAAAAACCAAATGTACATGTGCAAGTCGCCTTGATACATCCAAAGTCGAATCCTATAGACCTATATCGAGTATCCCCCTGCTGGCCAAGATCATCGAGAAAATAGTCCAGCGACAGATCCAGCAACACGTCGACATTGAGTCACCTCTCGACCCAGCTCAACATGGCTTCAGAGAATCGCATGGGGTAGACACCATCTTAACTACCCTTTTCGACAAATTAATCACAGGAATTAATAATATACACCAAGGCTTCATCCTTATCTTCCTCGACATTGCTGCCGCCTTCGATTCTGTGAACCATAAGATACTATTACAGCGTCTCCAGGAAAAAGGGCTACAGGATACTGCGCTACAATGGTGTGAATCATACTTAACCAATAGATGGCAGCAAGTAAAAACAGGCAGCACCTCTTCTGAACCTTTTCTACAGAAGCAGGGAGTACCCCAGGGATCATCCCTGTCTGCCTTACTATTTAACATTTATATGCAGCCTATCTGCTCTCTGATCCGCTCCCTAAATGTAGAATGCCTGGTGTATGCTGACGACATACTACTATACATTCCATTTACTATTGAGCAGCCCGATTTCTCCCCTATCATCAGATGCTTTGATGCAGTTGCTGAATGGCTCCTCACTCAAAACCTGAGGATCAATCATAACAAGACTGATGTCCTCTTTGTCACTAGGAACCAGAAGTTCGTTACACCTCCTTACCTGCAAGTTAAAAATGCTGAACTCAAAACAAGAGACACAATCCGATATCTAGGAATTACTCTAGATCGGCGTCTGGACATGACAACCCATGTAAAGGCCGTTACAAGATCAGTTTACCACAAGATACGAACCCTCCGCCACCTCCGCCCTCTGCTAGATTTCTCTGACTACCGAACGATATTTCAGGCCCTAGTAATCCCACATCTTGATTTCGCAAACATCATCCTTCATGGTCTCCCACAGGCAACCCTCAACCCGCTTCGGCTGGCCATGAACTCAGCTGCTAGGGTCTTAACAGGTGTATCAAAAATGGAACATATAACACCAGTGATGAAAGAGTTACACTGGCTACCACTACAAGCCCGAATCCAATACAAGGTACTAGTCATGACTTTCAAGGCACTGAACAACCAGTCTCCTACACCTATCAGCAACATGATTAACAATATTCCTGAAATAGAATAAGACGGCCTGCACTACTCAACATGTTAATAGTACCCAAATTTACCACAAGGTGCACAAAGACAACTACTAATAGAGCTTTCTCGATTTATGCTCCGACAACCTGGAATGAACTTCCCACCTGGATTCGATCCATACCAAGCCTCACCACATTCAGAAAAGAAATAAAACACCATCTATTTCAAATCTACTATCCCGAAACCAGTCCTGAAAAACATAAGTCACAGGCATCCACCCCCTGCTCTAATTATCCCAACGCACTAACCCAACACGAAAACGGTTAGCCGCCCTCTCCCTATGGCTGTATCCTGTCCCCCATCCGATCTAGCTATAACCAAATATCAGTTGTATCTAACTCTATGTAAATTTTATGTGTATATATCTTGTAAATAGTTTTTCCCCCCGTTATTCTCCCGTTATGACTGTACCCTTGTTCTATGTAAGCACATTGTGTTATGTAAAAAACATTGTTGCATTGTTCAGTTGTAATGTAAACCGCACTGATCTTAATAGCGCGGTATATAAGAAAAGCAAATAAATAAATAAATAAATAAAATAAGTAGGCATATGTATGTGTAAGCAGCAATTTTAGATTTGTGGCGGTATGCAGAGATTTAACGGAGACATGTTCTGGATATAGTTTGGGAAGCTCTTCAGAGTATAAGTGTATTCTGCATTTTGCAGCCACTGTATATGTGTACCTCAGAGAATGTCCTTATTGGCATTCACACCTGCTTCAAGTCGTGCATAACTTCCAGCTAGCTGCTTCTTTTGGAGGTTTGGAGGAGTACTTGACCCTCTCTGGTGTTCAGAACCCACCTCCCTTTGCAAAAACTTTGCGTTTTGGAAGACTGCTCCTTAATCAGTTCTCTGCGGACATGTATCTTTACAAAACCAACCATTTACACCCAGGGCTGGTGCAAGGAGATGAGATGCCCCAGGTGAAACTCATCCCTTGCCCCCTCCCTTCCCGTGCCCATTGCTGCTGCCGCCATCCTCTCTGGGCTGTACAGCAAAGGCAATGTCTGCAAACAGCCCTACAGCGCTTACTTTGAAACTTTGGGGCAGCAGGGGTTGTATGCTTCTGCCCTTTCGGACTGCCAGATGATGACTTCCTGTTTGTAAACAGGAAGTCTGCATCAGAGGGGGCGGAAGCAAACAGCACCCCGCATTATTCTCTTGCTTCCTATGCCTATACTTTCTATAGTTCTCCTTCACCTCATGATTCCCTTTCACCCCTTCTGCTCATGCACTCTTCTCGTAGCACCATTTCCCCCACTTCCACTTACGGGGCTGGGTTTGGGAGGTGGCAAATGGGACAATGGCTCTGGACCACTATGCTACAGAGGGCCCCAAGCTGAATGGAGGCATAGCCTGTTAGGGGGCTTTAGGACCCCCTCACAGATTCTGCCTTGGGCTCATTCGTGTTTAACAGCAGCCCTGCCCACTCGGACCTCATCTCTTCTCCTCCCTTTAGCCAGCTGTAGGAGAGAGTGGTGCTTCATACAGGTCAGCCTCCCCGCCGGCTTCAGTATGGCAGTACACATTGGCTGGCAGGACTCATGACCCTCTTGGGCACTGTCTGTAGCAGATTTAAACCCAGCCAGCAGAGGAGGGTGGCAAATGGGACCTGAAGTATTGTTCTCTGCCTTGCTGGACCGAGGAAGCTAGAAGATGGCTTGGTGGGAGAAAAATGCAGGGTCCCTTCCTTAAACTTTAGCCAATATGAAAACTTTCTCCTGCCCATTTTATAAATACATGTTGAAAAAAGAAGGAAATGTAGATATATCAATATCCACTTATACAGTATATATTTTACTGAGATCAAACATTTACTGTTGAATTACAGGGCAGTCACAAGATTACAGTTTATGGTCCACTTTTATTTGCTATACCACCTTTTACAGATATACAAAGCTGTTTACGCATCACAAATATGTAAAATAAAGAGCATGAAAGAAACTCCAAAATTTTGATAAGAGAGAAGGCAAATGAGAGAGAGAAATGAATATTAGCCTTTAGAAGAGACAATTAGACATCTATGGAAATAAAATCCCTTTGGGGCAACGGGGAGGCCAGTCTGTTCCTGCATTAACCCGCAACATCAAAGGCCTGCTTAAAAAAGATGGGTCTTTAAATCAGTTTTAAAACCATTAAAGGAATTTTGTAACTGGAGATGAGGGGGAAGACTATTGCATAACATAGGGGCCAAAAAGAAGAAGGCGGAAAGTGGGTTCTGGATGGTAGTGGTAGGTGTAATCGGTTTTCATGAACAGAACAAAGGGAACAGATTGGACAGTGAGAGGTGACCAGGGATGGGACTGAACTCACCTTGATTAAATCTTTATTTTAAGCGAGGTTTCTAAAATTATGTTGAATTGTTTGCAGCATTGAATATGAACAAACTCATTTTCAGCAACAAAAAGTGATGTAACTCTTCAGGAGTCAACAGACTATTTAAATGATGCAAATGTTTTTGCTCAATTTGTGAATTTCAGTTTGCAACACAAGATGGCACCAATATTAATTGAGTGGCATCGATTTACAACCTGCATAGTCTTTAATTGTTCATTTAAACTGAAATTGAATTTAAAGTTGGCACGTGTAAGGCAGCAAAACCTAATAGGACAATGTGACAATTTTTAAGTTTAATAAGGATTTATAATCACAGCTAACCATGGGTCTTTAACAAAACTTATTAGATAAAAGGTAACCCCATTGTGGGGTCATGGCCGGGTGTGAAAGCTGGCCATAGCTTCCAGCATCATGTGTCTCTCTGGCCCAGTTCCTGCAGCTCTGGCAGTGAGAGCAAGCAGATGGATCACACAAAGTCAGCGTAGAACTCGAAAGTGACTGACAACCTCTCGGGCCCTGTGCTGTTTGCTGTACCCAGCTGCCAAGTGAAAGCATATGAAGAGCTGTCAAAACTGAGCATGACAGGCCCCTTTAATTCCTGACATTGCGCAATGTGTGTGTAGCAGCTGAATAGAATAATTGATCTACTTGGTTTACTGGTAAAGCTGATCGTTAAATAATAGGGATTGTGCTTTTCTGAAAAACAGGACATCTCGATACAATTTTTGAGAAAAGCAAAATAAAAAAAATGAAATCACGTGTTTTCAACAGTGGAGAGCCAACCACAGTCATAAGAACAAACCAAAGGTCCATCAAGCCCTATATCCTTTTTCCAATCCTGGCCAATCCAAGTCGCAAGTACCTGGCAAGATCCCAAAAAAGTATCCAGATTTCATAATGTTAACCCCTAGGAAAAGTACTATGGCTTCTCCAAGTACACGTTAATGACAGTATATGGACTTTTCCTCCTTTTTTAAACCCACCTACAGTAGCTACGTCTACTATATCTTGCGGCAACAAATTCCATAGCTTAATTATGCATTGAGTGAAAAAATATAATGTCCTGTTTTAATTGTACTACTTTGTAAGTTCATGGTGTGTCTCCTAAACTTTGTACTTTTTGAAAGAGAAACAGATTTGTTTTAACGGTTTAATTCCATTCAGGATTTCATAGATCTCTAGCTTATCTCCCATCTGCTGTCTGTTCTCCAAGCTGAAATGCCCAAACCTCTTTAGTCTTTCCTCATAGAGGAGATGTTCCATCCAACCCCTTTAACATTTTTTGCCCCTCTTTGTACCTTTTCTATTTTCCTACCAGAAAAAAACCCCTGCTGCCTAAAATTTGAACCTCCACCCTGCTAAAGCTTTTCCAAGTTCCCACCAGCTCCATTCATGGGGTCTTCAGGAGCAGACCTGTCCTGTTTTTAAAACATGGCACCAGCCAACCTGAGACCAATGTCAATCTGAATTATAACTATCTAAGCAAACGGCACTGGCCATAGTACAGCAATAATTTAAACTACCACTGGCCTCATGCCAGCTGCCACTGTTCTAGAAAACGAGATTGGTAGGACAGAGCACTGGTGCTCACTCCTGCCCCTGAAGACCCCATAGGATAGGGTAGGTGAGCCTGACCACAAGCTTGGAAGAAGCTTAATTTTGTTGGCAGGGCCTGGACCCACCATTTTTTATTTCATTCTTTATTAATCTTCCCAACCCAGTGGATGTAGAAAGAATTATACGAAAGAAGTCTATCTGTCCTGTCTGGGTGCAAAATAGCTATCAAAAAATAAGGGAATAGGATAAAACTTGGCATGGGGAGAAACTGGTGAAAAGGCATATTGAGTAAAAAAAATGGATCAGATCAGACCAGGTGTTCCAGAGAAATAAGCTCCCTCTCCACAGAAAAATGGCCCAGTACATTTCTATGGGAAAAGGAGCTGAAGTGTAGACATTTACATACAGTGATATGTAGCACTTGGAGTTTCTTCTTTCAAATTGCTTCTCTCATGTTCTCAAGTCTCCCCAAACTGCACCCTCATCCCCAAAATGACACCACTCAAAACAAATACCTCCTAGGACTTGATCATAACCCTACAAACCTTTCTTACCCACAACCCCCCCCCCCCCCCAACAGCTACCTCACCATAACTCATTCACACTTTGCAAAATGCCCCACTTACAAAAACAACCCCTGACAATTGTCCCAAGACTCCTCAGAATGCCCACCCCCTAAAATCTGACCACCATAAATGTCTCACCACCTCGCAAACTGCAAACCTTCAAAATCCACCCCCTGCAACTTTCCCCAAAGTACACACAAACAAAAGCACAAAAAAGCACTCGATACACACGCACACATGAATTACAAATCGTTCCCTAGCTGTAATGTGCTTCCTGCATTTTAATTGTTCATATATATATATATATATATATATATATATATATATATTTATTTATTTAATTTTCTGTGTTTGTACTGTAAAATGTATTAACGGAATTCTGTGGCTTCGCTTCTCTGAATGAGCCTGATCTTAGCTGTCTCAGAAGATAAGCAGTCAGGCCTGATTAGTACTTGGATGAATAACCACCTTGGAACACACACACACACACACGCACATACTGCTTTGTTATTGGCTGCTATGTATACCTGCAACTAATATCTGTTGCCATCGGCATGGCTACATTAAGGCATCGGCAAGCTAGGAAGATATCTTGGGTACAAAGTTTAGGGGGGCACTGTCAGATGTGCTCAAGATTCAGGAGGTTAGATTGTCTTTTTAGTGAATCCTCCGATTTCTACTTTAATGTTCAGAAGTTAGAAAGATGGCTAACATGTCTACATGTATTTCAGACTTTAAAAACTCTGTAGATCTCCAGTCCTCCTCTGTCAGTGAGTCTGCCCTTCTTGCTTTCAGTGTAACTAGCAGCAGAGACTATATGGGGGTATGTGAAGGAGCTGGGGGTGGAGCACTGGAATGCTGCTCTAGACGCAGGAAAGGAGAAAGTGAGCTGGGGGAAGTTCCTGTGCTATACAAATGTCTGTAGTGGGAAATGGAAAATATATTAGGCCCTCCCACCTCCTAACAAAAATAAAATTCCTCAATGCATTTCTATAGGAAAAGCTGTTAAGTAGCTTTTTTTTTTAAAGTGCTATCAAGTCATTGCTGACTCCTGGTGATCCAGCAGCCCCTGGAATTTCTTGGCAAGTTATGACCAGAAGTAGATTGCAAGACCTTTTCTTCTGAGGCAATGAAGAGTAAAATGGCTTGCTCAAGGTCACAAGGAGTGCCAGCGAGAATCAAACCCAGATCTCCTGGGTGCTAGGCTGTGCTCTAACTACAAGGCTACTCCACTCCTTGTTCCAGCAGCTACAGCATACAAACACTGATTCACAATAACATAGCTATTATAGAATAGCACCTGTCAAACAGCCCCCCCCTTATATCCTCCCCCAATCACAAACTGAGAAACAACACAGATACAAATTAACAAACACATATACACACACACACACACACACACACACACTCACTCTAACATGGCCATGCATGTACAGATACATACATGCAAGCATGCACACACATGTACAAGCACACATGCAGTGACACAAAATATATGCACACACATATCAGCACAGAATAGATACAAGCAGATGGGTGTGTGCATGCACATACACCCAGACGGATTGGACAGAATTCCATGAGTCATGCTCTGCATGCTTTCACACATTTTTTTTGATTGAAATCTTATCTTTTATCATGCATTTTCCATATGGCCAGTAAAGTGTCTTGCAGGGAACAGTGGAACCCTCTACATCAAAAAAAGTCATAGTAGCATATAGTAACAGTATTTGATGGCTGATAAAGACCAGTATGGTCCATCTAGTCTGCCCAGTAAGGGGGCTAGTATGGTTGTAACTGCCGCTCCGTTCAGGTCATCCCCTCTATTTGTTGTATAAAAGATATTTGTTTTGATTTGATCCTCTTACGATAAAGGGATCCAATGTGTCTGTCCATGTCATTTTGAATTCCTTCACTTTATTTAACCCCACCAGCTCCATCCGGAGGGCATTCCAAGCATCCAACACCTATTGGTGAAAAAGTATTTCCTGACATTGCTTTTAAGTTTACCTCCTCGCAGCAAGCCCTCTAGTGTTGCAGCTTCCCCTTCTTTGATAAAGGTTCCTTTGTTCATTAATACCCTTTAAGTATTTAAACGTCTATCATATCTCCGCTGTCGTAACTTAGTAAATGATGGCAGATAAAGACCAGTATGGTCCATCTAGTCTGCTCCGTAAAACCCTAAGCAAAGAGAAAATAGGATTCCTGATAGGTCTTAACAGTGAAACAAGAGTAATAATTTATCCTGAATTGCTGAAGGGTATAAATTTTGCAGTGGAAAAAACAGCACACAGGAGGTTCTGATAGCATACTAATTGATCAGTGGAAAATCCCAGGTAGGAGAGGTGCAGGGCTTTGTTTCTGTTTTTAAAAAGAACCCGTACACACAGCCTCTTAAAGCCATTGTTGAAAAAGAGATGCTGAAGCTCCGGACCTCCTGCTTAGTATCTGACATAGCAGCAACATGACGGTTCACCTAGAAATTATTAACATGAGTAATCAGTGCAAGAGTGTGGGGCACATGCTACCCAGCCTTGGATATAACAGCTGTAGGGAGCAGGACATTTTTGGAGTTAATAAAAAAAACGTTTGTTAAACTAAACAGGCCATGATAGAGTTTTGACTTGCACTTAAGTACTGATATCAAGTTCTAAGAAATGCACTGAGAGATTTAGATGTATGTAGAGTGAGGCCAAATTTGGACCAATTTCCTCTGTTGTCTCTTGGGTAATATTCTCAATCTGTGCTCTTTTCATGTGGTTTATTTTCTTAAGGTTCAAGCTACAGGTTTTAAATTCAACTCTGACTGCATCCATGTGGTCAGGAGGTTAGGCAGAAAGAGTTGGGCTCACGTTCTTTCATTTGTAAACCTTAAGATGGAAAAGTTTACCTCCTTCGTGATTCCTTAGACTTCCCTTTTCTAATTTTTCTCTCCTCTCCCTATCTTGCACCGAGATTAGAGCGTTAGAGAGAGAGTTCAGCTGCCCCAAGCTTGTGCAATTGAAATGCTTCTGGTGCTAAAATACATCAACAAATAGCTTCAAAAGGAGGAAAATAGCTGTTTGGTACTTCTACTTCTTATTGGGAAAGGAAAAAAACATGAACCTAGGCTTAATTGTGTCTCGGATTGGGAACATTGGAGGAGTGGCCTAGTGGTTGGGGCAAGGTACTTCAGGCCGGAAGGTCGGGGGTTCAAATCCCACTAGAGGACAGCAACCTTGGGCTGGAAGGACTGGGGTTTCTAGTCCCACAGGTGCTCCTTGTGGTCTTGGGCAAGCCACTTAACCCTCCATAGCCCATGTTCCCTGTAAAATAGTTATCTCTAAGTTATAATGCCCTGTGGAGGGTTAAGTGGCTTGCCCAAGATTTAAGCTTTGTGAAGTTGGGACAGTTGCTTAAATGTTTCTGTACAGCGCTGAATATGCCTTGTAGCACTATACAAATGATTATTATTTGTAGTAATCCATCTGCCTTCGCAAAGCCCATCGAGGAGGTGCTGCAGGGTATTTGGTTTTGGAGCACTGCAATAGTCGAGAACTAAGAAACGTCCTCTTGATGCAGGCATAGTCCTGCACTGGTGAGATGGCAAGATTTTTATTGGAAGGTTTAAGGCTCTTTTCTTTCTTGCTATTGGAATTGCTCTTGTTTCCAAGCTCAAGCTCTAGGTGAGTTCATTCATATATAATAGGTATTTCTGTGCCCTAGAGGGCATGTGATCTAAGCTTTGTACCTAAGGCAACAGAGAGTGAAGTGGTAAAGGCAAGACTTCAAACTCTGCTTTGCCTGGTTTTCAACCCATTACTCTAATCCAGTGATGCCCAAACTTGGGGTCACATCAGTGGATGGGGGTGTGGGGGGGAGGGTGTCACAAAAACATGTCCATTTCCCCTTCTCTCTAGACTTTCACTGTGACCTATGCCAAGTAGTGGCAGTCACCGGTCAGCATGTGGCCTGTGAGCCAGTGAACATTCATAGGCCCTTGCCCCCTTCTGGGTAAGTCCATGCTGAATACTGGGGTCTGTAAGCACACACTACCCCCTGACACAAGGGACCCTGAGCTGACTGCTGCTGGTGTTGCCTCTATTGCTGCTGCTTCCTTCCTGCTTTAGATGAGCGGAGGGAGGGGAAGGAGGCTGGAGACCTGCTGTTTTGATTTTATCGTCATCTGGGGTCGTGTGAATTTTCAGTTGTTAAAATGGGGGCATACGGGATTAAAGTTTGAAAAGCACTGCTCTAATCACTAGTCTCCTCCTTCACTGCACAGCAATCAATCTTACTACTATACTATGCCCTCAGATTTCTGTTAATTCAGCATTTGATTGAGAATTTGACCATGAAATGACAGGTGCCATGACTAGAGGACAGCTTAGTTTATAGTTTTTGTGTTTTTTTTTATTATACTGATCATCCAAACCAAGAAGCTAGTAAGGTATACGTAAATGGAATTTAACCAGAAAATGCCCTTCCCAATCAGTCAGTGCGACTAAAAAGCAAAGCAGCTCTTCATCTGCCAGAAAATTCCAAAGCCTCCCATGAAAGGAAGGTGACTTCACCGGGTTTGTTCTGTCATGTTTCAGAGCTGCACTGAAGTAGGGCTGGAAAGTATTCTGAGAACGGATTTCTGAGCTGTGTGGCAAAGCTGGGATCATAAGCCTGCTCCCAGGCTTCTCCCAGGCTGCCTAGCACTCCTCCGCCTCTTGCTGCTGATTTAGAATGTGTGGTACAGAGGAGATTTTTCCATATCAAACGTAAACTTCATGGAACAAAACAGCTTATGCGTCATCAAACTTTCAAAGCTGAATAACTGCCCCTGTCAAGGAACAGTTGCATAAGAAACATTATGTTGTCAGGTTTCTTTACTCAATAGCTAGCAATCTGTTTTGGTGCTTGAGACGTATTAATTTATTTAGCTAGGCTTATATACCTACTGCAATGTAGGTCTGTCTCTTGACCTCTCACGCCATCCGGAGAGGACTCTAAGTGTGCCTTTTCATTATAACTTGCATGTTGTGTAGTGAGGGTGCACGTGCAGTAAGATGGTATTTCTGTGCGTGGCCCTTAGGTGAATATTTTAGATGCTAATAATGGCAGTGATGGGAGAGTGAGGGGGGGGGGCTAGATCCATGGGTAACTGCACTTGGAAGCTGAAAAGCATATCTTTATGAAGCTGACAGCTTTGGTCTAGTGGCTGTGGGAGATTTTTGCTGAGCTGTGCAGTGGGCAGAAAAACAAATGACTTTACCCTAGTAATACTTAACTTAATGATGGCCAGTTCGCCAACCCATACCCTATCTGAACTTGCATCTTTTCCCTACTTCAGTTGGAATGGAAAGTGGAATCCCACACTGGCCCCTGCCTGGTATTTTATTTATTTTTTAAATTATTTTCATCATAATGGAATTCTGAAAAGAGAGTTTCCACAAGGCGTTGAAAATGTCTTCCCATGTGCATGCAGAATAGATCTCTTAAAACTTAATGTAACAGAATGAAATTTGGTGGGGGGGGGGGGGAGGGACTGGGAAACAGCTAAATGACATATCAGTTTTGAAAATGGGCCAGATCGAAAATTGGGTCACCAGATAAATTTCCTAAAATGTGGCCCAGTAAATTTCACTGGGAAAGATGATTACAGCACCAGCAGCACAGAAACCTTGATATTTGAAACATAACTATTAGGGAATTCTCCCTTCACACCTCCTTTTCTGTCTCCAGTCCTCTACTAGTCAGAGACACACAGATCCAGCACAATGACCCAGGGCTGTACTGAGCGTGAATCGCACCCTGTGTGACCTGCACATCAGGCACGCGCGCCCCCCCCCCACCTCCATCTCCATCTAGCCACTTTCTGGACGGCAGCAGGAGAGAAGAGGCGCGCCCGTTGTGCAAGTCGCAGGTGCGCTAAGCAGATCTGTCCCTCCTTGCTCTGATGTTGTGTCAGAGGAGGGAGGGACCAGACCTGCTTAGCGTTCCATGAGAAGATTTAAGGGGCGCATTTAAGCTGTTTGCCATTACCTGCCGCCGCTGAGAGATGAAAAAGTGGCAGCGGCAGGCAACGGCAGACAGCTGAAATGCGCCCCTTAAGCCTTTGCGCCTGTGCGTGCTCCGACTGCATTCCCTCCCCGGATGCCAAACGCCTCTCCCAGCTGACGTGGCCCTTCGTAAGTCTGATGTGCAGCTCATTTTCGTTGTTGTAAAGTCTGCTGTGAGAGCCAGTGAATGAGTGCTATAGCTTTCTTCATGTTCACTATATATGGAGACAGAGGGTTATTCTAGACGATTTAGCCGTGGTTCGGACGTCTGTAGACAGGCACGTGGATGTCAAAATGGTAGACACATCTCCATAACCATTCCACAAATGCTGTTCACAGAGGCCTCCAGTACGGGGATGTTCAAGTAGGCATGGGAGTGTGGCAGAGGCATGTCTGGAGACGTCTGCGGGCACGTGCATCTTTGTTCTTGCTCTGGGTATGAATAGGTATCAGGAAAGTGTTTGTTTTCACCTTAAAACAGCCAGAGAGTGTAGAGAAGTTGGAGAATTAAGCAAATAGCTTTAGATTACACTGGGATTTGCACCCTGGCTACCCAGCTCTTAAGCCACTACTCTAACTATTATGTTATTAGACATTTTGGTTGTGAAATACTCTCCTGGGGACATCTATATAGACATTTGATACATGTGCCTATCGGGCACGTCTACATTTCTGGAGCTGTACCTGAACGTGCACGTGGCTGCCTTTCTTTTCAGATATTCTGGCTTTGATGTCCCAGATTGCACGTGGACGTCTCATTTGGAATGTGCCTCTTAAGGGGTAATGTTTATAAAAAGCCACCTAGATATACATGCAAACACGGGTAGATCTTCTATATGCATGAACATGGTCATTTACAAGTGTATTTGATGTGGTTACTATTCTGAAAGTATGCACACTGGGACGATCACATGTGCTTTCCCCAAGGGAATGTTCATGGGCGGAGCGCAAAGCTACGCATGTAAGTTATAAAATAATTTGCACACATTTTGAAAAATCTAGGTGCAGGTTTTATACCAGACAGAGGGCTGACATACATGCACTTGGCTTAAATTAACATGCATTTTTAACCATTTATGCCCCTATTTTCTAAATTAAAGTGCATGCTACCTTACTTAATAACCTAGGTTTGAAATATGCTTTGCTTCAGTGGCAACCTCTGTGGTATAAGCGTAAAACACATTATTTGCAATCCATTGGCAGTGACATCTAATGGTTAAATTATATTGTCAAACTTTGGTTTCATTTTCTTAGACTTTCCAAACTAATAAAGAGTTTGGGAAATGCTTCATTCAAACTGCCTCTCTCTCTTCTCCCCTCCATGCCAGAGTTGCACGCAGACAACACAAATGCAGGCATAAGCACAAACACACACATCCGTGCTTGCACACACAGGTATGCACACACAGAGGTTGGAAAGAATTCCATGACTATGCTCCATATGCTGTCACCACTTGTTCTTGTTATTAAAAAAAAAAAAAAAAAAAAAAAAGACCACAAATAGACATGTTCACTGCAATGATATAAATCTTATTATGCCCTTTTTTTTCTTTTGTTACATGCCTTCAGGTCAGTGCTGACTCCTGGCAACCCAGCAGCCCCTAGGTTTTCTTGGCAAGGCATGACCAGAAGTATTTTGCCAGACCTTTTCTTCCAAGGCAATGGAGGGTAAAGTGACTTGCTCAAGGTCATATGGAGTGCCAGTGGGAACTGAACCCTGATCTCTTGAGTACTAGGCTGTTGCTCTAACCACTAGGCTAGACATATTTTGCATTGGGAAGTTTCTCTTCTTCAGGTTGTCTTCACTGTATACCTGTTTAGACAACTTTGAGTGACATTTTAGAAAGGGCATCCAAGTGGAATCTTGGATGTCCAGTGCAAAGCATGCAAAAAGAAAATGCCAGGAATATCTATTTCGGCCTGATCATAGAAACAAAAATGTCCCCGATGTGGATGTCCATGTTGGCATCCGCATAGATATCCACACTACACAACCTCTGGGCAGGGATGTCTAAGATACGCTACTTTGTATACAGTGATGTCCATCAGTGTGGGAAAACAAAAATAAGAGTCTTCGTTCCCTGTCTATGTTTGTTATCTGGAAAATATAAGGGATATGAGTGTACCATCTCCTCCACACCCTCTGGATGTTTGGCTCTCAAAATGAGCACTTATTTATTCGGTTTTATATACCGCACTATTTAGAAATCAATGCGGTTTACAAGGAACAAAGAAATTTCATTAGATAGAACACGATTAGAGAACAGGAATAGCTAACATTAAACAGTTTCTAAAGATAACCGATAAAGATAACATGAAAAAGTTTCTAAAGAGAACCCCTTACCAATGCCTGTTTGTACCTGGAATAGGTATAACCTTTAATGCAGCTCGGGACATGTAGAACGTTTCTGAAATCGGGTGAGGATGTCCAAGTCATTGTGTTCCAACAGCTTATAGAATTAATTTTAAAATACTCTTTTTAGCCCATAAGGTTTTTTATTCAGGTCTTCTTTTTTATTTAGCAGACACACTTATTCTCTGTGTACCAACTAGGACACTGCGCTCCCAAACACAAAATAGGTTAATTGTGTCAGTTAATAAGTGTGCTTATTATGAAGCCAGTCATCAAACTACATTGTTTTTAGCACCAGCTCTTTGGAATGTGCTTCTTTTATATATTTGCCAAGTAACCTTGTTGAAAACTTAAAAAAAAAAATCTGAAAACTCATTTTTTTTGAGCAAGCATTTCGTGGCCTGTAGGCATATGGCTCTAGTGGTTTACTGGTCTGTCTGTACTTCTTAATGTTATGTTAATGTCTATTATGTTGTGTTTTTATGCATTACTTTGCTTGTTTATGTATTATTAGGCCTGCATTTTTTTAATGATTTGTAAACAGCTTTGATGCTTTTTGTTTTAAGCAGTATATCAAGTACAGTAATACAACATAAGGCAAGTTCCTGGGAATGCCACGGACACACCTACATCATGCCCCCTTCACAGCTTGGACGTCCTTGCACCCGGGACATCTCTGGAGCTGTCTTCTAAAATGCCTCCGGAGACGTCTGTGATTTGTACATCTGCATGCACATTTGTAGATGTCCAAAACTACAATAACGCTTTTAAAGTAACACCCTTTGTGTGTTACGTTGCGCTTCTTGTTGATACTGACATTTAATAATTTTGTGAAGAGTGTGGCACTGGGTGAATGTCTATTGGTAATACTGGTCTTCTGGCCCTTGCTAAACCAAGGACAGGGGTGCAAGAGAACTCCCTGGTACTGTTCTCACTAAAGATGGGGACGCTCCCTCCAACCCTGCTAGAATCCAGATTTGAACAGTGAATATTTTTTCTTTAGGTTTTTTTTTCTTTCCCTCTATAGCAGAATGCATTTTACAGCACCACATACAATAATATATATAAAAATATGATAAATTCAGATTTGAACAAGGTACTAAGCTTTTGGTTTGTGGGAGTCTGTGATACAGAGAGAGGAAAGACTTTAGATACAGTAATATAGTGTGGTTAGCAAAGCTTCCTAAGTCATTTATCTTACAGGAAGACGTTTTAAAGACCTTACATTAGTGAGACAATTTTCTTAGAATTAGCAAGTCAAATAATTAAGTATAAACGATAAAAAAAAATAATCCCAGCATTATCCCAGCATTACTTGTTGATCACCGAAATCATATCATGCATAATTAAATCAATAGCTATTACTATCAGATGCTTGATCAGTTATATAAAATATTTTGTCTGTGTTGCTATTATATATTTGCCTCTGCTGTACATTGCTTTCAGCCTATGGGATGGTTGCTAAATTAAGTTTAAATAAATAAATGGAGCATTGTCCTAGAAGAACAAGCTGAGCCTTTTGATTTTCTGAATGCTCCCCCTCCAAAAGCTTTTTTTCCTGTCAGTATTTAGACATCAGCAGGGGCAGGTTTTTTTTTTTTGGTGTGTGTCTCTCTGCTTCAGCCCCTAGGAAATGACAAGAGGAGAGGGGCTGGGTTAGAGAGCCAGTGTAGTTTATTCTGCCTGCTTTATACCCCACCCCCTCTACTCTGCTGCCTGGGGTGGGGGGTGGGGGGGGGGGGGCTAGAGAGCAGGAAGCAATAGTCTGTTTTCTGCAGGGTAGTGGTGAATAGAGTTTAGGCATCAGTCATATACATAGTGGCAGCACAGAACAGCACCAAAACCTGATAATTATCCCTGCTATTAACCATTTGGTACTCTAAGTTTAATTACTGCTCTGAATACTCTACTTAAGATCGTTCAGCAGAGGCTACAAACATACCTGGAGCGAGAACTGCCCGAAGTGCAAGCAGGGTTCAGGAAAGGGTGAGGAATGAGAGACATCATCACAGATGTGAGATGGATCCTTGAAAAGACAAAAGAATACCACAAGGATACCTATATATGTTCTATTTACTCCGGCAAGGCTTTTGATTGTGTAAATTATGAGAAACTCTGGGCCATGTTAAGAAGCATGGGTATACCAGAACCCCTGATAGTTCTCTTGCACAACCTTTACATTGATTAAAAAGAAACAGAATGGTTTAAAAGCAGCAAAAGAGTATGACAAGTCTGCATACTTCCCCCCCCCCCCACCTGCTTAATTTATATGCAGAACAAATCATCAGAGAAGCAGAACTGTATGAACACAACCGAGGTGTGAATATTGTCGCTATGCTGATACCACAATATTGGCTGAAAGTGAAGATGATCTGAAACATTTGTTTCTCAAGATCAAAGGAACATAGTCTTAAAATGGACCTTAACATAAAGAAAGCAAAGATCCTGACAACTGGCAAAATCAACAAGTTCGTTGATGGAGAAGAAACTGAAATAGTGGACAACTTTAACCTGCTTGGATCAGTAATCAATAAAGAAATGACAAGCAGTCAAGAAATCAGATGACGTAGTGCTCTTGATAGACTATCTATGAAGAACCTAGAAAAGATTCTCAAGAGCAGAGATGTCTCTCTCCATACAAAGATTCATCTTGTCCAAGCCATGGTATTGTCAATATCTTATGGATGCAAAAGTTGGACAGTGAAAAAGATAGAGAGGAAGAAAATGCCTTTGGATTATGGCGCTGGGGATGAATACTGTGTATACCATTGACTGCCCGAAGAACAAACCAGTCTGAACTAGAGGAGATCAAACCTAAACTTTCTTTAGAAGCTCAGATGACAGGAATTTTGGCATTATGTCCAAAGTATGAAAATCAGAGAGAGATCATTAGAGTAAGACATCATGCTTGCCAAGATGGAAGGTCAATACAAAAGAGGAAGACCAGCAATGAGATGGATCAATACAATAACAGGAGCTATAGATGCCACCCTTATCAACAATGAGCTGCCAGACTGAAGACCAAACACAGTTTAGGACAACTATCCAGAGGGTCACCATGAGTCGGCACCAAATTATCCCTTTTTCCTCCTTTAACCATTTTGAGGGGGTAATTTTTATAAAGGATTTGTGAATGTAGAGTAGCACTTTATATGGTCAAGCAGGCTTCTATAAAATTACTGGGGGGGGGGGGGGAGGCTAGATATGAGTAGAGTAGGCACGGACACAGTGCCTAATTTTAGCCAATATATGCATTGGTGGACCTAGTTTAGAACTTATGCACACACTTCAAAAAACACACACATATGTGCCTATTCGTTCCAGTCCACATATATGTATGCATACACCTGCCTTCACTGTGGTAATTTTATAAGGACACATCAGTGCATATGTTGCCTTTTATTATTAACCAGCCACACCATATGTGCTTATGAAACCTCATATCCTAGATGCCTTATAATAATATTATTCTCCTTTTGTATTACTTTGGGAATACACAAAAATTTTGTCATGCCAATAAAGTTCTCAAAATCTGAAAAAACACACCTGCAGGGGAGGGGAGAGAGAGGAAATAATGACAGAGGGGGAGGAGAGAGAAAATAAAAACCTCCCTAGTACCCCCTTATGATGGTGGAAGAGGAAACACTGGCAGGTAAGACCTCTTATGTACCCTGCCCTCCACACCCTCCCCCACCCTTACATTTGTGTACGGGCATCAACCTATCTCTTTCTTTCTAGAAAAGAAGGCTTTATTGGGAATTCTACTTTGCTTGACTGTGCAGATGTTTCAAACCCCACTCCCAAATATTCCTGAGGCAAAATGCTCAAATTCCTTTGTGTCTAAATTGGGTAGTCCTTACCAAATCATGAAAAATATCTAATATGAAAGACATTTATTTATTTAACTGTTTTTATATCCCGCTTAATCTTATTCAAAGTGGGTTATAAAAAACATTAACAATGCCTAGCATAGGAACATTGTTATGGCTGACATTAAACAATGAGGGAGGTATACATAACGTGGAAAGTAACAAGGTATAGAACTTTGGTAACAGTTACAGTGGATGCATTAATGTTTAACAAATGGGAGGAGTTTAACATGGCGTGTAGGCAGGAGTGAGTACTTAATAGGATCAGCAATGCACTAAGGGAGGAGGAAAGATAAATGAGGAGTGGGTAGGTAGGAAGGCAAGGGGGTCATGGGGAGGGGCGATGGTTGAGAGGTGGGGGTAGGAAAGCTGAGCGAGGTGATGTTAGGTCCCAGAGTATATTTTAAATAGGTGGGTTTTTCTCTTCCTACTGAATTCAGTGAGTTCTTGAGTGGTCTGCAAGTCGTGAGGGAGCTTGTTCCAGGAGATTGGTGCATAAATTGAGGCTGTTTGAGTGCTTGATCTGTGCATTGTTGGTACGGTGTGCATGGCATGCTTGGTTTTTCTTCTTGGTCGGTTGTTTGGGACTTTTTGAATAAGTGCTTGTAGATAGGCAGCTGAGAGTTGGTTGCATATTTTGAAGGTGATAAGGATATCTTTGTATTTTATGCGGGCGGCGATTGGTAACCAGTGTAATGTAACCACCCTGAACAAAGCCCATGTACAGTTCGCCTCTAGTCCCCCTACCGACATATTCCAAGTTCCTTCTCCCTGTTTCACATCTAATTTAGATTACGTGTCACTTACTGTTATTTATTGTTAATTTTGTTCAATGTAAACTGTTCTACACAAATTGTTCCATGTAAACTGTTACTGTTCTGTTCTATGTAAACCACACTGATTTCAAAGAGCACAGTGTATAAAAGCAATTAAATAAATAATGCTTTGAGGGGTGGCATAAGATTCATGCAACAATATTCTGTGCTAGCTGTAGGGGGTGGCTGACATATTCTGGGAGGCCTTGTAGGATGATTTTGCAGTAGTCTATGTGGGGAAATACTATTACTTGGAAGACTGTCCGAAAGTCATGCGGGATTAGTAGGGGACGTAGGAGTTGGGCTATCTTTATCTTTTGATAGGTGAGTCTGATGATGATGTTGATGTGAGTTGGAAAGGTTAATTGCTGGTCTAGTATAATCCCTAGTCATGAAACCGCTTTATGCTTTCATGCATAAGGTTTAACCTACTAAACTTGAAAGCTATATCCCACAACTAATACATTTCCAGTTCTAAAGAGATATACCTACTAAAACTAAAATTTTTTGTCGGAACTAAATGCCATGAAGATAAAAATCTTCTTGTAGCATGAACGTTCCTTTTTTTCTTTTTTATTAATGTAGGGACGCAACCCAAAAAGCAGTACCCAAAGGATATAAAAACTCAGTGGGGTATAATCGATTTAGTGTAGGAAATAAATCCAACCAGACTGTAAGGAACTGGATCTTTTAAATGGATCCCATTAAAAAGTGGATCCTAACCCAAATTATGGTTCATCAAGAAACACTACGTCTTACAATTAAGATTGGTGGAGTATCCTGTGAGTGATCAAAGGACATCAAGGGGTTGAATCTATGCAAATGTTCATTGTCTCATTGGTTGTCGATTAGTCATGTGATTCATGACGAGGGGTAAAAAGAAGAATGGTCCCCTGGTCTGTTCAAATCTACAATGGAGTTTTGAAAAAGGGCTGAGAGGATCCGAAGCCCGAAACGCAATGTTGGGTTAACATTTTACAATATCACACTAAGTTGCAAATTGAAAGAGGACTGTAACAATCTACTTCAAGAAGACCTTTGACGCCTGCTGCAGTATTTTCCCCCTCTTTTGTGTCATCGCAGGAGGATTTTAGTTCCATTTGACACATCGTTTTGGGGATTTTTGGCTATTCTTCTTCGGGAGAGCTAAGTAAACTTTTAATAATCCTGTGAAGAGGAGGATCGTATCTAAGCTGTGTAATACTTATTGCATGTCAGGCTGGTCATCTATTGTCTTAATTGTAAGACGTAGTGTTTCTTGATGAACCATAATTTGGGTTAGGATCAACTTTTTAATGAGATCGATTTAAAAGATCCAGTTCCTTATAGTCTGGTTGGATTTATTTCCTACACTAAATCAATTATACCCCATGGATATTTTATATCCTTTGGGTACTGCTTTTGGGGTTGCGTCCCTACAATAATAAAAAAGAAAAAAAGGAACGTTCCTGCTACGAAAAGATTTTTATCTTCATGGCATTAGTTCCGACAAAAAATTTAGTTTTAGTAGGTATATCTCTTTAGAATTGTTCATGCATAAGGTGGCATATAAAGTCTGAAATAGAAATAAATGACAGCACAAAAACTATTTGTCCTCTTTATAAGAGCTATTATAAAGACCTTGTCAAATTCAATACCTAGGATTAGCAATAACCTGGAATCTGCTGGGCCTTTAGTTTGGACATTAGTCAACTCCTTAGCTAGTTTCAACTATTGTCTTTGATTGAACTATGAAAAAAACCTTTAGGGAAGGAGCTTTTGAAGGCATACAGTAGATTTGCTGAACCTTGCCAGTTTTCGATTTTTATTTATTTATTTATTTAACAGTTTCTTCTATACCGCCCCTTCCAGAGATCAGGGGCGGTTTACATTAAACAAAAAATTAGTATATTTCCATATACTTTACATGGAACAATATTTTAACTATATACATGTTTAGTTACATATAACATATTTTTGAAACTATGTACAGGTTATAAAACATGGAACATAACAGTTAATTGCCAGTGGTTATTTACAATAGTGATGTAGTCGTCTGTTTGGGTGAGTAGCTTTCTTGTGTTAGTCATTTGTTCTGTCTTGAGTACTGTGGATGTGTTTCTGTGATTGTATTGGAGAGGTTTTTTGTTGGTAGGGGATCTCAAAGTGTTTCGATGATAACACAGTGATTTTCTCCCAGGGATGTATGATGTTTTTCCTTAAAGTTCAAAGGAAGTTCCATTATTCAAATAGTTTTAGACCAAATTTTGTTCTAATGCTCCATTTTATTGCTAAAGCATTTCACTCTTTAATTAAAGATCCAATGACTGCTTTACAAGACCCAGATTGCTGTGGGTACCTCCTGCTGTTTTAATATCCTTCTTCATTGTGCCTGTTAAAATTGTACGAGATTTTAATTTGCTGTCAATTAAAACCAAACGTTGCTTAATTTGCCCTTCTAGCATTTTTATAGCCAGCAACAATGTCTGAAGATTTACTTCGTCTGGCGTCTGACATTCAATAGCAGGCTCGGCTTCCTTCTTTGAAGAGTATCTTGGGTGGGGAACTTGTTGATGGCCCAAGAAGAGTTAGCAGAAAATTTCCTTGCTTTGCAGAACTTTCAGCTGTTGCCTCAAAGGCCAGCCAATGGTGTGGAGGGGGGGGGGGGGGAGTGGAGGACTGTAGTGGGCAGGTTGTATTGTGCTTTCACCTGGAGTGGAACTTCAGCTTCAGCCTTCGAATCGTGGGTAACAAAACACTCCTTTAGGAGCAGAAGGCATAGGTGAAAGCAGCCATGGCATCTGTGGGATTCCTGATGACTGAAGCAGGAACCGGATCCATTCCTCAGCCTCTAACAAACCTTTCTAGGGGCTTGGTGGCAGAAAGCAGGACCCTGACAATCAGCGGCTATATGTAAAGCCACAGGAAAAAGCCAGCAAATATATAAGATACAGTAAACCACCCAGATTCAAAGTACACAAGAAGTCAAATCATGTTAAGATTAAAGGATGCTCCATAAAAGTATCCAGGAGCAGACTTAAAATAAAACGTTGAGTGTTGGGGTTTTTTCAGTTGACAAACAGCTGTGCATTTTGCTGCCAGAAAATGTGGTCAAGGCTGGTAGTGTAGCTGTGTTTTTAAGAAAGGTTTGGACAGGTTTCTATAGGGCAGGTCCATAAAAAGGCCAGAGAGACATGGGTGTGTCTATCTCTTACATCAGAGTGAACAACACAGAATTGACTAATCAAGTAGGATCTGCAAGGTACTTCCAAGTGACCTGGACTGACCACTGTCAAGAGTCAGGATGCTGGGCCAGATGGACTATTAATCTGACCTTCTGCTGAAAAGAGTGACATGAACCTCACGACTATCTCGACTCCATTCAGTTAAGTGAATATTTCACTCAAATTCATCTGGATAATCAAATACCATATTGACTTCATAGGACTCTGGGAAGATTTTTTTCCCTTTCAGTCTAGATTTGCTTAGATTGGATTTGATACATAATAAGTATTTGCAGATTTAAACCACCATTAGAATGTAAGGATGGTGCAAATTTTACAGACATTTAAAATACAGTATGGAATCAGTTTGAATCTTCACATCTGAACTATGTTAGATAGAGCCAGATTTAAGAGTTGGCTCTTAATTTGAACCGGTTCACCACTCCTTGTTCTTATGCTTAAGGATATAAGATATACTATAACTAGGTCAAACCGAAAATCCATTGAGCCTAGCATCCTGTCTGACAGTGGTCAAACCAGGTAACAAGTACTCTGGCAGGATCCCAGAGAATAAATCCATTCCTAATTGCTCACATCTAGGGATAAGTGGTATTGAGGGCATATAGGAGAAATCCCTTCTCCTTATGGGGCAACTGCCAAGCCCACCTTAACAGGAATGTAGCTCAGGAACCTGACGTGTGGGACCCAGGGGAAGATGTTGAAAGCCCAAACCCAGAGAGATGCAGGAAAATCCCTGATGCGGAATGGAGGATATGCCATTGTAAAGCCTGCAAGGGTAAATCGGGCATTTCTTTTGTTTCTCATGCTGAATAAAATTGTGTTTTAGGCTCTGAGCTTGGCTCAGCTGGCTGCAGTTGCTTGAAGAGCTTTATTACAGGTCCAGAACCCCTGAGTGAGCCCACTTTAGCTTACATGTGGTGGCCGCAGTGAGATGTTTGTCCATTCCCTCTAATGGACCCATGCAAATGGCTAAAGGGGCTCTGGGCCTTTCAGCAGGCACAAACAATCTATATGAATTATTTATATAGCGGCTGAATATCACTGTTAATTTTTAGGTTGCAAACCTTTTTCTGTATATGGATAGTGCCAGGGCGGATGGACAGATTTTCACTCCAGCACGCTCTATACAGGTAGGCTTTTAAAATTGACAAATAGTGGACTTCTACATTCACCAGTGGCCAGTAAACATATAAATCTTTTTTTAATTGACCTGGATAATAACAGCGCAGCCCGCAGAAATTTTTTCAGAGTAGGGGAAGCATAATGCACAAAATAGGGAGTTAAAACCAGAATCGTAGAAACAGTTAGTCAGTAAAATCTGTGTGAGTGCAAATAGTTAATAACCTCCATTTCCCTCCTATGTGGTTGTCCATAAATAAAAAGTATTCATTCAAAGCCTATTGCATAGCTTGAAGTTTGTGGCTAGATCTTTCTCCTCCATCTCTTACTGTTCTCTTACGCCACATCATCAGCGTTTACCAGGACTGAGCTGCCATACTGTCAGCCTCGGATAAATCAGGTTCAAGCTCTGTGTCAGATTCTTCTCGTTAGTCTTATCGGGTCAGGCCATCAAAAAGAAAACATATAGGTAAGTCTGAGGGAACTCTGAGCTGCCAGATTAAAGTCAGCCCACAAAAGTCAAGTCATGTGGTTTGCATTTAGGAGAGTTACATGTGGTGGGCCATGCCTGTTTTATTGGGTAATCTAATGTGTACCATGTGAACATTTGCAACGCTTTCAACAGTTAAACCAGCCCAAGTAATTCTAAACCAGAGCACCAATAAAGAATAAATTAAAACTGATAGCAACTTTTGCCAATATTTTTCTTCACAAATATGTGTGTGTGTGTGTATATATGATATGCCTTTTTTATTTTACTCTTTATTTTGAATATTTACAAATACTAATAAATATAAAAGTAGGTATCGGGAACAAAATTAAATAAAATATAACAAGTTAAAGAGATAATATCCTACCTGAATAGCTCAAGTTCCACAATACAAAAGAAGAATAATAACAAAAGCCAGATTTTTTCCACCCAAAGATATTATAAAAATGTGCTGTTGATTTGCAGAAATCCAAACAATGCCATCGTACAGAAAAGGATATAGAAACCATGAAAATAGCACAAAACACCGCGGCATGAGTAATAGGTGCCCTATGAAGGAGAAAGCATGTGTCCCCTATGATGAAGCTTCACTAGCTTCCTGTCAAATACTGGTGCATGCAGTAAATATATGACACTGATATTTAAAGCAATCGGGGAACTTAAAAAAAAATGAGCTGGGCATGCTAGTCCAAAGAAATAATGTTAAATATGAAGTACGATATAGTCAACAAGAAATACTTTTTGTTCTGCTGATTTAAATTCAAAACTCGTAAGCATGCTTTCCCAATAACAAGTACTCAAAATTGGAACTTAATCCCAGTAGAAATACAATACAAGTTAAATTATTTAAGGGGTCTTTTACTAACAGGCGCTACCTGGCATGGCATGGTCTGGCATGTGATAAAGGAGTGCTGGGATGTGTGTTTCCAGCGAATGCAGGGACATGATGATTAGTGCAAGATGATTCCTGCCTAACTGTAAGAGATGCGAGTGGGTGGGGTGGGGCGGAGAATGGACATGATGAGCTCAGCGTGGTTAGTGCTGTGTTAATAAAGTGGGCGTCTGCAGCACGCTCGCTGGAACAGGGCTCTGCGTTAACTGCCAGGGAAATGCTTTCCATGCCCCTGCCAGTTAACAGGATGTTGCACGTAACGCACCCGGGTTTCGGCACTAATCAGAATTAGGTGCAACACCTTAGCACCCATTAAAAAAAAGACTTCCTATATCTTTAGGGAAAAAGGTTGGCATATGGATGATGCTTCAGGGTCATCACTTTTGATCCCTTTTTAGATTTTATGTCATCTATATGGTTTGTGTTTTAATAAGAACATAAATAAGAACATAAGATATGCCATACTGGGTTAGACCAAGGTCCATCAAGCCCAGTATCCTGTTTCCAACAGTGGCCAATCTAGTACCTAGCAGTTTCCCCGAAAGACACAGGTTCCTCGATGCTTGTACTGGGGCAAACAATGGATAACAGTTTATGGACCTTTCCTCCAGGAACTTGTCCAAACCTTCTTTAAACCCGGCTATACTAACAGCTTTTACTACATCCTCTGGTGATGAATTCCAGAGTTTGATTACATGCTGAGTGAAAAAATATTTTCTCTTATTAGTCTTAAATAGGTTACTCTGTAGTTTCATTGCATGCCCCCTAGTTTTTCTATATTTTGATGGTGTAAACAATCGATCTATGTTTACCCGTTCCAATCCATTCATTAATTTATAGACTTCTATCATATCTCCCCTCAGTCGTCTCCTTTCCAGGTTGAAGAGCCCTAATCTTTTTAGCCTCTCTTCATAGGAGTATCCTTCCATCCCCTTTACCATTTTGGTGGCTCTTCTCTGTACCTTTTCTAATAACGCCATATCCTTTTTTAAGATATAGCGATCAGAATTGCACACAATATTCAAGGTGTGATCGCACCATGGAACGATACAGAGGCATTATAATATCCTTTGTTTTATTCTCCATTCCTTTCCTTGTGATACCTAGAATTCTATTTTATCTCTTGGTTGCTGCTGCACAGTGGGCGGAGGGTTTCAACATGTTATCCATGATGACGCCTAAATCTTTTTCCTGGGTGGTTGTTCCTAATGTGGAACTTTGCATTGTGTAACCATAGTTTGGGTTGTTCTTTCTTAGGTGGATAACTTTGCACTTGTCCACGTTAAATTTCATCTGCCCATTTGGATGCCCAGTCTTCCAGTTTATCAAGATCCTCTTGCAATTTTTCACAAACCTCATAGGTTTTAGAAACTTTGAATAGTTTTATGTCATCTGCAGATTTGATTACCTCACTCTTTATTCCCATTTCAGGTCATTTACAAATATGTTAAAAAGCAGCAGACCCAGCACAGATCCCTGGGGTACACCACTATTCACCTTTCTCCATTGGGAAAATTGGCCATTTAGCCCTACCCTCTGCTTTCTATCTTTTAACCAGTTCCTGATCCACAATAGTACACTACCTTCTATCCGATGACTTTTTTAATTTACCAAGAGTCTCTCATGAGAGATCTCGTCAAAGGCTTTCTGAAAATCCAGATACAGTATATCAACTGGCTCACTTTTGTCTACCTGTTTATTCATGCTTTCAAAAAAACATAACTGATTAGTAAGACAAGACCTTCCTTGGCTAAAGCCATATTGGCTGTCTCCCATTAAACCACGACTATCTACATGTTCAATAATTTTGTTCTTTATAATGGTTTCTACCATTTTTCCCGGTACTGACATCGGGTTCACTGGTTAGTAGTTTCTCAGATGAGCCTTGGAACGCTTTTAAAAATTGGCGTTACATTGGTGATCCTCCAATCTTCAGGTATTACAGATGATTTTAATGATAGTTCAAAGATTACTAATAGTAGGTCTGCAATCTCATATTTCAGTTCTTTCAACACCCTTGAATATATACCATCCGGTCTAGGTGATTTGCTGCTCTTCAGTTTATCAAATAGTTGAAATACATCTTCCCAGTGTATCAATATTTCTTTCAATTTTTCTGTGGCATTGCCTTTAAATACCATTTCAGTCATGGGTAACATCCCTACATCTTCCTCAGTTAAAGGCCGATGCAAAGAATTCATTCAGTCTCTTCGCTATGGCCTTGTCCCTTCTTAGTGCCCCTTTTACCCCTCTATCATCTAATGGTCCAACTGACTATGTCACAGGTTTTTTTTTGCTATGAATGTTCTCTAAAACGTCTTTACCTGTTTTTGCTTCCATAGCAAGCTTCTTCTCAAATTCTCTCTTTGCCTGCCTTATGAATGCCTTGCTTCTAACTGGCCAGTGCTTATGTTGATTCCAGTTTTCGTCATTTGACTCCTTTTTCCATTTCCTCAAAGATGCTTTTTTGGCTACAACAGCCTCTCTGATCTCGCCTTTAAACTATGCTGGCAGTTTTTTGGACTTTTTCCTCTTTTCTTAAAGTGTGAAATACAGCTGGTCTGGGCTTCCAAGATAGTATTTTTAAACACCACCCATGCTTGATGTAAATGTTTAACCTTTGCAACTGCTCCTTTTAGTTTTTTCTTAACTATTTGCCTCATTTTATCATAGTCTCCCTTTTGAAAGTTAAAAGGTGGTACTGCGGATTTCCTTACCGTCCTTCCTCCATTTATTAAATCAAAACACGATCATGCTTTGATCACTATTGCCAAGTGGCCCCAACAACCTTATCTCTTGCACCAGATCTTGTGTTCCACTAAAAACTAGGTCCAAAATGGCTTCCCCTCTGGTCAGTTCATGAACCAGCTGCTCCAAAAAGCAGTCATTTATTTCATCTAGAAACTTTTATCTCCCTAGCATGTCGTGCCGTGACCCTGACCCAGTCGATACCGGGGTAATTGAAATCACCCATTTCATTACTGTGCTGTAACTTTTGTTATCTTCCCTGATTTCTTTCAGCATTTCATCATTCTGGCCAGGCGGGCGATAGTACACCCCCACTGCCATCACCTTCCTCTTCCCCGTTTTACATGGAATTTCAATCCATAGAGATTCTACAGTGAATTGTTTTTCCTGCAAAACTTGAATCCTTTGTGACTCAATGCCCTCTCTAACATAGAGTGCAACCCCTCTACCAATCTGTCTGCTCTATCATTATGATATAGTTTGTACCCAGGTGTCCCACTGGTTGTCCTCCTTCAACCATGTCTCTGAGATACCAATCATATCTAACCTCTCATTTAGTGTTATATATTTTAACTCTACCATTTTATTTTTTAGACTTCTAGCATTTGCATACAAGCATTTTAGAGGCTGTATTTTATTCATATTAATCTGGCTATTGGTAAGCAAGGGTAATTTGCAATCTTTAAGCTTTGTCTGCTCTCTTCTCAAGGGCATTTGGGTTACTTTTGTCTTTATTGGAACCTCTCTGTTGATATTCCCTAGCTTCAATCTTTTGCTAGTATCCTTCAAGGATCATTGTTCTGAACCATGCTCTCTTGGGTGACTATCAGCTTTCACCTATTATTTAGTTTAAAAGCTGCTCTATCTCCTTTTTATAGGTTAATGCCAGCAGCCTGGTTCCATCCTGGTTAAGGTGGAGCCCATCCTTTTTGGAAAAGCCCCTCCTTTCCCCAGAATGTTTCTCAGTTCCTATCAAATACAAAACCCTCTTCCTTGCACCATCGTCTCATCCACTCATTGAGACTCAGGAGCTCTGCCTGCCTTTTGGGTCATGCGTGTGAAACGGGAAGCATTTCAGAGAATGCTACCCTGGAAGTTTTGGATTTCAACTTCCTACCTAAAAGCCTAAATTTAGCCTCCAGAACCTCCCTACCACACTTTCCTATGTTATTGGTACTGACATATACCAAGACAGCAGACTCCTCCTCAGCACTATCTTAAGACCTTGTCTAGGTGGCATATGAAGTCAGCTACCTTCGCACCAGGCAGGCATGTTACTAGGTGATTCTCACATCCACCAGCCACCCAGCTACAGTATCTACAAGCCTAATGATCAAATCACCAACTATAACAGCTGTCCTAACCTTCCTTCATGGGCACATGACCCTGGAGAAACCACCTTAGTATGAGACGGTTTTACATCACCTGGAGGATAGGTCCTAGCTACAGGATCACTTCCTGCCACACCAGGGTGATGCTCTCCTGTCACCTCTCTCCTCTATGGCAACAGGGATGCTGCCAGACTGGGGGTGGGACTTCCTGTAGGTCTTGTCTATGTACCTCTGTCTTCCTTATGTCCTCCAAGTCTGCTACTCTAGTCTCCAGAGATCGGACTTGTTCCCTGAGAGCAAAGAGCTCCTTGCACCTAGTGCACACGTAAGACCCTTCACCGACTGGGAGAAAATCATACATGTGGCATTCAATGCAAAAGACTGGAAAGCCCCCATCTCGCTGCATCTTAGTTTTAAAGTTGTGTTTAGATTTTTAAGTTGTTTACTTACTAAGGTTTGCTGGGAATACTTATACGCGTACTAATAAAACTATATCTAATACGTTTAATGGACTTTGTTCACCTGAAGCTTAATTTAAACTAGTAGCTCTCTGCTGGGTTTTAAATTTAACCAGAAAGTTCTCAATGAAATTGTAAACCAGGTAGTAATCTCAACATAGGTGGTGCATAAATTAATGAAATTAAATTCCTCTGAGTTAATAGAGCTAACTTTATTCACATGTGCAGTGTAGTGTAGTAAAATGCACCAAAATTTCCAGATTTTGTATATCAAAATTGTTATTTACGTGCTTTCAGTGGAAGAACATATGAGGGTATGTCGACTCAGCTGGAGCTTATGATCAACCCTGGGTTATCTGCAGCTTAATAGACATTCCCCATGGTGCTGGCCCATTTAGCATATGAAGTTAGCTTGTGTTTTGTAAATAGTTATTTTAGTATGCATAGTTCTTTTTTTTTTGCCAGTTTTATTGTAATTTCAGTGCTAGTGACTCATGTAAAATTATTCAAATCTGGTCATTAGCCATGAATATGTAGTTAAACTACATGCAATACATGCTTTTTGAAAAAAATTAAGTACATTGGTAGGGTGTAGCTAACACTTTTGCAGTAAAGTTAATAGAAAAACTCCATGGACTATTTTGCTGCTGGGCTTGTTGGCATTTAATTCCTGATAACAAAATAATACTTGCACATTGGCCCACTTTAGGACGTTGTCATCATAAATGAATGCCTTGGAATCTCCTGTTAAAATATTTACATAAGAAAACCCAAAACTTGCTACAGATTCTAAGATGTATATTCTGATCGCTGGTGAGGCCTCACTTGGAATACTGTGTTCAGTTTTGGAGACCATATCTTGCAAAAGATGTAAAAAGATTGGAAACTGTTCAGAGGAAGGCGACCAAAATGATTTGGAGCCTGTGTAAGAAACCTTATGAGAAGAGACTTGAAGACCTAAATATGTACACTCTGGGGGAGAGGAGGGATAGGGGAGATATGATTCAGACCTTTAAATACTTAAAGAGGAACGATGAACAAACAAACCTCTTCCAAAGATGGGGAAGTTGCAAAACTAGAGGGCATAACATGAAGCTGCAAGGTGGTAAATTGAAAGGCAATGTCAGGAAATATTTTTTCACTGAAAGGGTGGTGGATGCTTGGAATGCTCTCCCGATGGAAGTGGTGGGGGCAAACACGGTGACGGAATTCAAAACAGCATGGGACAAGCACAGGGGATCCCTTTACAGCAACAGGATAAAAACAAAATAAACTGAACCATCTAATTTCTCAACAAATAGGGGTGTCCTACATGGATTACTGGGTCCACCCCTAAACAAAGACATGGGGAGAGGTGGCCTGCACAGAGCGACAGATGCACCTACTCTTGCCGTATTGCTGGGCAGACTGGATGGACCATGCTGGTCTTTTATCTGCCGTCATTTACTATGTTACTATGATCCTGTTCAAAGAGAGAATTGCCTTTAGCAGAGAATTTAAGAACACAGAACTTAATCCAACCCTTTATGGTGTGAGGCTTCAGAAACATCCTCTTTTTGTGTTGAATGTGAGATATCTGAGAATACTGTAATTTTAAAACCCATGTTTGTTGTATTATGAAAAGAGAACTCAATGGAAAATGGGCTTTTTCCTTTATAACAGTAAAGTTACTATCAGAGTCCATAGACATTTCAGGTTCCTGTGTCAAAGAAATTGATTGATAGAATAAGAACTCTGTGGAGAAGGAAAATTCTTAGGTGAGATGCCTTCCCTAAGGAACTGCAAACATTTACTTAATAAACTTTAAACATTTGAAGGCCAGAAATTATCCTTAAGTTTCTTATTCTGAGAGGTTTTTGAAAATTTTCCAGTTCTCTTTAACTAAAACTCTCAACTCTTACACTGGTCTTTTCAATGTATGTGCTGTGTAAGAAACAGTCTCTCTAGTTTTCTGGTATGAGTTAATCTGCATTTCCAAACACCAAGCCTTTCTGTATCTCTGAGAATGCCATCATACCTTTATTCATCATTCTTATAGACTATCTTCACAATGTAAGTTGCCAAAAGGAATGTACAACATTTTTAAAACAAACATCATAAATAGCAAACAAGCCAACAATTAGCTAATAAAAACAATAAAACAGGTAGAAAATTGAAAAACTGAACACAAAAGAAAAAACTGAAAAACATTTGCACAGCACACAGAAGTAAACCTCCATTAAAAGAAGTGCTGGTCACAGAGAATGATGTTCCACTACCAGATACCATACCAGGACCAGAATATTTTTCAGAGTTTCTGTGGGTGCATAGAATTCATATTTCTGTTTCATACCTATATATATATCGCCTTTTCCCCAAAACATATATCCAATGTGGTTTACATTATAAAAAACCAATATATTAAAATAGCATAAAATACCTTTTTTTTTTTTTTTTTAAGTGCCATCAAATCAGTGCTGACTCCTGGCGACCCAGCAGCCCCTGGGTTTTCTTGGCAAGGTATCACCGGAAGTAGATTGCCAGGCTTTTTCTTCCGAGGTAATGGAATGTAAAGTGACTTGCCCAATGCCACACACAGTGCCAGTGGGAATCGAGCCCAGATCTCTCGGGTTGTAGACTGTTGCTTTAACCACTAGGCTACTCCTCCACCAATTAAAATAATTATAAGTTCCTAATACAGAACTAACCTATCCTGTATACTCACTAAGGAAAGTTAATCAACCATATCACAGAGCTAATAAATAACACGCCCTCCAACCAGTACAGTAAATCCCCCACAGACCAAAACTGTGCATATTAGTAATGAGGTTGTACTCAGTCACGTGTTTTATATAGTGTCCCTTATGTTGCACTATGAGTTCAGACACAGGATAGATTACACATGGTACAAGCAGCATGTGGCTTTCAGTGTGATTGTTTCCTGTCCAATCCCCAGTGGCTCTCTGTAGTGCCAATTATGGTTATTTATTTATTTATTTAACTGTGTTTATATACCGCTGATCTAAGCGGTTTACAGATAGCAGCCTGGCCAGATTGGCTTACATGGACCATTATTTGTAACAGTGAGAACTTAGTATCTCTGTGTTTATAATGCCTTCCATCATCCCCTTCATCCAGTCATCCCAGTGAAAATTTAGCCTGTATAGACTGTGACTTGATTCTCGTAGGTGTCACCCTCAATTTTCTTCATCTTTCTTAAATCTTCCTAACTTAAAAGTTGTTGTTTTTTTCCATTGTGTATCATATCTGTCTTTATGGAAATGTGCTAACATGTTTGCATTATTAGTAATAGGCCCCATTGCATAAAATGGGACCTGTGGTCAATTGCATGCATTTTTTATATTAGTCCATGTTAATGCAGTAGCCCACTTTAGTAAATTTTGCCCAAAATATGCAAGTTTCAAGGTGTAGGGTTTGATTTTATAATGAGACCCCAAGGTGAAAAGTCCAAAAAAGTGCCTATTTTATAAAGGCCCCCAAAAAAGTAATGTCTCAAAACTAGAAAAGAGTGGCCTAGTGGTTAGGACAAGGTACCTCAAACTGGAGGGCTGGGGCTTCAATTTCCACCTGGGGACAGCAATCTCAGGCCAGAGGGACTGAGGTTTCTAGTCCTATACAGGGGCGGCCCAAGGGGGGTGCGGGGCCATGTGCGGAGATTAATTGTGGGCCTCATTTGCATCAACATTTGCATAATGTTAACATGCATTTTTAGTAAACATGCCTCTTAATGATTGTCTGGATAAAGAAAGACTAACAGATTTCTACATTACTATATTCCAGTGCCAACCGCCAGGCCCATTAGGAAGTACTATAAACACTGACTATTTAGAATTCATAGCAAATCCACCATATCATAACTTCACTGCCAGGACTCACAAAGCACCAAACCCTACCTATCAAAAGGCAACACTGCAAATATTAAACCAATACATCTCAGAGAATACCAATGCATCTCCTACTGGGGAAAGAGAACAAGTGACAAGGTCAAATAGAAACTACATGAACAGAATACTGTCACCAAAGAACAAGGGATCACAATTTAGAAATAGGAAGACAATAATTAAACCAGGAACCCCAAAAGCCAAACTTGGGATGTACAACAACATTGGAGAAATAAAACTATAAATGAATTTCTTCTTGTACTAAACAAAACACAAAAGACGTTAACGATGCACACTTCCCAGAGCTGATATAGTCCAGTTAATAAATTCAAAATAAAAAAGTATTTTTCTAACTTTTGTTGCCCATGCATTTTCTTTTTCAGTTGCAATTGCTCCAGTCACTTTCTTCTGGTTTCTTTGTGTCTTCTGCAAGCTATCCATTTGTCCTTTCTTCTCTTTTAGATTTTTTCCCATTTTTTTTCTCTATATCTGCTTTAACATACTGATCTTTCCCCTTTTGCTCTTTCCTCCATTTCCTTCCTTATTCCTTTATCCACTCAAATTTCACCCTTCCATTCTCAATCTCCACTTACTCTTCCAATACCTGACCCATCGTAGACTTTTCTTCCCTCCCACACAAGATATCTTTTCCCCTCTCCATTCTCATTCCCCATCCCTTTCTAGTCGTCCCCCCAAAATCAGCTCCCTTATAGGTACATATGACCTAGATTGGCCACTGTTGGAAACAGAATATGACCCAGTATGGCATATCTTATGTTCTTATGTTCTTATAGTTCTAGACCCACCCAGCATCTGCCCCCTTCTAGTCCAAGTCTCTCAAGCTTCCACATCAGCCCATTTCCAATCCTAGCCCCCCATATGCTGTTTTCCAGTTCCATTCCAGCCCACCATCAGCCCATTTCCAGCCCCCATCAGCCCACTTCCAGTCCTATTCCAGCCCCCATCAGTCCATTTCCAGTCCTATTCCAACCCATCAGCCATTTGCAGTACATATTCCCCCATCAGCCCATTTCTAGTCCTATTCCAGCTCCTCATCAGCCCATTTCCAGTCCTAGCCCCCCATATGCTCCTTTCCAGTTCCATTCCAGTCCCCCATCAGCCCATTTCCACGCCAAGCACCCCCATTAGCCAATTTCCAATCCTAGCCCCCTCGTCAGCCCACTTCGTCCTATTCCAGCCATCAGCCCATTTCCAGTCCTAATCCAGCTTTTCATCAGCCCATTTCCAGTCCTAGTTCCCCCCACCATCACAGCCCATTTCCAGTCCAAGTCCCCCCCACCATCACAGCCCCATTGCAGTCCGTTTCCCCCCCCCACCATCACAGCCCATTTCCAGTCCAAGTCCCCCCCACCATCACAGCCCACTTGCAGTCCTCCCCCCATCATAGCCCATTTCCAGTCCGTTCCCCCCCACCATCACAGCCCAATTGCAGTCCTCCCACCATCACAGCCCACTTGCACTCTGTTTCCCCCCCACATCACAGCCCATTTCCAGTCCGTTTCCCCCCCCCACCATCACAGCCCACTTGCAGTCCCCGCCCATCACAGCCCAAATGAAGTCTGTTTTCCCCACCCCATCCAGTCCTAGCCGCCTCGCCCCCCCTCCGAAGAGCCCCGCGCCATCTAAGGGGCTGCAGAGGGAGCTGGGGAAGCCCGCGCGAGGCCCCCCTTTACCTTCATGCTGGCGGCTGTTTCAATGAAGCCGTGAATGCCCGGCTGGTCCTGGTCCTATAGACACTCCTCGTGGCCTCGGGCAAGCCACTTAACCTTCCGTTGCCTCAGGTATGCATAGATTATGAGCCCTTTGGGGACGAGGGAATGTATCCAGTACCTGCTTGTAGTGATTGTAAACCACTCTGATGCCCTTCAGCCTGGGTGGTATATCAAGAAATTGCATAAACATAAACATCACATCAACATTCATTCAAAGACTAAAACCCCAAATAAATTAAATTATAAGTAAATTATAAAAAAAAATTTGGACCTCAACTAAAGGAGCCAAATGGCTTCCAGGACAGAGAACCTAAAGAAGCTTGAGGCAATCAAGCCAGGTTTGCTCACCTGGTCATCATCGGTCCAAAAGAGCTCATATGCCAAGAGCTGTATAAGATATATCAATGCATTTTGAAGTCCATACATTTTACATTTCAAAAAATCTAATATATCCATATGACACATTATTGTGTTTTGACTTGCCAAGCCTCCATCAACTTGCCACCTAATGTCAGTAACAGCAGCTTGTGACTTGGATAAGTAATGGACATTTTGGGTGTAAGCACTGCTACTGGTGTCGATATGTGGACCCTCTTGGATGCATCCTGATGGATCTACATATCTGAATCGATTTTTTACTACTTGTGACTATGTGGGTGGTATATGTTATTGTATGCCCCTGCTCTCTTATTTACGTGGGCAGGACTAAACGGAAGATTCGCCTGTGTTTAAATGAGCACAAGCATCAGATTTCTAACAAAGTAGATTCTTCTCCTTTGGTAAATGACTGGATAAAGAAAGAGAGCATGCTGTTACTGACATTAGGTGGTGAGTGATTGATTAACAACTCTGGACATGGAAGGATGGTGATTACGAGAGCTGGCTCAAACTTAAGGAACATGGCTGGATCTACTGTTTGCATATTGTTGAACCCGATGGTTTGAATTTGGCCATTGATTAGATAACTGATTTGAGTGTGTGTCTTTCAGCTGGTGAGTATCTTATCTTTTAGTCATCTGTGTTTGAAGTCATGTGACTTCCGCCATCTTATTTCCTTCAGTCAGTTGATGGAGGCTTGGTGAACTTGTGTGTCAGTATAGTCCCCATGAGTGCTTGGCTGCTCCACTATGAGGATAGGCCATCGATTTGAAGTTATAGACTGATTAGTAGTGCTGCTGATCCCTGATGCAGATAAGCCGAAACACAATATTTTTTCAGATGGTTATATGAAACTGTATTATTCGTTAAGTATTTATTTCTTGAAGAATTTCTTGGATGATTTTTTTGAAATATATAATGTATGGGCTTCAAAATGTATTGATACATCTTATATAGCTCTTGGCTCGTGAGCTGTTTTGGGCCGATGATGACCATGTGAGCAAACCTGACTTGATTGTCTCAAGCTTCTTTAGGCTCTCTGTGCTGGAAGCTATTTGGCTCCTTTAGTTGTCCAAAATAATGTATAATTTACTTCTTCGTTATTTTATTTGGGCTTTTAGTATTTGAAAGCATATTTTATAAAGGCAACATAGGCATCTTATGTGCCTGTGGGGGGGGGGGCAGAGGGGTAATTTTAGAAGCCCTATCGTGAGGTGGGCATCTGAAAATGGACATTCAGATGTGCAAATCTTAGATGTCCCTAGAGTCATTTTAGAAAGCTGTGTATATAGATGTCCCTGGCATGAAAACTTCCATATTGCATTGGGGTGAGGTGAAGACGTGCTCTCGACAGAGCAAGGAAGATGCATATCATGGTGGAATTGCAGAACAGCATAAGCACTGGCTTTGGTTGCTGCAGTGTCCTTGCGTATACCTGCTCCTGATCATGAATAAGGTGCAAAATTGTGCTCGTTTCATGACTGCAATGTTTCCAGAGGAAGGGCAAAATGTGCTTTCATCCCCACCGTTAATATTTTTTTGTCGAAGAAACTTGCATGTAAATACATACCCCAAAAATGCTAGTCTCATAACATAGTCACTCTCCTTTTGAAATACTCTGGCTGGGACATCTGAGTACCCAGTTCTGTGGGCATGCAATTTGGGGACATCTACGTTTGAGTGGAGGAGTTGCCTAGTGATTAGAGCAACAGCCTCATACCCAACAGGCCAGGGTTTGATTGCCACTGGCACGCCTTGTGACCTTGGGCTAATTACCCTCCATTGCCTCAGAAGAAAAGTCCTGCCAATCTACTTCCAGTCATACCAAGAATACCCAGGGGATGCTGTCGCCAGGAGTCAGCATTGACTTGATGGCACTTAAAAATAAAAAACAAAAAAACCCACCAAACATTTGTGAAATGATCTATACCCATGCATGTACCTTGCCTTGTTGTCTGTGCAGGCCTTCACTGGAACCAGTTATTGGGATGTTCATCATTTAGGGTGGAGACAGAACAATTTCAGAAGACTGTTAAACATGCCTCCCTTCACTACTGCTACTCTTCCTGATTTTTGGACATTGTGCTGTGGACATTCCAGATTCTTCCTAGGCATCCCTTCTAAAATCCCTCTTCACATAAAATAGGCTCCCATAACCAGCCTTAATATCATTATTATTCATTTATTAAGTGCTACACAGTGCTGTACAAACACAAAGAAAGGCAGTCTCTGCTCAAAGAGCTCACAATCTAAAAGACAAAAAGACATGACAATACAAGAAGCATGAAGTCAAAGGGAAGAGGAGACACAAGGAAAACAAAGATCATGGTCTCAAAGAGGTACGTTTTTAGCAAGGATTTGAAAAGGGAGAGAGAAGAGACTTGACGTAGAGATAGGGGAAGCTTATTCCAGGCATCAAGAGCAGCAATTTAAAAGGATTGAAGTCTGGAGTTGGCATTAGAAGAGAAGGGCATAGAGAGGAGACCATTGGAGGAGCGAAGTTCACAAGCAGGGGTATAGGGAGAGAGGAAGGAGGAAAGATAAGAAGTGACTATAGAGTGAATGCCTTTAAAGGTTAGGAGTAGTAGTTTGAAATGAATACAGAACCTTCAGGTGCCAATGTGCCTTTACACCTTCTCCCAATGTATGTAAAATACACCTGTGCATTACAACTGCATCTCCGTTTGGCCATATAAATGTTTCTGGAAATGCCTATGCACAGAACCACATAAAAGTAGGCACGCTCTTTTTGCATGCACTTTCTACATGTACATGCTGTTGTGCAACTTTATAAAACCCCTTTTCCACATGTAAAACAGAAAATATTTTATAAAATTCCACCCCCCCCCCCCCATGCCTAACAAGACCAGGATTCAAATCACACTGGTAGGCCTTGGGCAAGTCACTTAACCGTCCATTGCCTGAGGTACAAACTTAGATTTTAAGACCTGTAGGGACAGGGAAATACCCGCAGTAGCTGGTTGTAACTCACCTTGAACAGCTACTAGAAAGGCATGAGCTAGGTGCTAATTAATAATAAGGATAATGTCTCTATGCAGTATTGGGTGCATCTGGTGTGTACTATACAAAAAATAGCTTCTGCCACAAGGTAATGAAAACACTAGGATTGAAAAAGCAGGCTCCTTCTTTCATAAAGCAAAATGTAATTCTGTGCCATCTTTATTCCAGTTCTAGTTCCGAAAGGATTGATTCCGGTCCTATATCTACAGCAATGGATTAGATCGTGTGTTTTAGGCTCAAAGACGAATGCACAGGAGGAGAAAATATCCCTTTTCCTTTGGGTAAAGAAAAGAAGAATGAGAACAAAACTACAATTTAAAATGCGTGCAAAGATTTTATTCATTCTTTTGTTCATCAAGTATGAAGTTGTGAAATTAAGCATGCATTGCTTTTTCCATGTCATTGACACTTAATGAGCCATTGCACGGCAGCTTGACAGACTAGATTGGATTCGGGTTTTGCACTGACACATGCAGACGGACAACCGTTTCTGACATGCTTATGTTTTAATAAACATTCCGCTCAGCTGCGATGGCTGAGGATCAAGCAGCCACTAACAAAAGGAGACCACGGCCAAACCAAAGCTATTCATTGTCTTGGTGCCTTTTGGATCCTGAAAAGCAAATATGTTGTTTGAGTGAAAAAGCATGGATATGAAAAATGCAACTAGAGGGCTTTTTCAATTTAAGCGTACGGTGGAAAAATTAGAGAAAAAAAGAATTACTTCTTCTCGCATAAGAATCCACTTACCCAAAATATATTCTTTACGTTTTCCTTCTAAGGTTTTTATTGAAAGGGGCATAAGAAAGTATAACCTTGGTGGTGAGAGGGAAATGAGTTTTGGCTAGTATTTAATGGGTCCTGTGTTACAGTGATTCGTTTGACCTTTTTTCTCAAATTTTGGGCATATTTTTGGTTTGTTTCACACATTCATTGGAATGGGAAAAAATTTAGAACTGCATTAAAACATTTTAATGCATACTAAATAACTTAACATCTATTCATTCATACTGTAGGTTAATACTTGTTAAATTGATTTAGGGCCATGTTTGCTAATGCTTAGCACAGACTAATGGAATTAGACATCATTTTTTGCTGCTTAAAGTTACTAGTTTTTGTAGCTGTTAGCAGAAGGCAATTTTTCTGTTTTAGGCAGGCTTTTTGTTACTGGGTTTTGTTTTGTTTTGTTTTTATCCTTCCTCTAGACTGCAAGCTCAAAGAGGAGCTAAACTATCACATTTGTTGTGAAGCCACTGCACTGCTGAGGTATTAGTCTGAAAAGAGGGAATGGAAAATCTGTTTAGATTAGTGTGATATACAGACCTTCCTCACAGGTAGAAAAAATAGATATATTTAATTGAAAATAGTCACAATATTGCCATGAAAGGCAAAGTACTATTGATAGATTTCAGTTGGCCAGATGCTGATTGGATCATCCTTCTTGCAGTATCATCTAGATGTAGGGAGATTCTGGATTCTGTATAGGGAAAACTGTTCCGGGAACTGATAACTGAATCCATGACAGAGGGAGTGATACTGGACTTAGTGCTTATAAATGAGGAGAGTGTTTCTATTGTTGTAGTGGATGATCATCTGACATACAATAGTCACCAGATGGTGAGCTGCATTGATAGGATATGGGTGGAAAGGTTCATTCAGAAGCAAAAGTCCTAGACCTCAGGAAAACTAACTTTGCAAAGATAGGAGAATACCTCAAAGAGTTGTTAGCTGGATGGGAACATCTGTGAGAAGTAGAACAGTGGACAAAATTGAAAGGAGATACTGTATTTTAAGGGAAACAAGCTGTTTTGTTAAAAAAGTAAATAAAATTAAGAGGAAAAGGAGGGCCGCTATGGTTTTCAAAAGAGGTTACTGAAAAGGTGAGGAAAAAGAGGTTAGTCTTTTTTTCCTCCAGCCAAATAAAATGCTTTCACTATTGGTGGAATCATATCAACTGGAACAGACAACGAATCAACTAAATACTTTTTAAGCATATCAACTGCCAAAACCGTTCAGACATGGGGAACGTTTATAATCCTCAAATTGTCTGCCCAAGAGGCATTCTCCAAGTTTTCAATTTTTACATTTAGTGCACCAAACCTCTTGACATACTGCAATGATTGGTCCTCTAGAGCAGCCACTCTTGTCTGTAAAGTCATAATATCCTGTTGTACCTCTGTAATCTTTGATACAGTCACTTCCACAGCCGCGGCATTCGCTTGCACCTTGGAGGCTAGCAAGGATACTTGTGGTAACAAAGCCTCGCCCAACGACGCAATCGCTTGCCAAATAGTAAAATTGGACAGTCTCTGCAATGCAAAGGTCCTCAGTCTTGACACAGAATCGTGAAATGCTTACATATCTCCTGCCGCTGAGACTCCACTTGGAATTGCAGCAGCTCCTGCTGTAAGTTTTCCGTCTGATACTACCAACAAAGTAGGTGTGAACATTGACCTGAGGCAGACAGCTCAACCAAGCCAATTGCCTGTACACCTAGTCTTCCCGGCAGCGGAGCCAACCCTCGATCAGGGACTTCTTCCTGCTGTAGGCTCCCCATCAGAGCTGAATTAACACATACCACCTTGGAGGCCAACAGTATATCAGGGGATAGAGATGAAGTCCTTGAGGCAGACGCCAAACACTCCTGCAGCACTACCTACAGCTGAAGATACCTCCCCCGAAATTGTTGGATAGTGAAGTGGTCATAACAAGAAAGAGTCCAAAGGACCTGAAGAAGAAATCTGCATAGAGATACTAGGGACTCGGGAAGACTGCAAGAACACTTTCACTTTTCGCTTCCAACCCATAGCATAACAGCCGCTTCAAACAACCTGGCCGATGCCATCTTTGCTCTTCCCTTCAGGCAATATGGTCGCCATATCTTTAAAAGAATATAGCAGAATTTAGAAAGGTACAGAGAAGAGCTACCGAAATGGTAGAGGAAGGAAGGATACACTTATGAGGAAAGACTAGAAAGATTAGGGCTCTTCAACTTGAAAAAAAGACAGCTGAGGTAAGATATGATATAGGTGTATAAAATAATGAATGGAGTGGAAATGGTAAACATAGATCAGTTGTTTATTCCTTGAAAAAATAGAAAGACTAGGGAACATGCAATGAAGCTACAATGTAGCCCATTTAAGTCTACTAGGAGAAAATATTTTTTCACTCAACACGTAATTAAACTCTGGAATTCATTACCGTAAGATGTAGTAAAAGGTGTTAGTGTAGCTAAGTTTAAAAGAGGTTTGGACAAGTTTCTTGAGGAAAAGTCCATAAAACATTATTGAAGAGGACCAGAGAAATCCACTACTTACCCTGAGAAAAGCAACGTGGAATCTGTGTACCATTTTGGGATATGATAGGTGCTTGTTACCTGGATTGGCCACAGTTGGAAAGAGGATACTGGACTTGATGGAAATTGGTCTGACCCAGTATGGCATTTCTTCTACTGTTATGGATGCCAAGGAGGCCTAGAAGGCTGGATACCAGGCAGTAGCCATGTAGGTGTGATGGCTGTTTGGATTGTTGACTTTTGGTTTGGCAAGGGAAAGAACGGGTACAGAGTGTGAACTATATAGGGATCTTACTAAGGAGAGTGGAGAGCAAAAGAGAAATATACAATTTATATTTGATATGCCTATATCTTACAGCTGGGATATAGCCATCCTTAAACAGTGTGGCGAGGAATAACTGGGTGAAATGGATTGGTTGATTGAACATTTTCTATAGTCATTTATTACGTAACTACAGAAATAAGGTATATTTTTTTTCATTGGATGTGATCAGTTAGATTGGCATTTTGGAATTTTCTTTGGAATTCTCATAAGAACATAAGATATGCCATACTGGGTCAGACCAAGGTCCATCAAGCCCAGTATCCTGTTTCCAACAGTGGCCAATCTAGGTCATACGTACCTAGCAGTTTCCCCAAAAGAGACAGGTTCCACAATGCTTGTATTGGGTCGAGCATTGATATCCTGGGTCCCTTTTTAATAATGGTTTATGGACCTTTCCTCCAGAAACTTGTCCAAACCTTTTTTAAACCTAGCTACACTAACAGCCTTTACTACATCCTCCTGTAACAAATTCCAGAGTTTGATTACATGTTGAGTGAAAACATATGTTCTCTTATTAGTCTTAAATAGTTTACCCTGTAGCTTCATTGCATGTCCCCTAATCTTTCTATATTCTGATAACGTAAACAATCGATCTATGTTTACCCATTCCACTCTGTATTTTAAAGGGAAGAAAAAAAGGTTCTTGCATTGAGGTCAGTGGATTTGAATGGTGCAGCCTAGGAGTCTTGGGGCAGTCACACAAGGATGGAGAAAACTTAAAAGAAATGAGAGGATTCCAAGGACAATGGGGGAAGGTGGTCGGGAGAGCGACCCTGATGGGAGATGAAGCTGAGAAGAAACTTGGAGGAAGTGGGGAAAATGAAAGGAAATTATGTGTGTGTAGTGATGGGTAGTGGTGGTGGGGGGAGGGGGGTGTAGGTAAAAGTGCATTTACGGGAGACAGGAGAAGTACCTGAGGAAGGGTGAGCAGGAAAGATCTTCCATAGCAGGGAGGAGAGAGAGAGAGTGTGAGACATGAAATAGAGTATATAGAAAATAGTCTGTGGCAGACTCATGGGAAGGAACCTGCAAGGAGGTGAAGGAGGGAGAGGGGAAGTGTCGGGGTAGAAGAGATTGAAAGGGAGAAGTAGGGGGATGATGATGCACCACACCATCTCTGCACATCCCATTATATAATCTTAGACCTGCTCATGTGTCATTTATAAAATTCAGTTAAATGTCCTCTTCCATGTGTTGTCACATTGAAAATGCCTGTTCTTACTTGAGCAGCAATGTCCAGTGTAAAATAGGGAACCTGGCTACCTGAGCAGTGGGACTCCAAACCCTATGCTAGTGCTGCCTTTTAAGGGTAGCAGTTAGGATGGCTATTTTCCTGTGCCATTTATGTTCGTTAAATGCAAAGTGGTCCTTCAGTGCTTCACTCAGATGTTTAGGGGCTGCACTAAGGATGTGCACAGAGAAATAATTTTGGTTCATTTTTGGATTTTTAGCCTTTTCCCCCAGTTTTATGGATTTTACTTTTGTTTTCAGAGATTCATGCTAAATAAAAATTTTTTAAGGGGTGTCATAACTTTCTAATGTTCCATTGAATCAAGTTTGCATATACTAAATTGTTTAAAGTGGCATTTTAGAAAGGGCATCCAAGTGCAATCTGGGGCATCCAGGGCAAAATGTTCAGACAAATGCTGGGATCTTGTATTTCAGCCTGATTTTAGAAATGGGCACCCCCGACATGGATGCTCACACCGGCATCTACATAGACGTCCCCACTCAAACACTGAGTGGGAACGTCTATCTGATAATCATATGCAGAAAGGGATGTCAGGCGGCATGGTCAAATGAAAACAAGAGCCCTCGTCCCCTGTCAGTGTTTGTCAACATGAGAAATACTGTACGTATAGGAGATATGAGCGTGCCGCCTTCTCCACACCCTCTGGTTGCTTGGCTGGCAAAATGAGCATTTGTGAAATCGGGCAAAGATGTCCAGGTTCTTGAGAAACCCTCTGACGCGTCTACACCATGCCCCCATTCCTATATATATGTCCTCACACTGGGGATGTCTTTGAAACTGCTTAAATTGCTCTGTGGACGTCTCCATGCTTTAGATGTCTGTATGCTCATTTTCAGATGTCCAAAGCACAAATAGGGCTTCTAAAATAACCCCAATAAGACTCATTAACAAACTGGAAGCACACTAACCAGTGCACAGAAGCTAGCTGCTCATACAGTCTAGATGGGGCTGCACGGGCTGGGAGGCAAAAGCCAAAGCATATGTCAGATGGAGCTGTGTGTGTCAGTAAATGTTTGATGTTGTAGGTGGAATTGCAGAGAAGGTTGGCTTTTATATTGCATTCTGAGTTTAGCTCTCATGCCAAGCGGGGCAAGGCAGGGCAGGTGAACCAGGCTCCTCCTCTTCACTTGAGTCACTGACAACTGAGCTTCCTCTTGGAACCCTGACCCCATCTTTTGGTGGAGGCACAACAAATACACCATCCCTCCATGAGGTTACAATTGATACTCACAAAACGTTTCCCCAGAGGTTGGGGTGAGAGACTCCAGCTGAAACAGCTGGTTAAATGTTATTACAAAGAAGAGGAAATGGTAGTGGGAAATAGACAGAAATGAGGTATTTAATCAAGGTTTCTTTATTTCTTGAGGAAAGGTGTGTGAATAGTGAATAAGAAAATCAAATTGTTTGGAAACATAAAAGTAATTCAAGCAAAAGTAAATAGCAGTAACCAACTGGCCATGTTGGCTTCTCTCTGTTTATAGACAATGTACATTTAGTTTTACAAGGATAAACTGATTCATCAAATTTTCTCTCAATGTACCCTTTAAGCCACCCCTTCCAAACTCTTTGAAGGGGATATACCTTGTACATAAACTCAAATTTATCTAAACTCTCAGAATCCAAATTGTGCATGTAGTGTTGACTTAATGAAAGTGTTTGTGCTCCCGGGACACCACAGTTCAATGTGCATCCCTAATGTGTTAATTGAGCTCTGTTAAATTAGTGTTCTGACCAGTGGTACAGGTTTAGGTATCGCCACTGGCAGGGCTGGACCAAGGGTTTCTGCCATCCCAGGCAGGGAGCCCTGGCCATACTGCCCCCTCCCCAGTGCCCAGCCACATTGCTACCCAATGTTCCCTCTAAGCTGCGCTAGGTCCTCCGCCGGCATTTCTGCCGGGGGGGGGGGGTGGGATGCAACACGATCGATGCTCTGCCTCTCCCCCCACAGGCGGAGGACCCAGCGCAGCTTAGAGGGAACAGTGCAGTGCTACCCCCCCCCCCCCCCCCCCAGCTGCTGATTCAGTTTTCAGGGGGCCTTGTGGCAGCAGCAGCAGTCTAAAAGTAGTGGCTTTGTGCCACCGCTTTGGTGCTTGTGGCAGACCATGTGCTTTGGCACACGTGGTCTGCCACTTCTGATCCCCCTATGAGCAGACGTTGTGCCAGAGGAGGTTGTGTCAGAAGCGGTGGGCCATGTGTACAGAAGCACATGGCCTGCCGTGGGCACCAAGGAATGGCACAAAGCTGCCATGCCATCTGCCGTGGTCTGCTGCCCTAGGCGACTGCCTAGTGCACAGGCCAGACATGGCTGCTGGGCACCTTTGAAGCATAATCTCTGCTGCTCAATAAATGTCCTGGTCTGACAGGCAGCTCACAGTCTAACGATGGTCTGCAGTGCTCCCTTGCTGTCGGCAAACACACCATCATTCAGCATACCCAACTACCTACAGAATCAACAGAGAGCCTCTATGAGCCCTAACAAACTCAGTGTGTGTGCAAGGCCCTTGAACTGTTGTCTAGCTAGTCTGGAAATAAAATAGATGTAGCGTATTCTGCCTAAGACTAATGTTACTTTTGTCGCTAACAGGCAGGAGGCTTGCGCTGCTTGTGACTGCTGTCCTTATTGGTAGCAGGGGCTCTCAAGGTCTTTGCAGGTCACCACAGCTTCAATGGCTCCCCCACAGCTGCTACCTCTCCTGACGCTTTGGGGGCTGCTCCATTCTGCTGGCAGGCTTTGCAGGCAGGTTATCATTCTTTGGTATTGTTCTGGCTGTGGTCCATAAATTAATTTTCCAACCATGTTCTGCAATAATATAACCTTTTGAGCTGTGTCCATTTAACCAATTTATCTAAGTGAGATCTTAAAGAAATAATTTTCCTACCAAAAGGTCTTTTTAATAATTGCAGATACTGTATGTAGAGTGAACATAAGAACATAGGAAACGCCATACTGGGTCAGACCAAGGTTCATCAAGCCCAGTATCCTGTTTCCAACAGTGGCCATTCAGGTCACAAATTCCTTGTGGGCTCCCAAAGAGGTACATAGGTTCCATAGTGCTTGTCCCTGGATAAGCAGAGGATTTCCTAGTATCTCTATAATAATGTTTTATGGACCCTTTCTCTAGGAACTTGTCCAAACTTTTTTTAAACCCAGCTACACTAACAGCTTTTACTACATCTTCTCGTAACAAATTCCAGAGTTTGATTATGCGTTGAGTGAAAAAATATTTTCTCTTATTACTCTTAAATGGGCTACATTTTAGCTTTATTGCGTGTCCCCTAGTTTTTCTACTTTTTGATGGAGTAAACAACCAATCTACCTTTACCCGTTCTACTCCATTAATTTATAGACCTCTATCATATCTCCCCTCAGCCATTTCTTTTCCAAGTTGAAGAGCCCTAGCCTTTTAAGCCTTTCCTCATAGGGGTATCTTTCCATCCCCTTTACCATTTTGGTAGCTCTTCCCTGTACCCTTTCTAATTTTGTTATATCCCCTTTAAGATATGGTGACCAAGGAGGCAAGATGGCGGCGGGTAATTGACCCGGGAAGGCTGCGTTCTGTGTTTGCTTGACGAGGAATTTGGCCGGTATTACCTTCGGCTCCGGTGAAATGGGGCGTAGGAAGAGAAAGCAGGCGAGCTCCCCTGCTGTTCCGCAGCCTGCTTTGTCTACAGTCCAACAGACTCTCGAACATTGTGGATTCGCGCCTCTGGGGTCACAAGCAGCGTCTTCGACGGCATGCTCAGGTGAACTGGAAAGTGTGCTGGGTGCTTCAGGGGTTTGCTTGTCCCCTGATTTGCGGATGCCCCCAACGCAGCCTGGAATTGGTGTTTCACCGATTGGTGTTTGTTCCCCGGACCTCCCGGGCGGCAGAGGGAGAGTGGGGCGGCCGGAAGGAGAGGGGCAATTGCAGAGGCTGTTCAAGGACTCTGGAGAGGGGAAACCGATTGAGGGTTATGATCCCGTCTCTCGGTTGGAGCCTGGAGGAGAACAAAGACCAGGAAAACTTCTGTTGGAAAAGCCCGCTATTATAACTCTAGATGCGCTGTGGGACGCTCTTACAGCACTGACTACTTCTCTCTCTTCGCTTGTGAGTACAGTAAGTGCTGACGTGACTGTTGAAAGTGGAAGTTTCAAAACACCAGAAGCAACAGGTGAATTCTTTGTCGCAGCTTAAGGATGAACTTTCTCTGGTTAAAGAGGAGCATTCAGCCCTTATTAAGGAATGGAATGTGTTAACCCGGAAAGTGGAGTATATTGAAAATCAAACTCGACGGAACAACTTGCGCATATTGAACTTTCCAAAATCTCCCCTTCTGTCCCCATTAGAGATGTTTTGTAAATATCTGATGGAGGTCCTTAAGATTCCTATAGATCAACTACCCCCTCTTACGAGGGTGTATTACTTGGCTGGTACTATGGAGTCGAGAAGGAAGAGTTTGGGGGCCTCTGTAGCCCATGGGTCTGGGCCTGGAGACTTAACGGTTTTTTTGGAAAGCTCGCTGAAAGTTATCACAGAGAGAAGAACACTGTTGGTTACCCTGGCGTTGGAAACAGATAAATCCTTAATTCTTAGATGCTTCTTTAAAAATATGAATGAGCTGTTTTTTGGTTCAAAAGTGAGAATATTTCCTGACCTGTCTCGGTCCACCCAGTTGAGGAGAAGAGAGTTCCTGACCTTGCGATCTAGGGCTCTCTCGCTGGGGGCATCTTTTATACTGAAATATCCATCTAGATGTTTTATTACCTATCAGAATAAGAATTACCTTTTCTTTGATCCTAAATAGCTCTCGGCTTTTCTTATTGGGAGGGAAGAGGTTGGAGTTGGGGTAGTATCTACATTGGCCGACACTTAAGTCTTAACCCACTAGGTTTAATATAGAATTTCTTGTTATTATATTGCCATATGTTCTATCTTATTAGATAGTTAGGATAGGACTTGACAATGATATTTCCTGTAGCCTCTTGGTAGTTTTGTGGGCTCAGTGGTGGGATGATTTAATTTAATTGTTTATTTCTTGATTTGTATGAATTTATTTTCTTGTTTAAGATTGGTATGATTGTTTTGGGCATTCCCTTTTCTTCTATATGCATTTTGTTGTTGCATGTATAATTGAATAAAAATTTAAAGTTAAAAAAAAAAAGATATGGTGACCAGAACTACATACAATATTCAAGGTGCGGTCGCACCATGGAATAATAGAGGCATTATAATATGGTTTTATTCTCCATTTTTTTCTTTATGATTCCTAGCATTCTATTTGCTTTCTTGCCTGCCTCTGCACACTGGGTGGAGGGTTTCAATGTCTTATCCACGATCATGCCTAAATCTTTTCCCTGGGTGGTGGTACCTAATGTGGAACCTTGCATTGTATAACCATAGTTTGGGTTGTTCTTTCCTAGGTGAATAACTTTGCACTTGTCCATATTAAATTTCATCTGCCCATTTGGATGCCCAGTCTTCCAGTTTAACAAGATCCTCTTGCAAATTTTCACAATCCTCTTGGATTTTAACAACTTTGAATAATTTTGTGTCATTTGCAAATTTGATCACCTCACTTGTTCCCATTTCTGGGTCATTTATGCGTATGTTAAAAAGCAGCGGGCTCAAAACAGATCCCTGGAGTACTCCAGAATTCTCCTTTCTTCGTTGAGAAAACTGGCCATTTAGCTCTACTCTTTGCTTTGTATCTTTTAACCAGTTTCTGATACACAATAGTACACTGCCTCCTATCCCATGACTTTTTAATTTTGCCAAGAGTCTTTGATGGAGGGACCTCGTCCAAAGGCTTTCTGAAAGTACAGATATATTGACCAGCTCGCCTTTGTCGATCTATATATTCACACCTTCAAAAAAATGTAGTTTAATTTATATGCAGAACAAAGCATAAGAGAAACAGGACGGCATGAAGGCAACCGAGGTGTGAAGATTAGTGGGAAGACTCATCAACAACCTTCGCTATACTGACAGTACTATGTTTCTGGCTGAAAGTGAAGACAATCTGTAACATTTGCTTCTAAAGAGCAAGGAACATAGTCTTAAATTGGACCTGCACCTTAACGTAAAGAAGACAAAGATCTTGACATCTGGCCAAATCAATAAGTTCCTCATTGATGGAGAAGAAATTGACATAGTGGACAATTTTAACCTACTTGGATCAGTAATCAAAAGAGAAATGACAATCAGTCAAGAAATCCAATGACGCATTGCTCTTGGCAGAATGGCTATGAAGGACCTAGACAAGATTCTTGAGAGCAGAGATGTCTCTGCTCCATACAAAGATTTGACTTGTCCAAGCCATGGTATTTTCAATAACATCTTATGGTGCAGCTTCTCTCTGCTAGGTCTTCCTCTTCTTCTTGTCTCCAGTGCTATCCTGGTGATACTCTGCATGTTTGGGGGAGGAGTGGAGTCCAGTGCGGATCCTCTCCACTTTCCTCCTCGGGACTGCCCCCAATATGCTAATTGAGTTCAATTAAATTAGTGTTCTGGCCAGAGGTGCAAGCTTAGCTCTCACCACTGGGCACCCTTGAAGAGTCATCTCTGCTGCTCGGTGAACATACCGGCAGGGGTGTGTCTTAACCTTTTCCAGGGCATGTTCCTGCTGCTGCTGTGCTGCTTTTCCTTTATTTATTTATTTAATGTGGTGGCAGCGAGGGCTGCTGCAGTCCTCTTTGGGAGTGAGGGTTAAGGAGGAAAATGCTCGTCGGAACCTCTGTCGCATTCCCATGGTACTGCTTGCTGCAGTCACGACCTTTTTTTCTTTTCTTTTAAATGCTCCCACGGTTCCCGCTGATGCCTCCTCCTTCCTTCCTGCAGCAGCTGACTCACTTCTGGGTTTGGGACCTGGATCACTGCCGCAGTAGAGTGCCTCTGCTCAGTCCCTTTTCATTGAGCTGCATCATGAGACCATCGAGGGGCCTCCCAGGTAACAAAAAAGTACTTGTTTAAGAACACTTGGAGGTATCATAATGAGGGAAATCAATACCTTTGATTTCAAGGCTCTTGAGAGAGTTTCCTAAGGTGCAGGTTTGTTGCAGTCTGGATAATATCACCAGATTTAAAGTTTTGTGCTACATTCAGATAAAAGTCCTGGACATAAGTTCAAGGCTTCCCTCTACACTGATTGATTGACTTTAGGAAAATTCTTCTTGATCCCTGTGCCCCTGAGGTTGGAATTGCTGGCTTTGACATTGACTTCCTTTTCACATGGGGCTTGCCTTGTAATTGTTTGAGTGTGCCGTACTTAAAAGTGCTATGTACATCTATAAACAAAAACGAACAAGGTAAACTTGAGCATTCTGTGCCCCATTTACCAGGGCTTCCTCCTATTCTCTTCTAAAAGTGAAAACAGGGCTCTTCGATATATATGTATATATATAGCTCTAATGCCAGAGAAACATGCCTTGATTCTTTAATTAAAAACAAATTGTAGCAAGCACATCGTTCCTTAAGTAAACTACATCCTTTCCAGGTTATGAGCAGGCTAGTTTAACCCTGTATTGGGCCATAAGGAAACATATATTTGTGGGCTGCTGTTATGGACCCCCATTCAATCCTTCCCCCCTCCCCCCGCCATGTTCACTCTTTTTTTTTTTTTTTCCAGTGTGCCTTTTCCCCTCCAGTAACCTCTACCTGTGGCTTTTCTTCCCAGGTTGTCCTTCATTCCCCCCTCCCCACCCCCACACACATTCCCACATTCGTCTCTCCTGAAGTGGCCTAGTGGTTAGAGGAATGGCCTGAGAACCAAGTCTGTCTTCCACCTTTGACACTGATGTTTCTCATGATTCTAGCCAAGTCCTTTTCATCTTCATTGTTCAGGTTGAAGTATTGATTTGTAAGTCCTCTAAACAATGGACCTATTGGCCCTACTAGAACTTGTAACTAGCTTGAAGATCAGATTTGAAAAGGAAACTAATTAAATCAAAATTCTTATGGGCCTTGCCTCCTTCACAGACCCTTTGAGCAGGAGGGCCACTATGCAGTCTGTGAGAAGACAGCGTTTTAACTTTGCACTGAGTCAGGAACATCTTATTCTGCACCCAGGGCAGATAATTGATGTTCATCTCATCTTGATGCCACCCTAGCACTTCATCCTCGTCAGTCCGGTTTCTGCCCCAGCCACAGCACAGAGTCCATCCTTCTTTCCTTTCTGAATGAACTACACTCCACACACGATCATGGCTCTATTTCTCTGGTAGTTTCCCTCGATCTGTCTGCTGCCTTTGACCTAGTTGATCACCATACCCTCCTCACTCGCCTCCACGATGTTGGGATTTCTGGTACTGTCCTCCTCTGGTTCCGTCCTTTCCTTACCAATAGGTCCTTTTTGTTTTTTTCTGGGTCCACCTCCTCACCCATAGCCCCACTGTCCTGTGGTGTCCCTCAAGGATCCATATTAGTCCCTCTTCTGTTCAACATTTTCCTGGCCTCCCTGACCCTTCTGGTTCAGCAGTTTGGTATCTCCACGTATTACTACGTGGATGATATCATCCTTCTCCACCACACTGACTCCTCCTCCCCTGATATCACCCCTCTCAATGCCTGTCTCTCCTATATTGATTCGTGGATGTCTTCTAACTTCCTTCATGTTAACCTTTCTAAAACCATGGCCATTTGGTTCACCTTCGGTGGTCCCTCACCCTCTATAGTCCCCTTGTTCTCCTTTTCCCCCTTACCTATTGTCTCTACCGTACATTACCTCTGTGTCACCCTTGATTCCGCCTTGTCATTTCAAGATCACATCTCATCCATAGTCCAATGCTGCTTCTATTCATTGAGGCAACTTTGTGCTGTTCGTCTCTTTCTCCCTATTTCTTCCTTGACCACTCTGCTTCTCTCTCTCATTATATCTTGCTTAGATTGCTGTAATGCCTCTCTAGCTGGCCTCCCTCAGTACCAACTACACAGACTCCAACTTGTACAGAACACAGCAGCCTGCATTCTCACACACGCCTCCCATTCAGACCATGTCACCCCCCTCTTCATCCATCTTCAGAATGCAATACAAAATCCTTACCTTTGTTCACAAAGCAATTCATACTGGGGTTCCACAATACTTTTCTAACCTGGTCTGCCTCCATGTCCCCAGCGTTCACTCACTTCTATTCACTCCAACCACATGTCCTTCCCTTTCCCTTCTAGGCCCATTTGGAGTCCACCAGTTCCTCCGCTTTCTTCTTTCATGGCCCCAAACTCTGGAACTCACTCCCACTGTCCCTCCGCATGGAACCCTCCTTTACCAGTTTTAAAGCGAGGTTAAAGACTCATCTCTTTTATACTGCCTTTGACCTCACCCCTCCCTTCCACAATGATATCTTGCCCTTCTTTCGCCTAAGGCACCTTCTTTACCTCCTCTTTCTCTTTGTTCTGTCTCTTTCCTGTCTGGCCATTGGTGTTCTATTTCCTTTCCTAGCAGCCTTTAGCCTTTTATTGTAAACCACTCTAATACTCACATGTGGGCGGTATATTAAAAGCTGAATAAAGATAAAAGATATTCAGAACTGCACTCCCCCCTCACCCACAAACATTTCAGCTTACTTTAGTTGTGAAGGAGAGGAGGGTGTAGCAGCAGCTGGTTGTCCTCAGGACTGCCAGAGCCAGGTGATCTGTCAACCAAGATGGGGACAGGGAGGCCAAAAAGCCAATAGTGTCATTGGAAAGAAGAATTTGGGAAGGCAGTGGTGGGATGCAAACCAAAGCAACATTTCCACAAATCATGCTCACCACAACATCATAGTCCTTCCCTCATCTTTAAATTAGCTATAAAAGACAGTGATTTTTTTTGAGGGGGTATGTGGTGGAATGGGTTTGTTTTTTTAAAGTGCAGCAAGTCAATGATGACTCCTGGTAACCCAGCAGCCCCTGGGTTTTCTTGGCAAGGTATGACTGGAAGTAGATTGCCAGGCCTTTTCTTCTGAGGCAATGGGAGGGTAAAGTAACTTGTCCAAGGTCACAAGGAGTGCCAGTGGGAATTGAACCCAGATCTGTTGGGTACTAGGCTGTTTTTCTAACCATTAGGCTGTTCCTCTACTGTGAAGGTATGGAGTCCTGACACCTTTTTCATTGCCTACTAAAATTGATCCATGGTCCTCGTGTATCAATTGAAGGGTCCTGAAGATGAGTACTGGCACCTCTTTTTTGAAGGAAAAATGCACTGAAATGAGAACAAGTCCTAAGAAACTGCAAAAAGAATTCCCCAGCCAGTATCAGTCATCCGAGACTACTATTATTTATTTATTTTACTTCTCTTATATACCGCGCTATTACAAATCAGTGCGGTTTACAATAAACAGAACAATATACTGTGCGGAAGGGCCACAGAGTATTTTACATCGAACTTGTATTTAACTGGGGTAACATATCTACACATTATTTACAGTAATGCCTGTGTTTTCGGGTTGTGGCCATAATCTAATCGGTATTGGCCAGTTTGGATCGGCTATCCTTTGACTTGCAGGGTATGTTGTTGCGATGTTCTGAGTGTTTGGTGTGATTATTCGTTGATTGGTTTCTATAGCTAGGTTCAGGGTAGTGTCTTATGAACAAATAATGCTTGAGTGCCTTCCGGAATTGAGGCAGGCTAGTAATGACTCGCATGTCTGCGGGGAGGGCATTCCAAGCTCTGGGTGCATAGATCACGAAAGCCCTGTTGGAGGTTGCCTTTGTGCACGTAGTCATTTCCTTTGGGATCGTCAGTGTGTTCACTGTTGAGGATCTTCTGGTTCTGTTTGGGTGTATACAGTTGATCATCATGTTAATGGATGTAGGTGGGTGATTGTTTAGGGCTTTGAAGGTCAAGACTAGGATCTTGTAGAGAAGTCTGGCATGAATGGGCAGCCAGTGTAGATTCTTCAAAATTGGAGTAATGTGGTTCGTTTGTGATACCCCGGTCAGCACTCTTGCTGCTGTGTTCATTGCAAGCTGGAGCGGGTGTAGAGTTGCCTGCGGGAGTCCGTATAGTATGACATTGGCGTAATCAAAGTGTGGGAGTACCAATGCTTGATAGATTGTTCGGAAATCTCTAGGGTCCAGTAGTGTTCGTAGATGGCGAAGTGTCCGTATTTTGTAGTATATTGTTTTCACTGTGTTTTTTAATGTGTAATTTCATGTCCAGTCTCTGGTCCAGTGTGATCCCGAGGTAACAAATTGAGGATTTAGTTATCAGCTCTGCATTCTTGACTTTGAGCGATGGAGGGGGGGGGGGGGTGAATTCTGATAGCATCATTCAACTATTCTATACAGAATCTCAATATAAAAAAAACAGCACTTTCAGTTCTGTAACCCATACTCCACATTCCTCTGCAATGGGGCTAGAACATTTGCCCTTATACACTCTCCTTCCACTGCCAGGCAGTTTGCAATATAGCTCTCCCAGGTGGCCTGTGGGCGGATCAGGGGCAGTGACTGCTGCTATCCACTTAGCAGTAATATTCAGCCACTAACCAGATGGCTTAATGGTTAAAGTTAAGACAGGTGAATGGCTGACCTAATTTTAACTGGTTAGTGTTGGTCAGTTAGCAGCTGAATATATTGGTGCTAACCAGATGATGATGATGATGGTGCTGGTGTCTGGCCCACCTAGATATTCAGTGGAGGAAAATGGATCTGTTCCACTGCTGAATATTCAGTTGTTGTTAATGCGGTGGCTAAGTGCTCTAATTAGCCTAGTTGCACACAGAATATGCCCTCAAAATGTTCTAGTAAAACCTGACAGGTTATTTTGCAGTGACTGTTAATAGCCATTCTCCACCATGTGGTCATGTTGCTGGTGATAAGTACTGTCTGCTTCTCTGGGAATTGAGGTGGTTTATTGAACCATCTGTTCATAATTATCACCTTTATCCTCACATAGCTAGAGCTGACCATAGAATATTAGATACACATGGTGTAGAGGGAGAACTAATTTAAGCAAGGGGGTGGGGGTAGGGGGGGTGGGCCTTAAGCTAGTAATTCCTATAGGCTGTTGCAGTTTTGCTTTGCAATGATCAGGGAGATGGGGTAAGAGACTTGGGAGTTTTTACTGCTTTGAAAGGGACATTCCCAATCCAATTTGCAACTACAGTGCGGTACCAGGGAAGTGTGAAGATGGGCCAAATATTTTTATCTTCAATGCTGTGGAAGATTAAAGGTAAAGAAATGGTGTTGCTTAAGGGCCTGTGTACTAGATGTGCTTTAAGGTTAATGGGTATGCTGACCATCATTGGTAAGCATATTGAATAACTCCCAATGTACAACACCTTTAATATAGGGGCAAACCTATTATCTAGTGTATATACAGGTGTATTAAAATTGAATTTCTTCGTGTTAAACAATTGTGTTAAATATTTAACACAAACGCATGCTCACACTCTCAGGTTTTCAGTGACTTTGCATAGAAACCCCACATGGGTCCTGCACTACTACTACACCTGCATTTTGCAAATGATAAATTCCCTTTGCCTCTTTCATTCTGATTGTCACACACTCCTCTTGGACGTATTAGGAAATTAAGGCTCTAGGGAGTAATTCTATTATGGGATGCTTAGGTTAAGTGGGCAGAAGGCACCTATTTTATACAAATTTTATAAAGACACCAAGGTGTCTTTGTGTCTTTATAAAATATGAGCACAGATCCATCAGCAGTAGCACCTACTTTGAAGTAGGATATTACTCCTGCTTGAGATCAGGTTGTAAATGTCAGTATGTACTTTGTGACTACATGCGTATTTTATAAAATGCATGTGCAAACTGCGACTCTAACCGTGCTCAGCCCAAACTCTGCGCCTATGCACGCCGACTATACAAGTATGTGTCGACTTGAACCATGGCCTGATTTTATAAGAGCTCATGTATGCCCAAAAATAGTTCTATAAAAATTCCTTCCTAAGGTCTCCACACTAGCCATGTTCCTTTCTTGACTTCCTGAACCCTTACACCCTTTGTAGATGCAGTTTCTCCATACACATAGCAGAGATGCCAAGGTCAGCCCATCCCAAAGAGTAAGGTTTAGGACACCAGTGAGTTGAGGGAGGAGTAGCCTAGTGGTTGGGGCAAGGTACTTCAGGCCGGAATGTCGGGGGTTCAAATCCCACTAGAGGACAGCAACCTTGGGCCGGAAGGACTGGGGTTTCTAGTCCCACAGATGCTCCTTGTGGTCTTGGGCAAGCCACTTAACCCTCCATAGCCCATGTTCCCTGTAAGTATTAGTGTATGTGTCTCATATCCCCGCGTGTTAAATGTATCCCACAATTGTGTTGTGACCGCTTTGATTGAAGGATAAGGCGGTATACAAAAACTGTCTAAATAAAAATATATAAATAAATAAATTTTTCTCACAGTGTATTCGTGGTATAAATTTGGAAAGATCTGCATGTTGTATTGTTTTGTAAATGAAGGGAGCATCACAAAATGATGTGTTTAGCTTTCTATGATTTTACTTTAACTTATAATTTTCACTCCCTGCCTCCAGAATACAACTAGAACACTTTCCTGTAGTCTGACAATAAAAACAACCCAAACCACCTTCAGTACCAGCAGGGGTGTGAAGTAAGACAAAACCTTGCAAAAACACTAATGAGGGATCTACCTAGTAAAAAATACAGTAAATATATTACCACCTATTGGTAAAATTAAACAAGCCGGATTAATACAGATCCCTATACAGACACACGCTGCAGACAGAATACCTGGCCTCATTCACACATTCCAAACATACACTCTCAACGAGTACAGAACAAATTACTACACACTGACAATAGAAATATGCACACAAAAATGAAACTGAAAACCCAAGAAGCGAGACTCCTCATGCAATGTAACACTAGAGAAATACAAATGGCAATTCATTTCCTCACACAATGCGCCAAATATTAAAATAGCAAATGGTCTAAATCCTAAAAGCTGACCCATTCCAATCACTAATTTAAAATAAAATTAGTTTTTCTATCTTTGGTCATTTTATTTTTATAATCATGCTGGTCTTAGCCTTTGGATTTTGCTTTCCACTGTCTTCTCTTAACTTTCTCTCCAGGATCTCCAGTCCATTTTCCCACTTCTCTTTTCTCTGGTCTTGTTCATTTCCTTACCTATATCCATCTCTGACATTGATCTTTTTCCTTTCAGCTTTCTTTCATTTATTTCTCTGCCTCTCGATCCAGTCATATTTCCTTCCTTCTTACAATCTAGTCTTCAACCTTCTTCTCTTTACTGCTTCTAGGTACAGCTTTCCTTCTCTTGTCTCCCCCCAGCATCTCCTCTCTATCTCCTTCCAGCATTTTGTCTCACTCTTCCTTCATTCAGATCTCTCTCTCTTTGCTACCCTTAATCACCTCTTCTTTCTCTCCCCCTCTGTCTAGCATCTCCTATGTCTTCCTACTTCCCCTCCTAATGCCCAGTATCCCCAAGTCCTTTTCTCCCCTCCTATGCCCAGCACCTCCCCCATGTCTAGCATCCACCTATGTATCTCTGTCCTCCTCCTATGCCCAACAACTCCCCTCTGTGACCCTACTCACCCCCTGCGTCCAGCATCTGCTCTGCCACCCTATCCCCACTGTGTTTTAGCATCCTTCGCTGTGTCTGTTAACCTCCTATGCCCAGCACCTCTCTTGTGTACCCCTACTCCTCCAGCTGCATGTGCCAGCATATCCCTGTCACATTATTCCCCCTCCCCCCCCACACATGTTTAGCATCTGATCCCCCCCTCTGTGTCCCTTTTTGCTTATGCCCAGCATCTTCCCTGTCTTCCTATTTCTCCTATGTTCAGTGCCCCTCCTCATGTCCCTATTCTTCCCCCCCTCAGGCCGAGCCAGAATATCCCCTCTTACTCTCTCCCTCTTCCACCATCCCCTTCCTTGATCCAGCTTCTCTTCCGCAGCAATGCCTCTGTTCAGCTTCCTCTCCACGACCTTCACTGCTGCTTATAAGGACTCGCAGCAGAGGCAACAAACACAAAAGAAAACCGGAGCCTGCAAGTTCATAGTGCCACTCACGGCTCTGCTGATTGCACCCAGGTGCCTCTGGTGTTGGGCGGTATATCAAATTTTAAATAAACATAAACATAAACAAACCCCTTCTGATGCAAACTTCCTGTTTGAGGGGTGGGACCTATGAGTGGCGCTATGAACTTGCAGGCTCTGGTTTTGTTTTATGTGGTGCTGCTGCAAGTCCTAACAAGTAGCAGCAGCAGGCACTGGCGTGAAGGAGCTGAACAGGGAAAAACACTTTGGGGAAAACTGAGCTGCGTGGTGGCAGAAAATGCATGAGAAAAAGGAGTCAAAGGCGTGTGAGTGGGGATGAATGCATGTGACTGGCATGTCTGACACAGGACCACTCAGATTGCGCAGATCCACTCTGACTTGCATAATGTTTGGATCCAGTCCTGGAGATCCAGTCTCTCAGCTCTCAAACTCATATAACCCTCAACCTGTTTTTTCTCAGGAAACACCTTCACTTCCTGGTGGCCTTCTCCTGGGTGCTCCCTTTTGCTTCAGTACTGAGGCTAAGCCTGCAATCAAACCGTTTCCTCTTAGAAATGGTGCAGTAATACTGGAGCTTGATCAAGTAGATACCAGCTATGTAGACAGGGGAATCAAAAGTCCAGCTTCACTCTTGGAAACACCCTTTTCCTGTAGGTAACCTTCTTCCTCTTGCAGGGGTATCACTCTCTTTCCTTTGCCCTGAGACCTGGATGGAGCCTCAGGGTTCAAATGGCTACAAGACTTGAGCCTGTGGGCTGCTACTCTCTACTTCAGTTTTCCAAACTTTTATCCAGTATGATTACATATTAATACTTAAAAATTCCTGTGGTCCCAGAAGTTGATGGGAAAAAAAATAACAGACCTTCATCCCCCTCTCTCCCCCTCCCTCGTTCACTTTCTTCTTCCTCCACTTATCCAGAGCATGAAGGCAGCAGCAGCCGTGGTGACAATAGTAGCACTATCCAGCACTGAGCCCTGTCTGTCAGTGTCTCTCAGAGATGCCAGCGCTAGTCTAACAGAAAGCCTACACAGATGGAGGGGGCAGGGCCTGTGAACGTTCACCGACTCTCAGTTCCCATCCTGACTGCCAGTACCCAGCCCAGGTCACAGTGGAGGCCTAGAAGGAGATGGAGCAGCCCTGTTTCTGTGACCCCATTTTGAGTCCTGATCCACAGTTTGGGAACCACTGCTCTACAGCATCGGGGAAAGTGGCCCTTCTTCTTTTTATTCTTCTTATTCACTAGGAGTGGCCTAGTGGTTAGGACAAGGTACTTCAGGCCAGAGGTTCAAGTCCCACCTGGGGACAGCAATCTCAGGCCGGAGGGACTGGGATTTCTAGTCCTATAGGCTCTCCTTGTGGTCTTGGGCAAGCCACGTAACCCTCCATTGCCCATGTTCCCTGTAAGTATTAGCGTATGTGTGTCACATCCCCTCGTGTTAAATGTATCTCCCAATTGACCACTTTGACCCGGTGAAAAGCGGGATATAAATACAGCTAAATAAATAAATATTTCCAAAATACTTTACAAGATCAGCTTGATGAGTGCATAAAAAAATGATGAGCAAAAGAAACGTGTATGCATAGATATGAGGTGCAATCAAAAATATCAAGACTTGTACAATAACACAAGAAGTATAACACTGACAGTTATTGCACTCAGTATCCTTCAAAGTCATCCCCTTCTGATAAAACACACTTCCTCCAGTGTTCCTGCCACTACTGGAAACAATTTTGAGATACCTCTTTTGTTATGCTGTGCAGTTGCTGTGTTGAATTTTGCTTAATGGTCTCCAAGTTGTCGAATCTCCTTCCTTTCAATGGCAATTTCAGTTTTGGAAGGAAGAAAAAAATCACAGGATGCGAGGTCAGGTGAGTATGGAGGCTGACGGACTTGCTCGATTTGGTGTTTGGACAAGATGTGATGCATGAGCTGGGGTGTTATTGTGATGAAGCAACCATTCACCATTCCTGTGCAACTCTGGCCACTTATGACAAACTGCAACTCTCAAAGGAGTCCGCACTTGGACGTAGTACTCCTTATTCATGTTTTGGCCTTTTGGAGCATACTCATGATGAACAAATACCCTGATAATCAAAGAAAACTGTGAGCATGATTTTGACATTGCTCCTCACCGATGGGCTTTCTTGGGCCTGGGAGAGTCTGGAGTCTTCCATTGTGAGGATTGAGCCTTAATTTCCGGGTCATAACCAGAAATGCATGATTCATCACCAGTAATAATCTTTTTGATGAAATCTGAGTCATTTTCAATGTATTCCAACAACTCCCTGGCTGCAGAGAGTCTATCTTCTTTTTGGTCAGGGAACAGGAATTTCGGCACAAATTTTGCAGACCCACGACAGTGAGAATGGACTGTACAGACCCAAAACTGATGTCCATGTCCTCAGCAAGCTCCCTGATAGTCAATTAACAATTTGAGTCTATTGAGGTATTGCGGCATGCACTGCTTCAACTTTGTCTTCATTCCTGCTTGTTGATGGCCTTAAAGGACTTTTGTCACTGTCAAGACTTTGGCAGCCACCTGGAAGTGTTTGTATCAGCCATAAACTGGAGCACAACTCATGCATTCATTGCCATACACTTGCTGTAACTTGTCATAAGTCTCTTAGCACAAATCTCCAAGTTTCTGGCAGAATTTAATGCAAATTTGATGTTCAATTGTTTCACTCATGATAAATCTGATAAACTGCTTTTACATGATACCAAACATCGCATGATTAAAATAAGTGCAGGTGTGCTGCAGCCATGCTACACTCTGCACATGCAGAGCACATAGCTAGGTCACTGCATGCTTAATAGCATCGTGGTGCAACGTATTGTTATATAGCCAGACAGCAAGTCTCGATACTTTTTGATCAGCCTCGTATACTCGCCCGACCTCCTCCTACCCCTGGAAAGCACCGTATCTGAACTGCAGAGAGAATATGCGTAGTTTTATTGCAGGGAGTAAATGCGTATACACGGCTACAGCGCTTGTGCATTTTTACCAGCACGTAATCTGGACACTGTTCCAAAGCATGATTTACTATGCATCCTGTAAACGGGGGTGCTTGTTGTGAAAGTTCCACAATCTTGGCAAGGACATGAATTTACTTGACTTGCAAAGGATTGTGGGTCTTGTAGTTCAATCACACAAAACTAGCCGTTTAACAAGAATAAAGAATTGTAGTTGCTCGAGTGTAAAGCAGAAAACAGATTTTATTTATGGGGTGTTATTCCCTCGCACAGATATGCTTGGTAACATCAACAGGATAATTTCTTCAGGAGTTTTATTCCAGAAACCAAAACAAATAAGGCAACTGAATTATTTATTTTATTTATTTATTTATTTATTTATTTTACATTTCTTATATACCGCACTATTTGCGATCAGCGCGGTTTACATAAAACAAACAGTGTCCGACAATAAACAAGAGTCAGGTCATTACAATAAACAGGAGCAATCAACTTGGATAACAGGGGAAACTATATACATATTTGAAACATTGAAATAGGTGACTGTATATATGTGAGATGGAGTTATTGTGTGTTGTTCATACTTGGTGGCTGGGGTTCGGGGGAGGCTGTGAGGTGTTTAATAAAGAGGAGGTGTTTTAAGGCCTTCCTGAACTGGCTCAGGTTGGGGATAGTTCTGATGTGTGGTGGTAGGGAGTTCCAGAGGCTTGGGGCGCTCAGGCTATAGGCTCTATTAGAAGTTGATATGGCGCATCTTGTCATAGATTTTGGTATTGCTAGCATGTTGACTGCAGCAGTTCTTCTTATCCTGTTGGGCCTGGGTAGTTGTATGAGGTCACATATTGAAGAAGCGGATAACCCATTGATGGCCTTGAAAGTCATCACTAATATCTTGAAGCTAATCCTGGCTTGAATGGGGAGCCAGTGTAGCTGCATCAGGAGGGGTGTGATGTGTTCTCTCCTTGGTGCTCCTAAGAGGATTCGCGCAGCGCTGTTCATAGCGAGTTGTAAGGGATGTAAGGTTGCCTGAGGGAGACCTTGTAGGATGGCGTTTGCATAATCAAAATGAGGGATGATGAGGGCTTGGTAGATGGTACGGAAGTCATTCAGCTCGAGTAGAGGGCGTATGTGTCTGAGGGATCTGATCTTGAAGTAGATCGCTCTTACTGTTTTTGCTATGTGCTGCTTCATGTTGAGGTTCTGATCCAATGTGACTCCGAGATACCGTATGGCTGATTTAACTTGCAACTTGGCATTGTCTACTTCCAAGTGGTTAGGTGGAATAAACTTAAGATCTCTAGAGATGAATAGGACCTCTGTTTTCTTATGTTGGATGCGCAGATTTTGGGAGAGAAGCCATTCGGATATTGCGTTGAAACACTTAGTTAGTGGGGTGAGGTCCGGGCAATCCAGGGATATTGGCAGGTACAGTAGGACATCGTCAGCGTAAATCATGCAACTCACATTAAAGGATCTAATGATGTTACAAATGGGTTGGATATAAATGTTAAACATAAGTGACGATAGGGAGGATCCTTGAGGGACTCCTTGACTTTGTAGGAATGGCTCGGATGTGGTTCCATTTGCTCGTACGTGTTGCCATCTTCCAGACAAGTAGGATCTGCACCAATCCAGCGCTGTTTCGGTGATTCCTTTCTCTCGTAGCCGCATCAGGAGGATCTCGTGGCAGACTGAGTCGAAGGCTGCCGCAATATCTAAAAAGATAAGTGCGAAACCTGTACGTGAGTTGTCAATGCCTGAGATTATGGTGTTGAAAAGAGTAGTGAGTAGTGTTTCCACTCCATGTGACTCTCTGAACCCGTCTTGTGATGGATCTAGAGGTGCATTGGTGTCCACATGATCTTGTAGCTGCCTGTAGACTATTTTTTCCACAATTTTAGAGAGCATCGGGATACTGGATATGGGTCTGTAAGACTCGACTTTTAGAGGGTCTAATTTGGTGTCCTTAAGCAGTGGTCTAACAGAGGTCTGTTTGAGCATGGATGGGAACGACCGGTGCTAAATGATAGTCCTATCATTTTAGCTAAGATTGGGGCAAGGTCAGATCGCAGATCTTTTATCCAGAATGCCGGACATGGATCTGAGTATGAAGTGGAGGTATTTAGGGTAGCAATGGTGTCTTCAATAGTTCTCTTAGACGGAGTGGTAAAGGTGGTTAGATATGTTGCGCATGCTTGAGCATCAGGGGGGTCCGGTATCACCATCTTGTCGGTTTTGCATAGTTTTGATTGCATAAAGATGGCATAATCCTGTGGGTGTATAGATCCTGTGTGCTCCGGGGTTGGTTCTCTGGCGAGAGACTTGACCAGGTTGAAGAGGTCGTGCGGCTTGTTTAATGAACGTTTCAGAGTGTTGGTGTGATGTTGTTTCATCTTGTCTGTGACAGCCCTGCGATGAGTGTGTAGGAGTTGGATGTATGCTGTTTGGTCATTGCTGGTACGTGATTTCCTCCACCGTTTTTCCGATCTTCGTAGGAGGGTTAATGATGCCCTTAGGTCAGGTGTGAACCATGGTGCGGATGGTCTTTTCTTTGGGGCTTTAGTCGTGGGAGGGCGGATTGCGATCGCGCTGAGTTTGCTGTTCCACGTGGAAATTAGGACATCTAGGTCTTGTGAGGTATTGTCAAGGAGAGAGTTTGTTTCATCCAGGATGCGTTCTTTGTTAAACGGATAAAAACTTCTAGCATTTGAGGTTGTGATTGTTTGTGCGTTCGTAGTGGGCCTTTGTGACCTGATGGGGGTCGGAATTTGGAATGAAATAAGCTTATGATCCGACCATGGGACTGCTGTTAGTGATAACGTGATGTTTTGTGCTTGTTGAAGCACCATTTGTGGGGCGAATATCAGGTCGAGAATGTTGCCCTTTGTATGTGTAGGTTCATGAACCAATTGGGTGTATCCCAAGATATCTAGGGCTTCTGTGAAGGCGGCTGCCTGAGTGTCCTGTAGGGATGGCAGGTTAAAGTCACCTAGTATCCAGTTTGGTCTATGTGGAGCATGGGTATTTGTTGCTATGTTTATGATATTGGAGAGGTTGTCTGGATCAGTAGAGGGCGCTCTATAAATAAGGTTTATGGAGCAAAAGTGGTTAGAAATAGATAATGTTTCAAGGGAATTGGTGTTACTGGCTTCTGCCATTTCGAATTGAAGGTCAGATCTGGTGATGATGGCAACTCCTCCACCCCTTTTGTTTTGCCTGTGGCTAGTGAAAGTGACGAAATTGGGTGGGAGAAGTTGATTGAGGATGGTGTTATCTTCCGGTGAAAGCCAGGTCTCAGTTATCATGATGATATCCAGATTAAGATGAATTATTGTTTCAGTGATTGCTGGCCATTTTTTACGAAGTGATCGAGCGTTAATGAGTGCGCACTTCAGGCTGTTAGTATGTGGGCGTTTATTTTGCTTTGGTTTAGAGTTATTTTGCAGAGGGATATAAACTAGACGGGGGCGGCGTGGATAGCCCGCTCCATGATAACGGTTGTTGACGTCATCGGGACATTTTTTTCCACTAGTAGAGAGCGTTGGGATGTGGTTTTGTGCTGTCATTAGAGCCAGTGAGCTGGATGGCAAAATAGAGATTAGAAGGTAAAGACTCATTTATGCAACAACTTAGTAAAGACCTTGATGGAACAGAAAAGGTCTTTCTTCTAGCCCCTGCTAATAAACTTCCTTAGCAGTGCTGGAATGAAAAATAAACCCAAAAGGAAAATTCTCTTTATCAAAAAAAAAACAGCTTTCTTCCTTTCACAAAGAGAAGACGTTTTTCTCCAAAGTCCCACGTGCACTTGTGCCTTGCTCTAATCACAGGTGCTTAACCTGCTGCAAACCATTGCTGGTCCACTCTCCATGTGGCTCCAACTTTCCCCAAAGCTTTCTCTCAAAGAAACTTTTCTGGGAAGTTAAAAATCAGTACAGTTCCTTTTGGTGTTTGATCCTTATCTGAGGATTACTTTAGAACAGCAGCTTAGAAAGAGAACAATCCATGCTTTCAACTTCCTCATCTGATATTTCCCCTTGCTCTTGAAATATCATATGATCACTTCCAAACACTGACTCAGAGGATTTCTCTAACTGATCTCTACCAGGATAGAAACTGTTTCCTTGCTGTCTTCCTTGTGCAAAGCTAGGGAACAGATCAGAGTTCATACCTGAGATCACGTTGTCAGTAGGTTTCCTCTCTGGGTATTTTGGCCAGTAGGTAGCAAAGCTTCTGTGCCCAGCTCTCCAGTCAGAATCCCTGGACTTCAGGTCTCTTTTCCCATACCTCCTTAAATAGGTATTAGAGCTCCTTCTTTCTGTAGATGCAGCCGTCTCCCTTACAGGTGCTGTCCGAGGGTTCCTGGCTGTATATCTCCAAGCCTCTGGCTTCTTCCAGTCCAAAGAAGAATGCTTGCCCCAGGAATCTCTCCCAGTATACGTACTGCCTTGGGCTCCTTTCTTAGACCTTCTGGACATCTTGCTGTTCTTCCTCCTGTTCACGATCAGTCTCTCCTTCTCCAGCTCCCGTTGCTGTCCTTGTTCTCCTTGCCACCCTTTCTGTCTGTATGATGAATTTCTTCTAGCTTTAAAATGCCTAGATGGCCGCTCCACCCTAGCACACTGCAGGTGTTCTGAATTAAGCCCTGCCCTAGGAAATGTGTGATTAGGGATTACATCATTGCTTCTCTGATTAGGCACACGTTTCCCTACTTCAGCTCTCCTAGAGGCTTTCTGTAAACCAGTGCATTCTGGGTCTGGTAGTCTTTTAGGTAAACACTCTGTTTTAGTGCTTTTACCAGCCAGCACAGGTTGCTTATTCAGAGCCAATTCACCTCTTGTATTATTTCTTCCTGAACTATGATAAGCTTCCTTATCACAATCCTCACCTGTGGGAAACATAGAGGGGATGGTTTTCAAATTGGCCAATATTCAACGCACAGTGGCACTTCAATTTCGATGGGATATTCAGTGCCCGTATCCAGCTAGGAGCTGCTACTGAATATACTGGCCGAGTGGCGCTGTCCAGATAGCAACCTAAGACAGTTTTACCTGCGGCCTGAGTTATTCCGGATAAGTGCTGATTGAAAATTGCTGCTATCTGGATAAATCAGTATATATCCAGATAGCACCAACACTGTTGCTTGCTCTGCTCGTGGTCTGCCCCTCGCTAGCAGGATAGTGCCGGGGCGATCTGTGCAGATCTTTAGTGGCACTACCCAGATAATGCTGCTAAATATCGCCGGCTGGTCTCCTGTTGGCCAGCCGGCGAAGGGTTTTAAATATCAGGCCCACAGAAAATTGATATCTTTGTGTCCCAGGAAAGTATCAGTAAGGTTTTGAAGGCACAATTTTGGGTGGGATCCTGAGAGAACACTCCAAGGGGACAGGGAAATAATACCTGAATGTAGCTCGCCTTGATCATATACTGGAAAGGCATGAGCTAAATACTAATAAATAAAATCAATCACAAAATCTCATGAAATCACAGTGCAAGTATAGTTTTTGAAAAATGTCATAGGGACCATCATGCAAACGTAACTTTATTTTACTATACTGCTTTTCTATTTATACGCAAAATGGTTTACAAGCTTAAACTATAAAATACAAATTGACAAACCTAAAAGTGAAATGTCTTTTGCTAATACAGTTACATTCTCCCTGTTTGCCGTCTTCAACCCAAGAAACAGTTTTGTTTTAGAATCAAATCTTTTGAAAGTAGATGGCACGTTTTCTTTTTCAAGTTTAGTGTTAATGATGTGCTGATTGGCTTGGCACCGGTCACCAGGGCGTTATTCCAATTGGTGCACTGGTGCAAGGAGCTCCCAAAACTTGAGGGATCGTACTGGAGACAGAGATGGCTGACTGGAGATTGGAGCATTGCACCACCTGCTCTGTTTAGTGATAGGAATTGGTGCTATGTTTTCTAGCTTTGCTGCTTTCCTCATGAAACAAGAAACCATAATGGCAAATCTACTCCTGGTGTGGTCTCGCGGATCTGAAGGCGATAAGCTCTGTGGTGAAGTGTTTCAAGTAGTGAGCTTGGAATATTGGACATTTCAATACAGAGACCTCTTCCTCCAGATACAGTCTAGCCTTGAGCAACCAGCTTTTACCTCTATGCACTTGAATCTATATTATAAACTGTTTAAGGTAATGTTCCCTCTATGGTGTGTGGGAGTCTGCCACCCTGGTTCCTACCATCAGGGTTGGTGAAGGAATATTGTGGTTTCAGGTAATAAGGCAGAGGCAAACTCTGCTGAACACTCAGGAACCTGCTTGACCATCATGACTGAAATCACGATCTCCAGGAACAAGCAGGAATGTAATCTTCACATATGGTTATCATCGGTACCGACAGAGCCTGCATGGGAACTCTCCCCAGTGTCCAATAGGAAAGCTTGTGGGAGCATCCCACAGCGCCTGTGTGCTGCCTTCCCGCCTTTCCCAACTGTCCCTCTGCAGTTCTTCGTTTTCTGCGGAGCCGACAGTTCGCACATCCTGTCACCGCAGAAAAAAATCCCTTCTATTCTTCTTTTTTGTGGTCACGTCTGCCTTCCCTCGACACTACACCAGCACTGCCGGTTCTTCTTCTTTCTTTTCTTTAAAAAAAAAAAAACTTTTTTCTGAAATCTTTCCAGTAATTTTCTCTCGGGTGCCACGCACCATTTTGGGCACTAGGCCCAACTTTTCCTTCAGAATGGAAAAACCCGCTTCGGGTTTTAAAAAGTGTTCTAAGTGTGGCAGTACCATCTCCGTCACTGACACCCATGAGTGGTGCCTCAAATGTTTAGGTCCTGACCACTCTATTTCAGAGTTTGTTGCCTGTGGGATGATGTCAAAAAGGGGTCGGCAGAACCGAGCTGCTAAGCTTAGCACCCTTTTTCCCTCCGATGCAGCCTCCATGGCATCGACGTCATCCAGGGCTTCATCTTCCTCCCATGGAACTCGGGTAACTAAACATAAATCTAGCCAGTCCTCAAAGGGTAGATCTCCTTCTAGACAGCGAGATGCCTCTGGCGTTGCCCTTGAGGGACTTTCACCGGCAAAATTGCCCCTGTGGGAGGCTTCGGCTTCCAAAGCACTAACAGGGCTCCAGGATGTTCTCGAGGCTTCAACCTCGGCAGAACTACTTGTGCCATGCTCTGGGGTACCGGCTGCTTCTTCTGGTACCGATACCCAAGCATCGGCAGCGTCGATAGACCAGAGATTCTTGGCTATTGAACGCAGTCTGGTGGCTCTTCTCACAGCCTCGATGCCCTTAAAACCGCTTCAGACATTTCAACCAGTACCGGCACCGACTCCGGTACTGGCACCGACTGCATCAACATCAGCAGGAATTCTACCGGGACCGAGTCATGCATATCCATCCGGTATCGACAGGTTGGTACCAGACCACTCTGATGCCGACTTCGATCGGTACTGGTACCATGCCTTGCACGATCACCCAGATCGGAGATACTATGAATCCTCGGATGAGTCTGAAGACTCTGAAAGCTCTGCCGATACCAGAGTACTTCTTCCTGAGGATTCTTCTTCTCCTCAGCGTAGGATGTCTCCACCAGAGGATATGTCCTTTCAGGATTTTATCCACGATGTGGCTCGAGGTATTTCCATCACAGTGACGCCTGAAAAAGAGCCTAGGGCAAAGGAATTAGAAATCCTGCAATACCCTAAAACTCCCAAGGAGGCAGCTACCTTACCTATTCATGAGATCTTCCATGATCTCATGTTAAGGATGTGAGAAACACCTCTAACCACATCGCCTCACTCTCAAAGACTTGACACCATGTATCGAGTTCCTTCTTGTCCTGGGTTTCAGAAGACTCAATTACCACACCATTCCATAGTGTTGGAGTCAGCAATGAGAAGGATAAAGAGTGCAAAAAGGCATGCATCTAATCCTCCAGTGAGTGTAGGACTCTTGCCGCATTTGAACATCGAACCTTCCAGGCTTCCATGCTTTCTGCTAGGATCAGTTCCTATGTCTTATATATGGGAATGTTCCTTAAGGAGGTCAGGAGATTTAGAGCTTATGAGCCCTCTCCTTCCTGATGATAAGAGGCATGATTATCTCGCCCTTGTCAAACATGCTCAGGATGTTTCCATGTTTGTGAATCGTGCAGCTTTTGACTGCTTTGAGTGCATAAGCAGAACCTCTGCCATTGCCTGGCTCCAGGCATCTGACTTGGAAATTTGGGTACAGGATAAATTAGGGAATATTCCTTGCACAGGAGAGAATCTCTTTGGCAGGAATTGGCAGGAAAAAGCTAATAAGATAGATGCTGACAATATCACTTTGGATAGATTGTCTAAATCCTCAGCTGATCCTGCGAGGAAAAAATCCTCTAAGAAACCATTCTTCAGTAAGAAGAAGAAGTTTTATCCCTCCTATACCCAACAGGGGCATCGTTTAGATCAGTCTGCCCAAAAGGGACAGCAACAACAACCTAGACAAAGAAAGACAAAAGCAGCTAAGCCTCAACCGGCTCAGCAGACTCAGCCTCCACAGGGGCTTTGACTCCTATCTAGAGAACTTTGCCTTACTGGCCCTGAACGGCCTAGAACCCTCCACCATACCAGGAAGGTTATGTCATTTTGCCCCCAGATGGGGTCAGATAACAGCAGAAAATTGGACTCAGTCTATTGTAAGAGAGGGGTACAAGCTTCATTTCCTCAGCATGCCCCCTCCTACAATGGTAAGACAGTTCAATTCTCAGACCTCTCTCAACGACCAGTTAGGTCAAGAGGTCACTGTGCTTCTTGCCCAAGGGGCAATAGAAGAGGTACCCATTCCCCAACAGGGTACAGGGTTTTACTCCCCCTATTTCTTTATTCCAAAGAAAACAGGAGGACACAGACCCATTTTAGACCTCAGAGAACTGAACAAATTCCTGTTCAAAGAGAAGTTCAAAATGATTTCTCTAGGAACTCTGCTGCCATACCTTCAGAGTCAGGATTGGCTTTGTTCTCTAGATCTCAAGGATGCGTACACTCATGTTCTCATCCATCCAACTCATCGAAAGTTCCTTCGCTTTCTGTTTCAAGAGAAGCGCTACCAATACAGGGTTCTTCCTTTTGGCCTGGCCTCATGCTTGCCCCTCTTAACGACTGCCTCGACCTCATTACTTCTTGGTTTAGACAAAACTTCATGCATGTCAACCCGTCCAAATCCTCAGCCATCTGGCTCTCCTTCCTTAACTCTCCTCCCGATCTGTCGCCTACCATGTCTGCTCATTCTATTCTTCTGGTCCCTACCCTTCGATACTTGGGTGTTACGCTGGACTCTTCTCTTTCTTTCCACCAGCACATTTCCTCTGTGGTGCGCTCGTATTTTTTTTCACCTCCGTAGAATCAGATCAATTTGGCCTTTCCTTTCTCCTTCCGCCATTACTACTCTTGTCATGTCCTCGTGATCACCCGCCTCGACTACTGTAACTCTCTTTTTGCCGGTCTTCCTTGTCATCAATTACGTCGTTTCTAGTTAGTTCAGAACACCGCTGCCCGTCTAATTACTTATTCCCCCGTTACTGCTCATATCACTCCATCTCTCTTCTCTCTTCATTGACTCCCAATCAAAGTCCGGTTCATTTATAAACTTCTCACTATTACCCACAAGGCTCTCCATACTAGTACCCCGCAATACCTGGCCGAGATTATCCATCTTCAACCCACTCCTCGTCTCCTCCGCTCTGCACATGGCAACTGTCTCTTCCTCCCCTCTCCCTCTCAGGCCCACCTTGAACTTACCCGACATTCTGCATTTTTCTTTGAGTCCCACTTTATGGAATTCACTCCCTCACTCCCTCCGCATCGAGCCTTCCTTCCCACGCTTCAAAGCACTCCTCAAAACGCACCTTTTCTGTCAGGCTTTCGACCTTCCACCATCCGCTGATGGCTCTGGCCCTCCCTCGTCCGACCCCTCCCCCCCCCCCCCCCATATCCAGCATTTAGTTACCACCACCCTAGGAATACTTTCTCTCTCTCTCTCTTCCCTCTTTCCTGGCCTCTCATATTTTCCCATTTTACTGTTTTCTTTCCTCTCTCTCCTGTCCATTATTGGCGTTCCTTTCTTTTCTATGTTTCCTGTAGCCAACATTTGTTTTATTGTACACCGCCCTGACGCTTCGGCAAGGGCGGTATATCAAAAACTGCAAATAAAGATAAAGAAAATGCATGGCTGTGGTAGCAGCATTTCTCCACACCCTAGGAATATTTGTCTTTCCTTACTTAGATGACTGGCTCATTCGAGGCCCTTCAGAGCCAGAGGCCAGGGTTGCTCTCTCTCGCACAACGCGCATCCTTCAGTATTTGGGACTTGTCATAAACTTCCCAAAATCCAAACTTGCTCCCACTCAGTCCCTGGAGTTTATATAGAGCTCTGCTGGATACCAGACAGACAAGGGCCTACCTTCCACAGCCCCGCTGCCTTCGCATTGTGAGTTAGTTTCCCAAGCAGTGCTAAAACCTCACCTCACTGTTACAGTTGCTAGGCCACATGGCATCCACCATGCATGTGGTTCCTCATGCTTGCCTCCATATGAGGGCAGCCCAGTGGACTTTATCCACTCAGTGGACTCAGGTGTCAGGTTGCCTGTTAGACAAAATAGCAAACTCAGATCGCCTTATTTTATTTATTTATTTATTTAAACGCTTTTCTATACCGCCTTCTCCTTTAATCAAGGCGGTTTCCACAGCAAACAATCATAAGAGTGGTTCAAGTGTGTTCATGCAGTGATACAGATCGTGTGTTTGTGTTGGTGTATATTAGATTCTTTTGGACTATTTAAATTATGAGCTATATACATTCTTATGTACAAGGGACAGGGGAGGGGGGTTGGTCTTTTGTTCTTGCTTGTTGAGTAGATCATGTGATGTGTCCATAGTGTTCAATGAATAGTGTTGTCTTAAGCTGCTTCCGAAAGTCTTTGAGGTCTGTTGTTAGTCTTAGTTCATCTGGGAGGGTGTTCCAAATTGCTGGTGCAGCCAGGGAAAGGGCTCGTTCTGCTGTGTCCTTGCGGACCTTGGTGAGGTCTTTTGGGGTGCTAACACGATTGGAAGTGCCGCTCCTCCTTGATCGTGTGCTTCTGTCAGGTTGTATGAGTGTTTGTAGGCTGAGGGCTGATGACTGTTTGATCTTGAAGATGTTTATATTTGATGCGTGAGCTGATTGGGAGCCAGTGGAGGTCTTTAAGTATGGGTGTGATGTGTTCATGTCTTGTTGTGCCAGATATTATGCGAGCCGCTGTGTTTTGTGCCACTTGCAGTGGTCTGAGAGTTTGTTTTGATAGACCAAGGTAGATTGGGTTGCAGAAGTCTAGTAGTGGGGTTATTAGTGCCTGGCAGACTGTACAGAAGTGCTCTGGGGCGAGGTGGGGCTTGAGGCGTCAGATAAGTCTCATCCTGTTGTATGCGCTTTTGAAGGTTCTGTTTATGTGTGATTGTAGATTCAGTTCCTTGTCCAGGGTTACTCCAAGGTACTTTACTTCCGGTTTTTGGGTATGGTTGTGTCTTTTATCTTGATGTTGGGTGGAGGGACGAAGTCCGTGTTTTGAGTGATGATTAGTGCCTCTGTCTTGCTATAGTTTATGGTGAGGTGGTTGTTTTGAAACCAGCTGGTCATGTGTATGAGACAGTTTGTTATTTTGAAGTAGTCCGGGTTGTTGACTGTGATAGGTGTGTATATCATGATGTCCTTGGCGTAGATTGTGTATTGTATATTGTGTTCTTTCATGATGTCGCATATTGGCTGGATGTAGAGGTTGAACAAAAGTGCTAAGGCTGATCCTTGTGGTACTCCTTGTAGGACTTTTATTTTGTCCCTCCAATGGTGGCAGTCACCCCAAAACCTTTTGGTGGGGTCTCCTTTTCAGCAACCCCCACCCCAAGCTACTCTAACAGATGCCACACAGGTGGGTTGGGGAGCCCACCTGCAAGGCCTCTCTACCCAGGGTACCTGGACTCCACAGGAGGCCTATCTACACATCAGTCTCCTGGAACTCAGAGCAATCTTCCTTGCTCTTCGAGTATTCCACACCCAGCTCAGCTACAAGACAGTCCTACTTCAAACGGGCAATCAAGTAGCCATGTTCTATGTGAACAAGAAGGGTGGAACAGGCTCTCTGTCGCTATGCAACGAAGCTTTGTGACTATGGGCCCTCATCAGAGAGCATCAGATTCATCTCCTTGCGGTGTATCTTCCAGGCATTCAAAACTCATGGGCAGACAGACTCAGTCGAGTTCTGCTTCCACATGAGTGGTCTCTCCATGCAGACCAGGTGTCCAAAACTTTTCAAATTTGGGGAACCCCAGACATAGACCTCTTTGCAAGTCTGCTGAATGCCAAACTTCCCCGGTTCTGTTCCAGAATTCCGGCTCAGGGTTGTCAGGCCAGGGATGCTTTCCTCCTCCATTGGGGCCAGGACTTCCTGTATGCCTTTCCACCCATTCCCCTAATTCCCAAAACCCTGTTCAAGCTTCAGAGAGACAGAGGTCATATGATCCTCATAGCTCCTCATTGGCCACGGCAAATGTGGTGCCCTCTGCTCCTACATCTCTCTCAAGCTCCACCTCTGGAGTTATGATCTGCTCCAAATCTCCTTTCTCAGGAGGACGGGATGCTGTGGCATCCCAATCCCCAGTCTCTGCATCTCAGGGCCTGGTTGCTGAAAGCCTAGAACTTCACGGTCTTAACCTTTCTCAGCAGGTAAAGGATATCCTTTATGCTTCCAGGAAGCCTTCCACAAGACGCTCTTATGCATTCAAGTGGAAAAGGTTTACCATATGGTGCTCGCAGAAGGGTCTTAACCCTCTTGCGATACCTCTAGAATCATTACTGGAGTTTCTCCTTCATTTATCTAATGCGGGGCTTAAGACCAATTCAGTGAGAGTTCATTTGAGTGCTATTGCAGCTTCTTTCAAGCCTCTAAATGGACAACCTATTTCCTCTCATCCTCTCATGGTGAGATTTATGAGAGACCTTCTTTTAACTAAGCCTCCCATTAAGCCACCACCGGTGGCATGGGACTTAAATCTGGTTCTTGGGCAGCTCATGAAGCCGCCTTTTGAACCATTAGCTACTACCTCTTTGAAATTCCTTTCCTGGAAGGTGATCTTTCTTATTGCAATCACATCAGCACGTCACATCAGTGAACTGCAAGCATTGGTGGCTGATCCTCCTTAAACAAGGTTCCATCATGATAAGGTAGTCCTTAGGACTCATCCACACTTTATGCCAAAGGTGGTGTCACCTTTTCATTTAAACTAAGCGGTTTACCTTCCTGTATTCTTCCCAAGGTCTCACACCTCAAATGCAGAAAGGAATCTTCATACTTTGGACTGTAAAAGGGCTTTGGCCTTTTACTTGCAAAGGACACAGCAACATAGAAAGTCCTCTCAACTCTTTGTTGCTTTTGATTCTAGTCATTTGGGACTTCCAGTCTCCAAAAGAACACTGTCCAGCTGGATTGCACAGTGTATTTCTTTTGCCTATGAGAATAAGAACCTTCCTCTTGAAGGCCATGTCACAACTCACAATGTGAGAGCCATGGCAGCCTCTATGGCTCATCTTCACTCTGTGTCTATCGACGACATCTGTCGAGCAGCTACTTGGGCTTCGGTTCATACCTTCACAGCCCATTACTGCTTAAACAAGGACTCCCGCCGGGATGCCTTGTTTGGTCAGGCTCAACACCTGTTCCATACTTAATCAACTCCTACCCACCATCCCTGGTAGGATGCCAGAGATCCATGGGGGGAAGTGGAGCCCTTTCATAGGGACACACAACTTCTGGGGCCTTCTCCCTGGCATCTGCAGCTAGGGAGTCCACATATGTGAAGACTATATTCCTGCTTGTTCCTGGAGATAGCATAGTTACTCACCTGTAACAGGTGATCTCTGGGAACAGCAGGAATTTAGTCTTCACAACCCACCCACCTCCCCTAGGAGTTGTATCTCTCTCTCTTTCTTTCCCTCTCTGTCTCAGCTTTAAACTCAACTGAAGAAGGACATTTGGGAAAGGCGGGAAGGCAGCATGCATGCGCTGTGGGATGCTCCCAAAAGCTTTCCTATTGGATGCTGGGGAGCGTTCCCATGCAGGCTCCGTCAGTACCGATGATACCCATATGTGCAAACTAAATTCCTGCTGTTCCCGGAGATCACGTGTTACAGGTGAGTAACTATGCTTTATTGCTGATGGCAAGATCATGGCTGGCGGACTGCACTTTAGAGGGCACATTGGTTTGGGACCGGGATCCATTAGTATCTGTGCAGTGCACTGTTAATAATTACATTCTGTCTTTGCATTGAACTCTTCTGGAATTTCTTGGAAGCTCAAGATAGCCATTCTTTGTGTGTCTAGTTACAATGGATGGGCATGACCAAAAATGTTTTGGTTCTTTTATGGACTTTTCCAAATTTTGTCTGTTTTTTTTTGTTTCACACATTTATTTTAATAAAAAAAATTGTACATGCATTAGAAGTTATGAACATATGTAAATCAATAGGTCAATCCTTTAAATATATTTTGCACAGTACAATTTGTAAGATGCCCAAATGAACTAAATACACTTGCCTAATGGCTATTGATTAAAATAAGAAAGCAATATTTTCCATGCACCTGAACAGAATGCTCTGCTTTTCTTTCTGTGTGAGCTGAGACAGATGTTTTATGTATGAACTATACAGCCTCTTTTGACTGTTATAAAAATTAACCTGGACTAAATGAGCTTTAGTTGTCACCTTTTATATCCAATGTGGCAGGAGCCATCCAGCACTCAGCAAATGAGGTGCATTAGTGATCTTTGAGTACTTTACAAGCAGCTGTTAATGCCGAGCCATAAACCCTCTGTATACATTGGCACCAGCCACTGTCGTGCACCCCTTCTATTCCCCATTCCTAACTCCCTGCCCCTTATGGAGTCAAAATTAGTTGATGTGAAAAGAGTGCCAGGATGGTTAATGGTGAGTTGATGGCGGGGAGGGGAAGGAAGCTTGTCTACCTTTTTGGCAGAGGATCATCATAGGCCAGGAATCTGTGCCCTGGGTGTCAGACAACACTGATTAGAAAGGCTAAATGTCAACATTGTTTTGGAGTGGTGGATGGAGGCATTCCAAGAGCAGTTCACACAGGAGACTGTCTAAGCAGCTGTAACTCCTGCTGTCAAGAACTGAGTGCTATCCCCTCAGACCTTCAAATTTCATTCAGCACCACTTTAAAAAAAAACTTAAGTAGCTAGCCTTGCTTTTCTTTCTCTTTTCTGTTTTGTTTAATTTGTACAGCTCATTTTATTGGGAAAATTAAAGACTGTTTTTTGGCCTTATCTGGTTTAATATTTTAGCCGTGGTTTACAGCTGTATGCTTAGTAATCACAATTCAATTATAAATATTGATTTGTGACACTTGACTAGAAGGGCTATAAAAGGATTTTTAATACTTGTGTCTCGTACGTTTTTTAATTCATTTTTTCCTTTTTTAATTGTTTGTTGAATGCATGTAGATAGGAGTAGACTTCTTTAAGTTTGATAAAGCAGCTTGAAGGTTGGAAACATTAGAAATGTATTTACTTAGGAAATGCCTGCCAAAATAAGTGTGCCTCTAGTTTTTAAAAATGGAGTGATTTGTGATATATTATCTAACTCCAGTGGTTATTCATTCTAGACTGTAGGTGCTACCACAGAGAACATACAATCTCATAGTTCTTTAAACCATATGAATTTAAAATATGGAAGATCAAGTAGCATAGTGCTCTGGGATTGGGGGGCACATGGAGACTGATAGATTTTCATCACCAAAGTAATACTCCAAGGAGCCTCATTGTTTACTGCTTTAAAAACCAATAATAACACTTTGAATACAATCCACCATGTGATGGCTAGCTGGTGCAAGTTAAACAGCAGAAGTGATAAGTGCTCATAACTACCATTGCTGAAGATAAGACAGATGGCTGTATTTTGGACATTCTGAAGGGAATGAATAGCATATGCTGGGACCCCCAAATAGAGACTGTTGCAATGCTCCACGTGTGAGGTGAACAGTGCCTTGAATTACTGTGGACAAAAAGGTCAATCATCTGTAACTTATACACATTAATTTTAACATTTCTAACTTAACATTTAATGTGACATCTAGATTCCTGGTCCAATCATCAACTTTTAGTTGAATGGGAATATTAGAAGGTATGGCCCAAGCTCTGTTCTGGTTGGGGGGGGGGGGCGGAGACTTACCATGATGGCCGCGAAGCGTTTCCTCCAGCTTGATGCCTAAGCGCAAAGGGAAGCTGAGGGTTTTCCCCTCTGAGCCCCAACTACCTGTTCTTGGCCCGATGGACCGTTTTGTCCAGTTTTCCCTAGACCAATGACAGGAGATACGACCCGGCTTGGCTGCGTCGAAAGAGGAGGTTTCGATGCTTCCGTCAGACAGTGAGACTTCTCTCTCTCCTGTGCAGAGGATCCCGCTGCCCTGCGCAGCTGCTTCGGATCCCCTCTCTACTGCTGTGACGCTGCTATCTCCCGCTGAGGAGTTCGTCAGCGCCACTGAAGGGGAGTTTGTTGGTGGTTTGGCTCCGTTGACCCCTGAGGATATCGGGGAGGCTTCAGGTGTGAACTTGACGACGGATGTTCTGGGGTCTCCTTTGGAAAGTAGGCTACCTCTTCAATCTGTATCCACGCCTTCAATATTTGTTCCATCTATTCTGGTACGTCCAAAAGTCTTCACGCTGGAATCCATATGGGAGGCTATTGCATCTCTTTCTCGGGCAATTCAGTCTCAGACTTCCACTTTATCCTCCCGGGTTCAAGAGAATGTGGTTAACATTCAGAAGAATGCTGGTCAAATTGAAATGTCTGTGTCTGCTTGTGATCAAATGAAAACGCAGATAAAAGATTTAGGAGCCCAGTTAGAAACTGTTTCAGATATGTCTTCAGTGTTATGCAAAGATAATGGGGCTATTAAATATAAACTAGAGGTATTGGAAAATGCTTCTAGAGCAGCCAATTTGCGAGTGCTGAACTTTACAAAAATAACTGGCATTACTGCACTTGATATGTTTAAACGGTACTTGCAGGAGATTCTAAAAGTCCCTCCAGAACTGTTACCACCTTTAAATAAGGTATATTATCTCCCGCATGGTAAGAAGAGTACTGAGGCTCCGATAGCTGTGTTTAATGTGGACCTTGATATTCTGAATGTATCTGGTCTGCTTGAAAATACAGGCGGGGAATCCCATATCTCTTCAACTTTACTGGTGCAATGTGCGTTGGTCTCTGACAAAGAATGGCTTTTAAAGTTGTTCTTTAAGAAGCGTTTGGAGACTTTTCTTGGTCTCACTATATCAATGTTTCCGGATTTAACTAGAGACACCCAGAAGCAGCGGAAACAATTTCTTCTTCACAAAGAAGGTGTGTTGCGAATTGGGGGGGCTTTTTTCTACGATTTCCCTGTCGATGTCTGGTAATAATTAATTCAAATAGATATTTTTTCTGACCCTATTGATTTGGGCACCTTTATTAATGCCAGACTTTCTTCTATAGAAGTCCCGGTATAATTGTATTCTTTTCTCTCTTTAATAGGATGTCTAGGGCACTCTGTGGTCATTTGGTATCTCACAGTTATCTAATAGTCTTATACTTAAGAACATAAGAACATAAGATATGCCATACTGGGTCAGACCAAGGTCCATCAAGCCCAGTATTCTGTTTCCAACAGTGGCCAATCTAGGTTATATGTACCTAGCAGTTTCCCCAAGAGACACAAGTTCCACAATGCTTGTACTGGGTCAAGCATTGATATCTTCGGTCACTTCTTAATAATGGTTTATGGACCTTTCCTCCAGGAATTTGTCCAAACCTTTTTTAAACCCAGCTACACTAACAGCCTTTACTACATTCTCCGGTAACAAATTTCAGAGTTTGATTACACGTTGAGTGAAAAAATATTTTCTTTTATTAGTCTTAAATAGTTTACCCTGTAGCTTCATTGCATGCCCCCTAGTCTTTCTATATTCTGATAACGTAAACAATCGATCTACATTTACCCGTTCCACTCCGTTCATTAATTTATAGACTTCTATCATATCTCCCCTCAGCCGTCTCTTTTCCAGGTTAAAGAGCCCTAACCTTTTTAGCCTTTCTTTATAGGAGTATCCTTCCATCCCCTTTACCATTTTGGTGGCTCTTCTCTGTACCTTTTCTAAAATCGCTATATCCTTTTTAAGATACGGCGACCAGAATTGCACACAATATTCAAGGTGCGGTCTCACCATGGAACGATATAGAGGCATTATAATGTCTTTTGTTTTATTTTCCATTCCTTTCCTTATCATACCTAGCATTCTATTTGCTCTCTTGACCGCCGCTGCACACTGGGCCGAGGGTTTTAACATGGCATCCACAATGACGCCTAAATCTTTTTCCTGGGTGGTGGTTCCTAATATGGAACCTTGCATCGTGTAACCATAGCTTGGGTTGTTCTTCCCTAGGTGCATAACCTTGCACTTGTCCACATTAAATTTCATCTGCCATTTTGATGCCCAGTCTTCCAATTTATCAAGATCCTCTTGCAATTTTTCACAATCCTCTTGGGTTTTAACAACTTTAAATAGTTTTGTGTCATCTGCAAATTTGATAACCTCACTCGTTATTCCACTTTCCAGGTCATTTATGAATATGTCAAAAAGCAGCGGACCCAGCACAGATCCCTGGGGTACACCACTATTCACCTTTCTCCATTGGGAAAATTGGCCATTTAGCCCTACCCTCTGCTTTCTATCTTTTAACCAGTTCCTGATCCACAATAGTACACTGCCTCCTATCCCATGACTCTTTAGTTTTGCCAAAAGTCTCTGATGAGGGACCTTGTCAAAGGCTTTCTGAAAGTCCAGATACACAATATCAACCAACTCACCTTTGTCCACCTGTTTATTCACTCCTTCAAAAAAACATAACAGATTAGTAAGACAAGATCTTCCCTGTCCAAAGCCATGTTGGCTGTCCCCCACTAGGCCGTGACCATCCACATCCACATGTAATTTTATTCTTCATGATGGTTTCTACCATTCTTCCTGGTACTGACGTCAGGCTCACCGGTCTGCAGTTTCCCGGATCACCCCTGGAACCCTCCCCAAAACCTGGTGCCACATTGGCGATCCTCCAATCTTCAGGCACTAGAGATGACTTCAGTGACAGTTCACAGATCACCGACAGCAGGTCTGCAATCCCACCTCTCAGCTCTTTCAACACCCCCGGATGTACACCATCCGGCCCAGGTGATTTGCTACTCTTCAGTCCATCCAATAGCCGTAAGACATCTTCCCAATGCATCGACACTTCCCTCAATTCCTCTGCACCTTTAAACACCACTCCAGTCATGGGCAACATCCCCACATCTTCCCCAGCAAAGACCGAAGCAAAGAATTCACTCAGTCTCTCCGCCATCGCCCCGTCGCCTCTTAGTGCTCCTTTAACCCCTCTATCATCTAATGGACCAACTGACTCTCTCACAGGTTTTTTGCTACGAATGTACCTGAAAAGGTCTTTATTTTGCGTTTTTGCTTCCGCAGCAAGCCTCCTCTCAAATTCTCTCCCTGCCTGCCCCATCAATGCCCCGCACTTGACCCGTCAGTGCCTGTGCCGCCTCCAGGCTTCGTCGCCTGGCTCCTCTTTCCATCTCCTGAAAGATGCTCTTTTGGCAACAGCCTCTCTGACTTCACCCTTAAACCATGCTGGCAGTTCCCTGGACCTCCCCCCACCCCTCCCAAAGCGTGGAACACAGCTGGTCTGGGCCTCCAAGATACCATTCCTCAACAACACCCAAGCTTGATGTACGTCTCCAACCCCTGCAACTGCTCCCTTCAGTTCCTTCCCAACCGTTTTCCTCACCCCATCATAGTCTCCCCCTCGAAAGTTAAAAGGTAGCACTGTGGATTTCCCTACCATCCCTCCTCCACCATATCCAACCTTTCACTTAGTGCCATATACTCCAACTCTCCCATCCTATTCTCCAGACCTCCAGCATTTGCATACAAGCACCCCAGAGAATGTATTTTATTCATGTTAATCTGGCTATTGTTAGACATGGGCAAATCGGGATCTTCAAGCTCTGTCCGCTCCACACTTGAGGGCATTTGGGCTACTCTACTCTTTTGTGGAACCTCTCTGCTTTTGGTACTTTCCTGAGTGCTCCTGCTCTGGTCAGTTTTCTTTTCTCCTCCCCCCCCCCCCATTATGTGGACTGCTTGTGAGTTTGTAGGATGGACTTGTATTGATTGTATGTATCTTTTTTTTCATTTTTTTTCTTTACCTACACGCTCTATGTTTCTTATGCAAGATTGTAATTGTTTCTTGCTGTTTAAATTTAAAATTCAGTACATATATAATATAAAAAAAGAAGGTATGGCCCAACTCAGATATAAGACTTCAGCTTTATTTATATCAAGGGTGAGCTTTTTATGAGTTGTTGAAGTTTTCGCTCTTCGCTATGTAATCAAGAGTTTATGACAATAACTAGAATTGAAAAGAAAAACTGGATGTCATCTTCATATATCCTATAGTTAAGATGAAGACCAGCAAATAGCTTGAATATAGGGGACATATATATATATTGAATAAGAGTGAGGGCAAAACAGATCCCTGATTAACTGTAGTTGGTAACGAGAACCAAGATGAATGTTTATCAGCAACCCTAAGCTGCCTTATATGGTTTAAAGGATTGTAACCAACTGTATACCAAACTGGCAATTCTGATATCATTCAAATGATGACATAAAACGGCACGATTAATGGCGCCAAAGGCTGTGGAAATATCAAGGAGGACTAAAATGAATGATCTGCCCTGCCCCAAGTTCTTGAAGAAAATAGTCTATAGATGACAGTAATAGGGTTTCAGTCCCATGATGGGGCTGAAAGCCAAACTGAAAAGAACTCAATCCCGATTGAGCCTCCACAAAGTCTTGCAACTTAGCCATGACAGTTTTTCAATTACCTTGGACAAAAATGACCTGTCCAAACATTTTTGAAACCCAGTTACACTAACTCAATGTAAGAACATAAGATATGCCATACTGAGTTAGACCAAGGTCCATCAAGCCCCCAGAATCATGTTTCCAGCAGTGGTGAATCCAGGTCACATGTACCTGGTGGATTTCCAAAAAGGTACACAGATTCCACGTTGCTTATCCGGGGGTAAGCAGTGGATTTCTCTGGTCTTCTTAATGGTTTATGGTCTTTTCCTCCAGGAACTCGTCCAAACCTTTTTTAAACTCGGCTACATTAACATCTTTTAGTACATGTTCTGGTAATGAATTTGAGTTTGATTATGCGTTGAGTAAAAAAATATTTTCTCCTGGTATCTTTATCTTTATCTTAAATGGGATACATTGTAGCTTCATTGCATGTTCCCTAGCCTTTCTACTTTTTGAAGGTGTAAACAACCAATCTGTTTACCCATTCTACTCCATTCATTGTTTTATAGACTTCAATCTTATCTCCTCTCAGCCTTCTCTTTTCCAAGTTGAAGAAACTTAACCTTTAAAGCATGTCCTCTTAGGAATATCCTTCCATACCCATTACCATTTTGGTGGCTCTTCTGTGTACAATTTCTAATTCTGCTTTTTAAGATATGGTGACCAGAACTGCACATAATATTCAAGGTGTGGTTGTACTACTGTATATGGAATGATACAGAGGCATTATAATACCCTTTGTTTTATTCTCCATTCATTTCCTTATGATTCCGAGCATTCTATTTGCTCTCTTGGTGCAGCTGCACACTGGGCAGAGGTTTCAATGTATTATACACTGATCCCAAATCCTTTCCCTGGGTGGTGGTTCCTAATGTAGAACCTTTCATTGTGTAATTGTGGTTTGAGTTGTTCGTCCCAAAGTGCACTTTGCACTTGTCTACATTAAATTTCATCTGCAAGTTGAACATCCAGTCTTAAAATTTTTCAAGGTCCTCTTGCAATTTTTCACAATCCTCTTGTGTTTAATAACTTAAAATAATTTTGTGTTATCTGCAAATTTGATCATCTCACTCATTATTCCCATTTCCAGGTCATTTATGAATATTTTAAAAAGCAGTGGACCCAGCACAGATCCCAGGGGTACTCCATTATTAACCTTTCTCCATTGAGAAAATTGGCCATTTAGGCCTACTGTCTGTTTATCTGTTGTCTAAACTGCATTTATCACATCCTCTGGCAATGAATCCCAGAGCTTAATTATGCATTGCATAAAAAAAAATGTCTTCTATTTGTTTTAAATGTATTACTTTGTGACTTTATGGCGTGCTCCCTAGTCTTTCTACTTTTTCAAAGATTCACATTTACCAGTCCCATTCTGCTTAGGATTTTATAGACCTCTATCAGGACTGACTCGAAGGTACACATTGCATTGCATTGCGTCATATCTCTTCTCAGCCATTTCTTCTCCAAGCTGAAGAGCTCTTACTCTTTAGCCTTACCTCATAGAGGAGTCATTCCATTGTCTTATCTCTGTTTCGCTGTATCTTTTTTTTTTTTTTTTTGAGATGCGGAGACCAAAATTGCACAGTCGCCTCAGTAATAAAAATTCAGCCTACAAAGAAAAAATGCCCGAGACTATAGAATAGATAAAAAAGACCAAGGAACAGAAGTCTCACAAACCTAAAGTTTATAAAATAACTTCAATATTTATACATACACAGTTTACTTCCAGAAGTCCATCACATAGAAAAGGACCAAAATTTGATCCAGCTAGTAGAGTGATGAGAGTTATCCACATGTTGGGTGGAGAGTACTGAATTTTTTTATATTTGCATCGGGGAACCTGAGCCCTTCCTTGAAAGTAAATTGAAGAGAATAGGCCAAAACAGATGCCTTCAACTTGCTTTCACCTTTGCCAAAATCATTCTTGCAAGTGTCAAACAAAGCTTATGTGTCAAACAAGGCAGGAATAAAGGCAACCAAAGCTTATGTATCAACCAAGACAAACAATTTAAAAGACACATCCAATCATTTTATAGAATGTCATTGCACAGAGCATATATCGGTGTGTTATCCAAGGTCATGTCATCATAAACAATTCTCAACACATGCTTTCAGCGAAGAAAAAGCCTCATTGAGGAAGTAGTCCTAGGAGGTCATTTTAGAATAGTTGTGTGACTTTTATACCCACAAACAGCATACATGTGTAAATGCAGATTTGACAGTGCTGCTGTTTGCACATAGATTTTAAAGGGCATTGGTATGGTTTGGGTAGTCAAATTATACCTGGTTCTGATTTAGAATACACATGTATATTTTTTTAAATGTCCTTGTCGACATTTTCACTTGCTCTGAGACACACATAAGAGGTGTCATTTGGACCTGGGGTTTCCACCAGTGACAGAGGGTAATTGTGCTGAACACAGCAGTGTTTAACACCACTTCAAAATTTTAAAAAAAGTTGTGAAATCTAGTACTTACACATAATGCAATGCATGCAATGCCTTTGAGTCCATGCTAACTCAGGGGACCCAACAGCTGCTGGGTTTTCTTGGCAGTGTGTCCAGAAGTAGATTGCCAGGCCTGAGGCAATGGAGGGTTAAATGACTTGCTCAAGGTCACAAGGCATGCTAATGGGAACTGAACGTTGGGACTCCTGGTTATGAATCCAGTGTTCTAACCATTAGGCTACTATTAGCTCCACATAATTCTGCTCTTCCTTCAGGATGTGTAGATTTGTGAAATAGCCGATGTCGCTGGGCATGAGAGCAATTACACATGTGTTTGCTGTATTTTACAAACAAAAATAACAACGCCCTTTTCTCTGCCTCCCTTTGTTTTAATTACAATTTCAATTGTATTGAAATAAACTATAAACCTTGCTTTGTGCACATTGGTGTCCCGGGCAATATGTGCATTTAGTTGTATTTTTATGAAGCAATTACAACAAGAGCACATATGAGCTTCTGTGATATATAGTCGTCCTGCATTTTCTTGGAGAACTGACGCCAGCTGCCGGGTTCTGTCTGTCTCTTCCAGGGTCAATTAGCCAAGCCCTAGAAGACTGTCGGTGCTGTAGTGGGCCACTCTTCTTTATACAATTTCTGTTTGCCTGTGCTGTGAGTGGGCTGCTGGAGTTTCCTCTTGGCCTCTGATATCTATTACCATCCAAATGAGTGGCAAAAGGTTTTGTCTTCGTGCGATCACTAATACTGCTGCATTTTCCCCCCACCCTACAGAGGTGAAGTGTGCACAAATTCTGGCAGTCACTGAATATTTGATGTGATCCCAAAGAAAAGCCCAAATCATTTTCTTCTTAAAGCATTGATGGGACAACCTGAAAGAAGAAAGCAATTTTAAATGCAGTTTTATAGGACAGTATAGCTATAAAACACTGTTATATGAATACAGTTAATTTAGCTTTTATTGTTCAGTTTTGTTATTTTAAAATGGAAACAGCCTGAAACAAAACATTTGTTTTATAATGTATATTCATCCCACAACAGCTGCAGATATTTTTTTGGCTGAATTGAATACATTGGTGTTTGTGCATGTTGGCCTCAGAGCCCAAGTGAGTAGGATATTTTGGAGAAACTTACTGTCCTGAAAGCACATAAAAGTTTGCTCTTTCTCTAGTAATCCTACCAAGTACAGACCCAGTTTCCAGGGACAAGTTAGCTATAAATTCAATGTCAGAAAATTACCTGTTACTGATATGTTGTTAAGTTACAGTTCGGGCATCTTGTGGGGTAAAAAAACAAAACAAAAAGAAAAATGTTAAAATTCAACCTATAATGTCCATGTGCTGACCAGAAAAATCTCCAAGCCAGTCTCGGTAAGGACTGCTCCCATGAACATAAGCTGTCTGAAACCACACAAAGAAGCCTGTTCTGAGACCTGTGGGGCTGCCTATTGGCATCTTATCACAGTGAACAAACTCAGTTGCCATATGGTTTTGGCCAGTTATTTCTGCCAGGCTCCACAGACACCCAACCTGCTCTCTGGTCTTGCAGGACCTGTGAAAGCAGAGGTGCTAGCCAGTAAGTTTTTGTGCCTAATAAAACTGGAAGGTAAAACCAATTCAGTGGCTGGCTGTCACTGGTTTAATGCAAAATATCTGGGTTGGCCAGAATGTGCTGCAGCTAACTGGGCAGTGGTGATATTCAGCCACTGCACAGATGGCTAAAGTTACCACAGCCTTTATTCTGCCTGACTTTAACTGCTTTAAGGTAAATGGGCAACAGCTAAATATCGCCGCTGACTGGCCATCTTCGGCACTACCCCCAGAACGCTCCAGTGCTAAATGGTTATCATTGGGGTGTCTAGCGGCATGCCGCTGAATATCCCGCTTAACGAGATTAACGCGGTTAGCAGGTCCACTAGCCCCGTTAATTGCTTTGAATATGCCACCCAACATTTTAAATAACTGCTCCCCGCTCTCCTTTTTATTTCTATTCTTTCACACCATAGCTAATATTAGCAATTTAAAATGTTGAAATCGTCGTGTATGCAGTTGCTCTCAATCTCTCCAGTTCTCAGAAGAAGCCCATGCAGATCTCACCCCCAGGATACATGCGGAGGAAAAGTGCAGAATACACAGCTAAGAGTGGAACAAGTTAGGGGTAGGAGAAAATGTATAAAGTGTAACCATAAGGAAAATGGCACATAGTTTACTTCAGATGGTATTAAGAAATCGAAGACCAGATATAAATTCTGGAACCTCTCCTCCAGTGTGTCTCCTTGGGATGGGAAGCTGGCATCGCAGTGTTGCTAAGAATGGGATTTACAGATCAGCTAAAGGGAAAGTACTTGAGCTACTACAGAAGATAATGTTGGTTTTGCGTCATAATACTAACATGGAATCAGTGAAGAAATCTTTGAAGTGAGCTTGACCTGAAAGTTATAGGGCAAAAAACGAATATTGTAATGGGTCGTTAAAAAGGAAAGCATTAAAAAAAAAACCTTTTGATGCTGCAGGTGCTGTGCAATGTGTTAATTCAGGATAATGTGCTACTGCCTACTGAGGAAAAATCTGGAGCATGTAGATAAAACCACAACACTTATAATGCCCAAATTGATGCATTTTCAATAAACTTCTTTCTGAGGCCTTGAACTATTTGAGGATTTAAGCCTGAGTGTTTGCAAGTTCCAAATATTTGATCTTTGGCTCTGAAAGTAAATCGAAAACTTTGGAGATTAAGGGCGTGATTCTCCATCCTTCATCTACAGAAGAGGGGGAGGGAAGGAGAAAGAAGCCTCGTAGATCAGGCCTAAGAAACCTAAAGTATGACTTGAGTTTCCCTCAAGAACTAAAGATCTTGATGGACCAAGATGGCTGTGCGGCTCCCTGAGTTTCTTTCTTTCTGCTGATTTGCTAATACATGATTGGGGGGGGGGGGGCAGTAAGGAGTTCTCACCAGCATATATCTGGCAGATGTGGCAGACCTGTACTTTTCTTTGCCCTTCCCCTCCAGTGTCTGACAGTTTGGGTGTCTTGGGTCTTGTAGAAAGGTCTTTATTTGAAGAAGAAAATAGGGCCACTCTTCTGGTGACTTTCATAGACCAACAAGACACATGCTATAATGCATGTTAGTGTTTCCATAATTGTGATGCTTTGTTTATGGAACATAGGATCTTTCCAGATTTGTGCTGGTGTAGACAGAATTTTGGCTATGCATAATGAGGTGACTTCTTTGGAATCCACTATTACAGTCCTATTTCCTTGTGAATGCTTGATAAAATTGCAGATTGGGAACGGAGGTTAATATTCAGAAGCACTTATATGTGCTTTTCTTGAATTTCCTGATATGGTCAATAGAAAGATTTTGTCAGCGTAAGTCACTGTGGGGTTAATTTTATAAAAAGATACCTATTTGAGCTTATTTAATAAAGGCAAAAATATGTCTAATATAAAATAGGTTCCCAGAACCAGTCCTAATAAGTGCATCAGTGCCCACGCACAAATTTATGCCTGCTCTAAAAAAAAAAAAAAAAGGGTGTAAATGTGTGTGTGCCCTCTACCTGTGTACCCGTATATTTTATAAAATATAAATGTACATCACAACACTGCCTTTGCTTTGCCAAAACACTATTCCTTTGGGAATTCTTACATGCAAAAAGCATAAAATTAGGCACACACTTCCTATGCTTCTGTTTGTTATGCACATTTGCAGTTGTGCAATTTTATGAAAGCTCTTTTGTACATGCAAAGCAGGATTTACACACTGAAAGAGCTTTATAAAATTTCCCCAGATGATCAAATTGTATCCATTTAGAGTGGGGCAGGATTAGGGGCAGTCTGGGTATGGGGCCAGAAAGGTTTTGGCTAGGATCTGTATTCAGCTGCTGTTCATAAAACGTATGCGTTCAATTCTCTGTGCAGAAATACCAGGCCCAATATTCCAAGCAGTTAACGTGGGATATTCTGCAGCACGAGCATGACTACCTGGGCTGCCGGTGCTACATACCCCGATGCTAACTGCATAGTATTGTGGCATGTCAGGGGTGAAGCGGAGGCGCTGCCGCTTGCTAACCGGGCAGTGGAGATATTGAGCTGCTTCTCGGTTAGTGATATGCGGTGAAAGCCTGGCCTAACCTTCACTGTGTATGGCTAACCGGGCAGCGGTGATATTGAGCCACTGCCTAGTTAGTGAGCGGCAAATGCGGCTAAGCCAGATGTTCAATGCCAGAGCCAGATATGATCCTGGCATTAAATATCCTGGTTTAACTTTCAGCGCCAGTAGCACTAGCTGACGGCGCTGGATATGGAGCCCACCAAGTTTAACTTTAAGGACCTGATTTTATAACAGGATGCCGATGTTCCTTAAAGAGTCACCCTGATCCAGGACCCATGCCACGTAAATGTATGCATGTGCTCTACGCATGTATTTGCGCATTTTTGAAAATGCACATGCATCTTTTAACTCTGTCCGCAGGAATGCATACACACAATATGCATATATAAGTATAATTCAGTTCTATGTAATCAGTTGAAATATACTGTCATGTTATGTTCTCTGTAAATCGTCTTGAATTGAAGAAAGACGGTATATTAAAAAATTGTTAAATATCATCTTGGTGTTCATACATACTGTGGGGTAACTTTCTAAAAGACCTTTTTTGCGTTATACATTGACGAACCTTAAATTATTCCCCTTATGGCTAAGTTATCCATATAAAATTATGCTGCCATTTTCAGCTCTGAATAGTGTAGCTGAAAATACATATCAAGATGTATGGATAAGTTGTACATATATCTTTATGCCGTTCATGTCTCATTGAATATTTACCTCTGTTATATGAAGCCTTTCAATGTCATTTGTTCAAAGAAGCTGGCAAGTCCTAGCTTTCATATGATATGGGGCACTTAGATTTGTGAGGTTAACAGTGTAGTAGGTTCATAGTAATTTGGCAGGCTGAGCTCTTTTTGGTTTTCTTTTTTTATAACACCTTTTTTTTTCCTTTGTTTAACCTACTGTAACTCACACATTTTTCCTTATGGTCTCCAGTATGTCATAGATTTCTTAGATTGGGGCTAATGTACTTTTCATTATTTTTCTTATCAAGATGTGATGCTTGGCATAAATGTATTTGAAGATTCCAAAGAACCCTGAAACTTCTCTTGATTCACAGTGCAAGACGGTTTGCGGATTGGCCACTTATTATTGGAGGCTGACTAAGGCTGGGTATTAGAAATCTGTGTGTTTCCAGAAAAGAGAGCCTATGTCCTTGGGGCAGAAAGTTGGTAGATCGTAACCAGATGTATTTCAAGCAAAGCATGTAACATGAAAAATGTTCTTAGATTTTAAGGCAGACCTCGGCGAATTTTCCTTGATATAACTTTTGTCAATGTGAAATTAAAATCAAGAGTCTAATTTACATTTTGTTTGATCCAGACCAGCCTCTCCTTTTATACCTAGCAAGTGTAAGATGGTTCATACTGATGGATGTGTAGTCCCTTCCAGTATTTCCTGATTAATGGGAGTTTGAACGAATTCTCTTTAGCTTGTTCGTTGGAAGATATGAGTCTAGCTAAATTGCTCTGTTTCTCTGTTCTACATACATAGTATGAGATGGCAGATAAAGACCAGCATGGTCCACTAGTCTGCCCTGTAAGATGGCTAGAGTGGTTGTACCTGCCACTCCTTGTGGGTCATCTTTTTATTATTTTGAGTTAAAGTAAAGCAGTTTGTGTGCATTCTGTCATCTTGATGGTTATAAAGATCAGGGTTTTTTCTTTCTAAATTGCATAATCTCTGCCTCGTTATCATTCAGCATGTCCTAAAGACCAGAGCATGTCCTAAAGACCAAGATTATTTTTGATGTGTAAAAATATAAATAAGTGAAAAATGTTTAAGAAAAAAAGTCACCAAAAAAGCTTTTGTTAGGAGGATTTTTCCCAGAAAGTGCTCAATTTTTAAGAACAGGGCAAAAGTTAGCTATGATTTTGGCTGTGGATTATTTTTGTTCATTCCTGAAGTTGCAGGAAAATAAGTCCTTGGAAAACGATGAAATAGGGAGGAGAAAGCACACTTCGGTCATCATACTGTCTTGCTATAATTTGCTGAAAAACACTTATGCATCTCTCTTCCATAGGAACTAACTGGGGAAGGTCGATGTGAAAAGAAACTAGATACTAGTTGTTCTTGGTGAAAAAGCACATTGTCGTAATCAGAAATAAATTAGATAATACTATGCAGGAGTCATTTATAAAGTTTAAACTGTGATATTGAGCATGGGAGTGATTGGGGGGGGGGGGGGTCACCCTTTAATGTATGATTGGATTGCTAAAAAACTTAGTAGTGAGACCTGGATGGGGCCTGGGTGCTGCATAAAGCATGGGACTTGTAGGAACCAAAAAGGAAGACGACAGGATGTGGTGGTGAACAGCACTGTAATTGAATTTACACAGCTTAGGACAGATGTAGAGAGCAGCGCTAAGAACAGGGTTTCAAGGTTAGGAAAAGATGTGGAGGATTTGGTGTTGGTTCCTCATCTACACAAAGTGCCAGAAAAAAGTAAGGAAGACAACTGGGAAGACCGGATAGGACAGCTTTATTGACTGTCATCTAATATGTTACTGTTTTAGCTTAATTAAATGACTCATCTCATTTCTGCACACTGCATTGTCCTCATTGACTTAACTGCAGCAGCAGAGCTCATCGCAGTGTCGCTGTCCCTTCACTAATGACAAAGGCAGCTCTGAAACCTCATTCTCTATAGACTCTGCTCTACTTTAGGGTAACATGTCCTAATAAGTCAAAAGTACCCTGTAGCAAAGGGATGCCGATCTGCCATCCTCGGCCTTTAGAAGTTAACAGCCTGAAATACGTAACAGTGTAGGAAAGGAACAAGATGATAAATTGCACATCTAAAACATGCCCACACTCCATCTCCCACCGAGCCAGTTATCTAAGGACACGTGCACACCTACCTGGTAGGACTCGGCTGAAGCATTTACTCACTGTGTCCAACCTCTCTGAAATCTAGTCGCTGATACCTGAGCCACCACCTCCTTTTCTGCCTCTTACAGATCCCTCACCTCAGCTTTTACAGGTTCTTTCTCTGGTCAAGGGGTGAGCACATTGTGGAGCACACGGGATACCATAAGCATTTGCATAGATCAGGGCTGGATTTACCTTGAGTGAGGCCCTACGCCAACAAAAATTGTGGGCCCCCAGCAGGGGCGGCCCAAGGGGGGTGTGGGGCCTCATTTGCATAAGAGGCCTCATTTGCATAAATATTTGCATAATGTTACCATATACTAACTTTTAGTAAACGTGCCTCTTAATGAGTGTATGGATAAAGAAAGACTAAAAGATTTCTACATTACTATAATCTAGTGCCAACTGCCAGACACATTAGGAACTACTACAAACACTGCCCATTTAGAACCCATAGCAAACCCGCCGTATCCTAACAGCACTACCAGGACTCACAAAGCACCATACTCTACCAATCAAAAGGCAACACTGCAAATATTAAACCAATACATTTCAGAGAACAACAATACATGACCTACTGGGGAAAGAGAACAAGTGGCAATGTCAAATAGGAATTATATAAACAGAACACCTCAGCTCAGTTACACATGCAGAACATAGACCATCACCAAACAAGGAATCACAATTTAGAAACAGGAAGACAATAATTAAACTGGGAATCCCAAAAGCCAAACTTGGAATGTACAACACTGTAGAAATAAAACTATACATTAATTTGCTCTTGTACTAAACAAAGCGCAGACGTTAATGATGCACATTTACCAGAGCTGACATATTCCAATTAATAAATTCAAAATAAAGAGATATTTTTCTACCTTTTGTGCATTTTTTTCAGCTGCAATTGCTCCAGCCACTTTCTTCTGGTTTCTTCGTGTCTTCTGCTAACTCTCCATCGTCTGCTGTCCATTTGTCCTTTCTTCTCTCTTCTAGTTTTTTTCCATTCTCTCTCTACATCTGCTTTAACATACTAATCTTTCTCCTTTTGCTCTTTCCTCATTCCTATTTCATCCACTCAAATTTTACCTCTCCATCCTCAATCCCCACTTACTCTCCCAATACCCGGCCAATTGTAGATTTTTTATCCCTCCCACACAAAATATTTTTCCCTTCTCCATTTTACTCTTCCAGCCCCATCCCATTCTAATCCTCCCCCAACATCAGCTCCCTTCTAGTTCCAGCCTCACCCAGCATCCATTCCCTTCTAGTCCCTGCATCAGCCCATTTCCAGTCCTAGCCACCCATCAGCCCATTTCCAGTCCTAGCAACCCCCCAACCCAATACCAGTCCTAGCCCCCCATCAACCCACTTACAGTCCTAACCCCCCATCACCCCATTTTCAGTGTAAGCCCCCCCTATAACCCATTACCAGTCCTAACACCCCATCAGCCCACTTCCAGTCCTAACCCCATCAACCCATTTCCAGTCAGCCCCCCATAGCCCATTGCCAGTCCTAACCCCCCCCCATCAGCCCACAGCCCATTACCAGTCCTAACCCCATAAGCCCACCTCAAGTCCTAACCCCTCCCCATCAGCCCATTTCCTGTCCTAGCCCCTCCATAGCCCATTATCAGTCCTAACCCCCCCATAGCCCATTACCAGTCCTAACCCCCATCAGCCCACAGCCCATTACCAGTCCTAACCCCATCAGCCCACCGCCAGTGTTAGCCCACCCCATCAGCCCATTTATAGTCCTAGCCCCCCCATAGCCCTTTACCTGTCCTAACCCCCTCCCAACAGCCCACAGCCCATTACCAGTCCTAACCCCATCAGCCCACCTCCAGTCTTAACCCCCCAGCCCATTTCCAGTCCTAGCCCCCCAATAGCCCATTACCAGACAGCCCCCATCAGCCCACAGCCCATTACCAGTCTTAACCCCCCCATAGCCCATTACCAGTTCTAACCCCCCCAACAGCCCACAGCCCATTACCAGTCCTAACCCCATCAGCCCACCTCCAGTCTTAACCCCCCCAGCCCATTTCCAGTCCTAGCCCCCCCATAGCCCATTACCAGACAGCCCCCATCAGCCCACAGCCCATAGCCCATTACCAGTTCTAAACCCCCCCCCCAACCGCCCACAGCACACAGCCCATTACCAGTCCTAACCCCATCAGCCCACCTCCAGCCTTAATCCCCCCAGACCATTTCCAGTCCCAGCCCCCCCCCAATAGCCCATTACCAGTCCTACCCCCCCCCCCATCGGCCTAAAGTAACATTTAATTTTAAAAAAACGCTGGCTGCTACCGCTGCCGCTGCGGCAGCATGGACCGACCCGCGGGGCCCCCTCTGCCCGGCTGAATCGTCCGTCCGTCCCTCCCTCCCTCCGTGCCGGCTTTGAGAGGCGCGAAGGGAGAGTGTCTCCCTCGTGTCTCTGTTAAGCCCGCAGGGGCTGATGGGAAAGGGAGGGACAGACGGACGATTCAGCCAGGCAGAGGGGGCCACGTGGGTCAGTCCATGCTGCCGCGGCAGCAAAGGGGGCCCCGCAGGAACAGTCCATGCTGCCGCGGCGGCAGCCAGCGTTTTTTTTTTTTAATTTAATTTTAAGGCGGCTATTTTTGTGGGCCCTTGTCAGCTGTAGGCCCTACGCCACGGCGTAGGTGGCGTATAGGTAAATCCGGCCCTGGCATAGATGGACCAAATTTTCAGGAGCTAGGAAGTAGTTATTGACTGCCCTGGTGGACTGAGCAGTACTGTAAAATTATTCAGACTTTGCAGATGGGGGAAGGAATGGGTTTACTGGGGTAAGAGGGGATATACATGTAACCTGAATCACTGCTGAGGGATGGGGTGGGCTTGCCACCCTCAGAGGATAAACAAGGAATCTGTAATAACTGAAAAGCAAATAAATTAAGGGAGAGTTCTGGTAGTTAGGGGAGATCATAGCATCAAGGATCCAACTGTCCGACCACACTGGGAAAACTTTCATGCTGTTTCGCAAAACGTCTAGTCCTGTCCAGGGGATAGCTTGTAAATGTACTTTTATTAAGCGTATTCGCCTAAGAAGGTACTGGCAAACAACAGCCAAAAGGCAAAATTAGAAAAGTAGGGTAAAGAAACCAACAGAAGTAGCAGCTTCTCTGTGAATCCACTGGCAACACTTTCATCCTCTTGAGGGCGGATTATGACTGAAAGTTGGCTTGGACATAAGGATCGTGACGCCGGCCCATCCTGTCCCTCTGATGCTGCAACCTGCGCTGCTCCATGCTCCCGCTGCTGTTGCTGCATTCCCCTACCTCAATTGATGCAAACAAACTCCGACAGCAATATGTCACCCCCCTTTCCCTTAAAGGCACATGAGCTGGCAACTCTTCCTATACCTCCGGCCTGTAAGTCTCTGAAGAAAGGTCCCGTTCTCATCAGCAGCCCACCAGGAGATGCACAATCCCGATAGGGCAATCCGCCCCGTGTCCTCTTTACTTTGGGGTCTCTTGACAGACCCTCTCTCCCCCAGTATTCCCACCAGCGTTTCTCTCCATTGGGCTCCTGGATAGACATCCATTCCTCGTCACTCCCTGGAAGGCAGTCTAAATCAGATACACACACACTCAAAATATTACAAAATCTATCTTGTACTTGTGTTACTACGTTTTTTTGTGCCATAGATGACTTAAAGAAAATAACAAAAATCATTCTCCATAAATATCTGCTCTAGGGAAGGTGCACATGTAGACAAGTGGAAGGCGATGCATGGAGGGAAAAGTAACTCAGCCTATAGCTACACAGTGCTAGGCTCCATATTAGGAGTTGCCACCGAGGAAAATGATCTAGGTGTCATCGTGCACAATACATTGAAGTCTTCTGTTCGGTGTGTAGTCACAGCTAAAAAAGCAAACGGAATATTTGGAATTCTTAGAAAAGGCATAGAGAATAAAATAAAGAATATAATAATGCCTCTGTATCACTCTATGGTGCAGCAACACCTTGAGTATTGTGTGCAATTCTGGTCTGTGCAGCTCAAAAAAGATATAATGGAATTAAAAAGGGAACAGAGAAGGGTGGCCAAAATAAGGGGGGATGGAATGACTTTCCTATGAGGAAAGACTAAAAAGGTTAGGGCTCTTCAGCTTGTAGAAAAGATGGTTGAAGGAAGATATGAGATCTACCAACTGTTTCAGAACATTCACAAGTATTACTTCCAGTCTGATGATGAGGGATGCAGCTGATAGGTGTCCCTGGCATCTCAGCACTGGGCATTTTCAGACAGGAAGAGAGGGTGCACCTGGGACAGTTCCCATTCTCTGTTCTGAGGTTATACTTTCCTTCCATGAGGCTAGATTCTGGGCGCTCCTCCTCTGAGCCCTGGACCTCAATCTTTCTTGGTAGGCTTTTAGCCCTGATTCCCTTGGATCTTAAACACCTCCTCTCCTTTAATTACACTGTAGCTTTTAGTTGTGTCTGCCAGGCTTAAGAATGACAACACTACTAGCTGGTGACTGAGCCAGCCTTCAGAGGCAGCCTCCCAGGCTGTGCCTGAGCCCACTCTGGACTCCCGAAACCTCTCCTGCTTCCCTGAACTCTTGTGGAGATCACTGAAGGATACACCCCTTGCCACAATGAGTGCCATACTTGCCCATTCTCCATGACTTTGCAAAGCAGTCAGATTGGAAGCAGGGACTCCAGGATGGTCCTTTGTGTGAGCAAATATCAATGAGTCAGAGTTGGCATTGACAACTAGTCCAACCTTACCACCTACTAAGTAACTGTGCTGCTGTTGCCCATTTGGATGGTTTGTCTTAATCTGGCATCTCAGATGAGACCTGTCGATCTTGAGTGACCCTGCTAGTAGTTAAGCTAGTGATAGTGTAGCTCTCAGCATCAATGATACACACAAGCCCTTGAGGCATGACAAGCTGCAAATCAAGTGAAGAATTGAGCCTCTATAAATTTACCTCATGCATATTCATTGTGGCTATACTGAAAACCCAACTGCCTGTAGGGCTCTTGGGATAGATGTGAGAAGCATTGACATGCATAGAGTGGTGGTCCAAACATAGTGTCCCTGGAGTCTTGCCATTTCCTCGTGGTGCTCTCTGGATCTTCCTTCCTATGAAGTGAGTTCTAAAAAAAAAATCAAATTGTAGTTCAATGGTACTTTCTAATATGCTTTTCTGGTGTTTCAGGCAAAAATATTCAAAAAGAGGAATTTGTATGTGTGAAAATTTCACAATGGTGAAAATAGGTTTTTGACTTCTAATGCAAAATTATTTGCTCATATTTAATCTTTAGTTAAATCTAGAGATTACGTTAATTAAAAAGCCCAACCTTATGTGACCTTTGTTGCTATGGCAATTGATTGTATTCTGTTTAGAAAGTTCAACCAATGACTCAGATGAGTTAAATCATCAATTCATTACTCACATCTGAACAGCAATAAAAATGTGGATACCTGTTATGTGTGTTACATATATATTTAATTTTAAAAGTGCATTATATTACAGGCTGGGATTATACCACTCAACACTTGCTTTATGCTGCCATGACTGGTTGTACATAGTACTTCTTTCTCTCTGATAATTAGAGTGCAATGCCTTGGTAACATATTAAATCTGTGATGCAGCCTTTTGTAATCCAAAGCAGCCTGACGTTTTTCTGCATTACATCACTGTCACAAAAAGACCACGTTTTCCTCCCCAAAAAAGCAGGCAAGCACCTACAAGCATCGGAATGCTCAGTAATTTTGTAGGGTAGATTGATTTGGAGGGCGATGACTAATATTGAGCTCTAATAATTGGTTTCAGCTAATAAGGTTTGGTAGAGAGGTTGCACTCTGTTAGGGAAGGCATTGAGTCACATAGGATTAAAGTTTTGCAGGAAACAAAATACACTGCAGAATCTTTATGGATAGAAATTCCATGTAAAAAGGGGAAGTCAATGGCAGTGAGGGTGTACTACCAACTGCCTGGCCAGAATAAACAGATGGATGCTGAAATGTTGAAAAAAATCAGGGAAGCTGATAAAATTTACAACATGGTAATAATGCGTGATTTCAGTTACCCTGGTATCGACTGGATCAATGTCACAGCAGGATGTGGTAGAGAGAGAAAGTTTCTAGATGAAATAAATGACTGCTCCTTGAAGCAGCTGGTTCTTGAACCAACAAGAGGGGAAGTTATTTTGGACCTAGTCCTTAGTGGAACACAGGATCTTGTGCAAGAGATATGGATTTTAGGGCCACTTGGCAATAGTGATCATAGCATGATCACATTTGATTTAATAAATGGAAGGAGGATGGCAAGGAAATCCACAGTACTACCTTTCAACTTTAAAAAGGGAGACATGATAAAATGAGGAAAATAGTTAAGAAAAAACTAAAAGGAGCAGCTGCAAAGGTTAAAGTATTACATCAAGCATGGGCGTTGTTTAAAAGTACTATCTTGGAAGCCCAGATCAGATGTATTTCATGCTTTAAGAAAAGTGGAAGGAAGGCCAAAAAACTGTCAACATGGTTTAAAGGAGAGGCTGTTGCCAAAAAAGCATCTTTCAGGAAATGGAAAAAGGAGCCAAATGACAGACATGGGAAACAACATAAGTATTGGCAAGTTAGATGTAAGGCATTGATAAGGCAAGCAAAGAGAGAATTTGAAAAGAAACTTACCGTGGAAGTAAAAACACATAATAAAAACTTTTTTGAGTACATTTGTACCAAAAAACCTGTGAGAGAGTCAGTTGGACCATTGGTTGCTAGAGGGGTAAAAGGGGCAGGCACTAAGTGCATACAAGGCCATAGTGGAGAGAATGAATGAATTCTTTGCTTCAGTCTTTACTGAAGATGATGTAGGGAAGTTACCCATAAACCAAGTCCAGAGCAAGGTAACCATAGACCAGCTTTATTGAAGAACAAAAGGATTTGCCCACTTGGTTAAAGGAGAAGTATCAGTCACCCGACATGGCCATGTTTCAGCATAGCCTTTGTTGGGGGTTGATAGTTCTAGAAAACATACATCACATGTAAAATTAAAACATAAATTATAAAAATCAGTTACAACTTTGGTAAAACAATGAAAAAGAATTCAGGTTCTCTTGACATCACAAAAATGAAAGGTAATAAAGATTAATTAAAAATTAGTTAAGAGAACAATCATGTAAAATAATTGAGAAAAAATCATTGATCAATTATATGAAGAAGACTAAAAACAATAATAACTATAATAAAAGAAGAACATAATTAAAACGGAACATAATTAACACAAATGATTTACACTTAATACATAATACCTAATAACGTCATATGGATGTGAAAGCTGGACAGTGAAAAAGATAGACAGGAAGAAAATTGATGCCTTTGAATTATGGTGCTGGCGGCGAATACTGTGTATACCATGGACTGCCCGAAGAACAAACCAGTCTGTACTAGAGGAGATCAAACCTAAGCTTTCTTTAGAAGCTCAGATGACAAGACTTCAACTTTCATACTTTGGACACATCATGCGGAGAGAGAGATCATTAGAGAAAGACATCATGTTTGGCAAGATAGAAGGTCAACGCAAAAGAGGAAGGCCAGCAATGAGATGGATCGATACAATAACAGCAGCTACGGGTACCAGTCTGTCAACAATGAGCCGCCTGACTGAAGACCGAACACAATTTAGGATAGCTATCCAGAGGGTCGCCATGAGTCGACTCCGACTCGACGGCACTTAACAACAACAACACATAAAAAGGACTATAAAAGCCAAAGTAGCAATTCTTATAAGAATATAGGGATAATAAAAACTCATTGTACCAAGGACACTTAAAATGTGTATGGACATAAAAGGATGCAAAAGGCACACTCGTGGTATACGTATTACAGTTGCATTGTGGTCAATACAACAATATAAGAAACATCATACAGCCTGAAAATGGATACATATTCAATTACAAGTTAGTGTCTGCAGTCAACAGATTCGGAGGTGTGGAGCGGGGTAATTCTATCAAACATCAGAGCCATCAAAGACCAGAAAAGCATTGAAAACCTTCCTTTTTCCAAGAACACTATGAACACCTTGAGAAAAACTCTGACCACTACATAGCTCTGACATTACAGTTCTATTCCCAAGAACAAACATCAAAGTTCTATTCCATGTATAATCAGGGCCATCTAATCTTCGCCCCCTCTCTACTCTCCCCTCTCTTCCCTACCTCCCCATTCGTATTCGATCTGTTTGCTTCTCCCCTACCTGATACTACACCCCTTCCTGTCTTGTTCTTACAACTTTCAATCTGACTCGATTCACATTATCTCCCTTCTGACCAAGTTCAACATCCTGCTCAGTCTAAAACACTAAAGATCATGATTGTATATGTAAATCAATCAATGTACATTATCCCCCTTTCATACAAGTTCAATATCCTGTTCATTGTAAAATGCTAAATGTTACCATGTTTTATGTAAACTGCTTTGGGTGTAAGAAAGACAGTATATAAAACCTATTAAATAAATAAATAAATACTTTAAAGGTAGGGTACTTTGTAGGATGAATAAAAACGAAGGGGTATGTTTACTAAACCGCGCAATTGTGCGGGGCGCACTTGAGCGCTTGCAAATGATGCACTTAAGTGCTCTTAAGTGCCCCGCATGCTTGCGCATCACACTAACGGGCCCCGCACGTGTGCGACGAACACGCGCACGTGTGCGGTGCGCTGCTGTGCGATAGAGGCGGGGAAAGGCGAACGGAGGGCGGAGGAAGGTCCCCGAGGGGCGGAGAGACGGGGTCAATGGGTAGAAAGTGGGAGGGGAGAGGCTCCCCGCACAAGAGCGGGTCCGAATTTACAAGTAAAAACGACTTGTTTTTACTACTGTGCAGGCTGGCACCGTCCACCGCAACAGACAGGCTCTGTTGAATGTACAGTCATGGCCTCCCCAGGGAATGCAGCACATCTGTGGCAACACAGTGGTGCAGTGCACACAGACAGTGTGTGCAATAACAGAAGGGCACAGGTTCAAAGCCCAGCTGGGGCTACTGCCAATCCTGTCCACATATTTTTCTCACAACTAAACCGTGATAGTAAGGACAGAACTGTATAGCTGAGAACATATGCATGGTTAATACGCCTATATTTTACCACACCAATCACAGACACCATAAACAGGCGCATTACCTAGAGCAGAGTCTCCCAAATGCAGTCCTGGAGGGCCCCACACCATTCAGGTCCCATGCTGCCTCTAATAATGATGCCTGTGCTGCATATCTATGCACCACCCCCATGGTATGCCGATGTAGCTCATGCATAGTTATGAGGAACAGCATGAAAACCCGAACAGTGTGTGGAATACCAGGACTGGAGTTGGGAAACCCTGCCGTAAAGCAGCAGCCAACAGGGCCAGACAAACCCACACACACCCCCACAGGCCCCATTGGCCAATGCCTCCTGGAGAGGCAGGACATTGTGCCCTGCCTGTATCTCCCAATACTAGCAGTTGCATACCTTAGCAATGCCACCCTACACCTGGGTATACGGTACACAGCTATCAAACGCTTCCTATGATAACTGGCAGATATCAATTCCTACGTTAAGCACATTTTGGTCATTGAGCTCGACCATAACAATCATTCAGATGTTTGCGGTGTGTGCTGCAGGTCTGGTCCCTCACAGTGTTTACCACCCTGGGGAGTGACCCCCAACAGTATTGAGTACCATATCCATGCCTGTACTGTGCCCAGGACTGGTGTGGTGGGTATGGCTGCTGACCTCCTCTATAGTAGCACAATGCTGGCATAGGTGTGGGGGTGGCTGTCTGTCTATCCAGTGTGGGGTGGCTGCAAACATCTTCCACAGCCCACACTGCCAGCACTGTTGCCAGTACTGGCCTGCCAATGTGCATAATGAGGTGCAAGGTACCATGGGTATAGCCCGGACAGGGTGGCCTGGCCAGGGTGCATCTGCACAGGGCATAGGGCACGGACTAGGACATTTTAGTGCCCGGCCACCACCTACACAGACAGGGTGACCTCAGTATGTCCTGCTGGAGATCACTCTCACCCTGACTGTGCAGTGGCCACAGCATGGCTAGGCACCCCCATAGTGCTATATAGTATTTCTCCCATGTGATATATATATGGGTTTCCTTTTGGGGCCCAGTCACTGATCTACCTGCTTGCTGTGTCTGCTGACATCCCAGTTCTGGGTGCATGCATCTCCACTGGGAACATGCACTATGGCCTAACTAGCAGGCTGTTTGATGGAGTGGCTTGCAGGGTGCAGCGGCTGATGGCTTGCTGCAGGAGAATATCAGATAGTGGTGGGGTGCAGCTTACCATATCCTGGTCTAATGTCTGTCTGCTATTGTGTTATGGATGTGTATAGAGCTGCATTGACTGCCCTGTGGGGTGTCTGTTCCTCAGCAGGACCGGGGTTGATGTTCCCCTCTACTACCACCTTTGCAGGGAGGTAGAATGTGGATCTATTGATGGGAGACCCTGTTTGCCACCCTCGGCCCTGGGGGAGGGGGGTGGTGGTACATGGCCCACCTGGGGGTCCATGGGGGCTACATCTGACTGAAACAGACAGAGATATCCAAGGTGTTTGTGCAGAAACTACCTATCTCACACATTAACACTACTTTGGACCTCCGGCATGGCCTCTTTCAGCCATGGAAGGTGTTGTGGACCTGGTCCTGGGCGCCTCATTGCACCCTCAGGGTGAGCACAGTACCCGCACAATGTAACGGTGTGTAGCTACTCTGTGCCAGTAAAACACACGGTCAGTACCCCCTACCGGGCCAAGGTGCTGTGTGGGTGCACACGGTCACTTCCCCCTACCAGGCCGAGGTGCTGTGGTGGTGCATTCGCCATCTTGTGTTCATCTGTGGACAGTTGATTTGCATGTGCATTGCATCATGGGTATGGGTGGGCTAACCCTATCCTGGTGACCACAGCAGACTGTCTGTGTGGTGACGTGCAGGCTCTCTGCAGCCAGCCAGGGGCTTGCTAGCAGCTATAGAGCTGTAGCCCAATGGTTATTTCACTGCCTGTGAAGCCAGAGGTCATGGGTTCAAACCCACAGTGGGGTTATTTGATAGGGTTGTCCAAAGCATTAGTTTTCTTTAATGTACATATTTTGATGCCAGCAAAAACACCCTCAGCGTACTGTACCCATAGGGTGCCTCTGAGGGCGCTTTATAGGGCACCCTATAGGGCACCTTATGGTTCCCATCCATATAAGGTGCACTATACATTATCCTTTGACGCAACTTATAGGGTGCCCTATAGGGGACATATTAGGGTGCCGTGGCGGACAGTGCACTTTATAATGTGCCCTATGGAGTGCCTTATAGGGTGCCTTATACGGCACCTTCAATTACGGCACGTGAGGGTGTGTTTGCTGGCAGCAATTAATAAAATAAACATACGGTGCTGCAGGAAAAAATATGTACATTGCAAAGCTGATGCCACAGCCAGCCTTACGTATTAGGCACCCTGGGGAGCAAACTCATGACCCCTGTATCAGCAGTCAGTGCCTTAACCATTGTGCTCCACTGCTGCTCCTCCTTGCATGTCAGCGCAGCTACTTATGCTTTTCATTACTTAAACTGCACTGTGCTGCCATCAAAAACAGTACTCTGACCTTGCGGTACCTCATACGGCACCCTCTAAAGCGCCCTATAAGCAACATTCTAGGGTGCCTTGGCAGACAATGCACTTTAAAATGTGCCTTATAGGGCGCCTTATGTTAACACGCTTTGAGGGTGCGTTTGCTAGTAATAATAATGACAATAACAATAAAATGCCCCCTAAAGCACTCTTCCCCATAATATGCAATGCCTCAGCCAGCCTTGTTCATTGGGCACTGTGGGGGATCGAACCCCTGCTCCCTGCACCATTGGTACATGCCTTAACCATTGTGCTGTGCCTCTGCTCTTCTGCTTGCCCATCAGCGTGCCACATATGCCTCCCGCGCAGCTATCTGATGCGCTAAGGTGCGGGGCGCACAAGGGCGCCGCGCACCTTAGCGCATATGTAAATTCCGGATTTTCTTCTTCAGCGGGGAACGCCCACTCCTTATATGGCACCCGCACTCTACCGCGGCCCGCACTTTACCGGGGTTTTAGTAAACATACTCCTAAGTGATTCAAAAGTCAAGCGGCATGAACTGTGGAGCGCAAAGCCCCTGAAGGGGACTTTCACTGTGAACTGGCAGATGAAATTTAATGTGGTTAAGTGTTAAGTTCTTTTTTTTTTTTTACTGTCTACCTACCACTTTTCATCCTTTAACACAGTCCTCTCACTCTCTCACTCTCTATCCTTTCCCAGCCACTTATTCTCTCCTTTCACTTTCTGTCATAACAACATAAGATATGCCATACTGAGTCAGACAAAGGTCCATCAAGCCCAATATCCTGTTTCCAACAGTGGCCAATCCAGGTCACAAATAACTGTCAGGTTTCCAAAAAGGTACACAGATTCCGCAATGCTTATCTTGGGGTAAGCAGTGGATTTCCCTGGTCCTCCTTAATAATGGTTGTATAGCTTTTCCTCCAGGAACTTGCCAAACCTTCTCTTTTTTTAAAACTCAGCTCTACTAAAAGCTTTTACCACATCCTCTGGTAATGAATTCCAGAGTTTGATTATGCATTAAGTGAAAACATATTTTTTCTTACTAGCCTTAAATGAATTATATTGTAGCGCCATTGCATGTCCCCTAGACTTCCCTCTTTTTGATGGAGTAAACGACCGATCTATGTTTACCCGTTCCTCTCCATTAATTTATAGACCTCTATAATATTTCCCCCCAGCCATCTTTTTTCGAAGTTGAAGAGCCCTATCCTTTTAAGCCTTTCCTCATAGATGTATCCTTTCATCTCCTTTACCATTATGGTGGCTCCTTTTTCTATCTTCATTAATTTTGCTGTATCCTTTTTAAGATTTGGTGACCAGAATTGCACACAGTATTCAAGGTGCAGTTTCCCCATGGAACGATACAGAGGTGGCATAATATCCTTGGTTTTCTCCTCCATTTTTTCCTTATGATTCCTAGCATTCTATTGCTTTCTTGGCCATCACTGCACAATGGGAAGAAAGTTTCAACGTATTGTTTACGATGATACCTAGATCATTTTCCTGGGTGATGGTGGTTCCTAATGTGGAACCTTTCATTATGTAACCGTAGTTTGGGTTGTTCTTTCCTAAGTGCATAACTTTGTACTCATCCACATTAAATTTCATCTGTCATTTAGATGTCCAGTCTTCCAAGTTATCAAGGTCCCCTTGCAATTTTTCACAATTCTCTTGCGTTTTAACAACTCTAAATAATTTTGTCATCTGCAAATTTGATCACCTCACTTGTTGTTCCCATTTCCAGGTCATTTATGATTTATGAATATGTTAAAAAGCAGCGGGTCCAACCCCGTGATCCTTGGCATACTCCACTTTTCACCTTTCTCCATTGAGAAAATTCGCCATTTAGTCCTAATCTCTGCTTTCTATCTTTTAACCAGTTCCTGAGCCACAATAGTACACTGCCTTTTATCTCATGACTTTTTAATTTTGCCAAGAGTCTCTCATGAGGGGCCTTGTTAAAGGCTTTCTGAAAATCCAGATACATTATGTCAACCAGCTCACCTTTGTCTACCTGTTTGTTCACACTTTCAAAAAAATATAACCGATTAGAAAGACAAGACCTTCCTAGGCTAGATCCAAGAAAAATATAGCAGATTAGAAAGATAAGATCTTCCTAGGCTTCCACCCTCCTGTGTTCAGCATCTTTCCCCTTCTCTCCAGTCCTGTCTTGTTTCCCCTTCTCTTCCCAATCTCGCGTATCTCCCCTTTTTCTCATCCTATCCCTTACATGTCCAGCAATACCCTTCTCTCCTTCACTCCATGTCCAGCATCTCCCCATCTAACCCCTACTCCTATCCAACATCTGCCCTCTTATCCCCTTATGTCCCCCATCCTGTGTCTGCTCAATATCCTCCACTCTCTCCTTTGTGTCCAGCATGTGCCCTCCATCCACTACAGATCCCTACCTGGTGTCGAGCTTGTGTCCTCCATCCCCTATGACCCCATACGCTATGTCCAGCATGTTCCCTCCATGCCCTTATGCCACCACCCAGTATGCCTCTGCTCCCCACCCCATGTCCATTATCTGCTCTCAACCCCCTATGCCCCTAGTCAAAGTCCAGTATCTGCCCTTCATTTCCCTTTGCCCCCACCCCTTGTCTATCATCAGCCCTCCACCCAGTATCCACTATCACCGTATGTCCTCACACCATGTCCAGCCTGTGTTCTTCAACCCAACTCAAGCATCTAACCCCCACGCCTATCCATCATCTGCCCTTTATCCCCCGTCTGTGCTCTGTAGCCTCCACCTCTTCTTTTGTGTCTAGCATCTGCCCTCTGTCCTCTTCACTTTCTCTCCAGCACCTGCACCTGCCTCTGCCACCCCCTCCCCTCCCAGCATCTGCCAGGCACCTGTGGGACCAGACCAGCCTGCCAGGCATGGAGTCACAAAAGCCCACACTTTTTTTTTTAAGTTGAAGATCCACCACCACATGAAAAGGAAAAGCAGCCCTGAGCAGCGTGAGGAGGCCACCGCCGAATCAGCAATGCCTTTTTTTCCCGCTACCCTTTGGAGCCACTGCCCTCTGCAAGTGCATGGCTTGTGCCAGCTCTGCGCACTTTAAACAACCCTTCTTCAACTTCATTTCCCCTTAAGTTAATCTGTGTTTCTCCAATTTTGTTTTTGAAGTCTGATGTTGTTCTAGCCCTCTGTCTTCTCCATTAAGGGATAGCTGCATATATCCAGCACACTTTCTGTAAAGAGAGGTTTCCTTACGTTATTAACAAATCTACCTCTTCCAGCCTCTTGACAACCAATTGTTGTCAAATGTTGGTTCACTCAAAAATGATTGCATTATTTATGCTTTAGGATGTTTGAATGTCCCTATCAAATTTAGCTTTTCCATGCTTTAATTTAGTCTGAGTTGAGGCATGTACAATAGCTGAATAGTACATTCAGCAGTCTAGGAAATCCTCAAATATAAGGATATGATTATCTTGTGAGACAGCCCTCTACATTGGTGAGTGGGTCTTAATAACATCCTTAATACCACAGTTTGTAATGGTTAATAGTTATTTTCTGAAATTACATCAACTTTTTCGTCAAAGAGGCTGTCATAATGAATATGTTTTGCAGTTTGCCATATAATTTTAAAACATAATTAAGAGCTAGGCATTAAACAAAACCTTATTTTACTAGCTTATTTCTTGGCTCAGGTGCCACATTTTAGAATGACTGGGTTTGGAAGTAAAACGAAGGCCGTGGTCACGATCCTCAAGAAGGGAGGAACCACATTTCCAGTGTCTCAGCAATTGTACTGGATGGCTAGAGGCAGATTATTTGAAATCTCTCTCTCATCTAAGTAATCTTGAAAAAAAATCTGTCACGCATAGAAAGGATTTCAAACTTTTGAGAGGTTTCTCTAGCTTTCCTTATGGTTAGGGGCCCTTTGTTTGCAGTTTTAATGGTAATTTATTTTCCCTGTGAATTAATAATGTTTGTTTCAAGAAAATGAAACCAGGAAAAAATGACTTAACATTTTTCTAGTAAAGTAAAGGAGTTTGAGTGGATAGAACAATTTCTTTGCAATAAACTGGTATTCTAAGAAAGCGATTTTAGAACTGGCTGCATAAAGGGATGGAATAGAACCAAAGTCTGCATATACTTTCCCTTCTGAAATCGCTACTTACACATGCAACCAATGGTAGCGGGCACACAGGTATTTTTATGTGCCCCAAACTCTTCCCTGGGAACATCCACTTTATATGTAGGATCACTCCCTGCAAATACTTTTAAAGGGAAATATACTGGTGAAGTTTGCCAAGCTGACTTTACACATGTAAAAACCGGGTTTTATATGTCGAAAGCCTTTTTAAAATTGCTCTCTTAAACCTTGAATGAATAATTAACATTTTCACTGAATGGCCTAACTATGGCATTACTTATTGTGCATTTTTACCAAGTGCAATGGATACAATAGATTAGATACTTAGTTTTAATGCACATCCAATGCACACCTACGAAGATGTGAAACAAACTTGAAAAATTGCTGGAAACAGGAAAATTGGTTTTAAAAGAGACCAACTGAATCTCTTTTTTCGCCATGCACACTCCTTCTGAAAAGGATAGGAAGTTAAAAGGCAGCATAAAGGGACAGAGAACTAAGACCATGCCACCTTGAGTGCACCTTATCTTGTCTGATCTCAGAAGCTTACCAGGGTCAGGCCTGGTTAATACTTGGATGGAAGATCACCTTGGAATACCAGGTGCTGTAGGCTGACTATGCAGAAGAAAGGCCTGGAAATCCACTTCTGATCACATCTTGCCAAGAAAGCCTAGAGGATAGTAACAACATGGAAAACTATCTGCAGGATTGCCAAGAGTTGACATCAACACAACAGCACTTAGCTACAATAGCAAAGGGACAGAAGACTTGGGCGAAAGACAGGAAAAAGCAAGGTTTGTGAATGGGCTGAGAGGATGTGGAAATAGGACTGGGATGGAGGTGAAAGAAGGGAAATGAGAAACTAAGTACAGGGTAAGAAACAGAAGAAGAGAGGTGGATGCCAGGTGGAGATAAGTGACAGCAAAGGTGCTTAGGCTGGTGAAGGGATCTGAGTTAGAAGGTACAGTAGATGAGGACTGGGGAAGGGTTTATATAGAACAGGCCTGGATTAAGGCATAAGCAACTGATGCCTGTGCCTAATTTTGATAGGCACGTGTTGTTGTAGGCTGCATGCTATAATCTGAGTGAGGCTGCAGAAGTTGCTATGAAAAAAATTCTATCACAGAACTCAGCATGAGGCCTGAAAGCTCTCCAAAGCCAACAGGTCCAGCATCACCTCTCAGCTTGCATGAGTTTCCATGATAATAGGAAGCCTGTGGCAGCAGAGTGAGGGTGTGGGTGTGGGGGGGGGGGGGGGGGACAGAACCTGTCAGTTCCAGAGGGCTCCCGGGCCTTGCTCTGAGTTCTGTGACAGAACATTTTTCACTGCTGCTGCTGTTCGGAATCTGCCACAAGGTGAGGGGAGGATCTGGATGGGGCAATCGTGGGGGGGGGGGGGGGGAAGGAGCAGAGGAAGTCTCACCAGTTGCCTATGGGTGCCCCCCATTTGAAATCCAGCCCTGGTATAGACAGTGAAAACGGTCCAGGGTGTGGGTAAAAGGCAGAGGGAGAATAAAGAGATGGGAGGGCTAGCGGAAGGGGTGACAGTGGGAGATGAAAGGAAGTAGAAAGGTGAGAACTGAAGAGTGAAGCAGGACTGGAGGGTGGGAGAAGGGGAGAATGAGGGGTAAAAGCTATTTATAAAACTGCAGGCAGAGAAGAGATCTGGAGAAAAGCTTGATCACACTAACAGATTTAGAGAAAGGAGGGAAGAAAACAAGGGGACAGAGAAGAAATAGAAAAGAACCTCTGGAAATAATTTAGGGAATAAACAACACAAGAAAAGAGGGAAAAATCAACTCAATTACAAAATCTAAAATAGCCAGACAAGAAAAACAGAAAGAAAGGAAAACAATTTTTCAGTCTTGATGCTTGCCCCTTCTTCTACTGCAACCCTATGATTGAAACATTCACTTTTTGAGCCACAGGACCCTGCATCTGCCAAATGCGTGAAGCATCAGTTTGGACAGCGCAGACCCCATGTGGTTCAGAGAGCTAATGTTCAAATTGCCCAGGGCTCTGTAGATTCAGAGCCCTGTGGTTCAAACCGTGAATGTTTCAGTCACAGGGCTGCAGAGGCATCTGGTGCATCTGAAGTTGGAAGCAGCTTCCAGACAGGTGCTGGGTCATCATGGCTGAGGGAAAACAACTTTGAGATTTTGGGGGAAAGCAGGAGTTGGGAACTTCAGGGGTAGAGCAGAGGATGAAAGGGGCTTGGGGTGGGGGAGAGAAGAAAGATGGGACTGGGGAATAGCAGGGTTTCAAGGAGGTGGGGGATGATGGAAGAAAGCAAGGGAAGACTAGGAAATCATGGACTCACCAGGGAAAGTAAGGGAAGGACAGGGATTTGGCGACTGTAAAAGAAAGCATGGACTTAGACTGCGGGAGGAGGTGGGAACTTGGAGACAGAATGGGAAGCAGAAAAAGAAATTGGGTATGGAAGAGGATGGAGACCTTGAGTGGGAATTAAGAGTGGACAAAATCTAGCTGTTGGTGGGTATGTGCGAGGGTGTGAGAAGCAGGTAGGGGGACGGGGAAGAAGGATGGGGATGGGTTGAAATAAGGTGTGAAGACCAAGCGTATAGGTCAGAGGGTGAAAAATATAAATAGGGATGGATCACGGAAGGGGGGGGGGGAGAGAAGGCAGAAATGGAGCTGGGGAGATAAGAAAGAGGGATAATGGTAGGGTTGGATATGGAGTATGAGACATAGACCAGGGAGGCAATGAGCGACAGGGAAGAAGCTGGGGCTAGTGAAGGGATGAGAAGCAGAGAAATAGAGAGTCGAGGGCTTTATAAAATTTCCTACTCTGTATGATGGTAAGCACATACTTGTAATACCATTTCTATATGTGCATCTGCTGGGAGGGAAGGCATTTGTGGGAGCAGGTTTAGGGTGGGGTTGGGAATTCTGGAAACAGCACAAGCACCGGCAAGTCAAATGCAAGGCATTGATAAGGCAGGTAAAGGGAGAATTTGAGAAGAAGCTTGCTGCGGAAGCAAAAACACGAAATAAAGACTTTTTCAAGTACATTCGTAGCAAAAAACCTGTGAGAGAGTCAGTTGGTCCATTAGATGATAGAGGGGTTAAAGGGGCACTAAGAGGCGACAAGGCGATAGCGGAGAGACTGAATGAATTCTTTGCTACGGTCTTTACTGAGGAAGATGTAAGGATGTTACCCATGACTGAAGTGGTATTTAAAGGGGCAGAAGAATTGAAGGAAATATCGATACATCAGGACGATGTATTACAACTATTAGATAAACTGAAGAGTAGCAAATCAACTGGGCCAGATGGTATACATCCAAGGGTGTTGAAAGAACTGAAATATTAGATTGCAGACCTGCTATTAGTAATCTGTGAACTATCATTAAAATCATCTCTAATACCTTAAGATTGGAGGATCGTGAATGTAACACCAATTTTTAAAGAGGGTTCCAGGGGTGATCCGGGAAACTACAGGCCAGTGAGCCTGATGTTTGTCAGTACCGGGGAAAATGGTAGAAACCATCATAAAGAATAAAATTACTCAGCATGTAGATAGTCATGGCCTAAGGGGAGACAGCCAACATGGCTTTAGACAAGGAAGATCTTGTCTTACTAATCAGTTATGTTTTTTTGAAGGAGTGAATAAACAGGTGGACAAAGGTGAGTCAGTTGATATAGTGTATCTGGACTTTCAGAAAGCCTTTGACAAGGTCCCTCATCAGAGACTTTTGGCAAAACTAAAGAGTCATGGGATAGGAGGCAGTGTACTATTGTGGATCAGGAACTGATTAAAAGATAGAAAACAGAGGGTTGGGCTAAATGGCCAGTTTTCCCAATGGAGAAAGGTGAATAGTGGTGTACCCCAGGGATCTGTGCTGGGTCCGCTGCTTTTTGACATATTCATAAATGACCTGGAAAGTGGAATAACGAGTGATGACGCAAAACTATTTAAAGTTGTAAAAACCCAAGAGGATTATGTAAAATTGAAAGAGGATCTTGATAAATTGGAAGACTGGGCATCAAAATGGCAGATGAAATTTAATGTGGACAAGTGCAAAGTTATGCACCTAGGGAAGAACAACCCAAACTATGGTTACACGATGCAAGGTTCCACATTAGGAACCACCGCCCAGGAAAAAGATTTAGGAATCATTGTGGATACCATGTTAAAACCCTCGACCCAGTGTGCAGCGGCAGCCAAGAGAGCAAATAGAATGCTAGGTATCATAAGGAAAGGAATGGAAAATAAAACAAAAGATATTATAATGCCTCTATATCGTTCCATGGTGAGACCGCACCTTGAATATTGTGTGCAGTTCTGGTCGCCATATCTTAAAAAGGATATAGCGATTTTAGAAAAGGTTCAGAGAAGAGCCACCAAAATGGTAAAGGGGATGGAAGGATACTCCTATGAAGAAAGGCTAAAAAGGCTAGGGCTCTTTAACCTGGAAAAGAGATGGCTGAGGGGAGATATGATAGAAGCCTATAAATTAATGAATGGAGTGGAACGGGTAAACGTAGATCGATTGTTTACGTTATCTGAATATAGGAAGACTAGGGGACATGCAATGAAGCTACAGGGTAAACTATTTAAGACTAATAAAAGAAAATATTTTTTCACTCAACATGTAATCAAACTCTGGAATTTGTTACCGGAGGATGTAGTAAAGGCTAGTAAAGGTTAGTGTAGCTGGGTTTTAAAAAAGGTTTGGACAAGTTCCTTGAGGAAAGGTCCATAAACCATTATTAAGAAGGGACCCAGGATATCAATGCTTGACCCAGTACAAGCATTGTGGAACCTGTGTCTTTTGGGGAAACTGCTAGGTACGTATGACCTAGATTGGCCACTGTTGGAAACAGAATACTGGGCTTGATGGACCTTGGTCTGACCTAGTATGGCATATTTTATGTTCTTATGTACTTGGCAATTTTCAAATGTATTTTAGTCAAAAAATGTATCTGCACATGTTGTGTGAGTAGCTTGTAAATCGTTTTATATTTGGCAGGTGATCTTAAATGCAGTGCCTATTCTGAAGAAGCCTAGTGGTTAGCGCAGTGGCCTGGTGACCAAGAGATGAGGGTTTGATTCCTGCTGTGACTTTAGGCAAGTTACTTTACCCATTGCCTGGCAATCTACTTCTGGTCACACCTTGCCAAGAAAACCCAGGAGGTGCTGGATCAGTAAGAATCAGCATTGACTCAGAGGTGCATTTTGCCTTCTGTAATGCTAAATGAGTGAACAGAATGATTCAAATGTAAAAATAATGCATACACTCCAGAAAATGTTTGTGGGATAAATACCAAGAAAAGAGGGCACAGCTTGCTTTTTGTTTTGTGGTGGGGGGGGGGGGGGGGTTATTAGTATTTTTTTTTTAATTTAGTGATGGATAAAGCATAAAGAAACAGATAAAAAGACAACAATCTTGTCTGCTTCTAATATTCTTGTCATGGGATGGCATTTCCCACATATTTTGTGAAAAATAAGATCATAATTGACAAAGGTCCATCAAGCCCAGTATCCTGTCTTCAGCAGTGGCCAATCCAAGTCACACGTACCCAGCAGGTTCCATGCTGCTTACCCCAGGCATAAGCAATACATTTCCTAAGTCTACCTTAAAAATAGTTTGTGAACATTTTGTTTAGGAAGTTGTTCAAACATTTTTTTAACCCAGATATGATCATTGTTTTTACCATATCCTCTAGCAATGAAAATGCCACTTCTTGATTATACATTGAGTGAAAAAAATATTTTCTCAGATTTGTTTTAAATGTGGATAAGAAAGGGGGAGATGTTACTGTGTAGTTTAAAAGTTGTAACTCACATTTTGTATCTTACTCTGGAAGCGATGGGGAGCCAATGGAGGTTATAAAGTATCAGGGTGATGTGGTCGGTAAGTCTAGCCTTGGTAATAATCCTAGCAGTTATGTTTTGTGCAAGTTATCGTGGGTGTATTGTCTTTTTAGGTAGGCCCTGCAACAGGCTGTTGCAGTAGTCCAAGTGAGGAGTAATCAAAGCCTGGACTACCATTCTGAAGTCCTGTGGATCAAGGATCGGTATGAGGTGTTGTATGGTTTTTAATTTAAAGAATATTGTCCTAGCAGTTTGTTTGACTTGGGCAGTCATAGTGAGTGCTGTGTCTCTAATGACGCCTAGGTACTTTACTTCGTGTTTGATTGACAGTTCTAAATTATGAAGTTTGATGGAGGAGGAAGGCATGAATTTCTCGCTTCTAGTTGTGAATAAGATTTCAGTTTTCTTGAAATTTATTTGAATGTTTGCATTTAACCATGATTCTGCTTCAATTATGCTGTCAATGACGTTACTATATTGGGAGTTTTTGATGTCAAATGGAGCATACACCATTATATCATCGGCATAGATAAGATATTTGATGTTGTATTTTCTGAAGATTGTGCAAATAGGTTGGATGTATATATTAAATAATAATGCCGAAAGGGCATAGCCTTGGGGAATACCCTGTTCTTGAAGGAATTTTCCTGATGCTTCTTGGTTGAGCTTCACAAATTGGTGTCAGATTAGTGAGATTTGAACCAATTTAGTGTTGTTCCAGAGATACCTAAGCTTGCCAATCTGGCAATCAGGATGGTGTGATCAATGCTGTCAAATGCACAGGATATATCTAGGAAAATCATGATAAAGGCTTGATTAGGATTGTCTAGATCACAGATGAGGGAGTCAAATAACACTAAGAGGAGGGTTTCAATGCCATGATAGGGACGGAAACCATATTGGTAGGTGTCAAGTGGGGCATTGAGGTCAATGAAATCTTGTAATTGTAGTTGAACTAATTTTTCAATTGTTTTTGCTAAGAATGGGATACTTGCTATAGGGCAATATGAAATAAGGTCTTCCTTATTGAGGGATATGTTTTTAAGTAAAGGGCGAATGATGGATACTTTTAAGTGAGTCTGAAATGATTCCTTGGGATACTGATTGGTTGATGATGTTGAGTATAATAGGGGCTAGTTCAGCTTTAGTTGCCTTTAACCAAGAGACTGGGCATGGATCAAGGTGTTATGTTGTGGTATTGATCTTGGATATTGTTTCAAGTAGTTGTTGTTCCTTTATAGGATAAAATACGGATCATTTGCTAATAAAGTTTTGGGAGACATTATAAATAGGTACAGGTGGGTTGTTTTTGCTTTTTAACTTAGCGGCCAGGTAATTTGCTATAGCTTGTGATTTGATGGGAGTACTATTCAATTGGTTGATATGGGTCTTGGCTAGTCTCTTTACTAGTTCAAAACGTTCCCTAGGGTGGTCGATGGCCTTATGTAGTAGGGAGGAATGGTGTTCTCTCGTTGCATTATGAGTTGCCTCCTTATAGTAACTTAATGCTGATTTATAGAGTTCTTTTTTCTCCTGGGTTTTGGAGGATCTCCATTTCTTCTCAAGCTTTCGGAGTGTTTTCTTAAGATTGCATAAGTCTTAGGTGTACCATTGTTCAGATGGCTTTTTGAAGGATTTATTGCTGAGGTTGATTGGTCTTGCAGCTTCACTGATTATGGTAGTCCATTTTTTTATGGAGTCATCTAGGTTCTGTGTAGGGTTGTTGAGTTTAGGTGTAACGTCTGCTAGGAAGGAGTCTTTTTCAAAATTTTTAAAGTGAGGCTTTTGATGGGTTGGCTAGGTGAGTGCTTTTGGGGAGATGTCTATTGGGAGATTGGTTGTTAAGATGCAGTGGTCTGACCAGGGGACCTGTGTGGTAGAAGGGTAGGTGAAGTAAGAATGTAAAACTAGAGCTCTAGGGATGAAAATCAAGTATGAGTAGGCTGTTTTACTTTTTGGTGGAAGCCCATGTCTTCCATGAAATCAACAAAGTCTGAGGACTGCTGAGTAGAGAGGGTTGCTAAGTTTAAATCTCCAAGAATATGTGGTTTCCTTGATGGGGATGTACAGGCAGATTCCAGTATGGTAGTGAGATTGAGGTGGTTATGGGTGGGTGGTCTATATAGGAGACGTATTGCTAGGTTTTTATTTTCAGTTTTTATCAAGTCTATGCTATCGCAGTTTGTGCAGACTGGTGTAAAAGTTGAGGTTAGATTTTGTGAATATGAGCACTCCACCACCCTTTTGGATTTTCTGGGAGGGCTGAGCGACTATGGCGTAAGGACCCTTCTCCCGCTAACTTATCTATTTTCAAATCCCATCACTCTTTCTACCGCTCTCAACTCCATTCCGCTAAACGTGACTTCTTTTCAAATGCCATTTCACATGCTCCCAACCAAACCCGCCATCTTTATTCCACCCTCCGCTCCCTTATTTCTTTACATACCCCTTCGTCAACTGCTACTATCCAGTCTTCTCCTTCCCCTCCGCAACTGGCTTCTTTCTTTATCTCAAAGGTTGCCTCTTTGAGAGATTCTTTACCCTCATGCCCTGCTCCTATCACTTCCCCCCCCTCTTCCTTCGCCACCGCCTGTCTCTCAGCTCTCTCACTTCTGGGCTACCTTCTCGCCCATCACTGCACCTGAACTTCATCATCTTATCTCTTCTTCTAGAAAGACCTCCTGCTCGCTCGATCCTATTCCCTCCTCTTGGCTCCTCACTCCCTCCCTGGGTGTCCTCCCTTATATCCTCATCATGTTCAACTCTAGTCTCTCCACAGGGATTTTTCCTAGCTCCTGGAAGCATGCGTTGGTTCGTCCCATCTTGAAGAATCCCTCCCTTGACCCTTCCCTTCCCTCCAACTATCGTCCTGTTTCTAATCTTCCTTTCCTGTCTAAGCTTCTGGAGAAGTTTGTTTTTGCACAACTTTCCCATCACCTTGATTTTATTAATTTTCTTCACCCCCGTCAATCAGGTTTCCGCTCTGGGCATAGCGTCGACACCGTTCTTCTGGCCTTCACTAATGCACTGCATGTAGCTCACGATCGAGGTGACATTTCGGTGGCGGTTGCTTTGGATCTTTCAGCGGCTTTTGACTTAGTTGATCACTCTCTTCTTCTTCACCGGCTTCGGGAAGCTGGTCTCTGTAGCACTGTCCACCACTGGTTTCACTCTTTTCTCTCCTCTCGTTCTTGTACAGTCCTCCCTTCCTCATCAGTTCTCCCCTCTTCTGATCCACAGCACCTTCTTTGTGGGGTTCCACAGGGTTCTGTTCTTGCCCCCCTTCTTTTCATTCTTTTTCTGGCTCCCCTTGCTCTTCTCATACAGCAGTCAGGTATTTCAGCTTTCTTCTATGCCGACGATATTCTCCTACTTCATCACACCTCCCCTTCCTGTCCTGATCTCACTCCTTTGAATTCTTGTCTCTCATCTGTTGCAAGCTGGCTCACCACTAACTGTCTTCACCTCAATCTTACTAAGACTCTTGCTATTTGGTTTACTCATGGTGATCCCCCCCCCCCCTCTCTAGCCCCTTCTTTCTCTGATTCCCCAGTCCCACTGGTTTCTACATTTCGGTACCTAGGTGTTCACTTTGATTCAGATCTTTCCTTTCGTTCTCATATCTCCCATATTACTAAAACTTCTTTCTTTTTTCTCCGTCAAATTCGCTCAATTCGCCCTTTTCTCTCTTCCTCTGCTCTGTCTACACTGGTGCTATCCTTAGTTATGTCATGGGTGGATTTTTCCAATGCACTGTTTCTCGGTCTCCCCAAAAACCAGGTAGCTAGGCTTCAAAGAATACAGAATACTGCTGCACGTCTTGTCACACACTCCACTCTTCGGGATCATATCACTCCCTTACTCTTTAATCTTCATTGGTTGCCAGTTTCGTTTCGCTTTCAGTTTAAGTTATTGACCCTGCTACACAAAGTCTACCATACCAGTACTCCATCTTATCTGACTGATCTTCTTTCCTTCCATTCCCCTCGGTATACACCTCGCTCTTTCCATCTTAACCGTCTTGCCCTTCCCTCCCCTCCCCTTCCCGTGCCCATCTGCAGCTCACCTGTCTCTCTGCATTTTACTTTGCCGGTCCTGCTCATTGGAATTCTCTCCCTTCCTCTCTCCGCCTGGAATCACAATATACCATCTTCAAACAAAACCTCAAAACCCATCTCTTCTCCCTAGCATTTAACGTTCCTTCTCCTTTTGTATGAGTTTACCCTTAGTGTATTTATCTGCCTTTTGTATCCTGTCCTGTACCTCCTGTACATTTGTCTTCTGTCCTTTACAAATTTGTATATTTCCTTTCCTTTTCTGGCTCTGGCCAAAATTTTATGTATTATGTATTTTATACCGCCTTGATTGTTACAGAAAGGCGGTTTTTATCAAATGATTAAACCTTAAACCTTATGCTGTAGTCACCTGTGTTTAGTTGGTTTAGTAGGAAGGAATCATGGTCTGTGATTTGAACCCTGGCTGCCCTGTTCTTAGCCTGTTACTCTAACCATTAGGCCATTCCTAGACATCCAGATTCTGAAATATGGTTCTGGGTATGTCTAGGTAGACGCCTCCACAAATGTCTATATTAGGCACACCTACGTCCATGTTTGTAAAATTGCGTCTGCACCTGGACATGCCTGCTTTGTTTTCAGACATATTCTGGCTTACTCTCCATCTTCTCTACACTCTCTGGACGTTTCTGGCTAGAACAAGCACTTTCCTATTCCCTATTCATGCCTGGAGCAGGTCTCAACTTGGAAGGAGTCACAAATGTTCCCAATGCTCTGAAATCGAGCAGGAACATCTATGTCCTTTGCACCTCCCTAGACATGCCTCCATCATGCCCCCTGCCTACTTGGATGTCTAAGCACTGGAGTCTTCTTTAAAAGCCATTTGCAAAATGGCTTTAGGGACATCTCTGTGATTTGGGCATCCAAATGCACATTTTAAGATATCCAATTGTCAGCTATTCATGTTGCACACTGTGAGCCTGAATGAAACATTTAGGATTATGAGTGTCTTGGCCTTTTAGCCTCTTAACCTCTGAGAAAAGAGCCACGCTTTCTATCAATTCCTGTAGGCAGCAAAATAAGAGGTGGGTTCCTAACTGCGGGCTTGCCGGTTTTTAGATCTGCTTTTGAGGGCTGTTTGAAACACGTCTGTGAAAAAAGGATACGAAGAGGATAGTAGGCTATTCTATGCAACTCGTACAGTATGTATGTGCATAGAGTTTATTGTTGAGAGACGGTTTCTAAGTGTCTGGCTGTACTGTGGTATTAAGCATAAAGTACAATTGTAGCAGAGCTAAATGTAGCTTCAACCTGGCATATAATCCAGGCATAAAAGCATGGTGGTTGGAGAAGGAAAGAGATTTGACATAAAAGCAGGGAATATACCAGGCTGTGTTCCCTATTTGTGCCAGGAGTTCACAGCCAAATGATTTAAACCACATTAGGTTAGCACAGCCATGAGGTAATAGGAACAGAAGTGGAACCACTGACAGGTGCAGAGAGAAATGAATGTGTGCAGGTCTTATTTTGAAGTAAGGCCAGTCATAAATCATATATGCTGCAGGATTTCTGCCCCCTTTTCTTCCTTTTGTAGCTTATAGAATAAAATGTGTACTTTTTGATTGCCCTTGTAAGGTTCAAATCAAAGGATTATTTCACCTTTCTCCAGTTATGTTGGTAGGAAGCAGCCTTTGGGAAACTGTACAAGCACCAAGTCTGCTAGATGGTTCTAATTAAACCAAACCATGTTGTTTTCTCTTAGTTGCAAAGTTTGCAAATAGAGACATGGAGCGTGCAGTAAATGTTTGCAGGCAAGCTGTGTAGCAGCCAGAGAAGCTGTGTTTACCTCTCCGATGAGGGGGTTGGACTTGTTTCGTGGTTCTTAAGCTTGCCTGTAGGGAGTTGGAGCCTGTTTTTCTGTGCTTGCGGAGATACAGAGCAAGAGAGCAGTAGTGTTTGGCAAGTTCGCCAAGGTCTGGCCACGCAGGCTAGCCAAATAACGATTTTCCATGTGTGAAGTATGTTTACATATGGAAAATAGGCATCATACAATTGTTTGTGGTTTATGTCTTTTAAAAAGTAGGCTCGTGCAAATAGTGGGCCTACGTTTGCATGATACACATACAGGCATTCTTGGAGACGTAGCTTGGACAGAGCAGGGACAGAGTTGCACTCTCTGCACTTGGCCTAGATTAGTTGTTACCGTGGCACACTTTTCCCACATTATTGCCGTATTAACAGCTAACGTGACTTGGTAAACATACCCCCTTCTGTCTGTTTTGTATTAAAGTTTCAAAAGGCTTAACTAAAACTAGGGCAAATTAATTGTAAACATTTAAGCCAAGCCAGTAGCTAATTTATGCTTTTAAAGAATTTGAAATATTGAATTTTCCAAGTAAATCCACAATATTTTCCCCCAAGCTTTAAGTCACCAAAATTTCTCAACAAAGTTGTGTTGATCTGCTCACAAAGGTTTCTATTGGTCTCAGATTTCCCTCAGGAAAAGTACAATTTAGAAGCTGAGCTCGGAAATATTTCCTTGTTTTATACCACTCTACCATCAGTAGCTCGGAGCAGTTCCCAACAATAAAAATGCAATAATAGTTGTATTAATTAGTATAATAAATATTTACTGAAAAACCTGTAAATTAAAACAAAACCTCTAAAACTATATATGGTTAAAAACATGAGTCAATAATCAAAAAACAAAAGAAAAAATGTCAGAAAATTCAGAAAATACTTAAAAATTTCCAAAAATCAATAAATAGCATCAGCCAAGCTGAAGAAAACAATGCCTTAAAAGTGAACCTGGATATACTGCATGGCAGAATGCAGCACTGCCACTGGGCCAGCCCTGTTTTTTTATTTAAAATAAAAATGTTTAGCATGTTCCTGTTACTTCTCTTTGTTTTCTGATACTATGAAAATACATAGTGTGGTGTTTCTTTCTGGATTCATCTTCCCCCCCTCTGATTCTTGGGGATTTTAACATTCATGTTGCTAACCCCTCTGACTCATACTTTTAAGCTCCTTTCCCTTACCTTCTCATTCAACCTCCAGCTTTGCTGTACTGCCCCCACTCACTGGCACGGCCACTGCTTTGACTTTGTCGTCTTCTCTAATTGCTTACCCTCAAACCTCTGTTCTTCCCTTATCTGACCATCACCTGCTAAGCTTCACTCTTGATCATCCCCTGCCTCAATCTCGCCCAGCCTCCTCCATCCTCTTTAGAAATCTTCATGCTATCAACCCATTGGCTCTCTCCACTACTCTCTTATCATCTCTCTCCTCTGATCCTATTCCCACCTGTCTCCTAAACTCCATCTCCTCCACTGTAATCCCTTTCATCTCTCATATTCTCAACCTATCGCTCTCCACTGCAACTATTCCTGCAGCCTTCAAGCACGCTGTGGTCACACCTCTCTTCAAGAAATCCTCACTAGACCCTAATCGACCCATCTCCCTCCTCCCCTTCATGCGGTTCAGCACCATTGCCTTGACTTTCTCTCCTTTCATGCCCTTCTGGATCCTTTGCAATCTGGCTTTCATCCTTTACATTCTATTGAAATGGCTCTTGCCAAAGTCTCCAGCAACCTTTTCCTGGCAAAATCTAAGGACCTCTATTCAGTCCTCATCCTTCTTGACCTTTCTGCTTCTTTTGACATTGTTGACCACCACCTTCTCCTTGATACCTTGTCCTTGCTTGGTTTTAAAGACACTGTGCTATCCTGGTTATCATCTCTCCCATCATACTTTCAGTGTTTGTTCTGATGTATCCTCCTCTACTGCTATCCTGCTCTGATGGTGTACCCCAAGGATTTGTCTTGGGTCCACTCCTTTTCTCCCTCTATACCCAGTCCCTTGGTACACTCATCTCCTCCCAAGGCTTTCAGTACCATCTTTACGCTGATGACGCTGATCTCCCTCTCTACACCTGAAATCTCTCTGGCAATCCAGACCTGGATCTCTGCCTGCCTATCAGACATTGCTGCTCGGATATCTCACTACCGTTTGAAATTGAACATGGCCAAAACTGAACTTCTTATTTTTCCCAATAAACCCACCTCCCCCCTTCCTCCTTTCTCAATCTCTGTGGATAACTCTGTACTCCACTTTGTTTCCTGGGGGTCGTCTTTGACACCTCTGTCTCCTTCTCCACACACATCCAACTGATAGCTAAAATCTGTTGTTTCTTTCTCTATAACATCAGCAAAATATGCTCATTCCTTTCTGAACACACTAATAAGGCACTAGGCCACTCTTTAGCCACCTACCATCTAGACCAGAGGTTCCCAACTCCAGTCCTGGAGGGCCAAACATCATTCAGGTTTTCAGGCTGTCCCTAATGAATATGCATGAGATACATTTGAATACAATGGCGGCAGTGCATGCAAATGCATTTCATGCATATTTATTAGGGACAGCCTGAAAACCTGAATGGTGTTTGGCCCTCCAGGACTGGAGTTGGGAACCTCTGATCTAGACTATTGCAACCTCCTCCTTGTTGGTCTCCCTCTTGATTATCTCTCTCTCCATCAATCTGTTAAAACTCAGCTACATGGCTAATCTTTCACCAGCCTTGACATGCTCATATAACCCCTCTTCTAAAATCTCTTCGAGGTTGCTTTTGAATCTTGATTCGCTTAGTCTCCTATGTGTTTCTTTACCATTCCCCTATATGTATCCTTGTCCACAGCTGCTGTGTTGTTTGTCTTGACTAGATTGTAAGATCTGACGAGCAAAAACCATATTTTACATGTGTCTGTACAGCACTGTGTATGCCTTGTAGCATCAGGGCCAGCCCGTCCATTGAGCAAGAATGTTTTTTTGCACAGGGCCCCGCATTTCAGGGGACCCTGCGCAAAGAACATAATGCTTTAAAAAATAAATTAAATTAAAAAAAAAAAAAAAAGCTGGCTGCTGCCGCTGCCACCATGGCAGCAGCAGAATCGAGTGTCCCCCCCTGCCCGGCTGAGCCTCTCCTTGATGGCTTTCAGATGCGCAAAGGGAGAGTATCTCCCTCGCGGCTCTGTTAAGCCCGCAGGAGCTGATGGTAAATTCGGCTCTGTTAAGCCTGCAGGGACAGATGGGAAATTTCCCATCAGCCCCTGTGGGCTTAACAGAGCCATGAGGGAGATGCTCTCCCTTCGCGCATCTGAAAGCCATCGTGGAGAGGCTCAGCCGGGCAGGGGGGGCTCAGTCGGGCAGGGGGAGGGCCCTGCGGGACACTCGATTCTGCCGCGGCGGCAGCAGCCAGCTTTTTTTTTTTATTTTTAATTTTCCCTGGGCCGAGGGGGTTTAGGACTGGTAATGGGCTGTGGGCTGATGGGGTTAGGACTAGTAATGGGCTGTGGGCTGATGGGGGTTAGTACTGGTAATGGGCTATGGGGGGCTGTCTTGAAATTTATTTATTTATTTATTTGACAGTTCTTCTATATCGCACTTTTTAGTATCAGTGCGGTTTACAAGTAACAAAATATTGCCACAGACAAACGGCCTTAGGCTTACATTGTAACAGGATGGATTACGTGGGGATGTAACTGGGGAAACTATGTACAATTGCAAAATACAAACTATATACGAGTACAAACAGTATTGGTTGGGAGGCTATTTACAATTTATAATACATGGTGGAAGGATGAGCATTATGCTTTGTCTAGGTCAGGTTATGGGTGTGTTAGGGGCTTCATGAGTGAGTTGTGGTGTGGGGAGTGGTTCCGTTGGGGTAGGGTGGATAAAGTGTAGGAGGAACAAGTGATGCTTAAGAGCTTTCCTGAACTGAGCAAGGTCCCTAATTGCTCTAATGTGTGGTGGGAGGTTGTTCCAGCATCTCGGGGCATAGAAGGCAAAGGATCTATTTCTGGTTGTTTGTGTGCATTTTGTCGCTTCCAAAGGTATAATTAGCGTGTTTGCAGCTATTGATCTTCTTAGCCTGTTGTTGGGGGTGGCAGTGAGGAGAGCAGTTAAGGATGAGGGGGCTATGAGGTTGATTGCTTTGAAAGTTAAAAGTATCCTTGTAGGTGAGTCTGCTGTTTAACAGTAGCCAATGTAACTCCATAAGTAGGGGCGTGATGTGATCTCTTCTAGATAGGCCGCAGAGAATGTGGGCTGCTGCATTCATCGCCATTTGTATTGGATTAAGGGTGCTCTTGGGGAGACTGTGCAGGAAAATGTTTGCGTAATCGAAATGTGGTGTTACAAGAGACTGGAATATTGTGATGGGGTGATGGGGGGGGGGTTAGGACTGGTAATGGGCTATGGGGGTGCTAGGACAGGAAATGGGCTGATGGGGAGGGGTTAGGACTTGAGGTGGGCTGATGTGGTTAGGACTGGTAATAGGCTGTGGGCTGATGGGGGGGTTAGGACTGGTAATGGGCTATTGGGGGGGCTAAGACTGGAAATGGGCTGATGGGGTTAGGACTGGAAGTGGGCTGATGGGGAGTTAGGACTGGTAATGGGCTATGGGGGGGCTTAAACTAAAAATGGGGTGATGGGGGGTTAGGACTGGAAGTGGATTGATGGGGGGCTAGGACTGGTAATGGGTTGGGGGATTGCTAGGACTGGAAATGGGCTGAGTGGAAGGGGAGGCTTGAACTGAAAATAGCTGATGAGGACAAGGACTTGGAATGGAAATGGGCTGTGAGGGGAGGGAGCTAGGACTGGAAATGGGCTGATGGAGCAGCTAGGATAGGACTGGAAATGGGCTGTTGGGGGGAACTAAGATTGGAAATGGGCTGTGGTGGGGGCTTGGATTGAAATGGACTCATGGAGGGGCTAGAACTGGAAGTAGGGTCATGGGGGGCTTGGATTGCAATTGGGCTGAGTGGAGGGGAGCTAGGATTTGACATGGGCTGATGGTGGGGCTAGGAAATGACTAGAAATGGGCTGATGGGGGTTGGGATAGGACTGGAAATGAATGGGGGAGCTAGGACTGGAAATGGGCTGATGGGGGGGCTAAGACTGGTAATGGGCTGATGCAGGGACTAGAAGGGAGCGGATGCTGGGTGAGGCTGGAACTAGAAGGGAGCTGATATTGGGGGAGGATTAGAATGGGATGGGGCGGGGAGAGTGAAATGGAGAAGGGAAAAATATTTTGTGTGGGAGGGATGAAAAATCTACAATTGGCCGGGTATTGGGAGAGTAAGTGGGGATTGAGGATGGAGGGGTAAAATTTGAGTGGATGAAATAGGAATGAGGAAAGAGAAAAAGGAGAAAGATTAGTTTGTTAAAGCAGATGTAGAGAGAGAGCATGGAAAAAAGACTAGAAGAGAGAAGAAAGGACAAATGAACAGCAGACGATGGAGAGTTAGCAGAAGACACGAAGAAACCAGAAGAAAGTGGCTGGAGCAATTGCAACTGAAAAAAAATGCACAAAAGGTAGAAAGATATCTGTTTATTTTGAATTTATTAACTGGAATATGTCAGCTCTGGGAAATGTGCATCATTAACGTCTGCGCTTTGTTTAGTACAAGAGGAAATTAATTTATAGTTTTATTTCTACAGTGTTGTTGTACATTCCAAGTTTGGCTTTTAGGGTTCCTAGTTTAATTATTGCCTTCCTGTTTCTAAATTGTGATTCCTTGTTTGGTGATGGTCTATGTTCTGCATGTGTAACTGAGCTGAGGTATTCTGTTTATGTAATTCCTATTTGACATTGCCACTTGTTCTCTTTCCCCAGTAGGTCATGTATTGTTGTTCTATGAAATGTATTGGTTTAATATTTGCAGTGTTGCCTTTTGATAGGTAGGGTTGGTGCTTTGAGTCCTGGTAGTGCTGTTATGATACGGTGGGTTTGCTATGGGTTCCAAATGGGCAGCATTTGTAGTAGTTCCTAATGTGCCTGGCAGTTGGCACTGGATTATAGTAATGTAGAAATCTTTTAGTCTTTCCTTATCCATACATTCATTAAGATACATGTTTACTAAAGGTTAGTGTATGGTAACAGTATGCAAATATTTATGCAAATGATGCCACTTAGGTACGTATGACCTAGATTGGCCACTGTTGGAAACAGGATACTGGGCTTGATGGACCTCGGTCTGACCCAGTATGGCATGTCTTATGTTCTTATTTTCACTCAACGTGTAACCAAACTCTGGAATCTGTTACCGGAGGATGTAGTAAGGGCTGTTAGTATTGCTGGGTTTAAAAAAGGTTTGGACAAGTTCCTGGAGGAAAGGTCCATAAACCACTATTAAAAAGGGACCCAGGATAATCAATGCTTGACCCAGTACAAGCATTGAGGAACCTGTGTCTTTTGGGGATATTGCTAGGTACGTATGACCTAGATTGGCCACTGTTGGAAACAGGATACTGGGCTTGATGGACCTCGGTCTGACCCAGTATGGCATGTCTTATGTTCTTATGTTCTTATATGCAAATGAGGCCCCGCACCGAGTCTCCGCACATGGCCCCGCACCCCCCTTGGGCCGCCCATGTGTAGCACTATACAAATGATCAGTAGAAGTACCTAATGGATGAGGTTTTCAAGCTCTATATGGCTCTGTTATAAACTCCATGGTGGTCGATGAGATGTAGTACAAGTATATGGTTATGTTTAGCTGTAATCTATGCTGAAAAATACAGCAGAGGTTTTACAATTTAAAACTGTGATGCATTAGCATCACAGCACATTACAGCAGCAAAAAAAAAATTTAATCCAAGGATCTTTCTGCATCTTGAATTCATATTCTAGCAATCCAGCGTAATTCATAGGTTAAGAAGACTTAATGAGTTCTGGGATTTAAGCCAAACCTTTTGACCTCTAGGCAGATGGCTCATCATTCCTTTTGTAAATATGTTCCTCTTATTCATCTGGCCATAAGCATTGGCCAATCTAGGATCATTTTAGGCTGTGTTTAAGTGGGGATGCCCATAGACAAGCAGGTGGGCATCATCCCCGTCTCACTCCTTAATCTCCCAATCCAGATTTTCTCCTCTCTCAAGTACAACCGCTCACCTTTGCATAGTAGTGGTCCCAAGCAGAAGCAACATTTCCTACACCAGAATTCAGCATAGGGCTTGCAAACCCTCTCACGCTGACATGGTCCTGTGATGTTCTGACGCCTTTGCTTGCATGGGCCTCCTGTTACCATGGCAGCCCATGCGAGCAGAGGAAATGGGGCACCGTAGGACTTTTCAGCGCAGGACTGTCAGGCTTCCCCCTAGAACCCTCATGTAAGAGTTGCTGTTGCTTTTTGAGACTGCCACTGTGCAGGACAGGAAAATTGTGGACTGGAGCCTGAACAGAGGCATGTCAGCAGTGGCAAAGCACCGGTGCTTATCAAAATTTTGTGCTACAGGCAATTTCCTAACTTGCCCATGCTTAAATCTGGGCCAGCATGTTTTCTTTCTTTTTTTTTGGCTGATTTTAAGTGCCTTTGAGTTAGTTGACTTCTGGTGACCCTGTGGATAACATATTGCTCAGATTGTGACTATCTCTAGGGTTTTCTTGACAAGGTACAACCAGAAATAAATTGCCAGGCCTTTCTTCTGCACCTACAGTACCTGATATTCCAAGGTGGTCTCCTGTCTGGGTACTAACCAGGCCTGACCCTTCTTAGCTTCCTAGATCAGACAAGATCAGGCTCATTCAGGGTGCTGCGGCTGTAAAATGGCAAGAAGAATGTGCTGAAACATTTTTTTTTGCACATATAACATATACAAACATCATAAAAACAAGGGCATGCAACTAGAAATGATCTACAGGACAAAAACAAATTACACATGTATACTGTATATAACTATAGTCCACATCAAGGAAAGAAAGAGAGCAAAAATATCAAAGGATAGAAAAATTAGGAAAACAAACAGAGAAAGAAGGGGAACCAACCCCCCTCCCCCTATCATACTTATAAGCCAAAAAAAACTATAAAGGATCCAAACCCCTTAAATTTTCTTATCTGTTAAGAATTTCTCTAATTGTATAGGATCATAGAAAACATACGTCACACCCTGTAAGGATAGAATACATTTACAGGGGTAGCGGAAAAAGAAAGTAGCCCCTAACTCCACAACTTTAGACCTCAGGGCCAAAAAACTTCTTCTATGGAGCTGAGTACTCCTGGCTACATCCGGGAATACATTAATTTTTTTGACCACAAAATTTTGAATCCTTATATTTGAAGAAGGATTTCAAGATCCTAAGCTTATCAGCAATTGAAACAAAGGAAACCAACAAAGTTGCCCGTTTAGCAATCTCATCACTTGAGTCCTCCAAGAATTTAGTCAAATCTTGGTTGATATCAGGAGATAAGATATCAAGCCCCTCCCCCCTTCCAGCACCCGCTTCCCAATAGGCAGATAAAAGCATTTCTGTACTGAAACCTTATCTACAAAAAACAATAATTCACAAAAATATTTCTCTAACAATATCTCAGCTGACAATAAGGTAGTGATGGGAAAATTAAGAAAACATAAATTGGGTGCTCTAGCAGAATTTTCTAGAGCCTCCAATTTAGAATGGATAGACATGGAATCCTTTACAGAAGAAACACTGGTCTGTTGCACGACCTGCAATTGACCTTCCAATCTAGAAATTGCATTAGACATCTCCATCATCCTATTGTCTACTTCTTGAAATTGCTGCACAGACTGATCAGAGAACAAACATAAAGATTGAACAGTATTAGATAATTTTGAATCTATATTAGCAGTTGCAACCCACAGGTCTTTTAGGGTAATATCTTGGATTGACACAGTCAAATGAGAGGCTACATCCATATATACTACTGGGACCAGGAGCGGTCATGGGGAAGAGGCACCTGGCATCCCAGATAAGACAGGCGAAGCAA